>CM042893.1:13623500-15051000 GCA_023653625.1 Triadica sebifera
ATCCCAGACTAATATCAATCCAACCTATTTCATGAATAAAATGTGGCAGGTGTGGAACATATATAGAGTTATCTACAAAATGATAAATGTGGTACAACAAATTGTGGATAACTGACTAAACATTTTAATTTAAAAATAATGCTGATGTATATCCGCAATAGTGTAAAATAGAAATAAGTCATTTTCTTATAAACAAAAAATTGATAAAACTCTTATGGGAAGTACGCTTTAAGACGTGTATAGTTTAGTAGTAGTTGTCAATTTTCTATCAACTACAAGTTAAAATGTTGGATAATTTAAAGATTGAAAATAATTATAATATATGAAATTTGTATTATATTTAATTTATAATTTAATATACTAACTTTTATTTACCGTAATGCATACCATATATTATAAAAACATAAATAATTAATTAAACACAATTATAATAGAAAATTTAATTTTTTATTGGCTAAAAATTATTACAAATTAATATAAATATAAATATTAAATAAAAATTATATATTAAATACCTAATAGCTAAAATTTATATGAAAATTTGGTATTTCTAATTTTTCATAAAACAACTTTTAACATAAATTTCAAAAAAATTAAGGATTGGAACAATCCACATCCAATTTTTATTTGTATTTTATTAAATATTCGGCTTAGACTATTTTAAAAAGGCTGAATTAAAAAATTTACAAAATATTCATTTCAACTTTTTAAACCACTAAAAATATAGAGCAAAAGCTCAATCAAACCCTCACTTAATTTTCACCCTAATTATGAGGTCTATATATATCACCATGTGAGACACTTCTTTTGACTATTAATTCTTGTAATTAATTAATAAATTAGGCAAAAAAAAAATGATAATATAAGAACCCGTGTACAAACAAAAAAAACATATAAAAATTAATCTAAAATGGCGTTATAATGTTGCTAAAGCAAATTAATTTTTTTTATGAGAGAGTTAAACTGTATAACAAAAATTAAATATAAATATTAACCCTTTATTATGAAAGATATATATAGAGAAAAAAAAAAGGAAAATTAAAACAGGCTACATCTTTTATATATATATATATATTGAGTAATTAATAAGTGTAATGATTTGAAGTGCATAAATATCATGAAAAGGAAATTATATATAAAAAATATGAAAGATTATGGTATTAATTAATTAAAAGAAATGATTAAAAATAATAAAATGATGATCAATGGTGAAATGAAACCGTCAATGGTTCCAATGTCTAAGCAAAAGAGAGGGACTTGGAATATTAATAAGGTAAGGTGTCAAAATCTCTCATATTTCACTTCTCGTCAAAGATAAATAATCCTATATCTGCTCAAATTTCACTTCACTTTTGATTTCTCTTTACATATTAATTACTTATATTAATTTAGTTGAAGTAGGTAGCTATCTCTAATAATAATAATAATAATAATAATAAAGAAATTTAATCCTAGATTTTCGAACAAAATAAAGGAAGACAATTGATCCAAGAATTTATATATAAAAACTTTTCTACTTGTCAAAGAATGTATTAAAGTGAATAAGTTATTTTGTTACAAATTGTAATTTTATTATTATTAACAGATTATGGTATGTTACCTTCGCAAAAAGTGGTAAATTGGCTCTTGATAAAATTTCAGTGAAAATACAATATTTTCGGTCGGTTAAAAATTGTAATACTTAGCACCTAAAAATCATAATTTCTTTTAATTTTTTTATTTACAATGAGAAATATTGTCAAATAATATATGGACCTGTTCAATTCTTTGGATAATATTCAAGAGTGTGACAATTCTAGAATCTTGGTAGTTGGTCAGAAAAGAAAAGAAATAGCTATCCATCAGAACCCACGTACAGGTTAGGCCAAATAAGTTGAATGTTAAGAATTTCTAATGAATAAGCAATAATAATAATAATAATAATAATAATAATAATAATAATAATAATATTATTATTATTATTATTATTATATTAAATTGTTTTATTTAATTCTTGAATTTTTATTGTGTTTTGTTGAATCCCTAAATATTAATTTCAATGTATAATAAAGTCTAAGAAGGGACTCCATAGAAAAAAAAAAACATTACAGTTTAAAAGCTAATATGTAATAAAATAATATTATATATATATATAATTCGGATTCAGTATATAATTATTTTATTTAGTAATATAATTGAATACAATAAATGTTAGCATAATAAGTAAATAGAAAACTGATTAGATAAAAAGGGTAATAATGAAATTTTATGTGAAATAATAATTTTTAAAATGCTCAAAAATAAAATTATGAATAGGATTAAAAAGAGATATTTGCCTTAAGACGATGTGCTTTTGTTAAGAGACATTCTCAGATGCGAAAGGGAAGTGGAGAAAAGACAACACACATACATTCAAAGTTAGTAGTAGTGGGATACTTTTGGACCGTTGAGATGTAAGTAGTGATGTCATTAGGATATCTATGATTTTAAATTTGTGCATGGCTCCTCCAACTATTCCAATCGCATGAGATGGCAAATTCCTCCATCCAACCTCTCGTGTATGGCTCAAAAATTAAAAAAATGTTTTTAAAAAAATTTATTTAAAATTTTGAAAATTGTTTTAAAAAAATAAAAATAAAAATAAAAATATTTTTTTAAAAATAGATTTATTAAAAATACTTCATAAAAATTAAAAAAATCAATTAATTAATAAAAAAATAAACTTTACTTTTGATATACCAAAACAATGCCAAACACCTGGTGGATTCCTTTCTCATTTAATATTGGGAAAAGATTGATTTCCAAAGAAAGAGACATGGATACTTTTGAAAATCCCTCCCACAAAAAAGAGAGGAGAAGAAATATACCTATTTTGAAGTTCTCATCCCTGGGAAATTTGCCTTTGAACCACAAAACTAATAAATTTATACAAATTATTCGTACACCCAAAAAAAAAAATTCAAGAAAAAAACACCAAATCCCATGCATAAGAAAAAGACAAAAAGAGAATCCAAATGGATAAAAAATTTAATAAGATAGAAAATGGGAAAATTCCCAAAAAAAATTATAATTTTAATGGTTGTAATAGCCACCTGGATTTTTGTTTTTTTTTTTTTGACAGAAACATTAATTTTGAAGTGCCAGTGCCAGCTAATAACAGAAGTAGAAAGAAACTTCAAACTTTGAAGCTTAGGTGCAAGTGCAGGTAGAGCTTCAAATCTATTTATTAGCCTATTAATGTATTGATGTTTTATTATTTATCCATACCATATGAGTTGAAAAATGGATATGGGAGATCTTGGAGCTGTTCCTTTGCTTGCTTATTATCCATTTTCACACGCCACTGAAAGTAAAAAGGCAATTCTAATTCTTCTGTGTTTCCGTGAAAGTGCAGGGTAGACCATCTAATCTATTTATTAGCCTATTAATTTGTTGATAATTTATTATTATCTATTTTCTTTTTTTCAAAATTTGAAGAGGAGAATTATTTACTTTCAATTTAGTGTTTGATAATTCTTTCCCGTTTCCTGTTTAGAATTATTGTTAAATATTTAAAAAATAATTTTAAATTTTTTTTAATTTAATTGATTGATTTTTTAATTTTTAAAATTTTTTTCACAAATTTATTTTAATAAAAATATCTATTTATTTACTTTTTTCAAAAACAATTTTTAAAACTCAAAAAAATAAAAAAAATATATTTTTTCAAAATAATGACAAACGAACCATAAGTAATTTAATTATAAAAAAATTTATTCCCGTAAGCTCAGATTTTCTTTTCTAAAATTAGAAATATTATTTTTAAGTGACTCTAAATTTAAAATTTTCTTAAATTATACCCTAAAATTGTAAATTATTTTTTTTTTAACTACCATGAACCGAGAAATTTCCCAGAGAAAATGTTGCCAATTAGAGAGAGTAAGCCAACAAATAGTCACGGCTCAGAGTGACGGCAAAAATTGACGACAATCCATTCGTCGCTAAGTTTTTAAAAATAAGCAAGAGGAGACCATCGCTCAAAAGATGTTGACAATATTTAGTATTATTTTTTTACTTATTATTATTATTTTTAATGATTTAGCAGTAGTGAATAGTGAGAGCTATCATCAGTAATGTTTAAAGACTGACTGACTGACTATCCTTTTTGCTAAATAAATTTTCAATTAAAACGAACTTTTTAGAATTATTTAGCGACGAATTCCCTTCCAATTCATCGCTAATTCATACATGAATATTGGCTACCATTTCCAATTCACTGGCCATTTCTTGAACCTTTAGAAGATTTAACAGCTTCAATGTAAGGAAAATATCAAAATAATTTTCATAGAGATTCTTTGTTTTGATTCCATCATTGGGATTCAATATAAGAGTTTCTAACAAACTCCATTCAACAAAACATTTTTGTATAAAATAACCTTTTGTACATAAAAAAAGGATATGCAGAACTTTAATATTTTTTTTACAAGACCCATCATCAGTAATGGCAATTGGCACAGCAACAATAGCACCCTCCATTAATAAAAAAAATTCAGTAGCCCAATTAACACCTTTTGCAGTAGGCTTGAAAATTGGGTAGATTGGGAGCAGATTTCTTTGTCTTCCGTCTCCGATTCTTGACATCCTCTCCAGTTTTCCCATTTTCAATTTTTATTAAATTTTTTATTTTATTTTAATGTTAAAAATACTTTTATTTTTTCATTTTAATTAATTATATAATTATTTAAATTAAGAATATTTTTTATTTTAATTGAGTGTTATATTTTTATTTTATTATTTTTTAAAATATTAATTATATTAAAATATAAATAATAATTATATAAAATATTTGGAGCGAGGATGTATATAGCGTTTTAATTAAAAAAATTTGGGGTCATAGCGGAGTAAAAAATTATAAAAATATTCATCCCGTTTAGGGCCGGACATGACCAATTGTCATCTCTATTTTGTAGTTAAGTGTCTAGTCATACCAGCTAGGGATGTACACAATCTAGTTCAATCCGGAGATCTCAAGATCTCTAGAAGCGTATTAAAATATTGTAGATTTTTAAATATAAGTATTGTATTGTATTGTATTGTCTAAAATAAATTTTTATATTGTATTGTCCTAAAAATTTAGAACAATTCGATACAATTTTCCAAAATTTTCGGTGCTAAATAATATGGTACAAATAGTTCGATACTCGAATAATATATATGATACAAACATAAAATAATTTCTCAATAATAAGATAAGATTAATTCTATAATAAATTTTTTCAAAATGAAAACAAAGTAAATCACATTCACCAATCATTGTCATTTTTCATAAATCATATTCTTTGGATAAATGAATTTATAGACTCATATATATGTGTGTATATATATATATATATATAATACATTGACATTTAATTTAACTAAATACAATTTTAAATTCTCTAATCATGTGTTAATCTAAAACAAAAGTTAAATTTATTTTACATATAAATTAATTATTTTAAAATTTATACGTAACTACATAGACTAATATAAAATTTTAATATAAAATATCAAAATTTTATTCAAATATTTGTTGAATAAAAATACAAACTTTAATTTATTATTAAAATAAAAAATAAGATTAAATTTTATTATAGATTATTTTTTGATATTTTATTCCTTTTTATTTTTTTAGTCTATCCCAAAAACTATTTTATAATATAGGAGAAAACCAAACACATGTTTGTAATATATAATAACTTTGATTATATTATTTGATTGATTCTCTACAATTATTTATGTGAACTAATTTTTTTTATCAATTCTCTAATAATATAATTAAGAAAAAAATATCAATGTTTGCTAAGAAATTATACGATAAATTGGTTGTAGTTAAATTTAAAGAATAACAATAATTAATGATGTTAAAAATGAATTTCAGCAGTTAGTAATAAATTAAAAGATAAATTGTATGCAATAGAAATAAATACATATAAAGCAAATAACTGCATATTTTATGGTATACTTATAATTAAAATTTAGATATTTAATTCAACCTTAGTGTATTTATGATGTAAATTTTTTTAAGAGTAATTATGAAATATGGAGAAATTAGTCTAGACAATTCAATATTTCTTTGTTAATGATTTTTCCTTATAATGATATTAGATTGAAAAGGCACTCAAATATTATAATTTTTTATAAATTATTTATTAATTATAAGCCAATATATTATAGGTTTCTAATTAAATATGAGCATACCAATCAAAAAATAATATATATATATATATATATATATATATTCAAAATGAACTGTCAACTTGTATATAACTATCAATATCAAATTTAAAACAATTAAAAAAATGAATAAAAATAAGTAAATATGAATTAAAAAATCAAAATAAGCAGTTGTATGGAATAATTTAAGTTTAATATATTTTAATTATATTGATAAAAAAATTATATTAATATATTTATTATATATTTATAGAACATTTATTATAAATTTAGATTTATTGCATAATATAATTAGAAAAATTATAAATGCTAAAAAATATAATTAATGGTAAAAAAATTAGAGTAAATAAGGAAAAATAACAATATCTTATAATTATTTTTTATTTATTATTATTATTATTATTATAAATGTGATATTAATTTTATTAACTAATTAATAAATTAATAATTTTAATTTTATGGATTAAAGTATATATTATTATAAATTTAAGTTATATTATATTTGTATAATAAAAGAATAAAAATTATATATTATTATATTATTATAAATTATTACATTTTTAATCATAAATATTTAAATATCGGTTTTTTTAGTACAATTCAATTTCAAAACAGTTAAGTATAATTTAATACAGTTCTCGGTCAAGATATTACTATAAAATTCATATTAGTCAATTAAAAATTAACAATATAATTTTGTTCGAAATTGGTAAAAAAATCAATCAAGTTCGATTCTATCTTTTCCTCTTGTTTGATTTGGGAAGATCTAGGCTATGTGTACAGTCCTAAATTACCAGCATTGAAAAAACTGTGTAAATTATGTGGCTCTTTTTTTTTGAAACTACAGGTATACTTATCTGTTTTACAATCTGATAATGATCATTTTAAATTTTAGTTACAGTTAAGACTTTTCACCCCTCCTGTAGAATGTACTTATTGAGTTTGAATTCAAGAATTTTTTCCAATAAATTTAGCATGTGTTACCAACTAAGCCACAATTCTTAAATTATGTGGGTCATTCTTTAATGCATAAAAGTTATCTTATATAAATATGTCTGGCCAATATTTATGTATATATAAACTATTTTCATTAAATAAAAACTAACACCATTCCTTTTAAATAAATAAAAATAAAAAATACAATAGATTATACTTGGACATAATATGATCTAATTAAATAAATAAAAAATAATATTTTAAGATGTAAATTATTATCATCAAGTAAATAAATAGCAATAAGTAAATCTAGACAGAAAACATGAATTATCTTTAGATTATTTAATGGAAACTTTCCAAAATACTTGTAGAGGGACAGTTTAAAGAAGAAAAATGCAAGCCCTGCTAGCATATTTATTGGAGCTTGTGGCTTAGGATATCGATAGTGTCAACATTAATAAAATGGTTGAAAATTTTTCACAACCTTAAATAAACTTTTAAATCTACAAAATAAAATCTGCAATAAGCAACAAACCAAACTTAGATTTGAAACACTCAAATCTAATTGAATCTACAACTAAACTGATTTATTTGAATTTAAAATAAACTCATTCAACAAGTAGAACACACAAATTTATTCTACTGCAAGTCTAACTCAGCAACTGATGCAAATATTCAACACTCCTCTTTTATTTTAGTTGTTGCAATTAAAAAAAAACTCTATTTTTTGTTTATGCAGTTTGTATTTTTGGACTATTTTAACTGTTTTTGAACTTGCATACTTTTGTAACATGACCTGTTTGTTTACAATTTTCATATAATGCATCAAGTCTCTACCAACAAAATTTTTCTAAATGTATTTCTTTTTATAGTGTTTGAAATGAGGATAAATTACTTTTTCTTTACTGTTTTGTGCATAAAAAGCACATTAAATAACATATTTGTCTTGTTTAAAGGCTATTCTTTACTCTTGTATTTGAATAGCACTCATTAATTCTACAAGAGAAATAGTGGAGAGATCTTAGGAACACATATATGTTAACTGTACCTATAATGACAACATCAAGACTTTTGATGATGTTGCCCGACATGTTAAGCTGGATGAGGATCACCTTCTCGCTGATAAGCATGTTGGAGAGACTTATATGACTGAGTCCAAAGGAAAAGGAGTTTCGAGCTTTGGAAAAAAGAAATGGAAGGGTAAGGGCAATAGACATGGCAAGGAAGGCCACAAATCCAACTTTAGCGAAAATAAAACGCTAATGCAGGAAACACGACGACAAAAAAGACAAAGACATAAATTGCTTTAATTGTGGAAAGTCTGATCACTTTGCTCGTGATTGCACTGAGTTAAATGTATTGTACGACCACATTCATCTTTCTGATTTATATGTTAGCAGTTATTTGATGTTAGCTGAAATTGTTCCTTATTGGACTGTAAACTTAGCTGCAACCGACCACAACAAGTGATCGATCTGCCTTTATGGAATTTTGTCGGATTTCAAATGAGAGCAAAATAATTTATATGGGAAATAATGTTCCATTGATGTGTTTGGGATCAGTACCTACAAGCTAGTGTTGTGGGGAGGTCGCACATGTTATCTCCATGGTGTGCTTTTATGCTCCTGATGATTGACAAAATTTAGTTTTTATTATTATTCTGTTAGGACTTGGTTTTAAAATTGTATTTGAAGATGGTTGTGTGAAAATACTTATGGATAATATTTTTTTATGGTTCTGGTTATATGCTGGATGGTTTTATAATACTAGACATTATTTTTATGGATATTAATCAATCTATATTTGTTGTTGTCAATTCTAGTAATAGTTTATTAAATGATGATGTTAAATGACATGCTAGATTAGGACACATCGGACAATATCGATTAAAAAGATTAATAAAGGCTGGTCTTTTAGAATCTATTGAGAATATAGATTTGCCTATTTGTGAGCATTGGCTAGCTGAAAAAGAAACAAGATTACCATTCGGCAAAGCCAAAAGTGCCACATTTCCTTTATATCTTATACATTCTGACATTTTATGGTCCAATGAATGTTAAAGCAAGACATGATACTCATTATTTCATCAGTTTCATAGATAATTTCACCAAATATGGTCACATTTATTTAATATCCCATAAATCTAAAGTATACATCATAGTAAGTTGGTTGATAATGAATTAAATTTGAATATCAAAGCTTTAAAGATCGATCGAGGGCATGAATATTTATATGATTTATTCAAAAGTTGCTGTGATGATAAAGGTATAGCTAGACATCTAACTATTCCTTCCATTTTACAACAAAATGACATAACAGAAAGAAGGAAAAGAAACCTATTGGACATGGTTAGATCAATGATAGTGCAAGCTAATTTACCTATTTCCTTTTGGGGAGATGCACTAATGACTGCTACTTATATTCTTAATCGCGCTATCAAAATATGTTTCTTCCACCCCATATGAATTATGGAGAGGCAAAATGCCCGACTTAAGCAATTTGTGCTTATAGAGGATGCGCAACTTATATCCACAGTACTTTTCATGAATGTGAAAAGCTTGGTCTGAGGGGGAAAAATGTATATTTATAAGATACTCAGAACTCTCTAAAGAATATGTATTTTTGGGGGAAGATACAAATGGAAAAGTAATAAAAATTGAGTCACGAGATGCCATTTTCTTAGAAGAGGACTTTTCCGAAAGATTTGAGACAAATAAGGATTTTTCAACTGTATGAAATAGAATATCATAGTGGGAACACAAGAATGATTGATTTAACTCCCACACAATAAGATAATATGGAAAATAATGCTTCTCCTGAAGTAAGTGGAAGTGAAAAGCTGTCAGATTTTATTATTATGGAATAAGAACATGAACAATCTCAACCTAGACGTAGTAATCGTGACGAAATTCAATGTCATCAATTCGAGATTGAGGGAAAAACTTCTATGATTGCTCCAGATGAACAAGAGTCTAAAAAAGTACAATAAGATCTCTTTGATCATAAAGCTAAGGAATAGATTAAAGCAATGGAAGAAGAAATAAATTTGATGAAATCTAATCAAGTATGGAATTTGGTTGATTTACCGCTAGGTTGTAAGACCATTGGGAACAAGTGTGTTTTTAAAATTAAACGTAAGACAGATGAAACAATTGAAATATATAAAACTTGATTAGTAGCCAAGGGCAATACATAATAAGAGAGAATTAACTATGAAGAGACATTCTCACATGTGGTTAGGTTTACATCAATTCGCCTCATTCTGGCTATAATAGCACAAATGGATTTGGAATTATATCAAATAGACATTAAGACTAGTTTTCTCAATTGAGAACTAGATGAAAAGATCTATATGGATCAACCTTTAGATTTTAAACTTAAATGTCAAGAGTGCAAAGTTTTCAAGCTCAAAAGATACATTTATAGTCTTAAGCAAACGTCAAGATAATGGAACTTCAAATTTCATCAAGCCATATTGAAGGATGATTTTACAATGATGAAGGAAGACCATTGTGTGTATAAACGTTATGACAATAGTTTTATAATTATGTTCTTATATGTTGATGACATTTTAATAGCTGAAAATGATAAAAAAATTGATTAATACTACTAAGAAATGTTTATCATCGACTTTGAAGTGAAAGATATGGGTGAAGCTAGTTATGTGCTTGGTATTAAGATCCTAAGAAATTGCCCAAAAAAGCTTCTAGATTTATCTCATGAGACTTACATCAAAAAAATGTTGAAGCGTTACCATATGCATGATAGCAAGCCCATGGATACTTCTATCGAAAGGAATTTGAGTCTTAGCCTTGATATATATTCCAAGACATCAGATGAATAAAATAAATATCCAGAGTATCCCATTCCAGTTTTGTTGATAGTCTGATGTATACAATGATGTGCACACATCCAGACATTTGCTATGCTGTTGGGCTAATAAGCAGATTTCAATCTAATTCAGGTTTGAAACACTGGATGACAGTCAAAAAAATATTGAGATATCTGAAAGGAACTCCATACCATGTTCTATGCTACCAAGGGAGAAGTTTAAGCTTAATTGGTTATACAAATGCTAATTGGAGATGTAATATTGATCAACGCAAATCGACTTCTGGATATGCATTCTTGCTTAATGATTGTACACTTTCATGGAGTATCGAGAATCAATCTTGTATAACTTTATCAATGATGGAAGTTGAATATATAGCATGCTCCTCAGCTATACAATAATTAGTTTGGTTGAAGAGGTTTTTGTATCACTTAGAAATTGTCAAAACAACATCTAAACCTATGACAATCTATTGTGATAGTATGGCTGCATTAGCCTATGCTAAGGATCTGAAATATTATGGAAAGACCAAACACATCCATATTAGATATCACTATATTAAAGACACAATCACACAAAAAAAAGGTCATGAAACACATTTCTACAAGCAAAATGGTGGTATATCCATTTACCAAACCAATAGCTAGGGATGCATTTGTTAGGTACATGAAATTTCTAGGCTTATATAGAATGTAATTAATTTGTATATTGTGAAAGACCACTTAGTTTTTCTAATAATTATTTATATCATTTCTAATGATTTAATTGTTTAATAATTTTTTATTATATAAATATGTTGTAAATACCAATTAGCACAATTCAATGAAATATGTTGAAAGACTTAGATTGACTCACTCAAATGAGTAATTGCCTCTAACGTTGTGGAGCAAATAGAGATGAGATAAAAAATGCAGAGACACTAAGTGAATGACTAAGACGCAGTGGGAGTGGTCTTAGTCACACTTTTTATAAAAGGTTGTCTTAATAAGGATCAATATGAGATTCTTTATATATAAGAATTGACATGAATGACTTCACCATCATTCATATGTTTGTTTAAAAGAAGCTGAGTGTGAAACTTATTGTTCTTTCAAAGCGATAAGATTAAGACTCATATGATATTATTTATTTTTTAAATTAAGAGCAAGACATATACTATTTCGTCTTTGACAAAAAAAAAGTTATTCCACCATAGCATACAGTTCATACTATATGTGATATGCGACCTATTATGAAGCAAAAGAATAGATCCCTGTTTTTTCGCTATATGAGTCCTTGAAATCTTAAAAATAGATTTCAAATATTTTACCCTTTGTGACTTTTGACTATATCATGATGTGATGAATTAATGCTGATTATCTTAGGATATATTCTGTAGTAATGAGATGATTCGACTTAATAGAACACTCTTATAAAAGCGAATTAATTCAAATCTAATTGATGTGAGGGCGAAAGAAAAAATATTTTTGCTTATGTACTCGTTGCTTATATTTACCGACCGGAGTTATTTCGCTTGATGAAATTTGAAGTAACTTAAAATACTAGTAATTGTAAGAATGATATGAGTATGAATTATTGAGGGATTGAATGATACTCATTCAAGTATATTGAGAAAGATACTTGAGGAAAATCCTTATTAAAATACTCATTCAAGCACATTATCGGAAGTAATTATATTGTTAGGTTGATGTCTCCTATATGACATATGATTAAGTTTGTATATTAGAGCTTCCACTATTTGTGTGCTTCAGTTCATTCAGTCTGTTTACCTGTATCAAAAATTCTCTATTTAAGTTTGAAATTTGGAATGATGTTTTGGGATGAGCTAAGCTTATTATGGGTGAGTGGAAAATATTGGAGTTTTTGAATGAGTCTGGACCGTCCATGTGGGCTTGACTTAGCCCAATCCAATCCAATTTACTTAATATAAAAGACAGTTTTATTTGAATAAGTAACTGCTCTCCAATTAATATAAAAAAAAGAACATGAAAAGTAACTGCTCTCCTCTCTGCAACTCTCTATGATTTTTCTAGAGAATTTATCTATTCTCATTCGCATTATCAAGAGAATTAAAATGTTCGTGCTGTGAAAATAAGTCAGATTCTAGTAATTCGCTCTGTCTAAAATATTAAAAACACACTTGTTCAGTGTAAGTTTTCCCAACCGACAATTCTTGCACCATTTTTTTAAGAGATCATGTGCAAAAGAATCACCTTCATGTGCGCAATATAAACTCTGCTGATCAAGTTGCTAATATTCTTACCAAGCCCACGAGCAACACTTCCTCTCTTCATTTTCTAGACAAGTTAACTGTTTATGCCAACCCAGTTCAACTTACGGGGTTTTAATAGGAAGTTATGTTGAAATACTATAGGAATACAATAGGAAGTGTAACGTGTATTATATTAGAAATATAGTATTCTACTTGTATTCTTACCTTAGCTGTTGTATATCAATGAACATACATGCCAAGCATTCGCCCAAATCTTACAATGATATCAGTGATTAGAAATGACCTTACCCAAAATATTTTGCACATCTTAAATGATATTCTATTCTGAACTTATTATATATTTAAATTTAGGAAAAACTATAGAAGAAAAACTCAATGTTTTTCAATTAAAATCTTGTTCTTTTTTCTTAACAATTTGAACCCTTATTTTCACAGTTCTATTCATTTCAAATTTTCTATTAACTTTGTATTTATTTTGGAATAAAAATTTGATGCACACATGCTATATATAGGAATCCACATTAATTTACAGAGCCCTTCTCTTTCCCTGACTTATATTTACACTTTTTGACATGAACATTATGCTAAAATCTACATTTTCGTTGAAATGTGGATCTTAGCAATATCTTTATGTCAGATTCTCATGCATGTAGAATTGGATGGAAACGTAGCAGAGGGATTAATTTAATTGAAATCAAATATGAAAATTAGGATTTATAAGTTTTAGTTGAAAAAGTATACAAATAATATTTGTAATTGTTTTGAATTTATTTTTTGATGAAATTGTTATATAGATATAATCCTTGAATAACAGTATAAATAATTATTTCTAAGCGTATTATGCACTTGTATCATTAAATTAAAAAATAATTAAAGGAAGATAAAAAAGTAAATTGAAAAAAAAAATATGTAGGACTGTATTTAGTTTAAACTTTAAAGGAAACCTTAAGGTACGTATTATAAGATTAAGGAACTTTGATTAATTGGTTAAAAAATTAAAATTTTCTCTTACAAAAAAAATTAAAAAAATTAAAAATTGGGACAAGTACAGAATCATAATCGAAACCAACAGTTTCTTATTTTTTTGTTTTGATTTTTTTTTCTCACTCAATCTCGAATATTATGTGGAAAAAAAAAAAGAAAAATCTTCAGTCATATCTTGGGGTGGCCCTACTTTTTGTTTACTTAGTAAAGATGGTTTAATTAATAATAAATTAACATATTTTTATTTATTCTGAGAGGGGAGGGGATTTATTGCCACTAGGATAGTAGGATATCGTTTTACTTGTTAATAAATATTTTATTTATTTTAACTTATAAAATAATTAAGAGTAACCAAATTGAAAAAGAAAGAGAGAAAAGTCTTTGGACAAGTTGTATCGTAGAGAGAGAGAGAGAGAGAGAGAGAGAGAGAGAGAGAGAGAGAGAGAGAGAGAGTCACTATATATAGACCCCTTTATATTTTGCTCAACTAGGAACTTAACATTAGAAGTTGCAGTGAAAACAGAAGCCAAAAAAAAAACCCACCATGGGTGCTTACCTCGAAGCTCTGCAACCATTAGGCGTGAATCTTTTTCTTATTATTATACCTTTATTATTAATGTTAAGTGTTATTTCTCGCCTTCGACGAAGATTGCCCTATCCACCAGGCCCAAAAGGCTTGCCAATCATAGGCAACATGTTAATGATGGATCAATTAACGCATCAAGGATTAGCCAAGCTGGGTGAGCAATATGGTGGCCTTCTACATCTTAAGATGGGGACTTTACATATGATGGCTGTTTCTTCTCCCGATATGGCTCGACAAGTTCTTCAAGTTCAAGACAACATTTTTTCTAACCGGCCAGCTACCATTGCCATCAGCTACCTCAGTTATGATCGCGCTGATATGGCTTTCGCCCATTACGGCCCCTTCTGGCGACAGATGCGCAAGATTTGCGTGATAAAGCTGTTCAGCCGCAAAAGGGCAGAATCGTGGGCTTCTGTTAGAGATGAAGTTGATGCCATGATTAAAACCACTGCTTCCTCTAAGGGAAAGCCCATTAATGTTGGGGAGTTAATTTTTACTCTCACTATGAATATTATTTATAGGTCTGCGTTCGGATGTAAGACCGAAGGACAAGAAGAATTTATTCGGATTTTGCAGGAGTTTTCTAAGCTCTTTGGTGCTTTTAATATTGCTGATTTTATTCCTTGGTTTCGTTGGATTGATCCACAAGGCCTAAATCCCAGAATCGTCAAGGCTCGTACTTCTCTCGATCGATTCATCGATTTGATCATCGATCAACATATGCAGAAAAAAAAATCTGATGATGCAGAAACTGATATGGTCGATGAATTGCTCGCTTTTTACAGCGAAGAGGCAAAAGTAAACGAATCTGACGATCTAACCAACTCCATTAAGTTCACTCGCGACAATATTAAAGCTATTATCATGGTACGTGGAAACTAAGAATTATTATAAGATATAGACTAGATTAGTACTCATATTAATTTATATTTGGTCAAATGAATTACAGGATGTGATGTTTGGCGGGACGGAGACGGTGGCGTCGGCGATAGAGTGGGCACTGGCGGAGCTGATGAGGAGTCCGGAGGAGATGAAGAAAGTTCAGCAAGAGCTGGCGGAGGTGGTGGGGCTTGACAGGCGAGTGGAGGAGACAGATTTCGACAGGTTAACATACCTTAAATGCGTACTAAAAGAAACTCTGAGACTTCACCCGCCAATCCCACTTCTCTTACATGAGACGGCGGAGGATGCGGAGGTTGCGGGATATTACATTCCGGCGAGGTCTCGGGTCATGATCAATGCGTGGGCTATTGGTCGGGACAAGAACTCGTGGGAGGATCCGGATTCGTTCAAGCCTTCAAGGTTCTTGAAACAAGGAGTACCTGATTTTAAGGGAAGTAACTTCGAGTTTATCCCTTTCGGGTCGGGTCGGAGATCCTGTCCCGGCATGCAACTCGGACTCTATGCTCTCGATTTAGCTGTTGCCCATTTTCTTCATTGTTTTACATGGGAGTTGCCTGATGGTATGAAACCCAGTGAGCTTGACATGAATGATATATTCGGCCTTACCGCTCCGCGCGCGACCCAGCTCGTTGCTGTCCCGACCCCGCGATTGTTGTGTCCGCTTTGAAAATGGGACTCGGGTCGGATCTGAAACACAAAGTCAAAAGGTAAATGAATTGAAGAAATTAAAAAAATTATACATAATTAGGCCCCGTCAAGAATTGGCAAGGAACAGGTGAATTTTCGTTTTTTTTTTGTTTTATAAATAGAAATATTAAATATATATAATAAAAATCGAAAAGGTAAACATATATATATATGGGCAAATTTGGACTTCTTTTCCATTCTGTTCATAAGACTCTTTTATCTTTCATTTTCATGGTGATTTTATGCGGGGAATTTGTCTTCTAATTATTATCTAATCTCCTCTTCTTGATTTTTTTTTAATTGTTATTGTTATTCAAACTCAAATAAAACTTGTAAAAGAAATTCCATCTCCATCAAGAATAGCAAAATGCTTCCAAATGTGAGAGTTTGTGTTTGAATGTGCTTTCTTTTTTCCATTTTTTTTTAAAATATTAGCCATCTTTTCAAATTTCTTTCTTCAGTACTTTTATTTATTTACTTAATTTTATTTTTATTTTTTTTGAGTAATACTTACTCTCTTAAAAACATTAAAAATAAAGATATATATCCGATTCAAAATAAACAATGAATATCTACCCCTATCCATATATGAGCTTCATGTATCACAAATGGACTGTGAGGGTGTGTGCGAGAATGTGGTCTTATATGTGTTTTCCATGGACCATGCAACGTTGGCATTACCACAAAATGGGACCATCGTAGCTTTATATTAAAATTTATTAAAAAAAAAAGAAAAAAATCCAGGTTAATCGCATCACCCTTTCATTGAACCCCTAAAAAAAATATATTGAATAGTCAGAAAAGTCTATTGAAATTTAACCAATTATCTGAATTATAAATAAAATTTTAATTATATATATCTTAATAATATTAATTGGTTATTATATGTATGTTATAATATTAAATATTATATATATATATATATATATATATATATATATATATATATATATATATATATATTATAGTAGTTAGCTATAATAATTAAACTCTAAAAATGATAATAGTGGGTTTGAGTTCTATCTTTATTTTCTCCAAATCAAATATCACATAATTTAAAGTTAATAGATTGAATTAAATAATTCATGCAAACTATATAATCAATAAATTAATTTCTCTTTGTAGAGTCTTTAGCCTACTCAAAGCGAACAACTCTACCTTCTTGCTCAAAATAAGCACTTATTTTTGAAAGGATTAGATAAATAAATAATTGGAACCTGAAATTTTTTATTTTTTTTATTTTTGTCTATTTTTCCAAATTTCTTTAAAAAAAAAAACTATTTGAAAAGTATGATTGAGAAGGATGATTGGCATGGGTCGTTATGTTAAAGCCTGGATTACAAATAGTGTCTAACTGAATTCTTGAAAATCGTATTTTATACATAAAATAATCGCTTAGTTGGATTTGATTTATTGCATATTAGTATATAAACCGAAAATCTCCTCTTGATTACAGTTCATTATCCTTAATTATTGAAATAACAATGTAATTTTACTCAAATTAATTTAATAACCATGGAAAATATATTTCAAAAGCATATTATAAATTTGAAATATACATGCTCCACGTGACAATAAATTATCATAAAATTGACTAATATTTTTATCTTCAAAACTTGAATAGAATTATTATTATCATTATTATTGAATTTTTACCTTATATTTCTAAGAATTTATTGTTCATTAAAATTATCAAAAACATTTATTATAATTTTACTTATAGACGATTTACCTAATTCACAAAAGTGGGTGCTCTTTGAAAAAATAATTTATAAATTTTAATTATATAATTATATAATTAAAATAAGTTTTATATAATTATATTTTATTCAACATCGTCTCAACTCGACTAGTTAACATAAAGTTTCAAGAAATAACCACAAATGAATATTTATCAACTTAAATTTTGAATAGTTATCAAGTCAATTTCTGAGTAGCTCAAGGAGGGGCCCATGGCTCATTTGCAATGAAAATGAACTATAATCATAGAAATATAAAAATTATTTTTATGTATTAGTGCTAATAAAAGTAAAATTATAGCTACACACATTTTATAATTTATCATCAGGAGTTAAGTCAAATGAATTAGTAAGGATAAAATTGTTTGTTCAAATCAATTCAAATCAGGTTTATAATTGTTAGCTTTTTTAATAGTTTTCATTAAATATTAATCATTTATTTTAAATTTAACAAGCAAAATTAAGAGAGAAATTAAATGTGGACTATTTCCTTTTGGTGGAGAATGAAGGCATGTGGACATTAGGCCTTCCTTTGATTTTATTGCCCTAAAATAATGATGAGAGGAAAAAAAAAACAGAAAGAAAAAGGTTCTGTCTTAATAGATTTCATTGCAATCTTCTCTTATATTAACTTTATCTTCAATCATCAACAACATTTGATGTGGACAACTTCTTTTTGGACAGTTCCTTTCCCTTACAGAAAGAAAAACATAAAAAATAAATAAAAAATTATTATTTTCTACGAGATTTTATCGTAATAATACATTTCTAAAATTTAAAAATTCTATGATTAATCCTTTTATTTTATTATATTCTATTAATATATTATTTTATTAGATTTTTTTGTTAAAAAAATATTAGAATATTGAATTTCAAGAGATACTCATACAATAAGTTAAATTTTATGGGTAAATGATATTTTTCTCTAGATTTTTTTAAAAATATTAGTGATGATTGTTTTATTATATGACCATAATTTAATATTTTTTTAATAAAAATTTTAAAGAAACAATATATTAGTATAATATGATAGAATGAATGAGACCGATCATATAATTTTTGAATATCAAAAATTACAATATGTCAAATTTAAGAGGAAAAATAATAATTTTCTCAAGAATAAAAGAACCGATTTCACTTTTCAATTTCTTTCTCTAAGGTGATATCTAATTTTTGCAGAAATTAATTAACAACCATAGATGGAAATAAAGAAGTTGATTATGATCCAAACGCACCCTACACAACTAGCTAGGGTTTCATCCATTATAATATTAACACTAGACAATCCATTTTTAATTATATCAATTTTTTACTTTTTTTTAAAAAAAAAAAGAAAATGGTAAAGGTTGTCATTATTATTATTGGGATATTGTTTGTTTAATGGAAGTTCATTTCAAATGTGGCAGCAATTGTGTTCATGCTTATTGGCATAATTAAATTACATTATTCTTTATGACCCAATGAACCCCATTTATTCTTCCCTCTTGAATATAAATCTTATTACTATGCAAATAATGACTTCTTTTATGTTACTCTTAGATTTGCTCGTTAAAATTTTAAAATAAGCATTAATCATCAAATTCAATTAATAATTATTCCCTCCTTCACATAAAAATAGACTTCCTTTTTTATTTATTTCATCATTTTCACATTTTCCATTCTAATTCTATGTTGCATCCCTATTTAACATGTCTTATTGTAAATAGATATAAATTATTATTTCTCAATTTAAATAGATATAAATTATTATTTCTCAATTTGTTCATCTATATATAATTATATATTTTTATGGGAGGAAAAGGAGTAATATATATTGTAACCTATAGCCAAAGCCATCTAAATAAGTTAGCTGAATTTGACAAGAAAAATTAATTTGTTTCCTTAATTTAAAGTTTAATCCTTCAAACAGATTAATTAATGAATTTAATAATTTTGATAATATCTTAGTTGAAAATTCAATAAATTCTCTATATAAGTGAATCATGAAACACTTCAAAATAAAGTCATATGGAATCCTCATAAAATATATGAGGGTACCTAATGAAAGCTATTTGAATTTATAATTTTAGAGTTTCAAAAGCAAGGAAATGGTCTTATACTTTTGTGTCAATTACAAATTAATGTCAAATTGTGCTTTGTAAAGACAAAAATAAATTGACCATTCTCAAAAACTATATACTTGCAAGAATCTCTCGCTAAAATTCTCTTTCACTAAAATAGCAAAACCCTATTCCAACTTCTACTCACTTTATATTTTTGGTCTTCATTGATAATTAATTATTGCCCTCTCTATGTTTTCTTGCCATTTATGCTTTTAATTTTTTTTTTCTTTTAATGTTTTTTTCAGCTTTTTCACTAGGCTTCTGGATTTTGGGCATCTAGTTGTATGAATCAAACAAATACTAAGTTATTGAGATGTCTTTCTGAAGTTTTTTTTTTGGTTAAAAATTAACATTTAATCTAGAACAAATGACAATTTATCCCTTTAAAATTTTAACAAATTACAATAAGAAACAAATTTTTAAAAAACTAACAGTTTACCCTCTTATCATTTGATAAAATGCTTATTCATTTAATATTGTATAAATTTCAAATATCACAATACAATATATCGCATGTATTTTCTATATTTGAGATATTTTTTGTGATTTTTTTAGAATTTCATGTGTAATCTAATGACATTTTATAAAGATTTAAGACTTTTACTCGTTATCAACGATTATAACTGCAGAATAACCAGTACATTTAAATTCTAATTTTTTTAATTATTATCTTAAATAACATTTTTATCAAATAACATGAGATAAACTGTTAATTTTTTAAAAATTTGTTTCTTTTTATAATTTATTAAAATTTTATAAAAGTAAACTGTAATTTGTCTCTTAATAGTAGTTCAAGAGGATTATCCAAATTATTATATAAAAAAAGCACGATTTTTATAAGTGAAATAATTTTAACATTGCTTAAATCAATTTCCTATTAAAGAAAAAAAAAAGTCGACATCGTAATTAAATTGCATCCACATACGGGTGCTGATTTATTCCAATTTAATGTCAACAAATTGTCAGGTCCCAATCATTTAATGAATCCAAAGGCCAATTTGCAAACTGCTAAAAAAAATGACTCAGTCAGGGACATATATATCAAGAGAACCATTCAGAAATGGACTATAGCATTCAACGTCCTAAAGTGAAATTAATTTGCCTTTCTTCTTTTTCCCAATTATTATTTAATAAATATATGACTCCCACAATTTTCTACAAGTGTCTGATCTATTTATCGCATTGTCTTGCATTTACCAAGTACTTACGCATGGATGAAACTCCTCCCTCTTTCTCTCTCTCTCTCTGTATCAAGGGCCTGGTAAAATATGACTGATAGTGTTCCAAAAAAAATGCTAGAGACAAATTTAAAAAAAAAATTTGAATTTAAATGGTTTCATAGCATTTTTATATCATCATGTCTGTCTCGTGATTTAACCATTAGGTAACAGTTAATCCTTTCTCATGCTGAAATTAGAAAGTAGGTTTTCAACCCTTTGCATTCTATACCACAAACTGAAATGCTTGCCTACTGACCAGAATCATAAATAATATGAAGCATAGTATTTACTTGACAACTTCATATTTATTCATATGCCAATGAATTCAATACATTTTGCGTACAAAATAAATAAAAAACAAAAACGAAAAACTGCATTTTATATCCAAAATATCCTTTTACTGAAGTAAAAAGACCATATATCTGAATCAGCCTTATTCTTGTTCTATGTTACAGATACAAGTACAACAATTAAAAAAAAAAAAAGAAGGGCAAAAATGAATAATCTCTCTTTTTTTTCTTAAAAAAATACTTCGCGATGCGAATAACAGCTTCAGAAAAATGAGCTATTATTTCCGCTTTCAGGTTATGCACCCAGTAATTTGCAATTCTGTAGGTTTACATCAAGATTCGGACCACAGCAAGGCCTACTGCAGAAATAGAAACAAGAGTACCTATGCAGTATTTTATCACATCATATTTTGCAGCTTCCAATTGGGCCCTCAAAGCATGAATTTCCTAAAACATTATATTGTAGCACCAAAAGGTATCAAAAATATAATCAAATAAAATTTCACAAATATTCTTGATTCAACTTGCAATTCTTACCCTATCGAGTTTGTTAGTGAGGTTAGAGGTTTCAGCATTCTGGTCTGCTAGCTCATCCCGTATCCTACTGTTATTGTAAACCACAACAAAATAGCACCACATCAGTGATTAGCCATCCGAAATAAGATATTAATTGTTAGTGGCTTTACATACCCCCTTTCAAGATTCAAATCCAACCGTTGGCCAGCTGTGACTTTGTCAATTTCATGCCTGTATCACAAAACATATCTCAGCAAAAGGAAGATATTGACAGAAGATACAGTTCATAACGAATCAGGCATACATAACTTGCAGGATAACTCTACAAACCTTAATTCGCTCTGCATCTTTTCAATATCATTCCGTAGCTTTTCAGTCTCGTGTTGCAACAAAGAAAAATGATGTTTCTGGTATAAGATTGTTCAGATAATTTCACAAAAAGGGCAAGGAACAGTTGATTAGAGTCTAATATTCCTCTGCATAATAAGAAATGTAAAGAAAAGTATAAAACAACAAATCCAAAAGAAACTAATTTTTAAGCACATGAGATTAAACTAGCAAGCTGCAGAACCAAAAGTCAGTTAAGGTTGTTCATTTTAGAAGATTTTAAAATTTTCCCTTCATGGGGTACAACAGTCAGCAACTTGAAGAACATCAGTTTAACAGCATTTATCTTCGAGATTCTTCTTCTGTTGCATAATTGTCAGCATAGTTTATAGGCTGGAGTCAGTTATTGTTTGATGTCAATGGTCAGTAGTTTGAAAGTTTTACGTGACCCCAAATGTATAAAAGTTCGATAACTGAATGATGGAAGCAAGCCTGCATTTTGCTTAAATTGTGTTTCTTAACTCAAAAGAAAAAAGATTTATCCCTAATGAGCAATCAATTCAGATTATTCAAATTGGGTCACAAAGGCAGGGTATCTCAAACATAACCTGTTAACCAAATCTCTGTTGGATTTCATGGTTGATCATTCTTTAACTAGATCCCAGACATAGGGTTATAACTTCTAACACTGAGGTTACATTTCTTTACCAAAGAGTGTTCCAACTAAAAACAAAAAGGTAAGGAAACATCTCCATTGTTCATCAAGAGGTCTCACAAGTCACAAGAGAACCATTCAATAAAAACATAACATTTTACCCATATCAAAGCTAGACCCAAGATTCAGAAAAATGCAGTACTTTGATAAACAAGAACAGCTAAAAAAGCCCTTGAATATAGTAATAAGATGAATATGCAATTAAAATTATTTTTGTCCAATTGCAACACTCCCACCACTTAAATAATGATGAGATGATGATCACAAGATTCACAACAATAATGACAATTACTACTTTGACACAAGTAGTAATAATAATAATAATAACAATAATAATAATAACAGCAGCAACATATTATTAAGGCAATGTATCAGCTAGATGGGTGCTAGCTAATGGGCACAGATTGTTTCCTCTCTTATGAAGCTAACATGCCAACAACCACATCATCTCTGTCTTTTTCTCTCTCCCAAAAGACTCCCACCAATAAGATACATTTCATCTGAAGCTCCCTTAGTGTTACAACTTCCAAGCACAAAAAGTCAAAAAACTAGATAACCTGTGTCCTTTTTACCAAGATTTGAAACTTCCACTTGCAAAAGATAAGCATTTTATCATTATATAATAAAACCTTCCGTCTCCAACTTTATGCAAAAACAAGTGATAGCCTATCAAATTGAACTCCATAGTCCATGCACTTTAATAGGGAAACCACTAAGGAATAACAGATAAGCATCAAACATTTAGCTCTAAGAAAAAATGCAGTACAACTAATGTATGCAGTGAGAAAGAACACATTCACGAAGCAAGAAAGAAAAGAGAATGAATGGTGAAGCTACGGAGAATAGCAAGATTTAATATAAGCATCTATATTGATTGTGATCAAGATTGTTCATTTGAGATATAGGCATATAGCAATAGCAAACAAGCTGAAAGTACTTGCTGTAGAGAGATGGGCAGAGAGATTTCTAAGTTGGGCTTTTTTTTTTTTTTTTTCAAGTGCAAGCATGACATAGGCATCTTATTATGGAAGGGGAAGGGTGGTATAGGAGTTGATGAGTGATACACTTGGCCAAGGGAGGAGCCAATATGAGGACATTGACAATTGAACTACCTTTATAAACAAAAAATATTTGGAAAAAAAAAAAAGAACGAAATGAAATGGCTAAAGTGAAATGTTAGTGTACCAAGGTACTGTCTTGTTTATAAGCCATGAATAAATTTAAAGACTTCAAGGAAAACGCCGAGAAGCAGAGGAAAAACACAAAACTCTTTGGATAGTCCTTTTTCTGAAAACAAATCATTTAAATTTCAAGAACACCAAGTGGATCAAATCTAAGATTGAAAATGTTTTGTAGCTAGACATAATTTTTCCAGCACTAATTTATTGGTTTCATGCATGATTAGCTATTGAAGCAGTATCGCGTTTTTCTACTTAAAGAAGTCATCAAAACAGTATAGCAAAAGGGCAATGCTTTTCACTTCAAAGGTTGTGAGCATAGTGAAAAATTACGAACAGTGATATAGGGTATAATTTACCTTCCTACAATATCCCTTGAATCAGAATATTTGAATAAAGTAAATTTGGACTTTTTTTATCAGAGCTGATCACATAGATTGCCTAGGTAAAAGCGACTATATCTAATGGAGAAGGGCTTCTGGTATGTTATAATGACAAGTGAATATGCATGGATAAATATGAAAATTTCCAGTCAGGCATAAAAGGAGGCTATCCTCAATAAAATTGGAAAGCAATTGCCCATATATGGTTAGACTATTGGCACCTGGGAGGTCCCTACAACCTGCATTTGAAGTAAAATACGCTACATTGAATAATAACTGGTTCTTGACCAGCAACTAGATCAGATTCTCCTAGCCAAATTCAAGTTTACATTTACACAGTGTTTCAACCTAATCAAGGTAATCAGGATCTAGCTTATCGATATACTGATAAACATGTAAACTTCTCATCAGATTTCTTCACGAGAAAATTAATTTAAACCAAGCAGGCACAAACTAGTCTTGTTCAACATAGTGTGCTATCTTGGATAGCTACTTTAAACAAGCTCTCTATTATATGAAGACAATAAAAGCAGATTAGAAATCCTTATACTAATAAGTGACAAATGTCTATACTCTGGCAACCATCTGGAAACAAGGGCTACACAGCTTTTTCATGCAACTTTGTAAAGACTATTTGGAATAGAAAAAATTCTCTTGCCAAGCAATATTGATAGATGAAGACTAAATCCTAGTGTCTGGTGTAGTTCCTCTAATCCAAAACAATGACTCATATTAAAACACAATTTAAGTGAACTATGATCCTTATGCCACTAGAAAACCATTTCATACAGTTTCTCATTCAATTTAAACATAAAAGAATATTGAAGATGTATAAATGGAAACTTCTAAAGCCACCAGAAAGTTGAAAGACAAGGCTCTTCAGGTTATTTTTCCCAAAATTTTTGCTGGCACAGTTACATATACCGTATTTGGACATTGCAAAATAATATCTTCCAAAAACAAGTGTAGGTGGACAGAGATGGGAGATTCAGATACATTTACTAAATTGGAGATATAGAAAACATGCTTCTTCATGCTAAAATTACAGATGTGAAATGCAGATGCATGTACTTAAAAAAAGGATGATTATCTATTCTAGTCACAGAGACATTTGTATAAAGATAAAGCAATTTATTTAGAATTTTATACATTTCGCCCCAAGTCATCCTTATTCTAAGGGCTTGTGGCAGGCTCAGTCCTCCCTACCCACTAAGGGTGTGTGCAAATAGTTTGGCATCGAGTAACTCAAAAAATTTCTGAAGCCAAGCTGCAATTTGCATAAAAATTTTCAAAATATAAACTCAATAACTTAATTGGAGAAACTATACTAAATATTATGATTTAGTCCACTTTTTAAGACATATTGAAACCTAAATACAGAGTTTGAGAAGCTAAAACACAGAGCCATATAATCTAAAACACATTCATTTCCATGTGAGGTTAAGTAAATTTAAGGCTTAATACATGTGGAGCCTCCTATACTTGCCATGATTAATCATTTTGTCCCCAGTACTCATTTTTGGTACACATTGCCGCTTGTACTCCTTTTTTTGGTCAAAATCAGCCCCTTAATTCTTCAATTTTGACTTCAATTAGCCTCATTAATATAACGTGGTGCTAATGTGGCATGTGATTTGGTGAACAACCATGCTAGCGCCATGTCAGCATATTGTGGCTAATTAAATCGAAAACTGAAAAATTATGGGGCTAATTGTAACAAAAAAGAGTAAAGAGGGTGTAGTGACCAATTGTGTCGAGTAAGGGGGCTACACATGTATTAGGCCTAAATTAACAATATCAATTTTTAAGTTGTCCAATTTTCTTTTGCTATGCAAGCCAAACTAAATTGATATGTTTTTACCCTAAACCAGTCAAACTGCATAATTCAACGTAACACTGTTTCATTTAAATACTGGCAATTGCATGCATTATCTCTTGATTCGAACCTTTATTATTTCTTTGTGCATAGTTTATCCTAGGTCTTGTAAACCAGTACTGGATCAATATTCTTAAATTGGTACAAAGATAGATTGATAAGATATGTTGCTTGTTTAAAGCATTTCATACATGATGCTAAGAGAAGAAAAACATCATGTGCTATTTTAGAGACTATGAGATCAAAATAAATAACGGGGATGTATTACTAACACGAGTAGATGCTTGCTATTAGAATAAAGAAATTTAAATGAAATGCACGTCCCTATGGTTCAAGTTCTTTTTCTCTATAATGAATGACAGGACTCCACGGAAAAGCTCTACATGTTATACTTTTTCAGACTGATCATATTTTAATGGTCTGATGAGAAAATGAAATTTATTACAATATAAAAATGTTCAAAAGGGCAATTAAAAAAAGACCAGCTAGAGCAAAGTATATTTCAAGATAGTAAGTAAGCATAAGCAGATAGGAAGCTAAAAGATTATATTGGACAATCGATGAAACCATAATTCTTGATATTGACAAGACTCAAGGGAATAAAATGTCAGATCACCAAGTTCTGATCACAACAGGATAAGCACATTACATTTAATTGGTTGGTGACATTCGGATGAATTGTCAAAGAAGGAAAACAATAATAACCCATAATAGCTAATTAGCCACTCTCATTTGCCCATAATTATTGCATGGAGTATATGGTAGTCATTCCTAAGGATGGTAATTTTCAGATAGCAATATTTTGTAATATTTAGGTGCTGAAAATCAATAAAATACATATGAAATTTAGAGTTAATTGTATCCAAAAAAGACTACTTGATAAGATCTAAGAAAATTGCATATTTAGCTAAAGATCACATATAAGTAAAACAACGGAATCCAAAACCAGTTATACCTGGGAATTCTGGACTTCAGCTTTGAATTTGGACAAATTGGTTTCTTGGATCATTTCATTCTACCAACATAAGAGAATCCAAAGTAGAATAGAAAATTAGAAAAAAGAAAAGAACTTTGACATGGTTCATCGCATTACAAACTTGAGGTTAAAATCAATATAACACGATTATACCAACTTGAGAAAGAAATGCAATAAAAATTATATAACCTTACTTTCTGCATCTCTGCCTTTGAGACAACAGACTGAGACACAGTTTCCAAGCTGTCATTCAAAACTTCAGTTATAGCAGCCGTTATAGCCTCAGCTTGTTTCGAGGGGATCCCTTGAGACTCCAATTTTCTGACCTACGCAGTAACGTTATTTCCAAATAAATCTTCAAACCATCAAACCAAACAAAATTAAACTCCACCAAACCTAATTCCACTAACATAGAGACGAAAATCAAAATTCTACATTTCTGAAATTAATCGAATCAAACTCCAAAAGGGCAAAGAAATTACAAGGGCTAATGTATCGACGAGAAACAATCTCTTTCCATTAGATTTGACAAGCTGAGAAATCTGTCTAGATCGAGAAATGGAAGCAAACGAATCGCAATCTAAAGGAGAAACAGCACCATATCCTCGATTTCTACCAAACACAATCCCTGAGTTGGTCCCAAATTGACCCACCCGCCTATAAGCGGCTGCAGCGGACATTCAATATTTTGAAACAAAGAGGATCGAGAGAAATCCCAGTAAAATTCGTCAATATAAGAACTAAAAAAAAAAATTCGGAATTTCTCACCCCAAATGAGAAAAAAGAATTCAAACTAGAACCCTAAAACAGAAACTTAGGGTATTCCTTGTTGGCCTCGATAAATTCAGCTGATTCTACCAATAATTTTTGCTATTAAATTACAGGCATAGAAATTAGCGAGAGGAAGAGAGAGAGATTTGGCGGTTCCTTGGTGGTGAATTTGAATGAATGTTAAACGTGTATTTCTTATTTATTGTTTGGATGATAGAATTGAAAACAAGTCAAAGAGGTACGGCTTTTCTTTCTGAAGTTTCTTTCTTATATGCGTTTGGTATTACATTTTCCAAAATGGAAAATTTTTATAGTTTTAAAAACTGTGTTTTCAGAAGCACATTTAAAAAAAATAATTTATAAAATTGGTTAAAATAATCAGTATATTAAATAAAATAATTTTAAATTTATTTTTTAAATAACTAACATCAATTCAAACATATTTTTATTGTTCTTTGTTTAGAGGTTGGAAATGGACAATGACTCAGGTTTGGCTGATCTCTTCTTTCCATTTTATTTGTTTTTAAATGTGTTTTTTTTGGGTTCAAGCTTTTAAATGTTTTTTTAATTGATTTATGTAATGACTAATTTGAATTTTTAAATTTCACATTTTTTTTAGTTTTTATTTATATGTTTTTTATTTATTTGGGCAAAATTTTTTTTTCTTAATATCTACCATTGCAACGCATGCATATAGAAAATATTTAATATATATACATATAATATTATTATAGTCAGTAACCGGATTTAATTAAAATATTTAAAGAATCACATATAATTTTTTTTATCATAATATATCTATTTAAACTTTTTTTTGACACAACCCTTTACGGCCATGAAGATCCGTCCATATGGTTAATATTTAAATTTTTCTTCAAAAAATTGTAAATCAACTAAAATGACAACGGTCTTCTTCAATTATTCTTATTGTCAAGTGTTAAGTGGCAATTGATCATATTTTATCCCAAAAAAATTTTAAAAAAAAATTATTTGTAATATATATATAGATTGAATTATAATTTTTTCTAGAAACTAAATAATTTGATTAAATTGAATAGAGGAATGAATCGCACCAACACCATAAAGTAGAGTAGATTCGATTATGATGTCCTAGATTTTATTACGGAAGCTTTTATTTACACAGCCTTTGCTAAAGATCATCTAGATGGTTGGTCAGACACTAGATTTTCTATCTTATATGGAGAATTTATATTAAAATGGTGGGATAATTTTAATACAAGTCAGACAGATATTAACTCAGTAATTAAATATTTTTTATCAGCAAAAAAGACTCTAGTACTTTCAGAGTTTTTTCTATCTAAAGAAAAAAAAATATTAAAAAGGATTTCAGCAGCTTCTAATCTTAAGAAACTTCAAGATTTACTCAATATTTATTTAAGTGAGATTAACAGTTTACATAGTTAAGAAGATGACAAAATTTCTATTTTTAGTCCGAATTTTCAAGAATTAGAATATAATTTTGAACTAATGTAATAAGCAATTATGTAATAATGTAATTATCATAAGCAATCATTAAAAAAAGAGAGAAAAAAAGAAACAAGACAGCTCATGAGACAATTATCAAAAGAAGACAACAAAACTTGAATGGAACACAGCCCCTGCAATAGCATATATTGTGAAACAAGAATTATCCAAAGTATTGAATGGAAAACAAGTTGGAGGAGGTGATAATTTTCTGAATTTTGCACAAATAGTTGATTTTGCGTGTGAGATTAATGCAGTAAATTCTGTAGCTGCAAATAAAAGTTGCTAGATTGTGGGTACTGGTGCCTCCAATCACATTTGTGCACATAGAGCTATGTTTAAAACTTTGTTTCATGTTTCACAACCGCCAAAGTTTACCTGCCACATGGAAATATCACAAATGTTGAGTTTGGGTGATATTGTTTTACACAACTTATATCTTCAAAATACACTTTATATGCCTACTTTCAACCACAACTTACTATCTCTTAGCAATGTTGTTGTGTTCTACAGTCTACAGGACCTGGAGTATGAAAGTATCGTGGCTTTTGGACAAGTAATAGGCAATTTGTACGTTCAATAATAATCCTTTTTCTTTCACCATATGTAATTCTGTAGCTTTGCACCTTTCGGATTCTCGTTCATATTGGATCAATAATGTTTATGCTGGACATTTTCAAATTAGGACACTCGTCTAGTGCTATACTTACATCAATTGAGTTTCACTAATAAAGATTATCTTCCTCCAAATTTCATCTAAACTCATCCTATTTAACTTAAAATGAACCGATTCATTTTAATTCGTAAAATATAACTTGAAAGTAATCAATCTAACCCATTATAATACAAACTCAAATTTTATCTAAATTCATTCATATTCAGTCCGGTTGTCACTTCTAATTTAAGAGCTTCCTGTAAATAATAAAAAGTTTGAATTCACTAAACACAAATTTATAAAGAACTAAAAAGATATTTTTCTTTTAGTGATATTACTATTTTGATAAAAAGTTGAATAAAAAAACAGTGTACAAAAATAATCCTCCGTTGGTTGGTTTCCATTTTCAATTTTATTTTTCAAAAAAAAAACAAGTCAAATTTTGTTATTTGCCACCATAAGTTATGCTCAAAGGGATCTTGAGATTTTTTTTTTTCAAAAAAAATGTTAAACCCAAAAAAAGATATCAAAATCTAGACGAATGTACTTCATTGATCAAGATCAACTAGCGCAGGCTTTTTGGTTCAGTTAGCGACAGATCATTGAACCGTGTAAATAAGTAAAACTATTTGATTTCTACTTGTAAAATATTCGAATTTGACTCAAAATTAATCGAATCAAGTTTAAATAGTTTGTTAAGTAGAGCTTTAATATTACAATACCCGGCTTGTAAGATTTGCGAGTTTAATTGATTAATTTATTATTTATTAAATTATTTTATACTTTCAATATTTAAATATTTGAACTTAATCAAGTTGAATTAGCTTAAATTGATTTCAAATTGAGCCAAATGCATTATTTATTAATTTTTTTAATTAATTCAAAATTTATCAAATCAAATTCGAATAGTTCGAATATTTTTTAAGTCAAATTTCAAACAATTAAAAATCGAGTTTGAGTTTCAAATTTTTTAATCGAATCGAATTCAAACTTGTATCCACTCAGTTAGACCCTATCCACATAAGAGCGCTGGCACACACTTCAACTTCAACCTCAACCTTCGGCCTATAGTATTGCCATCTTATATCTGTTCAACATTCATCAATAATAAAATCAAATTTAAAAACGAATCTCTTGAACTTTTGTTTAGTTGGGAATGAACAAATTTAGAGAGAACAAGCAGAGTCAATGGCCTCTCATCATTTAGAAAAAGAAAATGGTTAACCCCAATCTCCTTTTTAAGCAACTATATAACACTCACCAGTCATCAAATTATTAATTAATGAGAAGAGTTTTTTTTTTTAAAAAAAATCCTTTCTTTTTTTCCTTTTTTCTTTTCTTCTCTTCTCACAATCAATGAGGTGACATGTGTTGATGCTGTTGCTAGCACTGTTCTTTAGAAAAATAGATGGCGGCACCCATCATCAAGGGAATAAACCAATTGCATGATCATGTAATAAATACTATCAGCTTATTGTGTCATACAAAAAGGAGCCTTGCCACCCCACTCCCCTCAAATCTGGGCGCAGCGTTACCAATTAAGTAGACAACATTAACCATAATATCTTTGTTTTGGCGAGAGAACAATAAAACATCTCCAAGTACCACTCCGCCCTGCAATCCATTGATAAGGAGTGTGAGTGGGGATAAAAGTGGTGTCAATAGAATATTACATGATCGAATACGGACTAGCATATGAAGCATGATTCTACTTCATCTAGCAAAGGCATCCACAACTGATAGCCTCACTTTGGTCGCCTTCTGTATGGATATAAAATGTCATCCAGACTCTCCTTCATGTAATTCCCCACTCTTCGCATGTTTCTCGCAACCCCTGATGCAACCAGGTTAGCATTCCTTGTAAACCTGCAGTTTCCAAAAGAAAAAACAAGATATTTTATACATAGTCGTTAGTGCATCAACGCATATTGACCCATCACTGAAAGGATTTGCGCACCTGCTTAGGAAGTCATCTCCTGTAGAATGGGCTGGTTTGTGCGGTCGATGCTGAGGAAATTCACGGCCATCTACAATTGCCAAAAATTTAATGGCTCATGGAAATATAGAAATAACCACTAGAAAATTGGAAAGAAATGAACATATCATTAATGTCTATAAAGTGAATGTCTTAAAATACTTTTAAAAAAAATTAAACATACAAATGGTAGCGACCCCCAAAGGGACAAAAAGAAAAAGGAAAACAATTTAAAAAATAACACGTAATTAAACCAAACAATCACACAAAACACATATGCAATTGTATACAAATACAAAATCAAACTGCATGCCATTAGAGGAAGAAAGCCCTGCCCTATCTATAAGTGATAAAAAAGATTAGATGAGTCAATTACCAAACAAAGCAGGCAGCTAGCAATTTTACTCTCAACTGAAACATGTAAATCATCCTCAATCTAACTCTCATATTGTCCAACTTCATATCAGATAAGAACATCTATAATAACAATCTCTATTAATCAGAATTGAAGCTGCTCCACATCAGTGCTACATGACCCAAATAAAGAAGTTCAATTGTGCTCAACTAACAAATATTATGACAACTCCTCCGTATTTAATGCTCTTTCCTCTCAAATTGCAAAAAGCTTTCAATCATACTAACCTCAGTCTTTATATCAAAACAAACATTTATTCACTTGCTCCAAGCCATCCATAGAAATTTGCTTATTCTCTGAAAATTTGAACTTTCTTAAAGAGCAGAGAAACATCCAATCTTTTTAATTCATTCAGTACGATGAAATTAGCATGTGATAAAGACTAAATGAAATTTACTTTCTTTTTATTTTGTTAAGGATATACTAAAACAAGTTTAAGGCCATCATCCAGTAGTATTGCTTAGGTGGGTCTTCAATAAAGAAATCTAAAAGACAGCCCTACTCCCACCCTTAAGCCAATTTGCTTGAAGTACCTCTTTCTGATGCCTTGAATGTAAGTTTGGCCATTGGAGGATTCATACTTTGAATTAAGGTGCACTAGAAAATGCTTGAACTACTTTTTGTGCTTGGTTAGTTAATTTTTGGAACAGAGAATCCACTTAATATTAGGATATATCTAGTTCCACGTATTTCGAGAAAGATGGATAAGATCCCAGAGAGAACTTTGACAATGGTTGGTTGATATATTATCATTAAATGGAAAATTGCATAATGGCAAGGATAGCCTTTGTGTTGATAATTGTAAAGAAAGCACATTTCCTATTCCCCTCAACAGTCCCCAGCCCGCTTTCTATACACATTATAAAGACATGGATGCACATAAAACACACACAACACACAAATACAAATACACATGTATTTATAGGTATATAAGCAGGTAGATCTACTATTATTTTAAGTGAGACAGTTTGTCCCATCATAGCATTACGTGTAGCATGAAGCATGGGAGCTAACAAGGGACTTTCTAAATGATCCGTCTAGCCAAGTAGAACTTTAATTGAATAATCTTTCAGTGACTTTTTCTACTTCTGTTTGAGAGAATCCTCACAAAAAAGCATTTATTGCTACTATTTTTACCACTATCAAACAGCAATGAACAGATGTCACAACAATCAATTCCATAAAATTTTGCTCTGAAGTCAACATGCAACAGAATACTGGGCAACATATATCAATTTAATTACCTTCTCTGCTATGAACATGAGCTGGAGCAGATGCAGTGTTAGTATTAGAAACCCTTCTGTCCACTAAAAGCTGCAGAAACTCATGTCAGTAAGATTGCAGCCTTTTTTTTAAGATGCAGGGACTAAAAAAAACAAATCGAACGCTTTGCCCCATATCAGATGATTATTTTGTCATTTAACCATGTAAATTAAAACAGATGAACCCCACCCTCAAATTGCATAAAAATTTCCCAAACTCTATATATTCCTCTAAATCATAACATGACCTACTTGGAATAGTATGTTCAATTATATTGCTTATAGCCATGTTATGCAGTTCACCAAAGTGAAGCATGAGGACATTTATGATCTATTTCTTTTTCCTTTCAGATTCAGATAAAAAAAACATCGAAGAATATTTACAGGTCAATACACTACGGATATTTTCTTGATAATAACAAAAATAACTACAAGTATACATAAATGTAAAACTAAAGTTGACAAACAGATGCACCATCAATGAACCAAAAAATGAAAGTTCAGAAACAAATTTCATGCAATAATTGAAATCATTTAAAATGAAAAAAAAATGCACACATGCATATGCACAGAGAAGAAAGAGACAGAAACCTCAAGGCCCATGCAGACTGGCAGTTGTGTTTTTGTCACTTGCTTATCATCTTTAGTGACATACACAGAGTACCCAGCACATGCATAGTAAAAGTCTACAAGGCTCCGCCCTTCTTTAGAAGCTTCAACCTCAGATTGTCCAACAATATAATGGGGAACTAATCATCAAACTTAGGTATCAGTATATATCAGAAGATATTTGATCATTCTTTATAAAAGTTTTACTAACAAAGCCCAACTATTTTTTGACATGTAAGAAGAGGAAAGTTAGCAAAAAGAATTTCCACAATAACACCACACCGCACATATCACACAAAAACACAATAACAGCATTGATTTCATCTTCAACTATAGATATAATGGGACATATAGTAGATGATATTTAATCAGTATTATTTCACAGTTACTTAGCATAGCATCGAAATAACCTATATCTTCTCAAAATTTTTGTGACATAGCAAATAGTACAAGGAAGAAATTTAATGATAATGATAGACTAACAGAGAAACAGGGAAAAAGACAACTTATTTAACACAAGTATGAGTTGGGATCGTGTAGCGGTAGTGGGACAATGAAGGCATTAAAAGCGCTGTGGGCATCTTTTTTATAAACTTGCTACACATTTTAACTATAAGTTCACTTATACAGAAGACATTAGAAAAAGAAAACTCTCGACCAATATTTTGCAGGCTGACAAGCAGTCTAATGAGGAGTGGCGAGTCGAACCTACACAGGGACAGGCACTCCTTTAAGAATAACAAATATCTTATCGTTAGGAAACGAAGAAGTTCACTAATCGCAAGACTCAAAACATATGGCGTATAGAAATTATAAGAGTTTCACAACCTAAATGAAACTGATAGATCCTAAATCCCAAGGCTTGAACTTTAACAAGAAAGCGAGGGCTCATAATTATATGAAGACAGAAATTAATAGCATCAAGAAATTACAGAATACTTTATCAACTTAGATAATCATATAAGAATTTAACATGAAACAATTAGTTATCAAATTAAGCAAACAGGAAACCATAAACAAGCCGATTGAAGATTTCATTTTACTTATCATACACAATTTTTCAGGATCCAAACGAAAAAAGGAGAGAAAAAGAGACCTTTTTGAAGGGTTCGAGGGATGCCGATGCAGCGAGGATTATTGCCGTTGGATTTGAGGGTCGAAGAATAATAAAGGTATCCTTTGCAAGATTTCCCTTTGGAACCTCCAGTGTTGCCGCCGTCTCCGCCTACGAGTCTTGATTCACTTTGATTTTCGATTTGATTCTCTTTATCGTCTCTTCCTCCGCCTCCTTCTCCTACTTCTTGACTCCTATCCATGCCCGCCCCTTGTCACCCTCTCTCTCTCTCTCTCTCTCTCTATTTTTATCTTGTGAAGGGCAAGAAGAGGGTGCCTCTGCATATCGCGACTTAACCAAAATGACGCCGTTTACCAATCATAACACAAAATGAGTTCCACCCACCGGCTCCTCCATTTCTAACATCCATAAAGCATCATTATTGACCAAAACAACTTTATCAAATCCGACCGAATAATCGAATCGGAAAAGATAACAGATTGAAAATTTAAAGTTTAATCAAAATTAAATCAAAATTAATCGGTCTATTTGAAATTTTTTAAAAATATAATCTTTAACATATTAATATAATATAAAAATAAAAATAATTAATATATTTTTGGAAAATAACAATTGTATTAATCTTGTTACAAAAATTTGAACAATACACTGCCAAACCATATAAGGCAAAAATCAAATCAAGAGACAGACTTGAGGAACAAAAGAGCCAATGAAGCTGTATAATGAGCAGCTAAATTGCTAGTTCTACTGACATGATTAAACTAGACTATTAAACCTAATTGATTTATAAAAATACAACAATTACTAACTATAGTTGTAACACCCCTTATCCCTGTCACACATATCTAAATGAGAGAGTGCTACACTGATTTCATCGGTTGAAATATCATTTTTAAATTATGTATAAATAAAAATCACTCATATATTTATTTATTTACTTTATAGTGCAAAAGAAATCAAAGTAAGAAAACACAATACATTTTATAAAATATTATTTACAAAACGTTCTATTATTATACAACCATTATAAAATAAAGTTCAACTTAAAATATACAAAAGATGTGTGATTCACAGTTTGAAACAGACTGCTCTACTGGATCAGACCACCGCTACCTTTGTCTACTTATTATTTGCTATACATGCGCGAAAGAAACTCTCACGCCAAACTCTAGATTTAGTTGTGCATATAAATAAGGCAATAAATTATTTTATGCAACATGCATTGTCGTATATCAACTCATGTTCAATCATTTTCTCATGCAAATAAACATATCATGGTATTCTAACATGTATAAACATTAAATTATATTCTTTGATTTCATACTTGTTTAATTTATTAAAACATCATTATATAACACATCATAATTAATCATATTACAAGACATTATTCCTTTTATTTTTCTTAACATTTTTATGCCCGCAACACCCGATTATTTTTTCATACAAACATACATTTCATAAATTTTATTCTTTTATATCTCATATTTATTTTACTTTATCAAATCATTATTATCCATAGTTTTTTATTGTCCATAACACCTATAAACCCTTGACTAGGATAACGGAATTGTCATTCATGCACTTAAGAGTGTCACCTGGACAATATGATTTGCTCATATAACTGTAATTACCGGCTTCATAATAGTATCATACTCGGCGTAAATAATAGTGTCATATCTGACGTAGATAATTATACCATTAATGAATTGAATCATACTCTCCTTGCTTGGCATATCAAACTATTATAGGTCTGATTCTAATTAGGTGTTCTAAGACTTACTCAATGTCATTAAAATTCATAGTTATTAAATTCACTCATTTCATGCATGTAAATGTTCAATTAATCACACAATTATTCAATAAAAAATAGTATTTACATAATATAACAAGATTCGCATCATTTTACTCTTTTAATTTCACAACTCATATATTGTCCTTTCACTTGCAGATTTCGTTCTCAGTTTTGTTCATTAATTTTGGTCCTGTTACAATCTGAATTTAGTTACATGGTCTTCTTAACAATTTTAGATCTGAATATTAGCTTTAATATTCAACTTGAATCACTTAATGCTGAGTTCTGTATCAAAAGATATGATAAAATGAACACTGACTGGTCACTAATAATTATGCCTAGAATTTTCTGGACATATTCTAAGTCCGAATTTATGAATTTTTCTGAACAATTACAGACATATTCAAGTTTTATGGTCTAAATAAAAATTATAGCTCTATGTCTTATCTTTAAAACCCAATAAAGAACACACAAATCCAAATTTCATAACTCAAGTTATAATAGTTTAAGTATTTACTGCTCATCAATTCCGACAAAGAATATACAAACTAATCTCATTCAATTTTTACCAAAATTAATCCTAAATCTAGCAAACATGCATCCTCAAGATTTTCATCACAAGATATCATTAATTTACAATTATTAATATACCAAATGCTTAAATCATGCAATTGAAAATAACACAAAGGTTATTGCCTTAAGTTATGTACAAACCTCTACTTTTTTATTTTCTTTCTCTTTACTTCTCTTTCTCTTTTCCTTTGCTCCTTTGAGCTAGCTCCTTGTCAATTTGAGTTCTTAAAACATAAAAGAGATAATTAAAACTTAATAAACCCTAATCTCCCTCTTTTTCTCTCTCAAGCTTCCTTAAGCTCCTTTTTGCATGAAAACCTACTCTTTCATGGCTCTCTCCCTCTCTTTCTCACTTTCTCTTCTTAGAATCAAGTTTTAACTATGGAGAACAAGGGGAAACGTGGGCTCATTTGAGAGAACATAGAATATTCTAAATGGAAGGATAAGGAAGAAGGATGAGTAATTAAGAGCAAGGTGACAAAATTAATCAATAATATGACACATAAGCTATAAAAATCTAGATATTTCCTTAGGTAATTAATGTGTTCATCTTACTTTGATGTATGATGATTCAATGAGCAACGTGGAAGACATGTAATTGATAAAAAATTCTAGATACAAAGGGATAAGGGAGGATGAAGGAGCAATTAAGGAGAAAATAACAAAATCAATTAAGGATGGAAACATTTAAGTCGTATTCTAGATGTTTTCATTAATGTCTAATTCATGCACATCACTTGGCTAATTGTTGCATGCCACTTGGTGTGGCCAGCCCCTTTCATGTGTTTAATGTCTCAATCATGTATTTAATTGATGGTTATCACAATTAATTCTCTAATTTTTGGTAAATTACAAATTGATCCCTAAACTTTTCAAAATTTATAATTTAGTCTCTTACCGTAATTTAACATTTTTAAATACTTTATTAAACATTTTCCATAATTATTTGTCATTATTTTAATTTTTTTCTAGTCAAAATCCTAATTTAAACTTCAGTCAAACCGATGCATCAATTTAATGACACACGCGACTCAGAGCTAAATTTGTGGATATGACAATAGTCCCTATAACTGGAGGAGAAAATAAGATATTAGAAAAAGATAAAAATTACACTAGAGTTATCAGAATATAAAATGCATTTCAAGAAGCTCAATTCAGCTATCAACTTTAATTCTTCTTTCAGAGCTCGACACTCTGCAAATATAGCTGAGAAACAACTCCTAAAAGGGACCACTCTTACACCCAAAATAAGATTATTTGCATTTAACACCACAATCTCAACTCTACCCTCACCCGACATAGCATGATAAGAAGCTTCCACATATATCATAACAATATTTGGGTCTTGTAAGTTTGGAACAAGATTACTAAGGGTAGGGTATTTTTTAAGAGACATACCAGTTGTTTTCTTATAGCTTACTAGGTAATTAGGAGCTCAGTTAACTTGTAATTTTGCAACACGAGGTCTTTCACCATGAAGGACTACATTCCTTGAATTCCAATGAGTCCAGTAAAGGATTACGAACTCTTCCACGCTAAAAATATCTCTCTTCTCTTTAACACACTACAAAAAAAACTCTCAGAAAGTTACTAAAATGATTAGCTTGTCTGTAAACCTGAAAATTAGCTTTCAACAAAAACTCATCACATGAAGAACATGAGTACAAATAATGGAATATAGTCTCTTCAGCTAGGCCACAGGTTTGACAAGTTAGTGAGGAGACTATAACATGATGATTAGCTTACTTGCAAACCTAAAAATTAGCTTCCAACAAAAACTCATCACATGAAGAACATGACCACAAACAATGGAAATGTAGTCGCTTAAGCTAGGCCACAGGTTTGATAGGTCAGTGAGGGGATCGAAACATGATGATTGACTAAGTTACTTTATGTGGGGGTAATATTATGCATCACTCTTCATATAAAAATCTTCACTTTTGAAGGGAGGATAATGGTCCAAATAAATTTCCACCACCCTTTAAAAAAAGGGTTTGGATTACCATTAGATCTACAACTCATCGCAAGGTGGTGCGTGCTTCTGACAAAAAACTCTCTATCTTTTTTAAATATAATAAATCTATTTTATACATAATTAAAAGTTCAAAATGTTAATATTTATAATTTAAATAAATACATAATCATGTTCAAAAATATTTTTAAATATAATTTTATTAAATAATATAATTTATTTCTTTATATATTTTTTAATTTTAAATATAAAATATACAATAATTTTTAAATGTTTTATTAGAGTATCAATTTTGTCAATTAAAAAAGTACTTCAATGGAATCAAAATAATTTATATGTAAATTTACTGAAAATAAAAATGTTGAAGTTTAACTTTATCAAATATCTATGACTTTTAAATAATGTGAATAATTTTATGGATGATTAAAAATATATATATTTTTTAGTACCACAACAATTTTTCATGACCCTAGGGCTCAAGATCAACATATTGCAATTAGTATCCAAGGTTTGGCAGAGATTGATAGACACCTCATATTAGAGAAGTCAATAATGGAATAGTTTAGTTGAACTATTGTGACGCCCCACTTATATATTAGGAATAATCATATATATATATAAGAAGAATGTCACAAGCTTAACTCGATAATCTGCTCAAATTGAAATTTTTGTTTTTTTCATTTTAAATAACTTAATCTATTTATTTATATTGGTTTAGGCTAGTTGTTCTAATTAACAATATATAGATATCCTTATATTGTATACACATATGACACCCGATTATGTTACGTAATTATTTACATACACAATATTAATATTTGAGACATGTCTACTGCACCATATACATAGACAAACTAAAATAATAATAATAATAATAATTAACCAACCCTCTAACTATGCTTCTTGTGTCTCTACTTTTATGTTTTGTACTTTGGCTAATTCGATCTCAAAATAGGTGAAATATAAGGACGAAGTTACTAGAACTGCACAGGTATATGAAACCAGTTCAATCAAGAAATAGTTATAATTCATTTCAGAATACCTCAATCTACACAAGAGAAATTCATACGAAATTTTGCAGAGACCTCAATAACATATATACCTACAACTTTCCTGTTTTACAAAACCTCAGAATAAGCCACTAAGATAATCAATTTTTACAAAAACCGTAGGTTATTTGGTTGATACGTCTTCCAGAACCAATTTCACCCCAATAACCATATCTCTTCATATACTCAAAATAATTCAATAAAATTTGGCAAAGAGATACAAAAGACATAGATGAACAACTTTTATGTTTAACACATCCCCAAATTCTAGTCACAAGATAATAAAAAATAGAGTGCAATATCCTATAAAAATATAACCTAAAGAGTTCTAATAACACAATAATCATGGAAAAAATATTTCTTACCAAGATCAGATTTAATTGGACTGATTTTTGATGCAAATCTTGAAGAAGATGATGAGTAATTTGATCTGAGATATGGAGGAAGAAAAAGGGATGATGAAGAAGAAGGAGAAGAAAAGAGAAGAAGGAAGAAATGGTCAAAAATTGCTTTCAGCCCATTTTTCCCGTTTGCTTTTTTTTTTCTGACCATCTTACTGTTCACGTTAATTTTTTTAATTTTATTATTATTATTATTATTATTATTATTATTACTATCTTCACATATTTCTTTATATCTAATATTTTTAATTTTATTTAATCAAAAACACAATTTAATTATGTGGTATAAATTATTCAGATTAAACTCTAATTAGTGGGTGTTACAATTCTCTCCCCCTTAAGATGTTTCGTCTTCAAAACATACCTATGTATCGTTACTGAACAGGTGAGGGTATTGAGCTTTCATCACCTCTTCGCTTTCCCATGTTGCTTCTTCAATTGCATGATTCATCCATAGTACTTTCACTAATGATACTTGCTTGTTCCTCTGTTCCTTAATTTCTCTTGCTAAAATTTGGACTGGTTCTTCTTCATATGTCAAATCTTGTCTCACCTGAATGCTTTCAGCAGGTATGATGTGATTAGGATCTTATCTATATCGTCTTAACATTGAGACATAGAAGACATCATGTATTTTGACTCATCTCCGGTGGTAGAGCGAGTCTATAAGCAACAGGTCCAACTCTTTCTAATATTTCATAAGGTCCGATGAACCTTGGACTTAACTTGCCTTTCTTTCCAAATCGCAAAACTTTCTTCCAGTGAGATACTTTAAGAAAAACTTTATCACCCACTGCATATTCAATGTCCCGTCTCTTGAGGTCAACATATGATTTTTGTCTATCTGTAGCTGTTTTAAGTCTTTTACGAATGACTTTCATTTTTTCTTCTGTCTCTTGCACTAGGTTTGGTCCTATAAGTTTCCTCTCACTGAGCTATGTCCAACATATAGGTGTTCGACACTTCCTACCATAAAGTGTCTCATATGGAGCCATTTGGATACTAGACTAATAACTGTTATTATAGGCGAATTCCATTAAAGGAAGATATTTGTCCCAGCTACCTTTAAATTCAATGACACAATTTCTCATCATATCTTCTAGAATGTGAATGACTCTTTCCGACTGTCCATCTGTCTGCGGATGAAAAGCTGTGCTGAAATTGAGCTTAGTACCTAGAGCTCGTTATAGACTACCCCAAAATTGAGATGTGAAACGAGGATATCTGTCAGACACAATAGAAACAGGCACTCCATGAAGTCGTACAACTTCATTCATATAAATTTCTGTCGATTTATTCAATGGATAGTCCTTTTTGATAGGTAAGAAATGTGCTGACTTTGTAAATTTGTCCACTATGACCCATACAATATCATGTTTCTTTAGAGTCAAAGGCAATCCAGTCACAAAATCCATAGTGATTCGTTTCCACTTCCATTCTGGAATAGAAATTGTATGTAGCAACCCCGAAGGTACTTGATGTTCCGCCTTAACTCCCTGACAAGTTAAACATTTTGAAGTGTACTATGTGATGTCCATTTTCATACCTGCCCACCAGTATCTGCTCTTCAACTCTTGGTACATCTTGTTACTCCCTGGGTGCATAACATATTTTATTTCATTGGCCTCTCTAAGAATCCTCTGTCTAAGATCTTCTACACTAGGCACACATAATCTGTCTTGATAGAACAATCCACCATCTAAGTCCATAGTGAATCTAGGTCTCTCCCCCTTAGAGATCAACTCAGCTAATTCAATTAACTTCTTATCTTGTCTTTGTGCATCCTTGATTTCCTGCATAAGAGTGGGTTGAAGGTGCAACTCTGCCACCATCTTTCTGCTCAAAGCATCTGCTACTACATTAACTTTGCCTGGATGATAGTTAATCATACAATTATAATCCTTTATTAGTTATAACCATCTTCTTTGCCTCAAATTCAATTCTTTTTGTGAGGGAAGATATTTTAAACTCTTGTGATCTGTGTAAATAAAACACTTCTCCCCACATAAATAATGGCGCCAAATCTTCAATTCAAAAACTATAGCTGCCAACTCCATATCATGGGTAGGATAATTCTTCTCATGCGGCTTTAACTATCTAGAAGCATAAGCAACCACCTTTCCATCTTGCATCAATACACAACCCAATCCATTATGAGAAGCATCACTATAAATGACATACTCCTTATTAGGAATCGATTGTGTCAAAACAGAGGCCTTAGTGAGCATACTTTTGAGCTTATCAAAACTAGCTTGACACTTATCTATCCACTCAAATTTAACATCCTTTCTTAATAGTCTTGTTAAAGGAGAAGCCATCATTGCAAAACCCTTGACAAATCTCCGATAATATCCAGCTAAACCCAAGAAACTTCTGACCTCGGTCACATTCCATGGAGGTTTCCAACTAATAATTGCCTCAACTTTGCTAGAATCCACTTTAATGCCTTCTGCAGAGATAATGTGTCCCAAAAATGTCACATCCTTTAACCAAAACTCACATTTTGAGAGTTTGGCATAAAGCTTATATTCTCTGAGAGTCTGCAATGCTATTCTCAAATGCTTTTCATGTTCTTCTAAATCTTTAGAATACACCAAAATATCATCAATGAAAACAACAACAAATTGATCAAGATGTGGCCTGAAGATCCTATTCATAAGATCCATAAATGTTGATGGAGCATTGGTCAGCCTAAATGACATAACCAAAAACTCATAATGACCATATATGGTTCTGAATGTAGTTTTAGCAATATCCTCCGTCTTCACCCTTAATTGATGATAACCAGATCTCAAATCTATCTTGGAAAATACTCCTGCACCTTTCAGTTGGTGAAAGAGATCATCAATCCGTGGTAATGGGTACTTGTTCTTGATGGTCACCTTATTCAACTGTCGATAATCAATACATAGCCTCAAAGATCCATCCTTCTTTTTCACAAACAATACTGGTGCACCCCACGAGGATGTACTTGGTCTAATGAAACCTTTATCAATGAGTTCTTGCAATTGTGTCTTAAGTTCTTTCATCTCTGATGGGGTCATTCTGTATGGTGTCTTTGATATGGGCATAGTTCCTGAAACAAGATCAATAGTAAATTCTACCTCTCTCCGGAGGTAACCCAGGTAAGTCATCAGGAAAGACATCTGGAAATTTATTTACCACCGGGATATCTTCAAGATTTGAACCTCCTTTTCTGGTGTCAATCACATGGGCCAAATAAGTTTCACACCCTTTTCTCATCAATCTCCGGGCTTTCATTATGGATATGACTTGAGGATGTTGTGAAAATAATTCCCCTTTTACAATAATTTCCTCCTGATTTTCTTTTTTAAGTACCACAAATTTAGACTTGCAATCCACCACTGCTTCGTGACGTGAGAGCCAATCCATGCCTAATATGACATCATACTCATGGAAAGACAACTTAATCAAGTCTGTAGAAAACTTCTTCCCATGCACAACCAAAGGGCAATTCCTAAATACTTTATTCACTATTACACTGTGACCCAAAGGATTCTTAACTTCAATTCCATATTCTAGGTTTTCTTTAATCATATTATGCTGACTAGGTGTACTAGTGCAAATATAGGAATGTGTGAAACCCGGATCTATGAGTGCACAAATGTCAAAATCATATAATGAAAACATACCAACAATAACATCCATTGCCGCCTGATCTTCTTTAGCTTTCATGGCATAGGCTTGGGCTGGAGCTCTACTAGATCCAGGTCTATTCACTGTCTCTGAAATAGCCTGCCTCGGTCGGCCTAGTCCTCATCTGAACTGAACTCCAGACTGAGTTGGAGCAGACCTAGTAGTCTGAGTAGGTGTACCACCTGTCAAAAGTGGGCAATCCCTCTGTAGATGTTCTTTGGACCCATATATAAAGCAAGCACCTATGGCACGTCAACATTCCCCCCGATGGCTCCTATTGCAAATGGTACATACCGGTATAGCTTCCTTGCTAACCTGAGGTTGTGAACTGGCTGTAGCAGAAGGTGCCTTAGAGGGCAGCCCCCTCCTAAAAGACCCTGTCTGTGAATAGCTAAAACTTTTTCCCTGTCCTCTATTCAGTGAACGACTAGTAAAAAAATGACTATTCTTTCCAGTGAATTGAGTCTCAGAAGTAGCTGACTTTTTGGAAGATTCTTCTATTTTCCTCTTTTTCCTTTTTTTAAGGCTGAGTGCTGCAGAAACTAACTGAGAAAAATTATTATGCTGAAGAGCAGTCACAATATCTCCAACCTCTTCATTAAGGTTATCTTCAAATCTTCTACATTTATCTATTTCATTTGCAATTAATTCAGGGACATACTTGCTCAGTCTGGTAAAATCCTGCTGATACTCAGTCACTAACATTTTACCTTGTTTGAGATTCATGAACTCTTTCTTTTTCTCATCAATATAAATCAACGGAATATACTGTTTTTTAAATTCAGAAAGGAAGGAATCCCATGAGACCGGTTCCACCATATCTGGCTTGGTAAGAACTGATTTCCACCAATCATATGCCTCATCTTGGAGTAAAGAAGTAGCAAATCTAGCTTTGTCATCTGTTTCCACTTGCAACTCTTTAAAAATTCTTTCAGTCTTTTCCAACCAATACTCAGCTACAGCTGGATCTTCATCTCTCTTACCATAGAAATCTGAAGCCCCATACTTACGAAGCTTATCAATTGTTACTTTTGGTCTATATGGTGGCACTGGGGTAGGTTGAGGAATGACTCGTACCATATGTTGGAATAATCCAGTCATCTATTGTATAAATGGATTTTGACCAGGGTCAATCTGTTCTGCTGCATGTGGTGGGGGATTTGGAGCAGCATCTTTCCTTTGCACGCTTGCTGCACTAGGCTGATGAGGTGTCCTAGTATCAGGAGAGCCGGTACTCTCAGCCATATCTTGTTCATCAGAAGACATCTTTCTACAATCCTACAAGTTGCCAAGAATAAAGCCCATATCAGAATTATATGAGACACATGTATATTTAAACCTAATATCTCATTTCACACCTAGACCTATAAACGCTTAAACCTGCTCTGATACCACTAAATGTGATGTCCCACTTATATATTAGGAATAATCCCACATATATAAAAAGAATGTCACAAGCTTAACTCGATAATCTGCTCAAATTGAAATTTTTGTTTTTTTCATTTTAAATAACATAATCTATTTATTTATATTGGTTTAGGCAAGTTGTTCTAATTAACAATATATATATATATATATCCTTATATTGTATACACATATGACACCCGATTATGTTACTTAATTATTTACATACACAATATTAATATTTGAGACATGTCTACCGCACCATATACATAGTCAAACTAAAATAATAATAATAATAATTAACCAACCCTCTAACTATGCTTCTTGTGTCTCTACTGATATGAGCTTGGATTTTCTTCTTGACCACTTCACCTCCTACCGTCTATAGTTCCAATTTCTACGTGAGAAGAACCCACGCTAAGCTATCTCTAGCTTAGTGGTACATATAGGTATTAAGTTTTTCCCAAGCAGTCACACAAATGCATGTCTCAAATAATCCATGATACACTGAATTTTTATTTCATATAAAAGAAATAGCCACATCACATAACAGTATAAACATAATAATCATATTCAATAACTAAATTCTCATTACCTCCTGTAAGCATTTCATGTTTTGTCACTTATGTCAATAATAAATTTTTCACATTTCATTCCATAGTTTTTAATTAATATCAGCCCAAATCTCATTCCCGGATTGTCCGGATATGAGGTGTGAAATAGGGGCACTCGCGGAGCTTATGCCACCCTACTCACCATAATCTCAAGTCAAGGGCGCTCGCGGAGCTTAAGCCACCTTGACTAAATATAATTATGTCATCTGTGTATAATCAGGATCAGGGGCGCTTCCAGAGCTTAAGCCACCCTGTCCCTAAATAATATCCATATCGGTACCGTAATTCCCCCCTTAATGGTGCACCATCTATCCTATGTTAGTCATCAGGTAGAGAAATGAGCAATTAACACCATTAATTACTTGTTTCTATAACCAATACTCATTTCATATCAACACAATTATATATTCACAATTTATTTCAAAACCATGTAATAGCATGATATTTTATCAAATGTTAACACAATGTTGAGTTCATAGTTAATAACATTCTTACAACTTTAAAACATGCCATAATATATTTCATCATTGTGACATGTAATTTATGTCATACGCACACAATCATGCATAAGGGCAAAACAAAATACATATATGTACAAACCTCGATAGTATTTTCCTTTTCCAAAATATAAGTTCAGAGCTTGTTCACTTTTGTTGGTCTTCTTATTGTTGAAATCCTAATTTAAAAATATAATTAATTAATAGCCTGATAAAATATTTATTATTAATATAATTTAAATAAATAACTAGAATTTCTATTAAGCTAAAACAAGAACTCTAAGGACTGTTGGATTAATAACTTTTCCTACAGTTATCCAATTTATATGATTCTTAATTCTAATTAACTATAACATGTAAAAATAAAATATACTAAAATTTCAAAATTTTTGAACTTTTACATAATTTTTGGTATAATTTTAAATATTGATATATTTTCTGCCCTTAGGCAGTTTTAAGGTAGCCAATTCAAAAATTCATAATTTTCAATGTGTAGCTTCAATTATTTTGAAAATATTTATACAGTTATATACGTTAATTGGAAACATTTTTCATGTTTAACTCATTTCCAGATTCAATCTCTAAGGGTCTCAAATATTGGAGGATATATAACTGGTTCAACATAGAGTATCAACCCGACCAGTTTAATTGTTCAGCTCATAACTCCCAAAATACATGACATTTTAAGATAAAAATTTCACAGAAATTTAGATAAGACATAGGAGTAAAACTTTTATGTTTTGTACTTTAGCTAATTCGATTTAAAAATAGGTGAAATATAAGGACGAAATTACTAGAACTGCACAGGTATATGAAACCAGCTCAATCAAGGAACAATTATAGTTCATTTCAGAATACCTCAACTTAGATAAGAGCAATTCATACGAAAGTTTGCAGAGACTTCAATAACATATATAACTACAACTTTCATATTTTACAAAACCTCAGAATAAGCCACTAAAATGATCAATTTTTACAAAAACAGTAGGTTATTTGGCTGATACGTCTCCCAGAACCAGTTTCACCCCAATAACCATATCTCTTCATATACTTAAAATCATTCAATAAAATTTGGCAGAAAGATACACAAAATATAGATGAACAACTTTTATGTTTAATACATCTCCAAATTCGAGTCACAAGATAATAAAAAATAGATTGCAATATCCTGTAAAAATATAACCTAAAGAGTTCTAATAACACAATAATCACGGAGAAAATATTTCTTACCAAGATCATATTTAATTGGACTGATTTTTGATGCAAATCTTGAAGAAGATGATGAGTAATTTGATCTGAGATATGGAGGAAGAAAAAAGGATGATGAAGAAGAAGGAGAAGAAAAGAGAAGAAGGAAGAAATGACCAAAAATTGCTTTCAGCCCTTTTTTCCCGTTTGCCTTTTTTTTTTCCTGACCATCTTACTGTTTACGTTACTTTTTTTTTAATTTTATTATTATTATTATTATTATTATCTTCACATATTTCTTTATATCTAATATTTTTAATTTTATTTAATAAAAAATACAATTTAATTATGTGGTCTAAATTATTCAAATTAAACTCTAATTAGTGAGTGTTACAACTACATCCCTACAAGATTGCATATTGCTAATATCCTCACCTTTAGCTTGTACATTTTTTTTTCATCTCTATTAATCAGAAGACCTTTAGATTAAATAACATACACTTAATCTTCCTTATCGTTCAAGAAGACTGATTTGATATCAAGTTGATAAATTGTTCATTTTAATTGAGCAGTTAAGGCTATAAATGTTCTCACTGTTTCAAATCTGAGTAACGGAAGAAAACATCTCTTTAAAATTAATTCCTTATTGCTCTGAATATCCCTTAACTATATGCCGCGTCTTATCACATACAATATGCCACATTTTGGAATTTAGATTTAATAAGAATGGGTTGGGTCTGATTTCTAAAGCAAACATTTGAAGTGTCAAATGTTTTCCAAGCATTTGCTTTTAAAAGAAAATTCAATTTGAGTAAATCCCGTTCAATTTGAGTATATATCTGATTGCTCAATCTAATTTTACACTTGTGTGTTTATATATATATATATATATATAAAGAAAATTAAAAAAAAAACTTATTTTTAGTTTTTAAAAAAAACTCGCAGAACTCGACAGACCCTCCCTCCCTTCTTCAGTCCTTCCTCTTCCTCCTCTTTCAGTCGACCCTCACTGCCTCATGACGTCGCCTTTGTGCTGCCGCCTCTGACGTCTCGTTCCCGGCCATCTTCCTGTCCACTCTCTCCAATTCCAGCCAGAACGCGATCTGCTGCCCCTCCCCGCTTCTCTCAAGCCGGCGTCGCTTCCTTCCTAGCCACTCCCCGTCGTCCTGCAGCCCACCACAACAGCTCGCCTAGCCCAGAAATTCTTGGCTCTCTTGCAAAGATTCAGAGCTGCAAAAGTAGGCTTTCATCTCCTGTAGTTTAATCTTGAAGTCTGTTACTCCCTTTAAATTGTTTTTTTTAGAATTCTAGGAGTTTAAATTTATTCTGGGCTTTCTAGCAAATATTCAAAGCTGCCGAAGTAGGCTTTCTTCTCCTTCAATTAAATCTCTAATACTGTTTCTCTCTTTAAATTGTTATTTTTAGAATTCTAGTAGTTTATATTTAATTTCAATCATTCAATTATTTTGGTGTAATTGAAATTGTTGACATTGTTGTTAATTTTTTAGGTCTTATACAGGGTTCTTTTTTTTTCCTTGTAATTGAAAATTGAGTGTGATATTACAAAATACATTCGATTCATTCAAGAAAATAGATAATACATGTTAGGAAGGAAATTAACATACTAGAAACTCGAGTGTGGTATTGAAAATTAACTTACAAGTTAGGAAGGAAATTTTTTATATATACAATATGCCCGAGTTATATCAAAAAAATTATATATATCAAAATATAGATTTAACTGATAATATGCAAAGATTGCAGGGTTCTATTATATATTCTGAATGTAACAGTCAAGGATTTTGTGCTTAAGAAGTTGTTAGAAGAAAGTGCTGCGAGAGCTATTTAAATAGTCCAGAGTTTGTGATTGAATTGTAATAATTGATGATTATATTAGTTGGTTTTTTTTTCTTTTGTAATATTGAATTCATTTTCTGATTATGATGAATTTTTGAATTTTGTAATGACAATAATTTACTAGTTTCTCAAGTGTTTGAGAGAGTGTGTGTAATAGTTTTTTAAAATATGAAATAGTTTTCAAAAACCAAATAATAAAAAACTGAAAATAGTTTTTGCAAATGAGAAGCTGCAGATTCTAATTCTTATTAGTATTTTACTGGAAATGCTTCTTTCATTATCCATCACTTTTCCCTTCCCAAACTCTAACTCAACCTGGCTGTTCGTGACTTAACTTTATCTTATGTAATCTTTCCACTAATCCTTTTATTTTTCTCCTCTTAACACAACATGTCCAACTGATTTTACTAATTTTTTTTTTGTTGTTGTTGTTGTTGTCGTCGTTGTGTATTTGATCCAAAAACCAAGATGGTTAAGCTAAGAGGAAGAGCATGCGTTGTCGTTTTGGGAGATATAGGTCGCAGCCCTCGAATGCAGTATCATGCCCTTTCCCTTGCCACTCAGGTACTGCCTTTTCTCTCGTTCTCTTTCACTAATTCCTTACAACTCCAATTTTTTCCCCTAATTTGTTTATGAACTTTTGATTGCTATTCTAGGCATCTCTAAAAGTGGATATTCTTGCTTACGGAGGTATGTTATGTTTATAATTTTGCTTTGTTTTTTTGAAGACATGATTCTGAAAGAATCTCGTTTGGTGAGAGTTTTTTATTTTTTGAACTGCTATGAGATGAAACTTCTTGTTTAAAGTATTTGAAAGTAGTGAAGGGTTTGTTAGTTGGTGACTTTTTGAGGGACTTGGCCAATTTTTTGTTGCCTCTTGCATAAGAGTGACATGGATTTCAATTTAATGTTCATGCATCTCTTACTTTGAAGTTTTATGCATCTCAAAATGCTCAGCTTATATCTCATAATCACTAGCTTTCTTTTTGTGTGTGCGTGTGCTTTTTTTTTTTTTTTATAAATATGACCAACCCCTCTTAATTTATGGTTTGCATGGTTTTTAAATTAAATGACGTCTCAAAATCTTTCCGTAACCGATATTAGCTATATATTTCATAATTAGAAATCTTTGAAGTTGTTTCATGCAAATAATGGAAAGAAAAGCAATAGAGAACCTGAGATTTAAGTTTTAAATTGGATTTCATTGCAAATTACTTGTCAAAATGCACCAAGAAAGGGAGGTTGTATTGGTGGCAAACTAAAATTTATGGATTTGAACAAGAGCAATGTTAAGGCAATGAAAATTTGGAGAAGGAAAATATTAAGTAAAAGATGAATAAAGAAAAGCAAGAGATACAAAATTTATAGTGGTTGAGGTGTTAATTAATGCTATATTCACTCCCCAATCTCCAATTGAGATTTTCACTATAACTCAAACTTGAGTACAATGGAGTTTTCACAAGCTCACTCCCAACTTGGTGGTTCCCAAGACTCACACTAAATCTCACAAGAGTTTTACAAGGCTCACTCTCAACCTATTGTTTCCAAGGCTCACACCAAACCGTACAAAATTTTTACATGGCTAACTCTCAACCTAACTAAATCCCAAGGACTCATGCTAAATGCATTGCAAGAGTTTTCTCAATGGCTCGCTCTAAAACCCTTTACAACTACTGTTTTTCTTTAGGTTAACACTCAATCCTTACAAGAGTTTTTTCATACTCACTCTCAAACCCTTTCCCCAAGTGTTTAAAGCTAACATTCAAACCATTCCAACACTTCCAATTACAAAAATTAATTACAAAGAATTGGAGAAATCAACTAGCTATTGTTCTGCACTCAATAACTGTTGTAGGAGTATTATAATGCCTTTACTCCAAAGAGCTGTTATAGATAAATCCACAAACTCTTCCTAATAACTAGTTTTTGCAACATTATTTACACTGTTAGAAGCAGAATTGCGGTCACAATTTCTCCCTTCGCAGTCATGATTTTCCTGTTCTTCAACAGTAACTTTCATGTGGTAGCTTTTGACTGGTTCTTGGTTTCAACAATCGACTGTTCATGAATTTTGTGGTCGCTCTTTCTCTTTCTCTATCGCAGTCGCTCTTTTTCTTTCACAGGCTAACATCGCGATCACGGTCCCCATAGCAAACCATTCTGTCTAGTTGAGGGTTTTGCCTTCATTGAAATCGTGGTCGCGCTTCCTCACGTCGCGGTTATGAAATTTATATTGCTTTGAAACCCCTGGGCATGTAGCTTGCTTGGATTGGTCTTCTGCTCAACAATCTTGCCAATATGAAAATCGCAGTTGCTCTTTTGAGTCGCAGTCAAGAAACTCCTTCGCATCCAATCTATGTAGTTGCACTAAATGTTGCGAATTGCATTGTTTCTTCATGCCTTTTTGGTTACATGTAATTCGCGGTTGTTAAAGTCCAGGCACAGTTGCGAAGTCCTGTTTGCGGGCAACACTTTGCATTTCGGTCGCGATTTTGGCATCCTTTGAAGCCTTTTGAAATTCTACAAAGTGTTTGTCTTCCAATTGCTATGAAACTTTAAATCATATAAAACAACACTCAATAAACACATTCATTTTGATTGTCAAGATGAAAATAGAGATCTATCAACTTAGGTAAAAAAAAAATGATCTTAGATGCGAATAGAGTATTTTTGCCGTTTGAAGAGTTTCTAGCAACATTGAGATTTCCTAGTGTATTCTCCTAGTAGGCTAGTACACCTTTGAAGGGAGTATAGTTTCTTTTGTTGAAATAATGACTTATGAATTGGAAATTATTGATCATGGTTTTTTAAGTAATGATGGTTAGGGCATTAATTATTTCACCAGAATGATTTACATGGTAATTTTTGATATGATAAAAGTATTCTGGACATTTCCTTATCCTCTCACAGTATGCTATGATGTAAATCTATAAAGAGAAAATTCTATTTGATTTCTAGTGTTGCTACACCCTGCATGTTTGAACTTTATAGCATAATATGATCTACCAAGGGAAGTTTTCTTAGCATTTACAAAATATGCATGCTATTACTTGTATTTGTTTTGGTTATCTTACTTATATGCACCATGCATTGGTTTTCCTGTTGTGTGCTTGCTGGCATAAGTGTTTTAATGAGCATGTCCAATAGCAAGTTTTTGACATGTTTCAGCTTTGCTACATGTTACAACTTTGTGAGTTTCTGATACTTGTGTTAGTTAAAACTGATCAATTTGCTTAAATGGTAACTTTATAGCTTTATTCATGAATTTCGTTTAGGGATAATAAGATTCATTTAAAAAATTTATTTTTCTTTTCAAAAGGTTCTGAACCTCATATGGAAATACTAGAGAATCAATCTATTCGTATACACAAAATGGTACACATATCACTAGCTCTTATCTCATTCTATTCTAATTGATTGGGATTATTTTTCTTTAATTATTTAGCAATATTTTTTATTCTTGATATTGCAGAAACAGTGGTTAATATCTTCCCGGAGTCTGCCCAAGATGCTGTATATCTTAGTTCTTTTGCTCAAGCCATTATTTCAGTTATTTGTACTGCTTTGGTATCTCTGCATCAAAATAAAAGCACCTGATGTTTTCATAGTGCAGGTGAGAATGCATTTCATGTGGGAGAAACAATATTTTTTTGTTGAAAACCATTCATCTTTTCCTCATCTCTGATGGCATTCTTCGTCTTTCTAATTGTCCCTAGATTTGATGAATTTGTTTTTTAAATGGAATCTGCATAACAATATGATTGGAGTTAATTTAGTTAATTGTTACTTTTATAGCTTTAATATTGGAAAATTTGTGTATGTTTAATGGTTGTGCATACAACTGTTGGTAGTATGAAAACAGCTTAAGGAATTCTACTAAATGCTTCCTTTGTTAAGGGGATAATAATATGCACAAAAGTAAATTTTATTGCATGGCTCAAATGTGATTACTATGCATATGAAGTCCATGAAATTGTATTCCACTCTATTTTTTTCGTTCATGAATCATAACAGCTCATGTGATCCATTTGTGACTATTTGATTTTCCATGATGAAATTTCTTTTATTGATATTCATTTGGCTTAAAACTTGTGTGTTGTAGAATTTGTGCGCTTGGATGTGTCATTATTTGACTTGTTCATAATCTAACCATATTGTTTTTGTAATCTTTTGGCCTAACAATGTGCATGTAACAAAAAAAAAATTTCTTGCTCAGGTGAGCAATTGCGTTTAAATGTAATTGTGTAAAGCTGAACAATTTTTTTGGGTGAAAAGCATTTGCAGTTTATTATTGTCAATTCTCCATGAGCAAAATGAAAGCCTTGTGAAAGCATTCAAAAGAAATGGTAGAAAAGAGTTCTTGATCTTGACGCATTGGTTCTTTTAGACCTTGGATTGCAAATCAGTATTCATATGCTATGCGGATTTGTGGTGTGTAGTTGGCACAACGACATTTGCGGCCTTTTCAGTGTCTTTTTACACTATAAAAGACTTGTCTTACCGCCCCCAATTCCTAAGCTCCATATATTTTTTAAAGCAATTGAAACCACAATATCTCAAACAGCTTTCTTTGTTGCTCAACTTGTAGTATTTTATTTGTCCATTGAAATCCTAAAAGTATATATATGTTGGCATCATGGACATGTTCTGCCACATGCATATACATGTTTACTTGCACATCTTTGTGTATATAACTTGGTTTGATTAGAATGGACCTAATTCCATTTGAATTTCTCTTGCTTCCATAGAATCCACCATCTGTTCCAACTTTGGTGGCAGTAAAATGGGCAAGCTGGCTGAGGAATTCTGCACTTATTGTTGATTGGCATAATTTTGGATATACATTATTGGCGCTGTCCATTGGAAGCAACAGTCGTTTTGTAGCAGTATATCGTTGGTATTACTTGAAATGCTTGTATAGTTATATAATTTGATCACTGGAAGTTATACTTTTTTTATGAACCTTCTATTTGAGTTTCTCAACCTCAGGATTGAAAGACATTTTGGGAGGATGGCTGATGGTTCCCTGTGTGTAACAAGGGCAATGCAACATGAATTGGCTCAAAACTGGGGAATTACGTAAGATGATCATCTGAATATTTTATTGGTACCTATGGAAAAAATTTTATTTCAGGGAATTGTGATATTTTTCATGCTACATTAACAGAGCCTCGGTTCTGTATGATCAGCCTCCTCAGTTCTTTCATCCTGCTTCACTTGAAGAAAAGCATATGGTACAAAACTTTATTTTGTTTCCACCACAGTTATTCAGAAAATTTGGAAGGATGAATTTCTCATAAAGTGGATCATTTTTAGTTGTTTTGCAGATTAGATAAATTAATTAATCAACCTCACAGTATACGTGACTGTGCCAGTTATGGTAATATTGCTTTCTCGTTCTTGTCAATGTTGAGGTTTCCTACAATCAAGACTTCTTGTGTAAATCATGAACTTTTGATATGATCTGTAGGAATGGGGAACCAGAATGTAGATGAGACGTTGTTTACCACCATGGTAAATGGTGGTGTTTTCTTAAAGTCAAACAGGCCGGCACTTGTTGTTAGCAGTACTAGTTGGTGAGATTTTTCTTTTCCCAAACATTGAATACTGAGTAGCTAACTGGCTCTATTATTCAGCTAGAATATGAAACTGTTTCTGTCATTATTTTCTTGTTTTTGTTGTATCTAATTTTGAGACTGTCCCCTGATTTTTTTTCCAGTGTAGGAAAGAAAAAGACCTTTTAGGTTAGGTCCTTCTTGGCCTGTTCTAGATAAGGTCATTATCTTCTATAGCTTTTATTTGGGAGATTTTTGGAAAGACATGATGTTGAAGGCAATTTTGGGTTTTTGTCCCCTTGGAACGCTCCAGTAATGTGTTACATGTGTTTTACGGAATGCAACACAATTCGATGATTTGGGTTTGTGTTGAAATTGAGGGAATAAATCCCCTTTTTTGTGAAATAAAATTTTGCTAGTTAACGTTCAAGCTTATACCTAAAGGAAAGCAAAGAGGGTGTGCAACCTGAAGCTATAAATTGCTTGGCTGAATTGAATTAACTTAATTTCCATCTAATTGATGTGAATTTTCCTTATTTACTCAGATTTAGGACTCCATCTGTTGAGAGACCTATAGTTTTCAAATCCTTTTGCACTAGTTATCATGTCATCTTGAGCTTACCATTTGTCTTCTTTCTTATAACTTTGGTATTATGAACCTTCAAAATCAATACATTTACTATTCTCAACTTATTTCCCACTGCTGCTAGTACATTATGATCAACTCATTCTTTATCCAGTGCCCATATTTATGCAAATGCAATATTTGTCATGAATGTTTTAGATATATGGTTTTCCGCTCTCCAGCACTCACCAATGCAAACCGTACTAAACTTTAGCTAGTTGAATTGTGGCCTTATTGAATTCCCCCTTAACTTGTGATTTTACAGTCACACTAGACATCACTTTTGTCCATTGCACTGACTCATTTTTAACTGTGCGATTGAAATTTCATTCACTTGCAGTATACGTTTATATGATAGCTCCTAGCTATAGACATGCGCTTAACAATACCTTTACATTTGTCTATACTATCTTTGCTCTGTCTCGTACCCTTGTCATTGCTAAAGTTGCAACAGCTATATTCTATTTTTGTTTTAATCAGCGTGAAACCCTTATATTCTAGCAGCCTGGAGTTCTTGGCCTTAGTTCTTGCTTCTTTTTAGTATTATAATAGGTTTCATCTGCTAGAACTTGCATTATCAAAAAATAGCATGTACTTGTAATTTTGAATATGCTTTGTCAAATCATCCATGACAAATGAAAAACTAAAGGCTCATGGTCGATCTTTACTGTAAGCCAATTTTGATGGGAAAATCTTTTGTATTAAACCCAGTGGTCCACATGCTTATAACTGCCCCTTCATACAGATCTTTGAACACATTTATATTTTAATGGATATTTCTTTTGTTCCAGTGGCCACCACAAAACCTATCTTAAGGTTCTTCCAGATACATTTCTCTATTCTGACAGTACTATATCAGTGCCTTTCTTTCCTCTTGATACTTATTAACTCCCTTGTGGAAACAATTGGCCCTATTATCTTCTTCTTTGTATGGAACCTAAGTAGTCTCTAGAGATTCATGTTTCACACCTTAACCTACGTTCCACATAGTATCACATTTTTGTTTATCAACTCAATGCCTTCTAGTTTGAGCACCTATAATATCTCTTTGGGCATTTTCAGTAATAGCAATATGTTATTAAACCATATAATTTCAATCACCCACCTTCCTTCGACACTTCTTAACTGTAATAGGGGAATCTGTGTCCATACTTTTCCTTTCTTCTCTTTTGAAACTTCTTTTACCTCTGATTTCCTACCTCTTGGGGTGCAATTATCTTTTTACCTTATTTTTTTCTTTTTAGTATTTTAAAGGTTTCCTATGTGGATGCCTTGAAGAGCGTAAAAAGAAGCATATCCATTTTTCTTAGTAGCCCCCTCCTTTATTTTGTTTACTAGTTTTTCTAAAAAATGTCGGATTATGTGTTTATTTTCCTTTTTCTAATATTGTATCAAAGGATAATTTGGTCCCTAAAACTTGTTAGCAGAGTTCAATTTACCCCAAAAACAACTTTATGGCCAAATTAGCACAGTTTTATGTTTATGGCCGATTTAACCCAATACTGACAAATTTATAAATTTAATACCGTGAGAAATGTCTTATTTATCCAAAATAAACTCATATGAGGTTTTGATTTAAAATTCCATTGTGAATATTGTCCATTTGTTCCCTACTGGCTCACTAATTTGTTAAAAAATGGGCTGGTCAGGCCACGTATTTGAAGTTATATGCTTATTTGTCCATAAAGTTAATCTTAGACTAAATTGAACTTCTTTGACAAATTCAAGGGCAAATTTGCACTTAATCCGTTTTATATTCTGAATGAATTACAATATGAACCTCTCTGAAGTTCATGATTTCATAAAAAAAGACATCCATTTGGAACTATAAACTTGTTAAAAAAAATTAATTTGAGTGAATAATGCTATCAGGACGCCAGATGAGGATTTTGGCATTCTTTTGGAAGCTGCAGTTATGTATGATAGACGTGTTGCTGCTATTCTAAATGAAAATGACTCTGCTCTTGACGAGGTCCTCTGGAAGGAAATAATTGATGGAAAAGAATACTTATATCCTAGGTTGTTATTTGTAATCACAGGTAGTATCTATTTGTTTGTTTTAAGGTTTCTTCTAAATAAGTATATTTAATCTGCTACGCTACAACCTTTTAACGAGACTTGCACCATTTATTAAGGTAAGGGGCCTGAAAAAGAAATGTATGAAGAAAAAATAAGGCAGTTACACCTGAAGCGTGTGGCATTTCGTACCATGTGGTTGTCAGCTGAGGATTATCCATTGCTTCTAGGTAGAATTTTTTTTTTTCTAGTTGATTTTTGTTATTTTTTTCAGTGGATTTACAATTTCCATACCTTATTTTTGTTACAGGATCAGCAGACCTTGGTGTGTGCCTGCATACTTCGTCATCTGGGTTGGACCTTCCTATGAAGGTATATCATAGAGATCTGATATTTGTTCTAAAATAATTTCCAGCAGTATAAGAAAACAATGAGTATGCGTATGTGCATGTGTGAAAACAAATTATTTCAGTTCAAGGAACATTGTTTTGTAAAAATCTCTGGCATCAGGTTGTGGACATGTTCGGGTGTGGACTGCCTGTTTGTGCTGTTGCCTACCCCTGGTAAATCCTTCCTTGTTTATATATTTTAGTAGGTGAGGTAAGGCTTAAGTTCTGTCTTTTCTCCAAATGTTGTATTAACATTATATAATCTATTCGGTTTGAAGCATTGAGGAGCTAGTGAAAATTGACAATAATGGTCTTCTCTTTTCATCATCTTCAGAGTTAGCCGATCAACTTCTGGTAAGAAGTGTACAGTGTTAAAATTTTCATGGTTTGCTAAACTATGACAACATTTTATGTTTATACCTTGTTTGTTACATTAGTGAGTTGAAGCAGTAAGGAAAGGGTTCTGTGAGGCACGATATTCAAATCTCCACATTAATGAAATGAAAGGGTCATGAGCATATTTGCTCACAATCTCATTTCCCCATTCCTTAAAAACACAAAGTTGGACTCTTTCACATTGGTGCCAATGATGATAGCATGATCTCAGTAACTTGAGTGTTGTCACACTTGAAATCAGTATTTGACTGACTAGGGTGACAATATGGGAATATTATTCATTTCTGTCTACACGTCTGTCTGTTTTATTTTTCATTTTGGAGTGATTATTTGATCAATTTGATTCATAAAATGATAGAATACCATTATGCATGCACAGAGGTTGTTCAAGGGTTTCCCAAATGAATTTCATGCATTGAAGTTGTTAAGAAATGGTGCTGTAGAATCAGGTTCCTCAAGGTGGGCTACTGAATGGGAAGAACATGCAAAGCCACTAATATCAGAGGCAAGATTACTTCTCTCAATATTTGCACATCTTTATTAGCATTTTCCTGGTTCCTTAGTTATTTTATCAAGTTTCCTCAAATCCTACTTTCTTTAGTGGGCTAAGGGATTTTACTGTTGTATCCAGATTTTGTTAATGTCATGACACTAGATGTTGTTCCTTATTTGAATGCCTTATCATGTGCATTTATGTAGTGTAGAATTTTATGAAACCAATGGACTAAGTGTATTTGGTCTTTAATAATCAAATTAGGTTTGTTGCACTTTATTCCCCCCATCTTCCAACATGTAGTTTTCCTAGTGCCTCTTTTTTGCTGCATACATTTTCTCAATATACAATTTTATGGGAGTGTTATTGAGATATGAACTTTTATTGTTGCAGGTTATTTCCAAGAACTCCTAATTTCCAGTCACCTCCAAGTAATTTAAATGGGCGAATTTGGAATTTCACTTGATGGATTTTGGGAGGTTAAATTTACTCATGGGGATTGAAGAATACCACGTCACTTTACACGGTCATCTAACTTAAATTTGTCCCAATTAAATAATCAAAATTTGTGATGGGTATCAATTGAGTCACTTTAGTAGCTTCAGTTCAGGCTATAATTAGTTTGAGAAAATCTTTTTCAAAGTTTCACGTCTCACTCAGATTAGTTTTTAGATTAGAGAACATCGAAATAGGTATAATTTGTGCTATATTTTGATCTTACCTATGAAGTGTGTGTCATCACTGCACTTTGAACAATGAAAAAAGTGCAATTTTCTGGTAACTAGTTAGAATGGAAACTTAAGGTGGAAGAAGAATGTGAGGGGAGGACTATGGGATGTTCGTTCATACTGACGAAATAGGAGATTACTAAATTTAGGGTGCTAACTATTACATTGGCTTCTATTTGTATAACATAATCACTGGTGAAGATGAGAAGCAAGAGAGCTCCCGCCAAGCACAATTTGAGAACATTATTTTCTCCTAGGCGCTCAATTTTCCTGCTGAATCCTTTCCAACTTTCGTAACAATCGAAGAGAGTTTTTTTGTAATTTATTCTAAATAATATAATGTTATAATAGCTTTTATGATACGAAGTATGATATAAGATAGAGTACTTTTATTGCTATGTATTGGTGTACATGATTTAATATGAAGCTGACTTGAGTTTACCAACTTTCACCCCTTTTTTTCCCTATTAATCACAAGCTTTTAATTTTATCAAATATATACTAAAATTTCAACATCTCTTACAATTTTTCATGCGACTGTTTGTTACTTTGTGACGTTCAACATTTGATACCAAAACTTCAATATCTCTTGCAATCATCTACCAAATCCTTAGGATTCATCTCTAGCACCAGCTGTGTTCTCCTACCCATCACTAGAGTTGAAATGACAACCAAACCTTGCTGAAACGTTGGATAAGCAATAATGGATCTTAATTGATGCCAAAACTTTACATTTTGTTAATAAAATAGTCTTGATTCTGTTTCCCCTTCCTTTGAAGAAACCACAAGGTCATCGTTTTGCCCGATGGACTTTGGTTTCTAATGGCAAGATAGAATTGGTTTGAATAATGATAACTGAATGTTTGTGGTTGATTTCCCTTCCATGACTATTGTGAGTCACTAGGCCTAACTAAAATTGCAAGTAATGACAACGAGTTTTGGTCAAAAAAAAAAAAAAAACTGTTGTGAACCAACAATCTTCAAAACTCAATTTGACTCCTTGAGATATCTAAATTTCATGTTGTTTTTCTGATATGAAAGCAACACGTTTAGAAATTCTGTAAGCTTGTCTAAAATTTTAGGATTAATGCTCAATAGTTATTGCAGTTCAGAAGACCACACAGCTGTGAGGCTCAAGGATATATTTTCTTGCATTTCTCAGTTGCTAGCCATCTTCCAAATGTACGGTTTGATATATTCGGGGAGAAGTGTGTTAGCCCACAAAAATTCAGATAATTTTATGTTGAATTATTTAACAGTTGCAGCCAGGAAAAGAGAGAGGAAAAAGGTGCAGTTTTTCTTTCTTTTTTTTTTTTTTTTTTTGGGTCGTCTTGTGGTTTGCTGATGGCTTGAATATTGGTGTACTCGAATAGGCTATCATCTATTTTCATGAATGAATCTTTATATGATAAGGAGAAAGCTTCACAACTTTTTGTATGATTCAATATAATTTTTTTTTTCAAAGTTCAGAAATGGGGGAATTGATTTTTCTTTATCCCTATTAATTAGTTTCGACACCATAACTATGAAAAATGAATCTAAATAAATAATAAATCTGGCTGGGTGAATTTGTATGCCTTCCACATGAACTCCACCAAGTAGCTAAATACTTACCATTCTCATACTTTGCACGAATTTGTAGACTACATATCATTTTAATATTTCTTCCGATTTATTTTGAGTGTCTTTTAAATGGAATTGTATGAGGATTAGAGAAATTCTTAAATAACTTTAATTCTAAGGTAGTGTTTGATTTAAATAACATAAGTTTAGAAATCGAAATTGGAATCCGAAACAATGTAAGTTTAGAAATCGAAGTCAAAATAGTAACCATATAAGTTCAGAAATCTAAATCAAAATAAATATAGAAATCGAAATTAATAAGTTTAGAAATCTAATTCAAAAAGATCTCTGTGTTTGATTAGAGAAAGTGTTAAAAAAAATTAGTGTTTTGTTCCTCCAAGAATGATATATGCAAGTAATACACTCATTCCTTGTCTCTGCAAGTTCATCAAATCCTATTCTTGAGGAAATCAAAATTATCTCCTTGTCATATATAGTTTTCTTTAATTATTTAACTCAGTGATATAGCTCCTTTTACTTGTGCTTTTTTTTTAATGCAAATTAAATTATCATTAATAATAATAAAAATACATCGATAACATATAATAAAATTAAATAATTTTAAAATACACAAGTTATACAAAAACAATGAAATTAATTGAATATGAATTTTTTCAATAAAAACAGTGGAGAATAGTAATATGTTATAAATAATCTGACTTTACACACATTCATAGAAAATTTAATATAAATATAAAATAAGAAATAATATAATATAATATAAAAAGAACTTCGAAATCTGTGAAAAAGTATGTTTAATTATCTTCTTTTGCTCATTGCACTATTAAAGCCATTGTAGAAAAATAAGTTCTCTTTAAAAATTCCTTCTAAATTTCTTTCACTCTGAAAAAAAGATAGTTTTTCACATTTTTATTTTGGAACCATCAAACTTGCTCTTTCATATCATGGATACAAATGACTCACATTCTTTGCTAGAATTACTCTACTGGATACGAAATATTTATAGTATTTGTAGAAACAACACAACGACCCTAATAACGTACCATTGATGATTTTACATATATAATAGGTATGCTAGCCATACAACAACTTCTCCTAGGCACTCAAAATATCAGCCTCTTAGTTACTTGCTTTAGATCATCAATAGTACTCATTAGAAGGCCTTACAGACCTAAGCTATTGAAATTAAAGAAGTGAAATCATAATAAGTATATATGAAAACTAATTTAGGATTAAAGAAGGGGAAAGATTTAGAAAAACATTGATTAAGAAAACTTTCAAAGGTTTTAATATAATATAATATAATAAATTTCATAATTAAATAAATTTAAACAACTAATTAAAAATAATTAATATAAATAGAACAGATGAAATTGTTCAATGCATTATTTATTTAAATTAATTATGTGGTGGATACCCCCTTCTTACAAAAATAAACATTGATGCTCTTTCTCATATTGGTTTATTTGGCAGTTTTGGTCCTGAAGGTGGGTTTTTTGGCAAACTCTTCGTCCTCTAAATTGGTCCATTTTGAATTTGATTTAGTAGTTCTCATTCAAGCAATCGACGGGATTATTGACATTTTTGCAATTATTGATGATATATTGTGTCTACTTGGTGCTGTAAGTCTGCTTCTTGCGTATGTATTGGAACTGCTAATCAAGCTGCTGACCATATAGCTAAATTTGTAAAGTCTGATGCTTGCCCTGTCGAGTGGGTGCTGCACGATCCTCCAAAGTTGGAGGCTGTTTTTTATCTGATTTTTCTATTCGAGTTATACAAAATATTTTCTGTTCCAAAAAAAAAAAAGGGGTTTAACAAACTGCCTTCAGTACAGAATAATGAAAGTTTGACTCACTTCTGAACAAATATCATTAGTTCATTGTTTTCTTCAAACAAAAAACGTAGTTTTAGATTCATTGAAAAACATAAAAAAAAAAAAATTAATATGATTGTGGGTTTAAAAGAAAATTTAAAGAAGATTAGAAATAAAATGAAAATTTCAGAGGTGTGTGGACGTGAAACCATGATCACAATAGATAATAGCTGTTAGATAGCAAAGGTTCAGAGAGACGCAACTAAGAAATTGTAGAATGTTTACTGCTGAATAGCTAATAGCTGAGAGAAACAAGCAACAACCTCACAGAGACAGAATGTTGGATGTATCAAATATTATACCCCTCCATGACCCACTATAAAATTGTATAAAAAAAAGTTCGCTCATTGTTAATATGTACAAGAGAATTTTGATATATATATATAACAAAAAATGAAGTATGATAATTCAGTTTGCTCAACTTGAAACACACAATTAAGATGACTTGACTCACAAGCAAAAAAGTCAAATCAAACCATCCCAAAGGGTTGCGGCAAGAATAATATTAACTCTAAATATTTGGAGAAACGCCAACCAAATTAGTCAGAAATCTGTACTGGTGACGATGGTGTGTTCCTGAAAATAGGATAAGAAACATCCAATTCGAGCTGATCCAGAATCTGCTGCGTGGCCCAAAGATAGGAGGAGTGGCCTTCAATTATATTTGTAACATCAATCTGCATAATATGTTGTTTTGGAAGGATCTTTCCTTTTATAAATTGATGAAGAATTGCTATCAAAGCCCAGTATGACATAGGGAGAGAGAAAAAAAAGTATAAGAGGGAAAGGAAAAACAGCATTGAAGGAAGAAAACCCTTACATTCTCGATCCCTCGAACATCCACTGGTTGAATTCCTGCCAATCCTTTAGTAAGGAGACTGTTGATGAAAATAAACTTTTTAGTTTAGAGAAGGAACCAATAATTTATCAAAGGTTGCAGTTGGTTAGGAACAAGGAATCATTTGCTACAGTTCAAAAAATATAATTTCATCGTTTACTAACTAATCTTAACCATTTAATTAATTTTGAGCTTATTCTAATTCTATTATAAGCCATTTAGTATTAATATATTAATATTATCCAATTATTTTTAAACATTTTTGTGCAAATCTTATTTACGGATTAAAAAAATTAGAAAATTATATTATTACAAGACTATTCTCCTCATTATTGCTAAATAAAATCAACATATGATCTAAATAGAATTTCTTTCACTATTAGAATAATGAATCACTATAATAATATAATCTTATTAGTCTTTTGAAGATTGAGAATACAGATTATTATAAAATTGTGATGTTGCACATTAATAGCTTTAAATAACAATAATTATTTACGGAATAAATCTTATTCTTTATTTAATTTTATAAAAAAAATACATAATTTATAATCCACATGCATCACGCTCATGCATAATGAAAATAAAAAAGTAATATTGAAATTTACTGATAAATTGACTGTGCTTTGAGCAAAAGTACTGATGACAGGACACTATGCAAAGATTGTGAAAATCTAATAGCAAAGCAATCATAATTTAGGTAGGAGAAGATAACAATGTAGCAGTTGTGAATAACTAATCACAATTATAAAATCTGCTACAGTCAGGAACATTAATCAAACAGCCAAATTGAGACAGCTTCAGCCATAAACAAACCAATCCCCAATCCTAGTAAGTCTTAAATACCAACCAAACAGATTTAGCCTGTAACTACGGTAAGTTGGAAAGTGCTAATAGCAGTTGAAGGCAGAACAAACTTGATTAACTAAGTATAGACAACAACTTTCATGACCCAGCTAAGGAATGGGCTTGGTGGACTGGAGATAATAGGAACATGGGAGAATAGTGATATATCAGAAGGGAAAGGCTTGGAAGCAGAGAGCAAAGGGCCAGAAATGAAGGAAGCCTTGTATGAAGCCCAGCTCGAAGAGGAGAAGACACGAGAAGCTTCTGTATAGCTTCTGGTAGGCTGCCAATCACTGTGGTAGCTGGCATGAGCTGTTGGATAGCAGAAATAGTTAGTATATTCGTAAGTTTGTTAGTCTTGGAGGGAATCCTAGGTGGTAAAATAGAGAAATATGATTGGTTGTAATAGGTGGCAGTGATGAGCTGTAATTTTTATTTTTACTTCCATTTTCATTATTAGTTCTATTATAAATACAGAGCTTGTATGGTATTGAAGGCAGGCAATGAATGAATATTTGAATTCCTCTCTCAAATTCTTCCTTCTCCTCTCTCTCTCCTCTCTCTCTTCCTCTCTAATTGTCTTCCCCAAATTCTTCTCTCTTTCTCCAATTTCTGCTTCTCTTCACTTCTTCAATCTCCAATCAGATTCCAGGATGTGACAACAACTCATTACTTAAGTTGGGATTGAGGATAAGGTTCGACCAAATTGAACTTTGTCAATTGTCATCCCAGTTTAACTTATGGATGGCAGCATTATTTACTGGGTCACATAGTGGTCAGTAATCATTAGATCAGTTTCAGAGATAAATTCTCTACTAGAGCCTACATATAACGGATACCTTGCACGGAATGCAACTCCAAGTGTCCAATCATTGGTAGAGTAAGCATTTATAAACCTCCCAGCCACCATCTAGAGAACAGCAGAAGATAACAAATAAAAAATGCAGCAAAAGAAAAACATTCATGAAGAAAGAGCAGAGAGGATTTCCAGTTACCTTCCTCCCAGCTTCCCACTTCTCATCTTTAATAGATATGGGTGCTCCAAGCAGAACAACCCTTTCTACAATTTCAGCTGTCAGCGTTCAGCAGAATCATGTAAGGATTGGCTAGCAATTTAAAATCACACTTCAAATATGATCAATTTGCATTACCACTATGTTCAGACTCAGCCAAAGTCTCGAGACACTTGAAAATCACTCGAGCTCCAAGTGAGTAACCAACAAGCGTCACAGGCCTGAAAGATTAGCAGAATGCCAAAATAGAAATCAAAGAGATTCTCATTTTTTATTGTTTGGAAATCTGTAGGGTAGTAAATTACTACATTTTGAACTAGTTCCCAACCATTTTACCTGTTCCCTTGCAATCCTTTCAACAACACTTCAGCAAGCAGTTTCCCTGCTTTGTCCGATCTAAAATATGGCAGACAATACAAACCCATTTTAAATCTAAAAAAAAAAGTTTCCATGCCAACAAGTTGCATTTCTTCCACAATTATATCTGATTCCCTCCAAAAACCCGAATTTAGGGTGCCTATCATGTGAAAAACAGAAATTTGGGCAAAATAAAAATCTTTTCCCCCCTTCAAGTCTAGGTATTTTTGCTCACCATCCATAAAGAGGAGCTGACCTGTCAATAGCAATTGTCCATTTACTATCTATAAAATCAGCAGCCGAAAGTAATGTTGCCGGCCAAGCCAGTGCTACCAAAAGTGTGCTTAACACAGTCATCATTGCACCTTGCCTCATTAACTCCAGTGCAATTCCTAGAGCAAGTACCCAAGATGTTAATAATGCGCACAAGTGTGAATATTGAACTTAGTATTTGAAAATGCAAGCAGCCATGAGGTCCAAACCGATTACTTGAAGTGAGCCAATCCTGAATAGCAGTGCTCACTGCAATTAGATTCTTAGATTCCCACTGCAGCACATGCCTAAAATTATGTTAGACATAAGAGATGTGTCCTGTAAAATCCATTTTGAATGTCATAAACTTCAGCAAGTTAGCTTCTGCTTTGCAATGAAAGAACACACAGAAGTCATTATATCATGCAACTAATTAGGAATAGAGTGCTCAAATATCATGGCAACATGCAAGAACTGTTCTTTTCACCACTTAAATGACTACTTATTTTGGAGATATATCATGGGACATAACTAGCAGTGCAACTTAAGGGAACATGCACATGGCAGATAAAACTGGTAGGAATAAATATCAGATCACTTGTCACAACAGTAAATAGCATACTGATTATTTTATTGTAAAGTGATCAACATTTACTTGCATACAATGTTGCTAGGACTCGGGTATAAGTATCCAGCATGGATACATATCTAGAAGTTTGACTTCTTACTTTTTAAAATTTAATATACGTAGATACGTCTAAAAAAGATTTAAAATTAGAACACAACTACGGAGATACAACTATACACATATAAAAATGTAAATATTTTGATTTTCATATATAATAATTTAAATTAAAATATTGATCAAATTATAATATTTAAATTGCTAAATAAAATAAATTGCAATACTGCATTTCTTTTTAAGATAAAATATTTCAAACTACTAACTTAAAAGTCCAAACCACAAAGACAAACAATAAAATGATATCACATAACTTAAAAAGTTTAACAAATTAGTATTAAATAAACTAGTAATGAACAAAAAAGTTCTTAAAAAATCAAAGTTTCTAGTGCTTGGAGAAATCAACCGTATACACTCATAAAGTGAAGGATCCCGGAGGGATCTCATACCCATATTCATGTTGTATTCTAAGTAAACGGGTATTTCCTCATTTTTGAAATGTCCAAGTAGCATAGCTTGTATAGATAATATTTATCACAAATAATTGAAAAGGTGGCATATCTATATTGACCTGAAATTATGGCAACAGCAAAAAAAAATGACAATGGCACATGTTGAATGTTTAATTTTAGAAGTAGCTGACAGATTCACATTTAATAGAAGAAGAAATTGACGGATTCACACACAATAGAAACATAACGAAGTTCCATCATAAGAACAAAGGGATATAGATATTTGTACCTCTCCAAGTTGTCATCTTGTCCTTCCCAAGGCCTAACAAAATCTTCCCCACCAAATACAAGTCCTGAGACAGAGATTCCAACTGCTAGCCGCTGACAGAAGAATCAATCACAATAAAGCTTAGCTTTACAAACTAGATAAGCATTCCATGACACAAAGTGCCTCTATGATGAGCGAGTTTTTGACAGAAATGGGGAAAAAAAGTATAAACTTACGCCTTGATTATGGTTTTCCCCTATAGCTTTGAATTCAAATTCATCAACATTTCCAGTTCTCCTAGCCATTTTAGTACCTGCAAGTCCGGCTCCAGCAGCTGGCTTGAATAAAAGTAACAACAAAATGGCATAAACGAATTTTACATCATGTAAGCAAATTAGGATATGTAATCTCGCAAACTACAAACAATTACATAATTGCTATTCAAATAGATAGACTAGAACATAAATAAAGTCATTACATGAGTAAGTCTGTCAATAACATCTTTGACTGCAGAAACAATTAACAAATCCAATGATATCTTTGATTCTGAAGTCGCAATTATAGCTACTCAAATAAAGAATGAAGAATTGCTCTCCAAGGAAAACCCAAATAAAGTATTTGAAGATATCATTTTTCTACATATCTAAATTTTCATGACGAATTTTAGATTAAAAACAAAGTGACCAACCAACAGGCCAAAACATCTTTTTTTTTTTCCTAAAAGCAGCTCCATCTCTATGAATATATTAATCTCAATTATGTACCCGATCCCAAGCTCAAGTAAAGAACAATGATAATAAGATGTGACATTGAGAGCCTGTATATAATTTTGCCACATTTTTTTATGAAGTGGATTATAATCAATGTAGCAAATGCTGCTACAAATTTGAGCATATAGAAGAATCAGAAGGCTCAATTAGGGAAAGATACAATTCAACAACAAAACAACACCTATGCATTTAGTCATAACTTCTGTCGGTAACATGGGTACTCTTAAGAGAAGACATTCTCAAGCATGACATGTCCCTCCTCAAAGATAATTGGATATGTCAAATGCAAACCAAAACTAAAGACGTTCAAGAGGTCATACAAAATATTCTTAAAGCATAAATTTAGACTGACCCAGAACAAAAATGTCAAAAATGTCTGTTTTGTCCTCATGAACAAAAGTGAATTAATATTCAATAAAAGGAAATCCTTTAGAAGCCCGAGGAATTTTAACTAATTATCTACCTCCAAATGATGCAGCAACAGCAACAGAACCAGCAATTGTTCCGGCAGCACTTGCAGCAGCTGCAAATCCGCTAACTCCAATCACAGGGATAAGCGTGCCCAATGTTGGAGCCAAAGCACCAAATCCTGCAGCAATTGCTGGGGCAGCTAATCCTGTTGAATACAAAAGAAAATGTAACATGGAAAAGAAAATAGAAAAGCAGTCAAAACCTCTTTGAAAGGATGTCGTAAACTTTTTGAGAGAGCAAAAAAACTATGAGGGTTTCATACCTCCAGTAATAGCCATCAAGGTTCCTCCGGTTATTGCAGCTGCACCAATGATACCACCACGCTTCCATTTGGCCCACTTGCTTTCAGCAGATTGACTTGATTCTACCTTAGATTCTTCCTCCTTCGCTACAGCCATTGCGGAGCAAGCAATAATTGTCTCAATGGCTTCCTGCAAGAACAGTGTTTCCTTAGCCTAACAACATGCTACAATCATAAATTAGTCTAAAGGTTTGAGACATTATTTTTCATGGTAAACCATTTAGAAAGAAAAGAGAAAATAGTTGAATAGATTGTCTCTGCTTTAATTTGATGCTGGTATAAATTAATCAAACCAAAAGACTTAAGAGGTTGTAAACAAATAGGCAAATATAGCACAAGGGTCATTTATACCAACTGTTCAGTCTAATCAAATATTATAATCTTTACAATTAAATCATGACCTGCATATATAACACTTTTCATGTTTGGATTATCTCATTATTCTCACAGATATCCGACATATTTAATAAACTCTGATTTGCATATTCATTTTCAACATGATATTACCAAGAAAGAATTAAAAAAAACAAACATAACTTTGAAATGCCTATACAGACCATTAACTTTGAAATGCCTATACAGACCATTCTTATCCACTGGATGTCGAGCCAAGTCGCCAACAATCTCATAGCCACACGATGTCGAGCATCATAACCTTTTCTTTGCCGAGTACATTTTTTATTATTTTTACGTTTATCAGCCAGACAAGCTGAAAGAAGTTCATACAGAACTGTTATTTTCCTAGGATAACTAAGTATTTTTTCCTCTTCAATGGGTTTCTCATTTATCCTTCTGGCAGACTCGAGATGTGTATCACCAACACCAACCAAATGGCTATCCCTCTCCTGTGAAGTTGCTAAAGGCTCCTTTACGTCCTCAGAATTAGACTGCATCTTATCATTAGATAATTTTTCACGACATTCATGTTCGTACTCCTGATGCTTCTTTATCTTCGACTTGGGAGAAACAGCTCTTGTTTGCATTGTTTCTGCCATAACATCAACAGCTTTGGATAAAGCCAGTTCCTGATCTGAAGTTTGAGAAGAAGCGCCATCTCCTTCTTCACCAAGTAACCTTATGAACTAGGACACAATTAAAACATTGAATAGTTAACAAACCGAAAATGTGAAATAATAATAATAATAATAATAATAATAATATCATCCAAGCATAGATTAAGGAAAAAGGAAACATTTTTGTGCAGAAATCATTTATATCTTTCTAACAAACGGAAATACAAGCCACATTCCATTGATAGAAACCACCGAATTAAAGAATTTTGAGAACGAGAAAAATTAAAAAAAAAAAAAGGACATACTGCTCCAACATGATGCTTAGCTGGAGAAGAACCAGCAGTCTCCTCGAGTCCATGCCATGCAGCAGGGTCAACCTCTAGAAATCTGTTCATTTCAGAATCAGACAATGATGTTAAAAAAAAATTATCCCTAAACTGATATCAATTCAAATCTTAAACAACCGCTTAACCCTTGATCGACAATAGCTCGACTAACGAAGAAGAAACGGAAAAAAAAACAAAAAAAAAAAGGAATTAATACCTCAAAACAGGGCGGAGAAGACCCGAATTCTCGTGGACCCAAAGGTCAGGGTCATCGGAGACGGAACCGCAACTACTAGTGCTACTCCTACTACTATTTGGCTCCTCCTCCGTGGGGTCATCATCCGGTGAGATGCAGAGCAGTTGGGTTTGATGGAATTGAGCCTGATGAAGAGCCATTGCGAACAATGCTCCAGCGACATATCTATGAGTCGGCGAGAGCAACGACGACGTCGATGTTGCCATGATTTGGAATTTTTCTTCACTTCCTGTGGCCGAGATATCAAACAGCGACTTCTAAGCTCCGTTTCATTCTTTTATTTGGGCTAAAATTGGATCATTCTTTACTTGAAAATGAATACGCTAAAATTGAATAATTTATTCCATCATAAGCCTCTTGTAATTTTTTTTATTATATTTCTTTCACAAAAGAAAAAAGTCTTCTAATTTTTTTTAGTGAGATTAAATATCTAAAAAATAATTATCTTGCATTAATGAACAGTGAAAACAACTCATTGGCCTAGTTCATTTGGTACACTAAAAATATATATATAAAATGAAACATAATTTAATATTTTTGCAATTAAGGAATATAAATTATTAAAATTGATAAAAATCTCACCATGAGCTTTAGTTAATAGCATTTGTATGTTGATTACATTAAATCTTCCTTCCAACGACTTGTAAAAAAATAGCAAAAATCCAAATGCATTAACGTCAAAAAAAAAACATAAAATAATTTTTATAATAAACCCCTCAAAGAGTGTTCTTTGTGAAAAAATAAATCTGCTAAGAGCTGAGTGGGCCATGCCCGCGGCCGCACACGCACTGCCTAACTCACCTGATTGACTTCTACCCACCAAAGTTGAACTTGCCTATTTCTGGCAATGGCAAGTGCCGACTGCCGACTTTGAAATGGGCATCAGCAATTTAATATTTTATTCAAAAATCATGTTGGTTTCTGTTGACTCTGATTTCTTTAAAATGAATGCTTACTGTTTATGGCATTGTCACAGTGAAAGGCATTAAAGGAAGAACCTGTTGCGGCAAAGATGGAGAGTTGCAAGAATCTTGGGGGAAGACAAGTTCCTATAGTAGAAAACAAAAAGAATTTATATCCACTGCAACATGCAGCTCTACACTATCCGAAGAAGAAATAATATAATGCCACTTTTAATACTTGTACATGTTAAAATTAGAACATTGACAAAAGGCAAATTTCCTAATACAAATTGATGATTACAGATTTGAATGCACAAATTGCGTGGACATTCAAATATAATTTCAAGGGTGCCAGTAGCTACATGATGCCCCCTTCTTGCAGTATCCATTTTCGAAAAATTTACACACTCGCTGCCCTTTACTTGGAGGCTTATATGAACCTCCGTTTCCACCCCCATAACTTGGCCGCCGGTTCGAAGATCTATCCCTACCAAAACCTGAATCTCTGATTTGAAAATGATTCCTATGGTCTCTTTGACCTGAATATCTGTTGTCCCCTCCGTACCTTGGTTGGTTTCCCCAACTGCCTTGATTACCTGCAGAAATAACTGAATTTGTACTACCTTGTTGCTGAATTGACCCGTGACCAGATCCCCAAAACATGTTCGTATTTCCTTGAGGTGCTACTCCTTGATTCAAGTTCGCATTTCCTTTATCAGTTCCCTGACAGGCATCTACTGTTGATGATGCAGGATGGCGGTTGTTGGAGCCAGCTTCCCATTGGCTAACTCGGGATGGAGTAGGTGCCTGGTGGATGTCTGAGCCTGCTTCACCTTGTTTAAGGGTTGACAACCTCAGAGGTTGTATTTCCAAACGTGTTTCCCACTGGTTAACTGAAACCTCGCTGCACTTCGTCTCTCCCTCCGCTTCAGCACTTGAAGAATGACCACTAAAGCTCTTTTGAGAATCAAGAGCATTGGTTTGCCATAACCTGAGTGGCTCCTCTGTTAAAGTCGACCGAGAAGGCATTTGAGATGCTCTAACTGTCTCATCTGGTACTATGCCTTGCGGTGGCATCTGAGCCAACTGAGGAGGTTTATTAATCAGAGTCAACTGAGAAGGCACTTGGGATACAGCAAGGGGTTCATCTGCTATAGTTGGCTGCGAAAGCATCAGAGATAGCCGAAGTGATTCCTCAGCCACAGCCAACTGATAAGGCATTTTTATATCACCGGTAGAGCTCAATGCATCACTTTTCCCAGGATCAGGTGCTGGGCTAAATGGCTCAACAGGACTGAAGCAATCATCATCTGAACCCGGTGTTAATTCTCCATCACATCTCATTTTTGAAGTAGGGGAAGGCAAGCCACCGAGAGACTCCATTGCTTCAACTTCAGCCAACAGATCTGAAACTGATTCATCAACTAAAGAGCAGAACTCATTGGGTTCTGGAACCATTGGCTGCCAACTAGATGCATCAATTGTCGGGTGGGTTGAGGAAGAATGAGTCAGTTGGTCAGTTCCTGAAGTTGGTGTAGCAACATGATCACTGGTCCCTTCAGTGGGTTTCAGTGAAGATGCAGACACAAGATTTGAGTCCCATTCCTCAACACAAGGTTTAGCAGGAGTTGAAGAATAGCCAACCCATTCACCACCAATCACTAAACTGGAAGCAGTGCTCCAACTAGGTCCTGAATCCTGGACAGGAACATTTGAAGAGAGAGATAGTTTGTTTTCAGCAACCTGAACTTTCAAGTCTTCATGGCTTTGCTTTGCTGTTGGACTTAGCATATTAGAGAAATCGATTTCCTTATTCCGCTCAGTTTTTCCAATAGACTTGGCCACAGACACAAAACCAGAGTTAAAATCCCATCCACTTGTGGAACTGTTCATGCTATGAGGCCTCCAGTTTTGTCCAGATGATTGGCTAGAATGACCCTCACTATCAGCTCGTTTCTCATCACTTTCTTTGACATTAGTTTGGCCCTTAGTAGTCCTGTTTGAAACCTCATTTGCTCTTCCCGGATTTAAACTCCACTTTTCATCCCCATGCCCTTCCCTTTCATGAAGAAATGGAGCTTCACAAGGCTTTCCAGAAGACAAAGGTGCAGAAAGTGAACTACAATTCTGGGACTGACCAGCCCAAGACTTGCTACCTTCGGGCAACTCCCAGCCTTCTAGGGATCGTTGAGCTTGTGCATCATCACTAATTGCAACATCTGAGACCTTAGTCCATGTAGAAGAATGGGAGCCCAACCCATTACTCTTGTCGATGTTAGCATGGACTTGCACATCATTTTGCACTGGCTCCTGGTCATTATCAATTCTCTTATTATCTATCCAAGTTAAATCGGTACTTTGTCTGAGACCGTATTCCCACTTTTTATCTGCATCATTAGAGGTGACTATTTGAGGTAATGAATAGCTGTCCCGAGGCTGTAGTGGCTCTCTATGAAACCGGCCAAGCAATGCATCAGACAACAAAATAGAATCATCTTGCTTCTCATTTACCCTCCATACTCTGAAATCATGAGGAAAAATCTCACTTGCACTCCATTTACGCAGCTGCATCATTGAAAATGGCCCTTGAATTTTTCTAGATGGATCTTGATAATGCCACAGTTTGTCTGTCTCAAACTCACCGATAAACAGCTCGTTACCTGAGGAAAGAGGTGGAGCCATAACCGATGATGCAACACCAGGAAGTGATTCAGATCTTACTGCTGCTTGGCTCTTCCAATCAACAGTTATTGCACCAGCACCACCTAACTGGATCTTTGATCCATTCTGGCTATGTAACCCAAGTGCTCCCCCTCCCTGACTCCATGCAGATTCGCTCACTCCTTCCTGAATTCGTATAGTATGCTCAGGATCCACATAAAATGTATTGTCCATGTTTCTAACTTTCTCAGAGGCAATAGCTAAAGTTTTTAGTGCCCTGGTTCCTACATCATTCAGATCACCTTCTATACCCTTTCTGGCAACACCACCTGCATATATAATAGAACAGTTACCACCAATTAAACTTTTTGAAAAGACAAATTCAAACATGACTTGATCACAATTATTTCACTGCCACAAGTCATTGCTAAGAACCTTGTTTCTTGTCATCTGACTCTCCAGCATCTTCTTCAGATTCATAACTTGGATCCATATTTGGGTCTATGTGTATGTCGTGAATCTCAAGCAACCTGCGTTGACGTTCCTCGGGGGACTTCAGAAGTTCTAATTTTTCTACACATTCTCTAAGCGTAAAACACAGTCAAGGAACGATGCAATACTTAATTAAATGTGGCAAGTTTTCCACATATTTTCAAAAGTTAATGTAACTTTTTATCCAATGCTTTGTTTGACTACAAAGAAGAGAGAGGGCAGAGTAAAAATGGAAGGCAGCTGACGCTATTAATGAAATAACAACCCAAAACCTCTTCCTCCCAGGAATTCTACACAAAAACACACATGTCAAATGCAATGATCGAGATATAATGGAACAACAGCCAATCAACAAGTAACATGGTCACAAACAAGGAAGCCAAAATTAGGAATTTGTTGCGTATGAAATGGCAACACAAAATGTATTACATGAGAAAAAGAGTCAATGTCTTAGAAAATGTGGGCAGTTATTTTAAAACCTGTGACCTTTCAAGACATGACCGATGATCCATTTCACCACCCCCACCCCCAATAGCGACTCTTTATAGCACATGACATAAAAGTTGAAATTTTTTCCTCAAATGAATTTTGAGGATATCACACTGCACTTGATTCTAAATCTGTCTAATATGAACCAGTGAACCATTCAGCAACATTTGGGGGAAAAACACACACACACGAGCACAAAAACATATGACAAGAAATCAGAATAATCTCATCAAGCAAAGGATATTCCTTTCTGTGTCCCTTTTCACTAGCTCGATCACGAAGATGATTAAACCGTAATATCTCTGCTTCCAGACACTGGATGCCCAAGAGAAAAAAGTCAGTAATTACATGAAATCATAAGAAATAAATAAATAATAATAATAATAATTATTAAAAGAAGGCCTGATGATCCCAATAATTCCAAACTCGGCAACATTTTCTAAATCCAATCTATTCTTTTATTTGTGACAAAGTAGACCACTAGTATTTTTTTTCAGTAAAAATTGTATTCAATGCTCCATGAACTTGTGTCATTGCTAATGTGTACAACTAACTCAACATAGTTTACCACATCTGTTAGTAAACCTCACTATTCTCAAACCATTAACACATAAAACGGTATCACATTTAGCAATTGCTATGCACAACCTAACATTTTCTAGCTAAAACAATTATGAGATTCTTAGTTAGAAGATGTTAACTGAAGGTAACTCTGGTTTGAGTAGTATTCTTTCATGTGTTATAGATTTAGGGCAATGGCGCCCATTAATCAATGAGACAATTTATACAATAACACAAGCCCACAAACTTTTGGATACAATTGTTACTGAAAAAGATAAGTAATCATCTATTTTGCTACAAATGAAAGGATACGATTAAAGTTCAAACAAGTCATAAAGTTCAGGATTAATGATGTCCTTAGGCCTTTAATAAGACATTCAACTTTAACATTGGAGTTTTAGTTCATGTTCATATAAGAAACTAGCTAGAGAGGAACTCACATCACTAACTTTGACAGGTTGGAGCACCGTTGCTTTCTCCTGAATTTCACCCTACAGCCAAACAAAAATCTACATTGGACAAAGGGAAACACATTTAAGTTGGAACAGAAAAGTGAACATTGAACACTCACCACTTTTAGTCGTTTGATAAGCCCACATTTTATGCTTTGACGTAGACGTCTGCATTCATCCTGGAGAAATAATAAGCACATCAGCATACAAGAAAAAAAGGTATTTAATCTAACAAGGCTTCAAATTACTACCTGAACTGGTAGACCCTTGGGTGCCCAGTCTTAATGGCAAACATAAAGACAATAGCAATTACTCTGTATATCATCACATAATTTGAGTCCAAAAAGAAAATGAACTGATATACTTGCCACAATCAACTCAATAATCAAGAAAAAGGTGAAGATTCAAAAAAAAGAAAAAATCTAGCCTGAATATCAAGGTAATTCAGGGAAGACAAGTATGAAAACAGAGCTACTAAAAAATGATCCTCTCACTCAAGAATCCAATTAGAAAGAGTAACCTTTTTATAATTATTATAGTTGACATATACTTGTAGTGTGGATATATAATCTTAATTCTTTATTCAGATAACATTACACTTAGTTTAAAAGATTTCAAGACAAAATATCTTTTCTTTTTCATTTTCTTGGTTAGTTAGAAAACAGCAAAACAATTTTTTAAGAGGAAGAAAACAGGAAAAAGCAAATCACTTTTTCTCAATGAACCTTTTATGAAATTACATAATGAGGAAGAGTACGGCACCACAAGACTGAAAATCCCTAGTTATATTAATTGGAAATTGTCATCAAACTAATAGCAAGTTTTTGAATAGCAATCCCCAGAGCAAAACAAAGAAAAAAAAAATGCAGCAGCCAATAAGCAACCTCCAATCACAAAATTAGAGGCGGAGAATAAAAATTTACAAAAGTTGCTTACTTGTTCAAAAACATGCTTTGTAGCATGTTTTGAATGCAAAGACAATATGCACCTCTAGCACTTGAATCCACTTATGGCATAAAGATATTTGCAGTTCATACATTAAACATCAGCAGCATAGGCAAGGAGGAAAATTATGACACTAGATGGCACACATATAATGTAGAGGCAAATACCCCTATAATTACTAATAATAGAATTTGAAGTCAATCAAAGTGTTGTACCAGTGTCAAACAAAAAAATGCAGCCTAATGTTTTGACTATGCTAACCCAAGTTTTGCCTGCTGTTACATTATATGCTGTTTTGAAAATCACTGGTAATTTTCCATTTCAGCCATTACAACCCACCACATACTGTTACAGCCATTATAGACTATGCATATATACCTCCCCCCTCCTCTCTCTGTCCATGATAGCACCTACAATGGCTGTTAGCCTCTGGACAAGACAATCTGAATGATAAATCCCTATTACCTGTAACTGATTTTCAAGGTCAAATGCACAAAAACATGTGCTCCAGACGGGAATATGTAGAAGAAACTGAGGGAGAAAGGAAAAAGAAAGAGAAGCTGTAAAAGCACCATGATTGATGAACTTCTTATTCAAGCTTTAATCTAAAAAATTCCAGAATGTCATCAATCTAACCATATGGCCCCTCAAAATTGCTCCTACTAAAAGAAATCCTTCTACCAATTCCAAGGTTCAAAAGAAGAAAAACATAAAACATTTGGAACTAAGAAAGAGAAGTATCTACTTGTAGTATGCCCTTACTCACCACTGAGAAGTCCTGATTTGAAATTTCATCAATTGATACAACCTCCTCCTTGTCCAAATTTAATACTTCAAGCTTGACATCAGCTGTTCTTGAGCCAACTTTATATGACTCATCCACTTTGCTAGTACCTAAGCACAGGATCATCAAAAAACAATTATCAGCAAACTAATGCTTTAAAGTATATTGTTGAAAGAAAATCTAGGGACCATCACTTTTTCTTTTATATAAGGTAATTAGGAGCAGTGGTCACAAGAACAATACCTACAACTTGGACAAGCCTATGCATCTCTTGCTTTTGATCACCACTAGAAATCCTTATCCGAACAAATGACCCAACAACCTTTTCATAAAAATTCTTAGCATCATCCAATAGGTTCTCCATCAAACTACGTTTTACGTATAACAAATTAATGTTGTGAACATCTACTGCTGCATATTCATCAGGATTAGGATTGATTGGTGATTCTTTCTCATTCGTCCTTTTACGAGTACGGCACCTTCTATCATTAACTAACACCAGTTGACTATCACTGCTACCAGCACCCTCTGACTGACTACTAAGAGCATCAGGAACTGTAGCTCTAACAGTATCATCAGCTTGAGATTTTTCTTTTATGAGATAGTGGTTTTCAAGAAGCTTCAGCATTTCAATATGACCCAAACGCGGCCTTCCAAACAGATTGATAAGCCTTGAATCACAAATAATTTGACATTTCTGGTGCGGATCACGAAGATTTTTTCTTTTTACATATTCTAGTAATAGAGCCTGGACATCAAACTGAGATAGCAGAGAGGTGTCACCATTTTTCATGTGTCCAACAAATTCTAAGAGCTCCTTTGTTGCCCATGTTGTCCCTTCAGGCAAAGGAGTGCCATTGTCAACTGTTGATTCTTCCATAACTAGAGTATTTTTCTCAATGAGAAGCTTTGATTGATCTAACTGATCGGACTGGTCCTCAGTCTTTCTTCTCTTAAAATGATTTGCCTCCACATTTCCAAAACAGTTATTTAAACTAGAGCCTTTCTCGTTATTAGCATAAAAAGGTTCATCTGTGCATACCTCCTTAGAAGTCACAAATCCAGTTCCTTTCCAGGAATTTTTAGTTTTAGGTAACTCATCTCCCTTCCAAGGATTTTTAGCACTAGTTAGCTCATCTATAGTCAAAGATAGCTTAGCTTTTAAGTAAGTCCAGTAGACCTTAAAGAGAAACTCCCAGCTAGTTTGGTCATCAAAGTCCACTTGAACCTGAAAATTTTAAATGCAAGAAAAAGTGTAGAACTGACAATCAGATGGCATGCAACTAATTTAGGTGTGACTGTCTAACAGTTACAGACTCCAAAGATGTGAAAACTCAAGCTTTAACAGAAAAAAGAAAAAGAATTTTGGCCGAGTAAATTTCCCAAATTCTATAGTAGATTGTAAACTTCGAGTGAAGATAAAAGCAAAGGTAAACTCCAGATGAAAGAGTCAGCCACAATCTTCAGGAAAGTAAGCTGCCAAAAGGATATCAAAGAGTTCTCACCACAATCCAATGCATATGCCCTTTGCACACATAATTTAAAGAAGCTAAATAAACAGACAAGGAGAGGGACTTCAACACACCTTTTCTGTATTTCCCAGAGTAATGTTTTCAATCAGCATTATAGTTCTCATGCACGTTCCACAAAATCCTTTTGTACCTCTTACACACACGTAATCAGCACCCTTGGTGCATCCTTTGCACAAAGAGAACGTACAGGTGTAGCACATATAATGTGAAGCTTTCTGACAGCTGCTACATATATGCCACCCTGCAAATGTATCAAGATTAGATGGCGACTAACTAGGAACTCAGGCTAATAAAAGAGATAAGAATAGAAACTTTATAAAGACAGACTTTGACCATGTCTACTCTTAAGAGAAGCATATAAGTGTAAAATGGAATGCATAAAGATGGCAGATTAAGTATATTACAGCCGCTAAATTAAAGGGAAGGAAAAATATGGCAACTCATTAAAATAGCAAAATAGTAAATGGCGCCGCAATTTTGAAACTACAAAGAACTTTTTTGTGTACAAACAACATGAAGTTCGTTCACATCTGAATACAAAAAAAAAAAAAAACTCATCCTCCTAATTAAAAAACCACTCAGATTGCAGTGTAGCTTAGGCTAGCCTTGATTTTTTTGGGAACTGCTGGCTAGGAGTATGGGAGCTGGAAAATGTCCAAAAGCAATTGACTTCAACTTAGAAGAAAAAGAGTCATTCATTTAGACATACCGCAATTCCATTTAGCCTTTGACCGGAAGAATGCTTCGTCCCTCTTTATACAAGCAGGATGATACGCCTTAGGGCAACCACTACAGCATAGCAATCCAAAATAATCAAGCAATTTAAAAGCAACAGGTCAGAGAAAAACTTGCACAAAGGTACAACCCAAAACTATCTGATACAAAAAAAAAAAAAAGAAAAAAGGAAGGAAAAAGGAAAATCTCAGTTGTAATAACCTCTGGATATAATAAATTATACACATTTTAAGTAAATTCCAGCTCTTTCACACAACTATTAGGCTAAAACTGTAATTGAATTTTCCTCTTTTATAATCATATTTTCTAGGAAACGAAACAAAAAATTTAAAGAGGGTACATCAAAACTCACCGGCGATCACAGAGCACGAGGCTACCACCATCAAAACAAATAAAGCAAACATCTTCCTCATCCATCTTCTTCCTCTGAGGAGGAAGCGAGGGCCCCGTTTTCCCCTGAATTCTGGGAGGCCGCCCACGCTTCCGCTTGACGGAACTAACATCTATAACTCTAGCAGCAGTTCTAACCTCTACATCCACCATATCCACATGTCCCAGCGCAACCAAACTAGTAGCAGCAGCAGCAGCAGCAGAAACAGAAGCAGAAGCAGCTAGCGGAGGTCCAACAAGCTGCGAATCCTCCATCTCCCGAATAGTCTGGCATTGATCGATGGTCATAAAGTCATCGCCTTGTAAAGAATTGTCAAAACCCCGCTTCTCTCCATCCTGTTGAATAATACAAGACCTATACTCCTTCTCTCCCTCCTCTATTTCCTTCTTCTCCCCCTCCTTCTGAAACTCCTGTTGCTGTTGTTCCATCACATACAGAAAAAAAGAATTGAATTGAAGAGATTTATTATTATTACTTACAAAAACGAATGAAAAAAAGATTAGAAGAAGAAGAGGATAAAAATAGAAGAAAAATCAAGAAAAGGAAGAAACCCTAAGTTTAAGTTGAAAAAATGGGAAATATGGTGGAGGAGGAGGAGGAGGGCGGTCTACGGTGAAGAAGGAAGTGGGCACATGAAAATGGACTGGGTGAGGATGTGACAGGGGATTTTCTTTTTTCCTTTCCCTTTTTTTTTCTTTTGTGTGTGTGTGTGTGCGTGAAATTTTGCTTTGTTTAATAAACTAATTGAAGAAGTAGAAAGGGGGGGTAGTAGTAGTAAAGAAGAGGACGAAACTCTGGTGGCCAGTTAGGGGAAAGAAGAAAGTTGAGAGAGAGAAGCGTCAACCGCGGCACTTTGGTAATAAAACCAATAAAAAGCATGTTATGCTGTGTTTGGTTTTTGTAGGCTTTGAAAGAACAGCACGTGGTTAGTGGCGGTCTTGGTAATAGTACGTCAGTAGATACGAGAAAAAATGGTGATTGTATGTAAGAAAATAAAACACTTACTCCTACTAGCACTAGGACCGCCTTTTTTCATACAGGAACTAGTATCTATCCTTCCCGTTAATTAAACAATAAAGTAAATATATAATTATTTTATTATATTATACTAATAAATTTTTAAAAAATATTAAATTATTATAAAATAGTAAAAAAAATTTCTAATAAGAAAATTATTATTTATTTTCTAAAATTTGATATATTATACTAGTATATTTTTTTGAGATTTTAAAATTTATATTATTTTTCTGAGTTGTTTTTGAAATTTTTTAATTATACAGCTCTCTCAGTCAAACAATTAAAATTAACGAAATAATTATATAATTTACGAAAATAAACTTGAGCGGACAAACATTATAATTTTAAAATCTCAAAGATATTAGTATATTACGTCAATTTCGGGAGATAAACAGTAATTAACTCTAAAATTAAAATATTTAAGTTAACTTTATAGAAGATATAGTAAAAAAAAATAGAATCATCATTTACTTCATATAAAAAAAATGAAAATTAAATATTAGATTAATAATTTAAGTATTGGTGATTATTTAATTGGAATTAATGGAGAGGATTAAGATAAAAAATAATTTAATTAAAATAAAATATAATTAACTAGTCTAATCAACCCTTGCATGCCGCCCATGTGACATGCATGCATGCATGCACACTAAAACATTTCTTAATCAAAATATAAATTGTTTTGAGGTGGGCACACTTTAAATTCCTTTACCAAAAATCTTGCCGCAAAATTCCTTACAATAAAAACTTATATTTCCCATTGTTCTTTCTCTTCTCCACCGAGTCAATTCTCTCTTTTTCTTCTTCAATATTTCGCCCAACACTTTAGAGATATTTTAAGGAAATTACAAATTCAATTGAGAATTTGATGAGCAATTGGAGCTAAGGACAAACAAGTTGAAGAAGTGATTCCACTATCCAACCCCAACTATGCTTAAAAATAAACCTTGCTAAAAAAGATATCAAAAAATAAATTCTACCAAATAACAAGATTAATATACTTTCTTAATTGCTAACTAGGTTATGATTATGTGGATTTTATTACTATTTTTGGTATTTCTATAGATTTTATACATTGTTGTCCTTGTTCACAAAATATTTATCACTATAACAAGTAGTTGAATTTTTTGATTTAATATTTGTCTAAGTTGTCATAAGAGAATGTTGTATTTCTCATATATGATAATGGAGCATTAACGGTATTCCCTTTAGAAATAATATTTTTTTTATAATTAAATGAATTTTAGGAAGGCATAGATTACCAAAAAAAAAGTAACCCATAAAAAAAAATTTTAAATCCACGTTATTCAATTTTTGAAATGAGTTGGAATCACTTTTATAAAAGGTTAAAAAAGAAAAGTCAACATTGAGTTTTGGGTGTTAAGGTTTTTTAATTTTTTGACTTTTTCTATTTTTCATTTTCAAAAAAAATTATTTTTCTCTTCTTTTGTGTCATCTATGTGGAAATTTCATTATTTAAATATTCTGTAGACGGTGTTAAACAAAATTTAATGTCGACAAAAATAATAGTATAAGGACTTAATATGACCAAATAAAATGCACCATGGATGTATTTTTCCATTGTCATATGACTAGATGGAATTTATCCACGTTGGAAAAACATTAAGAATTTATAAGTGTTTAAAATGTCAAATTTTAACAATTTTATAAATTAAATAGGGTTGATATAGCTATAAAAATTCTTGGCTGTAACCAATATCTCTAAAAAATATATCATATTTTCAAAATTGTCATCATATGTACCTCCTACCTTTTCTGGCTATAAAAATAAAATAAGCATTAACCACTACTTACACACATTATATAAAAATAGATTAATAAACTATAGACAATAATAAAAAAAAAAGGGCTTTTGCGACAAATTTAGTCGCTAAAAGAAATTCTTATTAAATCAATCACCCAAGCTATTCCCACGTATGCGATGTTTTTTTTCTCTCAAAATCTCTTTGTAACGATATTCAAGGTAAGACTAACAGGTTTTAGTGGGGTAGTATGCAGAATGAGAGAAAAAATTCATTAAGTTGTTGGGATAACATGTGTATATTGAAGAATGATGGAGGAGGATTGAGTTTCCAAAATATAAGGTATTTTAATCTTGCTCTATTGGCTAAACAAATATGGTGGCTTCTCCAAATTCCGAATTCCTTATGTGCTAGAGTTATTAAGTCTAAATACTTTGCTATAGTGGGGTTAATGGAAGTAGGCTCTAAATTTAAAACAAGTTATTTCTGAAGAAGTATTCAGGATGCCAAAGAAACTATTGATTGCCCCTCTAAAAGGCCTCTTGTCCCTAAGCTTCTTCCTGAAGATACAAAAGTTAGTTGTTTGATTGATTATGGTTCTAATTCCTGGAGTAGGCAGTTTGTTAAAGATGTCTTATTGCCTTTTCAAGCAGATAAGGTGCTTAAAATGCCATTAAGTTTTCGATTGCCAAGAGATGAGCAGTTCTGGCCACTGGAGAAAAATGGCAGGTATTTTATCAGTTTATGGGTACCATTTGTTCTGTAAAATATTTTTTAGTTTCTCCTGATGTTTCCAGCACTTCCAATTCACAGCCGTTTAAATGGAAATGGTTTTGGAAAATGGTGGTGGCTCCCAAGATTAAACTTTTCCAATGGAGATTGTTGAAAAACTCTCTTCCCACCAGAGAAGCCCTTGAAAAAAGAGGGTTGAGTTGCAACTTGCTTTGCCCTCGATGGAATGTTGCTCTAGAATCGTCTCTGAGTGCTCTTGGTTTAAAGGCATCTAGTTGTGTAGCCCTTATTTTCAGAAGTGGAGAGGCCAATTTTCAGTCAATAGAGGATTATTTTATAAATCTCTTGACTAGGATTTATTGGCTACCTTTTGTTGTCTGTTATGGGAGATATGGAACGACAGGAATAGGCTTATTCACGAGAAAGCTTGTAAAGATCCTCCTTCCCTTGTAAGTTTTGCAGTCGAGCTTTTTCATAATTTTAGATCCGTCAATCATGTGCAGGTTACCCAGAAGTCATCTAACCAGGCCAGGTGGAGTCCTCCAGTTCAGGGTCGGGTTAAACTAAACACTGATGCTACGTCTTCGAACAATTCTTATTGTTCATGCCTGGGGTCTGTTATCAGGAATTTAGAGTTGTAATTTTAATTTTGTGTCTTTCTCTTTTGTTCGTCGTGATGGCAATAAGGTTGCTTATGCCATTGCTAAATGGTCTTTGTCTGTTGATGGTGATCAGTTTTTGGTGGAGGAAGTTCCTTCCTTAGCTAACTATGCTGTCTTAGAGGACTTTTTTTTTGTCTGCTTAATAAATCTTTCTTATTTCAAAAAAATAATAATAATAAAGAAAGGTACCGAATTTGGTTCTAAAAAGTCATCAACGACCAGCAAAATTTGATTGCCACTTGTTGCTATAGGTTCCACCCTTTTTTTCTTTACTAATAGGGACCAAATTTTCTTATCGCTAAGTGCATTAATTCCATTACTAGTTGTTCAGTTAGGGGCCATAAAACTAGTGATGCAATAGTAATGAGCTTAGAAGTAACAAGAGTTTTTTTCCGACCGGAGATTCAAGTTGGATACCTCACAGTTCTGAGTATTGGACTTGCACCATTAAATTGAAACTTATTTATAAAATAACAAGATTTTAATTCTCTATCAAACATACTCTAATATGATTTTAATTACATTCTAGCTGTGGATTTAAAAATGTTGTGCCGTGATGGATAAAAAATGTCCCGACCTTGTCCTTATTGTCACGCACTGTAAGAGATTCTTTTACTCGAGGAATGTGAAGTATATTGACAATTTCTTTTGGAACTTGAAGCAATACTTCAAGTCATTTGGTTTTGATATATCGTCACAGCAATATTAAAGACACTTTGCATTTTGTATTGGAGCTCATCTTTCTCCTTCTCAAGCATGCTTTTAGATTTGGGTGGAGAATTGTAAAATAACCTATTGCAATGCATGACATTAGATGACAGGATCAACAGAGATCACTAAGGTAGTGGGTGACATTATGCACTAACAAAGTTGACCAAGTCAAATACCTTTGTGTTATTCTCATATACTACAATCATTGTCTAAAAAGGGACGATCTGAATCTTCACAAAATCAATTCTGCTATAGTGAGAGAAATGATAACAGCTAGTCATTAAATTACAATAATTTATTTGATTATAGTTGAAATTGGCAAACATTGATCTACCAGTAATCTATTTAACAGTAAGCCTAATCACACAGTAATTAGGAAAGAAAATTTCCATAACATTCCCTTCCATTTATGTCATAGGCACCTTGTTTCCACATTCATTAGAAATTACTAATGCATGAGAAAATAACAAAGTATAATAATAATAATGCCTTACCAATATAAATTTTGGTTATACGCAAGTTGCAAAATCCAAGTTCAGGAGCTGTTAATGCAGCAGTAGCAGGAGCTACAAATTAGGAGATTTTTCTTTTTAAAGATGATGTCGTGATCTTAGGCTGTAAACAAATTTTAAGGTGTTTCTTTTGATTTAATATATAATAATAAAAAATAAAAAAAACCAAATCGACCCAGCAAAAATTATCAATATATAACTACACCTGACCCAACCCCCAATGGAGGATCTACATTATTTTTAAATATATATATTTAAAATGGTATTGTATTTATGTTAAAAATCAAGTGGATCCCATTAATTTAATATAATTGATTCCATAAAAATTATAAAAAATATTTTTTAATTTAAAAAATTATTTTTGAATAAAAAAAAATTTCAGTTTTTTTCGGCTCATAGCCCTCTATTATTCTCTTCACTCTTATTTGCCTGATTGTATTATAGTCGTCCATCAACTCATTTTTTTCTATTCTCCAGTCTTTCCTCTTTGCATTACAACTTGTAGTATTATTCGAAATTCTCTACTTCTCTCTTCTCCGCAATGTAGTTGTCTGTTATTTTCCTTTCTGCATTGCAACTGTTTGCTTTTTTTCGCTTTTTTTCTCTGCAGCCATCTTTATAGCCTTTCATTTTATTTTATTTTTGTTTCTGCTACGTGATTGTTGGTTCCCTCTCTCAATGTTATATAAATTCCATTGTGTAACAATTTTGGATCCGCTCTTGACCCAACCTAAACCAATATTATCTGAAAACAGAATTTTTGGATGGGATGGAGTTGGGTGGGGTGGGTGGGTCGATTTATTAATATTCATGAACAGTCCAATTCACACTGGGTCTTACTTAAAATATTAATAAATTCTCCAATACGAATGTAATTATTAATAAGTACCCATTCATAAATCAAACCAAAAAAAGCGAAGTATCACCCCATTGACATCATATGCTGACAGATTAATGGTCAAAATTCAGAAGTGAGAAAATTGATAAAAGTGTACCTTAGGCTTTAGAAATTTACTTCACAACATCGAACAAGCTGATTTTTTTCATCCCATTTCCCTATCGTAAAAGCAAATAGGAGCCAAATGCGCTCTCCCAGCCTCCTTGGCTCCAAAATTCTTAAGCTTAAATGTATGGAAATTTGAATCATACGAAATGCATTGCATGCATGATAATAAATTAATTGTTATTTATATCTTGGGCTAACTTGTAGAAAATTTCAAAGAAATTTCAAAAGAGAAAATTCCTCGATGACATAAAAGATAAGTGTTAATTTTTTTTATTACATTTTCTATTAAGAAAAAATAGATTGAGCATGTCACTTAAATAATGAAAAAAATAATAGAAAAAATATGACAAAAATAAGTAGCACTTCTAATAAAATAGTAAAATATAATTTTTAAAAATAAAATGAAAAATTAATTGCTAGTGTTACTACAACATTTGTAATTTAACAACTTATCTCTTTTTTTAATTGGATTTTCACTTTTCATTTGCTTAAAAAATACCTAATTTCACTTGTTAATAATATAAATAATACCAAATTTTATCATTATTTTATAAATTGATATTAAATTTTTTAATTATTGTAAATTGATAACAAATTTTTAAAAAAATTTATATCGTGATATCCAAATCCAATTTATAGTAGTAATATAATGACATGACAGCCGAAAAATACGCCACATAATATGCTAACTATATTTTTCTACTGTCATTTTTTTTATCAAAAATTGAATTTTGATACCACATTTCAATTTTTTGAAAAAAATTATTATCAATTTGTAATAATAAAAAAATTTATTACTAATTTATAATATGATAATAAAAGTTTGATATTATATATATTATTAACCCTAATATCACTTTACCCTGGAAAGAAAAAAGGCAATATCTACACGGAATTATAATTTATTATCCTTTTTCTCTGACATGAGAAAAAGTGGGAAAGTGAAAGAAAACTAATAAAACTAAAAATATAAAAGAATAAAACAATTAAATAATTAAAAACCAATGGGTTATTGGACGGTGAAAATGACAATTGACAGGAATGTTGTCCACATGCTTCATGGATCTATGGCCCCTTTTTTTCCATTTTTTTTCTTTTATTTTGACAAATATTGTAATTTTCAAGTGACTAAATTTAATGTGATAGTTAGGGTTTGAAGACTCAAAGGGCCAATTCGGCCGCCATATGTTCCAACCATTCACATTTCTTCTGACTTCATCACCAGCTGGCTCTTACCAATTGTTTGTTTTGGTGGTCCATTTTAACTATCAATCTTTATGTCTTGTATTATTTGATAGAGACCATACTTGCAAGGTGAACTCATCTATTTTATTTTTTGTTCTTTTGAATATTATCTATTTATACCATTAATTACTCAATTAAATTTTTTTATTTAACTTCTATTAATTATTAATTTTGAACTAATTTATTAAATATTAAATATTTCATATATATAGAGAGACTATGTTAGTTTTAAATTGATACTGAATTAAATATATTGAATATTTAAGGGAGTCAATTCATTAAATTGATAATTAAGAGAATCAATTGAATGATTAAAAAGAATATCAAATAGGAGAAAAAAAAACATAATTTGGTTCATAAAGTTTATAAATTTCTATAATTAAGTATTTTGAAGATAAAAAATTAAATTAGTTGGAAATTAATAATTACATGAATCAATTAAACAGATTTGATAATTTAATGAATTTAATTAAATAAATTTTCGGTCGGAAAAATTTAATTATATAAATTTATATACTTTATGAACCAAATTATGTTTTTTTTCTCCTATTTAATATTTTTTTTGATTGTTCTTTCTTAACATTTATTTTTTTTAATTTATAAAGTTGTTGTTTTGTTCATACAATTTCAACTTTCAAAAAGATACTACTTTTGTATGAAAAGCTAAATTCATTTTGAATAAATAAATTGTGGACATTTGTATTTAAGGCCGAATTCGTTTAAGATTAAAGTAACCAAATTCATATAAAATTATCCGTTTCAAATTCGATTAATATTATTTAAAATTATAAAATATAATAACAACAAAAATATAAAAAAATAATAAAATTTAAGTTTGTATAAAATATAATCAAATAAATGTCTCAATAAATTAATATATAATTATAATTTATTAGCACGCAATATAAATAAAATATTAAAGTTTAAGAAAATATAGGGTATTCACTACCCATTACCTATTCTGAGTTATAATTAATATCTAAATCTATCTCAAACCCATTTATTCAATTTTCTTATCCCTCCCATTAGGGTCGGATAGGATCAAATATCCTAATAAATCCTATTCGTCGCAATCTCTTGAATGAAAAATCTAGAAATAGTCACAAGATAGTTTTAATAAAATGGATGGAATGTTACACAGGCTATTCAATAAAATTAATCTTCATTTTCTAAAATACTTTGATTCTTAGTTAGATTCGAATATGAAAGTTTTTTTAATGAAAAATTATGCAAATGTGAAATCAATGTTATAACATTTAATGTTATTAAATACTAAAAATTATAATAGTTGTCAATTAAACTGTAACTATTAAAAATCTCGTGTATATATATATATATATGAGTATGAATTTCACATTTACATATCCAGTAATAATAGAATCTAGAAATAATTTATTTATAAAAATTTAAATTTTTTATTAAAAAAACTTTCATATTCGAATCTCACTATGAATCAAAGCATTTTAAAAAATGAATGATTGATTTTTCTATTGAATAGCTTGTGTAGCATTCCAACATCAAAGCACTATGTAACTAATATAATTTTCTAATATAGAAAATCATATATATATATATATATATATATATATATATATATATATATATATATATATATATTGCACTTTCAACTATGAATGAAAAGGATCTTAATTCAGTAATTCCATTTGTAATTATATATAATATAAGTATTGATTAGAGAAAAATATTAAACAAAACAACCCCAATAAAATATTTAATTAAGATGAATGGATTGTTCTAACCTGAAAACGAGGTCTCATTTTGCTTACGTGAGTAGACTAATTGGGTCAATTAGAAAATCGTATCATAAAAAATTAACGATTTCTATATTTATAAAGTTGGTACTGAATTTGTACATGATAATAAAATCCATATATTGGATTGTTATTTATTTAAATAATAAAATATTTTTTTTAATAAGAAAGTAAAGATATTATTTAAATGAGTGGGAAATATAATATAATATCAATTCGGATTCATGATTAAAAAAACGACAAAATGGTCTCCACCTTAATCACTGAAATATGCGACTGGATGGCAATTTTTGGCCTAATTTGAATGCTGAGGCAGATAAGGACAATGTATCGAGTAGATTGAACTAAAGTAATAGCTAGATAACCACTCTAGGCTGTGTTTGAATGCACAAGTGAATCGAAAGCGACTAATTAAGAGTGATAACGGGTATAGATTTTACGAATACCCGTGTCAATTTGAACTCGTTTAAATTCTAATAGGATAGCCACTCTAAGCTGTATTTGAATGCACTAGTGAGTCTAGAGCGACTAACTAGAAGCGGCAACAGGTACGGATTTTGCGGGTATCCGTATTAATTCGAACTCGTTTAAACTCTAATAGATAATTTTATTAGGGTTTTGGGACATATTTGGATAACAATATTTAAACCCGTCACGGGTTTGGGTAGAGACCTTTGGGTATCTGCTACCCGATAAATCCGATTATATATATATATATTATGTAATTTATTTTATTTTAATTTATTGAATATAATGATATAATTATTTTTTCATATATTTTTATAGATTGATGAATTGCAAATGTAATGGAAGTTTAAAATGTGAAATATAATTTTTTTGTCATAATGAACAATATTTAATTTTATTGTTATTTTTGAACAATTTAATAAATTATTTTAATTTGAATGTGTTGAATTGAATTTTATATTTTATTTGATTTTATAGTGATTTATGGTAGATTATTTATATATTTATAGATTTTTAATTATTTAATTAGTTTGAATTTTATTTTATTTTAAATTTTTTTAATGATAAACTGGTAATTATTCGGATTCGGGTATTAATCGGGTAATGTTAATCGGATTTGGGACAAATACGGATATTAATATTATAATTTTAAATGGATTCGGAACGGATTTGAGTATGTATATAAATAATCAGGTTCAGGTTCAGATAGAACAATTTTTGCGGGTACCCTACTTATTGCCACTCCAACGAATTAATACAAAAGGAAATATATTTGAGCTAAACTCTAATTATGAGATTAGAAGGCTAAAAGCTAAAATGAAAGCTTATAAAGAAAATAAATGTAAGTATAAAGAAATAAAATGTAGAAATTGTAAAATAAATACTTAAAAAAATATTGTAGTTTAACTCATAAATTTATATATGACAATTAAACTCGAGCACGTAAATTATTTTTAAATTTTAATATAAAATTAATATGCCTATCCTTTTTCTTGCATTAAGCCATAAAAGCCCTTGTTTTTTTTTTTAAAGGTGTAGGTATAAGGAATAATCAAAATATTAATTTAAAAAAAATTATAAATGAAATTCACTAATTCTATATAATTTAATTGTACTAATTTGGACTTAATAAATGAAAAGGGCTCGATTCCCATCCGAGCTCACTTTGACCATGAGTGATTATAGCCGAGACCGAGAGCCCAAATGGCTAAGGTCCGCCTCGATATGTGGGACCCAGGAGGTAGCCTTTCGTGTAGTTGATGGCAAACAAAGCCGAATAAAAAAGAAGAAAAAAAGTACTACAAAGGGTCGTCTGTTTATGAATGGAGTTTCTATCGCGGAAGTAACGGAGACATAAAAATCCTAATTTCTATAACAAAATTGACATTATACAGCACCTATTTCCAGATGTTGCAGCACCAACCCCAGCGGCCTCGACGACGGTGCGAGGGCACCGCTATGGGCGCTATCGTTCTCGATCTCCGCCCTGGCCTTGGCATCGGTCCTTTCTCTCTTGGTAATTTCTCAATTTCCTTCCTCTTTACTTTCAGCTAAACGGCACCTGTACGGTTATTATATTATTATCTTTCTGATTGGCTTGTGAGAAGAGGAAAAGAAAAGGAAAAAAAATCATGAATTGAGATCATCTATGCATTTCTGATGGTCTTGTTATGGTTCGTTTTCAGGAATGCCGATATGTGAAGCTTTTGCCCAAATTGAGCAGCAGCCTAACATTTACGATGTCGTTCATGTGAAATACTTTGACGAGGTTGATATTGGATCAAAATTTGTAATTATTTATCAGCTGTCATTTCTAACTTCATCGAGTTTTTGATTTTTGATTTTTTAAAAAAATTGGATTACGTCTTTCGTTCTGAGACTTTACTGCTTATTGAAATATAATCAGTTATTAACAACACATGAATGTGTCTGTTGCACTCAGGAACCTCTTAAACTCGATATAGTCATTAGCTTTCCAGACCACGGTTTTCATCTTCGTTTTGATCCTTGGTCCCAGGTACTTTTCCCTCTTAATTTTACATTTCAATCACTCAATTTGCGTTTCAGTTCTTTTTTTCGTGTGTATATTTCTATCAATGTTGATTCGTTTACATCTTGGATGAGGATTAAGTAGGGAGTTCTACTTTTTTTTTTTAGTTTCTTGTAGTCTTAACTTCTTCTATCTGAAATTGTTCTTTATTCACGACTCCATCTAAACCAGTTTGTTTACTCTTAACTTTTGGTTTCTGCTAGAGACTCCGGTTGATTGAAATTTTTGATGTCAAACGATTGCAAATGCGCTATGCTACTTCTCTTATCGGGTGGGCTTTTTTCTGAATTTCCTCTTGTTTTATTGGTGCTTTTATATATATGTGTCATATAAATATTGATTGTTGTTTTAACACATAGGGGGCCAGCCACTCTAGCTACTTTTGTTGCTGTATATGCACTTTTTGGTCCAACCTTTCCTGGAATTTATGACAAAGATAGAGGAGTGTACACTCTGTTCTACCCGGTATGTACATAGAACACTTTAGTCTGATATGTTATTTTTTGCAAGATGTGCATTTCTATTGCTGTACTCATTCAGATGTCTACTGTACAGGGCCTATCATTTGCTTTTCCAATTCCTAGTCAATATACAGATTGCTTCCACGACGGAGAAGGTAATCTATTCTACTTCCTGCACATTTGTTTTAGTAAATTTAGTATCCTAATTATTTTTGTTTTTTTATCTGGCAGCGGAACTGCCACTGGAGTTTCCAGATGGCACTACACCAGTAACTTGTCGAGTCTCAATATATGATAGTTCTACAGACAAAAAAGTAGGTGTCGGATCCTTGATGGACAAGGCTTCTGCTCCTCCTTTACCTCCTGGCAGTCTGTACATGGAAGAGTTGCATGTAAAGGTCTGCTACTTTTTTAATCAGCCATGAAATTTTGTTCTGTCAGTTATCTAATGATCATTTGATCAATTATCTCTAGCGATAGGCTACCTGCTTAACTGTTAATCTGTCAGTTTCAAGTTTGGGTGATGAAATGATGCCATATTTGGTGTTGTAATTCTTATTTTCAAGGGATTAATTTTCCTCCTTCAGTTTTGCCTCTTGAATTTGTTTAATTCTAATTTGATTGTGCAGCTTGGAGAAGAGTTATATTTTTCTACAGGGGGTCAGCATATTCCTTTCGGTGCATCACCACAGGTAATTTTAGTTATATGCGGGTTCAACTGGTGGCTACCTGAAACTTCTGCTACTTATATGGATGTTATTTCATTTTCGTTAACTGGAAAATAAATAAATTTACCTTCATCATAGTGCACCTTTGAATTCAGTTATATATGTGAACGCACAAATCATGCATTCTCTAGTTTACCATAAAATGGACGCCTTGGATATTACTTTTTCTGGTTGACATGTTTTTTTTTTCTTTTTTGGTGTCCTCTTTTCAAAATTTTAAGATGACCTTACATAAGCTTGTTGAGTTCTAGAGATGTCTTAGATGCATACAGAACAGATAAGTAATCCTGGAGAAATAAAAAGTGAGGAATTATTTTGCTGTGTGCTTTTTTGCTGTCACTTTATTATAAAGTTTGTGGAATACTTGCTTGTGGGACAACAGAAAGTAGGGATTTAATTACTTTATTCTTTTTTTATTCCCATGATAGTTATAGAGCTTTTTATTTGTGAAGAATTTAGTTTTCCTGAGGAGAAGCTTTACTATTTTCTCTACTTCTTTTTTCTTTCTGGATGAAAATATGGAGTTTATTTGGGGGGGTTGTCCATTAATGAGATTACAATGAAGATGCTATCTATGTGTTATTTATTCAGTTAGTCCTCTTCCAAATGCAGGATGTTTGGACTGAATTGGGTCGTCCTTGTGGAATTCATCAAAAGCAGGTAGTGTGGAGTTAACTACATTGTATATGCAATCTTCTCTGTTAGAAGCTAATTGTTTTGCTAGAGACAATTAGGACTAATAAGTTAATTAGACAGTTTATTTTAACCTAACAATCAGTACTGCAGTAATCAACTGCTCAGTTTAACTTAATGATAATACATAAATAAAGGTGGCAATGCAAAAAATTTCACTTGTTTGGTGTTGGATCATTGTGGGATAGCAGTTTAGTAGATGAATGATGCATCCATGTCAGTTGAAGGGACTTAAAAACCTAGGCATCATTTACTTATTGTTGTTAAAACCTCCCCTTTCTTGTCCCTTTCCAAATGCTGGTGGTGCAATTATTGTATTCAGTGATGGATTATCACAATAAATTCACTTGTGCATGTACCTTTAAATTCAAATTGACATATGACAGCTGTATGTGTTAACTTTTTTACTTGTACAGGTTGACCAAATGGTCATTCATTCTGCATCAGATCCTCGTCCTCGAACTACCCTTTGTGGGGATTACTTCTACAATTATTTCACTCGTGGTTTGGACATCTTATTTGATGGACAGGTATCGGTATCTCTTGCTTTTTCCTCCTTTCTCTGTCCCTGCTGCAAGCTGTTATCCTCTTTGTGATTTTTGGATCTTGGGATGTTGTTTGGAAGGGTTTCATAGTTGTATTATTTTTAGTAACTTTGTGTACTTAAATACCAGTAATCATTTGGTTTTGCAGACTCATAAGATCAAGAAGTTCGTTTTACACACAAACTATCCTGGTCATGCAGATTTTAATTCGTATATAAAGAGCAACTTTGTTATTGAAGGTTCTAACTAATTTTTTTTCTGTTCTTGGAGACTTTGATTGGCATTATTAATTCAGAAACTAATAAACTGTTTTTGATTTTCTGGTTGCTTTTGGGTCTTTGCTGAAGTAAACAATTCAAAACATATTACACCAAGCACAAAATGGGACCAAGTTAAGGTATTCTTTTCTGTGCTTCTTGTTTAAATGTTAATTTTGGATATTTTTTTAATGATAATTTACTTTGGGTACCCGAGCAACAAAAGCTTAAATGTTCACTACTCACATGGAGTGGATCCCATGAAATGTTGGAGCCCACTTTCGTGTGGGCAAATTTTTTCCAAAGAGTAATTTATATATAACAATAAGATGTGAATTGGAAATGTATCTCTGATAATTTAACTTAGCCTTTTGTTTTTACCCTTAAGCCCTATTTGTAGTGAAGAAGCATGTTCTGGTTTTTCTTTTCCTCATTCAAAATGATGCTTTGAGGATCCAATATATAATTTTAAATTCTGCTGTATCTTCTATGTGACTTCCCCCTTGTGATGTGATTCTTTGATCCCTTAATTCTCAAATCTCAATCAACCAAATTTTCTTCTCTTTAAAATTTTTTGATTTTCTAGTTCTGTTCGTAGGCTCCATAGTTCAATGCGACTCATTATATTTTAATTATTTTGCTGAAACTTTTAGCATTTGAAATTTTATACAAGAAACTGTGTCTTCTCAACAAAGGATTGTTATTACTAAAGAATAATTGTTCACCTCAGGAAATCCTTGGGGACTGTGGCCGAGCAGCAATCCAAACACAGGGATCTACAAGTAATCCTTTTGGATCCACATTTGTATATGGTTACCAGAACATTGCCTTTGAGGTGAGATATTAGCAAGTTTATCATCAATATTGTGTACTTGATCAAAGTTGAGGTATCTAGAACTTGCAAATATAATACTGGTCCTTTCCACAACACACACACATGATTGCACTGCTCTTGCTAACGAGTATCATTTTTGATGTTGACAGGTGATGAAAAATGGCTATATTGCAACTGTAACTCTCTTCCAGTCATGATATTGTGGTATATTTCACCATGCTTTCTCTGTGTGTGTGTGTTTGTTTTCCTTCGTTTATAGCATTGTTATGTACTTTTTATATGGAAAGTTATGAAATGTATCCAAACTGAAGAAATCAATTTAAGTGAAGGGATATGGATGAGGTTATGGTACATAGGTTTATCTTTTTTTTAAGGGTAAATTCAAGGATGTTGGTTCATCCATGATGAAGATTAAATATAGATGAAAATTTGTTTGAGAATGCAGTTGAGATATTCAAATTAGTGGAAATCCAAATGCAGCTTCTAAAATTTGGTATAAGCACGTTCCATTCTTCTACACAAGCTCAAAAATATTATATTTTGTAATTTAAATTGGAAAATCATATTCAATGTCTTGGATTTTATACTCTCTATCCAAATGCAACCTAATCAAATAACTAAAGGTTGTATTTTGAGGCTCAAGGAATTGTATGAGTTTTTAGTTCAAATTGTTAAAATAAGGATGACTTTGTGAAAGACAAATATTCTTATTTATAGAAAATTTTGGAGTGCATTTGAAAATTTTACCTTTATTTATTACATTCACCAAGATTCACATATTTGCTTGAGTTCATGATCCCGATCACCATTTATTGAATCTTTATGGCTAAATATACATTGTATATGCCAAAATTTAAATCAAATCTAAATTCTCTTCATTTTCAAATCCTTCCATATCCAAAATGGTTGTTTGTTCAACTACTTGATTTATTCCAAATGGTTGTTTGTTTTTGCTATTTCTTCCTCAAGATTAGTTGTCATGGTTATGGGTCCTTCATACTAATTTTTTGACTCAGCTTGACAATTTTCACTACGATCTTGTCCTTAGTGTTTTGTTGAGGTTTTAGATTGCTCAAAATGATGATTGTGTTTACTAGTTACTGCCAAATAACTGCAACTTTAATAAATGCTTGTTCCCTTTAATTTAGTAGCGCTTTGCAGTGTTTTGATGTTCTATTTTGTTTGGTTTGCAATAGCTTGGATGCTGCCACTTTCTTGGAGTGGGTGTATATTGTACAGTCAATCTAGTAGAAGGCTGCGCCAAAGTTGCTTACATTGTCATCGGTGGAGAAGCAATGTTGGAATTGTAAATAGTTTTACTGCTCTCATATGGTTCATTTGTATTGTACATATAATTAGTATCTACCCTGATTCTTAAGAAGTTATGCAGTGCTCTGCACTTTGTAACTGTAATTGTATCAAACTGGACTAGTTGCTTTCCTTGGTGCATCCTTGTCTGATTGTTCAAATTTTTGTTTCTACAAACTTTACCCAAACTTCGGACCATGGTTTTCCAGAACCGAAGAAAACTTGCTTATTTCATTTTGAAACAAGTAATTCACAGCATTATTACTCGAATTATGATTTTACATTGATGTGGCGTGAATATAGTGGAAGAAATTACGGTCTTGGAAGCCAGTGTCGGCCATCAATAAAATCAATTGAAATAAATGGCCGAGCCTCCTGTTGAGTGAGCTCCCTCGACCACGATACTCTGCTTCCGAACTCAGCCCCTGGGCCCGAACACTTGTACTGCCCGTAAAATACCGTCCTGTGAGATGATGCAGCACAGATAAGTTATTATATATATATATATATATTGATATATTGATGATTGTAGGTTAAAGGAGAGATAAGAGGCGCGTACATTTCCCTGTTTTTATCTCCCCAGTTATACCATCCTGTAGGAGTAATGATCTTATCCATGTAAGTATATGCAAAGACAACCCTAGAGAAAGTGCCCCATGCTCTGCCCAAGTAGAGAGCACCTGATCCTGTGACCTTGCAATTGACGAAGGAGAAACCTGTTTCCTCAAGCAAACTCTCCCTTTTCTGTGCTGTTAAGGCTCCAAAACTATTTGTGATGGCATGCAGATGGCAGTCCTCATAAAGGGAGAGACCGTTTCCGAATATGAAGTCGACTGAACCTTCGATGTAGCATTTCTTGAAGTAATGTCTACCAATGTGATCATACAGAGTGTCTTGAGCTCCTATGAAGTTGCACCCTATAAACGCTGCTGCATCTGCTGATATTCGAAGCGCGACTGCTTGCTTTCCCAGAGCTCCAGACGGTGGTGATGGCGCCTTGTTCTATAGTAAAAGCACTTTATATCACACTTCAACTAAATAAGATTTGAATACATCAATTGATTTACTGACCTTGAAGGTGATGTTCTTGGCAATGAAATAAGGAGAATTAATGGCAAATGTTGCAGAGCCATAAGTGCCCAAGGTATGTCCTGCTTGACCCAATTTGTCTGCTGTGTCATTCCACTCAATGATGGTCTTGTCTGCACCAGCACCCTTGATGGTTATGTAAGCCATGCTTGCCGGAATCTCTATCTTCTCCCTGCATTTTCCTTTCAACCATCACTAACTAATGATGCAACATTTTTAGTTTCAAATACCATGAAGTTTTACCTGTAAGTCCCTGGGCCAATGGAGATAACAACCCTACAGTTATTGACAATTGGTATAGAATTGATGGCCTTTTGAACACTAACAAAACCTCTTGATTTAGAATTTTTATTCACTTTTATAGTTAAACAAGGCTTCAACTTGTTCTTGGCTTTCTGAAAGAGAGAATGCTTGAAAGAGCTTACTTGTTTTCCTTGTAGCCATTTGAGGTAACCCTCTTCAGCTAGCATAAACCTACTAGAATTAGACCCACTTGAATTTGCATTTGCAAAAAATAAAATCAAAACCAACAACTTGAACAACATCATCATTATGGAAAAAATGGTGGTTACAGGTTTTAGCAAAGAAGAAATACAAGTAACTGAAGAAGATAAGGAAGGAAAGGTGCTTATAAGTTAAAAACCAGAAGAAGAGAGAAACGTAGAGGAATCTGCCAGAGTATGGTTATATGTGCATTGTCTCTTCTCACCATACTTATTAGACCTAGCAGTGGCTTTTTGGTCAAGTGGGTTAATTCTTCTTGTCTGTTGTGTGTTTGTCAGGGAAGTCAAAAACTGATATCTTCAACCAAAATTTTCAGACTACATTTACAAATTTTGGTCATGTGGATATACATATATATATATATATATTAACTTCTATATTTCTTCCTACTTTTCATTCTATCTTGTTAAGTTTTTGTATTACCATGTTATCAATTTCAACAACATTTTTATAGTCAAATAAACAATCAATAAAAAATGTCATGATATTTTTAAAAAAAATCAATATATATATATATATATATATATATATATATATATATTAATACGAGTTCTCTCTAGGGCTATATATTATTTATATGAAAGAAATTCAAAAAATCAAGTGTTTTTTACTACAATAGGCTAATTGTTGAGATAATATCATGAAAATATTAGAGGAAGAATTTCTCAAAATGAGTGAAAGTGGGCAACAGATTGCATATTTTTGCTTTCTCCATATTACTAATATTGCTAATTAGTAATTAAGTAACTAGCAGTAGAACATTTAATCTAAATTGAATTGATGAATAGAGGAGAATGAAAGATGCATAAGGAAGACAGCAGATAGGCTATGATGGGGCCATTTATGAATTTTCCTCTACTATTTGTAGTGAGTAATAGCTTGCGAATTTATTAAAGGAAAGAAGAAAGAAAATAGAATGTTTTGGGCAGAAGCGTGGTTGAATATGACAAAAAGATAAAGTGTCGTTGATGAATCATGTCAACGATGGAGATGCTTCATAAGCATTTCAAATAATGACACCATTGAATTTTCATTTTTCACTGTTTGGTATGATTTATATGCCCTCTATATTTCCCTAGCTCGTGGGAAACTGAGAGTTATCTATTGACCCATCAGTGTATTTTTCATGCTCATTTGTTTGGGATTGCACAATTTTTTTAATTTTTTATAAATTATTTTTTTTCAAATTTATTTATAAAAAAAATATTTATTTACCTGTTTTTTTTTAAAAAAACAGTTTTCAAAATTTAAAAAATTTTAAAATAATTTTTTACTCCAAAAGCGTTTTTGGCAAACGCAATGCCAAACGGGCTCATAAATTTTTTAATATTTGTAGAATTTACATAAAAAATATAAATATATATCATTAAATAAATTTAAGAGATTAAAATAATGTGCACAAAGTAAATATCATTCCTTTAGAATTTTTCCTAAATTAAAATTTATGTGCTGGCTATTCCTAGCTAGGAGATGACAATTATATTTGGTTCAAAACCTATAGCATTAGATATGTAAGATATGGGTAATTTTCTAAACGTTTTAAGGTGCAATAACACTGCAACAAATTTCGAAGATGTTAATCACCATGCTATCCATTTTCTCTAATGTGTATTTGTCCTTATAAATAGGCAAGCAAAATATAGTAGCTGATTTTGTTATTAAATTGATACAAAGGAACATATGTCACTACATGGTCTTATATAATTTTTCTCTCTTGGAGACATTCTATACAAAAATTTTGTTGGTTAATGAATTTCTTATTTATGTTAAAAAAAAAAAGGAAAAAAGAGAGAATTTGAAAGTTAAGAAGTGATGAAATAACAAATTATGAAAAAAAAATACTGATTTTATAATAAAATTACTAAAAAACGTTGTTACTTACACAATCTATTAATTATCAATTGTTCCGTTGTAGTCTAGTCGGTTAGGATATTCGGCTCTCACCCGAAAGACCCGGGTTCGATTCCCGGCAACGGAACTTTCTTCCTTTTTTTCCCTTCCTTTTCTTGTCTACGACAAGGAGAGAAACGGCACCGTATTCTGGATGTTTATAAGGCGACACTCTGATATAAGACGGCATCGCTTTTGGGTGAGGCGAAGTCAGGTGATGCTCATACCTCGATTCCTCACTGCAGTTAACTGCAGCAGGGTTTTAGTGGTTCTCTAAGCCAGGCCTTCTCTCCTTCAACTCCTATCCATTTCAGTCACAGCCACTGAGCCCACTCTATTGCAAAGAATATAGCCTTTCAATTCTTTATAATTTCCCCTTTTCTGGTAACTTTTAACTTCAAATTTTTCAGACCTTAATATCCGATTCTTTTTGCAAGTTCTTCAAAGCCTGAAATTTTTTGCTTCCCCTCTCTTTCTTATTTCTGGGTAATCACGGGTTTTAATATTTCAAGTTGTTCTCTTTTAAAAATATATATATATTTATGCTTATTCTTTGTAGGCATAGATGGTTGCTTTGGTGTTGTTCTTTGCAAATTTTAAACTTACGCTTACACCGTATGGATAGGTATTGTTGAACTATCAAACTCTACATCAGGGATATTCACATGATGCATTTTAAATTTTTTACCATTTTCAGAACCAAAAAAAAAAATCCTGTTAGAATCAAAACCAAGTAGTGAAAAGCAAATTCACCTTGTCAAGTGTGCAATGGATGCTTCTTACGATAGCGATATGAAAAATGATCAACCTGGTAATAAATTACTTTCTTGATTAGTGGAAGATTGTATTTATGTACGAATTATTACAAGGGTCCCTGTTACTTGTTAATATGTATGTTTCTTCTCAGTGGAAAGGCTGATTTTTTGAGCCTCTAACTTTTTTTTTTCCCGATTTTGTAACTTACAAGCTTGTTCTTGACTAATTTGCAGCACACTATACTGAAAAATTGAAGAGCATAGGGAAACATTTATATATGCTCCTTCACGGTCAACCCTGATCCCTTCACACTAGGGAAATCTGATAGAGGCATTGTCTAGGTGAAATCACGCATCCATAGAATTGAGTATTGGGAAGAACTTACGGTCTCAAACATTTAGAATGTTAGAATAAACAGTAAGCTTCACCTTTGATGATATTAGTGAGTAGGTCTTGCATGGCTCCTTTGAAATTGTTACGATACCACATTGCCGAACTCTATGGAGAGTTTGTGGTTTATAAGTGTGGAAGGTATCCGCCATCATCAGGAATTATTTTTGGTGGAACATGAGACCTTCTCACTTATGGGTCTGGTGTAAGTATGGGCAAACCTGCTAAGTGTGTAGGTGTGACTTTGGACTTATGAGAGTTCAAGATCGTGACAATGGGTATTAGAACCGGTTTGACTCCGCGGTGGGCGACCCAAGAGAGGAACCCAAGATGTGGGAGAAGCCGCTAGTGGGTGACGAGCCATTGTGGACGTTGGTTGTCGATGGGAGGGCGGGGGGATATGTTACGATCTCACATCGCCCAACTCTATGGAGAGTTGGTGGTTTACAAGTGTGGTAGGTACCCACCACCATTGGAAATTTCTTTTGGTAAAATATGTGACCTTCTCACTTATGAGCCTGGTATATCCTTTGGGCTTGTATGGGCAAGTCCGCTAAGAGTGTGTGTGCGACTTCGGACTTATGGGAGTTCAGGGTCGTAACATAAACTTTGTTGCTCATATTTGCAATATTCTTTAGAATTTCCTCCTTTCTTTTACCAAACTGTATATAAAGAGTTTAGTAATCCATTAGATATTATTGTTGTTATTTCCATTTTGAGGAAGGTAATAACTGTTGGTTGGATAGTATATATCATATTATATGCTTGTTGAAATATATGGCTTTCTTTTTTAGTTTGTCATCTAACCGATTATATGTGGTCCTAACTTATGAATGTGTTTCATTATACAACTAAAATGTAGCGTGATTCACTCTTTAATCTTTCTCTGAAATTTTCTTTGTGAGTTCAGTTATTTTCCCTAGAATTCACATAAGAGATCCACACAAGCGGCTTGAGATTAGCAGGGAGGCTTCTGAGGAGGAAATTCAAGCTGCAAGAAACTTTCTTATACATACATATGGTGGGCACAAACCAAGTGTCGATGCAATTGAATCTGCCCATAACAAAATAATCATGCAGAAGTTTTATGAGAGAAAAAACCCAAAAATTGACATTGGGAAGAAGGTTAGGGAAGTAAAGCAGTCCCATGTTGTGCAGGCTGTCGCGAGCAGGTTTCAAACCCCATCCACACTGGTCATCATTAAAACATCAATCGCATTCCTAGTACTTGGAGTTCTCACAGTTCTCTTCCCTACTGAAGAAGGTCCAACCCTATAGGTAGCTATTTCCTTCATGGCTACAGTATATTTTATACATGATCAATGGAAGAGTATAGGTATGTTGATCATAAACTGGTTTATTTTCTTTGTTTTCTTCATTGTTAAATCTATGCTATCTTAGTTACTGAATAAATTTGATTTTCAAGGTACTCTTTTTGACAATTTTTAGTCTAGAAAAATCCCTTCATCAACATTTTGAATCATAAGTTTGTTGCCGTGGTGCAGTGCTGGAGCTTTTATTTTTTCGTGGCTGTTGGGAACCTTTTTAATGGTATCTGTGATCCCACCATTGCCATTTGTTAAAGGAATCAGGAGTTTCGAAGTTACTACTTCATTGATAACTTATGTGCTACTTTGGGTTTCATCAATCTATCTAAAGTAGTGCTGGTTTTGTCCTAGTACAAAATTTTATTGCATGACCTCAATTTTGTTGTGAGTGGTTAGTGGTTCATCCATCTCTCCTTTTTCACTTTAAGATGTGTCATCTCCATAACTGTAGCATCGATACTTATAGAACGTGAAAATTTTTGTTCCTGAGCTTCCCGTTTATGAAGAAAAGGTTTGTGAAAATGACTTTAGCAATTTGAAGAATGGATGTAAAACAAAAATTGAAGCAACAGATTGCTTGCGCACTACATTTTCTCATACATGCTCTTTGCTACTTGGATATTTTTTCTCTCATTAAAAATTGAAATATGAGCATACTATGGTGGAATATTACATGACGGTTATTTAGTTAAAATTCATAGCTTTGATGGCACCAGTTGTGGAATGATTGCGGAAGCATCTCTAGCTGATGAGCTATGGCGAATTCATTCGAGGGGCTAAATATGTTATGAAAGAGAACAGCTTTTTTCTTTCTCTTGTTGGCTCGAGCTCCAAGGTGCCCTGGCAATTGGGGGTTGATGATGGTTTAATTTGGTAGCTATAGTCCATAAACTCTCTGAAGAAGTTGACGGGACGATGGAGGGGCTGTTGATGAAGACTCCTTCCATGTCTTTGTGGGTGATTTGCTATTTGTTCTGAACTTGAACCGCAATTTATTATGTGTATACAGTCACAGAATTTGTGAGATCTTTTGTCCATGAAGGGCCCCACATGTCTTATTGGGCAACTCGGCCATAGCCTATAGGTTTCAACTGCACATCTTTCATGCACTTTTAATTAGCAGCATCAAAGTCATTCTGGGCATCAGAAATTAGTAATTGATATCATCTCCATATAATGACTATGCTGGATATTAGTGCTATTGTGGTGATAAGCTGGATTATAACTAGGGGTGTGCCGCACTCAAGTGAATCGAATTTGGTTTATATGGTTCAATTGTTTTGATTTTAGGTGATAAGTTTGGTTTTTGATTTGGTCTGGTTTTTGATCTTGGAAAACCATTTCAGTCATACCAATTGAGCTTTATATACATGTAAATAATTTTTATAATTTTATATATTAAAAACCAGCTGAATCTTGATGATAATTCGACTTGATTAGTTTTTGATAGTTATGCTCAATTTTGAATCGAACAGATCAATTTGCTCACTCCTACATAACAGCTCAATATTGAAGGCACCAAAAAACGGATAGTCCACATCTTGCCTTTTAGATGATTTAGTGGTAAGCAGAAAGGCCGAAGAAAGAGAGAAATGATACCCGCCATAAATTTTCACTAAAAGATCTTAGGAACTATTCTAAATGAACAAATTGGAAGAAGAGAACCCAATTACCAATTTCCAAAAGCCACCAGGATGTCCCATTCTCCATAGCAGCCATGTAAAGCATATATCCAAGTAAAAACAATTATCAAATCCTACATGGCAATTACTGATTGGTTGCTGCATTTCAGCCTCAAAGGGAATATCACTACAGCAATCTACTAGAACTATAAATTGGTAAGAAATTATAGCAAATAGTGTGTTAAAGAAGAGAGGCCACCCACAACACAGAGGCTGAGATTAACACTTAAAAAAAAAAAAACAGAAAAATGGCCTCTGCTTCTTTGGTTAAGACCTCTCCAGCTGTGGACAAATCTGAATGGGTTAAGGGTCAGAGCATTCGCCAACCTTCTGCCTCAGTGGTTAGGTGCCACCCAGTTTCATCCTCTGTCCTCTCTGTCCGAGCTAGCTCTTATGCTGATGAGCTCGTCAAGACTGCGGTATCTATTTATTTCTCTTTTCATTTTCACTTCTTAGTCTCCCTCTCTTTAACTAGTTGCACTTGACAAACTCCTTTTTACAGGTTATATTCTACTTGCAATTCATTCCTCCAAATGCTTACTTATTGAATGTTTCATTATCTTGAAATTTATTTGATCTGAATATATAGAATATCCAAAATCTTTTTTGTATTTTCGTAATTCTTTCTTACAGTTGTAATTTTAACAATTCTATCTTAATTTTATTAATTATATTAAAACTAACAAAAGAGTCTGTTCATTTTGAATTTGTTCGCTTTTTTGAGTTATTTTGGATGAATTATTCGCCGCACCCTCTCTAATCTCTACTAAAAAAATATAAAAAGAAAAACTTTTAATACATTTTCGGCAAAAAATCAGGTCAGACAAGTTAAAAAAAAAACATTATGGGTCTACTTATATCTGATTCGAATATTTTCATATTATTTTGAGTGAATCTATTTCGGTTTTCTCCCAACTCGGATTTTGCCAAAAATTGCGAGCTTTAAATTTTGCCCAAACACTAAACGGCTCCTATATATATGAGTTGAGTAAAAATATTAATTCCAAAGAAATGGTGAAAGTTGAGGTGCATGAAAAACAGAGAGGGATATAGTGAAAAATGATGAACTTTGTTGAAAAATGTGTAGAAAACAATAGCATCACCAGGGCGTGGAATCTTGGCCATGGATGAATCAAACGCAACCTGTGGAAAACGTCTAGCCTCAATAGGGCTGGAGAATACAGAGGCAAACCGCCAAGCATATAGGACTCTCCTTGTAACTGTACCAGGCCTTGGCCAATACATCTCTGGTGCTATTCTCTTTGAGGAGACTCTCTACCAATCTACTACTGATGGCAAGAAGATGGTCGATGTTCTTGTTGACCAAAACATTGTCCCTGGCATCAAGGTTGACAAGGTAAATTGTCTCCTTTCTTTACTTTGAGATCTATAATTCTTGCTTTTAAACAAAGCAAGTTTTGAACCAATAAGCTTCTTTGGTGATCAAGGATGTAAAGTGATCCCTTGTAACAATAGACAACTAAGTTTTTGAATTATGGGTACAACAGGGTCTTGTTCCTTTGGCTGGCTCTAATGATGAATCTTGGTGCCAAGGTCTTGATGGTCTTGCCTCCCGCTCTGCTGCTTACTACCAACAGGGTGCTCGTTTTGCCAAATGGTTTGTATCTCTTACCTGCTATTACTTACTGATTTTTAATTGCTTTGTGTATATACTAAGTGAAGTTTACATGATCTGATATAAAAAGGCGTACTGTGGTGAGCATTCCAAATGGCCCATCTGCACTTGCAGTAAAGGAAGCAGCTTGGGGTTTAGCTCGCTATGCAGCTATTTCTCAGGTGATCATAGCATAATATCAACTTGTCTGGCTTTCTACTATAGCCTTCTGGATGGGTAGTGTTTATTTGATTGAATTTGCCATTGATATTTTAGGACAATGGGTTGGTCCCAATTGTAGAACCTGAGATCTTGCTCGATGGTGAGCATGGGATTGACAGGACCTTTGAAGTAGCTCAAAAAGTTTGGGCTGAGGTCTTCTTCTACCTTGCCGAAAACAATGTCATGTTTGAAGGTATCCTTCTCAAGCCCAGCATGGTCACTCCTGGTGCAGAATGCAAGGAGAAGGCCACCCCTGAGCAGGTTGCTGATTATACTCTCAAGCTCCTCCGCCGAAGAATTCCCGCAGCTGTCCCTGGAATTATGGCAAGTGACCGGAATTAACTTTACATACCAAAATATACATACGCACTTCAAGTTTCATAGCTAAAATATTTAATTTATTTTGGTTGGGCAGTTTTTGTCCGGTGGTCAATCCGAAGTGGAGGCAACACTGAACCTAAATGCAATGAACCAAGCTCCCAACCCATGGCACGTATCATTTTCATATGCAAGAGCCCTTCAAAACACTTGCCTGAAGAAGTGGGGAGGCAGGCCTGAGAATGTGAAGGCAGCTCAGGATGCTTTGCTTGTCCGAGCGAAGGCTAACTCTTTTGCTCAGCTTGGCAAATACACTGGCGAGGGAGAGTCCGAGGAATCCAAGCAAGGAATGTTTGTCAAGGGCTATGTTTACTAGGCCATTAGAAGAAGTTGATGTACAAGAAACGATGTTTGATGAATATTGTTATCATCAGGAGGAAAGTCCTCTGTCTATCCTTGTAACCTATGAAGACTGGTTTTGTTTATATTATGTTCTTGCAGCTGCTTATGATTCATGCTTTTGAGAATGTGTGTGTACATTATATCTTTTCTAATGCAATTGGCGCCTGAGAATTCATCTGGCTTCCTAAAAATTAAATGCTTGAGATCTGCACTTCATTATGATGATCGATTGATTCTAGCGCTGCCATGATGAATGCAAAAGAACTTCTGGAGTTCTCTCTAGATTAAGGGATCAGGATATTAAATACATAATTGCTGAAAATTATGAATGTTTTATTCCTATGCATGAGGGGCAAGGATGTGCAAGATAACTCACAAGGCAATGTTGTTCGTAGATGAGCAACTTAACATCTGCTGAGAAATTAATTCATGAAGTTGAGGTTAGTTGGTCGATTCATACATTTACACATCTCTGCTCGAAATACAGTCATTTGCAACTCCTACCGCTAGTTTGACACTCAGACAGCCACTAGTCTATGTGTTCAATGATCTGGTGCCTCACCTTGTGAACTGCAGTCCTGGGCATTACCTGAAATCAACAATAACTATTTATAAAGACCGAAGCAAGACTGTCAAAGTTCAAAGAAGGCCAATGATGTCATATAATTTACAACTAAATTATGATCCAAATCTTTAGGGCCCATTTGAAAGATAAATGGCTTCAAGTAGCCATGCAAATTAAGTCTACAAAATTAGAGATGGCAATTGACATGTTTAACACGCTGGCAAAACGGAAAATATTACAGATTCATTTTTTTATCCCCAACAAAACGGAAAATATTATACATACTTTCAATGCTTAAAGGAGCTTGGGGACATCCTCGCATGTCAGTCCCATAACCACAGTTATGACATGTGATTACATAGTTAGGCACTGCAGATATCAAAAAAGAAAGTTCTCTAATCAACGTATATGAAAATAAACGCATTTTCCAAATATTATTAACTCACAAGTTTCTGTGTTATGGTTCTCCATATCAGGGCATAAAATCATATTCAAACGAGAAAATTTCTAGCAGTTGAAGATTACATAAGATAAACAGGAACCAGCAAAGATGGTGAAAAACTAATAAATCTTTGTTGGTTCTTTCGAAAACTAGTTACATCCAAGTAAAATAGTCCCAAGTTGAAGTTTGTGAAAGTGATACTGGCAGTCAGGTCCATGACTCGAGAACTTATTACGTAGTGGGTAAAAAACTGAAATATTTTATACAGTGACAAGGCATTCTATGGTTTAATCTGAAAAAATGCATTTCATACATTTAGAAAAATCTCAATTTGGAAAAGAATGTTTATTACTCTGTTGAATAAAATGATTTCAAGAAACCAAAATGTGAAGTTCTCTGTTGAATAAAATGATTTCAAGAAAAAGAAACACGTATCCAAGCTCAAGTGCTATAACAGTGGCAAGAAAAGACATTTTGCACTTGACTGTAAATAGCTCATGAAGGTAAATGACCTTTGTGCATTTGTGAATGAAACTAATCTTTTAAGTTATGCTTTTCTAACTAAATATAATCTTTTGTTGAGTGTAGACTTATGAGCAACAAACCATATAGCGAAAGACATAAGTGCCTTCGTTGAATTTTGACGAATTCCAATAAGAATGAAATGAGTATATTTGGGAAATAACTCCAAAGTTGAAGTAAGAGGTATTGATACTTGTAAGTTAGTCCTGTGCGGTGGTTAAACTCTATTTCTACATGATGTATTATTTGCTCTTAAAATTCCTCGAAATTTAGTATCAGTATTGATTTTACTTAAATTAGACTTTAAATTACATTTTCATGGACATGATGTTGATTTGTTTTTAAGACAAGACTATTATAGTTGTTATTTTCTACATAGTTTTATTATTTTTAATATTGATCACAATGCTAGTAATGTATGTTTTTTATATTTTACATCTATTGTTGGTTATAAAAATGATGTGAATGTTTGGCATGCTAGACTTGGTCATATTGGCCAACAACATATGGACTAATTAGTCAAAGAAGACTTATTGGATAATTTAGACAAAACTGATTTGCTCACTTATGAGCATTTTCTAATTGGAAAAACAACACTAAAACTATTTGAAAAAGGAATTAGAGCCGAAATTCCATTATAATTAATTAATTCAGATATTTGTGGTCCAATGAATGTTAAAACTAGACATAGAATAAATTATTTCATCACATTTATAGATGATTACACTCGATGTGATTATGTCTATTTGATTTCTCACAAAAATCTCAATCATTAGATTGCTTTATAAAATACATGAATTTAGTTGAAAATCAATTAGATAAGAAAATTAAAATATTGAGAACCGATCAAGGTCGAGAATATCTTTTTGATGAGTGCAAATGTTTATGTGATGAAAATAGAATAGTACATCAATTGACTATCTCATATACCCCGCAACAAAATGGTGTTGCGAAAAGACGAAATATGACCATTCTTAAAATGGTTAGGTTACTGATGACACAAACTCATTTGCGTATAACCTATTGGGGTTATGCATTGTTAACAGAGACATTTGTACTTAATCGTGTGCCCTCAAAATCTGTTACCATCACTTCAAATGAGTTATGGACGGGTAGAAAACTTGACTTAAGTATTTTAAAACCCTGGAGATGTGCAACCTATATACTCAATTCCTCTCATAAATATGAAAAATTGGGTCCGAGAGGAAGGAAAATATCTTTATAAGATACTCAAAACAATCAAAATGATATGTTTTCATAGGTGAACAAGATGATGGTAACATTGCTGAGTTTGAATCGCAATATGTCGCATTTCTAGAAAATGATTTTCCTAAACAGGGCTAGATAGGCAAACACCTATAACTTATGAAACCTATGACCAAACTATTTCCACTGCACAAGAGTCGAATCCATTTTATTTAAGTGGGAGTGATTTGAGAAATGATGAATTAGTTTCTACAAAAACTCAATCACAACCTGAGTTAGATCCAATTATGATTACTAGTCTAAGTGGAAGTAACATTAAAATTGAAGAATTTTAAATTCGACAAATAAATCGTAAACCAATTTCTCATCATCGTTTTGAGATTGAAGGTGAAGCTTTTATCGTTACTCCACAAGATGAGAAAGAGCCAAGGAATGTAAATGAGGCTCTTAAATGCCCTACTAAGAAAAAATGGATGAAAGCAGTGAATGAAGAAATGGAGTCCATGAAAACAAATCATGTATGAGAATTAGTTGATCCATCCAAAGGACACAAATCTATTGCAAGTAAATGGATTTTTAAAATTAAGCGTAAGGCTGATGACACTATTGAAAGATATAAAGCTCGTTTAGTTGCGAAAAGATATACACAACAGGAATGAATATATTATGAAGAAATTTTTTTAATGTTGTAAGTTTTACCTCAATATGCTTAATTTTAGCTATTGTAGCAAGTATGAATCGAATATTACATCAAATAGACGTGAAGACTATTTTTCTCAATGGAGAATTAGATGAAGAAATTTATATGGAACAACCAGAAAGTTTCATTATAAAAGGCCAATAACATAAAGTATGTAAATTTTTAAAGTCAATCTATGGTCTTAAACAATTTTCAAGACAATAGTACATTCGATTTCATAATACAATTACATCTTATGATTTTGAAATGATTGAAGAAGATCATTGTGTTTATATTAAGAGGTCTAAAGATAAGTTCGTGATTTTATCTTTATATGTTAATGACATATTGATAACTGGAAATAATGTGGAATATGTAATACAAATTAAGAGATGGTTGTCATCCAACTTTGAAATGAAAGATATGGGTGAAGTTATATTTATCCTTAAAGTTAAAATTTCAAGGAATTCGTTAAGGAATTTATTGCATTTTTCACAAGAGTTGTATATAAAGAAAATTATTGAGCAATTTCATATGCAAGATTGTAAATCTATTGATACTCCTATTACAAAAGGTGAAATCCTAAGCCAAAAGATGTGTCATAAAACCTCCAAAGAAAAGGAACAAATGAGCAAGGTTCCTTATTCTAGTGTGGTTGGAAACCTAATGTAGTTATAATATGTACTAGGTCCAATATTTGTTTTGTTGTAGGAATGACAAGCATATATCAATCCAACCTAGGATAAGTGCATTGGAAAGTAGTAAAAAAGATACTTAGATATCTGAAAGGCACAACTAATTACTCATTGTATTATCAAGGGAGAGATTTGCATTTGAAAGGCTATATTGATGTTGATTGGGGATGAGATTTATATGAGAGAAAATCTACCTCTGGATTTGCATTCTTACTCAACAATGACGCCATAATGTGGAGTAATAAAAAATAATCCTGTATAACTCTATCAACAATAGAAGCCGAATTTATAGCTTTCTCAACTGCTGTGCAATAAGATGTTTGGTTGAGAAGATTTTTGGAACACTTAACAAAAAAGGAAAAATGTTATAGAACATGTAGTTATAAATTGTGATAGTCAGGCTATAATAATATACACAAAAGACTCAAGTTCCATGCCAAGACTAAACACATTGACATTAAGTATAATTTTGTGAAAGACATGGTTGTATAAAAAAAACGAACATGAGGTACATAACATCACAAAAGATAATTGCAGATCTCTTTACAAAGCCTATACCTAAAGATGCATACTTTAGGCATGTTAAATCACTAGACTTGCGTATATGTTAAATGTACTTATAAATTTTTTTCCCAAAAATGTTCATGTTATATATATATATATTCCTTTAAATGATAATGAATTTCCATTATGATTCAATTCCTAGATATATTTATTATAAAACATACATGAAAATATATATTGATATATTTAAGTACAAAAGTATGTCAAACAGATATAAGATTAATCTTCTCATACATGCAATCGCCTTTGTTGCTTTATATGAATAAATATGAGATAAATTTTAAGTTTTATTATTTAGGTGATAATCGAGAGTAAAAGCTTAAATGAAAATATCATCATTCTATGTGAAATGAAAAAGATGATTGATAAAATATTTTAACATTAAATGGATATTAAAATATATTACTTTACATGTCTTAATGTCATATCAGAGTTTTGAAAGAATTGATGAATTGAGTATGTATGTAAACTCATAGTTGGACATTGAGTGTGTCTAATTATGATCTATATGATATTATATAATATGAAGACATATGCTCCAATGGGAAAGAAGTCAATACCGTAACATGTGATTCATACTACTTGTGCATAATTCGACCAAATACGATAATAAATTTTAAATCATAACTTTATTTATTGTGAGACCCTCAAGTTTATATGTAATCTCACTTTGTATCTTTATGACTCAATTTTGGTTCCATAATTAGTATTTAATGTTTGTTATCTTAGAATATTACCAAAAGATCATGAATGATTCAGTCTACTGGAACATTTCTGGAAAAACGAGTTAAATAAGAATTATGTGAATCAAGAAAGATGAATATCATATTTAAATTATCGCATTGATATGTATTCAATTGTCGACTAGTTATATTCATCTTAGTAATGAAACATTATTTTGAATACAAACAAATTTGAAAAAGAAATGAGATATCATGAAAGAGAATGTGATAAATGATCTAGTATATAATATACTAAACATACTTTAAGATCTATTAATCGAGAAACTATATACTCCTAACAGATATATATAATAAATGTGCTTTCGAAATATGCATGGTCGCATGATTTATTTGACAAGTATGAACCTTATTTATGGATAAAAGAATCGATCACAACATGTATGAGTGAGAGATATTGGTTACACCTATAATTAGAAATTTAAGTGAAGTAGCGGGTGAGTGGTAAATTTCTTAGAGTGGGAAGTTATATTTGCCAAGTAAAACCAACACTTGAAATATATCTTAAAGTAACTTCTCTCATTTGACAACAGAATCAATTTTACACTTACACAAAAAATTCTCTCAAAGTAGAAAATTAAATTTTATGTTCTTCCTTTATGAATTGCTTGAAGAGATTCGTTATCTAAATTGTGAAATTTTAATTTCAAGTTATTACATATTAATATGATTGGAATCTTGATTATATATGTTTATGATCTTGGATATTATGTATGGTAATTGGATTCAATTATATGTTAAATCTATGTTAAATTCCTACAATTGTTGTTTGCTTCAATGTGTAAATGAGAAAATTAGGGAACATTGATGTGGATGAGTGGTTCTGTATTTTCCCTGCTGGGCAGGTTATCTAGCTAGCTCATTATACACAGACCACTTACTTTCTCTGCCAACTATCGCCTGTAATCCATTCAATTCACTTATATATATATATATGCTCTGAGGAAGAGTAAAATTTAGATAATAACTAAAACAAATAATATGTAAATAAATCTAATTTTAACATATTTATAAATTCAATTGCCATTAACATATAAATTTTTTTCATAACATATAAATTTTGTTAAAGTTTTATTAAAAATAAAAGGGATAATTAAAACACAAATAACGATCAACAATATCCAAATAACCAGCAAACATGTAACATTGCTATTAAATAAATAATGGTTATATTTTAATTATTATAAAAAACAGAGAATATTCTTCCAATATATTTATTGTTGTGAAGGTTATAAAAGTTATATTTCTATTTAGATATCGTATTCTTATTTGATTTTTTTTTTATCCATCCAATAAAAATCATATTTTTTTTATTATTAGTCGTTAATCTTAACTAGTAAGCTATAATTTTTTATAGTACAATTATTTTTTAAATTATGTAATATGCTACGTGTTATAAATGAAAATAGTTTATTATTTTTTAATTTTGATATAATTATGACTCTAATTAATAATAAAGTATATTAAAAATTAATGGAATTTATATTTTCAATAGTATTTTTTTAATATTCATATCAATAAATGTAATACAGAATATAAAATTTTTTAATGGGAAAAAATCTACATAATGCTAAACAGTAGCGTCCAGTATTTATTGGGCTATGTGATTTGTTAAGGGGAGACAGAATAAGAAGCTAGACTTTGTTTTTGGAATAACGCGGTTTTCTTGGCTTCTTCCTCTTTTCTTATATATATATATAAAATTTATTAATCTATATTTCTTTATAATTAGAAGAAATTTTATATGATAAGAGATTTATAAACAAATATACAAAATTTCTCCAAATTAGATAATATTCATCTCCAATTATCATTTTTTTATATATCAATTAAATTAGTATATATATAAAATTTTATACATAATATCGTATATTATTTATTTAATTCTTCCGGATCAAATAAAATCACTAAAAAGGCCTATATATAAAATCAAAATAAAATAATTTATTATTCTATATTTCTTTATAATTAGAATAAATTTTATATGATAATATATTATAGAGAATTATAAATAAATATGCAAATTTTCTCCAAAATAGATAATATTCAATTCTTTATATATATCAATTAAATTAGTATATAAATAAAATTTTATACATAATATTGTATATTATCTATTTAATTCTTCCGGATCAAATAAAATCAATAAAAGGGCCTTATTGTTATACTTAAAAAAAATTAATTAGAGGCAAAATTACTAATTGGATGATAAGTTTAAAGTTTTTTGGTATGAGAGAATTGATGGTGATTTGGATTGTTTGGTATCAACTGCATGAAGCAGATTGACGTCAGAAAAAATAGGTCTTTAAGTTTGGTAGTTTTAAAAGGGAAAAAAATGACGGCTTAATACAACAAGATCACATAAAGAAGTGGAGTCAGTGCGACAAAGAAGATGTTTGAGATTGTAAATGTGGAGAACGGTGTCGTTTCATGTAAGGTGAAATGCTTAGTATTATAGAGTGAAATAATACTGTTTTGTTGCAGGAGCATCATTGGTAGTTTAGTGTAATAGCTACAGAAATATACAAATTGCTCTTTATAATATATATATATATATATATATATATATATATATATATATATATATATATTAAAATTAATTATATGAACTAATATTTATTTTTTGGGTTTGAATTATAATCGTTAAGATTTTGAAGTTATTTAATATTAAGAGTTTGAATTCAAAACCTCTAGCTAGAAAAGAATTGAGATCCATATAATTCTATTTCAACTCTTATATATATAGTGGTGGCTGGCCATCTAAATGGTTTATTATTAGGTCATTATTAATTTTCAAATGGTTGAAAAATTAACTGTTAAAAATTAATTTTTATTTATAAAATGATTATTTATACTATTTATTATGTCCATAGTAATTAATTAAAAATAAATGTTCGACAATGTTTTTTTTATAAGGTTTCTGAATTCGAGATTATATAATCAAAAAAGAAATTTTAATATGATAAACTCATCAAAACAAACTGTTATAATTGTAATTTTTTTAGTTAAAAATGTAAATTTTGATCTGAAGTTAGCTATAGAGGTTAATTATAACACAAAACAAATTATGGTGATTCTCATTGAATAAACTGTATAATGACAAACAAAACAAACATATTTTCACCTTTGAGAAAAGCCACATCTTTGGCTTTAGAGTATTTGACAGGCACAATGCCAACCCATATTCTCTTATAATAATAATAATAATATTACAATGACCAAATGCAAACTCCTCAATCACCCATACACCGACATATATGAAGAAGTTGTACTTCTGTGAGTTTTATTGAATGTGTGCGAAATCAGAATGAGATGTTCAATATGTCCATGCTCAAGCTCTCCATCATCACATTCTCCATGAATCCACAACGGTTGAGTGCTGATCTTTTGAAGCTGCCCGTTCTGGGCCTGATGAATGAGGATGATGAGAGTGGAACAACTGGGATATTTTCACAGTTGCAAATTTCAATCATGTACCCATCTGGGTCATGAAAAAATACTTGATCCACCTTGTTTCCTTCATCTTCCACCACTGCTGTCACATACCTCATTCCTATTTCTTGCAGCTTCTTCTTCACAAGCCCAACATCAGTGCACTGTTTTCAAAAAATTAAATACAAATGTTTCTTATTATAACAAGCTAAAACAGCGAATTCACACGTACTAAATATACTCTCATACTCTCTCTATATATTATTATAATTGTCGTTTTGGATTATAGTTTTTGTTTCAAAATATTTGACATTTCTCAATTATATATCCATAAATATTAATTATTTTTACATATTTTATCCTTATTAAAATTTTTCTCTTTCATATATAACTGCTGATTTTAATAATTGGTAGAAATTAATTATCTAAGAGTAATATACTAGTATTTTACATATGTCTTAAATACATTTCTTAATTGTTGTGTAATAACCTTAAATGAAATCAATTTAAGAATAGAGAGAGTAGTTAGTATGACAACAATTTTATATTCGCCCGCTAACAATTAATTGTTTGAATTCCCAGCTCATAGAATGCCTTGTAATAGATGTTATATTAGTGAGAAAATTTTACCTGGAATGAGATGTGATTATCCTTGGGATTAATCAGACGTGGTTGAATGATAGGCTCAAATTCGTCAAGTTCTGGATTCTCAATCAAATGTATTCCAATCCCATAATTGTACAACCTACATAAAATCGATACAAGTTATTAAAATTGAAAAGGCTTGAAATTGCTATAATTAAGGGTAGGGAATTACACATACCAAGCTCCATTGAAATTGAAAGAAGAGGGACGTTTGATGAGAACAAAGCCCAAAACATCTTCATAAAACCTCACAGATGCCCAAACTGATCTGCACAACACAGACACATGATTCAAGGAGAGAAGAGGCAATGCCTCATTGCTGCTCACTTCTTCAATCTCCGTTCTCATTTTCTAAGACTTTCCTAATTTCACTAGTTACCTCACTCAAGTTTTGCTTCTTCCTTCTTCTAGTAAAGCTCTTTTTTATAATAGCAATGACTTGGAAATATCTTTCACTTTTAATTCATTTAATTCAAATTCACTCTTGGGAGGTGTTGTCTTTTCGTGGGTATTTAGGATTAGGAACTTTCCTAGCAGATTCTTTCATAGCGACTATGAGAGATTGCTTATAACATTGAACTTGGTCTTGTAGTAGATATTGTTCCTATTACCCTCATATATATATATATATATATATATATAGCATGGGTATAAAGTTAAATAACTGGATTTTGGATCCCAATGAGTGATTTAAAATAGTAAACTTTTATTCTCTCTCGGATTTCAAGTTCGAGCATTACGTAATTAAGTATAGAGTACTTTTAAAATTTAAAAGAGAACATTTTGTCCCCTTAATAGGTCTATCCAATAGAAATTCGAATAGTTGAACTAAAAAAAATTGGATTATGGCTTCATGATTATATATATGATACTTAACATTTACAGCTTGGAATTCTCGTCAATAAACTGTTCTTTTTTCTGAAACAGCAATTAATTAACATTCAAACTCTCCCATTACTTGTGTCATTTGCTAATTTTGTATATTTTTGCAATTTGTAGCTAGCACTTTAAAAAAAAAAAAAGAAACTTGTATTTCCCACCTAATTAATAAAACAAAGCTCACATCACATGCATCATTTTTAAGACAAAACGTTTTTTTTATTATTATTATTTATGTTTTACACAAGTACATAAGAGAAGTTCAAAATCTAAACCTCTCTCATTTTCAAATAGGATTTACTATCTTGTTTTGAGCCTATCATATTTTCAAAAAGAAAAAAAAAACTGTCAAACCAAAAATTGAAAAAACATGATTAACAAGTTAATACATAAATCGAACTGAATGTTGAACTGGATTGATGATTCGGTCATCATTTTATTGATTCAACAGGATTTATTCGGATTTTAAATTTGTTTTATACATAATTGAATATTTATAAAAATTAAAGTGTGATAGATAATTGATTGTATGGGAAAAAAGTAAGAACATAATCATAAAAAAGATAAATTTACAACTTACAAATATATATTTTCTCTATTAAACATATATTATAATTTTTTGGTTTAATCATTTGAATGCTTATATATTTATGTTTAACCTAATTATAAGATATAGTTAATTGTGATCATATTTAATATTTTCCTTTCATGAATAATGCGAAACAAAAAGAAAATGAAAGTTGTAAAATTAGATCGAAGATAATTGCAATTATAATATTTAATTTATCATTAATCTAATGATTAATTAACTAAAAAATGAAATTATTTTTTCTAAGAAAATATATTTATAAGGAAAAAGGAAAATAAGGCTCCTCTTAATTTGTTCTTTATTCTTTCCATATTTAAAATTGTCTTTTTTCATGAAACCTTTTTTATCCGGTTAAAGCCGGTTTTAATCAGGTTCAATACAGTTTTTTTCCTGATTCAATATTATGAACCGGATTTTGATATCACATCTGGGTCTTTTATCGAATCAGGAACCGATTCTAACAAAATGGATTAATAGCCTAAACAGCTCTATATATATACAATTATTTTATTTTATTTTTATAAAGTTTTATGCCTTTGATTTGATCCGTGACTCGATATTACATAGAATTCTTACCTTTTTTAGCCCTTCGATAGGTTAATGTTTGATAGTTCCAAATTCTGAGAAACTTCTTTGATATTTCCTCTCAAGCCTTTACATTGTCATTTATAATGATTTTTTTTCTCTTTTTGATACCATTCAAAAAATCACAATAATATTTTTTTTAAAAAAATCGCTTGTAATATATAAATAATAAATGTAGGCAAAATCCAAATTTTGGTTTGTGTACTTTTTAATTTTTGGACAATGTAATTTCTATACTTTTATTTATTATTATTATTATTATTATTATTATTATTATTATTATTATTATTAATTGAGTTATTTTTGACAGTTTTTTGAAAGTTTGGCTAATATAAAATTATTTTTTTATCTACCTTAAATTGAATATGATAGAATTAAAATGTGTAATTTAATATTATTGTAAGTTAAATTGCATATATATTTCAATTATATATCTTAATCCATATCACATGTAATTTAAAAAGGATAAAATAAATAATTTTATATTAATAAAATCATGGGCGGAGTCAGAAATATTAAATAAAAAGAAGCAAATTTATATATATTTTTAATTAAAATACTATAATGTGAATTTTCACAAGAGGGCATTATGCTAATTTATATGAGGAAAAATTTGAACATATTTTTCATTTTAGTATTAAAATGTAATTTTCCTAAAGAATAAGGGGCAATTGCCCACCTTGGCTACAACGTGCTTCGCCCCTAAATATAATGATGGCATTAGTGACGACTCTAAAGAGCTGTCAAAAAATTAAATATTAATAAAATAATAATACGGGGATTCAAAATAATCAAAATAAAAATATAAAAACCAAGTTAAAAAATCGAAAAATTCAAAAACAAAATTATGAATTATATTACACATGTAAGGCAATAACATTAAACAATTGGTATTTTAAATGCATACTAATATTTCTCTGTTGTATCTTATGATTCTAATTAAAATAATAATAAAAAAGTCTGCATTGCGGTTCTGTTTAGGATTATAAATAAATCAAGTTGTTCGCGAGCTATTCGGATATCGATTCAGAAAAAAAATTGTTCGTAATCGTTTATTAAAATTAATGAGTCAAGTTCGAGTTTAAATTCAAATTTGAAAACTTTTTCAAACTCAAGCTTAAATTTAATATTATTTTGTTTTATAGCTTGCAAATATATTTGTTTAAGAATTCGCGAACGTGTTCGTTTAAAAGTTCATAAATGTATTTATTAAAAAGCCCGTGAACGTTTTCGCTTAAAAAACATTTATATTATATTTTGTTATCGAGTTCGAACTTAAATTTTGATAATTATCAGTTAACAATCGAACTTGAATTATTATTATTATTAATTAAGGAGCCGAATTCGAACTAATTTCGTTAAGTATAATAAACGAGTCATTACGAACCGAGCTCGAACTGTTCACAAATTTAATAATTTTGAAACAAGTCGAACTAGAACTCAAATATAAAAGTTCAAATCAAACTTGATCCGAGTTTGAGCCTATAACAAATTTAAACTAATCGAATTCAAATTTATCAATATTCAGTCTAGTTCAATTCAATTATAACCTTAGCCCTGTCAAGTGTTTTTGCTACACATAAATGATTAATATTCACGTTTTTTCATTTTAGTTCACAAATGAGAGTTGGTTGGATTGGAAAGAAATTGTAATTAAGACTAGAGGTTTCTATTTTTTAAATTGGGAGTGAACAAAATTTGATTAATTCAAGTGATTAAATTAATTAATTTATTAAAATTAATCATAGTTTATAAATTACATTTAGTTTCAATTAGACCTAGACTATATCCCATTTTAATGTAATTTCTATTTGAAAAGGGTTTTTGGATCTAAATAGGATATTTAAAGGATTTTTATCTCTCTGATCTCTCCTTTAATTTTTCTCTTCAACTACACTTACCATCTGAGATATCCAACGTTAACCATTGAAGCCGATGTGTGTTGTGTAACTCGTGCACTAACCAACTTTAAAAATCACGAAAGTAGCAAATATATTAGGTTGGACTTGCGTGAATCAAATATCGTTTCCTGTAGAATTAAATGAGTTATTATGCAAATGAATTAAGTGTAAGTAGGCCAAAATAAATGAAAATGACTATAATTAAGAATAAACTAAATTAAACTACACTAATTAATCAACGTAAAATTTTTGTGTTCTATTTTATCTTTAATTTAATCAAATTATAAGTTGTGACTCTGCTCTATCCGGTCCTAATTTTCACAGCAAGTGGTATCAGAGCCAGACTTGAGTATTAATATCTACTTATCATATTCTCTGTAGTTGTCACTAAATTAATGAACCTTCTACATCAGAAAATAAGTCAGATTATTATTTACCCTTGAAGGTTGTCATAGAAGCAATGAAGGTAAAATTTGAGATCGAAAAATTTAATAGGAGTAATTTCTTATTGCGAAAATTAAAGATGAACGCTATCTTAAAAAAAGATAATTGTCTTGCGGCTATCAGTGAAAAGCCGACGGAATACAAAAATGATGTTAAGTGGAACAAAATGGATGTGAATGCTATTGCAAATCTTCATCTTGCATTAGCAGATGAAGTGTTGTCAAGTATTAAGGAGAAGAAAACTGCAAAGGAGATTTGGGATCATCTCACAAAGCTATACGAGGCCAAATCACTTCACAACAATTTTTTTTTAAAAGGAAATTGTACACTATGCAGATATCAGAATCTACTTCAGTGACAGAGCATATCAATGTGTTAAATACTCTATTTTCTCAACTCATATCACTTGGTTATAAAATAGAGTCAACTGAACGTGTTGAACTTCTGCTTCAAAGTCTACCTGATTCGTATGATCAACTCATCATCAATCTGACAAACAATTTCCTCACAGATCATCTAAATTTTGATGATATTGCAGCTGCTATTCTTGAAGAAGAAAGTCGGCACAAAAAACAAGGAGGATATGTTAGCTAGTTCGCAACAAGTGAAAGCCTTAACGGTGATGAGAGGGAGGTCAATGGAACGTGGCTCAAGTGGGAGCCAAGACCAAGACAGATCAAAGTCAAAAATCAAGAAGATGAACCTTAAATGCTACCACTGTGACAAAAATGGTCACTTGAAGAAGGATTATTGGAGTTTAAACAAGAAAAATTTCAATCCTCAAGGAAATATTGCAAGCACATCTAATAAAGGTGACGCTTTATGTTGTGAAGTAGTGACAACTAATGAAGACAGAAAAATATTTGCTAATGTGTGGGTTATTGACTCGGAAGCCACATTTCACATAACCTCTCAAAGAGAATGGTTCCACTAATATGGACCTGTCTCTAAGGGATCTGTGTACAGTTGCAATGATCATGCCTTAAAAATTGTCGATATTGGAACTATCAAGTTGAAATTCCATGATGGCACAGTACGTACTATTCAACAAGTGCAGCATGTGGAATGCCTGAAAAAGAACTTGTTGTCCTTAGGTCAACTGGATAACCTAGGCTATAAAATTGAAGCCAAAAAAGGAATCATGAAAGTGATTCAAGGTGCGTTTGTACTAATGAAGGGAGAAAAGGTAACTGCCAACTTGTACATGTTGAAAGGAGAGACTTTGCTAGAAGGAGAAGTATCAGTTGCTTCAAATAGTTCAAGTGAAAAATCTGCAATGATCTGACATCAGAAACTTGGACATATGTCTGAGCAAGGAATGAAAATTCTTGCAGAAAATCTACTTTCAGGTGTCACTAAGGTGTTCTTACGTTTCTGTGAGCACTGTGTTACAAGTAAGCAACACATTGAAGTTTAACACATAAAATTCTAGAAGTAAAGAAATTCTAGAATTGTTTCACTTTGATGTAAGGCAAGCACCAATTACGTCTCTAGGAGAAGGAAAGTATTTTGTATCCTTCATTGATGATTATTCCAAAAGATGTTGGGTGTATCCTATCAAGAAAAAGACAGATGTGTTTCCAATCTTCAAAGTATTCAAAGCAAAGGTAGAACTTGATTATGGAAAAAAGATTAAGTGTCTAAGAATAGATAATGGAGGAGAATATATCAGCCATGAGATTGCCGAATTTTGCAAACAAGAAGGCATCAAAAGACAGTTCACTACGGCATACACTCCTCAACAAAATGGAGTGGCATAGCGAATGAATGGAACCTTGTTAGAAAGAACAAGAGCAATGTTGAGAGCTGCAGGTTTGGAAAAATCTTTCTAGGGAGAAGCAGTAAATACCATATTTTATGTAATAAATTGGGTCTCATCAACAACAATTGAGTTGAAGACACCGATGGAGATGTGGACTGGAAAGAAGGTTGATTATTCAAACCTCCATATATTTGGAAGTCCTGTGTACGTGATGTACAATTCCCAAGAAACTACAAAACTGGATCCAAAATTCAGAAAATGTCTATCTTGGGGTATGCTGATGGAGTAAAAGGGTATAGTCTGTGGGATCCCACTACCCACAAGGTTGTCATCAGTAGGGATGTTATCTTTTTAGAAGATAAACAACAAAGAGAAGAAAGGGATGATAACACAGTGAAAGAAAATTCAAAAACTACGGTAGTACATGTGGAAAATGAAGCTGAGCAAAATAATTTTTCTGAAGTAGAACCAGAGCACGAGGAACAAGAACCTGTTGTTTTTGAGGCACCAGAACCTTGACGGTTAGATCGCTCTGTAAAATAACTTGGTTGACACTCAGAGTATGTTATGGAGAGCAATGTTGCATACTGTCTTCTAATAGAAGATGGAGAGCCATCAACTCTCCAAGAAGCACTGAACAATTCAAATGAATCTTAATGGATGACAGCAATGCAGAAAGAAATAGAAGTTTTTTATAAGAATAAAACTTGAGAACTTGTTTTGTTACCATAAGGAAGAAACCTATTGGAAACAAATGGGTGTATAAGATCAAACACAATGGCGAAGATCAAGTGGAGCGTTATCATGCAAGATTGAAGACATTGACTTTAATGAGATATTTTCTCCAGTCGTACGATTAATAACAATTAGAGTAGTTCTGACAATGTGTGCTACATTTGATTTGCATCTGGAGTAGTTAGATGTCAAAACTATTTTTCTTCATGGAGATCCTAAACAAGAAATTTATATGCTCCAACTAGAAGAATTTGAAGAAAAAGGAAAAGAGAATTTGGTTTGTAGGTTGAACAAATCTTTGTACGGTTTTAAACAAGCGCCGAGGTATTGGTACAAGGGATTTGATTCCTTCATCGTGAGCCTTGGATACAACAGACTTAATGCAAACCTTTGTGCATATTTCAAGAGGTTTGATGGAAATGATTTCATTATTTTGTTGTTGTATGTAGACGACATGTTGGTAGCGAGCCCCAACAAAAATTGTATTGTAGAATTAAAGACACAGTTGGCTAGGGAGTTTAAAATGAAATACATGGGATCAACAAACAAGATTATAGAGATGCAAATTCACTGAGATAGAAATAATAGAAAGATTTGGCTTTTTCAAAAGATTTATTTAAAGAAAATCTTGCGATGCTTCAATATGCAAGATTGTAAGCTAATTTCTACCATACTTCCTATTAATTTCAAGTTATCTTCCAGTATAAGTCTTAGCACAAAAGTAGAGAGGATGAAGATGTCTGGAGTACCGTATGCATCAGCAGTGGGAAGTTTAATGTTCGCTATGATTTTACAAGACCATACATTGCATAAGTAGTAGGAGTGGTTAGTCGATACATGGAGAATTTACATTAAAGGGACCATAAATGTTGCATTGTGTTATGGAGGATCAGACTTTGTTATCAGAGGATATGTTGATTCAGATTATAAAGGTGATCTTGATAAAAGCGAATCCACTACCGGATATGTGTTTATACTTGCTAGCGGAACTGTAAGCTAGGTTTCAAAACTGCAGTCGGTTGTGACTATGTTAACAACAAAAACAGAATATGTAGCAGCTACACAAGCTAGTAAAGAAGCAATTTGGTTGAAAATGATATTGGAGGAACTTGAGCATGAACAGGAGAAAATTTCTTTTTTTTTTTGTGACAGTCAGAGTACTTTGCATCTTGCAAAGATTCAGCCTTTCATTCAAGGACAAAACACATTTGAGTGCAGTATCACTTCATTCGTGAGAAAGTGGAGGAATGAACAATGAATATGCAGAAAATTCATACTGAAGACAACTTAGTAGATTTTTTGACTAAAGCAGTCAATACTGACATGTTTATTTGGTGTCAATTCTCTAATGGTCTAGCATAAACATAAGGGATATGAAATGACAAGAAATTATGGTGTGTAGATTTGATTGTATCAATCAAATCTTCAAGTGGGAGATTTATTGAAAAATGTGAAAAAAAAGGTTAGCCAAATGGTAGGTGGCCAACAAAGTTTGAAAAAATGAAAAGGAAAAAATAACCACCGATTTTGAAGTGTTTTTTGTTGAAAAACTTGCAGCAATTGTGCCTATAAAAGACACGAGCATTTGTCTTTCAAAACATAAAAAATTTTAAGTTTTGAGAGTTTTCCAAATCCATGAGAAAAGAAAAATAGAGAGATAAAAATATTTGTTATTTTTTTGTGTTATCCTAATTTTTAAAAGAGAGTTAATTTGTTTTCTCCTTAATTATTAGAGAGAAATTGTAATCTCCTATTTTCTTTCATAGTGAATTCTTATATCCTTATCCGTAGTTTTTATCCTGATTTATTTAGGATTTTCCACGTAAAATATTTATGTTCCATTTTATTTTTAATTTTGTTAAATTATTAGCTGTGACTCTGCTCTTTCTGGTCCTAATTTTTACAACAAGAAAATAACAAATGAAGTTAAGAAAAACTCTAATCATGGCAAGATAAATAGGAATAATACATAAATAGGAATAGGAAAAACTCAACAAGCTAGTTAAGCTAGAAAAAAAAAAAACTATGAAATAGGAATAAAACTAATCCTATTCCAAAAGAGGATTTGTATTTTAGTTGCTGCTCAAAGAATACAAATCCTTATCAAGCTCCCCTGATCGAAAAAGACTTGCTCTCGAGTCTTGTCCGTCATCACCTTAATCTTCGAAATATGGAGATAAATCAGCAACATTGAATGTAGCAAACAGCCCATAGTCTCCTGGCAGCTAAATATTATAAGCATTTTCTCCGATTCGTTTGAGCATTTAGAAAGGTTCATCAACTCTTGGACTGAATTTGGGAAAAGAACCTTTAGGGACTCGGTTTGATTATGGGTTCAAATCTGAGCATCAGCCTTTGGAGTAATCGGGCGTAGTTTGATTGAAGGTTGGAATTTGATCATTAAGCCATAATTCAACCATCTCTAATTACTAAATAGGACTAAATATAAAAAGAAAAGAAATTGAGAATTAAAAAGGTTGAATTCTTATTATTTTAAAATTATGAAATTGAATTGTTATTTTTTGGTTTGTAGGTAGTCTCGAAACCGAGACTTTGGAGAGGGGTTAAGCCCCTTTATAAAAATATAAACTTTACATTGAAGTATTTGTCTACGTTTTTTATTTTCATTGTATATGCTATCAATCTCTTGGCAATGCCAACATAGCAGAACATAAAACCATCAAAGTGAGCCATCCTAATATAGCTAATTGATTGAACGCATGCAAAAAGGAAGCCGTTTCCATCATCACATTGTCATTCTCCATGAAGCTTCCCATTCTAGGCCTGATAAATGAGGATGAAGAGAGTGGAACAATTGGGATATTTTCACAGTTGCATATTTCAATCATGTATCCATCTGGATCATGAAAGAACACTTGATCCACCTTATTTCCTTCATCTTCCACCGCTGCTGTCACATACCTTATTCCTATTTCTTGCAGCCTTCTCTTCACAACACCAACATCAGTGCACTGTTTTCCAGAAAAAAAAATTACAAAATGTTCCTTGCTATTTTTCTAATTCGCTAGTGCTCTTGCTTCGTGGTGCAAAAATTATTAATGCTATGTTAATAGAACAAATTACGAGAAATTTTTGTATAGGCTGAGTTTATATAGATCTAACCAATAAGAGAGTCATGTAAGTTATTTTATTTACATGACACTATCTTATTGGTTTTATTTATATAGACTTGGTTTACATAAATTTTGTCTATACAAGAATTTCACATCGATTGCAAAATTTTACCTGAAATGAAATGTGATTGTCCTTGGGGTCAATAAGATGTGGTTCAATTATAGGTTTAAATCCATCATGTAGTGGATTCCCAATCAAATGTATTCCAATTCCATAATTGTACAACCTACGTAAAATGAAATAAGTCACTCAAATTGAAAGAGAAGGTAGGCTTGAAATTGCTATAAGTAGGGTTACTTGAATTACCAAACTCTATCCCTTAATTAAACCTAACACGACTCAATTCAACCCACTCAAAATTTCGGTTTAGTCATGTGTAAAATTTTGAATCTAATAACAAAGAATGTGCAACATCCCACTTTGAATATATGAATTTCACCCTCTGAAGAATCCCTCTCAAACCAATCCGAAATACCTGAATAAGCCGAACTTATTGATTTGGTTCAACCAAATATCTCGGATTGGTTTGGTTTAGCACATACAGCTATAAGAATAGTTATATTATACAAACCAAGCTCCATTGAAATTGAAAGAAGAGGGACGCTTGATGAGAACAAAGCCCAAAACATCTTCATAAAACCTGACAGAAGCCGAAACTGATCTGCACAGCAAAGATATATGATTCAAGGAGAGAAGGGGAAATGCTTCATAGTAATGGCTGCTCTCTTCCTCATGAATCTTCACTCTCATTTTCTTTCTTTAGAGTATGTATAATTTCTTTAATTAGCTCACCAAATCTTGGCTTCTTCTTGGTGAATACCAACTCCATGAATAAACTAGCAGTGCTCCTTTTTATAATTGCAATAAATTGGAAATTTCTTATCACTTCCATTTAATTCAAATTCATTTGTCTCTTTGTGGGTGATGAGGAACTTTCCTAGCAGATTCTCTCATTTTCTTTCCTGCTTGTAAAAATCGACCAATGCTATTATGTATGAAATTTGTTCCAATCTAAGTAGTTAACTTAGAGTCTTAATTTGATCAACAAAACAATTGGAATAATGTTTTAGGATCTAGCAATTAAATTAAAGTTCAAAATAATAATTAAATTAATTCAAAATATTTTTTTCTACTATTCAGTAATTTAAATTTATACTCGGGTAAAACGTTTTTTTTTTCAATTTTAAATTGATTCGAAATATGCTTTAATTAAATGTCAAAGGTGACTTAATTTTGAATAGAAGATCCATGCCATTTTAGTCCACTAAAAAGTTAGTTTTTTGGACTAAAAATGACAAAACCTCCAAAATTCGAGAAATTTCTTAGATGTTTCCTCTCATGGCGTTACATTATCATTTGTATACTCATTCTGACTATCAAATTAAGAAGAAAAAAAAAAAGCCGAAGGATAGGATTTTAATAAGTTAGGCTAAAATTCATCAAATCAAATGAATAGGATGCAATTGAAAAAAGATTAAGTAATTTGTGGATCATTAGACCAATTTTAGGCCCAATTAAATTTTTGTATCTCAGTCCAATTTAATCACCATGAACAACTCCATAAATATCTCATGTTAGAAATAAATTGCAGCGGAACAAAATATTTAAGTAAATTAAATGGATGCAGCAACAAATATATAAAAGAAAAAAAAATTAAGAACAGAGAAAATTTACATGATTCAGTATGAGTCTACATTTATGGATAAAAAAGGGTAGAAAATTCAATAATAAACTGAATTTCTTAGTATGTGATTAATTCTACTCTATAAAACAGGTATTGCTTATATATATAAGTGTACATTTCAGTTAGTGATATTTTATTAATAAGAAAAATCAAATCAAACCTAGAAAAAAATTTCTTCTTCCAACCTTTTAAAAAACAAACCATAAACAGGAAAAAATTGTGGATTACAAGGCTAAGCATTAAATAAGTATAGTGCAAAGCCAAGAGGGGTAGTGTGTGTATATATATATATATATATATATATATTTTTTTTTTTTTTTTTCTTAGCTATACAGTTTGGATTCACACCAAACATATAAATAACATAGTTATTTGAAACATTATCATACAAGAGATGTCATATTCATGATTGATTATAGGACTATGCATAGGACCCAATTCTTGCAAAGATATAAATGTTTGGTTCCATATGCCTAATTGAAGAGTGTCTCTCCTTTTGCATCATTTTGTTGGCAATTCTTGCAAAACTAAAGGGCCCAAATTGCCACAACAAAAGTTCCCCATTTGACAGTTCCTAATTTTCTCAAGAATCATTTTATTTTGTTTAGATTGCAATATCTAAACATGCACCTCGATCAACCAAAGGCTAAAGAGGGGACTAATTGGTTCCCCATTAAATATTTAAATGGCAATTATTTGTTTTCTTCCCTCTCAATTTTTTTTTTTTTGCTTTTTGTTACAAAAATGAAATATTTAAATGTGTTTAATTATTTTCTAATTATTTAAAACATAATCATTATGTTAGAATCCCAATAAAAAAATTATAAAAATTCATCTTGATTTGTTTTTTTAAGTTCCATAACGAAGGTAATTCAGTGAATAGTACTAAAAATTATTAATAAATTTATACCCTTTTATATATAGTATGAAAATAAAAATAAATTTATACCCTTTTATTTATAGTATCAAAATAAAAATAATTTATCTTTACAAGATGGGAGATAAAATATGTTGTTATCACATTTCCACAAGCAATAAATCATAACTAGGCAATTTTTCACAAGGCCACACGAATTTAGTGGAGCAAAATCAGCCCGACACTAAAATTTCCGATGGAACTGAATTGAAGGATTTAATTATTTTGGAAATTAAATTGAGTGTCATTTCTTATGAAATTATATTTATACTTTTGCATCGAATCTTCATGTCTTTTTCGTTTTTTTGTTATTTTACTTAATTTGACCTATCTGAGTAAAAAATTTAATTTTTCCACTTAAAACATATTTAATATTTTTATAAAATAAATGATAGATATTTTTGCACTTTTACTCTTGCTATTTTCTTGAAATTTTTTGGTTTGATGTGCTTTAATTGTTTATTTTTATTTTACTTTATATATTATGATTGATTATGGAAGATGAGATTTATTTATACTTAAATGTGCAGCACTTGAGAATCTAATTGGAACAGTTAGACTATGAAGATTTCTATTTGGAAGTTGATGAAAGATAAAATGAAGGGATCTCATAATTTAGATCAGTTATCCAATTGTAGAAAAGAAATTCAAGTACAAAGTGAGCATATTTTTTATTCAAAATTACTTCCTCTATTTGAGATAGGACTCTTTCTTTTTTGGTGATTTTGTCTAGGGTTAGCAAGAGATATAAATATTCTTTTTCTAGTGGTTGAAGGAATCTCTCAACTCGCCACTTACTGAATTTCGACATGAATCTTTTTTTTTAGCTATAATTTGCAATCTTATGGAGCACTAAACTTATTTATAGTGTTCTTAGAGTTTTCATTTGTAAGATTTATGCTTAATTTTTTTATTTTTTCTATTTCAAGTATTCATATATTTTTTTTATGCTTTTTAACTTAATTGTTTAATGAATTGAACAAGAGATATATTATTTGATTTGTTATTGTAATTTTTTGTTAATTAGATTATCAAATTTGTAATCGTTTGATTTATCTGATACTAGTAACAAACAATATAATTGACAGTGGACAAACCTTCAATTTATGTTGTTGAAATATATGATCAGACTTAAATAAATTAAGCGTACTTGTTTATCGGTTTGCACTGATTGCCTTATTTGTTTGTAATATTGTTCATAAGTTAAATTTTAAGAATATGTTTAAAATTGTTTAATAATAAGAGAATAGTTAAAAAATGTATTTTGATTATCAATTATCTAAAAAAAATATTGGTCACTAGAGCATATTAGTGATTATAATCAGTGTATTTGAAATAGAATTGATTTTATTTGTATCGATAATCAATTGAATTTTTTCAGGATTGATTATATCTTCGATTAGAATTTTCTCATATTATTTATTCTCATCTAATTTTTTTGCTATTTTATTTATGATATAGATATTTAAATTTTTTAAATTGAGTATTGATTTTACTGGATCATTGCACCTCTCTTATAAAAATCTACTAAAGACAGAAAAAAAGAATAAAAAGATAGAAAAAATTGAGATAGTTGTGTTTTCGGTACGTGACACAAATATTGAAAGGAACGTTTAATTTTCTTATGGGCATTAAAAATTTTAGATTTTTATGGAAGATAAATTCTATTATTATGTAAGTGTTATATATAATTATAGTTAGATAAAAACATTTAATATTTAAAATGATATTTTTAATATTTTATATGCATCTTTATGATTGTTTAACAATTAGATGTAATTTTGGTTATAATTAAATAATATATATTTTGATTTAATAGTATAAAAAATGATAAATAGTTTAAAATAATACTATTTTATACAATTAATGAATATATAATATAGTGATCAACTCTCTTAAGAGAAAATTAAAGATCTTGCCATGTTGCCTAATATTTTGGATTTTAATTGTATTTCTTATTTTATGTATTTTCTATTTTATTATTCTTTGATTTGCTAAACACCTTGTATAGATGCACTATTTGTATATAAATAGTTTTGTAATATTTGTCACACATATAGAAAAAAAATACATTCAAATAATTCTCTACAAACTCATTTATAATACAATAATAAATAGGTTAAGTGTAACTTAAAAAAAATAATGCGAATATTAATTGAATCAAAGTAACATGAATTAATATATGATCAATGGTTTATATATATCTTTCTTAATCAATTATGCTGTTTGTCGCAAATATAAAAATTGAATGGCTGAAAGTTAAGGAAGAGAAAATTATCAATGCGTGAGAAAACCTTTGAGGCAATAGTTTGGTCGTCAGTTCCAACCCCAATTCATGGGGAAAGAAGGCATGTGCTTGAGGTTATACTTGATTAATTTTCTTGTCCTCATGTGTATGGGTGCTTTTTTTATTTTTTATTTTTTATTTCTTAATGAATTTAATTGGAACTATTTTCACATGGTCTAGGGGATTTCCCTATCAAGATTTTATTTTCATTAAGTAATAATAAAATGTGAGACTCAACATTTATAAGGACAATGATAAATTTTATAAAGTTGATTCTCCTTTTGCTTCTTTCTGGAAAATAATTTTCGTAAATTGAATTAGTATAAAATTTTATATAAATAAATTATCCACCATTTTGTTTATAACTTTTTTATTATTTTTATTAATGAAGTGATTAATCAAATAAAGTCAAACACAATCTAATTTTCATTTTAAAAAATTAAATATTACCACTTACATACTTTTATATGTTATTTCTTTTTTGTTTCTAACGCTATGTTTTTTCTGTTTGATAATTAATAAAGAAAATAATAAATAGATTTTGCATTCTTTTTTTGGCACCATTTTTACAAATTAATTAAGTGCTCTTTTTCCTCGGGTGAGTTAAGCATTCATGTGAGAACAAAAAAAATATTTCTTCAAGCAAATTCTCCTATTATATATGTATTCGATTGAGAAATGTTAAATATCTTATTTAGTTATTTATGTTACATTTATTTTATATTTTTTGAGTGATATATATTTTTATTTTTAAAGCTGCAAGTTCTATAATTTTTTTTTTAAAAAAAAATCAGAATTGAGCCGAAGCTAGATTTATATATCACTCAAAAGACCGAAGATAAAAGAAAAAGTGATAGAGAAAAGATAAGACTCACATGCTCAGTTTAGCTTTTTGATACACCACATTTTTATATGAATAAATAAACGTCATATTTTTATTTTCTGCCAAAAATTAAATGTTACACTGAGCCATGAGGATGTACATTTTTAATTTTTTTATATAGAAAACTGCTACTTAACCTAATGAATTATATTGTATTTACTTAATTATTTCATTTGATTTTTAATCAAAATTATAAAAAATACTAATTAATGTTTATCTCCAATGAACTATACAAGTGCTTAGTACCAGGGTTTACTAAGAAAGATCAAGACACTAGCTAGCAGTACTATATTCATACATTAATTTTTATCTTTTTGCCTCAATATTCAATTATAAATGTATATTCTAAATTATTAATTTGTTTGAAAATCTTTTAGAAAGAAAAATTAAGAAGCTAAAGTTGAACCCTCACCAGAGACAACAAAAAACGAAAAACCACACATTTCTTTTTCTCTAACAGAAGTAGTGTCATGACCCTTTTTTTCCCCATACACATGAAGAAGGGACGAATATTGTCAATAGCTATTATTATTATTATTATTATTATTTTCTGTTTGATTCATTGGGCTGTTTACAAATTTGCATTTGCAGAAGAAATAATTCTTTTGGTAAGAAACAGTCCCTACTTTTTTAGCTTCGTTCATCAGCTTTTTCATTTGTCTCACAGTGGAGCCAACCATTTTCAAATACTTTGTGTAACGCTAAGTAAGGTATGGTTAATAAGATGGATTAAAGATGATATAAGTATGTAAAAGGGTTTAGTTAAGGGGAAAGAGTTTAAAAGTGATGAAAAAGTGATGTGTTATGTATATACGTTTGCGAATTTAATTTCGTATCACGGTCGTAAATATTAGTGTTTTATGTCCATGACAGAGTTATCACGGTCATGAATATCATCAAGTATAAAAACGGTAGCATTTCTTTCTTCTCTCACTCCCTCATCCAATATCCAGAAAATTCTAGATTTCAAAATCTTCCTTTATATAAGAGACAATACCCTTTGTTTCTTTTCAATTTCAATTCTTAAAATATCAAAACCTAAAGCAAAGAACAAAATCCATCGAGTTCTTGAAAGAGAAGCAAGAGAAAGTTTATGAAAATCAGCACTGACTTTCTTTGCACCGCCATTCTAGACAATTCTCAAGAAATCATGATTTGTTAATATTAATTACCTAGTTCTAGAAGTCTACAGAAGTGGCACAAGTCAATTATAGTTGCTGAAATATAAAAGGAGCTGCACGGCTCATTTTGTCTAAGAGAAAAAGAAAAGAAAAGAAAAGTTGTTAGTGAGTGAAAAGTGCAAAGAATGCATGAGTGGTGTGTGGAGTAGATATGGAAGTGATGTGAAGAAAAATTGAGTGTATGTGTGATGCACTAAAAATGAGTGTGAGTGATTAAGTGTATTACAAAAGTTTTTATTTTAATAAAGTAACAATTGTTTATTTTCAATTTAATCATTCAATTGTTCATCTATTATTTTCCAACAATTTGGTATCAAAGCCAGTTTGAGCGATGTCCAAAATTTTAATTAAACTTCTATTATCATGCACAATTTTATACCGCGGAGGTTGTTTGTGAAAAAATAAGCTTATTTGGTAGTGGCCAAGTCACGGTGGACGATCTGCAAGTGATCGGAGGTATTGAGAAGCTTAATGGTCAGAATTTTAATGTATGGTCTTCATATGTGGAGTCATATCTCCAAGATCAAGACTTGTGGGACATCATTGGTAGAACTAAAATTACACCTCCAAAAGATGTTGCTGCCTTGAAGAAATGGAAAATTAAGGCGGGCAAAGCAATATTTGCTATCAAGACTACAATAGAAAAAGATATGCTAGAGCATATTAGGGAGGCGACAATGCCAAATGAGGTTTGAAAAACTTTTGCAACACTTTTCTCGAAGAGGAACGATACGAGGCTGTAGCTATTGAAGAATGAGTTATTATCAATGACACAATGAGATATGACAATTAATTAGTATTTTACCAAGATAAAATCTCTTTGTCACAAAATTAATGAGTTAGATCCTATCGAAAAAGTTTTAGAAAATAGGATGAAGAGAATTATTATATATAGTTTGAGGCCAGAATATAGAAGCTTTATTGCTACTATACAAGACTGGCCTACTCAACCATCACTTGTGGAGTTGCAAAATTTGCTCATAGACATGGCCATGGATTTAGAAATAAAAATGATAAAGGTGATCATTAGGGAAGCTCTCAATCAGAAGAAGCTAAAAAAATGACAGAAATGGCCAATTTAAAAATATAAGATTTAATAGTAAATGTTATAATTGCAGAAAGACAAACGACATTGCTAAAAATTGTTGGTCCAAGAAAAAGGCAACAGAGAGTAATGTTGTTACATCTAACGCAAAAAATGAAAGCGACGATGAGTGGGATGCAGAGGTCTTTTTTCGCAATTGAAGAAGAAGAACATGCTTTCACACCAGTTGGTTATGGAAATGATTGGATCATGTATCAGCTGCAAAGTATGACTGAGTACAATAGAAGACGTGTGGTGGTGACAACAAACAATTCAAGATTACCAATTGCTCATATTGGTAATACAGTGATTATGCCATGAGTTGGTGTTAACAAGATGACATTACAAGATGTTTATCATGTGCTAGGTATGAAAAAAAACCTATTATCTATGGCACAATTAATGTCAATAGGTTATTATGTCTTATTTAGTCCATATGCATAAAGGTGTGTCAGGATCTTAAGGTCTCTGGTACACCTATGATAGAAGGATAACATATGGAGTCCATCTATGTAATGTCAATAAAATCAGCTTGTGTGAATAAGATGAGGAAGAACGAGACAACAGATTTGTGGCATGTATGTATTGGGCATGTTAGCTACCACAAACTCAAAGTTATGATGAATAAGACAATGCTTAAAGGACTTCCCCAACTTGATGTTTGAGTTGAGACAGCTTGTACAGAGTGTCAATATGGAAAAGCTCATCAACTACCATATGAAAAATCCAAGTTTAAGGCAAAGATGCCATTAGAGCTTTGCACTTTGATGTTTTTAGGCGAGTCAAAGAACCATCCATGTTTTTAGGCCTTTATGTCAATATGGATGCAGTATATGGTGACCATCATTGATGACTTCTCTAGGTACATTTGGTTTTACTTTATGAAGGAGAAATCTGAGACTTTAGAAAAGTTTAAAGAGTTTAAAGAAACAATTGAAGGAGAAATTGGTAGAAATATCAAGTGTTTATGCATTGATAACAGTGGAGAATACGCTTCAAATGAATTTTCTCAATACGTGCAAGATTCAGAAATAAGGCATCAATTTACATGTTCACATACACCACAACAAAATAGTGTACCTGAAAGAAAAAATCGACATCTAGTGGAAACATGTCGGAGCATGTTGCATGCCAAAAATGTACCTGAAAGATTTTGGGCCTAATGTATAAAGACCTCAACTCATGTGATTAATAGGCTTTCTCAACCACAACTTGGATTTGTTTCACTCTATGAGAAGTTATGGAAAGTCAAACCTTCTGTTGGACATTTTTGAGTCTTCGGGTGCATATATGCTACGTGTTCATACCAAGTCATTTACGTAGCAAATTTGATAAGAAAATAGTTCGATGCATCTTTATTGGCTATGACAATAATAATAAAAAAAAAGGATAGAAGTGTTATGATCCTACCAATGGTTGATGTTATATATCAAGAAATGTTATGTTCGATAAAGCATCATCCTGGTGGTCTCCAAAAAAAATAAAAAAAATAAAAAAAAAAGAGTTACCCAATTCAAAAGAAATTGAAGATAAGTTGCAAAAGAGAATGGGGGAGCAGCCTACCAAAGTATGCTTACATCCTGAAGCAATAGAAAAAAAACAAACGAAGAGGATGTTATTAAGCACGAAACAACACAAAGGCCTTGGTGAACAAAAGTATATGAAAGATTAGCTGAAAAAGCCAGACCAACTCAAGAAGAAGAGATCACAAATCCAGAATTTCAACTTCATAGGTCAAATAGAATAAGAAAATCAAATCCCAAGTATGCAAATGTTGCAGTTGTAAAGGAAAATAATTTGAAAGATCCATTAATGTATAAAGAGGCATCACAAAATCTTAATTGGGTACAAGCTATGAAAGGAGAAATTTAAATGCTGGAGTAGAATCAAATTTGGGATCTAGTGCTAAAGTTGAGAGATGTAAAATTGATTTCTTGCAAATGGGTATCTATGGTAAAGACTCATCCCAAACATTTGATTGAAAGATATAAAGCTCAACTAGTAATTTGAGGGTTCTCTCAGCAGTATGGTTTAAACTATGATGAGACATTTAGTCCAATGGCAAAGATTACAACTGTAAGAGTTATCTTTACACTCATAGTTAGTAAAAGTTAGAAGTTGTGGCAAATAGATATGAATAATGCATTTCTACATGGAGAGCAAGATCGAGAAATTTATGTGATACAACCAATAGACTTTAAGAGCATAAGTCATTCAGACTATGTGTGCAAGTTGAAAAAGGTACCATATAGATTGAAGCAAGCATGGAGAGCATGGTATGATAAGATATCAAAATTCCTAACTCAGTGTGATTATACTATGTTGCATATAGATTTTAGTTTATTTATTAAATTTAAAGATAAAAAACTAGCTATAATACTTGTGTATATGGATAATCTAATTATCACTAGAGATGACGAAAGAGAAATACGTCGAATAAAGGAAAATATATCAGCTCGCTTCTAGATGAATGAATTTGGAAAGCTCAAGCATTTTCTTAGATTAGAGGTAGACAGAATAAAAAGAGTATTTTTGTGTCAACATAAGTATACAAAAGATCTCTTACAAAAATTTAGAATGTTTGAGTGCAAAACCATATCAGTGCCTATGGAAGCAAATGCAAAGCTTTGTGCACACGAAGAGAAAAACTTAGAAGATGGAACGATATATCAACAACTAGTAGGTAGTCTCATCTATTTAACATTGACTTGACTGGATATCTCTTATGTAGTTGGAGTTGTTAGTCGATACATACAAAATCCGAAGAATGTGCATTTAGAAATTGTTAAATGAATCTTAAGGTACGTTAAAGGTATAATTGATTATGGTCTTTAGTACAAGAAAGATGAAGAATGTAAGTTGGTTTATAATGCCCGCTAAGTAGAGCCTAGTTATTAGATGATTTAGAGATGTTATAAGTATGTTTAAGGGTTTGGTTAAGGAAAAAAAGTCAAGAAAAGATGAGAAAAGTGTAAAGTACCATGTTCACGCCCGTAACTGATATGTCATGCCTATGAATATTGGTTTCAAAATGGTTTATGCTTATGATTGATCGGGTTACACCCGTGAATATCATCAGATATAAAATTCCAACAGTTGTTCATTCTTTCTCTCATGATCTAAACTCAAAAGTAAACCTTAGAACTTGAAGTTCTTCAAACTAGAGATCAATTCATTTGTTCTTCCTTGATTTCTAGACCTTAAATACCTAAACCAATATCAAAGATCAAGCTTAACAAGTTCTTAAGAGAGATGGCAAGAGAAAGGTTGTGTTCTTAAAAGACATACTAAAAAAAAAAAGATGAGCCCAAAATCCTTCATCCCAGTAGTGTTTCCTTGATTTTGCTAAGGAATTATGTTTTTCCTTCTTCTTTACAAGCTTTCATAGTTTCTTTTCATATAAAATTTGTTTATGATAGAAACTCATTTCTAAATGGGTTAAGGTTTTTGTTGTTCATAAGTTTTTATGGTTTATGACTCGTGTTTTAACTTGATTAAATTTATAATATGTTTTAGAGATGAGCTAAATGAGGTTAAGGATAGGGTTTATTTTGTTTAAGCTTTTAAAGGTTAAGTTTATGGGTTATAAAAGTTGATAGATATATGTTATATACAATAGGAGTTGGAAGAGAAGATGGTGAAACCCACTAAAAAGATAGGCAAACTTAAGGAAGACTTAGTTTTTGAGGCTCCATTAGAGGTATATACATATATGCATTTAAATTTCCAAAATATGGCATATTGTGTTAAATGTTTATGAATACTTAAATGTCAATGGTTAGTTGTTATACAAGTAATTGTTATAGCTAATTCCATAAGAATTTAATGATATGAACATTGATAATGCTTAAATAGTTATATGCAATAAATGTGCCGAAAGAGGTATTAACAAGAGTAATGAATTATGATGGCTATTATGATTGAAAAAGTAAAGTTAAAGTTGGTATAAAGGTAAATTGTGTCATTAGTATATGTTATAAGAGTTAATGAACATAAAATGAGTTCTTGAGATTCATAGGATCAATTTTGATGTTTATGTGCTTGTATATTGATATATACATTTTTGAGGAGTATGTTGATAGAAAAAGGTTGTTATGGAACAACCATTAGAGAACTTACATGTGGTTTGCCATAAATGCCTTGCTATATATTTTTTTGCTGAAAAATCCATATTCATACCCGTGACATAGGGTTCACAGTCGTGAATCACCCATCCGAAATAATTCATTTCAAGCATGAAGGTTTATGGTTTGAGTTACCACTTAACTCACAGACGTGAAACAAAGAAGTCACGCCTGTGAATATTTCTGTTCGTAACTATTTCTTCAAGTTTTGAATAGAAATATTCACGACTTAGTTCACGGTTTGGTTTACATATCAAGGTGCCCGTGACTATTTTTTCAAGTTTTGGACAGAAATATTCACAACTTGATTCACGGTTTGGTTTATGGATCGAGGTGCCCGTGAATCATGTTTTAAATATAATATGTTCTTTTTTTCAATATGATATATATGCATAAGTTCCATAATGACATGATACGATATCTAACACATGTTTACATGAAGAAAACATATGATTGATATATGTAGATTTTTATATGATCAAAGTAAAGTTGTTAATGATAAATGCTTATGTAATGAGATAAAAATATAATAAAAAAATATGAATAAGTAAAGCCCGAACTTGGTACTAGGACTAGAAGTATGATAGATAACATGCTATTAAGGGGGTGAACGGTACCATAGACAAATATTTCACACTGATTCTTTAAAGAACAATGTGGCTTAAGCTCAGAGAGCTCTCTTGATCTTATGTTGCAATGTAAACGATGTATGATATACTCAGTCAATGTGGCTTAAGATCGAAAAACGCTCTTGAATTGGGGAGCCCAAATGGGCATACATGATATAGACAATAACATGGTAACTTAAATTTAGAGAGCGCCTCTATTCATAACTCGTATTTAAATAGTTCAGGTTGAGAGTTATTTGGCTATAATGTTAAAGTGCTAAGATACAAAAGTACTAAGATGCTATAATTTTAAAGTAATTAATGGACACAATACATTACAATGGAATATGGTTAATGACTCAGTTTTTTAATTATATGTTATATAATCGAAATATGTTATGGTTCGTTTAAGCATGGTTTAAAGGATTAACGTTATAATGATTGCATATGGTAAGTATGATACATGATATAATGCTTATTATTGATATGATGTCATGATCATTATGTGAATTAATTGATTGCATGTTAAATTTTTATGTGTATATGTACCACTAAACTTTTAATAGCTTAGCGTGCATATATTTTTTCCACGCAGGTTGGAGCTTAATAGATAGAAATTGATCGAGATAAGCTAACCCAATACAGAGATATCAGAGCAAACCCAATAAGGATTGGTGATACATTTATGTCATATTTTGCATGTACATGACATATGAATGAGTTTCATTTACTTTCATACATGTCTATATTTTATAGAAATATATATTTTAGTTTTAAAGACATGTATTTTTATAAATATTAGGCCTATGGAGCCCTAATACGATATTTCATATATATATATATATATATGATGATGATGATGCTTCCTTTTTAAATCAAAGATACTCATTGATGGATGTTTATATTAGTCAGATATTTAACATATTTTATATGAAAAAAGAGTTCATATGGAAAGAGATTTTTAAAAGAAAGAAAAATTTTAAATTTTTACAGACGCATTAGGCACGTAACACTCGTTCATTCAGTTGGGTTAATCCTAATTAGATAAGAGAAAACTACATGGTTGGCTATTGTGATGTTGATTACATTGAAGATCATGACACCTGAAGATTAACCTCTGAGTATGTTTTTAGTATCGGCTCTAGAGCAGTTTCTTAGTGCAGTAAAAGATAGCCAATAATATCTTTATCAACCACAGAAGTAGAATATATGGTAGCTCAAAAAAATATGTGGTTGGAATAGACGATGAATGACCTCCACTAAGACATAAATTATGCAATACCAATTTATTGTAATAATCAACCAACTATATGTCTCGTAGAGAATCCAGTATTTCATTCATGAACAAAGCATATGGAGGTACATTATCATTTTCTCAAGGAAAAAGTGATACAAGGAAAGTGAAAAATGCATCAAGTTAAAATTAAAGATCAAGTAGCCGATATTTTCACAAAAAGTCTCAATAGTATAAAACTTGAAAAATTTAGAGAACTAGGAATGGTTTGAAGATTGAGTTAGTGTTGAGGGGGAGTATTGAAAGTCAACACCAACTTTCTTTGCACTGCCATTCTAGACAATTATCAAGAAATCATGAGTTGTTAATATTACCTAGTTCTATAAGTCTACAGAAGTGGCATAATTAAATTATAATTGTCGACCTAAGCAAATATAAAAAGGAGTTGCATGGCTTCATTTTGTGTAAGAGAAAAAGAAAAAAAAAGTTGTTAATGAGTGAAAAGTGTAAAGAGTGCATGAGTGGTGTGTGTAGTAGATGTGTAAGTGATGTGAAGAAAAATTGAGTGTATGTGCGGTGCACTAAAAATGAGTAAATGCGTTAAAAAAGTTTTTTATTTTAATAAAGTAAGAATTGTTTATTTTCAATTTAATCCTTCAATTGTTCCTCTATTATTTTCCAATAGTTCATGATCTTGTGAAGGCAGGCCTTGAGAAAAAAGAAAAGAGTTGAAAATTCTCATCCACATGGTGTTTCCTTCAATTTTGGTAAGAATCACGTTTTCCCCTTCTCCTTTACAAGTTTTAGACCATTTTTCATGTCTATCCCATTTCTGGTAGAAATTCATTTCCAAATGGGTTATATTTTAATTCAAGTTTGAGTTTTTATGACTAAAGACTCTTTTTAAAGCTTGATTAAGAGTTAAAGTATGCCTTAGAAAATGGTTATTTGAGTTAAGAGTTAGTTGAAGGTTTAAAGTTAGGGTTAAAGCCTTTTATGATTTTATGTTTATGGTTATGGTTTGTAAATATTAATAGAGTTGTTTATATATGTTAGGGGTTAGAAGATGAGCTGGTGAAACCCACCAAAAGGATAGACAAGCTTGATTTAAAACTTAGTTTTGAGACTTCATTAAAGGAATGTACATTTATTCATTTAAATTCCAAATTGTAGTATATTGTGTGTTAAATATGTGATAAATGATGTTGTATGCCATAAATGCTAGATTATAATTGTAATAAGCTTAAATATGTAATTAATGCCATGATATTTAATAGAATTAAATGAAAAGTATAATAAATGTTAAGTAAGTTCTATATGAGTAATTATGACATGATATAAATCTTGTAATAAATGTGCCAAAGGTATATTAATGAGGATGAAACATGATGATGACTATGGTGGTTGGAAGAGGTAAGGATAAAGAAGGTCTAAATGCATGTTATGGGAGTTAATGTGCTTAAAAAGGTAAATTTGGGTGTTTATATGCTCTTATATGTTTAATTAATGTTATGACATGTTTTTGTAATTAAATGTTGATAGTGTTGATAAAAAGAGATTGTCAATGATCAACAATAAAAGCCTTTGCATATGACTTGTATTAAATGCTCTGTTTTAGTGCCATAACTGCTGAAAAATCCAGATTCACGTCCATGATAAAAGGTTATCAGCCATAAATTATCAAATCCAAAACTGCACAGCTCGGACATAATGCTTTATGACTTGAGTCACCACTTAATTCATGTCCATCACTTATTCTTTATACCTATTAAAGTTATGCACTTCACAACCAATATCATCTCATGAGCACAATCACGGGTAGAGGTACCTGTGAATGGAACCTTCACGGCCGTGAATATGTAGTTCACGCTCGTGAAGCCTACTAAAATGACACATGTTTTTTTCAATGATGCAATTCAATGGTTATGCATAGTTATATTATATGATATGCTATAAGTATGAAACATATGAATGATATATGTTGATGTTCCATATGAGTAAAAGAATATATTCTATAAGTTGAATACATGATAAATAAATATAACAAAAGGGAATATGAACAAGTTATACCTATGCTTTATACCAGAACTAGAGGTAGGATAGATGACATATCATTAAAGGAGTTTACAGTATAGTAGTGATATGATATACAAATTTTTTTTTTTAATTAAAGACAAGGTAGCTTAAGTTGGAGAGTGCCCTTGATCTTATATTACATGCAAGTTATATATTTTACTCAATCAATGTGGTTTAAGCTCGGAGAACACCCTTAACTTGAGAAACTTGGACGAGCACATAAAATCATAGATAGTGTGGCAAAAAAACTTAAGCTCGGAGAGCGTCCCCGTTTATAATTCCTATCCGAATAGTCCATGTAGAGAGTTTTTGGACAAAAATACTTAATGAATACGATACAGTAAAAAATGTATAATGACACATGGTTACTATGGTACACAGATTATATGTCATATGTTATTAATATATTGTCTTGATATCACTTATGCATGGTAAAGGATATGATGTCACAATATCTTTTATAATATGAAATGTGATATAAGGTTGAGTTCTTTTATTGTCATGCATAGGTATACAAGATTTAATATGAATATGAATATGCCTTATATGAATGCATGTATGAATTTTTAAGTCTATATGTACCACTAAACTTTTAGTAGTTTAGTGTGATTGTTCCTGCATGCAGGTCTTAGAGTTTATTAGATAGAAGTAGTAGTTGACCAGAGGAGAAAGCCTATTCAGAGACTATAGAGTATATCTGAATCGGGTTGATGATATTTCATATCATCTTTTGTTTTTATATATGACATATGAGTTATGGGTTGTTTACATTTGTACATTTATTTTATTTCAAGAAATATGTAATTTTGGTAATAGTTATATATTTTTGTAAACATCAGATTAGTTTAGCTCAAACATGATATATTTTTTATACGATATTTATTTTTGAATCAAATAGATTTCTTTCATGTATGCTTATGATCATGTTATGGATTAACAAGTTTTATATGCAAGGTAGTATATGTTATAAAGTATTTTCAAGAAAAGAAAATTTTTAATTTTCACAGGTTTTTAATAATAGGAAAATGCAATATTCACTCATTCAATTGAGTTTATCCTAATTAGATGAGAAAGTGTTACACTTTGAATCTTAGTACCATCTGCCATATATATGCATATTTTCTTCTTTTCTTGGTTTGGAATTTTTGCCCGCCTTATAAGGCTTACACCTCTTTTTTTTTTTTCTCAATCTTTGCAAATTATGCAAAATGGTACTTCCACCTAATTCACTTTTAAAGTTAGTTTAAGCCAGAAGTATTGCTTAAGTCATGACTACTTACACCTAGGGCTGAAGTGAGGTGGGATATGAAAGGAATATTGTTCAATCCATTATAGTTAAGAAGCACTTAATTACATTCAGGATATATGCCTTAACACACATCTCATGCAAAAAATATTGAGCATGAGTGTAACATGATTAAATATGAATAATTGCAGATAGCCCAACATCACAAAGCTAGTAATTCTGATAATCATATAAAAATTGGCATTAAAATGAGCACTTGTACCATATAATCCTCAGTTAATATGAGATATATGAGATAGTATATTCCTTCCTTCTCAAAAGATAAGCTTACTTCTATTTTAACAATGTACTAATGAAATTTAGTTAATGTGATGAGAGTTATACATTTTGTCATAACATGCATGCATACCCTTACATTAATTAGGATTATTATTGAAAAATTAAAAGATGATAACTCATATATGAATATCAATAACAAAACATATTAAATAGGGAAATAATAAAAAAATTAATAAATAATTATATATATATATATATTTTAAAACAAAGAAGAATAAACTTTTTTTAAAATAAATGAAAAATAAATAAATTTATCTTTTTAGGATATATCTATATAAATGAAGTATTAACTTTTTCAGTTCAATAAAGAATATAATAGAGCTTTATATTTTAACTCAAATTATTTAAGAAAGTTTAATACAAAGATTTCAATGCTATATATAATATTAAATGAGTAAAAAATAATTCTTAAAGAATAATAAGACTGTATGTATAAATTATTATACACATATAGTCATTTGCGTTCTGCATGGAAAGCATGTTGCAATTCGGGGTCGTTTTAGAAACTTAGAAATTTAAACAGATAAGGTGAGGAGTGAAATAAAGTCACCTGCCCATGAAATTAGCCCTTCGAGTAGTAGATGGGTCACATTGACAAGTCTTTGTTATTCATTATCAAATAATTAGGTATTCTCACATCAAAAGAAAAAAAAAAGTATTCAAATTTGATTTAAGAATTGAGATAAAATACTTTTAGAATGTCATAAATTTCTGTCTTGTTTTCCCTTCTTTTTTTTTTTTTATCTTCTTAAATTTTACTTGGAACAAAAAAAAACTTTTTTTATTATACAATTCTATAAATTTATTCAATTAATTTTCTTAAATATCAATTTAATCCTTCAATGAAAAATTATTTTAATTAATTATCATTAATTGGATATTAAATATTTTATGAGCAACATTTAAATTAATTTAAAATTAATAATTATATATATATGATATTTTAATGATTACTACAATATTTATCCATTTATTGGTATTGTTTTTCAACAGTTAGATTTAAAATCTAATTGTCCTAATTAATTTTATAATAATTATAATAATTTAATATTATTTATTACTAATATTTATAATGAATACCCATAAAACCGTAATAATTAAAATCTTTTATATATATATATAGTTTTACCCATTGGCAAAGGATTGACAGAAGCAAGCAAAGAAAACATAAATCCCACCTTAATTTGACATCCATTCATTATTTTGATGTTATAAAATTAGGATTGACTTTGATCCAATTAAGTAATAAATACTTATCATTAACACTAACAACTATGAAAAAACAATCCCACCCTTCCATTAATTATTTAAGCTCCCACTTCCTTATCTTCATTCTCTTGCCTTCTGGACGGTGGACTTAATTTTTCATATATACTTTCATTTTTACAGCTGTTAATTTTTATCCAATATAAAAATAAAAAATAAAAACCTTCATTTTAACTTCAAAAACTTTCCAACTGATAAATTCAAAATTTTGTAGATTAAGAAATAAGAATTAATATGAATTAATAAGAATTAATAAGAATTGATGATTTTTTGGAGCAAAAAAAGAAAAAGCAATCATTAGAAATAGCTGAAGTAATTATATGAACTTAACATATAATTAATGAAAGTAATTAAACTTGAATAGTAAGCAAATTAGGTAAAAACATATAATAATTGGGAGATGAAATTAGCGCGGTAGTTTTAAATCAAAGGCTAATAATAATGGCCACGCAGCAGCCAAGAAAGCAACTAACCAACCTTCAAAACTCCATTTCTCATTTTCCCATTTTCCATTTATAAATCCAATCTTACAGTTATCCCTTACCAGAAAGAGGAAGGGAGAAAACTCGCCACGAAATCGGTTCTCTCTCTTTCTCTGTTCCCTCTAATTCCTTCGAAATATTTTGTTTCCTGCATTCATAAGGTAAGACAATCCTTGTTTTTTGTTTGATTTTGAAATGTAGTTGCAGAACAAATTGTTTCTCAGATATTCCCGGAAAATTCAGGATTTTCTTTGCAGTTGTTTAAATTCGATTCCATTTTGTTTTTCAAATTTTGTTTCTGTTTTGGTACAGAGTTACATTTGAACGGTAAAGGAAAATAATTGAAGCAGAAAACTCAAACGCCCTTCACAGTTGGGGGGGTGTTTGGCAGCAATACAGATAATCTCCACATGGAGGAAGTGGAGATTCTTCCGGAAGGCGCAAACATTCTCGGAAAGTGACTCTGAATTCTCACTCTTCAAGGTAAATCAAAATTTATCTTATTTTTTTATTTTTATATTAAAAAACAATTAATTAATTTACAAACATATTTCTTATAATTATATTAGCATACGAATAAAGAAAAAATAAAAAATAAAAATTCAAATTATATTGTATATCTATAAAAAGAGAAATTCTTACACAGATTTACTCTATCATATTATTTATAAATTAATTCAATTATATAATAATATATATTTTATTATTTTATTTTTATTGATTATATGAATACAATAATTAATATAATTAAATTAATTTATAAATATTATAATGGAACGAGTATACCTAAAATTTTTTTTGATATAGATTAATGTAATTGGAGAAGGTAAAGGTGTTTGACAGCCTGTTGTTGGGACCTGGGGAAAAAATTCCAAATTCGTCAATTAAAATAGACAATACCATTTGTTTTGACTTGAAAAATAGTAGCTGATGAATAAGCTTAATGTATTTGGTCAGGCGTTTATTTATTTTTATTATTATTAGTAAAAGTGCACGTTTCATGTCATAAATATTCTTAATATAATTTTATATTTTATTATAAATATTTTTATTTTTGTGTTTTTTACAAATGATATAAATTTATATAATTGTAAAAAAATATTAAATCACATAAGATAAAAGAATTTATTTATATTTGTAATAATATGATTGTATGTGTCACTATATAATATGAGTGAAACTACATAATATGCTGAAAAATTATTCGACATAATTTTTAACATTTTTGCTTAAAAATGAGAGAAACTATATAATTTTTACGGTATATTGCAATTGTCATATTTCTTTTCATATTTATAATTTATAAATTTAATTAGAAAATAACAAACGTAATATAATTTAATTAGTCTAGTTTAATAAAAAAAATCTTATTTAGCAAATTGGGTGTAATCAATTTATCCTATTCAGTAAAATTGATATGACTATTAAAAGACTTTTATATATAATAATAAAACTATCATATTTAGTAAGCTATCCTATTCTTATGCATATTACATTGAGAGTTATTTGCAAAAGAAATATTTTAATTCTCTGACTGTAATTCACATCTTCATTAAGTTTTTTTCTTTAAAAAAATACTAAGATTATTTCTGAAAATTAAAATAAGCAATAAGAACATTATTATATATCTTAAAAAGTTTTTCCATTTATATATAGTATAGATTATTTAAAAAAAAAAGAATAGGAAATGGAGAATAAATTGGGCTTCTTGCTTGAGAGACAAAGAACTGACCAAAAGTGTCGGTGAAATCAGCACTAACCCATGATTAGTTGCTGATGAATATGATTGTAGCTGTTAAGGTTTCGTGGTCCTTATGTTCTCTAAGAAACCAGCAATTTTTTTATTTTATTTTAAACATTCGAGCCACAATGTATTGACTAAAGCATAGGAAAGAAGAGAGGAGTGGGAGCTATAGAAAATTGGCAAGATGAGACATTTGTACGGTGTTAATTGACATCTAATGACTTCTTTACATAGGGTGTAATTTCCCATCTTGTTGGGACAAAAGGTGGGAGAGATGGGGGCAGCTGATGAGCAGGAGATGGCACAAGACCCAAGTGGTGGAGAGGAGAAATTTCTTGTTTCAGTTCGGTTGCGGCCTTTGAATGAGAAGGAAATTTCTAGAAATGATGTATCAGATTGGGAATGCATCAACGACAACACTGTCATATATAGGAATAGTCTTTCAGTTTCAGAGAGATCCATGTACCCAACTGCCTATACATTTGGTAAGAAATGTTCCTATACTACAGTTGGATATAATTTAATTATTGATTCAATTGCATATGCATTTTTTTGTTTATTTAGAACAGGATTAATGTGTTCACCAAGGTTAGAAGGAAATTCATTTTATGCACAATTAACTTGTTGACATAAAGATTTTTCTGCTATGCAAGAAAATAGTTGCTTAAATCTGTTCGTAATTTGGAAACCTGGATAGCATAGTGATCTAATGATGCTGATTTACCCCCACTCTTTAGGCTTTGAGCGATATATATATTTGGCTATGCTTCCATATTATCAAGTCAGTTGCATTTACGTTGATGTTTGTTTATTAATGCCATTCTTTGTGATGTAATTTTAGATAGTCATCTAGCACTTTATCTCAAAGCTATTGCTCATACACTTCATTCATCTTTCATTTTCTTTGGTTAATTATTGGTTCCAGACAGAGTATTTAGGCCTGATTGCGCCACAAGGCAGGTATATGAGGAAGGAGCCAAAGAAGTTGCTCTTCAAGTCATCAATGGAATAAACTGTAAGTACAACCTTTTTTACAATTTTTTTTTGTCATTGTTCCCGTTGGATGAACTTTACTCCAAAATTCATCTTTGTGTTTTTTCTAATCTTTTTCCTTTCCATTTTAATGAAAATTATTTTCAGCAAGCATATTTGCATATGGACAAACAAGTAGTGGAAAGACATACACCATGAGTGGCATTACTGAGTACACTGTAGCAGATATATACGAGTATGTAGATAAGGTATTAATAAATAACAGAACTTTGACTTTCATTTCTAATCTCGTGTTTATTATGTCCCTTAGATTTTAATCTTGATTTTCTGAAGAAATTATTCTATTTGTTCTCTTTCTAAAGCACAAGGAAAGAGAATTTATTTTGAAATTCTCTGCCATGGAAATTTACAATGAATCTGTCCGGGACCTTCTCAGTACAGACACAACTCCTCTTCGGCTTCTAGATGATCCAGAGGTAATTTTCATTTTATTTGCAGTGAAGAACTGCTACATGCATTGTGAATTGTGACAACTGCGTCAATGTTTACAGAGAGGGACTGTTGTTGAGAGGCTCACAGAGGAAACTTTAAGGGACTGGAATCATTTTCAAGAACTTCTATCTGTCTGTGAAGGTATATCGCTGCCTTAGACTAACATTTTTCTTTCACTAATAGATTGGTGGGTGAATACTTAGAGATGTTCTGGCACATTTCTGCAGCTCAGAGACAAATAGGGGAGACTTCCATGAATGAAGCAAGCTCTAGATCTCATCAGATTCTGAGACTGGTATAAATCAATGTTATTTCATTGTGAAATTTCCATTTAGCACTGCTTGATGATTATTTGTTGAATCGTTTCCCTGATAATGCATGCATATCAGACAATTGAAAGTTCTGCCCGTGAGTTTTTAGGCCATGACAAGTCAAGCACCCTTGCAGCCACCGTGGTTAGTACTAATAATTGAAGTTATTAAATCATTGGCACATCCAGTAATAATGGTTGAAACATATCTAATTATTATTACTTTCCACACAGAATTTTGTTGATCTCGCAGGGAGTGAACGTGCATCTCAGTCTTTGTCAGCGGGCATGAGGTTGAAAGAAGGGTGCCACATAAATCGCAGTTTATTGACATTGGGAACTGTTATCCGTAAGCTAAGGTTAGCCTTAGTCGCTTTTCAGTTTTCACATTTCAGTAATACTCAAGAAATAATGTTAATAGAATCACTTTTTTGCAACTTTTGTAATTTAGTATTTGGAGGAATTTCAGTTTTCGCTGCATAAGAATTCACATTGAGCCCCCATGTTACATTTTTTGTTTTTTCAAATCGACAATAGTGAAATAAGAAATTAATAGGTTCTTATTTTCTTTATCACATTCTTCACTGTAGCCACAGAAACATAATCCATCTCATCCTCTATTCTCACAATGCAATACCTAACATGTTTATCTATACTTTAGTTTTTGCATTTCTAAGGAGAAACCAAAAAGACACATTTTCAAGGCATTTGAAGCACTTCAACATAATGTTGTTTATCCATAAAGCGCGCATCTGTGCATTTATGCTAATTGGATTTTAATGTAATCAAATTATGCAACTTTAACTGTTCACTGATAGGTTCGAATACATAATCTATTTGCCATAAAATGAATAAGATGCTTCAATATAGAATGGATCAATACATGGGAAAGACTAGACACATCAGCTATTCTCCTGTAGTTGCGTTTTTCCATAAATTATGAAAACTTTTCCCGTTCCTGTTCCCTTTTTCTAGGCAGTAATAATTGATAAAACTTACAATCAACAATCTCGGCCAAACTCCATAATGCACAGCCAACTCATTTGAAAAGTTCAAGCTTTTAGCATCCAAAGTGTTGTTAATTTATTTACTATTGGTAAAAAATTTCTGCTGTTTAGAAAATGCACCATGTTGCACCACCTAACTTGAAATATTACGGATTGTATTGCCTGACAAACTTATTGTATCATCACTACCTACTTTAAAATTCAACTATTTCATATGAGTGTTGAGATGTGCATGCTTTGTTGACAGATATAGAACTTTGTTGAATTGTTATATGTAATTGACTGAAAGAAGCTGCCATGGCCTTTCCAGAAGCCTTTTTCTTCTTTTTCTTTTTTTTTTTTTAAAAAAAATTCTTAATGCACTTGGTATATGGGATCTTCTGCATTTTTCAGAACTCCCTGTTTCTTCTGTTTTCTTCTCCCCTCAGTGTTTGCAAAATTCAGTTTCTATTAAACTGAATATCAAATCTGGTGCTAATTTATCCACTTTATGGCTGAATGCAGCAAAGGAAGAAATGGGCATGTTCCTTTTAGAGATTCAAAACTCACCCGCATACTGCAGTCCTCCTTAGGAGGAAATGCTAGGACTGCCATTATCTGCACCATAAGCCCAGCACGAAGCCATGTTGAACAATCGAGGAACACTCTCCTATTTGCAAGTTGTGCGAAAGAAGTGACAACCAACGCTCGTGTTAATGTGGTTGTGTCTGATAAAGCATTGGTAAAGCAACTGCAAAGAGAATTGGCTAGATTGGAAAGTGAATTGCGAACCACAGGATCAAATTCTGGCTCATTAGATTCCACAGCTTTACTGAGAGAAAAAGATCTTCAGATTGAAAAGGTGATGTTTTAGACTCCTGTCGCATTTAAGTACCTGTTTCTTCTCATGAGCACCATTAACGTAGATCTTGAAATCGTGATAGCACTATCTAGTTAAGGAAAATGGAGGTTTATATCAAGAATATTGAATGTATGAGGTACCATGTGCCTCGCAAAAACTAACCATAGTAATTTAACAAATAATGCTTACCATGAAGACAAGCTCTTGGAGCTTCAAAACTTAATTCTCTTCTTGCATTCATTCTCTCAATACTCCCATCATCTTCCGAAAACAGCACAAATAGAAACCTCCCTTTGTTGGATATGTTGCACAACTAGAAGCCTCCCTTTGTTGAATATGTTCTCTGGATCATGAACATATTTTTAGTATAAAACATCGATACAGATATGCATATTTACAAAATTTATAATCTTATGCATGATGAACCCGAGGCCAGAAGCTTAAGACCAGGTAATTGGTCAACAATTCTCTTCCATGTCCCAGGCAGGATCAAATCCAGCATGGAGAAACTAGAGCAGCTTGGAAGCATGTTCTTTTGGCTGTGAGTTTAACCTGGGGACTAAATTATTTGTAGAATATGCCAAGGGGCAGGGGCTTAAGTCTGAGTTTAATGGCCTATGTATGTTTGCAGCTGAATGTCTGAAAAAAGATTAAGATTTTAATTTTAAATTTTTGTGAGCACTTTATTATTAGAACTAAATTAAAACAGAGAAAGGGGTGGCTTATTCAAGAACCTCACCTAACCAAAATTTGAACTTGATCTCATGAACTCCAGCATTCTCTCACTTTCTCATTTTACACAAGGAAACCTTTCCAGGTCTACTCCACTGACCTTTACATGGAATAGTGTTGATGATCAACCACCACTAGAATGAGTCTTCTTGAGCAGTCTTGAGAATTTTCTCAGGCAACCTATTCAAAACTGATCTATAATTTTACTATATTCCAAACATTGCATGTACATGTCTCTGAAACTTAGGCTACAAATAATTACGCCATCATGTATTCATAATATAGCTTCTTTCTTTTTGGCTAAACCCTAAATTTTCAGTTTTTTTCCTTTCATGCAGCTACTGAAAGAAGTTGCAGATCTGAATCGGCAACTAGAAATTGCTCATTCTCAGATTGAGAACCTACTAAAAATGGCTGAAGATGATAGATCAACAACAGAATCAGTATGCATATTTCCCCCTTTCTTTTTCTCTCTTAATATTTATCTTCCTGAAGCATCCCATATCGCCTCCATTTGCCTTATATATGCTTGATTCTTTCTCCAGGTAGAACCAGATCACCATTACCCTCAACTGCGAGTGCGAAGTTCATTTAAATCTGAAAATTCAATGTCATATTCACCCTCCTCAGATGACCCTCGTTGTATAGATATTGGCATCAGGTCTTATAATGTATCTCAGTGCTTCGCTGGAAATAGTAGTTGCAGTTCTGGGAATTTTGAACAACTTGGAGACTTTGAAGAAGATTTTCTTCAGAAAACTTTCTCTCAAGAACTGTCAAATTCTACTTCTAACCTTGTTGGAAATAATATAGATGTGATGAATAGCAAAGAACAAACTGATGATAATTTAGACAATCCTTGCAAGGAAGTTCAATGCATCATGGAGGCAAAATCAATTGCCAAAAGCAGTTCAAATTTACAGATGTTCGAGACTGGTTCTCAAAGATATGCAGGCTCTAATTTTTCATCTCCTAATATGAATACAGGTGCCTCTGGATTGACAGAGGTTGAACACGAAGACACAGAAACTCAAGAATTAGGGATACCCCCAGCGAAGGAACAGAAAGAGTTGAATTTGCATTATGATTTTATACTACCATCTCCTGAAAAGTCGTCTCCGTGGTTGCTGGAAGAAGTCATGTCTAAGTCTAGAAGCTTTAAGATGGTCAGGAGTAGAAGTTGTAAAGCAAGACTTGTGCGTACTCCTACAAGGTTTGTGAAGGTGGACAGGAATGAGGGCGTCCTACATATAGGGTTTGAGAAAGATTTTACTGGGGGAATTGAAGGTCCTCATAAGATAGTTTTTGCAATGAAGGACGGTACTGATGTTGAAAAATTATCAAAAAATGGCTCATCAACTTCTGTGGGTAATCCTGCTGCAGATGAGTATGAAATGCAGAGTATTGGAAGTCCCATTGATTGGAGGAGTAGTGCTAGTGTCAATAACTCAGATGCAGGAAAGAAGCACTTGGTTGATGATCATTTGGTGAGTGTTTTCTTTCTTGGGTAATGCATTTTTTTTCTTTGATAGATATTTCAGTTGCTTTTATCTTTCCCCTTTCTCTGTCAATCAAGCACCAAAACTATCTTTTAATAGTGATGGGAATGATCAAGCCTCTGCGGGTAGCTGATACATGAATAACTATATGTGTCACTAACTCACTATCAAATCCAGGGGAAATTGGGAAAAAATATTCTTTGCAGTAGGAATTTGCTTTACCATGTATTTAATAGTCCCTCTCTTTTCCTCTGTCTATTCACTTTTTCCCTTTCTTTAATTTCGAGACATAGGGCAAAATCAAGATTTGATTAAGGTCATTCATTTTATGCTGGTTCTCATGTCTGATAGGAAAAAGAAACAATAACGAAGGCCATTGAATCTACAAAGAACGTAAAAAATGTTGGGTTGGATCCGATTCAAGATGATTTAGAGAGTGCTTCCAATTGGCATTCAGAATTTAAGAGGCTCCAACAGCAGATCATCGAACTTTGGCATGCCTGCTGTGTCTCACTACTTCACAGGACCTACTTCTTCGTGCTGTTTAATGGTGATCCATCCGATTCTTTCTACATGGAAGTCGAGCTCAGAAAGCTTACTTTCCTCAGGGACACATTTTTCAAGGGTAACGAAACTATGGTGGATGGGAGGATTCTAAGTCTCAGTTCAAGGTATATTAGTTACATATATTTGCATAAATTCATAACACACATAGACATGCATTATGCATATATACAAGCACAGTAAGATAACATGCTTGCCTTTGTGAACAGCAAGAGGGCTTTGAATGAGGAGAGGCAGATGTTGTGCAGACAAATGCAGAAGAGGCTCTCTAGAGAAGAAAAAGAGAACCTTTTCATCAAGTGGGGCATTCCCTTGAATGCAAACAATAGAAGGATGCAATTGGTCCATCGCTTGTGGACCAAGACATCAGATATGGACCATATTATAGAAAGTGCCACTCTTGTTGCAAAACTGGTTGGTTTTGAAGGCCAAGAACAAGCTTTGAAGCATATGTTTGGTCTTCTCAATTTTACGCCGCAAAGACGAAGTAGGAGGAAGTCTTCTTTTTGGAAGCGTAGTGTGTTGTTTCTTTTGTAAGTTTTTGGGGTTGGAGTATCATAGAATAAGAATATCATGGATAATTGATGAATCCAGACAGTGCCTACACACATAGATAAGTGTTCAATTCAAAGGTAATTTTGATTTGCATTTTATGGTTCTAACTGCCACTGGTTGTGAAAGAGGTTGTATGTAAATCTGTTGATACTAGAAAAGATTTTTTTTTTCACTTTTTTCTTGAGTAAACAAGTATGTAAAAATGAGAGTTTCAGGTCAGGTTCTGTAATCTGTATAAACTTGATGTAATTGATTTTGGTTATGAAAATGTAAAAAAATTTGGAAATAATCCGTCTGTATTTTGTAAGCCTTCCCCAGCATTGCTAGACGATTCAGTTTGTGAATGCTTCTTTTTTTCCCCTTTTTTTAAGCGACTTCAAAATTTTGACAAGTGATCTTTTAATTGTTGATATGTGGATGAATGGCTTTTGCTCTTTTAATTGTTGATATGTGGATGAATGGCTTTCTAATTTTTGTGACAGGTGGCTTACCTCTTTATCTCAAAATAAAATTCTTTCTTTTTCCTGATCCCTGTCTATAAATTTCTACAAAGAAATGATACTAAATTCGGAAAAATTAAGGAATTTTTTGATTGAATTGCGAGAGAGAGGGGATGGTAGATTTTAGACCGCATAACTTGGAGTATAAGAGGAAAAGAAAAAGGTAAATTATACACAGGAGGGAATGTGAATGAGTTGACGTTGAATTCTTCCATTTTAACTAGAAATTTTGAGTTTTAATTATAAATATACAACTATTTTAAATACTCCTGAGATAATTAGACTAATTCCGGATATGTAAAATATATAAGTATAAGCAAGTTAAATTCCAAATATTGTATAACTATAATGACGAGAAATATAGTATAAAATCTATTCATGAATAGGAATAACTATTCATGTGGCATTTTGTTATTATTTGGTGGGATTTTATCATTACCTAATTCATAAAAAAGTCATGGACATGATCTAGGTAAGACTTTATCCCTATATTATCTTATTTTTACCTTTCCATTTTTCAAATTATACATATATACTCCTATTTTTAATGTTATTGGATTCATATAAAAAAATTAAGAGATTTATACCTAAATAAAGAAAAAAAATAACACAGGGAAGATAATTAACACTCTTCAAACTTAAATATCTCTTTTAAACTAAGATTTTTACAATTGATTATGGATTAAAAAGACTCCAATAAATTACTCTCTCTTAAAATAAAATCCTCTTTAGATTTGGTGGAGAAACATAACTATTTCCTGATTAGATTTTATTTCTCTTTTGATTATGAATTCTATCAATCATAGGGTTGTAACTATAGCATTTAACCAATAGGATTAAACCTATTTGCCTAATGAAATTTCTTACATGCGACATAGTACGAGCACATAATAAATTTTACAAAACCACCCGAAATTATATTATAAATGGTCAATAAATAAGTATTACTAATCCATGAGGTTTGATTTAGCTTTTAAAAGTAACTGATAGTTGTTCGATATTAAATAATTATTTTAAAAATGTTTAGTAAAATATTATAATCAATAATTGATAAGTAATTTTAGTCTGAATCAGTTGCTAATTGAAAAAAATTGAATTTTTTTTATCAGTTGATAGCTAATTTAATTTAATTTAATTTTTTATTTGGTCTATATTACTTTAATTTATAAAATTTATTAATTACAAGATATTTATTTCTCCAAATTAATTTTTTAATTAATAAATTATTTATGATTACTAATATATAAATAAATAAATATAAAAATATTATAAATAACAGTTAAATTACTATTAATTTCATACAATAAAAAATATATAATATATTATTAATTGTTATATATGTTATTTTACATATGAAGTATAAGTTATATTACAAATAACTAATATCTTTAAATACAATAATAACTAACATATTTTCACCAAATACGTATATATTTTTTTGATAAATTATAAATTATTATTTATTAGTTATCAGCTATATCGAAGTATTAAACCAAATAGTTCTGATGAAGGAAAGCAAAATCAAAATCACAATAAAGAAAAGATATTAATTTAAAGTGTCATTTAGTGTAACACCTCATATTTTTAATTTTGCTCAATTAAAACTTTTCTTAATTTATTTTGTGACTTAATAATTTTATCTGAGTAAAATTTTATTAAAAATTTGATATTTGAAAAAATTCACAAAATTGCCCCTAAGTATATATATATAGAGATTTCAAAGATTAAAGTGATAAAAATTTATTTTCTCTTTCATTCTCTTTAAACGATCATCATCTTCGTTCATCAACTAAACGACATCTAATCTTCGTCAAATTTGAACCAGAAGTAGTTCTCCACGTCCTTATCACTTCAGTGACGTTTGATTTTCTAAAACTGACCTAATTTTCGGGATCGGAGCAGAGAAAGTCAGATTTATGGGTTGTCCTTCCATTTCGCATATTTTTTGGCTTCTTTTCTCATATCTAACACTGAAAATGAACTCAAGACATTGAAAAATCTTAGTATGTGTAATTTGAGTTCTAGGAACCGCGGTTTGAGGGATGATCGGAGTCGAAAATTTCTTACCAAAGTTGCACGAATTTTTATAGATCTACATGTTTCCAACCACTTCTAGGCCACAAAACTTATATATTTAAACTCCTCGCACCTCAAGCTTTCTTTTGGTACCATCTGATCATCAATCCGTCGCCGTCGAAAATTTGCCAGTGACCGGAGTTTGACAACTACTAATTGGGTATTTTGGACGGAATCTTCAGCTCGTTAAACCAAGTCATCTGGTACAAATCACACCTCCTAATTGTTTTTAAATAGTGAGATATGAATTTATTTGTGAACTTTAAATATATTTTTATTATTAAAATGATTAATTAATTTAGTTGAATTGCGTGATCAATTGCATAATTATTGGAGTTTATTGGAGATTAATTGGTGAATAATTGGATTTTATATTATTAAATGGAGGTGATTATTAGTTAAGTTAGAATATTAAAATATTAGGTAATTAAATTAATAATCGATTATTATTAATTATGGAGTTAATTGAAGTGTTTCGAAGTGAAAAATAACTTTTGGAATGGAAAAAATATTTAATAGAATTTTTGGTGAAATTTTAGATTATTAGCCTAATTATGAAAAAATTTATTGGGAGATATTAAATATTATTTTGGTGAAATTGATGAGGGAGAATGAAAGAAAATGAGTTAAAATGATTAAAGGAATTTATTTGGAATTTTTAGAGTATTTATTTAATTAATGAGAATTTTTGGGTTGGAAATGAAATTAAAGGGAAATAAATTGAGAAAAATAGTTTTGGAGAAAATAAAATATTATAAAGGAAAATAATACTTGAAATTTTTGGTTTCACGGAAAGCGTGTTGACGACCAAAACCGTGATATATGCGTCACATCGAGATAAAGGAAAAGAGCTGGCAGACACTGGCAAAGTATAAGAATGTTAGTGCAATTATCCTTATAATATTAGTCACATATATAAAAATAATTAAAGAAATCAGAAAAGTATAAAGTAATAAGGAAATTCTTATATTCAAATTATTTATGATATTACATAAAATATATTTTATATTTTATGTGAAAATTTTGAGTTTTTATAATTATTGACTTTGAAAGATTTTATTTGTGTTTCAGAAAATTTAAAAAGTTAAATATACTTTATGATAATATTTATTTTGACATAAAAATAATATTTATCGATTTTTTGGAAAATGATTGAGAAATGAGCAATAAAGTATTTTTGTGAAAAATATTATTATGCTTTGAAATACAAAAAAAATGAATTGAATTATGAATATAAGAAATTTTGTCTTCGTGTTAGCTTAGACGTAAACTAGAATATTGTTGGCATGTCAATAAGGTAGAAATTACGGTCATGTGCATTTCTATAGACCAATGAAATAGTGTGATACTATACATTTCTGTAAATTACCTGATACATTTTTCAGTCCTGTGAATTTTTGTGAACTGAGTAATATTATATTTGGATCTTGTGCATTTATGTGGATCATGAGTTGATATGTGATATGATACTCATTTGATTCCCTAATAGCAAGTCTAGAATGTTATAATATGTGGATATATGAAAAATATATTATTAAGAAATCAGATATATTATGTATCATAAATTCAAATTGATAAATAAAAATAATATTATATTATTACCTTAAAGAAAATGGATTTAAATTTTGAATTAGTTTCATTTTAAATTTATGTTTTATTATAATAACTGTTATTATAAGACTTTTGCACTACTGAGTTATATAACCAAAACGAGCGTTTGTTTTCTCTCGTATAGGTTACAAGTATAGCCGATAGCATTTAGACTTGTAGATAAGAGACGCTGATTGGTAAACTCTTATGATGGAGCCTTTCAGTAGCAACGGTAACCACTCCTAGCGGATTGGTCTTCTTATTGTATTTTAATATATATATATATATATATATATAAGTTTTTAAAATTTTATTATGGCATTTAGATACGTATATGTAATAAAAAAAAGTTATAATTAGGTTGTGTATGTATAATATTTTATTTTATATATTTTAAATTTTTTTATATTAAATATGTTTAAAATTAAATGAATATTTTTTTTAAAAGATTTTTATTTTCTGTAACACTTTTTATCCGTCCAATATATGAATAAATGTACGGAAAGATTAATGATGTTACATTTTGAGGCTCAATTTGAGCAAAGCATTAATGTCAAATTAACAAAATAATAGGTCTATCCGGTGCTATTACAGACTGATTAGCTAAAACAAAATAATAATAATAATAATAATAACAATAATGTGACATTAAATATTAGTTGTTATACATGCAGTACACTTTATATTAACTCATTGCCTACATGAAAACTGAATTACGATCATAGTTGAGCTCTGTCCAATCAATTTATGGATTTCAAGTTAATTTTATTATTTTGGGTTTTGTATTATTATCAGTAGAAAAATTTTCCTTTTTTATTAATATGACTCTTATCTTTATCCCAAATAATTAATAATTATCACTGAAAACAATATCAGGAAGAAAAATTAATGTAACTATATGATATGGAGTTTGAATTGCAGGCCAAATAGCTTGCATCACATTCTTTTAGCTGCTCAACTTTCTATCAGTAATTTTGTCCTTCTCAATAGCATCATCTCAATTGCCACCTATTCTTGTCTCATTACTCAAACAATTACTTCAATTTGGCGAAAATTCTAATGCTATAACCTCCATGGGTACTTCCATTCTTGTCTATATATATATACTAGTCTCTTCCTTTGACTATTATTCTTTACCCAAAAGAAAAAAAAAAAACTAAAAACATTTTCTGATATGGAAAATAATTGCATAGACAAGTTATTTGGGTCAACAATATTCTGGATATTGATGGGGTTGCAAGCAGCAGGGACAGGAGGATTCTTGGTATTGGCAGTGACAATGGATATTAAATATATAGATGAAGAAGACAGTCCAGAACCTGCTTTTATTGCTCTCTTCACTGTATTTGCCATTCCTGTTGCTTGCTTCTGTTTTGTTTTTGCTGGTGCTTCTTTCTTCAATGTTTTTCATAAATTTTCTTCCAAGAAATCTTCTTTATCTTCTTCTTCTTCTTTTCCTTCACTAATTCCCACCAAGAACAAGATTTCTTCCTCTTTTCCTGCTTTGAGTACTCCTCAGGATTCTCAATCTTTGGTCTAACCTCTACTACTGGCCATCTATAATTTCCTATTGTTGTTATTAGGAATTCTTTCCTTTTTTTTTTTCCTTTGGGATTCTGATTGAAGTTCAAACTCATATTGGATTTGAAAATGAGTTTAATATCAATGAATTGAAGTCTTTGTGATATATTTTTTTATTTTTATTTTGGGTTTAATTTCTTGGATTGATTTATCTTGAGAATTAATATAGTTATCTAGTTCTATACCTTTTTTTTTCCCAATTTCTGTCTAGTTCAGGAATTTTGGCAGTTAATTAATTGATGAATGATGAGAAAATATGTATTTATTCAATTTTTCTAATTTATGTTGTAATTTTTTTTTCTTTTTTAGTGAAGAGAAGAGAGATATATATGCTGTCTTACCTGGCTGAGTTAGCTATGCTTTTACTGCCAAATTAAATACCTTTTCCAATAATCTTATGCTATATATGCTATTCAAGGATGAAACTGAAATTCTTAGCAACAAAATTTTTGATTTCTTTTTAGATGCGTTTGTCTTTTTTCTCTATTGTTTTGCAACATTATGAGAAAGCAATTTTGAAAATAAAAAAAAAATGAGTAAGTTGTAACCCAAAACAGATTAATCTGGCCCAACTCGAAAATATCAAAATGGGTTCAATGATCGATTTTGAATGTTCAAAATAAGAAGCTCCAAATATATATGGATTGAAAAAAAAAATTCGTGGAATACTAACTTTTAACTTTATTTCAAAAATACTTATAATTTTTTTTATCATTTTTATCAAATTGTCTTTCAATTTTACTATTTTATTATCGTTATATTTCAAATTTTTCATTTAATCTTATCTCTTCAATTTCTCTTGTAGCATTTTTTTCATTTGACTTTTGACTTTTTTAATTAATTTTGATTGAAAAAATGTGGAATCTTGAAAATAAGTCTATTTTGATTGGTTAAAAATTAAAATTTTCTCTTTCTATTTTTTTTTTGTTTCTTTTGAATTTATACTGAAAATTCAACTCAATGATTGGTTAGTTGCAAAATTAATATTTATTTTTTTTATACCACACCACTCTTATAATTCACTGTTAAAATTTATAAAATTTAACTCATCTCTCAAAATTACTTAAAAAAAATTATTCAAATAATTATATATATCATGTATTCAACGGTACCATTAATATAAATATTTTATATTGACTAATTGTATTGGATAGATATTCTTCATAATAATATAAATTACATAAGTTAAAATTGAAAACATTATAATCTTAAAATAAAATTATATATATATATATAGTAAATTTAAAATTAACATTCAAAAAATCTTATGATAATTTTGATATTAAATTAATCTTTTAATTTGTAATATCTGTTAATTCTATGATAAGACTATTATAACAAATAAATCCACAATATTTATCTAACATTTATCCAGCGTTTACCTAATATCGATTTTAGTTTGATATATACTTACAAATATCTAACATTTACCCAATAATTATACAGCATTTACCTTTTGTTAATATTTACTCAACGTGTACTAAATATTTATCTAATATTTATCCAATATTATCCAATGTTTACCTAATCTCGATTTTAGTTTGACATACATTTACGTATACCCAATATTTACCTAATAATTATCTAACATTTACCTTTTGTTAATATTTATCCAAGGTTTACCTATTATTTAATCAATATTTATCCAACATTTATTTAATATCAATTTTAGCATCATTTATGAAATATTAATTAATTTTATAAATGAAAATTTAATTAATTGTTATTAATTTCTAAATATTTTAATCATTTTCAACCTATTAAGTTGAATCTAATAATCTAATTGTTAAATCTAATAATCATATAGACGCTACCGTCAGTAATTTGATATAAAATAACAATATTCTTTAAAATAATAAAAATTTATAACAACTAAAATTGCGTTCAAATTTTTTTAATATAAAAATATAATTGGAAAAAAAATAGAAGCAAACAAGAAAAAGAATTAATTATACTGTTTGTGCAAAATTATGAAACTATCATTTTGATAGATTTGAAATTTTAAAAAGTTGATTTTGTTATTTTTTGAAAAAACTTTTTAAGTAAAGGTAAAGTTAAAACAAAAAAAAAAGCTCTTTTTTACATTTTTTAAAATTTTCCAAAAATAAGAGTGAGTTGAAACCCAAAACAAATTATTGTGGTCCAAGTCCAAAATATCAAAATGGGTTCAATGTTGAAGGAATGTTCGATTTTGAATGTTCAAAATAAGAAGCACCCACAAATCAATTATTATATCATGAATTCAATTTTATATTGTATTATGAATTTAACCTCCTTCACAAGTGCAATAGTGCCTTTATTTTTTATATATTTTAAAAAATACAATCATTCGTTATTTAAAAAATTGAAAAGTGATATATCATGGATACAAATTTATAATATAATTTGCGTCCACACATCCTCACATCTCCATACCCTTTCCTTTTTCTTTTCCTTTCAAATTCTCCATATATATTTTCTTATCCATTTCTTTTTCACTTATGACATGTTTGGTATACTAAAATAATAGGATTCCATAAGAAATAAAATTCTATTTATAGATTGATATTTTGGAATTTCAATATTTTTTTAGTATGTTCATGTAATATGAACTAAAATTATATTTTTATTTTTGGTTTAATTTTGTTAAGGATGTCTTTTTAAAATATAAAATATTTTATTTAAAAAATATAAAAAAAATTCAAATGCGACAAACTTGAAATATTATGAATCTTTATATATGAATCGGAATCATATTTTTAAATGTTAATCAAATTCAAATTTACAGTGCAATATCGTTATTATTCCAAAATCTAGGTGTTAGTAATTATCCCACACAAAAATAGTTGTCCATCATGACCTACTACAATTATGGTTTCCTAAAATCTTAGCAAATAAATTATAACCAAGGATCCCAATACTCTCCCTACAATAAAATGTGTAACATATATAAATGAGATGATAGAGGAATTTGACGAATAGATCCCTGAATTGCATGAAAATGGCTTGATAAGAGATTGGTAGTCCAAACCCAAGTCTAGCCTTTATGGTAAATTAACTGTAGGGGTGGAGCCAGAAAATTTTATTAGAGCGGGCCAAGAATAATATGTTCAACAAATTTCATATTATAAAATAAGCTCTCTCTATATATATACTATGGCAAAAGATAACATATATGACAAATATAAAAACAAATATTTCTACTTCAGTATTTAAGTTGTGTCGGCTAATCTTTATTGAATAGAAGTCATCAATTGCCACACTAGTTAATGCACAAAACTCACATGCTCACATATTATTGTATCAAATTAAAAATCCAATAAAATGGTAAAAATAACAAAAGTCAAAAATAAATTATCTTAATTAATGTTTCTTGTATTATTTATATTACTATATTTGAGAGTTGAGATATTTAATTACTTGAATTTTTATTTAAAAGAAATTTGTAATTGTAAGGAAGATAAGAAAAGATAAAAGAAAACTTTTAGTATTTTAGGCTCCGTTTATTTTTGGAAAATAATTTGTCTTTGTAAAATATTTTTCAAAAAAAATATTTTTCAAAAAAATATAATATTTTCCTATATTTAGATACAATACTTAAAAAATAAAATAAATAAAAAAAAGTAATGTGGTACTTTTTTATTTATATTTAATAAGTATTGAAAAACAATTTCCCGTTTTTAAAATGAGAAATTGTTTTCCCTTTGTTTTAAAATATTTTTCATTGATTTAGAAAAATATTTTTCTTTTCTTATTTCTCAGAGGTAAACCAAACATTAGGAAAAATAAGGAAAAATATTTTTCGGAAACAAATAGAGCCTTAGAAAAAGAAAATAATATGATATAAAGACACCTTTGTACTCTTAGAAATTAGGAAAAAATATTAATAAATTATAACTGTTAAATTATTTATTGAAATTTGATACTTATTAATAAATATGTATTTTTAATTTTTCTATCAACATAAGAATGTATTTTTATTTTTTATGACCCCCAGTCCCTCTGTCTCCACCCCTAATTAATTAACCATGCAAAGTATGTGCAAGGCAAAGCATAAATAATTGTAGACTTTTTCCAAGTAAACTAAGCAACTAAATACGAGAGATATAAAATTCTTAGGAATATCATAGATGAGGGCAAGATTTAAATAACCTTTTTTTTAAAAAAAAAAGAAATAAATAAAATTGACCTTAAGAGTGATTATTGGTAGATAAATCAAGATTGCATAGACCTGTTCTATGTAAACCAAACCAATAAGAGAGTCTCATATAAGTTAAATTGCTTAACTTATTTAATTTACATGACACTCTCTCATTGATTTGGTCTATATAGACTCGGTCAATACAATAATTTCACTTGAATTGAAATAATTTTAGAGAATACTACCAATCAAGTTTTTGTTGAAGGTAATCAAATTTTAAAGAGACCATATTTATTTTGAAATTTGGTAATTACATATGGTTTATCATTGCTATTTTAAATTTTTATTTTTCCTATTTTTAATAGCATAGCTGGTGCCATCCCATTTCCTATTGTTAGAGAAAAATTAATTTTGTTGTAAAGATTCAAAAGAAGATTACAAAGTGTTTTCCTTTTAATTATAGATCATGCTTTGTGGAATTTTCATTTGAACATATATAATAAGAAGCTCTAAAGGAGATAATATTAAATCATCAATCTAATTTTAATACTACAATGTATTCACTATTAAAATGCAGTTTGAGTTACAAGTAAGAAGTCAATTTCAAACTCTTTCTGAGTTGAGAATTAACTATTTTGCAAGGTAAGGTGTCGAAGTCAATTATTCAATGTTTTTGGTCTAACTAGCTGAGTAGAAAAATCCTTCATTTTCTCCATATACCCCTTTAAAGCTCCAAGACTAATAGTGTCATGATTGATAAATATCATAGATTTAATAAAAGTCTGTCTTGTTCCTATATTCTCCCCTGTTAGAGAAGAGTTAATTATATTACAAAACAATTTAAAGTGTTGGAATGTGGTGTTTAGGAGTTGTCTATGTGTTTTTGTTTAATATAATTGTAGATTCAATCAACTAGTTCCAAATTTTTAGAAGGTTATTTTTTTTTTTTGATCATGTTCATATCATGACACAATTGTAGGTTCAAGATTTTTGTTGTTTATTTCAGTTCTTATATAAGTTTGTAACTAAATGAATAATTTAAGGAATTCACTTCAATTTTCTAAATAAATCCAATTGTTGCATTTTCTGTTCTTCCTCTTCTTTACTTTTATCAAACTAACAGTGGTATCAAAATTCTTTTATTTAAGGGGCCTATGCTATTTCTAACTTCATGGAATCCAAGACAAATTTTTCAGTAATTGCACCACAAGTATTTGATGGAACTAACTACCAAATATGGGCAGTGCATATGGAGACCTACTTGTAAGTTTTGGATCTTTGGGAAGTAGTGGAAGAAGACTATAAAATCATTGTCTTACCTGCAAATCCAACTATGGCTCAGTTGAAAGCACATAAAGAAAAGAAAACAAAAAAGTTAAAAGTTAAGGCTTGTTTGTTTGTAGTTGTCTCTCCTAAAATCTTAACTCAAACTATGGCCTTGTAATCTGCAAAAGAAGATATTGAATTATCTAAGGAGTGAGTATGCATGAGATGAAAGAATCAAGATTATGCAGATTTTGAATTTGACAAAGGAATTCGAGTTGCAAAGAATGAAGGACACGGAGACTATAATGGATTACTCAAAAAAGCTATTTACTAACAAAGTAAGGTTACTTGGAGCTGAGTTTTTAGACTTGAGAATTCTTTAAAAAAAATCATAGTAAGAGATATGAGGCCACCATCACTGCCTTAGAGAATACCAAGAATTTTTCAAAGATTATCTTGGCAGAACTTTTGAATTCTCTACAAGTATAAGAGTAAAGGAGATTGATAAGGGAGGATACTGAAGAAGAATGAGCTTTTATTTGAGAACAAGTGGAAGAGTAAGAAAAAAGAAGGTGAATGCAGTGGTGCAAATTTTGTACTAGCATATGCAAAAAGCAAGAAGGAGACTCAGAAAAAGTCTTACCCACATTGTCAGTATTGTGGAAAGAAAGGTCACCCACCTTTCAAGCGCTAGAGAATGTTTGATGCAAAATGCTTTAAATGCAATCAAAAAGGGCATATGGCTATCATTTGTAAATCAAAGAACCAACAATATGATGAAAAAGCTAAAACTATTGATCAAGAGGAGGCAAATCATTTGTTTGTAGCAACATGTTTTACTAGCATTGAATCAAGTTAGAGTTGGTTGATTGATAGTAGTTGCATCAACCATGTGACCTATAATAAGGAGTTATTCACTGAGTTAAACGTAGCAAACTCAACAAAGGTCATAATGAAAATGGAAAGTACATTACAGTCAAAGGAAAATGTACTATTGTCATTCTAATCTATTATGGTACAAAGTTCATTTATGATATTTTGTATGTGCCTGAAATAGATCAGAATCTATTGAGTATTGGCCAATTAATTGAAAAAGCAAATAAGTTAGTCTTTGAAAATGGAAGCTGTTAGATTTTATTTTCAAATGAAATATTAATGTTTAGTGTGAAAATGAAAGAAAAAAAATTTGCTTTAAATCCATTGGAGGAGAAGCAAGTTATTTTCTCTGCAAAGGAAAATAACACTGAATTATGGTATAAAAGGATAGGGCATTATTATTACAAAAGATTATTGCAGTTGCAATCCAAATGTATGATGATTGGATTTCTTGAATTCGCAAGTCAATTCTCACATTGTAAAGCATGTCAAACAGGAAAGCAAGTCAAATAGGAAAACAAGTAATGAAGTATTTCCCTAAAACAGCATGGAAAATATAAAAAAAACTACAACTTGTTCACACAAACATTATTGGTCCTCAAAACACACCTTCTCTAAATGGTAGCTTGTATTGTGATGTTTTTATTAATGATTAAACTCGTATGTGTTGAATTTTCTTTTTAAAGCACAATTCTATAGTAGCTCAAGTATTTTGAAAGTGAAAGTTAGTAGCTACAAAATTCAGATACTCAAGTTTGATAATGGCAAAAGGTATACTTTAGAAGCTTTCATATTTATATTGTTATATGAGTAGCACATGTAATTAATTATGTGCATGAGAGGCTCCCTAGCCAATCAAAATAATATAAAAATACAATATTTATAAAACAATTTGTATTTACTTAATTAGGAATGATGGGCTTATCTTTGTTATTTGAGCAAGTCTAATATAGAATGAGTCTTACAATTGACCGTTAAGAGCATCTCCAATAAATTATTTATTTAAATTATACTTTTTATTTTAAAAAATCATATTTTATAAAAAAAAATGTCTTAAATGAACTTTCTGTTTTTAAAAATTTATAGTAGAGAGTTAAATTCACTCTCTATTTTAATTATAATTAATACATTTCAACTTTTATGTATATATTATATTTTTTATTAATATATTTCTCTAAAAATATTTTTCTTATAATAAAAGTTATTTTTTTATTTAACTAACTATTAATTTGTATGAAATAAAATAAAATAAAGAGTTAAAATATAAATAGTTTATTAAACTTGTAAATAAATTTTATTCTCTATATTTAAAAATATTTTTTTATTCCACTAAAATTGCTTTTAAAATAAAAAATATTGTTGGATATGCCCACTTACACCATTGCTGGATCGGTGTAAACATTTAGTAAAGTAAGGAGACATTTCAAATTATTACTCTTTGCAAGAATGTAGTTTTTTTTAAAAAAAATTAAGGTTTTACTTTGGAGATAAATTCAGCTCCCGCTAACTTAAATCAATTCGAATTTTGCCACCAAATAATTTTAATTAATTTTATATTATTCATGTAAGCTAAGGATTGTGACCTTTTCTTTCTCATTTTTTTCAAATGGTGTGTTTGGCCACTATCCACCTAATTTGCGGCCCATCCCATTAATTCACCCTTTTGGATAGTGGGGCCCTTTCTTTTTAATTCATTATCATTATTCTTATTTCTTTTTTTAAATAACAAACATCATCATTATTATTATTATTATTATTATTATTATTATTATTATTATTATTATTATTATTATTATTATTATTTTGCTGGTTTTTAGGTTCAGAAGATTTTGATTATGATTTCCTCAAAAAGAAGAGTTTGATTAGCATATAACATAATATTGAGAGTTATCGATATAAACCTATTTTTCTTTGAATAATCTTACAATTTTTTTGCTTTGCATAAGAAAGAAAAAAGGAATAATATGATTACAATTATATTCATTTTCAAATATATATACATATATACCTTTTTCTTTAATTTTTAACAAATTCACAGTTAAAATTGTTAATAAATACTGCCTCCTTGCATGTACTTTCACTTCATAAAGCTAATCAACCTTGAAAGAATGTGTTGTAATGATATCCTTTTCACCTCCTTAATCTCTTATTTGCCAATTTGACCATTGAATCAAACAGTGAAAGCAAAAGAGAGTTCAACAAGTGATATAAAAGTCGGAAAAATAAAGAAAAGTATGAAAAAGTTACCATGAAAAACTAAATTGTCAAAGCACAAGAAAAAGTGTCAATTGCAGTGAAAGCACAAAAAAGTTTATTCTATTCTACCTTCCCTATCAAGTTTATGTAATTCAGCTGTTTTCAAAAAGCAACAAAATATAAAATAATAAAAAAAATGATTGCATTTATCCATTTTATTTTTAAATTCTTTTAATTTATTTTCGGGAAAACTAACGAAATTTTAAATCTTTATTTGCTAATTCAACTTCTTTCTCAACATTATTACGGAAAGAGGTATGTGCAGTAAATTATTAATTAATAATATATGTAAAGGCATTGTTATATTAATTATACAATGGTAAATTCTCTTTTGGAGGAGGATCACATAATCATTTGGCGGGCTGATTTGCTTGTCTTTCAACAACCAATCAAAAATTTCATCAGTCTTGACAACGTTAAAGGAGTAGTCCTCCATGGCCTGTGTCTGCTTGGAAGATACACATGTCGTTTTTACCTTCACAGGGGGTTTGGCTGAGATGAACACTCGCATGGCTTTGGCTACAACCAACTCAGCCAAGCAAACTTCATCATCGAAACTTTCTTCAACTTCCATGAATTTGACTTAGTCGTGTTGACAATGCACTTGTTTTGGAGGAGCCCTAGTAGCTGGTCATTTTTGCTCATTCTCTCTAAGAACAGCTCCACAGTTTGCTACCCTAGTAATAACTAATAAGGTCGGTCATATCTCTTAACTGGTGGCCTTCAAAGTGTTCTCAAATATTAAAACTCAACCCTTTAAAAGCAAAGGCTACACAATCTCTTTCTGATGAAGGCATCTGATAATGTATGCTTATATGCCTAAATCTTAAAAGATTCTCATTACGATTTGAAAAAAATGTCTTTGGAGAATATTTTTTAATTTTTAATATTTTTAAATTTTGAAAACTGATTTTTTAAAGAAATTTGTAAATATATATTTTTTTCAGAAATAAATTTGAGAAAAATAGATTATAAAAAATTAAAAAAATCAGTCAATTAAATAAAAAAAATTCTAAATCTGTTTTTTATAAACGTAATCGATAATCCCAAATAATCTGGTAAACCAACTGAACTGACTTTTGCATCATGGCTGTCAGGTCTGCTACAGTCACGGTCGGTGATGCTCTAAAAAAATTTAAATGAAATTTATCTTCCATTTCATCTTAGGTAGAAATTGAATTAGTCAATAAGTTTGTGTACCAAACAAAAGTTGTATTGGTTGATGAGTTGCCGAAGAGCCTCAATCTCCAATAATCATTTTTGGCTGCTTCAACATATTCCACTATAAACATTGCTACATGTTCAACTGTTGATCTGTTCTTTTCCCCTGAAATGGGTAAACTCTGGAATTTATAGTTTCTCAAAAATGGATACATGCGATTAATCTATTTCGAATATTGTTTATAGTACATGGTCATATTCCTCTGGACCTCAACTCTCTTTCCTTCCAAAATTTCATCAAATGGTTCTTTTAATATAATCCCTTTATCCATATCCACCAACCTGCTAGTACGAGGCTCTATGTGGTGGATAAGGTTGCAAATAATTACCTTTATTGAAGCCATGTTGTGGCCAACCCTACTAATCTAGTGGAGGAGGAAAGGCTAGAGCCTAGGCCACTGTGGGGGACACAGTGGCTGATATGGTTGTTGGTAAGGTGGTGGCCCCTTGGGCTAGTAATGGTGGTGTTTGTGGAGCTGGCAGATAGGATGGCTAATGAGGTGATGGTTGATTTTGTGGTTGCTAATTAGGTGATGGCCAGTTATCTGCATTTGGTTTCTGCTGTCTCAAAAGCTAAACTTAACTATAGACCAGTTGCTGAGAAGGTGGTTATGCTCCTTTAACTCCTATTATAACTTCCATGGCCTAGAGTGACTAGTTAATATTCTGAGCAATATGTTGCTGACTTCTTCCTAGCTCTTGCTTTAGCTGGTTCATAAAGGTCTCGACTGAAGTTTGCAACTGCATGCCTATTCTGCAATAATCTTCAAGCATTTGACGTACTACAGTCTCCATTTGAGTCATCACATTGAGCATCATCTCATGGTTAACCTTACAACTCTTTGCATGATGGATTGATAAGCCACGCTGTTTAGTGCGAATGGTCGTGGAGGAAGGAGTTCCCTATTATAACCCATTTGGGCTTACTTTCGCAGTGCAAAACCTTTGGCTGGCTGGTTGGTACTGCCAGCTTCAACTGTTTGGATAATTTCACTTGCATTTTTATCCATCTCTTTATCTTTCCACTTTTGCAACCTCGTATGCACAGACATACAATCAAACTCCCACTGTGGTCCCTAGATTTGTTCATCGCTTGATGATAAAAGGCCGATAAAATTTATATTTCAAAAAGTGGGTCATAGGTTCCTTTGTATGAGATCTTGTCCGAATAAGCGACCAGTTCGGGTTGGTGTCAATAGGCGGGGTGACCACAATCTTATGTCAAGATTTTGAGACACAGGAGCAATCAACGTAGCGAGAGCGGATCACGGTCGTGACAAGCAGCAATCATATTGTGTAAATGACTAAATACTTAAAACACGAGAAATTAATATAAAATAAAAATAAATATTGAAGAATATAAAAACAATTATTTATCAAAAATTAAATAGCTACAACCTAAATTGACCGATATGTAAATGCCCAAGTGGACAAAATGATATTTAGCTAATAAATATGCATCTATTTTTAATGTCTTATGAATGACACATATAACCAATCATGGGTATAGACGACTTCTTTAGTTAATCAAAACATTATAAAATTATAGCATTTACGAAAGAATTTATATTTACCAAAATCTCACCATATTTTTAAAAATAGTGTGTTTTTTTATTGTTTCAGCAGGCTCAATATAGAAATGGCTCTTGCAATAGATCTCTATCATGAGTCTACACCCTTATTAGACCCGTGTGAACAGTTATCAATACATTTTTCAAATTATTACTCTTTGCACGAATGTAGTTTTTTTTTTTTTTTAAATTAAGGCTTTAATTTGGAGATAAATTCAGTCCCCGCTAACTTAAATCAATTCGAATTTTGGCACCAAATAATTTTAATTAATTTTATATTATTTATGTAATCTAAGGATTGTTACCTTTTCTTTTCCATTTTTTTCAAATGGTGTGTGTGGCCACTATCCACCTAATTTGCGGCCCATCCCATTAATTTACCCTTTTGGATAGTGCGGCGCTTTCTTTTTATTTTCATTATCATTATTATTATTATTTTTATTTCTTTTTTTTATTTATATAACAATAATATTATCATTATTATTATTTCTTTTAATCTTGTGGTAATATGATTTTTGCAGGTTTTCAGGTTCAAAAGACTTTGTTTAGGATTTCCTCAAATAGAAGAGTTTGATTAGTATATAATATAATATTGTGGGTTATCAAGATAAACCTATTTTGCTTTAAATAATCTTACTATTTTTTTTTTGTTTTGCGTATTAAAGAAAAAGGAATAATATGATTACAATTATATTCAGTTTCAAATATATATATATACCTTTTTCTTTAATTTTTAACAAATTTACAGTTAAAATTGTTAATAAATACTGCCTCCTTGAATGTACTTTCCTAACCAACCTTGAAAAAATGTTTGGGAGGAGAAAATAAGGGAGAAAAATATTTTTTATTTTTTTTATATTTGGAATAAAGTTAAATTAAAAAGTAGATAAGGAAAAGTATGAATTTTTTTATCCGTAGTTAAAAGTCAATAACTAAAGATAAAAATATAATTTTACTAATTTTTTTCTAATTTTTATATTTTTTATTTAAAAAAAAGTGAATGGTGAAAAATAAATCTTATTTTTTTTATTTTTTAAATAGAACAAAGCAAAAATCCTTTTTTATTTTACTTTTTTTTTCGGTTCATATTTTTTTTGGGGTTAATTTCTTATTCGGAAATTTGGCCATTGATTCAAACAGTGAAATAAAAAAAAAGAAGTCAACAAGTGATATAAAAGTCAGAAAAAGAAGGAAAATTATGACAAAGTAAACAAGAAAAAGTGTCAATTGCAGTGAAAGCACAAAAAAGCTGATTTTATTCTACCTTCACTAGTTTTATGTGGTTCAGCTGTTTTAAAAAGAATCAACAAAATAAAATTAAAAAAAATGATTGCATTTATTTATTTTATCAATTTTATTTTTTAATCTCTTTAACTTACTTTCTGGAAAACAAACGAAATTTAAAATCTATATTTGTTAATTCAACTTCTTTCTCAACATTATTAAGGAAAGAGGTATATGCAATAAATCATTAATTAATAATATATGTAAATGCATTGTTATATTAATTATAAAATGGTAAATTAGTTCTAATTTTATATTTTGTTTTTGGGTACAAAGTTCTAATTTTATATTTTAATAGTTCAAATAACATACTCAAACTGTAGATATAGCAGTTCTTAATTTATTACGTAAATCAATGACAATAATTTTTAATATTAATTATAGAAAATAATTTTAATATTATAGTATTATAGTATTGTGTCATTAACTTAGGTATTTTTATTGATTAATTAAAATTTTAAAATATTTTGAAATCCGAATTGGGTTAGATTTTTTTTTTTTATCGAATAAATTTTAAATTGTCATGTTCACATATAAATTATTTTATAGAATTTAATTGAATAAATAAAACTTAAAAAACAAAATCAATAAATACGTAAAAGTCCATAATTACATTCACGAAACTGCTATTTTTCTTACCATACTACATATTTCATGCAATTATATCCATTATAATAATATTGTTCACTTCGCAATAAAAGCCAAAGTAATGATATTCACGAAAAAACTATTTTTTTCCCTAATATTTTAATTTCTTACCATACTGCATGTTTCATATAATTCTATCAATTACAATTATATTGTTCACTTCGCAATAAAAGCCGCAAGTCAGAAGTTGAAAGCATACCAATCATGGATTATCCTACATGTATAATAACTATTTTTTTTTTCAATTTCTATTTATGTATTTTTCTGTATATAATAAATATATTCTGTTCCACTTTAAATATTTATTATTATGAAATCAATAAAGTATTAATTCATATTTTTTATTTTTTCTTTACTTCAATGAAATGGACTATATAACATTAAAATCTTTACTATTATTTTTTCTCTATTTTATACATATTCATCCATATTTGGTAAAACATGATTGTAATGAGAATATAATGTAAATATTTAAAAAATAAATAAAATGGTAATTTAATCAATAAATTTGTTGTGTAAATTTGAGATTGCTCAATTATTTTCTTAATTCTTCTGCAAAAACAATAAGGACTATTAAGGCAATATTTGACATTAAATTTAGAAAAAAAATACTTTTCTATTTTAAAAATTGTTTTTTAAGAAAAATTGGTAAATAAATATATTTTCTGAATATATTTGAAAAAAATTATAAAAAATTAAACAATTAAATTAAAAATAAATCTAAACCTATTTTTTATACATTCAATAATAATTCCAAATATCTCTAAAGTGAGACGGGAGGGAGTATGTAACTCATTTAGTTCTATAAACCTCATATCCCTCCGAAACTGAAATTAATCAAGCAGATAATATTTACTTGAATAAGATGTTATATAAATGAAATTATAAATCAATTTAATCGTAATTTTCTACATATAATATGATTAATTATCACTTTAAAATAATTGTATTAATTATTACAATAACGTTACTCAATTCAAAAAAAAAAAAAGCAAAGGAGCAACCATGGATTCATAGGAATGGGGCCTGTGATATTTGTAGTCGCATGAGCAGAGCATAAAAAATATACTAGGTTTTTCTAAATAACAATAAGAAAAAAAATAGAAAAGCAAAACGACAACAGAGCTAAGATAAGGGTTCAATGATTCCACCCATATCAGATCATATGAGGTTAAAAAGGTCCACCCATCCCTAACCCCACCAGTCACCGTTTCGAAAAGTGCTTCTTCGAAGGCTTCCGGGGGACTGTGAAAACCCCAAATTACCCTCAAGAATTTTTATTTTATTCTTTTGGAAAATGAGTTTGTCTTAGTTTTTAAAGAATCTCTGCATCTTCTGTATGTATTTTGTTGTTGTCTGTCTGTATTATCTCTGAATGTGTGTGGGTCTCTATTTTTCTGTGCAATTTACATTACCCACTCTGTTTTTGCTAGTATACATATGCCCTCACTATCCTTCTCTTCTTCTTCTTCTTTCTTCCTCTCCCACCACTTTCATGCCTACTACGCTCCTTCTGCTCCTTTTTTCAATCTTCAGCCTTCAATTCTTTAATTTAAAGATTCCCCATTTTTGCTCTCTTTTCCCTTTATCCGTTCTTCAATGGCGGCCCTCACTGGTTTTTACTTCATTTTCTCTCTGTTTCTATGTGCATTCGCTCAGCGCAGCCCTGAAAATCTGGCTGAGATTCAAGCTTTGATGTCTTTTAAGCTTAATCTTCATGACCCACTTGGGGGTTTGAGCGGTTGGGATTCTTCAACTCCATCAGCTCCATGCGATTGGCATGGAGTTGCTTGTATAAACAACCGAGTCACTGAGGTCCGTCTTCCTCGTCTTCAACTCAGTGGTCGACTCAGTGACCAATTAGCTAACTTACACATGCTTCGGAAGTTGAGTCTCAGGTCTAACTCCTTCAATGGAAGTATTCCTTCTTCTCTCTCGAAATGCACCCTCCTCCGTGCTGTTTTCCTCCAGTATAACTCTTTCTCCGGTAATCTTCCGCCGGAGATCGGTAACCTCACCCATCTTCAAGTGTTAAATGTAGCTCAAAATCATCTCTCCGGTGAAATCTCTGCTAATCTCCCACCAAACCTTGTCTACTTGGATCTTTCATCAAACACATTCTCTGGTTCAATCCCACCTGCTATTGCTAATCTCTCTCAGCTTCAACTCATCAATCTTTCGTACAATCAGTTTTCCGGTTCGATTCCGGCGACATTCGGTAAGCTTCAGTATCTCCAGTATCTGTGGCTGGATTATAATCTTTTAGAAGGGACTCTGCCTTCTGCCATCGCTAATTGCTCCTCGCTTGTGCATTTGAGCGCCAACGGCAACGCGCTTGGTGGTGTGATCCCGGCGGCCATTGGAGCTCTTCCTAAGTTACAAGTCCTTTCTCTTTCGCAAAATAATCTCTCTGGTTCAGTTCCATTATCCATTTTCTGCAATATATCGGTTTATCCGCCGTCGCTTCGGATCGTGCAGCTTGGGTTCAATGCATTTACGGACTTTGCTGCGCCTGAATCAGGGGATTGTTTCAGTATTTTGCAGGTTTTGGATCTTCAGAAAAATCGAATACATGGTGTGTTTCCTTTCTGGTTATCTAAGGTGGATACATTGTCGATGTTGGATTTTTCAGGAAATTTATTTTCTGGTGTGATTCCGCCGGAGATTGGGAATTTGTCGAGGTTACAGCAGTTACGGGTGGCTGACAATTCTTTCGGCGGCGTGATTCCGGTGGAGATAATGCAATGTAGGTCACTGCGAATTCTCGATATTGAAGGGAACCAGTTTTCAGGGAAAATCCCTGCTTTCCTGAGTGATATAAGAGGTCTAAAAGAGTTATCTTTAGGTGGAAATCAATTCTCCGGTTCAGTTCCAGCGACTTTTCGCAATCTCACTGAACTGGAAACATTGAGTTTACATGATAACGGTTTGAACGGAAGCTTGCCGGAGGAGCTGATCAGTTTGAGTAATTTGACTATGTTGGACCTCAGTGGAAACAAATTTTCCGGTGAAATTCCTGCAAACATCGGGAATTTGAGTCAGCTGATGTCACTGAATTTGAGTGGAAATGGTTTCTCAGGGAAGATTCCAGCTAGTTTAGGGAATCTATTGAGGCTTACAACTCTTGACTTGAGCAAACAGAATCTATCAGGACAGTTGCCCTCTGAGCTTTCCGGTTTGCCTAATCTTCAAGTGATTGCTTTGCAGGGAAATATGTTGTCTGGAGATGTTCATGAAGGGTTCAGTAGTTTGATGGGTTTGCGCTATTTGAATCTAAGTTCCAATTTTTTATCTGGTCAGATTCCAGCAACTTATGGCTTTCTTCGTTCGTTAGTTGTTCTTTCACTATCCAATAATCAAATATCTGGATTGATTCCACCAGAGCTTGCTAATTGCTCTGATCTTGAAATTCTTGAGTTGCACTCCAACTCTTTGAGTGGTCCTATTCCTGCTGATCTATCTCGCCTTGCACATTTGAAAGTGCTTGATCTCGGTAGGAACAATTTATCAGGTGAAATCCCAGAGGAAATCTCTCAATGTGTGTCATTAACTTCATTGTTACTTGATGCTAATCATCTCTCAGGTAGCATTCCAGATGCATTATCCAATTTATCCAACCTAACATCGCTTGATCTCTCCATTAACAACTTGAGTGGGGAGATTCCCCCTAATCTTATCCGAATTGCTAGCTTGGTGTACTTCAATGTATCCAGCAATGACCTTGAAGGTGAGATTCCACAGATGTTGGGTTCTAGGTTTAACAATCCATCAGCATTTGCGGGTAACCCGGACCTTTGTGGTGAGCCGCTGGAAAACGAATGTGTAGCTGAAAGGGATAGAAGGAAAAGGTTGATCCTTTTTATTGTTGTGGCCGCAACTGGAGCTTTGCTTCTGTCATTGTGTTGTTGCTTCTACATTTTCAGCCTCTTGAGATGGCGAAAGAGGCTAAAACGAAAGGCAGCAGGGGAGAAGAAACGAAGCCCTGGAAGGGCTAGCTCAGCAGCGAGTGGGGGTCGCGGCAGCACAGATAATGGAGGGCCGAAGCTTGTTATGTTCAACAACAAGATCACAGTCGCAGAAACAATCGAAGCAACTAGACAATTCGACGAGGAAAATGTGCTTAGCAGAACACGGTATGGATTAGTTTTCAAGGCCTGTTATAACGATGGAATGGTGCTCTCAATAAGGAGACTTCCAGATGGATCACTGGATGAAAACATATTCAGAAAAGAAGCTGAATTCCTAAGCAAAGTGAAGCACAGAAACTTAACAGTTCTTCGAGGATACTACGCAGGGCCACCCGATTTAAGACTGCTTGTCTATGATTACATGCCAAATGGAAACCTCGCCACTCTCTTGCAAGAAGCATCTCACCAAGACGGTCATGTACTCAATTGGCCAATGCGTCACCTAATAGCACTCGGAATCGCCCGTGGACTAGCCTTCCTGCATTCATCAAACATGGTTCATGGAGACATCAAGCCACAGAATGTGCTATTCGATGCAGATTTCGAAGCCCATATCTCCGATTTCGGCCTAGACCGATTGGTAGTAGCAACTCCAGCAGAACCCTCAACTTCAACAACAGTTGGCACATTGGGGTATGTATCACCAGAAGCTGTACTAACAGGAGAAATCACAAGAGAATCAGATGTCTACAGCTTTGGCATAGTATTGCTGGAATTACTAACCGGGAAAAGGCCAGTAATGTTCACTCAAGATGAAGATATAGTGAAGTGGGTGAAAAAGCAATTACAAAGGGGTCAAATTACAGAACTTTTAGAGCCAGGATTGCTTGAACTTGACCCTGAATCATCAGAGTGGGAAGAATTTTTGCTCGGAGTCAAAGTTGGGTTACTTTGCACAGCACCCGACCCACTCGATCGACCAACGATGTCCGATGTCGTTTTCATGCTCGAAGGTTGCCGTGTTGGTCCTGATATTCCGTCCTCAGCCGATCCGACTTCTCAGCCCTCTCCGGCTCAACAACCCGAAACATTTTGAGATCCGAGACTTTTTACAGAAAATTTAGTTAATATCCAATCGAAATGGTAGCGTGGAATTTTTTTCCATTTGTAATTTATTTTAATCTTTAAAAAATGGTGTTTCAATTTGTTTCGACAAATTGGCCTTTCCTTTCCTATTATTTTTGCTTTTTTATAGATTAATTTTTCTTGATTACTGCCGGCCTCTGGGGGGAGTTGTGGGGTCAAACGTATTCAGTCAACGATTATGACAGGCGCAGTTAAAGATGTCCGGAAAAAGACAAGGGTGGGTCCACAAAGGCCCACCTTTTCTCCCGCCAAAATCCGAATAATGAGAGAAAGAGAGAGAGAGAAGCAGTCTGGTTTTAGTCACATGGCAGCTTAAGCGCTCTTTTACTAGTGGAAAAAGTAGCCGTTAATGTTTGTGGGGTCGGAGATACAACAGGCCGAAAAAGTATTTTTTTTAAAAAAGTAAAAAATAAGAATCCTTTTAGATAGAGTTTTGTTAGGGACCAACTCAGGGGTAAAACTTCAAGAAGATTCGATCATTGGTGATGCCACGTGGGTTCTCTGTTGCCCTAAACAGCGCACAGAAATTCAGGACCCACTGGAACAGCAGAGGAAATGAGGGAAAAGAGATAAACTGATGGTTCAAAAATTCAAACATTTCAACATCTAAATTATTATTTTTTTTATTTATAGTATTTTAAAGTGGGTCCTGTCTTTTTATGTAAATTCTAAATTTACATTTGAGATAATGAGTAATTTTCATTGCAGTACTGAAAGCAGCTACCAGCAACTGGGTTCGATTTTGTTTGCATGCAAAATTGTACAGCAATAGCCAATAATTTGTTTTCTCTCTTTATTATTTTCTCTGCTTGTTTTGCATGGGAGCACATGCAGCAGCCAGCAGCGGCTCAGCCAATAATCAAATAATCAGATTCTTTCTCAATAAAAATGTTTCGATAGAATTAAAGACAACAGTAATAAATTAATGCGGGGAATTCAAAGAATCCGAACCAGTGACCGTTAAAGCATTAATTTAATGGTTTAATAGTCTCATTTTATTAGTAGAGTCAATTCCATATTTCGTGTCAATCCATTTAATATATATATTAATTTTTTTAATTCATACCTAATATATTTATTATATTGTAAATAAATTAATCCATTTAATATATTTATACTATATTATATGTTAAATTTTATAAAATAATATTATTTTAAATTATTTATTATTTTTGTATTTTTAAATTAAAAATATATATTATTTAATTATTATAAAAATATATTTAATTGTTAAACAATTATAAAAATATATATATTTTATATTTTATATTATAGTAAATTATAAAAAATTTCATGAAATTTTAATAAAATATACTTATAAAATAAATTTTAAAAAAATTAATAACGAATCACTTATTTTTGGATAAAAATATTATTTAAAATAACAATTAAAAAAATTGATATTTGAATGTATTAGTTGATTTAAACGAATAGAAATTTTAAACTATTATAAAATATTATTAAACTGTATATAAAATTTTAAATAATTCACACAATTATCTTGAATATAGAAAAATTTGGTAATATATTACACTATACTATTTGAAATTTTATAATATAAAATAAATGAGTATTATTTTAAATAATATAAAAATAAATTTTAATTTTTTAAAAATTTATTTCTAATTTAAAAAATTGAGTTAATATCGTTTTACTTTCGTGTGTATTATATATATATATATATATATATATATATATATATATATATATATATATATATATATATATATATATATATATATATGCGTTTCTTGACTGCTACAGCACGCTTTAGGCAGAGTTCTTATCTTGATTTCTGTTTCTTTTGTATTTTTTTCTTCTTGTTTTTAATTCAATTTGTCCATTTCTTGTTGGATTTCTGTTTTAAGTCAATTGGTCCATTTATATGAGAGACTGATGTAATTAAGTCTCTTGTATAAAATTTTACAACACGAAAAAAATGTTTGAAGAAATAAATTTTTAAAAAATTAATAGTTTATTTTTATGGTATTTGAGATAATAATTAGAAAAATTGAGATTTAAATATAGTAATCTCTTTATAGTTTCAATCATTGGTAATAAGTAGAAAATTTAAATTTTTATAAAATATCATTAGATTGTATATAAATATTTAAAGAATTTATATAAAAATATTTCAAATATAGAAAAATTATATAGTATATTATATTACAAGATTTGAAATTTATACAATATTAAATGAATTAATATTTATCTTAACTGTTAATTTTTTTAAAAAAAAATTTATCTATAATTTAAAAATCTCAGCAGGATTTTCTATAATTTGTTCAGAATTTTATTCTACATTTTTCAAAAAAAATTATTCTACTTGCTCTTTCACTATTAATTGAATTAATCTTTCAACTAAAAATTTATTCAATAGACTATTATTAATTATATGCAATATATTTTATAACTAAAATCTAACTGAAAATTTATTAATTAACTTTTTTAATCATTGGTGTTAGATGACAAATATTTCATAAATTAGTTCAAATGTAATAATTAATTGAATGAACTAAATAAATTTTCAGTTAAAGAATTTTATTGCATAAATTTATAAAATTCATATCCAGACCAAAATATGTTTTTCTTTTTTCCCAAAATTAAATGTGCAAGAATTGAAGTGTATCAGCTAGCGAGTGATTTTGTTATAAGTTCAAATATTCATATATTTTTAAATGATGATATAAGGCTTTGTCAATCAAGCAAATCCTTAACCACTGTTGAATGATTTTATAGTAACACTGACCTTTCACCACCCACCAACTCTAAAAACTTGCATTGAACTCAGATTCAATCTTAATAGCAAACACCACTCAAGAATCCGTTTGACACTGTATTTGTCTTTTGAAAAAAAAAATTATTTTAAATTTTTTAATTTTAAAAATTAATTTTAGAGAGAAACAGTTAAATAGATATTTTTTATGCAGGTTTGAGAAAAACAGTTTATAAAAAATTTAAAAAATCAGTCAATTAATTCAAAAAAAATTATAAATCTATTTTTTAGACACTTAACAACAATTCCAAACAACTCTTAACTAATATTTTTTTAGATATAAAAGTTAAATATTTTTTATATTATTTTTTATATTATTATTTTTCACTTATATATTCTTATTTTGAATATTGCGAAATCCATATAAAAAAAAAATGCACGTGTCCTTAGAGAATGGACAAAGTAATGAGAACAAGGTAGCTAGTACTTCTCTTTATTGATAGAATTTCAACAAAATGTTGTTTTTTTTTAATGGATTACTTGCAAATAACCTAACAATATTGTCTAATGAATTATCAACTCGTATTCACTAATTTATAAAATTAATATATATATATATATATATATATATACAAAACTATCACGTGAGTTTAGATTTCTGATGCATCATACATGGATAACCATATAGTTTAATGTGTCTTACACAATTAACACTCGGAATTTTTATTTTGTGACAATAATCTAATTTCTTATGAAAATTGATTTGGGGGGGCTTATGTAGCATAATTAAGTTATGAGATTCAGACATTAATATAGAAGAAAACTAATTTTTGGGTTTTCACTTTTGAGTGTGAGGGTCTGCATTCTTTTAGTCAAATAATTATGCATTAGTTGCTAATTAATTGAACAATGCTGAATAACGTCCATCAACCCTTTCCAATCATGCATAAAATTTTTAATGATTACCTAATTAAATGATATAATTCGGACAATGCCAAAACATGTCAACTCATTAATACACCTCTAAAATGTCTTGTCCTTAGCTTATATCAAAATATTCCCATTAATATGAACACAAAAGTGGAGAATGCCCAACATTTGATATCTCAACATGTCAATTAAGGGCCTAACAATCCATATTTTTTTTAACTTTTCAAGACAATTTTGTTATATGATTAAAGTCTAATTCTCTTTTTTATATATATATATATATATATATATATATATATATTACTTTAAATTTTCATATTGAGATTTTTTTATTTCACTTTTAAATGTTTATTTTAGAAATTGATATAGTATCTAATACATATTTTTTTCATGTTGCTTTTATATATTGAAATTTTATATTTTTTTATAATTTTTTTTAAAAAAGTAAAAAGGTATTGAAATAAATAGTTGTGAGATTCTTCTAAAATTGATAGTAATTAAATATTTTTTAGTTTAATTTGAAAATTTTTTAAATAAATATTTGAAGTGAAAAGGATAAAAAGGACATAGAAAATAATTAAAAAAATAGTAAAAATTGTGATATTAAGCAAGGAAATGATATCGATGTAGCCTTTACACCCTTTTCACTTTGTACTTGACATTGATGCATTGACTTAGCTACCCACACCCGTAATTGGTGTTTGTCGGTCTTTAATAATAGTTAAGGAGAGAGACAAGGAAAAAGACTTTGTTAAAAAAGGAATGTGGAACCCACACGGTCCCACCACTTCCCATCAACAAATTAAGGAAATAATATATTATGAAAATTATTCTAATAAATAAAGATTTATGTGGTTGGAAGAATGATACCTATATTCATGAGTAATATAGTGAATAATTTTCTGTTATATTAAAATGAAAGAGGTACAACAGCATAGTATATATATTTTCAAACAAAATTCAAAATTATAACTGAAAAACTAAATTAGAACATAAAAAACCGGTCATACTATATTGTGGGGAGTGAATCCTCATGTGGTCAGTACTGCCCAAAATAATAATAAAAAAAAAGTTAAATGGGTTGATAAATAAATTTTTGTTTTAAGCAAATTAAAAATAATGTATAAAAAATAGAGAGATAAAAATATAAAATTTTATAGAGATTCAGATGTTAATAAACTCTATATATTTTTCTAAAGTGTTATAATAAAAATTTGAATATACTGATTGTCTTGTAGTTACAATTATTGGTAACGAGTAAAAATTTTAAATTTTTATAAAATATTATTAGAAAATATATGAAATTTTATATAATTTACATAAAACTATCTCAAATATATAAAAATTATGTAGTATATTACACTGTAATACTTGAAATTTTATAATATAAAATAAGTGAATATTATCTTAAATAATATGAGTAAATTATTAATTTTTTAAAATTTTATTCTAACTGTAATTTAAAAAATTCAGGAGAGTTAACATCGTTTTACTTTCATGTTATATATATATATATATATATATATATATATATATATATATATATATATATATATATTAAATAATATGAGAGTTAATATAAAATAAGTAAGTATTATCTCAAATATATGCGTTTCTTGACTGCTACAGCACGCTTAAGGCAGAGTTCTTATCTTGATTTCTGTTTCTCTTGTCTTTTTTTTTTCTTCTTGTTTTTAATTCAATTTGTCCATTTCTTGTTGGATTCCTGTTCGAAAAATTCTTTACATTTTAACCAGAAAATAAAAAATTAATAATTTATCTTTAGATAAAAATAATATTTAAAATAATAATTAGAAAAATTAAAATTTAAATATATTGATTGACTTATAGTTTCAATTATTGGTAATAAGTAAAAATTTTAAATTTTTATAAAATATTATTAGACTGTACATAAAATTTTAAAAAATTCATATAAAAATGTATCAAATATACGAAAATTATATAGCATATTATACTGTAATATTTAAAATTTATACATTATTAAATAAATAAATATTATCTCAAACGACATTAGATAAATTGTTAGTTTTTTAAAAATTTATTTTTGTCTAAAATTTTCAGCAGGATTTTTTATAATTTGTTCAAAATTTTATTCTACATTTTTGAAAAAAAAAATTCTACTTGCTCTTTCACTATTAATTAAATTAATCTTTCAACTAAAAATTTATTCAATAGACTATTATTAATTAGATGCTATATATTTTATAAATAAAATCTAACTGAAAATTTATTAATTAACTTTTTTAATTATTGGTGTTAGATGACAAATATTTCATAAATTAGTTCAAATGTATTAATTAATTGAATAAACTAAATAAATTTTCAGTTGAAGAATTTTATTGCATAAATTTATAAAATTCATATCCAGACCAAAATATGTTTTTCTCTTTTTCCAAAATTAAATGTGAAAGAATTGAAGTGTATCAGCTAGTGAGTGATTTTGTTATAAGTTCAAATCTTCATATATGTTTAAATACGCATATTCATAGGTGTGATTGAAATAGTGTCTAAAGTGATGAAGCTGGTCATGAAAGCTTCTATTCATAATTTATAAAATCCTTGACAGGGATAACAATTTGTGCTTTAAGGGTAGACCAAAATGTTTATAGTTATAAACAATTGAATATCAAGATTTGATGTGTACAAGCTTTACGAGCATGACCTTGTCTTTCATTGGTATAAAAATGCATATTCAAATGAGTGGTTATTTGCATTAACGGACGTAAATGACTTCTCAATTTTATTTTTTGAACTTTAATCCATTTGAATCAACTAACTTTTGTAGTTTAAGGAAAATTTAATATGTTTAATTACTTATAACACAAAAATAAGGTTTAATTTTCTATTATTCAATTATTTGTTATTATCAAAATTATAAAAACACCTTTCAAGATTCAACAACTAGTGTTGGATACCTCTGTTTTTTTTACATCTTGGGTCACACTGTGAGCTTTTTGAATCGAATTACAAGTTTGATGCAATAAAATTTATGCCACATTAATATAGTAAAACAATTTTCTATATTTATTGATTATTAGTGGTGCAAAATTCTCACAAATTGTATAGAAACAGTTAATAGAAAATTATTATAATATAATGATTAAAAGAGTGTTATAAATTAGAGGATATTTCAAAATAATTTGAGTCAATTTGAGGTTAACTTCATTACAACTACAAAAAAGCTCTTATTAATTCCCTTAAACTTCTGACGTGAGATTGTCTCAAATACCAATCAACATTTGCAAGTGCAATAATACCCTTTTATCTTTTTATATTTCAATCAGGTAAAGTAGTGTATCCGACTGACTAACTAATGTGTCTATACATGACTTATAAATATACAACATATATAAATTAATTAAAAACTCATGATAAGAATAGATACACCTTATATATATATTGGTACATATTTTATTTATAGATATGTATTTGTTTTAGAATGTACATAATTTATGTAAAGAGTTCTTTATCAGCATGACATTTTTAACAATGTTGCATTTGTTTATGCGATCCTTTAGTGGAATTATTGAACTCGCAAACCCTTAGATACTCATATTCTATCTTTGTTATAAGAACAAAATCTGTGTAAGAGAAATAACTTTTACGCCGAGTTTTAACTCAGTGGTACAAATTTTAGAGTAATAGTCAATTATCCCCTAATTATAATTTTAAACAACATATTAATATACCTTTTTAATAAAAAATGTAACTTACATATATGCATATATGCATTGCATTTTATTATCAAATCATCACATCTCATATAATAATGATAAGGGAAAATTGTATTAAAATCAAATATAGATTTACCTGTCTTGCCTATTGTACTCATAAATTAAACCACATAAACTAAATTCTATGAAGCATGAGGAGTATCCGCATAAAAAAAATGCGCCTGTAAACATGAATGTTGAACATCACTAATATCCATATATTCTGACATAGTTAGATGTAACTATATGCCCTAGTAGAGTTGGATGATCTGTATAATCCGTATAAAACTGTATGGTCTTATTGACATGTCAACAAGTCCTTTAGTTCCTATCTAGGCTAATCTATAGATTTATGTCACACTTGTAGAAGATATGTCTGTATAAATCATATCATACATAACATCATATCAAGTTTTCTGACCTTTATTATCTTTTTTCTGTATCTAACTTTTTGAGACTTATTATTTCTATAACCTATATCTTACTGATCCTGTTATGTCGATTTATTTTACATTTATGAACATTAATCATTTATTCCATGTTTCATATATCAAATAACATATATATACGCATACGTTATTTATTAGGATTATGCAAACATACTTTTATGCCTAATATTTAACTTTATGTGTTCATATTACTAAATTCATTTTAATGCTTTTCCTAATGTTTTCCTACTTGCTATTAAATATTTTCTCTAATTTTGTGTTGGATTGATCATTAAATACTATCTTATATCTTTACATATATGTTAAGGCAGTAGCATTTGCTCCAAGTGAGTCGTGCATGTTTGCTTGTATATGAGAAGCAATTGTGAGCGTTGTTGGTTGTATCATATATTAGTGCATGTATATAAAAAGTATTTGCTTTGTATAGAGAATATAATTGAAACCAAAAAACTAGTAAAGTTGTATGTAATAGGACAAATTCATATGGATGAGATTTTGGGATAAGTATTTCTTTTTTTTTTTTCAAAAATGAATGGTGCTATTTGCTTGATTTGTTTCAAATTTCAAACTGTATACATAATCACAAGCATAAATGAGCCTAGGTTTCAGAGTTTTGTGATCAGATTTATTTATATTATATTATATATATATGTTTTAATTTTTGTTAATATTGTATAAAGAATATTTTTTTTGAATTTTGTGTAGTTATTACAATAAAAATATAAATTATAGCCAATGTAGGGATATTAATTATAGAATGTCACTAATTTAGGGACAAATAGTCTAAATAGTTTTGTCAATTTTGAAACGTGAATATAGAGGTGTTGTTAATTTTAGCACAGTAACTGTAAATAGTATTACTAATTTTGAGACACTAATTCTAGATTATGTCACCAATTTCATGATATAAAAATGTAGAAAGCATCATATTATTATGGACACCAATTCTAAAAATGTTGCAATTTTAAATATACTTATTCATTAATATGTCATTAATCTAATGACGCTAATTATTAAAAGTGTAGCTAATTTAGGGATACAATAAATGATTAGTGTTGTCAAACCTTTAGGAATAATGACACAAAATAATGTCACAATTTTATGTTACTAGCGCATGTCGAAAAAGCATCACAGAATAAAAAAAATATAAGCAATAGCGTCGCAGATAAATTTTCTACTTTAACTTAGCAACACTACAGGCGATGCTTTTTTTAGGTTGATAATATATTTTGTGACACTTTTTACCGTCACTAAACACTTTTTTTTGTAGTGAGTGACTATGTAACAAAATGTTGAGTCAACAACAACAACATCCTAGTTCAATGATGCAACAACAGCAACAGTGGGAGTTGGTTGATCTTGAACTTGACTTAGCTGTGACAGAGAAATTCTCCTCATTACTTGTGTTGAACCTTGAGCAGTATTTCCGTCATTTTAATACTAACAAATAAAATAGCAATAATGTATTTAACGTACTTGTTTTTTAAGTTTATTGAACAAAGTATGAAACATGATAGCAAGAATGGAGAATGAAAGAGTAACCTTAAAAAGACAAAAAATGAAGAAATAACATGTTCACGCCCGTGACCTTTTATGTCACGCCCGTGATGAAGCTTAACGCCAACTATCCAATATTTAAAGTTCACGGCCATGAAGAATCATAGCAACCATGAATGATCGTATCAGTCACGCCTGTGAGAAAATATGTCAAATTCCTCCAGAGAGCTTTACGGCTAAAGTCACCACTTTGACCACGGCTAGAAATGATGTTCACGCCCGTGAAATTAAAATGTCACGCCCGTGATCAAACACTTCAAATCCTTCTAGAATGCTTCACGACCAAAGTCACCACTCAAGTCATGGCTTGGAAGAACAGTTACGACCGTGACACTTATACTCATGACCGTGAAAGAAGAAAGAGAAACATGTCAGACGCAAAATTAAGAGTTGGTGCAATGACTATTTTCGCATTAAATGCAACCAAAGGACTATAATTCTCCATGGAAGTATAAATGCAAGTCATTTATGAATCCAGAACAAGAGAATAGCTAATACTTCAAATCAAAATCTTGTTGTAGCCATTTGTGCATTTAATACTTTCAAAACAAACATTAATTCTCTGTAAAAATGTTTTTGCTCATTATTTTATAAGAATTATAGATTTGTGAGTGTTTCTCTTTATAATTTACTACTCAAATGAGTTTGGGTATATTGGATTAAGAGTAGAACACTTATAAGAGTTATTTGTGCGAGTCTTTAAAATACAAGGAATTGATTTATTGTGTGAGCTATTAAAATACAAAAGATTTCTGGGTTAGGTGTGATCCATTATTAGAAACACCATAGTTGGGAGTGAGCTTGTAAAACTCCATTGTAATACTTAGTGTGTTAGTGAAACTCCCAATTGAGATTGGGGAGAGGAGTAGGGTTTGTTAACACCCGAACCTCTATAAATATTTCTGTGATATCTTCCTATCCCTACTCAACTTAACTTTTCTTTTCGCACTTAAAAGTTAAGAAATTTTAATATCCAATTCAATCCCCCTTTTTGGTATAATATCTGGGCAACAATTGGTATCAGAGCTTAGTCTAACATCGAAGCCTAAACAGCGCTAGCAAAGATCAAGATATGGCCAATGAGGGATTCCAAAGTCTCAAACCTTACTTTGATGGAGCAAATTATGCTCATTGGAAGTTTCGGATGGAGACATATCTGGATAGTGAAGGAATTGAAGTCTGGGGATAGTGTTCGAAAAGAATGGACACCACCAACTAGAAGATGAGTTGATGGTGAAGAAGAAATCCTGTCAAGAGATGATTGAACAGAGCCTCAAAGAAGAGCAAACTTCAAAAACAAGAAGACAATAACAATTCTCTCAAGCTCATTATCCATTGAAGAATGTGGCAGAATATAACATTACCCAACTGCTTACAGCATGTGGAAAACATTGGAAAACTATCATGAAGGAACAAAGCAAGTTAAATCCAAGAAAATTCAACTTCTTACTTTAGAATATGAACTCTTCAAGATGAAATCCAATGAGTCAATTATTGACATGACCAACCATCTTATAGCCATCATAAATGGCATGAGAAAGCTTGGAAAACACCTGAGCTTGGAAGATGTAAATAACAAAATTCTAAGAAGTCTTCCTCTCAAAGATTATGGTTCAAGAGTTGCCGATATAGAAGAGGCAAATGAAGACATGAGCATTATGAATACCGATGTGCTTATTGGCAAAATTCTTACACATGAAATGGCAAAGAAAAGAGATAGAGAGCTTGAAGCAGAGCCAGAAAAAGAAAGTCTCTTGCACTAAAAGCCTCCACTTCAAAATCCCAAGAAGAAGTTGAAGATGATGAAGAAAAGAGTGATGATATAAATGAGGATATTGTCATGCTCTCAAGAAGGTTGAAAAGAATTATTGAGAAGAGAATGAGCAACTCTAGAAAATTCAGGCAAAGAAACCTCAAACAGACCTCTAATGACTCATAAAAAAGTAAAGAGGAGGTAAAGTGCTATGAATGTGGGAAGAAATGACATATTAAACCGGAATGTCCAAGGCTTAAAAAGCACAAGAGCAAATACCAAAGATACAATGGGGAGAAAGGTCATAAAGCCACATGGGATGATGAAAACTCTTCAAGTAAAAAAAAATGATAATGAAAGTGAAGAGGTCAACCTATGCTTCATGGCTATAGAGAATCACGTATCGAATAAGGTAGGATCACTTCACTCATACTCTTTCAATAATGATAGTAGTGATTATAATAGTAATAGTGAAAATGATAATGAGCAAAGCCTAATAGAAGTATTGAATATAGAACTAGAGAAATATAGAAGTAAATTCAATATTTATAAAAATAACATTTCTAATTTGAAAATCAAAATGGATGCTTTAGAAAATGAGAAATTTAAGCTTAAATCATCTAATGAATCTCTCCAAAGTCATTAGATGAGTACTCTTCAAGACCTTCAACTAAATCCTTGCTTAAAGAAAACAATATTTTGAAAAATGAAGTTGAGGAACTTAGAAACTCCATTTCAAAATTTCACAAGGGAAATGAGAGTTTAGATACTTTCATTGTGTCTTAAAGACCACCCTTAATTAGGCATGATCTAGGATTTAAGGGTATATCATCATCTTCTCTCAAGACTACTTTTATTAAGTCAAGTGAACTCCACATCTCCACATTTGTTGTAACAACCCCAAGGGCTAAGTGCACAAAATACACTAAATCTTCTATACATAAGAGGGATGATCAGGGGTTGGTAAGCCTAAGAAGGAAATCTCAAAAGGTTAATTATGTCTTTATGTATAAGAAGCATGCACCTAGAAAAATACCAATTCATCATGCTTGTGCATACCATTGCTCTCAAACTCAATCTAATAGAAATATGGCATTCAAAAGCATTGTAAGACCAAAAAGCATATTTAGAGCTAAACAATGTAATTATTGTATAAAATTTGGTCACATAAATAAATATTGCTGGATAAGGAAGGCTTATTGAGAATCTTCATGTGCTAAACCCCAAGTACCCAAGCTCATTTGGGTACCTAAAAACCATACTTGAATTTTGATTCTATAGATATGCCTCAAGTCCACAATAAACAAAAATGCTTGGTTGGTAGATAGTAGATGCTCAAGGCATATGACCGGAGATAAAAAAAACTCTTCAATGAAATCAAAAGTATTGATGGAGGTAAAGTTACCTTTGGAAACAATGCTAAGGGTAAGGTAATTGATATTGGTTCTATTGGTATTAATGGTACCACTTTCATTAAAGATGTCTTACTTGTTGATGACTTGAAACATAACTTGTTAAGTGTAAGTCAATTATGTGATAAGGGAAACAAAGTACTTTTTACTTCCAACGAATGTCTTGTAACCTCAATTAATGGCCAAGAGATATTTAAATGAAATACAGATGTCAATACTTATATAATAGACTTACACAAAATATCTAATCATTCCTCTAAGTGTCTTGTGATTACTAGTGATGAATCTTAGTTGTGGCATAGAAGGCTTGGTCATGCAAACATAGATTTAATTCAAAGCTTAAGCAAAGGAGAGCTGGTAAAGGGACTGCCAAAAGTCAAATTTGAAAAAGACAAGACATGTGAACCTTGCCAAAGAGGAAAACAACACAAGTTATCCTTCAAATCCAAAAACATTGTAAGTACATCAAAACCTCTACAACTCCTGCATCTAGATCTTTTTGGACCTACTAGAATTACAAGCTTAGGAGGTAAACTCTATGCCTTTGTCATCATCGATGACTACTCTAGATTTCTTGGATAATTTTCTTAGCTCAAAAGAGTGATGCCTTTGAAACTTCCAGAAACTTTGCTAAAATAGTTCAAAATGAAAAAGGATATTGTATTTTAAAAATAAGAAGTGATCATGGCAAAGAATTTGAAAATGAAAACTTTGAAAATTTTTGTCTTGAACATGACATTTTGCAGAATTTTTCATCTCCTAGGACATCTCAACAAAATGGGGTAGTCGAAAAGAAAAATCGAACTTTAATTAAAATGGCTTGAACAATGCTCAATGAGTATGATTTACCAATTTACTTTTGGGCCAAAGCCATAAATACTGTATGTTATATTTCAAATCGAGTTTTCAAAAGACCTCTCTTAAACAAAACTTCATTTGAGCTATGAAATGGAAGAAAACTCATGATATCATACTTTAGAGTATTTGGATGCAAGTGTTTCATATTGAATACCAAGGAAAACCTTGAAAAATTTGTCTCTAAATCCGATGAGGGTATCTTTTTAAGATACTCTACAACTAGTAAAACATATAGAGTATTTAATAAAAAATCATTAACTGTTGAAGAATCTATGCATGTTATTTTTGATGAATCTAGTAGACTTGATCTTGTGAAAGGTAGTGTTCTTGATGATGTTGTAGGTACCATGGAAAAACTTGATCTTGAAAATGGAAGAGAAGAAAATGATCAAGAAGATTCACATCAAGATGATTCTCTACCTCAAGCTTAAGAGGAAAACAGACAAGAGCTCCCAAAGGAATGGAGATTGACAAAATATCACTCCAAAGAGCAAATCATTGGTGATCCTACAAGGGAAGTAAGTACTAGATCTCATCTCAAACATTTAGTTTCTGACCTTGCTTTTGTTTCTCAAATTGAGCCTAAAAATATTGATGAGACTCTTAATGATGAAAGTTGGGTGATTGCTATGCAAGAGGAACTCAACCAATTTGAGAGAAGTAAGGTATGGACCTTAGTACCTAGACCCAATGAGTATCAAATCATTGGAAGAAAATGGGTATTTAGAAATAAACTAGATGAACAAGGTTCAATAACTAGGAATAAGGCTAGGTTGGTTGCAAAATGATATAATCAGGAAGAACGAATAGATTATGATGAGACCTATGCTCCTGTAGCTAGATTAGAAGCCATAAAAATACTTTTAGCATATGCGTGCCATATGAATTTCAAACTCTTTCAAATGGATGTAAAAAGTGTCTTTTTAAATGGCTTTATAGAAGAAGAAGTTTATGTAGAACAACCACCAGGTTTTGAAAGCAATGATTTGCTCAACCATGTATTTAAACTTTCAAAAGCTTTATATGGTTTGAAACAAGCCCCAAGATCTTGGTATGAAAAACTAAGTTCTTTTCTCTTAAAAAATAATTTTACAAAGGGGAATGTTGACACTACATTATTCATTAAAAAGCATAAGCATAATACTCTAATTGTTCAAATTTATGTTGATGACATCATATTTGAGTCTACTAATGAATTGTTTTGCCAAGACTTTGCTAAGTGTATGACTAGGGAATTCAAAATGAGCATGATGGGCGAGCTAAAATTCTTCCTCGGTCTACAAATAAATAAGGCAATGAGAGCATATTCATCAAACAATCCAAATATGCCAAAGACCTATTTAAGAAATTTGGAATGGAATGATGCAAAAATGTCAAGACTCCAATAAGCACATCAACAAAATTGGACAAGGATGAAAAGGGTAAGAGCATTAATGAAAAGCTCTATAGAGGTATGATCGGATCACTTTTATATCTTATTGCCTCTAGACCTGATATAATATATAGTGTATGCTTATGTGCTTGCTTTCAATCATGTCCTAAAAAGTCACATTTAAATGCAGTAAAAAGAATTTTAAAATATTTACATGGCTCATTGCATCTAGGTTTATGGTATCCTAGAAATTCATCCTTTCACATAATATGATATTCAGATGCTGATTATGCGGGAAGTTTTTTAGATAGAAAAAATACTTCAGGTACTTGTCACTTTATTGGATAATGCTTAGTTTTTTGGTTTAGCAAGAAACAAGTTTTTGTTGCTCTTTCTACCGCCGAAGCAGAGTATGTGGTAGCAGGATGTTGTTGTACACAAATCCTTTGGATGAAACAACAACTTAAGGATTATGGTCATAGTATGGACCATATACCTATTATATGTGACAATACAAGTGCTATAAATCTATCTAAGAATCTTATTCAACACTCTATAAGTAAGCATATTGACATAAGACATCATTTTATTAGAGATCATGTTCAAAACGAAGATGTTGTATTGGAATTTATAAGCACAGAAAATCAATTGGCAGATATCTTCACTAAGTCTCTAAATGAGGAAAGATTTAATTTCATAAGAAGAGAACTTGGTATGATTGATGGATTAACTTTACGATTGCCAAAATTGTCGAACCTTGATTGATAATCTTGTGTTTTTTTTGTCTCATCTTTTTAGGTATGAAGTAGTTAACTTCATAGAAATATATGTTATAGGGGATAAAACCTCCTTAGAAATGTTTTAGTCTTGTTTTAGACTTAATTTTATTTAATGAGGATTTTAGGCAATTCACGCCTGTGACATATATTCATGGTCGTGATCATAATCGCCAAAAGCTCCAGTAGCTTTCACGCCTTGCTTCATGACATACTTCACGGTTGAAGGTAGTGAAGACTATGTTTCACACCCATAACCTTTTTCTATCACACCCGTGAAATCCTTTGTTCACGCCCGTGACGCTTATTCACGACCGTGAACATTTCTACCAAAAACTTACAAAAGCGTTCACGCTTTGTGTCACACTCTATCTCACAGTCACAAGTAGTGAAGATTGTACTTCACGATCGTGACTAGTTTATCACCACCGTGATATTTCATCATTCACACTCGTGACCTTTAATTGTCACGATCGTGAATCGTTTCACATCCCTCATCACGGGTAGAGCGTCTCTTCAGCAAACCGTGAACACGACATTTCACGCTCGTGAAGATGTCGGCTATAAAACATTTTCTGCCGTTATTTCTCTCATTTCTAACTCTCCAACTTCTCTTATTTATCACCATTCAATACCAATTTGAAGATTCCGGCCCCCTAGCAACTCATTCCATCTATAAATACCTTCAAAAACTGTCTCCATCATCAGAAATCAAAACACCTCAGGTTTATTCCAAAATTCCATCAGATTCTCTCTCTTCAAAAATATATTTCTCAATAAAAAATGGAACCCGGCTCCTCCAAAGGTACCAGAAAGAAGTATCATGCTCCAAGAAGGTATACGGACTACCTTCTCAATATCATCCCGGAGCACTGTCATCCAAGGTACACGGCTTTTAAAAAAAGATCACTTATTTGCTCTCGATCATTTGAGTGGAAAACTATCATAACACTTGGTCTCGAGACAAGCATGATGAAACAACTCCAGACTTGTCATCTGAAAGATTTCATTGATATCCATCAAATGTTACTGAGGGAACCAACTTTCGAGTTTCTTAGCACTCTGCAAGTATCTCCCACTGGCACGGTAAAATTTCAACTTTGCAAGCATCCAATCACCCTCACTGCCACGGAGTTTGGTGACATGTTCAACCTTCCCTCTGATAGTATCCTTAATGAGAGTGAGGTGGAGTTTTATGCTACTCAGGCATGAACTCATTTCAGGCTTGACTATAGCTGAGATGTCAAGAAGAAGAAAAGCACCCACCTTCGACCCCCAGTGCATAAGTACTTGCATAAGTTTCTTACCTATATCATTTTTGCCAGAGGAGACAATAATGGATCGATTCTGAAATTCGATCTCTTTCTCCTGGAGATGGCCTGAAGAGGCCTAACAGTGGCTTTATCTCGATGGTTTGCAAACCATCTACTATCAATTGCCATGAAACCCTCCGGAGACATTTTGATTGGTGGGTATGTGACTCACCTTGCTATCAAACTTGGATACTTGAAGCTAGAGGAGCACCACTTCAACCTTATACCAGCACATCCTCGAGACCAACTAGAGGTCGAGTCATTTATCAAAATGGGAACGGTGGTTCGCATAGTTCATGAGAACTACATCTACTACCGCTTCACCAACACAGCTGGTGAGATTATTTAGGAGGACAACGAATTGGACGATTTTAAAGCTGGCCTCTAAGGAATCCAGCAGAGAAAGAGAGTTCGAGTTGAGACGACAACTCCAAAGGTTGAGCAGGAAATTGGACAATCCTATGCCTCCACACTTAACTTGGCTCAGTAAGTGGCTAATCTCCTGGCACCACGGTTTGACCATTTGCAGGATTCGATGGATGAGAGGTTAGATAACCTCAAGGATTTCATGGAGAGCCTCGAGGCGGAAGTAGCTCGCTTTAGAGATGGGATGTCCGGCTCCAAATCTAGCTAGACTATATTTTAGCTATGTTAATTTCTAGCATGGTTGATGTAGGACTTTAAATCACTTTTCAAATCTTTGTATTCTTCTTTTAATATTAATATAATTTCATTTGTTTTTCCATTTTGATTTATCTTTTTTTTTTATTCTTTTTGTTGATGACAAAAGGGGGAAAACCTAACAATATATTATTTGAAATACTTATTTGAATCAAATGAATATGCAAGTATATAAATGAGCTGATATACCTTGAATATACTTTAAGTTTACTTTGCATATACCTTGATGCAAGTTACATGAATGAATATGCACTTGATATACTTTGAATATTCCTTAAATATACTTTGCACATACTTAACTAGTTTTAAGTAAAAATTTGGTATACATTGGATATACCTTGCATACACCTAAACTAGGAAGCATATTTTGATGTTGTTGTCCAGATATTGAACCAAGATGGGGGGTTGAATTGGATATTAAAAAATTTAACTTTTAAGTGTGGAAAGAAAAAGTTAAGTTGAGTAGGGATAGAAAGATATGACACAAAGATTTTTATAGAGGTTCGGGTGTTAACAAACCCTACTCCTCTCTCCAATCTCAATTGAGAGTTTCACTAACACTCTAAATGTTACAATGGAGTTTTACAAGTTCACTCCCAACTATGGTGTTTCTAACAATGGATCACACCTAACCCAGAAATCCCTTGTGTTTTAATGGCTCACACAATAAACCAATTCCTTGTGTTTTGAAGGCTCACATAAATAACTCTTACAAGTGTTCTACTCTTAACCCCAAAATACCCAAACTCACTGGAGTAGATGATTACAAAGAGAACCACTTACAAATCTATAATGCTCAGAAAATGATGAGTAAAAAGATTTTCATAGAGAATAAATATTTGTTTTCAAAATATCAAATGCACAAATGGCTTACAACAAGATTTTGATTCGAAGTATTAGCTATTCTCTTGTTCTAGATTCATAAATGACTTGCATTTATACTTCTATGGGGAACTATAGCCGTTTGATTGCATTTAATGCGGAAATAGCCGTTGCACCAACTCTTATTTTCGCGTCTGACATATTTCTCTTTCCTCTTTCACGGTTGTGAGTATAAGTGTCATGGTCGTGACTGTTCTTCCAAGCCATGACTTAAGTGGTGACTTTGGCCATGAAGCATTCTAGAAGAATTTGAAGTGTTTAATCACGAGCGTGACATTTTAATTTCACGGGTGTGAACATCCTTTCTAGCTGTGGTCCAAGTGGTGACTCTGGCCGTGAAGTTCTCTGGAAGAATTTGTCATGTCATATCACGGGTGTGACTTTCTTTCATGGTCATGACTGATATGATCATTCATGGTTGTTATCATTCTTCATGGTCGTGAACTTTAAATATTGGATAGTTGGCGCTAACCTTCATCACGGGCATGACATATAAAGTCACGGGCGTGAACATGCTATTTCTTCATTTTTTTGTCTTTTTAAGATTAGTTTTCCATTCTCTATTCTCCATTCTTGCTATCATATTTCATACCCTGTTCAATAAACTTAGAAAACAAGTATGTTAAATAAATTATTGTTATTTTATTTGTTAGCATCAAAATAACGGAAATACCCCTCAAGATTCAATAAATGCTATACATCATCATTCTTTACAATTCTTGCACTTCAGTAATTTTTTATCTTAAGCATCTTTTGAGGGGGAGACTTCTCAAAAGCATATATTGCTAGATTATTTGTCACCATCAAAAAGGGGGAGATTGTTGAACATTGAGGGGTATTTCCGTCATTTTAATGCTAACAAATAAAATAGTAATAATGTATTTAACATACTTATTTTCTAAGTTTATTGAACAGGGTATGAAACATGATAACAAGAATGAATGAAAGACTAACATTAAAAAGACAAAAAATGAAGAAATAATATGTTTATGCTCGTGACCTTTTATGTCACGCCCGTGATGAAGCTTAGCACAAATTATCCAATATTTAAAGTTCACGGCCATAAAGAATCATAACAACCGTGAATGATCATATCAGTCATGCTCGTGAAATAAAGTCACGCCTGTGAGAAAATATGTCAAATTCCTCCAGAGAGCTTCATGGCCAGAGTCACCACTTGGACCACGGTTAGGAAGGATGTTCACACCCGTGAAATTAAAATGTCACGCTCGTGATCAAACACTTCAAATCCTTCCATAATGCTTAATGGCCAAAGTCACCACTCAAGTCACGACTTGGAAGAACAGTCACGACCGTGACACTTATACTCACAACCGTGAAAGAGGAAAGAAAAACATGTCAGACGCGAAATTAAGAGTTGGTGCAACGGCTATTTTCGCATTAAATGCAACTAAACGACTATAATTTACCATGAAAGTATAAATGCAAGTCATTTATGAATTCAGAACAAGAGAATATCTAATATTTCAAATTAAAATCTTATTGTAGCCATTTTTGCATTTAATACTTTCAAAACAAACATTAATTCTCTGTAAAAATCTTTTTGCTCATTATTTTCTGAGCATTATAGATTTGTGAGTGTTTCTTTTTGTAATTTACTACTCAAGTGAGTTTGGGTATATTGGATTAAGAGTATAACACTTGTAAGAGTTATTTGTGTGAGCCTTTAAAATACAAGAAATTGGTTTATTGTGTGAGCCATTAAAACACAAAAGATTTCTGGGTTAGGTGTGATCCATTATTAGAAACACCATAGTTGGGAGTGAGCTTATAAAACTCCATTGTAACACTTAGTGTGTTAGTGAAACTCCCAATTGAGATTAGGGAGAGGAGTAGGGTTTGTTAACATCTAAACCTCTATAAAAATTTCTGTGTGATATTTTTCTTTCTCTACTCAACTTAATTTTTCTTTACGCATTTAAAAGTTAATAACTTTTAATATCCAATTCAATCCTCATTCTTAGTATAATATCTGGGCAACAACTTGCTTCATCAATGTTTGAAACATATACCTTATTCGTCCCTGTTTGAAATATCATATTTTTACATAATGACAAAAGAACTAGAAAACTAGAAGTTACAAAGAACAAAACAATAGGAAGCCATTGAAGAGAAAGAGGATACCGATTTTCCTTTGTATCTGAGCATATTTTCTGACACCATAGTTGGTTATTCTCCATTGCAAATTGGAGGCGACTTGACTCGTCTTTTTAATAACAATTCATATTACTAATAAAATTACTTTTTTTTATTATTGATCATTATAATAAAATATTTATTATTTTATAAAATGATGTGCAAAATAGTAGATATGTAATAATATAACTTTTTTCTGCTCACAATAAAATTATTCAAATAAAGAAAAAAATTTATTTTTTCTATTTTACTTATATTATTTTAATAAAAAACATAATAAAAAACTAAAAAAAATAAAATATATTTTCTTTCTATATTTTATCTCGTCAAGAAAAAATTACCAAATATGAAAGAAGAGAAAGAAAAATAAAGAAAAATTTTATTTTCTTTTTTATTTTCCCTTCCCAAAAGAAAATTTCCAAACATGGTCTTAATTAATGTCGTTTATGCGCAGATATTTGCTGGAATTTAGTCAAATATTCTAGTGGTCATTTCTCCCCCGTTTTCTTTCACATCTATTAAATCAATAAATTTCTCTTATAAATCATATATTAAATAACAATACTTATCATATCAAAAATGAATTATTAAATCTGTCGGTAATGACAATTTCAAGTTAAAAATAGAGGATTGAGATGTGACAAAAAAAATTTCAACGTAAAAAATATATTTGTTTGCATATTAAATGTTTGCATAACAAATAAAGATTCGCATATTAGTGCATCTTATGATTAGTGTGTATATATATAGTTCTTCAAAAATTCGTGCCATTATAATACTGAAATTATAGAACAACAGAAGGAAAAATTAAATTGATTACAAGAACAATAATAATTTAATTAAATAATTAAAAAAAATCATATAGAAGTTTTGGACATTTCCACTATTTTGGAAAAAATCTAACCACAGAAAATGCTTGCAACAGTTCTGAAGGTTCTTCCCACCCCAACTCTTAGAGCACCCAGACCAATTCTTAGAGACTGTTCACAGTTTTGAATATTAAGATTATTGGTTGTTGGTGCATGGTGGATGAATCAATGTATTTATCTAATAACAAATTAACAATGAAAAGAAGAAAATATATGCAGTTAATAAACATTAGAAAAATTGCCAAAAAAATTTGTTAGCATAATAATAATAATAATAATAATAATAATAATAATAATAATAAATGATTATAACGTACATAAATTATAATTAGACTAACTTGTGAGGTGTCTTTTTGATAGCTATATCAACTATTTGTGAAATTCAACATCTCATTCATAAACACAGAGTTTGCCGTGCTTAACTAAATTTACAAGAATATTACATTTAAATTAAAATAAAAAATTCACGATTATTTATAATGTAAATATTATTTATAATATGAATGTAATTTACCCCTAATTCCATTTAGCAATAAGATCCCATATGTAAATAGTATTCCATAATTCATATTAGAGATGAATTGGTTAATAGGTGCATTCCAAAATACATATATTTATTTCCATGCAATGCAATTCACCTTCGTTTGCTTTCTTTATGAGATTAGCTACCTCTATATGATTAACAAATAATCATATCGTAAAGCATATAATTAACTAATTATGAATGTAATTGAAAAGGCTAATATATTAATTAATTACCTCATAGAGAACATAACAAAATGAACTCTCTCTTTATTTCAATTATATATATAATTATATGATAATTATTCTCTCAAAAATATATAGAATGATAATTTTCTTCAATATCTCAAAGATCTTTATAAAATATTTGAAATTCATTCTCTCATAGTATCTTTGTTTAGTCTTTCATTTAGCTCTAAACGTATAAAGAATTCATCTCTTATGATGGTAAGTATTCCATTTGAGCTTGTCACATTTGGTAATAGATTTATAGTTAACATACGGTCATTAATTATTTTCTTAACAAATATTATTAATTATTAATGAAATAAATAACAAGAATCAATTTATATAATAATATTATTAATTGAAATACATAAAATAATTGCCCAACTTTGTACCAAACAAAGTGCCTAATGGTTAACTTGTAAGATCTCTTTTAATAATAATAAAAAAAAAGAATAAAAAAAGAGCAAAGTAATGTTAAATTCAATTTATAAAAGACCTAACCCTCAACACTTCAGTTTGGGGAGTTAAGAATTTCAAGAAAAATCAAAGATTTAAAAACATTGGTTAATCATATGAAATATATTTTCCACGCAGATTCTACTGTTATAATCATATTAATATTTGTTAAGCTAATTAATCAAAATATTGTATTAAATAACAGATAAACATACACATGAGCACTTTTGGATGGAAATATAATTTAGATAAATAGCTGTTTCATACTTCCATTGCCATTTTCAAACACTGAAGTTCCCATATACACAACATTTTGATACAGCAAAAAGGCAGAATGGTACGAAATATTCAACTTTGTGACTGAAAATCAGAGAATATTGTCCATGTCAAGGTGGGAAAGCAATTTGATTTTGAGCTTCAAATTTTGGTTTAAGGCACAGCAATGCCTCAAATAAACTTATCTTCAACAACTGCTCTGAGAATGGAGCTTGCAAAAGTGTTAGGAACCAATGTTGCCCTCTGGAGGAAATTGAAATTGAAATTGAAATTGCAATCTCTTGGGGAACAGTAGAACATCTTCCATCCATTATTAAGGATGAACAAGAACAAGCATCTTAATAAACAAATGGAAGAATTACCCTTCGGTTTTGAGGATAGTCCTCAAACTTTCGCAGGTACCATCTGTGTGTTTCTGCTGCTGCTAGTGTAAGATTAGCCACCTGCCGCATTCATTCAAGAGGTTCCAATTCAAACACCATTTCATAGCCAAGAAAGAAGCATGATAAACAAGGAGAATTATTTCATGTAAGATGTGATAAGTAGCCAGGAGTTTCAATGTAAAATTACCACAAACAGAATTAGTAGCCATATAGTGAAGTCAGTTCCTCCACTTGTAACCAATAGACCTAAATATATTATCTGTACGAAAACACATTTCAATTAAGCAAGTCAGTCTCAATTTAATTTTTTCCTTTACTGGCTCTTCATCTCAATTATCTGGATCAAAATCATTAATACAAAACATGCATGAGAGATAGAGAGGGTACCATTTCAGCAAAGTAGTGTGGACTTGAAACCAATTTGAACCAATCACCATGAGGTATTACATAATCATCATTTTGATCTCTATCCTCTCGCAAAGATCCCTTAAGAAAAGCAAGAAATCCAGTTCAGTAATTAACTAAAATTCATTTTAAAAAAATACTGTAGCATATAAGGTTGAGGAAAAAGTAATTTCAAGATGAGAGGGGAACAACAAAAAACACTGTACACAGAATCACTCAGCAGGAAATCATGACAAGCTCTTTGTTTATTCAGTTTTCTTTAGCTCAGAAAAAGTTGGCAATATAACATCAAATCTTCACTACCATTCATTTCCCAATCCAATGGGAAAAAGCTACAGACTAAAAAGAAGCAAATCATAATAATAACTTCAATAGTTGAAAAACAACCATGAATTAGATCATACATAAGTAGTTTCAAGCTGGATGAACAAGGAGAGCAGCAGCAAGCCAGAATCAGCATAAAACTTCGTAATTTATAATATGAATTCAAATGAAAACCAAACTAAAGGATGTACTCAAATTTGAAGTAGCCAGTGGCAATTCCACTGCATTAGATGCATTTATGTAGTACATTTACACGTGCACACAGGTTCCATTGCATACACCTACTACAGAACAATGCCAAGAAACACCTTTATAAATTCTGCATATGAGTGCAATTAGACTACCACGTATGCACACAAAACTTGAAATTACTAACAATAGCGTCATATTGCTGAAATTTATATCTTTGCTAAGGCATGTGTTTTAGGAAAAGAGATATCAAGAGAGGTAACTACCAAGATAGCATGACATCGGTATTGATGCAACCATCCCCAAGCAAATATGGCAGCACCAGCCCACTGAATCCACCCAAGGTTCATAATTGGCTTGATATATCCCAAGCAATCAAAATCGATAGCAGATACCTCTTGGTTTTTAACATTTAACTCAATTGCTCGATATTCTGCAACCTTAAGAGCCTCAAATGCACAAAAGTGGCAAAGTGACAAAGGTGCTGCTGTGTAGAAACTGCACAAGGAACAATTACACACAAACTCAAACAAATGCACATACATATAGTCCATAAATAAAAAGACCACACAAATGGTAATTAACAAGCAAGGAGATTTAAAATCTTCAGAAACTTACAAAAGTCCTGTTAAATAACCAAAAATGTGCATACGAGCAGAAGGACTGTAGTTAAAGACATAAACTGTCTCGTAAAGGCGCCTCAAGACATGTATCTCCATCAATAAAAGCATGAACACAGAAACCCAAATCTTGTATGTAATATTTGCAGAGGAGAAATCAGGCTTATATATGGAAAAGAGATGTGAACCTCCCATCAAAGTACTAGCAGCTGCAGGGTAATCGAATGAGCCAGAACCCAATAAAGCCAATTTATATGCGAAATGCCAAATTATGATCAGCAAAAAGGCTGTCCACACCACACCCAACAAGTAAAAATGCAGGAAGAATCTCTGAGGGACTGTCAACTTCTATTCTAGCATTGAAAATCAAGAAAATAATACATAAATTTTAATTCAGATATAAACAAAATATACCATCTCATCTCATCTCAATCCACAAATTTTAATTCAGATATAAACAAAATATACCATCTCATCTCATCTCAATCCACAAATTTCCGGAAATTAAGAAAAAATTCCCAACTTTTGAAAGTTTGATGCTTCGCAACTTACATGGGAGGAAGACGATAATGGTTGCATGACCTTGCCCCTCTTAGTAAAACCCAAGAGAAGTTCATGAAAAGAGTTTAGACGAGAATAAGGGATTGAAGCAATTAAGATGGGCAAAGTACCAGCAATCCAGGAAGAACCTAAAAGCCAATCAAGGCGTATCTCCATTGCTGAACGGGCAACTGTAATCAATGGCTCTTGAATTTGACTACATGGTTACACAGTAGTGTTGGTGTTTATGGGCCGGTGAGTGTCTTCTCAGCCCCTGTTCTTGGCCCGTAGCGGATTTCTCCTGCCACGTGTAGAAAACGTGGCATCAATATTGTCCGTTACACTTGAACTCTTGAAGCCAGAGAGCACTCCGTTCAAATCCAATTGCTTGAAAACTTATTAAAGAAAAATATAATCTTATTGAATACAAAAATAGAAAAATTTTAATTAATTTAATTCAATTAAATTTGATTTCAGCAAATAATTATTTTTTTTAGTAATCGATCTAACTGAACTAAAATAGAATTATATTAATAATTTTATTAAGAATCAAATTAAATTAAAATCAATTTAATTTTTTTAATTTCAATTTTATTTTGCTCACACTTTTATTTCTCCTAAACGAAGCTACTCTCAAATGATGCTCAAAAAATAAAGGAAAAGGAAAAGATGTTTTATTTTTGGTTTTGGCTTATTTTATAAAATTTGAAACTTTATTTATTTTAATACAAATTATATTAATTTTTAAAAATATAATTAAATAAATTACTATTTTAGATATTGAATCCGTGAATTATTTGAGCAAAAAAAGAACATGGATTATATAAATAATTTTGAATTTGACGGGGACTAAAATTAATATTTGAAAACTTAATAGAATATTGGATTACAAAAAAACAAAGTAAATAGATAAATTTATTTTTTATTAATTTAGTACACATTTATTTTATTTTATTTTTTTCTTGAAACTAATTTGATTTTCAATTTTTATAAAAAAAATATTGATTTTCAATTGTTTTATTTAGGAATTAACCAAAAATTATTTCAAGCCGTATGGGCCCACCTCAGGGCAGGACTCTCTGGGCTGGACTAATGGGCTGAAATGCCATCAGGAATGGTGCCTGAACTTGACTGGGCTATCCTATCCATACCAGACTTTTTACTATACCTCTATTGTTGGGCTCTATCAATAATTTAATGAGCTAATTTATTCCAAAATTTGTCAAAACAATGATTCCATTATTCCATGAAATGTCACAATAAGAAAGAAAAATAACTTAATATAAATTAATTTTATAAAATTCTTTCACATGGATTTTGAGCATTTTGGTTATCCTCCCACTTGAGTATATATTAATATAATATTTATGTCATTAGTTCCTACTAAAAAGAAGTATACCATTAGTAAAATTCATAAATTAAAAGCTTTCCCATTATTACATATCAGCATGCATGGCAGTAGATTAATTATAGTTTAACATTCAATTAATTTGATTATAACAACCGGTTAAGGGATTAGACGATCGAACGTGCGTATGCTTAAAATTTAAAGCATTTGTGATTGAGTTTGGGATAAAAAAAAAAGAAGAAATGTACTTGATGTAGTTACTTTCATTATTGTATTAATTTGTTAGAACTCATAATGCAGAAAATAGGATGATTTTTGCAAAAGTATCAAAGTTAACCTTATGACATTTTTCAATTGATTGTATATGTTTATTATTAGGGTTTTCTGTTATAATGAATTGGGAAATGATTAAGCTCATAACTTTCACAAAAATATAAAAAGTTTGATATATGCTTGAGGATATATTGATTTACACGTTCTATTCATAAGATCATATAGATACCGGGGCCAGAAATATGTGTAGTAGACCCATTAATTGAGGAATCACTTAGAAATTATTACAATGTCTATGTGGAAACCTCTTAGAGGAGTAATTCTTTAGTGTTTTCTGTAAGTTGTTCTTTTAATCACTATTAATTTGAAATGAGACAATTCAATGCAATAGATTGGGATCATAGTCAAAATTTGATGAAATGACAATTAGTTGTTGGGTTTTTATTGGTAAATTTAGTTTTGCTGACATCTATGAACTATGATTTCATTGTTGAGTAGTGTTTTAATTTAGTTTGAAATGGAGTGGGATTTGCTTCCAAATTAATGCTTTTGGAAAGGAAAATAAAAATTTGAACACCAAGACCTAAAAAATTGTGGATCAGACGGGGTTGTAGTCCCTGTTTGGTTTAGTTAATAGTTAGTAGATAGTAGTTGATAGCTATTAGTTGATAATTGATTGATATTATCATTTGGTAAAATTAATTGATATTAAAATATAAAATTATACTATAAAACAGAGATACTTGCGAAATACCTTTAGAGTAACTATATCTTTAGAGTAACAGTAAAAAAGTAAAGTATACCAAAAATCGTTCTATTGACAAAATGAGGCAAAATTGGACAAATAGCGGAGCTCTCTATGACTTATTCGAACTTCTATCAATCATAATACTTATATGCCAAAGTCTAATCACATTAATTTGCTAAGAAAGTTCCTTGACTTGAAAGATCACAAAGAAAAAAGGTTGAATAATGAAGGACACCTTTTTGACTTGAACCATACCTTTTTTGACAAACCAAAATTTCTCTATCTACAACCCTAAATTAAAAAGAAAAATAAAATAAAATAAAGTAATAATGAAGGAAAATGTCTTTTGTAACAGTAGAAGCAACAACAGATCTAACATGCCAATTCCAACGCGGTTAATGATTGATGTAATTAAATTATTTGGACCCCCCACTCCTTCTTCTACTGATACCAAATCAAACCAAACCAATATTGCAAAGCTGTTGTTAGTGTTGCAAATTGGATTGCAGCCAGCCATAAATTCCCATTGGCCTAATTATTGTTATTTTTTTTTGAAAAAAAAGAAGAATATTAGCACCTCTTGTAGTAGTAGTAGTAGTAGTTGTTGTTGTTGCTGCTGCTCATGGCACCTCCATATATATTTTCCCATTCTTTCTCAATCAATGGTCCATCTTAACCCCATTCCTCCCTAAGAGTTCCTGTTCAAGTTAACTACTTACATCTGTCAATATCATTCAAGGATATGTTCCTCTGCTTTCTTGCACTGCCTTTCTCTACACCACACACCAATAAATACTTCACACTTTTGATATTTATGTTAGGTTTAATGCACATATACAAAATCACTTATAATTCAATTATAAAAAAACCATTCTAACATTTTAACTTTTGAAAAATCATGTACATGAAAAATTGTATTTATTTAAATTTTTTAGTATTAACAATTGTTATTGATGTCCATTTAATGTGATAATAGTTCTTATAATTTGCACGTCTTGTCATATCAGTTGCATATCAATACTATTCGAAAGTAATAATATATAGATAACTTTATATATCTGTATGATTTTTGAAATATTCAAATATCTAGATGACGTTTTTTTTAAGTCAATATATTATATGTAGCAATCGAGTTTATTCAAATTGTTTTATTTTCTTGGATTTATTGCAAATATGGTCAGTTTTTACTTATTGTATTAAATTAATTTTATTTTTGCAGATTAAACAAGAATTTTTGTAATTCGAAATTAAGTGATTCAATATTACTAGTCAATTTCAAAATCAAACCTTGATGGATCAATAATGCAATATGACACATAAATATTCGTTTTTTGAAGTTTTGCCCTTCACGTTATTGTCTTTATTTCATTGTGGAAGCAAGGTGATCTTTAGGAAATCAATCATAGCCTCTCACTTTGCTTTATTCTATTTCTTCTTTTTAATTTCCCATTCGGCTATTTTGGAAGCTCTATATACATTCATTCAAGCTCCAAGAGTAAGAAAGCTTCTACCTTTAATACACTTTATTTTTCTAGATATATTTATAATGATTTAAATATCCAAATCCTCAGTTTCTAATATATATGATAAATTAAAAATTAAAAATTTATTAATTTAACAATCAATAACTTACTTTTTTTTAAAAAAAAGATATATAATAGAGGCATATCCACTCCAAAATTATATATATGATGATCAATCTTCATCTCATAGAATGACTTATTACAAGTAAAATATATAAAAGTGCAACTTTTTGTTTTAATACCATCAATCTAGAAAAAGGGTACAAAAGAAATCCATAAAAAATGGTCCAAATTTTGCTGTTTTGAATAATAGTACTTGTTAGTGAATGTGCAACATTAGAAGGTCTAGAAAGTATTAATATTTAATTTCTTTTTCAAAATGGGAATGTTAGAATTAGTACCTACAAGAGGCTGCAATCATAGTTCATGTTCCTTAGAAAGAAGCTTGTGGTTCACACCTTAGTACATATACAGAGAAAATAAATCCATCTAAGCAAGTGGAAAGAGATAGACATGAGTGTACTTGAAGAGTTTCCTCACAAACTATCCACTTATATATAAATTATTTTTTTACCTAAATCACATATATATATATTCCCTCATACTAGTCATAATATTAAAGAAGTGTCTTTATATAATATAATTAGATAAATTTTTAAGTAGATTTAATCTATTAAACTAATCCAATTATATAGATATATATGCAGGTTTATTAATTATTATATTTAAATTAATTAATAAAAATAAAACAATTAAATATGAATTACTATCTGATTGAATTAGTCTCCTGAGTTTTTCTAAAAATTTTTCAATATTATCTAAAATTAACTCTAAAAACTAGTTCAAAAGCTATGAAAAGCATAATAAACTCCTTGACATTCAGTATTTGACAAATGCATGCAAATCAATAGAATAATAACAATAGAAACATGCTCTAATAAGAAATTTTCATAATTTTGATTCACCAACCATTGCATAAAAATCCACCATAACTCAAATGAGCTTAACAAACATAATAATTTAAAAAAGGAAAAGGGTGGAAGGTTCTATTCTAAAAATTGAGAGAGAGGTTGGAGAAGGGTCAATGTCACAAAGGGCTAAGATCCCAATAGGACCCCCAAAGGATCTCTCCTTTTGCTGGTTACGCTAACTCTATTATTATTATTATTATTATTTGACATATTTTAATAATTTATATAAGTTACATATATATATATATATATATATATATATATATATATGTAGAGAGAGAGAGAGAGAGAGAGAGAGAGAGGAGAGCTTGATGTTTAGCTCTCACCGCCCCAGCTTTCAGAGGTGATGGTGGTGGTGGGGACCACTTGGGAGAGGGGACGTAATGAGTTCAATGATGCGGTCCGCCGCATGATTGGTGGCTAAGGCCGACCACCACCGTCCTACATGTACTACTACTCCACTTGATCCCCTAAACTACGCCATCTCTCTGTTCTCTCTGTCTCCTTGATCACTATTCATCACCTTTCTTTCAGCTTCCTCACCATTGCTCTATTTGCTTCTTCTTTCTCTATATATACGCCAAGTCTCAGCTGAAATGATATTTTTGAAGTTTATTATTTATATGGAAAAACCAACTCACTTCTCTTTTAATATAATTATTACATAATTAGCTTGATTTTTCTTTTGCCTTTTCTTTCTACTACAATGTCTATTTTCCTTTTCACCACAATTAGTTAGTTTCGGATCAAAGTTTATTATATGCAACATTAACATTCAAATTTAACCAACAATTAATCCTACAAATATTTTTACATAAGAATAAAAAATATTGTACAAAATAAATATCAAGTTTCAATAATATTTATTCTATTTAATTGGTTTCTTATATACGTTAATTATTGCTAGAAATTTTTCTATAAAATCTAAATTAATTTGAAAAGTTAATTGGAATATAGATATAATTCGAATCATAAGGTTGAGTTTATTCGAACGAATTTTTTTTTTATCGAATTAATTCAAATGAGTCAATTCAAAAGCATTCAAAACCGACCAAATCATGGTCGATCTTTTTTTAGATTTAAATTCATAGTCTATCACAATATATACTCTATATTTTTACTACTATTAAGACTTAAATATTTAAATATTTATTTTTTAATTATACTTTCTGAAATAATTCTAACTTAATTAATATTTTCACAAAATATTTTGACAATAAGCACTATCTCATTTTTTTATACACCATAGACTTCCGAATATAAACAAGAAAAATATATTATCAAATACCAAATATATTTATATATATATATATATATGTTGGAAAGCATCATAGAAAAGTTGTAGCACTAAGCCGCTAACACGTTCAAAAGTATCATTTCAACCTTATTCACATTAATAAACTATTAGCCCACATTTCCACCAAAATATAAACTATTAGCTTAACAATTAGCAGTTTGTCTCAAAATTAAATAAAAATAATTAGATTAATAATTTAAGGATTGAAAAACTATTTCGAAATATAGCAAAATAATTGATAGTTAGAGTATGTAATTTATATCCATAAAGTGATTTTTAAGAACCAAAATCAGAAGTATAAATTCATATATTGATTTGCTTTAAACTCTGAAGTTTAACATTGGCTTGACTTAAAATTCAATCTAAAATAATTCAAAATTTTAAAATATGAAATAATCTAAGGAAAAAAAAACTCGATTTAAGCTCAACTAACTCAACCTATTATTAAATTGTCTAAGTCTTTAAGGATGTGAAAAGTAAATAAAATTTAATGAATATTCTTATTAGATTGCTAATTGTATTGCTCATTGTTAGTTGTTATGCGCACTTTGAGTCTCAAAATTAATAATGACAAAAATCTCATAACTACACTTAGCTTGTTAGAGGTTATTTCTTTAAATGATGTTCTCTTCATTTCACTTTAAATATCCATTTTGAATTTTATATTATAAATAAAAAAATATATAGTTAATCAATAATCACCATCAATTTTATAAATGTTTTATTGTAATTTACTTTAATTTTTTTTATCAATTTTTTAAAGAAATAGTTTGTAATTTCAATAAATAAAATAAAGTGGAAAAATATATACTAAATACTACTATCTCCATCTCAAACAGATTGTCCAATTTCGTTGTAGCACTAGAATTAAGCAAAACATCAAAATATAAGTAATTTACTATAATACCTTTTAAAAAAATTTAATTATTTACTCCACTATTTTTCACATAATATAAAATTAAACTTCTCATCTATAATTATTGAGGAAATCTTTATTAATACGTGTGGTAGAGTTGGAAGAAAAATTTCAAAAGTTATCTTGTTTTTAGAAAATAGACAATTATTTTGAGACAAAAAATTTCTCAGAAAATTTCAATCATTTTGAGATGGAGAGAAATATTTTAATTCTAAAATAAATATTTGAAATAAAATAAAAATGAATATTTGAAGTAAAATGAAGAACAATAATTATTATTAAAAAAAGTAATAAAATGGAAAAAAAAAAAAAGCTAGATAGATAGATGGATGGATAAAGGCCATGGCATTTAAATGACACGTGCACCATGCATGCTTATTCCAAAATTACAAATGATTGAATTGCATAAAAGTCAACAAATAAATAACCCACAGACCCATGCGAGAGAGAGATCCATAGCATCAAATCATAATTATATTCAATAGTAAAGAGTTCAAAAGAAAAAATATAGGGTTCTCTTTTTACCCTACTATTATTATCCCATTCTTTCCCATTCAGTAGGATCTCTATTTCAATTTTATTTTCTGTTCATTTCTCCTTTTTCTGTTCCTTCTTCTTTACCTTTATTTTTTTTTTTTACTTTTCTAATTCATTGCTACGATAATAGCCTATTTAATTGCCAAACGTACGAATAAGAAATTCATTTCAGTGACGTTGTAGGTTCTTTTTTTATAGGAACTGAAATTATAACCTAGGGAGTGTTAGATAAAAATTTTGATATAACATGTTTGTTTTTATGTAAATGTTAACACTATTGACTTTAAAATTTTTTGGTTATTTTAATTGATGTCCATATTTAAAGATTGAGCAGATATATTACCTAAATTTTATTTTATATCACCAATAAATTTAAACTTGGTAATACTAATTTGGTAATCGATGCTATGATATTTTTGAATTTAAATTCCCAGTCCGACTTTCTTAGAAAAAAAAAAATCTTATCAAGAAGCACAATCAAAAGCCAGATTCCCTCACTAATATATGCATTTGTTCAAAAAAAAATGTAGCCGACCATCAACTTTTTTGAGTTGTTACATAAGATAAATAAAATCTATTCAAATTAGGCGAACCTTATGTCGGTTGAGTCTCCACTTCTCGATTAAGTTCATTAGTGCTATGATAATATATGTCAATCTGGTACAAATTAAACTTTTATTTGGACCACATCAACCATCTTTGAAACAATAGAATTCAATTACTTTGTCAATTTCTTTTCCTACTTAATGTTGATATATATTAGTTAAGTCAACTTTTTAAAGAAAAAAATTACAATATTTTGGTTCCCATACTACCATGAGTGTTTATTTTATTGCGTTTTCATTATTAATTTTTGTTCTATTAAATTTTTAAAATTTTATTTAGGACCCATCAACGATAATTTTATAGAAAAATACCTTAAAATTAACATGTGTGTATAGCATCTAAAAATAATAATTTTGAACAAAGAATCATATCCTAAGGTCCCTAAGTCTTTTGTATTTTTGCTATAAGCTATTAAATTTTGTTTATCACATTAAACGCGACTTCAAGCAATTATTATTCTCTGCATCAAGCTCTTATTTTGCAATAAAAATAGAATTGAATGTCAACAACGCATATAAAATTAAGATGGAAATTATGTTAGGTAATATGAATACTGCAATTTATTATATTTAGTATAGAGCGAAATTAGATCCAAATTACTGCGATTTTATCTTCTCTTGTGTGTGCTTTCAAGCTTTCTTTGCATTTGATCATGGAAGCTACTGGTTGAGATTATCAATATGGCTACCCTCTTTTTCTGCAACCTTTTGAACATCCGGGAATGCAATTAGTGACAAATCATCTCACTGGCAAGATATCTTGCATAGAGCATATCTATGAAGATTGCCTTGGGCGTGAAGGTGAAACCTGGATTTATTGATGGAGGATGTGAGGAACTACAGGCTTACTCTTTTGATCACGAATAATGGGTCAGGGTTAATTGCATGGTAATTTTTTTGGATTCTAATACCTATACTTGTCTATTCTTATGGTGCGATGAAAAATTGAACTTGTGGAGTTGCGAAGACAGTTAAGGATAATAATTCTTTCACAAAACTTATTCAATTTTTAATGGGACTCAATGAGGAATATGACCATATTAGAAATCAAATTCTTGTGATGGAGCCATTGCCTAGTGTCAATTAAGCCTATTCCATTATGCTTCGTGTGGAAAAACAAAGAGAATATCATATTTCTTTTACAGAAACTCACAATAGTGTTGTTATGCTAGCAAGATCCAATGCTATTAGGAATGAAAGTTATGGCAAAGGCAGCGGTGCAAAAAGGAAAAAAAAAAAAAGAATAGATATTGTGAGTTTTGTGATAATCATGGTCAAGGAAACATGCTTCAACCTTTATGGCTCTCTTGATTGATATAAGGAGAAATATTCAAAAGGCAAAGGAGTTCTAGGAAGCCAATGTCTAATTTTTTAAAGTTTGATACACTTCTAGAGACAAATAATGAAGAGAACAATGACCAAACAAATTACAGTATATCCCCCTAAGATTTTAACAAATTACAACAAGAAATAAATTTTTTAAAAACTAACAGTTTACCCCCATGTCATTTGATAAAATATTCATTCATTTGATAATGTACGAATTTCAAACATTACAATGCAATATACTGCATGATTTTTTTATATTTGAGATGTTTTTGTATGAATTCTTTAGAGTTTCATATGTAGTCTAATGACCTTTTATAAGTGTTTAGTATTTTTACTTGTTACCAATGATTGTAACTACAGAACAACCAGTACATTCAAGTTTTAGTTTTTCTAATTGTTATCTCAAACAATTTTTTTTTTTATCAAAAAACATGAGATAAACTATTAGTTTTTTAAAAATTAATTGTAATTTGTTAAACTTCAAGGAGGTAAACTGTAATTTATTCAACAATGACCCTAACTGGGCTTCAACAGTTTCTAAGAAAATCATTTTGGTGAGTGTAATGGACCATTATTGTATCAAATTTAGTAAGATATAAGTTTAATAACTCAGGGATCCCTTTCTATAGTACAGTATTATACCAAACTTAAGAAATTTTAGGATTAATTAGGTTGTTTAATGCCTATCTCTATCTATTATTGTGGTGCAATGAAAGATTGTACTCATGGAGTTGTGAAGACAGTTTAGGATAATAATTCTTTCACAAAACTCATTCAATTTTTAATGGAACTAAATGAGGAATATGACCATATTAGAAATCAAATTCTTATGATGAAGCCATTGTCTAGTGTCAATTGAGCCTGTTCATTGTGTTTCGTGTGGAAAAAAAAGAGAAGATCATATTTCTTTTATAGAAACTCACAATAGTGTTGTTATGCTAGCAAGATCCAATGCTATTAGGAATTAAAGTTATGGCAAAGGCAGTGGTGTCAAAAGGAGAAAAGAAAAAAGTGGAATAGATATTGTGAGTTTTGTGATAATCATGGTCATACTAAGGAAACATGTTTCAACCTTCATGACTATCCTGATTGGTATAAGGAGAAACATTCAAAAGGTAAAGAAGTTCTAAGAAGCCAATGTCTAATTTTGTAGAGTTTGATACATTTCTAAAGACAAATAATGAAGAGAACAATGACTCTAATTGGGCTTTAATAGTTTTTACCATGATTCACAAGGAAGTAGCTAAGTACATAATGATGGGAAAACTGTCAAACATTGAGGAGCAGATCAATTTTGCTTACATTGATGCATTTGCAGGTATTACACTTTACACATCATTACATGTTAATGAACTAGCTAGTTTGTTAGATGGTGGCAATTGGATTATCAACATAGGAGCTTCTTCTTATATGATTTCTAATTTTTCTTTGTTACATAATCATATATCTATTCAACAACTTCTTAATGTTAAAATTTTATATGATAGAACTACGCTCATTCAACATATTAGTAAAGTAAAACTAAATTAAAAATTGAATTGCTTAACTGCAAGTATTGCCTTAGTAAAGTGGTGAACAACCTCTACACTTTTTATTCATATTTTTTTTACCCTTGAAACCGTTTATATATTTACCAAGAACTGTATTTCTTGTAATAAATTATCTATCACCCTCATTACTATTTTTTGCAGGACTTAAAACTAAGGTTATACTTGCAGTTAGTAAAGTGACAAACAAACTCTACACTTTTTATTCATATTTTTTACCCCCTGAAACCATTTCTAGATTTACTAAGAACTATATTTCTTGTAATAAATTATCTGTTGAATATTCTTTGAAACCAAAGAATATGATGTATTCAGCTAGTATTAACAGAATTTTCAATTCATGTGATGCTTATCATCTTGTGAACAATGTTAATGATAATAATGTACAAATATGGCATCTTAGATTTGGTTATGCAACTTAGTGTGTCACAACATTTACCTTTTTCTATGGTTGTAACACCCACTCAGTTAATCATAATTTCTTCCAATTTATTGAGCGGATGCTATCGGTTAATTACTATTGTTGAAAATCCCTACATATTAAAAAAAATTTCTTCATTTGTAAAACTTTTATCTCAAATCATATTACCGAAGCAAATATTAATATTTAAAATCATACAATATGCATAACCCTTGATGCCTGAGGATAATTTCCATATAAAAACCATATTTGACTTTCACTGGTTTACTATTAATAAAATACAACATTTAAAATAAATATATGATTTAGAAGTAAATACATATTTTTTATATATACAAATAAAAAACTCATGTCATGTACAAAAATAAATAAAATGACATGAAACCAAACTTTAAGGGTTGACAATGACTCTCAATATGAGTGTTTCTTCTATTTTAGGCTTCAAACCTATATGCAGAAAACTCAAACGCTAAACTACTGAAAGCTTAATGGTACATATAGATATAAAAATTCATACATGCAATCATACAAGTCATGACATTACTTAACATATTCATGTAATGTTATCATGTTTATAAACAACTAACCTAATGCATGACAATACAATCATATTATCTTATCAGCAAACATGAATCAAACATTCATATATAATACCAGTTCACTGAAACCTTATCTCTTCCTTTAGTTCACTTTGTTTTTCTCTTGACATATCATTATCCGATTACCATTTCCTTTTTATTCATTTTCTTGCTCAAAACTCTAAGTCAGACTATCTGAATACAAGTTGTAAAACATGTGCGTTCTTACTTGAGTTTCAGCCACTCTATCCACTAACTGTAAAAATGCTCGTTCAAGTTCCTCAAGTCAATGATACTTTCACCTAAGATTCAACCACCTTGACTGAGTATAACTAAGAACAAAGACATTATTACCTGAACTTCAACCACTTTGTCCTTATAACGCATGGAACTGAGAAACAATGGTGCTCTAAGAGAAACAATAATGCTCTAACCTGAGCTTCTGCTATTTTGTTCTTAAAATTATATATTATACGGTATCACAACTCCCACAATGATATGTCATTTATCATAGGCTAAGTCCTAGATTAGAGAAAATGACATTTAAATATATTTCTTATAACTTATTCTTTTCTTTTACTTTTTCCTGATCATAACATTCATCCACCAATTATGCATCTTCACATATAACAGTAATCACCTTTACATTATCCACATAAAACTAAAAGAAATCCATCAAAAATTAATAATAAAAAAATCATCGACTCCATATGTAAACAACAAAAAGTTCATGGTCATAAAGGCCATTCACGGGTACCCCCTTACTCATGAACCAAATCGTGACTATTCACATGAAAGTTACTGTTTACAAAACACATTTTATTCTCATTCATAATTATATATTCACGGGCATGAAACCAAACATTTATGACTATGGATCAAACCATGAAAATTAAGGGAAAAAACTGGATATAAATGTTCATGGTTGTGATTATATATTCACGGACGTAAACCCATGCATTCAAGACTTCCTTAGCTGTGATGTAAGGTATGAAAGCTTCTGCACGTTCTTGGTATTTTCTGGGTTCATTTATTACAAGTGTGATTCCCTTTATCATGTGCGTGAAACATGTTTGTGTACAACATTCATAAGCGTTAATTCCTGGGTTTTCAGAATATAATAATAGAGTATACTAAACCACAAGCAAAGATCTTTAAGATTGATTAATGTCAATCACTCCTATCAACATTCAACAACATCTCATTCTATCAATATGCCTTTAACAACATTTAAACTTATATAACATAAATCATGCCAAAATATCTCTTGAATATCATAAACTCTCAAACTCATTTTCATGACATTTCTAACACTTAGATCACATAACCATCATGTATGTACATAACCATACACACATTCATATCATTTATCACATTTCATGGCATAAAATATAACAACATACAAGATTAAGGGAATTAATATGCATCTATGTACTAACCTTTAATAATGGAGCCTAAACCTTTTAAGCTCTTCAAGTTTGTCTAGCCCTTTGATTATCCTCTACCTCTACCTCTAACTCCTATCAATATGAAAATGTCAGCCTTAGCCCTTGATACCAGAAAAACCGACACAAACCACTCCAACCTTGAGCTTAAGTTTCACTTCACAAACTCATCATTTTCACTTATGTTCAAGCTTCAACAAGGTTAAACAATGGAGGTTTGGTTCTTAATGAGAGGTGAAAATGGTGAAGAAGATTAATGGGATTGTATGTCTAGTTTATAGGGGCAGTGGAGTAGCTAAGGTAATAGAAAACACATGGAAGAGAGAGAAAATTACGACTCTACTCACCTACTTTGTTAGCATAAAATATCTTTATGGGCATGAATACAACCACGACACTCACGACCATGAAATCCCACTCACGACCATAAAATCCCATTCACAGACATGAACAACTTCAAAACTATGCAGTTTTGACACAACTTTTTCACAAGTGTGAGCAGCCATTCACGGATGTGAAAGACTCCTTTTAACTATTTCTAGCCTCTTTATCTATCCAAACTCACTCACAACCTTATCTAACTTATATATCTTAAAAATTGGGCGTTACAATGGTACTAACTACTGTAGAGAATAATCCTTGTGATATTTGCCATATGCCTAAGCAGTATAAAGTGCCCTTCCAAAAAGCAGCATACATAGTAAACATATATTTTTTTTATCTCATTCATGTGGATCTTTTGGGGCCATACAAATAACCCACCATTAATGGATGCACTACAAAAATATAGTGAAATAGTGACCATAACTTTTGGTCATTGTGTGGTCACTAAAGGGGTTTAGCATCCACACAATAACCAAAAGTTGTGGTCGCAAAAAATTTGGTCGCTAAGCCAATTTAGCAACCACTTTTGTTTATAGTCATTAGGTTACGACTACAGATACACGTGGTCGCTAAGAATAGTGACAACATAGTTGTGGTCACAATATAGGAATCACAATAGTGATGACAGATACATCCTCCTCTGGTTGGTAGATGAATAAAAAGGGAAGACCAGATGGACCAATGTGGTTGTTGAGGTTGTCACAAAGTAGCAACCACAAGTTGTGGTCGCAAAGTAGCAACCGCTCTAAATTAGTTGCAAAGTACTCGTGGTCGCAAAAGTGATCGCTAAATGCATAGGCTTTATATCTAAAGATAGTAACCACAATGTTATTTTTGTTTTATTTTTTAATTTAATATTAATAATAATAATTATTATTATTATTAATGTTTTTTATTTATTTAATAACAGTAATAATAATAATTTAAATTATTATTATTATTTAAATTTCAATAATAATATCAAATATTAAAATATAATTGCAATTTATTTAAAAATGAAAAGTGTAATACAAAGAAAATTTTAATTATAAGAAAATGAAATATTTGTCATAAAAATAATAAACATGAAATAAAATAAAAAAGAGATCCTCAAGATTGACATCTAGTGGCTGTTGACTGCGGTCGAGCTTGAAGCATCTGGTGGTAGCTAACTGTAGAATAGGCCTGAAGCATCATGACAATACATCATCTCCTCTAGTATTTGCTCCATCATTTCCTCAGTCTAGTATCTCCACTTCTCAGAGGTCTAAATGGTACTTTAAAGCTCTTATATCTCATCTTACAACTGAGAGTGATGGTTCAAGTTCTCTGATTTGTTAATGTCCCAATAAAGGATGCTGAGAATCGAAGCTTCATATCCAGAACTGAATGTCTTATTTCAGTCTGTCCTATACATGTACATACTTTGCAATAAAGCCTCAACAACTTACATGAAGATCCGGATCTCATACTCAACAATTATTTTAGTAATATTATTTATATTGATATACTGAAATTTTGACAGAATTTTCTTTAAAAATAGTCAATTTCCACAATTCATTACATTCACCTATGAATGTAGACAAGAATATAGTGTAAAATATAACCCATTGTCATGGTGAAATCAAGCAAACATATCATTCAAAATAGCTCAATGTCAATTATTAGCATAATATATATGTCTATCATAGGCAACTCATAGTGTAACAATTAAAGATCTATTTGCAACAATTAAAAATTTATGAATTCAAGCTGCATTATAGACAAAACATGAATATAAAAATTCTTATTAGTGCAAATTTTCAAATATGGCTTACCTTCTCAAGCCCTCAACGAGAAGTTACATCCAAAAAGAGCCAATGCAAGCCTAACTTCATTCCTCATATAATAGGAATCCATTAGAGTTTAAAATAATATAATATCCAATTCTACTCGAAAAGTAAGTAAAACAACTAGATTCCCATTAAACCGAATTTTAACCTTAATTGTGTTTAAATTGCTCATAGAAAAGGACCAATAAATCATTCAATTCTTGAATGCCATGATAGTCATATGCATATGTAAATATAAATAATTCAAGGATCATCAATGACAAATATACGGAAATTCTCTGCTTGTGGCAGATCTGAAGGTGATAATTTGAGCTTTTTAAATGTCTTTTGTGCTTACTATTTCTCTTTATATGTTTTATGTTAAGTATCGTATTTATCTTTATACTATTTCTCTTAGATTGATACACATCCCATTTGTTTAACTTCTCTAGCATGTGCCCGGAACAAGGTTCATAGAGGTACATTCAGTATTTTAGGCATAGAACATATATTTTTGAATTTAAAGTTGTTGCCAACATTACTTAGTATGCATATACATAGTGTAACTTGCAAAAGAAGAACTATAAATGGGAGAAGAAATTGAAGTAATTTTGGAACTTAGTATGTCCATTTTTAGGTTGCCTATTATTTATCAATCTAATTCAAATTTCCAAGCATTTAGGCTCTCCAAATTGGCTTAGGCTTCGATTTAAACTTCATCAAGGCTACCCCTTTGTTTTTCTTACCTCATATATCATTTTTCAATCACTTGTATACCTTACTTGACCCTAAAAATATTCTTCCTTATTTTAATTCCCATAAAACCAAATTCTACTACATATGTATCTCGGCCTCATCCAATTATGAATTTTTCCTAATTTTTTTGTTAAATATTTTTTTTAATGTTGGACAACCCTTATTTTCCACCATATACTATGGCTATGACAAAAACTCTCTTTCATGCTCATTATTTTTATTCAACTAGCATCATTTGGAAGTTAATTAGAAATTCAATTAATTGTTTCCCATAATTATTTCCATCTTATTCTTCTAAGCTAACCACCCAAACTACCCAGCATATCCATATCCACCTTTTACTCATCAAAATGTAAACCATGTATCTCTAAAACTTAAACAAAGTCAAAGTAAGCCATCAAATAACTACTGGAGAATTTAAGTGTGAAGTAATTTTTCCATTGATGCCAACATATGAACCTAAAGTCAATCCTACACCATTTAATCAACAAAAGAATGGCAACTCTAAAGTGACAAACACAATTTTTGATAATTAGTAATAAGAAGAAGATGTATTGTTACCTGAAACTGAAGAACTAAAATAGAAATGCCCTTCAACCTCCATTGAGAGCTTCGAACGACTTTGAACAATGACTGGAATGCTTCAAATGATTACTAGAATGGCTTTACTCGATGGCCGGAATGCCTTTACATTAGGTTTTGAAGATCAATCTCATTCATAAAATGCAGTAAATAAAATAAAATTTTCAAAATCCAAAACAAGAATCTTGCTTGTGCTATTAAAACTAATTTATCAAAACATAGAGATAAGAAATTATACCTTGTAATTTCTTGATTTATTCTTCAAATTTTTACTTTGTTGGGTTGTTGCAAATTATAACAATCCACTTTAGGATGTTTCAAATGTTAATCCACGTGAAAATATGAGAAGAAACTACAAGAGAAATGGTTTAACACATCTCAAAGTGCTAGCAATAGTGTATGCTCAATTTGAAAGAATTTTAAAAATAACTATTATTTTTCTTTTTTAATTTCCATAATTTCCAAAAATAATTTTTTGACTTTTAAACATTTCAAAAATATTTTTACCACAAAAATAGTATAGGTACAAAGTGCACAAGACAATGTGAGATATTTTGAGGTTTTTTCCTTAATTAGCCTTAATTGGCCAATTAAGCCAGTTGCTAACCAGCAGCATACTAGGTAGGCTTGCAGCCCGTGCGGGCTTGTGACTCCCCCTCGAACGATTTTTCTGTGCGACCTTATCTTGATTCGTACCAAAATAATTTTCTCATATTTTTAGATCACATCCAAGACCATTTTATTCATTGTTCACATCTTCAATGCATATGACCCATTAGGTTCTCGGTTATATTGGCCACTTAAATTAATAATTAATTTAAACAAGTCATAAGCGGTCTCTAGTAACATATCATGACCCCTAATTGACCGAAAAGTCAATAGTTTGACTAAGAACCTTTCCATAGACAATTTATGTGCAATTATTTCTTTCACCATTTTATATCCCATTTGGTTCAAAGTATAGACATATGTCAACTCCGACTAGGCTGACTACTTCACGTCTAGTCCAAGTAATGTTTGTTCTTGTCCCTAAGGCTCATTACTCTATTAGACATGTCATTAAAGACTATTTTCATGGCATTCCACTTTGGTCAGAGATTCCCAAGTAATGACCCTGACAAGAGGCCATGGGTATACACTCCTTCTATTAGGAGTGGTAAATCATTTTGTTAGTTTCTCAATTACCTTCAAATACCTCAAGTTGTATCCAATCACCACCCTATGAGCAACCTCCCTGAGGCAATAAGGAATAGTGTCAAACTACAGAATTAGTATCCAAGATATCCTTGAGTACTTCAAGTCAATGATACTTGCACCATTGCTATGATGAGACTATCATTGACATTTGAATAGATTATCCATATGATTGTCTCATAGCTGATCATCCAATATACTTAGCTACACTTAGCAAGCATCCACATGTTAATTCTAAACTTCACATGTTTACAAATTATGAAATCTACTACTTGATCCAATCAAGTAGTATAACATATGCTAGTCTATCCAAATTAACAATGTCCTATTTCTTTAATTCTATGACTAGGAATAATTTAGATACTAACATAATTACACATGATAAGAATCTCAATATCACGATCTCATAATGATTTCCTTCATGTTATGTTATGTATCAAGGACTTCATTAATTGATTTAAGATCACTATCAATTCATATATCAAATTAATGAAAATGTCTTTTATCAATCAAATAAATTTGTACAATAAATGCTAAAGGTGATTTCCTTTAAAGCACTTCTCTAACACTTTGAACGTCGACATTCATAGTGAATGGGGAAAAATGAATTGCAGATAGAAGATTTTAGATTTTGTAATGGTTAAGGTTCGTGAATGAGGGGAGAATTGGGTGATTTAGATTAGGAACTTAGCAACCACAACAATGGTAGCAAAAGTGGTCATTAATCTAAACAACATAAACTTAAACAATAGATATTATGTCATTTTGCATAATAAACTCAGCAATCATAGACAAAGTGATCGCTAAAAAACAACCACAAAAGTTGTGGTTGTTGAGTATCACTAGACCAAATGATAGACTCATTGTCATTTCTACTGTTGATGGTTAGCGACCACATTACTATAGTCGCCATATAGCAACCACTATGTAAGTGGTCGTGATATAACGACTACTTTGAGTGTTATCACTGACTCTGATTAGGCTAGATGGTAGAACTACTTTCATTTATATCTTTACCATAGAGCAACCATAAAAATGTTCGTTAAAATAAATTATTGTAACCACTTTTACAATGGTTGTTATTTACAAAATTTTAAACAATAAAACCAAGGTACCATTTTGTACCAACATACCTCAATTTAGTGATCACAAATTATGGTTTCCATTTAATGACCACATATGTGGTTGCAAATGCATCACTAATTCTCGCGCTAGAAAATAGTGCTAAATATAGCAAACAAATAGTCTGGTCGCTAATTATGTGGTCCCAACTGGGTAGCGGTGTGGTCGCCATGTAGTTACTATTACAAAGATGAAAATTGTTGTCATGGATTGGTAGCAAAATGGTAATTATTTAGCGACCATTGTATTATGGTCGCTAAATGTGGTAGCTATTTAGATATTTTTGTAGCGCTCTCTATCTAATCAGGATTAACCCAACTAAATGAGCGAGTGCTACATATTCCTATTGTGGTAAATCTGTGAAAATTTAAAACTTTTTTTTTCTTTGAAAATACTTGTCATATAAACTCTTTTGCATATAAGCTTGTTAAACTATATACATCATATGTGTAAAAGAAACATTTTGATCTAAGGAATCAACATCATCATCATATATATAAAAATATCTACTTTGGGCTCAATTAGTCCAATATTTATAAAAATACACAACTTAATCAAAATTGCATGTTGCTTTGGAATACAAGACATGTATAAAAGTAAACAACTCAATTCTTATGTCACGTACAAAATGCAAAATGATGACATAATATCACCGACCCAAGTTGGGCATTCTCTATTGTCTCCAAATGGGCTAGCTCATCTGAATCAATTATTTATCGATTTTTTTATCTATTAGGCTTCGACCTGTGTATAAAAAATCCAAATGATAAACTACTAAAATCTTAGCGGTACATATAAGTATAAATATCCAACATGCATAAAGCAATTCACATTATATAATTCATGTTCATGGCATCATATCATGTACGTCATGGCATGACAATGGAAACAAACGACATGTATCATACTTTACCTTACGTAAGTGAACATTTACCATTTTCATATCATGTAACATATCAACTATGACATTGCATACATTTGGCAATAAAACCTTTTTCACTATATGATATTCATAAATTACTTTAGTATTTTTGCCCAATAATTCTCTACATGGACTATTCGGATATGAGTTGTGAAGAAGAGTGCTCTCCAAGCTTAAGTCACTTTGCCATTGTCTATGATCATATGTGCTCATCTAAGCTCCTCAAGTCAAAAGTGCTCTCGGAGCTTAAGCCACCTTAACTGAGTAAACATATATAACTTGCATACAGTATAGGATTAAGGGCGCTCTCTGAGCTTAAGTTACCTTATCCTTAAAAGATAAATGTATAACATATTATTACAGTATTGTATGCCCCCTTAATGATATGTCTCATATCCTACTCCTAGTCTTAATATAGAGTCTGGGCATTACTTATTCATATTCACTTTGTTATAATACATTCATCTTTAAACATATACACTTTGATCATATAGAACTCACCATGTGTCATATATGTGTAAACAATCATAAAAATATATATTTCTTACTTATAACATATCGTTGTGAAAATATGTATATAACCATTACATTTCATCATAAAAGAAAATAACATATTTCATTTTAAATAAGATTCATGAGCATAAACTATATGTTCACAGCTGTAAAGGTTCATTTATGGATACCCCTACTCGTGAGCCAAATTGTAAACTTGGTCATGAACGTTTTTGTCCAAAATATGCACAATGGTAACTCAAGCCATGAAGTATTTTGCCTAAACTAATCAATTCTGCTTTGATGATTCACAACCATGAACCATCTGTCATAGGCGTAAATTTGGGTCTAGCAGTTTATAACATGAAACGGGGCATTTAATACATATCACATGCAAGGATTTTATTGGTTGTCCAATGAAAACCTTTTTTTATTAACATTCTCATCAACTCATGGCATTAATTATGTCTATCATTTTTATTACATTTAAAACATACAACATGCCAAACTTTGGAATTTAAATGAATATATATACATACTTCTACTAGAGCTTCAAAATCAAGATTTAACTCAAGCTTGCATATCCTCTTGGTGGGTTTCACTACCTCCTCTTCTAACTCCTATCACATATAATACAACTCTATCAACTTGTATAAACCATAATCTTAATCTTAAAAGTCATAACAGATAAAACCCTAACTTTAAACCCTCTGTATAATTTTAAACTCACTTAACCTTTTTCTATAGCATACTATAACCTTTAATCAAGCTTAAAAAGGATTTTTAACCATAAAAACTCAAGCTTGAACTCAAACCTAACCTATTTGGATATTGGTCTCAATAAAAACAAGTTCAACATGAAAGAAAGGTAAGAAAACTTATAAAGATGAAAGCAAAATGTGATTCCTTACCTGAGATGAAGGAAATAAAAATTGGATGATGGATTTTGAACTCTTCTACCCTCCTATAGGTCTGCCTCTTCAAGCACACAACTTCCTTTCACTTCCATCGCTTAAGAACTTGATGAAACTTTGATATTTGCTTTGGATTTAGGCCTAGAAATCAAAAGGAATAAAGGACATCGTCTCTAGTGTGAAGGAATATTGAAATTTGGAGATTTCTTTTGAGTTTTGGGCATGTGAAAGATAAAAGAACAACTGATAACATTTTATACCTAATGATGTTCACGAGTGTGACCAATTAGTCACGAGTTTGAATCATTTCAAAATGTCATTCATGGTCGTGACACTTAAGACACAAGCATGAATACATGACTCTTCACTTTATCATCTTTTCATAACTTTTTCCCTTAACAAAACCCTTAAATACACTAATAGATTCTCTAAATCATCTTATTAACTAAACTCTACTTAGCTAGTGTTACAATTTTTTTTTTGTAGTGATGCTATTATATACTTACCATAGTAGATTTTAGTAAGGCCACTTATACATATCTTTTACAACACAAGCATCAATGTCTACCTAATGTTATAAAATTCATAGCTTATGTCAAAACTCAATTTGGTTGCTCATTAAAGAAAATAAGAACTGAAAATGGGACAACGTTTGTAAATGAAGGCCTTATAAGTTATTTATGAAGTTAGGAATTATAGCCAAAGATCTTATCCATACACTCCTCAACGGAACGGAGTTGTAAAGAGGAAACATAAACAATTGTTACAAATTAGAAGGACTTTAATGTGTTAGTCGAACCTGCCCAAACCCATTTGGGGAGATTTCATTCTTGCAACCACATACATCATAAATAGACTTCCTAGCTCTATCTTTAATTGGCAGTATCCATATGAGAGACTGTTTTGTAAGCTACCGCATTATAGTAGGCTTAAAACTTTGGTTATCTATGTTATATCAACAACACTTTACCTCGCAAAGATAAATTTGAAACTTGAGCTTACGAGTTCATCTTTTTGGGATATAGTCAAGGTCAAAAGTTATATAAAGTTTATGATATTTAGTCCAATCAGTGTTATATTTCCAGGGATATAATATTTCAAGAGCATATTTTCCCTTATTACTTTCATTCTGCAGGCCTTTACTTACAATTGGATGTTCCCCTTCCTTCCATTCCTATATCAGTAGACTCGTGTTCTCCTACCCTCACTGATTTTCATACCTAATATTCTCTTTACATGGATAACCCGACACCTTCTTCTCATCGTCCCCTAAGAACTAGTACCAAAACCAGAAAAACTCCTACTTGGCTCTAAGACTGTCTGCACCAATGCCACAAGTTCAACTGCTATTTTACCAATTGACAAGTGTCCACAATTTTCAATCATACCTATTCTTTTTCCTTTTCCCTTACTTTTTCTTCCTCTCATATTTATTTTATAGCAAATGTGTCATGTATTCAAGAGCCAACATATAACAAATAGGTTGCTCAACATGTTGTATGGGTAATAGCTATGTAGAAAGAATTAGAAGCTCTTAAAGCAAACAATACTTGGGAAATCATTACATTGCCTCCTGGAAAAAAGTAATTGGCTCCAAATGGGTTACAAGGTCAAGCTCAATTCGGATGGCATAGTGGAGAGGTATAAGGCTATACTAGTAGTCAAAGGAAACAATCAGGTTGAAGATATAGATGACTTTGACAACTTTTTCCCAGTAGTAGAATTGGTGATTGTCAGACTCCTATTTGTTATAGCCACTAGGAACTCCTGGCGCATTGATCAGCTGGACATAAACAAGGAGGTCTATCTCTCCCCACTAGAAGGCTACAGAAAAATTTGAAGGAAACATGTTTCGCAATCTAATTTGAATGTGTTTGAAATGATAATTCCCGTTAATCAGGTATTAAGAATATCATGGACGAAAAAAATTAAGTAAACTTTTTTGTCATCCTTTAATTTATCACTTATACATATTAATTTTTTTTTGAAATTACACATTAATATTTCTTAAATTTAATTTGTAATATAAAAATATCTCAATTTTTATTGATATAATAGAAAACTCCCTCTAACCTTTTATAACAGGTTTTACAGGTTAAAATATTAATTAGGCATCATTATGGTACCCTTTTTTTCTTTATTTCATAATAATAATAAAAAAACAACAAATGGAAAACAGAAAAAATATATAACAAGATAGGTTTTCTAGTCTATTAAAAAAAATGGGAAAATTAAATGGTTGCAAGTAGAAGAAATTTTTAATTTAAAAAATAAAAATATTTTTAGTTGGAAGTGAGAGAGAAAAGACAAAAAAAAAAAAGGAAAAAAAATATCTTTCAATGTTTGAAATATATTGAAATTGAAGAAAAAATGATTATATAGACAAGCAAGAAATTAGGAAAACATGTTATGTTATGTTATTATTATTATTATTATTATTATTATTATTATTATTATTATTATTATTATTATTATTATTATTATTATTATTATTATTATTATATGTCATGCTAGCACCTAATTAGTATTTTAACAAGTGAAACCTGTTAATTATAGTGAGTTAAAGGAAATTTCTTATTACATCAATAAAAATTATAAATATTTTTATGTTATAAATTAAAGATGAGATATATTAATATGTATGAGTGATAAGTAATTGGGGATGGCTGATAAAATTTACCCAAAAATATCTACTATAGATATTAATTATTAGTATGATGAGCCCATTAATTTAGATTTAAATAATTTGATACGAACCTCACACCAAATTTTCAATGGAGTTTTGGGTTGAGTTGGTCAAATGATTATATCAAAATCAAGAATGAACTTCAACAAATTAAGCTTTATGAAATTTTTTTGGTATATTAGGAGGTTGAAATGTTGACTAGATAATTTGAAAAATCTTTCGTCTTTAACAATTGTAACCATAAATTGATATTCTTTTTACATTAACGAATAGGGAGACTTAAATTTGAAATCTCTTATGACATTTGACAATCATATATAATTGATTTCATGCCTCGTCCTTTTATTCTAAATTATAATTTTCTTTTTCATTATATTGTCCCTTTATGTGAAATTCTCTTAAATATGACATGGTGTATTATAAACTGACTTGTATTTCATTGATTAAATGCATATATTTATAAAGAGAGTATTCTCTTCTAAGTAAAATACAAATACAACTTAAATCAGAAATATTTATAGAAAAATATTCATATATACATTTTTTTGTATATTTTCTTTTTATTCCTTCTTAAGTTGTATCAATTCTAAAAAATACAATCAACTCATCATGTAATAAACAAAACTAAGTTCTATGAAGAGGTTTCGTAAGAACATCAGCCAATTGATTATCTGTAAAAATATATTGAACTTGTAACTTTTTTTTATATTTACAAAATCATGAATAAAGTGAAAATTAATCTAAATTTAATATAACCATAATTATGGCGCTATGAGAAAAAAAACCATATATATATATTTTTTTTGACCCCTAGACTCTTCTTTTATTGTATATCTATTTTTCAAATTTTCTTATTTAGTCTTTTATTTTTTTTTCTCTTATTAAGTATTCATTCTTCAATGTTTGTGTTTTATCAAGCCACTCAAATTTTATTTTTCCTTTTATGGAGCCCTTATAGATTGTGTGATGACCGAATAGATATGAAAATTTACAAGATTTGTAAGGGCTAAATAAAGGAAAAAAAATTGATGGGCTCAATAGAATGCAATTGAAGAATGGGTATTCAATAGGAGAAAAATTAAAAGTTAAAGGGTTCAATAAATCCAAAAGACAAATAAATTAAGTAGCTAATGGTGAAGTGATTTTGATTGAAGTATTAAAAAGTTGGGGTCCTCAAAATAAATAATAATCAGAAGATGCTGTGATCTCATGGGAGATATATTTTTGTCTTTTACTTTGTTTATCTTCTACGTAAAGTACAGAACAAAAATTCACCAACCAATAATTGCCACGTGGATCCCACAGTTCTCCTCATACTACGTTTTCCCTGCTTTCCTACGATTCTACTGCTCCTTCTGCTAAATACTTGTCGATAAATCATTTGAAGGCCGTAAAACAATTGACACTGCTCAAATTACCAAACCGCCCCCGTGAAAATAGACATTGAAGACTATAGATTCATTTATATTTTAACACCTTTAACAAAATTTAATTAACATAATTTAATTATATTTTTTTATACATCTGTACATTAGTTAGATATATATTAAAAAAATTAATAAATAATAATTTATATTTATATTTATTGATAAAATGGTACATTAAATAAAAATATAATAAAAGATTAATAGTAAAAGAAAAGATTTATAATTTGAGACAAATGAGAAAAGTAAATTATCTTTATGGAATGAAGAGATTAATACTTTAGCTAATAATCCGAATCAAATTTATTTAAATTTAATAGAATTGAAAAGATAATATATTTAAATGCTTATTTATTTTATTTTTTATAGATAATTTTTATAATATTTTTATGCATGTAAATTTTTATATCAATTTCTAAAATTATTCTCTCTATTGATAAAATCTGAAATTTTTTATTCAAAAATATCGCAAACATAGTTTCTAAAATATTTTAATATTAATAATAATTTTCACATGTAGTTACAAAATATAAGTATATTTACTCAATAAAACTCAACTTGATTGCCACAGAGTTTTTTGAGATGTACGTTTGAGTCACTAAGGCGTCGCTAAATAATTATAGCGACCCCATTGATACAATTAGCGACGCTTGTATAGCGTTGCTAATATACTTTTTACTTGTTGTGATTCTGGAGTTGTGTTTCACAGCCATTTCGGATTTAGGTCAATTCGCAGGTTATGTACTCTCCAAAAATGAAAATTCTTTTTTCCCAACAAAATATAAAATTTTACATTTATACAAGTTATAATTTCAATATGGTGACATTAATTATTTCAAATTATATTTTTGGGATTTATTCTAAAATAGATACTAATTTTTGTAATTTCAATTATTTTCTATCTTGCAAAAGATGGGGTATGAAATTGAAAAATTGATAAGAAAGAAAAATGTATATTAGCTCCAGCCAGTAAAAAGGAAAAAAAATCACCAAATGAGATTGATAATTAATAGAATTCGGAAAATGTTTTATACATTAAAAATTCATTATCAACATGATTTGTAAATATAAATGCCAACTCGTGCTGCGTTCACTCCAATTTTTTCGGAAGACAAATGATCGGAAACTTCTGGAATTTCTAATATTTATTTAATTAAAAATAAATTTTAAAGTCTAAAATAAGAAGGGATTTAATCATATCCCTATTCAGACAACAGCTGAAAAATATAAACCTTTTTTAATTTTTTTAATTTTTTTGCTTTTGTAGGTGTAATTTTACCATGAGATAAGCTTGAATTTTATTTTTTTTTCCTAGAATATTTTATATAATTTGTTGATTAACTGCTAAGTTTTAAAACAAAAGGTAAGCTTTTTGAAAAAAATTAAAACAGTAAAATAAAAGATAATTTAAAAAATACAAATTTATAGTTTGAATCGAATTTAGGTTTTTGTTCGAACTTATTTAGATCCAATTAACGAACTAGATTAAAAATTTCCAATATATAAAGTGAATATAAATTGTTAGAGAACGCTTAGTAGTTTAGTTTTTTTTTTAAAAAAAGAAAAAGGCTTAGTAGTTCTTATCATATATTTGTAGAAAGGAGTATATTCAAGTTTGGGAAAAATGGAGGATGTTTTTGGTAATTTGAAAAGCCGGTCGGGAGTAAATAACTCGGCTTGGACGGGTGGTTGAGCGCCTTATGGCGGCAGAATGTCTTACAGCGCCAGCGTGGCAGGTGTGTCAGAAAGTTTGAAAACGACAAGTGAAACTGAAAGTGTGAGTTTTTTTATTTTTATTTTTTTTGGCAAGGGAGGAAAGTGAAAGTACGAGTCGATGAGATATTGGTGCCATGTCGTGAGATTATGAATTTATAATAATAAGATAAACAAACTATATAGATATCACAAATAAGCAAATAAATATATATATATTATTAAGAAATAATTTACCCATTCTCATATTTAACTTTTAATTTTTTAAATTACTAAAAAAAAAATACAACCAAACGGACACATAACAATATTAATTACAGTTTCCAAGAATTTTTTTTATTACTATATTATGACGAAAATTTTAAGATTTATTTTACTACAAATTAGTGAAAACCAGTTATTGATAGTGAAATTACTTAATAAATACTTGTAAAACTTGTAAATTTTATATAATTTTTGGAAAAAAATATATTTTTGATTTATGACTTTATAAATTTGTTAATAAATTCCTCGAAATAAAATTTATTTAATTAAGTTCCTTAATTAATAATTTTAAATTAAATTAGTCACTCAAATAAAAATTTTATTTAATTAATTATTACTAATTAAATGAAAAATATTTTATAAATAAGGACTAATTAAAAAGCCAATTAATAAAAATTCTAATTCCCCCACTTTTAACTACTTGAAACTGACTTTCTATGAAAAAAAAAAAACTCAAAATCTCAGCTATTTATAATCAAAAGTTAAATTTTAAGTATTTAATGTCTAAATAATATTTTCCCTTTTTATTTGAATTTATAAATGCATAAAAATATACAATTTATACATATTTAAAATTAGAAATTTCAAAATTAATATTAATAATATTCATAAATATAATTTCAAAATTAAATATGTAATAATTATATATATAATTCTTGATATGTATTTTTTATGTTCTAGTAATTGATTGTCAGTTATTATTCTATTGATGCTGAGTTAATTATTTTTGTTTTATATAAATTAATATGAATCATAATGAATAAAATATTAATATATGCATAAAATAATATATTTAATACACAATAATAAATTTGAATTAATTTTTTATTGTTAAGTTATCAAACACTTAATAATTAATTATATCATTTCAACTGTTGTGCAAAAAAGTTAAATTTATTTTATTCCAACTGACTTTTTAAATTACAAATAAAAAATGATTGATTTTTAATTTTATCCAAATCTTTAACTTTAGAAATAAATTTTATTGAAAGAATTATAATTTATTATTATTATTAATTTTCTAAAATAGGGTAATATTCTTAAATAATATTCTTAATCTTCCTAACAAATTAAACATCCGTCAGAATGCAACCTAGGAATGTAAATAGCAGATCATCAATAATTGACTATAAATGCTACCTACTAATAGCGGTTGACAATACTCTGATAGTCTACTGCTATCACTAAATCAAATATGAAATATCTCTTTCTTTTTTTTTTGGTAAATCACCAAATTAAGGATATTAATATCTCTAATTTTGCTTTAAAACTATTTGAAAACTCATAAAATTATTTTTTTTTTTTGTAAAATTTCTCTAAATTAACCTCAACATTAACTCTATTGCAATTATTGAAGAAATTCTGTCTCTATAAGAAACGTCTTGGATGATGATATGGTGCATTTACAAGGATATATTGTTACAGGCTTTCCTTGGTTTTACATTTATTCTTTGCATTTCACACTTACTAAAAGCATATCTCAAACAAATTTAGATTTTGGCATAAAAGTAAAACTATAAACATGCAAGCAGTTCTTCAAATATAGAATGGCAGTAAGCAATTATGAAAAAAGAATTGACTTTCATATATAAAAGCAACTGTTTCTTTTTTGAAAAAATATAACTTTTATCCCTCTAATAACTCCATATTTTTTGCTTTATCCCTTTATAAAAACAAATTCTCTTCTATATATATTTTGATTGTCATATCCAATCAATAAATTTAAGATAAAATAATGCTATACTTAATAATATTAATGTACCATTTTATTTCTGCCTAATTTTTTTCTTAATAATATCCAATTAAGACAAACCTTTGTTCTCCAATTAATTTATTTCTCTCTTATTTCATAATATTAATAATTCTTAAAGATCGAGAATAATAATTGTTATTCCATTCATCTCACAAAAATAGATACACCTTCTTTTTTATTTGTTCCAAATAATAATGCACTTTCATTTCTATGAATATTATTGATTTATTAAGTTTTATCACATCCATCTTTAACGTGCCTTATTATCAATAAATATAAATCATTATTTCTAAATTTTCTGATGTTGCCTTTAATTAACGTACGAGTATATGCATTACAGTTTTAGCCATGTTAACTAAGTGTTCTTTATTTTTATGAAAATAAAAGTGAACAAATTTTAATTATTTGCTACACGGATGGAGTATATATTTAAAATTTTTAGCATCGTATAATTTTGATAAATGTTTTATTATTACAAAAAGTAGTTAAATAGCCTTTGAATTGCCATATTGGTTCCTAAACAAATTAGGGCTAACTATAAATTGAATTGGTAATTAATGGGATTTAAGAGTTGAATATATATATATATATATAGAGAGAGAGAGAGAGAGAGAGAGAGAGAGAGAAGATATAATGGGAGAGAAGAGAGAAAAGGAAGAGAAGGGAAAAAGGGAGTTTATGAAAGAAGCTATGTGAGTGACGTAAGGAACTGGGGACAACCTTCTACCCATGCGCAATTGAGCGGTCCTTCTTCTCTTCTTCTTTTATATTCTCTCCCTTCTTCTTCTCCTTACGAAATTTTTCTTCTTTCTTTCTTTCTTTCTTTCTTCTTCTTCTTCTTCTTCTTCTTCTTCTTCTTCTTCTTCTTCTTCTTCTTCTTCTTCTTCATTTCTTCTATCTTAAACCAGTTAGTTATTATACACTCAACACCCACCATTCCATCTCTCTCAGGTAAATTAATAAACTTTGCACTTGCATGCAAAATTAATTCATATATATATATATATATTAGCTCCCGCCTTCTCTCTCTATGTATATATACATATAACCAAAGTTTTCAAAGTTGAATTTTTTTTTTCACTTACATGATCACTAAATTAATCTCCTATTCTGAAAGTGTTTCTCATGAACTTTTTTCTGATAATCTTTCTCTATCTATCTCTTTCGCATTACTCTCAAGGCCAACAAGAGGTAGGACATCCCTCACAAGATAATATGTTTATATAAACACTCCTCAAGAAAGACTAAAATTTGGTAAAAGATAGATAATTTGATTTTCTTTTGTTGTAAATATAGGTAAACTTTCACACTGATCTTCACCATTCTCACAGTACCTTCAAAGGGTCAGTTCATCTCTCTCTCTCTCAGAGAAAAGCACAAAGTCACTAGCATCTTGACAAGAAAATCACACCCAATTAATCTTGACTCAAACATTAATTACCCAACTCTTTTGATTAAACAAAAAGAAAATCCTTTACCAATCTTAATTCACATACTCGTTTCTTGATAAATAAACCTACTTTTTCTTTTCTGGGTCTGTATTTTTTGTTTCAATCTTTAAAAGAGGATCAGTGTAGATGAATGAAAGAGAGAAGAAAGGGGTAGTTTGTGCCATGGAAATCCTCGACAAAGAGACAAGATGGTCAGAATCAGTTTCAGCAATGAGAAACTGAGTCTGCAATAGCCTTAAGAGTGCTTTTCTTTTCTTTTCTTTTCTTTTGGTCCTTTTTTGGTTATCCCCCCTTCTCTTTGCAGGCTTAATTTTCATTGATCCAATAGAGACTGTGTTCCTCTTTTTCCCTTCTTTCTTCTTCACCTTTTTCTCTTTCAAGTTTCAACAAACGCGTGCTTATTTTTGTGATAACGTCATCTTCATTCCTCTTCTCTTTGTCCTTGCTACTTTCTTATCCCATATATAAAACAAATTAACTCCCACTAATCACTAATTAATTTTTAATTATATATATATAACTACTCCTCAATTTCCTCATCTTTAAAAACTCTATTGCTTATCTTCTAGTTCTTGTTTTTTTAGCATTACTTGCATAGATATAATAAAGTAGTTCCCAAAAAAGTTGTTTTTTTTAATATTTTTCTCTAACCCTTGTCTTTAATATTTTTTTTGGATATATATATATATATATATATATATATATATATATATATATATATATATATATATATATATATATATATATATATTACATGTGTTATCCTTTAATTAATTTAATTATATATTAGTTTTCTTTCTTTCTTTTTTTTTTGAACAATTAATCATAATGGAAACCCCGTTCTTGATGCATCATTTCTACCATTCAACAACACAAGACAACATCATTAGCACAAACCTCTAAGTTGTCCATTTCTTGAGACCTGCACAATATGGAGACCTAAGCACCAACTTCCTCTTAGTTTTTATCAAAAATTAAAAATAAGTAAAAATACAAATACAAATTAACTCTCATTATTATTTTATTGTTTTATTTTTTTTCATTTTTACAATTTCTTCTTCTCCTTCATTTATTTCTATAAAAATCATTATATAGCAACAATAGTGTGTTTCTTTTTGGTTTTATGACACGCGCTTACATATAATTTCCTTTCTTAGATAAGTATGGTGATGAGTGTTTGCTCACCACCAAATGAGTTGATGATTATTCTTGATAACACTTGTCACTTTTTTATTTGAAGGTTACTCCATTATTTCTTCTTTTGTCTTTGTTTTTTTCTTTTGAATGAATATTTATATATATAGATATGTAATGTTATTATTTAAAGATGATGTATTGATGGTAACAGTGGTGATGGTGAATTTGATGCAGTAGGAGGAATTAATGTGATGATGGAATCTTCTGTCCCACCTGGATTTCGATTTCATCCTACAGATGAAGAACTCGTTGGATATTATCTCAGGAAAAAAGTTGCATCCCAGAAAATTGATCTTGATGTTATTAGAGACATTGATCTTTACAGAATTGAACCATGGGATCTACAAGGTATTTATAATTATTTATGTATCATCCTTCTTCTTCCTCCTTTTTTTCTTTGTTATTAAGTGAACTCAATTAATGTTAGATCTATCACATTAGGGTTTCTGATGAATGTGTGATTGCTACAGAGAGATGCAGGATGGGATATGAAGAACAGAATGAATGGTATTTCTTTAGCCATAAGGATAAGAAGTATCCGACGGGGACAAGGACCAACAGAGCTACCCTGGCTGGTTTTTGGAAGGCAACAGGAAGAGATAAGGCAGTTTATGACAAAACTAAGCTCATTGGCATGAGGAAAACACTTGTCTTCTACAAAGGAAGAGCCCCCAATGGTCAGAAAACTGACTGGATTATGCATGAATATAGACTCGAATCCGACGAGAATGGTCCTCCTCAGGCAAGCTTCGTAGTCCTTAATCATTCTCACTTAACTAAGATAAAGTAAATTACCATCTTCATGGTTTCTTCTCTTTCAAGAGGCCTGACTAGGTTCAAATTCAAAATCTCATCATCAATCCAGTAACAGGACCTTATTGACTTAGAAAACTCCCTTTTCTATTATCAATATAAGAGTCTTTTAAGTAATAAAGAGGTTTGTTAGGAATCCATTACTATCACTTCATGTATGAAAAAGTTCTAAAAGTAAGACCTGCTTCCTTCTCTCTCTCTCTATTTATAACTAAGGGACAAGATTATTAACAGTTGATAAATTCTTCATGGATTGCGACCAAACCTAACACAGCCCATATTCAACATATGGTAATCAGATTCTTTTCACATTATGAATTTTAACTTATCTGGTAATCAGAACTGTCTTTAGTTGCAACCTCCAATCTCATCTTTTTATTTAAAAAAATATTATACATGAATATATATTGCTTTCCATGCATTGACCACTGTATACAAACATATATACATATGAGTTGTTTAGAAAGGTGTCTTTCACCATCTCTAGAAGTCAAAAGTTGTTAGTCATTTTAAAGTCTAATTCTTTTTCTGGTATGGGCTGTCTCTCTCTTTGTTCATTTTGTCAAAAGAAATATTCGAATTCCCCTCTTCGTTTAATCATCATATACCTCTGACTGCTTCCCACTAAATTAACTTCTCTTTAATTAGTCTCAGCATTCTCAAGAAATTTACAGGCAAAAAATTAAACAAGAATGTCACTACTTTTTGTATTATGCCACAAATTAAAATATTAATAATAATAATTGGTAACATTGATCATGCAGGAAGAAGGATGGGTAGTTTGTAGAGCATTCAAGAAGAGAACAAATGGGCAAACAAAGAACATAGAAGGATGGGATTCAAGCTACTTCTATGGTGAATCAAGTGTGGTTAGCTCAGTTGTGGATCCAATCGATTATATATCGAGGCAGCCTCAGAATTTATTGGCACAAAATTTATTATGCAAGCAAGAATTAGAAGCAGATAACTTAAGTTTCATGCCTGATGATAGTTTTGTACAGCTTCCTCAGTTAGAGAGCCCATCTCTGCCATTAATAAAAGGGCCAAACTCGGTTTCTCTCTTATCGGAGAATAACAATAACAACAACAGTAACAATAATAACGAAGATGATTACGAGCAAGCCACGAGAGGATGGAATAGCAACATGAACAACAAAAGAGTAACTGACTGGAGAGCACTTGATAAGTTTGTTGCCTCTCAATTAAGTCAAGAAGATAGATCCTACGATGGTGATCATGCAATTTCAAGCTTCGGCGCAGCAGAGAACCATTCGGATATTTCATCATTGCTATTGTTGCAGAGTAGTAGAGATGAAGAAGAAAACAAGTTTAATGGATTTGTAAGTTCAAGCTCTGATTGTGATATTGGAATTTGCATATTTGATAAATGAAGGGAATTGAAGGAGAAACTACTAGCTACTTGATGAGGGTTTTAATTATTTATTTAATTTTTAGTAATATATATATATATATAAGTTTCATGAATTATATCCTAATTTAAATATTTTTGTAAAAATATATGGTTATATATGCATAAGTCGAAAATTCTCCAACTCTCTCCCTAAATGAGAATATATATATATATATATATATATATATATATATATATATATATATATATATATATATATATATATATATATATATATATATATATATATATATATATATATATATATATATATATATATATATATATATAGTAGTTTTTTTTACTTATTTTTTTAAAACAATAGTTTAGAACTGGTAATCAGGTCCAACAGATTCGAAACTTATCATATTTTGATTTTGGATTGGATTTTTATGGGTTCGATTCATCTTTTAAAAACTATATTCAAATGCTTTTAATTCAGATTAACCCATTTAAATTTTATCAAATTTCAAATCAAATTCATATAAAATTATTTGACTGATTTTTGAATTTAGTAAAAAAAATTCAGCATTAATAATCACTCAGTTAATTAATTTTGTTCAATCGTAAAATTAAAAGAAAATGCAATGTGCTCTCTCGTAGAAAGACAGAGAGAACAAAGGCTATAAGTATGCATATATGGTTTAATTGGGAAATGAAATTCTATGTTATAATCATTAATTAATTCTTCAAGATTTTGAAGGCTGCATGTATTTTTCTTCATGCTTGTTTTTCATTAAATGCTAAGAAAAATTAAGCCTCGACTTAACACAATAAGACTCGTAAAAAAAAAAAAAGAAAAAAAAAAGAAATTTATTGAATTTACTAATTTAAATATTTCAAGAATTTTAATTTAAAAAATGGAGAGGTAATAAATACTTATTCACAAATTACAAATGTCATTTTATAAATTCAGTCAAAAACTTACTAATGTAATAAGATTTACATAAGGTAAGAACTGAAAAGGGTACTGATTGCTTCTTCTTTATTAATTATGTTTGCAGATATACATTTGAAACAAAAAATATTATACATTTGAAACAAAACAAAAAAATCTTTTACATTCCTCCAATGAGAAACTCTTTGTCTAAATGGGAATATCCATTGTTGTAGTGTAGGAAGGTCTCATCTGCTGCAAATTCAGTAAGAAATAAATAAAGAAAAATACATTTTATTAATCAGAGAAATGAACTTTGAATTATCAAAGAGATAAGAGATACTAGCATTTATTTCTTTCTAACATTTTCTATTAGTCTATTAAAGTTTTAAATTTTATTTTATTTTATTTCCCTTATTATAAATTTTACTATTTTTATAATTAAAAAAAAAAAGAAAAATGACATGAAAATATGAAATGGGTATTCTGAAATAACACATGCTTTTTATTATTCTATGTATATGATGTGTATGTTTTCTCTTACAAGTGAAGTTCATAATATTTACAAAAAAAAAAAAAGTAAATGTCGATAAAACATAAAAGTATAAAACTATTTACCCAAACAAATTTGCTGAAAGGTAAGTATTCTGAATATTCACTCAAGATATAATTCTTTGAACCTGAAAAAAAAAATGTTAGAGCTCTTGAATATTTATTTGTTTAATTAAATTAAATCTTTCAATTTTTATATTATTAAATCTAATTTATATATATTAGCAACTTTTGAATTTATAATATTAAGTTTTTTAGTTTCAATTTTATTTGCATTAAACCATTCAATTCTGATTTCGTTTAATTTCAACTCGAGGATTCAATCAATTAGACAAAAAAATAAAAATTAATATAAATGAATTCAAAATTCAAATTAAATAGACAAAACACATAATTTACAAGACATGTTTTCAAAGAAAAATTTGCTAAAGTATGTGTGTTAATTCAATAATATAATTATAAATTAAATTTGTTTTTACAATAATATCATGAGAATTGGGTATATAAATATAGAAAGGGAATCTTCAAACTCCATGAATTCATGTAGAACAAGGCAAAGGGGGAAGTTATAAATTTTGAAATTAAAAAAAAAAAAAATAGAAAACGGGGAGAGAAGGAAGCATGGGAACCTCAAGGTTTAGAGGGCTTTTGTGGGGCCATAGCTTGTCTGGCATGCACTATCCTGTTGGGCATGCTCTGTCTCTATTTACATTTTTTTTTAATTTTTGAATTTTTGAGGGTTATGTTAGTTTCACATGTCCACAGAGTGCTGCACAGCACAAGTAAACTCGTATAATTTATAAGATATATAGAATTGTTGTTAAACGTTAAAAAGTAGATTTAAAATTTTTTTAATTTAATTGATTAATTTTATAAATTTTTTATTGATTAATTTTATAAATTTTTTATAAATTAAAAAAATATCTATTTATCTGCTTCTTTTTAAAAGTAGTTTTCAAAACTCAAAATATTTTAAAACTGTTTTTTTAAAATTAAAAAAATATCTATTTATCTAGATTTTTTCAAAATCAGTTTTCAAAAATCAAAATACTTTAAAATCAATTTTTTTTTCAAAAGCGTTTTTTTTGGCAAACTTAATATCAAACACAATCTTAATAATTTCTTTTAACTATATATACACTCCAAAATAATTTTGATAATATAAATTTATCAGATACTAATTTGCTTTTTATTTATTTATTTTTCTTAAAAAAAAATCATTCTTCTGATTGGACAAACGGCTACATTTGTGACATGGCCTTTTCATATACTTAGGCTGTCCACATGAAACTTTCTAATTAATATGGGTCCACGATATATTATATATTTTTTAATCTCCTAAATTATTGACATTTATAATATTTTATTTAAATTTATTTATTTATATATACCCTTGAAATTATATATATTAATTAACAAGTGCTAAGTAGACAATTAGAATAAAATAGAAAAATAGCATATGCATATTTTAGTTTTTGAACTTTACAATTCCATGTTAAGAATTTTTTTTTAATTATCATTAAGCAGTTACTAGGTATTTTTTTAAATAAAAATTAATTGAAAAATTATTTCAGTATTGATTCACTTAATTATCATTAATTTGATATGAAATGTTTCATGAATAGAAACTAAATGAGTTTTAAAATAATAGTTAAATGAGTCATTTGAGAGTTCAGTAATTCAACTAAACAACTTAATAATTAAGAAATTCAATTAAATAAATTTTAAAATAAAAATTGTAATTGCACAAATGCATAAAATAAAAAATTAGCATGTCTATTTGTTCCTCCAATAAAATATTGAAGCTTCTTGTGATTTCAAACCTACATGCGGATGCTCAACTAGGGGTGGCAACGGGTAGGATACCCGCGAAAATTGTCATACCCGAATCCGACTATTTATATATATATCCAAATTCGTCCCAAATCTGTTTAAAATTATAATATTAATACCTGTACCCGTCTCAAATCCGATTAACATTACCCGATTAATAGCCGAATCCGAATAATTATCCGTTTATTATTAAAAAAATTAAAATAAAATAAAATTCAAACTAATTAAATAATTAAAAATCTATAAATATATAAATAATCTACCATAAATACCTATAAAATCAAATAAAACATAAAATTTAATTCAACACATTCAAATTAAAATAATTATATCATTATATTCAATAAATTAAAATAAAATAAATTGCATAATATATATATAATCGGATTTATCGGGTAGCAGGTACCCGAATGTATCTACCCGTACCCTATCCAAATCCGTGACGAGTTTAAATATTATTATGCAAATCTGTCCCAAAACCCTAATAGGGTTATCCATTAGAGTTTAAACGGATTCGGATTAATACGGGTACCCGCGAAACCCGTACCCATTGCCACCCCTATGCTCAACCAATTGATAGATGTACATATCCTTATCTTAATTAGATCAACCTAAGATAGGGATTTAGTAGCACCTCATGGTATATTATCTGTTTCAAATTATAAAAATATACAGTCAAAGGAATATATATATATATATATATATTCACTTTCTAATTCATGGTAAACAAATATTAAAAATAATATAAAAAAATTATTATCTCTTCTCCCCAATTAACCAATTAAAAAATATATATTAAAATAGTTAAAAATTAGAAACTAAATACACATGTCATATATTGAAGTGATGGCACTTTTTTACCTTTCTATTGCATTTTCTATAATCACCAATAGGAATGGGACATGTCAGCAAGTAATTGCCTTTCATGAGGAATGATTATATCACTTTAGTCTCCCCTAGTGATTCCATAAATATAATCTGACTTGTCAAAGTATTGTGATGAGGTGATTGATAATCAAACACAAATAGACTTTGCAACCAAATATAATAATAATAATAATAATAATAATAATAATAATAATAATAATAATAATAATAATAATAATAATAATAATAATAATAAAATAAGTGCTGTCGTCTTCAAATTTAATTTATTCTCACCAACAAAATATTTATATCTTAACTCATCAATTTTCTTAAATAAGATTTTTTTATGCTCCAAAATAAATTAAATAATGATCACACCTTGAATTGGCAACAATAATGAATTTTCACCTCAAATATAAACATTAATTATTGGATTGCTTTAGGTTTCCTATAAGGAAGATCCTAGGAATTTTCTCAATAAAATATTCCAATTTTTGGGGATTATTCGAGTTATTTTCGAATTAATCCAACTTTTAAAACTTTTTTTTAAAATATATAATAGTTTTCGAGTTTGATTGATCTATTCAAGTTTAATAGGAAATATAAATACGATACTTTTTATTTATTTGAGCTATTTTATTTTTTAATTTTGAATTTCTTTCATTTATTTAACGTGTAATTAGCATACTGTTTGACCAAAACAAGGTTCCTTTTTGGAGAACAATGATTCTCATTATGGCACGAAACAAGTGAGCTTTAAAAAGAAAAAATGAACCCCGTTCACATATCCAAAGAAAATGTGAAATCAAATTTCTATGGAGATTCAAGGTATATGAAAGTAGTGAAAATTCGAAGATTTCTGGTTCAAATATAAATATAATTCATTTCAATCCAAAGATGCTTCTCAGTTGACTTCAATAGTATGAATTGGGTCCAACCAAACATACCTCAGCCCTCTCCAAAATAGAGTTATTACAATCTATTATGCTAATATCAAATGGAATTTCTGGTCCATTTCTATCATTTCATTTACATCCCATATTTGTGCACCCTAATCTCTGTACTCTAATCAAATTAATTGACTCACTATCATTGTTTTGGGAGTTGAAATTAAAATAAATTGAAAACTTTAGCTATATATTATAACAACCAATTCAATAAATAAAAATAAAAAAGAAAAAGAAATGAAGTTGGATTTTACCAAAAAACAAAAAGAGTAATGGCTAAAATCTCAAGTCCATAAAAATCATCCATTTATATAGAGAAATAACTGATTTTTTAATTCTTGAATGCTCTTAAGGGGGACATCTTTGCATGGAGAGGAACCAAAAACTCAAAACTATAATTGCTTTTTTTTCTTTTTTAAATCCCCTGTATATTTATAATTAGAAGAAGAAACTCTTACCTTTATGCTCCACTTTCCAATTGATCCATTTTCTATTAAAAAATACAGGTCAACATGAAAGGAAGCAAATTGATAGACATATTGAGAATAATGTTCTTTGAAGAACTACCATGAATATATATCAAAAAGATGGGTTTAAATCTCAGTATGAATTGTTGTAGTAACAATCTCCTTACAAGTTTTTGTAATGCCTGTTCTTCAATTTCTATTATTTAAGGTTTGAATTTTGTTTCTATAAAGTCAGTAACTCAGTATCATTATACCCTGTGCAATTCTTTAGGATAAAGTAGATATATTCTCTCTTAAAAATTAATTATAACACTTTTATATTTCACTAAACACAGATATATTAATTAAATTTTTACAATTTTTTATATAAAAAAATTTGTACAAATTTTAGCTAGAGAAATGCTAAATATCTTCTCCTTATTACTTCCTTTATTATTTTCTTCATCCTTTAAATGATACATCCATCCACTTTTAACACTCTAGAATCCATATGAAAAAAAAAGTACATGTCACTCAAAAAATAGAAAAAGTAATATAAAGAAGGTAGCTATGACTTTTTTTTTAGCTAATAGGGATACAAGGGATAGGAAATTAATAACATTATTGCAAATAAACTGGTGAAATTAGTTCACCTTCCAAAGGCAATAAAGAGGCAAAACAAAAACATATACAAAGCAGGCCTGCATCGTAATCGGTATTCTCCACAGAATGAAGCGTCCAAAGACAGTGGGTCCAATACATATATTAAACACTCTGGGAAAAGGATGAATTAGAGGACGGAAGCCCAATCAAGCCTAATTAGGATCAGGATCCAAACTTCAATATGATCTGCTTTATAAAGAAAAGGAAGAAGAAAGTCTATTTGCAAGTTAACAAGCCTTGCATTGACGAAAACAATTTATTGTCCAAATATAAATTCTGCAGAAGAGATTTCTATTAATTACATTAAGCATTTGTTTATTATATTATTATAAGAATGACTATTTGGCTCCTAACAAGTTATGGAAAATACTTCAGATATAGCATGAAATCGGTGCAAAAAGGGATTGGTCTCGCTCTTGACAATTCTCAAACTCTATTTCCCAGATCTAGCTAACGCCTAACTGAACTCTCGTCAAGAAACTCTCATGCTAACTCTCGAGCCTCGACTATCAACACAAGCGAGGGAGATTTACAAAAGATCAACTAGGGGACCCAAAAAACACAAAACAAAATACCAGAAAATGGAGCTAATCAACTTCCAATTTAAATGCAGACGCCTTTATATTAAGAATATAATTGAAAACCATTTGATGAGAGCTGAAGCTATTCTACCACTAGTAAGTGCAACTGTATTTATAAAAAGCAATCCATCGGCCAGTCCATTCTACCAGAAGTTTACCTCAAAATACCCAGGCGAGAATAATGCTAAGCATCATTGCAAAGTAATGGCCGGTTCATAAAAATTATTTGTCATACCCAACATATCGTTCTTGATGCATCATTTCTACCATTCAACAACACAAGACAACATCATTAGCACAAACCTCTAAGTTGTCCATTTCTTGAGACCTGCACAATATGGAGACCTAAGCACCAACTTCCTCTTAGTTTTTATAAAAAATTAAAAATAAGTAAAAATAAAAATACAAATTAACTCTCATTATTATTTTATTGTTTTATTTTTTTTTCATTTTTATAATTTCTTCTTATCCTTCATTTATTTCTATAAAAATCATTATATAGCAACAATAGTGTGTTTCTTTTTGGTTTTATGACGCGCTTACATATAATTTCCTTTCTTAGATAAGTATGGTGATGAGTGTTTGCTCACCACCAAATGAGTTGATGATTATTCTTGATAACACTTGTCACTTTTTTATTTGAAGGTTACTCCATTATTTCTTCTTTTGTCTTTGTTTTTTTTCTTTTGAATGAATATTTTTATATATAGATATGTAATGTTATTATTTAACGATGATGTATTGATGCTAACAGTGGTGATGGTGAATTTGATGCAGTAGGAGGAATTAATGTGATGATGGAATCTTCTGTCCCACCTGGATTTCGATTTCATCCTACAGATGAAGAACTCGTTGGATATTATCTCAGGAAAAAAGTTGCATCCCAGAAAATTGATCTTGATGTTATTAGAGACATTGATCTTTACAGAATTGAACCATGGGATCTACAAGGTACTTATAATTATTTATGCATCATCCTTCTTCTTCCTCCTTTTTTTCTTTGTTATTAAGTGAACTTAATTAATGTTAGATCTATCACATTAGGGTTTCTGATGAATGTGTGATTGCTACAGAGAGATGCAGGATCGGATATGAAGAACAGAATGAATGGTATTTCTTTAGCCATAAGGATAAGAAGTATCCGACGGGGACAAGGACCAACAGAGCTACCCTGGCTGGTTTTTGGAAGGCAACAGGAAGAGATAAGGCAGTTTATGACAAAACTAAGCTCATTGGCATGAGGAAAACACTTGTCTTCTACAAAGGAAGAGCCCCCAATGGTCAGAAAACTGACTGGATTATGCATGAATATAGACTCGAATCCGACGAGAATGGTCCTCCTCAGGCAAGCTTCGTAGTCCTTAATCATTCTCACGTAACTCAAATAAAGTAAATTACCATCTTCATGGTTTCTTCTCTTTCAAGAGGCCTGACTAGGTTCAAATTCAAAATCTCACAGTTTTGATCATGACCTTATTGACTTAGAAAACTCCCTTTTCTATTATCAATATAAGATTCTTTTAAGTAATAAAGAGGTTTGTTAGGAATCCATTACTATCACTTCATGTATGAAAAAGTTCTAAAAGTTAAGACCTGCTCCCTTCTCTCTCTCTATTTATAACTAAGGGACAAGATTATTAACAGTTGATAAATTCTTCATGCATTGCGACCAAACCTAACACAGCCCATATTCAACATATGGTAATCAGATTCTCTTCACATTATGAATTTTAGCAATATTAACCAATTGGCAGAACTGTGAAGTCTTTAGTTGCAACCTCCAATCTCATCTTTTTATTTAAAAAAATATTATACATGAATATATATTGCTTTCCATGCATTGACCAGTGTATACAAACATATATACATATGAGTTGTTTAGAAAGGTGTCTTTCACCATCTCTAGAAGTCAAAAGTTGTTAGTCATTTTAAAGTCTAATTCTTTTTCTGGTATGGGCTGTCTCTCTTTGTTCATTTTGTCAAAAAAAAAATTCCAATTCCCCTCTTCGTTTAATCATCATATACCTTTGACTGCTTCCCACTAAATTAACTTCTCTTTAATTAGTCTCAACATTCTCAAGAAATTTACAGGCAAAAAATTAAACAAGAATGTCACTACTTTTTGTATTATGCCACAAATTAAAATATTAATAATAATAATTGGTAACATTGATCATGCAGGAAGAAGGATGGGTAGTTTGTAGAGCATTCAAGAAGAGAACAAATGGGCAAACAAAGAACTTAGAAGGATGGGATTCAAGCTACTTCTATGATGAATCAAGTGTGGTTAGCTCAGTTGTGGATCCAATCGATTATATATCGAGGCAGCCTCAGAATTTATTGGCACAAAATTTATTATGCAAGCAAGAATTAGAAGCAGATAGCTTAAGTTTCATGCCTGATGATAGTTTTGTACAGCTTCCTCAGTTAGAGAGCCCATCTCTGCCATTAATGAAAGGGCCAAGCTCGGTTTCTCTCTTATCGGAGAATAACAATAACAACAGTAACAATAATAACGAAGATGATTACGAGCAAGCGAGGAGAGGATGGAATAGCAACATGAACAACAAGAGAGTAACTGACTGGAGAGCACTTGATAAGTTTGTTGCCTCTCAATTAAGTCAAGAAGATAGATCCTACGATGGTGATCATGCAATTTCAAGCTTCGGCGCAGCAGAGAACCATTCGGATATTTCACCATTGCTATTGTTGCAGAGTGGTAGAGATGAAGGAGAAAACAAGTTTAATGGATTTGTAAGTTCAAGCTCTGATTGTGATATTGGAATTTGCATATTTGAGAAATGAAGGGAATTGAAGGAGAAACTACTAGCTACTTGATGAGGGTTTTAATTATTTATTTAATTTTTAGTAATATATATATATAAATAAGTTTCATGAATTATATCCTGATTTAAATATTTTTGTAAAAATATATGGTTATGCATGAGTCGAAAATTCTCCAACTCTCTCCCTAAATGAATATATATATATATATATATATATATATATATATATATATATATATACTTATATATACATATATATATTAGTTTTTTTTTACTTATTTTTTTAAATTAATAATTTAGACCGTAGATTCGGAACTTATCATATTTTGATTTTGGATTGGATTTTTATGGGTTCGATTCATCTTTTAAAAGCTACATACAAATGCTTTTAATTCAGATTAACCCATTTAAATTTTATCAAATTTCAAATCAAATTCATATAAAATTATTTGACTGATTTTTGAATTTAGTCAAAAAAATTCAGCATTAATAATCACTCAGTTAATTGAAATTTTGTTCAATCGTAAAATTAAAAGAAAATGCAGTGTGCTCTCTCGTAGAAAGACAGAGAGAACAAAGGCTATAAGTATGCGTATATGGTTTAATTGGGAAATGAAATTCTATGCTATAATCATTAATTAATTCTTCAAGATTTTGAAGGCTGCATGTATTTTTCTTCATGCTTGTTTTTTATTAAATGCTAAGAAAAATTAAGCCTCGACTTAACACAATAAGACTCGTAAAAAAATAAAAAAGAAAAAAAAGAAATTTATTGAATTTACTAATTTAAATATTTCAAGAATTTTAATTTAAAAAATGGAGAGGTAATAAATACTTATTCACAAATTACAAATGTCATTTTATAAATTCAGTCAAAAACTTACTAATGTAATAAGATTTACATAAGGTAAGAACTGAAAAGGGTACTGATTGCTTCTTCTTTATTAATTATGTTTGCAGATATACATTTGAAACAAAAAATATTATACATTTGAAACAAAACAAAAAAATCTTTTACATTCCTCCAATGAGAAACTCTTTGTCTAAATGGGAATATCCATTGTTGTATGCAAATTCAGTAAGAAATAAATAAAGAAAAATACATTTTATTAATCAGAGAAATGAACTTTGAATTATCAAAGAGATAAGTGATTACTAGCATTTTTTTCTTTCTAACATTTTCCATTAGTCTATTAAAGTTTTAAATTTTATTTTATTTTATTTCCCTTATTATAAATTTTACGATTTTTATAATTAAAAAAAAAGAAAAGAAAAATGACATGAAAATATGAAATGGGTATTCTGAAATTAACACAGGCTTTTTATTATTCTATGTATATGATGTGTCTATGATGCTTTCTCTTACAAGTGAAGTTCATAATATTTACAAAAAAAAAATAAAAGTAAATGTCGATAAAACATAAAAGTATAAAACTAATTACCCAAACAAATTTGCTGAAAGGTAAGTATTCTGAATATTCACTCAAGATATAATTCTTTGAACCTGAAAAAAAAAATGTTAGAGCTCTTGAATATTTATTTGTTTAATTAAATTAAATCTTTCAATTTTTGTTTATTAAATCTAAACTTTTGAATTTATATATATTAAGTTTTTTAGTTTCAATTTTATTTGCATTAAACCATTCAATTCTGATTTCGTTTAATTTCAACTCGAGGACTCAATCAATTAGACAGAAAATAAAATTAATATAAATGAATTCAAAATTCAAATTAAATAGACAAAACACATATAATTTAGAAGACATGTGTGTTAGTTCAATAATATAATTATAAATTATATTTTTTTTTACAATAATATCATGAGAATTGGGTATATAAATATAGAAAGGGAATCTTCAAACTCCATGAATTCATCTAGAAGAAGGCAAAGGGAGAAGTTATAAATTTTGAAATTAAAAAAAATAAAAGAAAATAGAAAACGGGGACAGAAGGAAGCATGGGAACCTCAAGGTTTAGAGGGCGTTTGTGGGGCCATAGCTTGTCTGGCATGCACTATCCTGTTGGGCATGCTCTGTCTCTATTTGCATTTTGTTTTTTAATTTTTGAATTTGTTAGGGTTATGTTAGTTTCACATGTCCACTGAGTGATGCACAGCACCAACTAAACTCATACAACTTAATAATTTCTTTAACTATATATACACTCCAAAATAATTTTGATAATATAAATTTATCAGACACTAATTTGCTTTTTATTTATTTATTTTTCTTTTAAAAAAATCATTCTTCTGATTGGACAAATGGCTACATTTGTGACATGGCCTTTTCATATACTTAGGTGGTCCACATTAACTTTCTAATTAATATGGGTCCACGATATATTATATTTTTTAATCTCCTAAATTATTGACATTTATAATATTTTCTTTAAATTAATTTATTTATATATACCCTTTAAATTATATAAATTAATTAACAAGTTCTAAGAAGTAGACAATTAGAATAAAATAGAAAAATAGCATATGCATATTTTAGTTTTGGAACTTTACAATTCCATGTTAAGAATTTTTTGTTTATTATCATTAAGCAGATACTACGTATTTTTTTAAATAAAAATTAATTGAAAAATTATGTCAATATTGATTCACTTAATTATCATTAATTTGATATGAAATGTTTCATGAATAGAAACTAAATGAGTTTTAAAATAATAGTTAAAGGAGTCAGATAAACAAAAATTTGAGAGTTCAGTAATTCAACTAAACAACTTAATAATTAAGAAATTCAATTAAATAAATTTTTAAATAAGAATTTTAATTGCACAAATGCATAAAATAAAAAATTAACATGTCTATTTGTTCCTCCAATAAAATATTAAAGCTTCTTGTGATTTCAAACCTACATGAGGATGCTCAACCAATTGATAGATGTACTTATCCTTATCTTAATTAGATCAACCTAAGATAGGGATTTAGTAGCACCCGATGGTATATTATCAGTTTCAAATGATAAAAATGTCAAATATATATATATATATATATATATATATATATATATATATATATATATATATATATAAAAGAACTCACTTTCTAATTGATTTAAAAATAATATAAAAAAATTATTATCTCTCCTCTCCAACTAACCAATTAAATTAATCAAAAGTAAATATTGAATGGGATTAGAAATGAGAAACTAAATACATATGTCATATATTGATGGCACTTTTTTACCTTTCTATTGCATTTTCTATAATCACCAATAGGAATGGGACATGTCAGCAAGAAATTGCCTTTCATGAGGAATGATTATATCACTTTAGTCTCCCCTAATGATTCCATAAATATAATATGACTTGTCAAAGTATTGTGATGAGGTGATTGATAATCAAACACAAATAGACTTTACAACCAAATATAATAATAATAATAATAATAATAAAATAAGTGCTGTCATCTTCAAATTTAATTTATTCTCACCAACAAAATATTTATATTTTAACTCATCAATTTTCTTAAATAAGATTTTTTGTATGCACCAAAATAAATTAAATAATGATCACACCTTGAATTGGCAACAATAATGAATTTTGACCTCAAATATAAACATTAATTATTATTGGATTGCTTTAGGTTTCTTATAAGGAAAACCCTGGGAATTTTCTCAATAAAATATTCAAATTTTTGGGGATTATTCGAGTTATTTTCGAATTAATCCAACTTTAAAACTATTTTTTAAATATATAATATTTTTCGATTTTGATTCATCTATTCAAGTTTTATAGGAAATATAAATAGGATACTTTTTATTTATTTGAGCTATTTTATTTTTTAATTTTGAATTTCTTACATTTATTTATACGTGTAATTAGCATACTGTTTGACCAAAACAAGGTTCCTTTTTGGAGAACAATGATTCTCATTATGGCACAAAACAAGTGAGCTTTAAAAAGAAAAAATGAACTCCGTTCACATATCCAAAGAAAATGTGAAATCAAATTTCTATGGAGATTAAAGGTATATGAAAGTAGTGAAAATTCGAAGATTTCAGGTTCAAATATAAATATAATTCATTTCAATCCAAAGAATATATATATATATATATATATATTATTGATGCTTCTCAGTTGACTTCAATAGTATTAATTGGGTCCAACCAAACATACCTCAGCCCTCTCCAAAATAGAGTTATTACAATCTATTATGGTAATATCAAATGGAATTTCTGGTCCACTTCTATCATTTCATTTACATCCCATATTTGTGCACCCTAATCTCTATACTCTCTAATCAAATTAATTGACTCACTATTATTGTTTTGGGAGTTGAAATTAAAATAAATTGAAAACTTTAGCTATATATTATAACAACCAATTCAATTAAAAAAAAAAAGAAAAAGGAATGAAATTGGATTTTACAAAAAAACAAAAAGAGTAATGGCTAAAATCTCAAGTCCATAAAAATCATCCATTTATATAGAGAAATAACTGATTTTTTAATTCTTAAATGCTCTTAAGGGGGACATCTTTGCATGGAGAGGAACCAAAAACTCAAAACTATAATTGCTTTTTTTCTTTTTTAAAACCCATGTATATTTATAATTAGAAGAAGAAACTCTTACCTTTATGCTCCATTTTCCAATTGATCCATTTTCTATTCAAAAATACAGGTCAACATGAAAGGAAGCAAATTGATAGACATATTGAGAAAAATGTTCTTTGAAGGACCACCATGAATATATATCAAAAAGATGGGTTTAAATCTCATAGTATGAATTGTTGTAGTAACAATCTCCTTACAAGTTTTTGTAATGCCTGTTCTTCAATTTCTATTATTTAAGGTTTGAATTTTGTTTCTATAAAGTCTGTAACTCAATATCATTATATCCTGTGCAATTCTTTAGGATAAAGTAGATATATTCTCTTAAAAATTAATTATAACACTTTCATATTTCACTAAACACAAATATATTAATTAAATTTTTACAAATTTTTAGACCAAAAAAATTGTACAAATTTTAGCTATAGAAATGCTAAATATCTTCTCCTTGTTACTTCATTATTTTCTTCATCTTTTAAATGACACATTCATCCACTTTTAATACTCTAGAATCCATATGAAAAAAAAAAGTACATGTCGCTCAAAAAATAGAAAAAGTAATATGAAGAAGCTAGCTATGCCTTTTTTTTTTTTTTAGCTAATAGGGATACAAGGGATAGGAAATTAGTAACATTATTGCAAATAAACTGGTGAAATTAGCTCACCTTCCAAAGGCAATAAAGAGGCAAAACTTAACATATACAAAACAGGCCTGCAACGTAATGGGTATTATCCACAGAATGAAGCGTCCAAAGAGAGTGGGTCCAATATATATATATATATATATATATCACACTCTGGGAAAAGGATGAATTAGAGGACGGAAGCCCAATCAAGCCTATATAAGATCAATATCCAAACTTCAATATGATCTGCTTTATAAAGAAAAGGAAGAAGAAAGTCTATTTGCAAGTTAACAAGCCTTGCATTGACGAAAACAATTTATTGTCCAAAGATAAATTCCGCAGAAGAGATTTCTATTAATTACATTAAGCATTTGTTTATTATATTATTATGAGAATTACTATTTGGCTTCTAACAAGTTATGGAAAATACTTCAGATATAGCATGAAATCGGTGCAAAAAAACATTGGTCTCCCTCTTGACAATTCTCAAACTCTATTTCCCATATCTATCTAACGGCTAACTGAACTCTCGTCAAGAAACTTTCATGCTAACTCTCGAGCCTCGACTATCAACACAAGCGAGGGAGATTTACAAAAGATCAACTAGGGGACCCAAAAAACACAAAACAAAATACCAGAAAATGCAGCTAATCAACTTCCAATTTAAATGCAGACGCCTTTATATTAAGAATATAATTGAAAACCATTTGATGAGAGCTGAAGCTATTCTACCACTAGTAAGTGCAACTGTATTTATAAAAAGCAATCCATCGGCCAGTCCATTCTACCGGAAGTTTACCTCAAAAATACCCAGGCGAGAATAATGCTAAGCATCATTGCAAAGTGATGGCCTGTTCATAAAAATTATTTGTCATACCCAACATATCGAGCCTCCACTCCACAGCCAAGATATCAGATATCTTCCGCATGCACAAATTTCATAAGCAAAAGAAAAAGTGAAAACAAGGCTTTGAAAACGAGAGCACCACAGGCATGGTTATAATACCATAAGTACAGTCATTGTAAACATTGTAGAGAGGGACATAATACCATAATGGCATATTAAATAAGTCAAATTATACAAACTACCAACATTCAGTAAGTAAACTACCAGCATAAGTAAATTCAGATTTGAATAGCAAAGTAGACACAAAATCAAAAGCACGTGAACAGTAACCTAGAGAACAAACAGCAATTGATCTTCTAGGCCCTTTCTCCACGGATCCGCCGAGCAAGTTGGATATCCTTGGGCATAATAGTGACCCTCTTGGCATGGATGGCACAAAGATTAGTGTCCTCAAACAAACCAACGAGATAGGCCTCTGCAGCCTCTTGAAGTGCCAGAACTGCATGACTCTGAAACCTCAAATCCGTCTAAACAAGAAGGAAAAACCACAGTAAATTAAAACCCAAAATCATGTAGACAGAATTAAATCACAAAACTGTGATTCTCCAAGAATCATTACCTTGAAGTCTTGTGCAATTTCTCGAACAAGACGTTGGAAAGGCAGCTTGCGTATCAGGAGTTCAGTGCTTTTCTGGTATTTACGGATCTCACTAAATAAAAGATGTGGATTTACACAGGTTAATTTCTTGGGTTTAATAAAATACTACGAAGAATACACATCAAAGATAGAGGGTAACAGAAAATTGTATATTGAGAAGGAAATCCTTACCGAAGAGCCACAGTACCAGGGCGATAACGATGAGGCTTCTTGACTCCTCCAGTGGTGGGTGCAGACTTTCTTGCAGCCTTCAAATACAAAATAAAGAACCAATTATATTATGGTAAAATTCAATGGTATTGGTGGCATAAAGCCATAGAAATAATAGCTGTCCTCTCTGAAGAGATGACATAAATATAATAAATTTCTTTTCTTTCCTCTTCAAACATAACACTGGTCACCAAAGTTAGAAATTGAGACATCTAAATGGTGCAACCAGTGTGCACCACTAGTGCAGAAATGGGTGATTATGTATATGAATCACATTACTCACCAAAAGCACCAAGCTGGATTATATTACCATGAGAATAGTTTAAATGTAGTTCATTATGCTCGGATAACAGAATATATAAAAAAGCGGGCAGGCAAGTAACAAACACTTCAGTATAACAACACCATTTACTCAGTGTTGCTTATTCATCATGGGAACTTTGACACAGATATTACGTAGTAGCCACCATTAAGCGAACAGGAAGAGATATTTTCTTGCAAATAATGGTGCTGGTGAAAATTTATGATACAACAAATGAAATCAATTCAGATTTCGTATGTAGCAGCATTTCTGCTGTGTCTTTTAAGTATGGGATAAATGTTATACTATTGCTGCATACATTTACTACCCTAAGAGTTGAAATCGTAGCAGTAGCTATAGAGCAAATTACAGAAAACACCTTGAGGTTTTAACAAATTGCACCCAGAAACAAACTTTTAAAAAATTAACAGTTTACCTTTTGTACTTTAATAAAAATGTTGTTTGAGATAACAATTGAAAATATTGGGTATTAAATATACTGGTTATCCTACAGTTACAGTTGTTGTTAACGAGCAAAAATCTTAAATTGTTATAAAATATTATTAGATTGTACATGAAACCCTAAAATATTCACATAAAAACATCTCAAATATAAAAAAATCATATAATGTATTGCACTACAGTATTTGAAATTCATAAAGTATCAAATGAATGGATATTATTTCAAAAGACAGAGGAATAAACTGAAAGTATTTTAAAATTTTGTTTCTTACTGTAATTTGAAAAAACTCATAAGGGTTTTATGTAATTTGTTCACAGCTATAAAATATGCACACTTTGGGCATATTTGAAAGAGTTGTTGAATTATTAAAAGCATGATATATTTGGTTACAAGTGAAATTTGACTCTTTGGTTTCCCAAATCCACAATTATGAAATCCAAAATTCAAAGAAGAAAATTGACAATACTTGCTTATAAGGCGTTTGGTAAGATAATTCACAAATGTCACAAATAAAAATGTAATCATATCTCTGGTAACTGACCAAAGTAAGCACGAAATAACAGTTCAATATTCAGCATATCTATCAAATTTCCCTCAATATTTAGTTCCTTTTCTTTGCTATATTTTTTTTTCAGAAGGAAGAAGCCATCCGCACCGCATTCTTCAAGAGCAATAAACTAGAAAAGGCATATTAAAATATCACAGAAGGAAAAGGAAAACAGAAAAAAAAATCCTCAAAAACTAAACCAAACTCTTAAACTTGAAAAAAAATGAAAATATTAACCAAAACTACCGCATATACAGACAAATAGGAAATGAGAGAGAGAGAGGTGCCTTAGTGGCGAGTTGCTTCCGGGGAGCCTTGCCACCGGTGGATTTGCGAGCGGTTTGTTTGGTACGGGCCATTATTCACCTGCAAATGCAGAACAAAGAAGAGCAGAGAAAAGAGGAATCATTAAGTAAGAGAGGAGAATTGCGTTAATATTAGAGCAGATCGGAGAAGAGAGAAATTGGGTGGAAACTGGGGATAATTTAGGGTTTGCAGGTTTCTGAAAATACCTAAGAGAAGGAAAGAGTCACGTCTCGTAATTCGAAATTCGAAATTCGAAATTGTGGCCACCCTGTCCCTGATGAAAAATCGTGCTCAGTTGCCTTCTAATTTCTATTCTATATAGGCGGGATTGAGTTCCACGCAACGACGTCGTAAGACATTAGTTTGTGTGGCGTAAAATAATATTTCTTTATAAGTTGAATATTTCATAAAGCTAAATATATATAGAATCGGCTTTGAATTTAACAAAGCAATTTTATATTTTACAAAAAAAAAAGAATATTTGCGGGACTTAAAATAAGAAATCTGAAATTATAATAAATTCAATAAACATTTAAACATTTTTTATACTATTAATAAAGCATAAATTATCATATATAAGAAGGAAAAATTTCTAACATATCAAAAAACCAATAAAAATAATTAACAAAGAAATAATCATAACTCTTTTAAATTGAAATTTTTTTTTATTTTATAAATTGTCAGGGGTGTGCAAATCAAACCGAAATTGAGAACCAAACCAAACTCAACCTATAGTTTGATTGAGTTTAAATTATTGGAGGGATTAATATATAATTTTTAGTTTGGTGCAGTTCATTTTGATTAGTTTAATATTTTTTTTTTTGGTATTTTCTCAAAATGAACCGAAACAACATAATATCATTTTTATGATTTTCATATATTCTATATATTACTCGTTTTAGAGAATCATATTATAGTTCAAAAGGAAGCAAGTAGCTTTAAGAATATATACCACCTGCAATAGCCACACTCCACGTGGCATAAAATCTATAACATGTGATGACACTTTGGAACCTTCCCTATTACAATTCCTGCGTATCAACTCCTTCAAAATAATTTGCTTTCGTAATCAGGATTTATAACCGATGGCTGGTAGAAAACTAAGGGTACTATTTGCATAGCTAAGCCTATGCCAACGAAGGAGGAACCTCTAAAACATCGTTAAACCACTCCAACGATTAAATCAATATGCATATAATTGATACAAGTCTGAAGATATATATATATATATATATATATATATATAAAAGACATGAATATTAAGAAAATGGGGAAAAAAAAGCACTAAAAAAGTGTAGAAAATCTATTTGAGTGTTCTCTTTTACCTTTTATGGTAGTAATTATTAAGTAGTGGGCGATTACATCTAGATATAAGGTTAGTTTGGCATTGTATTTGAAAAAAATGTTTTTTAAAAAAAATTATTTTTAAATTTTTCAAGTTTTAAAAACGGTTTTTAGAAATAAACATATAAATAAATATTTTTTTAAAAATATATTTAAAAAAATAGTTTATAAAAAATTAAAAAAATAAATCAATTAAATCAAAAAAATATAAATTTATTTTTTAGAAACTCAACGAATTGTTTTTAGAGCTTTATACTAGTGGAATAGTAGGAGAGTGATTTTGTTATTGTCAAGATGTGGCCAACGTGCATAGTAGGAAATTGGTGAAAGCATATTCATTATATTAACAATAGTTACCTCAAATAGGCCAACAATTGGAGAATGTAATTGGATTTAGCTTTGGCCGAGAAACTTATATTTTAGGCTTTTTTATTATCAAATGATCCTCCTACAAATATTTGAGTATTTATGCTCAGATGATGATAAAAGTACTTCGGAGAAAATGAAGCTTCCACGAGTTATCGTTCTTCTTCTTTTCATGAGTTGCTGCTATTTTCATGCGAGCTATCATTCTTCTTCATGCGAGCTATTGCTTTTTCAATCTTTCATATAAACTACTGCTCATTCTGATTTTCATGAGCTATTGCTTTAATTGCTTGATTAAGTCCGTTGTCGTCGCTTTTAAGGAACTATTTCCCAAAGACCTTGTTTAACTATTGTTGCTTTTGAGGAACTATTGCTCTTGGTACTTGATTAAGTTAGTTAATGTATAGAAGCAAATAAAGAAAGTAGACACTTTAATTAACTATTAAAATATTTGAAGGCAATTTAGAAATATAACACCCCTTATATAGCGAAAATATTCCCCGCTATACTTAGGATATTACTCTTACTTCTTATCATGATGATTGATTTATTAAAATATGAATTTGTAAAATTTTGAAAACTTAATTAACAACATAGAAAAGCAATTTGCCATGACAATTGATACACTTATGTTTATTTCAAAACTGAAAAGAATATTCTCACTTTTTTTTTCACATTATATGCCAATAATTTAAAACCAATAAATATTGTATATATAAACATGTAAAACATTTTACAAACATTCATAAGAATCATTTTTTTACGCTAGAATAATATAAAAACTTATACTAAGAAATATGTACTTAATTACTTGTCACGACAGGCGATTTAGATCTTATATGGTGAGTGGGTATAGATAAGTCAATAAGAATTTACCAGTATAAGAGCATTATTATCAGGATTTAAATATGATCATATAGGTATAAAAATAATAATTTAATTTGGAAGTGTTATAAGCGGTATGAAAACTAGAGAATAAGGGTAAATTATTGCGATGACGTGCTTAACACATAAATCCATGTAATATACAGAGCGGAAAATACATAGTTTTTGCTCGATAAGAAAAATATGATTTAAGCACACTAAAATATAGAAAATAATATTTTAAGGTCATTAGTGAAGTTATGTGGAAAAATTTTAAAGTTAATGATTCTAATTTGCAGAAATACAGTACCCAGTGCAGAATTACGGTCTGATTACTTGACTGGAAGTTAGAGATATATGTTTATTATCATAAAAGTGTTGATGTGATCGTAATTAGATTCTAATATTTTTAACATTGATAATTTAGACATTGGATGGCGAATAAATTTTTACTGGTCAAATTAAGAAAAATAATTAAACCGTAAAAATACAATTTTCGCACCGGATGTTGCTTCATACTACTGAAAAGACCATTTCGAAGAGAAAATTATTTTATAATTTCGGTATATTTAATTTGATGAAATTAAATTGCTTAGAGGTTAAATTTGGAGAATTAAATTTAATTATGAATTAATTGGAAGAAAAAATTGTAATTGGTAGAAATTTTGATTAAGTCAAAATTAGTTAAGCTATAATTGGACCATTTGTCAAACAAAGGGATTAATTAAATTTTAATGGACAAATGATAAAATGGATTAAAAGTTAATTATGATTAATTAAGTTTAATTTGAGTATAAATAGGACAAAAATCTACCAAAATATCAAAATATTTATTTTCTTCTTCTTCTTCTTCTTCTTCGGATGTGCACCATGAGAGCTTGATTAAGTTCTTCCTTCACTTTAAGTTCACAAGATTATCAATCATCAAGTATTTGGAGCAAGGGAAAATAATTTGTGGGTGAAGAAAATAAAGAAATTTGGAGAAGAATTATTTCTTTGGCCAAAAATTTCAAGAAAAATTGGAAGTAAGTTTTTATTCACTTTTCCTTCAAATTTATATGGATTTATATTGGATTTGATGGTTGTTTAGAGTAGAAATTGAAGTTGTGTTGTAATGAAAATTAATTTAGTGAAAAAGTTGAGTTAGGAAAAAAATAGATAAAAATATGAAATGAGAAGAACAAGGTTTGAGGATGATGGATCTAGTGGAAAATTAATATAAATAATTTTTAGGAATTTTTCGAGAATTTTCATAATTATGGTTAAATTTTTTAAAAATTATTTTGGAGAAATTTTGCCTTAAATTGAAGATAATGTAGTTAATAGAAATGTTTAGAAGTGGAAAATAACTTTTGAAATTAAAGAAATATTTAATAAGATTTTTGGTGAATTTTTAGATTTTTAGCTTAATTATGAAAAAATTTATTGGGAGTTATTGAATATTATTTTGGTGAAATTGATGATGGAAAATGAAAGATAATGAGTTACACTGATTATATGAATTTATCGGAGAATTTTGGAGAAATTGAGTAATTAATAAAAAATTTTGAGTGGAAAATTGGAATATAAAAATAATAATAATAATAATAATTAAGAAGTGAGAAAATTAATTGAGTGAAATTATGGAGAAGGAAAATAAGGAAATATAATTAAATAGAATTTTTGAAGATGAATTTTTGGATAATGGATTAAGTATAGGAAAATATGGCAAAAAATATGAGGAAAAGGAAAATATTATTAAGAAATAAGTGGTTGCATTGGAATAAGAGTTGAACGACTGGAAATTGTGAATTAAGCATTAAATGCGCGTATGAGAACGGAAAAATTTTATTAGAAGATTTAATTTTTAAAACAAATAAAAATATGTATTGAAGAAAATAAATAATTAGAAATTTAATTATTATTAGACATAGCAATAAAGTCGGTACCAATATTAGATAAGGGCAATGATCCGATAAATCAGAAAATGGCATAAACAGGTTTGTACAAATTTTATGATGATAATAATAATAATAATAATAATAATAATTGATAACATATGGAATATAATATGACTTCTATTAAATATAATTAATATGATATTGTGAATGTTAATATGGTAGTGAATTAATGTAAAATATGAAATTATTTGTTTTATTGATGTGATGAATATATTTTATATAAATGCTACATAGTACATGAGTATTTCTATATAGTATAGAAATTGGTATATATAGGTATACAGTAGATATATAAAGTATACAATGAGTATATATAAGGTATATGATGGGTATATATAAGGTATACAGTGAATATATATAAGATATATGGTGGGTAGATATAAGGTATATGGTGAGTATACATAAGGTGTATGATTAGTATATATGTTGTATTGGTTGAATGTTCATTTTGATATTATGTGTGAGATAACATGTATAACTGGATACTATATTAGCTCATAAATGAACCTGAACTAGAATAGGGTAGACATGTTGGCATGTCAATAGGGTCATACAAATTATCATGCTTGGCTGGAATATGCGGTTACATCCGACTCAATCGGACTATACGGTTATATAGATGCTCAGCATCTATATACGGATATACGTCTTATTCATACGAATACCCATTATGTCTCCTTAGTACTAAGTCTAGGTAGTCAATTTATGGGCACAAAGTAAATAACTTGAAATATCTTGTATAATAATGTTATATTAACATATTATCATGATAAATATAAATATGATATCCAAAAATATATATTGAACTATTTTGGTTATTTAAATTTATAGCATATGAATATAATATGAAACATATTTATTTTATTGATCTAAAAAGGCATATTTTGGTAGTTTAAATTATATATATATGGGTATATAAATGTGTGTGATAGATATGTATGTTCGAAGAATAAATGTATATTATAATATTAAATGGGTTAATATGAATGTTATGAGTTTATCATTATAAAGCTTGTACAACTGAGAATTATATTCATTGCGAGAGTATTTTTCTCTCGCGCAGGTTGTAGATATAAGTACATAATGATAAGAGTTATAGCTAACACCATAGAACCGATGAGGCCCATATCAAAGCAGAGCAGCAATAATCTAGGTATTTTTATTTTGTTTCTAAACATATCTACGTTATATAAAAAAATGAAAAAAAATTCAGTGGTGACATTGTATAATTTTTATAAAAGATTTGTGTATGCATATTTAATTAGTATAAATGCATATATTGATACATGTAAGTCCTGCGCAGACATTTCAGTAAGTCAACTGGAAACATCTTTTGATTTGACAGAAATTTTGTTAGATTAAGGGGTATTACATTACTTGGAAATATACATTTCCAATTTAGGCAAAAATATGTGGTTTAAACTTCAATTAGACTTTCAGTACTAAACAAAGAGATTACTTCAAAATTTTAACTATACCCCAAGATATAACATGTTAAAAAAATGACTTATACCCCTTTCCCATATGACATGAGCAAAATTGAAAGTGTTATATATAGTATCACCAACCCAAAAAATTGGGTTTGTCCTATAGACTCTTCGACAAGACTTTCTCTTTCTCTATCAGTTGTGTCCATCTATACTGCTCTGATCGACGTATGAGAAAACAACTCGCACGCTAGCATAACGCTTAGTGGTACTATAGTGCTCTCTCATCTAAACAAAATTAACCTGATTAAATAAGCGGATACTACATGATCTATGTGCGAAAAACCTGTGAAAATTTAAAATTTTTATTTGCATCATGACCATGATAACTTGCATAAAATATAAAGTAAACAAAATTTGACTTGACATTTAAATTCCATTTCATAAGTAAAACATGTTTAACCCTTGATCAGTGGTTTACAAAAATATGTCATTAACAAGGAATTACATAATTCTTCCACATAGACATATATACAAGTAAACAACTCTCTTACTATGACATTTACAAAAATGCAAAAGTGCAACATATGATATCACCGACCCATGTAAGGTATGATATGATGTCTTTGATGTCTGGGTTGCTTCTCTTGATCAATTTCTACTTATCAACAAGTCTTCGACTTGCGTGAGAAAAATACTCACACGCTAAGCTACTAAAAATTTAATGGTATATATAGGCATGAAAATTCATCATGCAATCAAGCAATATACATCCATTCATACATATTCTTTGCGTTATATAAAACCCCAAGGCATTTCAGTGAAATCATTAAATCATATATAAAGATCTTACCTTATGGATTTAACAATTCATTGAGTACATAAGCAATAACCATAGCATATCAAGTTTAACTGTATGTTTACATACTTGCATATTTATACTTTAGCATTTATGTCATAATAATATATATTTAAATCACTTAATCAATATCAATATTATTATCATTATCATTGCCTAACAACTCTCAACATTGACTATTCGAATACAAGTTGTGGACAGGGGCACTCTCCGAGCTTAAGCCACCCTGCCACTATCTGTAAATATATGTCAGTCTAGACTTCTCAAGTCAATGGCACCATTCCATGCTAGCCATATTGACTGAGTAAATATATAGCTTTTGCATGCAATATCATTTGTAATAATGTGTGTCAGTTCAGGCTCCTCAAGTCAATGACGCTCTCTGATTTTAAGCCACATTGACTGGATAAGCATATAACTATGGTACTATACGCTCCCTTAATGGTGCACCATCTATCCTACTACTAGTTTTAGTATCGAGTTTGGGTTTAACTTGTTCATATTACCTTTATTACACTAAAATATAACATTCATATCATATATCTTGTATACTTTGTTCATGTGGAAATGTATCATGTAACATTCTCATGCTGAAAATCATATGAGCATACTTTAATCATATCATTATGAAACATGTTCATAGTCGTTGTCTTGAAACAAATTGTAAATCTCATTTAAACAAGTTTTACGGGCGTGAACTATATCTTCATGGTAGTAAAGGTTCATTCATGGACACCCCTACCTGTGAACCAAACTATGAACTATGTCGTGAATGCTTCTATCCATTTTATGCACTTTCTTCACAAGGGGGACATTAAGATGAGATTCACGGATGTGAACACCTAGTCACATATGTGAATCTAAGTTTTTTAGCAGTTGATAACATCCAAAAACATGCATTCATTACAAGTCACATGCAAGACTCTAAGGATTATCCTATGACAACCTTTTTATATCAACATTCTCATCACAACATGCATTTCGAGACTATAACGTCAATTAAACACACAATAGCATATAAAGATCACAATTTACCTACCTCATCCAATACCATCTCATACATTTGTGGTTCAACAACCCTTTTTATAACCTCATTAATACCATTATCCACCATATGCAACTATCATTATTCATTGTACTCATTAATGTCTGCTTAGGCATATTTATTACAATATAAACTTGTGGCATCATTAATACTACTTACTCATTCAAAGCATACTTAGCATTTATAGCACTTCTCATTCACTATCATATCTCATGACATTAAACACATCATTTAAATTAAGCATTTAGCATTAAAAAAGCATACAATTCACTTATCACATAATTAATACTCAACATATCATATTTTGGGAATTTGAATGCATATATGTACATACCTCTAATGAAGCCTAAAAAATAAAGTTTTTCTCAAGCTTGCTTATCCTTATGGTGGATTCACCACATCCTCTTTCAACTCCTATCACATATAACATAGTTATATCAAAATCTATAACCCATGAACCTTGCCTTTAAAGCCATAAAGCATAAAACCCTAATATCAACCCTTAACAACCTTAAACTCTTATAACTTGTTACTACACATGTTATGGCCTTATAACAACTTAAGGTGAGATCTTTAATCTCAATCTCTCAAGATTAAGCCTTAACCTAATTCATTTGAAAATGAGTCTCTACCATAAATGAATCATACATGATTAAAGCTATGAAATATTGTAAAGAAGAGGGAGAAATGTGATTCCTTACCTTACTCGAAGGAAACACAGATGGGATGGAAGATTCAACTTCTATCTTCCTCCTAGGATTTGTCCTCCTCAAGAACACTACCTTTCTTGTGCTCTCTTTTCCCAAAAACTTGATGGAACCTTGATCTTTTGCTTTGGTTTAGATGTTTAAGGTTGGAAATCAAAAGAAAAACATAAGCATTGACATCTGGTATGAGAAAACCTCAAATTCTAGGGTTTCCTTTTAAGTTTTAGGTCATGGATGGAATAAAGAATAACTAATATGATTTTATATCTAACTATGTTCACGAGCGTGATAACCCTTGTCATAGCCATTAATATATTAAATCCCATAATTTTATCCCGCGATAGTTCACGATCATGAACCCTGTGACATTTTATTTTCTTATTTCTTTTCAACTTTTGTCCCATAACTTTTAAACATACTTATATTTCTTAAATCTATATTAATTACTAGACCCTAATTACAAATGTTATAGGTACACAATAGCAAACATGCATATATGCATATAGGTATACAAACACGTGCAACCATACAATTTTTCTATATTTTAAGATATTTTTGTATGAATTATTAAAATTTTATATATAGTCTAATAACTTTTTATAAGATATTAAAATTTTTACTTATTAATAATGACTGTAATTAGAATGTAATCATTTAAATTTTAATCTATATTTTTATCAAATAATTGAAAATTTACTGTTAGTTTAAAAAAAATGTTTCTTCTCAAAATTAAAATTTAAAAGTTATATGTAGTTTGTTGTTTTTAATAAGCATCGTTGCTTTTGATAAACAGTAAAAAGCTAAATATCTCGGGTTTTGAACTCCCAAATGCCAATCTTTTGTCCATCCCCAGCACTTCTCCTATGCACAAATTAATTAACACCAATAATTGCGAATTGGGTATTTCAGTGCACGTACAATTGATTTGAAAGCCAACAATACAAATTAAGATTGTTTAGAAGAAAAGATGAAAATAATTATATTGTCACCCACCTGTCTAACATATGTGTAAGAGATTGTCCACTTTCCTCTTAATTAAATCATTAAGAATAACCATATCCATAAGTTTATAACCACATAGTAAATGAAGCAACCACAAGCGCATAACAGTATTGATGCTGTATCTTTTTCATGTAAAATTTAGATATCAAGAAAGTATAGGAGTAGCTGTGTGGTGCCAGAGAAAGAAAGCAATATATAGCCAAAGCATGCGGGTACTGTATATATGGGGTGCAGTCCATATAAATACAAGAACGTGGTCCATGCATAAATTCAACATTGCTTATATATAGTGATTAGCGAGTGTTGTACGTATTATGCTCACATCTTGGCAATTCTTGAAACAACAAATTTTTTTTTACTATTTATTTAATGAAAAGAGAAGAAAATAATTAAAGGATAACTTTTTTTCTTTTCTTTTTTCTCCTTTGTATCTTACACATGTGGTCTCTTTCTTATCGTCAATTATTGCCCTATATATTAAACCTAACCTATGTACACTCTCTTTATAGGCCAGGTGAAGGGGGCTTCAATTTCAAGACTTTGAGCGTAGGAATCTTGTGGACTGAAATTAATGAATCTTAATGACGATTATCGAACCACGTTTCTCTGAGATTGTATTTTTAATTATGTATAATATTGAGGATTGAATAATAGGGTACATGCAAAAATAAGAATAATGAAAGGTTGCAAAGAAAGCTATGGAGAAGCAAGACTAAGGAGAGAGGAAATGAATAAACATTTGTAATACGGAGGAGGACGACTACTGTGCAGAAAGGAGAGAAATACATATATATTAAAAATATTTTTTTTTAATAAAAAGTGGAGACCAAGAACTCCACTTTTCATAATGTCAATCCGCCCTTGATAAAATCTATCTTTTTTTCTTTAAAGCATGCATCATATTTGTCTAAATCTTATTTATAATGAATAATTTAATATATTTGAACTTTGAGGAAAAGGATATTTGAACTTTCATATGCATATATGCATGTTTGCTATTGTGTACCTATAATGGTTGGAGTATTGTATGTGTTTTGATATATATGCATAACAACGACAAATTCCAAGTTTTAATCATGGCATAATCATTACTTGGTAATTCATATATTCACTACCCTTTTTAAGATTTTAGGTTCACAATATACAATTATTCATATCTAACACTACAATTAACATGCAACTTCATTCAATGGTATTTATTATGCAAAACATAACATCATAATCATATAAAATAATGGTAAATATGTGAATCTTTAATAACATTATAATTAAGTTCACATTTTTTTTAATAACCCACAATACTCTACCGAACTGACTAACGGATACGAGATGATTGATCACAACCGAAGTGTTGCTACATCTCAAGTTGGGGAGCCAAGATTTCATTCATGACATACACGTCCTTATATGGGGATTCAAGTTTTCATTTATGATACACATCCTTATATAGGGCACCCAAATTTTATTAGTGACATACATATGTTTTTATATGTGTGGTATTGTCTAATCCCTTAATAGCACATCATATATTCTAATTATAGTCTTAGGTTAGATGTTATGGGCTTATATTGATTAGGTTTACATTATTCATGTCATCAACACATTCTTTACAAGCTTAATACAAGATAGAAACTCTCTTAATTATGTAACCCATTTCAATTCAAAGGCATCATAATTATCTAATATTATGTCATATTACATCATTTGTTATTTCACAAGTACATCATACCTTATTACAATTGATTATAATATGTAACATAATTTCACTAATTCATATTCAAGGTTGTTTATAATATATCTCTATAAACATTATTTTAAATACACAAACATATAACTTCATTCATTTTCAGAAAACCAAAAATCGTGATTGCTACTTAACAATCGTGGTAGCTATATACCTTTCTGGACTATTTTCTCTGTCACAACCTCTATACTTTTTGAACAAATAACCTTTGTAGACCGCAATTTATGGTCGTACTTATTAAACGTAGCGTGTTATGTGCCTTGCCATCATTTTTTGCGATTGTGCTCGTGTTCGTGAACCATATTGATTCTTAAGCCAACATAAATCGTAGTTGCTAATGCCAAGTGTAGTCATGAAAAGACATCACAGTCTTTTGTCATGATCATGCTACTCCTCGTGATCTATACTGATTTTGTAGACACGTTGGCCGCAATCACAAAAGAGATAGCAAAGTCAAAAAAGATCTGTTGCGACTGAAATTATAGCACCACTCCTTGTGAACCACTCTGTTTGTTAAGTCACATAGTGACACACTCATGATTTATAGTATACCTGCACTATTTCTAGTAATTTAATCACATTTTTGACATCCTATTAATTTAAGCATTTGTCCCAAACATATCAAAGCAAAACTTGCATCATTTAGGGGTTATTTAGTTTAAGAAAATATTTTCAATTTTTCTTTTTCGATTTTCATTAGTTTTCTTGTCTTCTATTTTCCAAATAAAAAATTGAAAAATACCTTAAAATAGTTGTAGAAAACTTTGTGTTTTTTAAATTAGAAAATATGCTTACTTTTATAAATAAAAATAAGAAATTATCTTTTTTGAGTCTTCTACCTATTGCTTATAACTTATAAAAATTTGGAAACATGTTTCTAATTTTCCAAACTAGAAAATAATATAACTAAATTGTAAATTATATTTTCTAGTTTTCTTAGAGTAATTTTCTAAAAAACTGACGTAATTTTCCATAACTAAACACACCATTAATTTCACTTTGGCATTTTCATCACAATTTACTTCCCAGTTGTCAATGAGCATCTCATAAGGATTTCATGCATGAAAATTCATATTTTCACATATCATGTGTCACATAAGATCATCACATATCAAAAAATTCCATATTCATGCATTATATCATCATTTCATACTCAATACAAACAACACAACATTTATCTCTCAAATTTGATAACCATAAACATGACAAGGCAAAACATGCAAGTTCCATTCAAATCATGCCAATAATTCATTTGTATGTCATTGTGCATATATCTTTTTCTTGGAGCTTTTTTCTCTTTATAGCTTTGGTTCAAGCTCCTCGTCTTTCTTGGAGGTTGCCTCTAGCCTCACTTGGTGTTCCTAACATATCAAAACAACATTTTTACTTTTTACACTACCTTTTAATGCTCAATCTTTTTCTTTTTATTTTTGGGTTGAAACCCTAAAGTTCCACTCTTTATTGTCTTAAACCCTATAAGGTCATTTTTTAATCAATTCATGAACATTATTGCTAGGTTTTCTAAACTAAAAGCCTTATCTTATTAAGAAAAACTAAAAAACTTGAAAGAGGGAGGATTTTCTCTAAGTTTCCAGGTTTTAGAAAACAAAAAGGAGAAAAAAGAGATATTCATCCCTCATGCACAAAAGGCCAAGTAATGGTAACTGAGGTCTACTACACCATTTATTCTATATCAATACATTTCATCCAAGGTCCTAAACAAGAACATCGATACATGATCCCATTGACCATAGAATAATTGGCTGACTTCTTCATAATTTTTTTAGCTTCCTTTTGATCATCTAGTAACTTTCCTCTTTCTAAATACTCAAGGATGGGCCTAATCTAAGTGTTACAAGAAATACCTTAAACCTCTTCTTATTAATAATTTGGGCATTTTTAAGCCTTAATCATTACAGACATGTTTTATTTTTTCTCCCACATGTTTTTTGTCTAGCCAATAGATAAACTACCTCATTCTCTGACCTTAGAATTTGGTTGATCTCCCATATTTTTTTTATTAGAACTAAGTATCTCATATAGATGGGTAAGCTTTGTCATATACTTTATCAATTTAAGTATTTTGACAATAAACTTCATCGTTAATTGGTTGACAACCATTATGAATAATGAGATGTGGTGCTTTGACTTCTTGAGTCAGTTGTAACCCAAAGTTATTACTTTATTTTTGTTGAATTATTTGATACCTCAAAATTTAAATGAACCATATATAACTCTAATTGATCTCCAGCTCTATAAGATAAACTTTTACACTAGCATTTTTCGATCTTTTGGTTCCATCAATGTAAACCAACTACATTTTTTTAGAGGTTCACTTATTCATCTTATATCAAATTCTTTTATCACAACATATGTATCCTCTTGTAAAGTTTGGTTGGTGTCTTTGAGGAAGGTCATATAAGTCTCTTTGATTGTCTTTTAATTTTTGCAAACTGCCATTACCCTTTTTTTTGTTGACACCTTCATTATTAAGTGCCTTAGTGATATACGAGCTCCAACCTTGACTAGCAAAAGTTTTAAGAGTATATTTCTTTTTTCTAGAGAAAAGTTATGTATTTAAAACTCCTCATACAATCATATGAATGTCACACATCAGAGCCTATCTATTTGGTTTCTTTTGATCTTCTTCCTACCATTCTCTCTCTACATTGGTTATTGTTGTCTCCCTACTAACAAACTGAGATAGTCGACTTTGATCTGAAGGTGTCGCCAATGTATGCTTAAGGTTACCAAAGATTTGACATTTGTTGCATTTTCTTATTGAGACCCAAACATCTTTTTTTTTTTCCAAATTTCACCAGTATAATCTATGTGGCAACACCTTTCATATCATTACTAAAGCACTTGACTGTTATCCTTTTCATTAACTTTGGCAAAACAAATATTTGCTAAAATCTAATACATATTGAAGCATCATGACATAGTTCCTTTTCAGTAACTTTATCAAAACAATGAACCTCATTAAGGACATCTCTAATAATGTTGAACATATTATGAATCAATTTCATTATTATGTTTTCATCAAAAGATAATTAATTAGCACAACTATTTGCAATGAATATGTTTGGTAAAAAGAGATTCAATGACATAGAATACTTATCATTTTTGTGAGTAAGGTTGCACTAACTACTTCATCGTTCTTCTCCCGTCAAAATAAAGTTTTATTGCCTTACATTTCTACTATGGAGCCTGCACTTGACATCCATAATCATCATCGTGTCTTATGCTTAAATTAGAAAACCATTATTGAGCCTTATGCTTCTAGCATTATTGTAATATATTTTTCCTTAGTGTTTGATGGTAACTATGCAAAGGTAGTGTATGGCCTTTTAACATTGGCAATATCCTCTCTTTAACAATTTTTGTCATTATACTACATTTTTAATGTTAACATTGTCCTTAAAGAAAGTTATACAAATTTTTTTTGTTACTTTTTTATTACCATGGATAATATTGCACGCTTTTCAATAGTGATATTTTTTAGGTGAGCCTTAAATGTCTACAAGGCTCTGGTGGCAACTAAGATTATATACAATAAGTAATTTAGAATTATAATCTTAATAAAAAAAGCATTAGTATGAGGTTTCCCATAACCAGCAAGAATAATATACTTTGGTAATAAATATTTACTTCAGCAAAATTCATGCAAAAAAACAAAATTTACTTATTTAAAGATAATAGCATAGGGTGTGAAAAAGAACCTAAATTAGGGATAAATATGGAAGGTTCTTTGTGATGTGTCTACTTACTTCTAGGTATAAAAAGTACCTTAAAAGGTTTATTTTTCCTTTTTGGAGAGGAATTAAGAATTTGGAATATTAATGGCCCTAAAAGGATAATCGAAAGTCAAACAAAAGGTATTTGGAACATTAACGACCCTATAAGGATATTCAAAATTCAAACAAAAGGGTTGCCTTTTGTTTGACTTTCAATTATTCTTCTCTAGATCTTTTTGATTTCATCATTGGTCGCATTTTCTGATCATTCTTATAAAATTAATATATTTTCCATGATCCTTAATTTTGGTGTTAATGTTAGTTCATTTGAAGCAGTCAATTGAACAATCTCCTCTACCTCAACATCTAGGGTAACACTTCCATTCACCAAAAAGCTAATGTTGTGAAAATCTTGATCATCGAATCTCTGCCACAAATTGCTTCTACCTTCAAACTGATATATCAAACCTCTTATTCTCTTGTGAATAGTTACACAACTTTTTTGTATTTGAAATGTAACCTTTTTGCCTTATGTCTACATACTCATATGTACCCCTTTTGCAACTTTCTTTATTCCTTAACTTTGATGGTTTTGGGAATATGTTGAGGCTTATTTCATCATGAGAGTTAGGTAACTCATTCCTCTTTTCATCATTTATCCAATCAAATGTCCAAGCTCACTTCGTCAACCATAGTTACCACATTGAGTCTATCTACAGAGTTTCTCAAAAGTTCATTATTTTTCTATAAAAGTTTTTTAAAATATAAGAGTATCTTCTTAATTAATGTGATTCTCACAAAAAAAATACGAATAATTGTTTCACAATAAAAAAAATGAGTCCATTGAAGAAAAAAGTTAACGTTTGAATTCTCGTTTGGGGCACCTCTGTCAAACAAGGTTGACTTTTAGGAGACATTTTTGCATACTCAAGGTTGATAAGAATGTGATTTAAGAAAATTCACAAGATTGACTTTGAGGTACATTTAAGATTAATGCAAAGTTAGAACACAATATATTAAGGATTACCTTTTAATATCTAAGTTGAAATGAATTATGGTTGTTTGTGTTTATCTTGTAGTTATAATAAGATTATTTACTGTCCCATTACGCAATTAATTTTTTCAATTTTCATTAATTTATTTCATAAACTTTTCTTCTTTGAAATTTAATCCATAGAATTTTTTTTTTTTTCAAATTCAAGTATCAAATTAAATAATTTTTCATGTACATACTTCATTGTAAAACGACATTGCATTAAATGGAATGTCCATTGCCTCATCCAATACGCCACTATTCCATATATTTCAATGACACTTTTATAAACTATTAAAAAAAGGCAAATGATACCGTCAACACAACTCTTTCACCAACTACTGATAATAATTATTTTTTAATTGTAAAATAATTATTTGGACTAATATTTTCTAAATGTATTAATAAATTCAATCAAGTGTCCTATCCATAATACACTATGATACTACTTGTTATATTTATTGTATAAATTTTTTATTTTTGATGCAATACAAAAGATAGTGAATGATTAATTTTGGATATAGTAAGTAATTATTAGAATTTATATTTTTTATTTAAATTATATTCTTTATTTTAAAGGAATATTTTATAAAATATATTTTTAATAATAGAGAATAAATTCAATTTTTTTACATCTAAAAAATTAAAATTAATTCTTTATTATATTATAATTGTAATTAATATACATTTACTTTATATATATATTTTATTTTTTATTAATATATTTCTCTATTTTATTTTATTAAATATTAATTTATATAAAATAATACTCTTTATATTTAAAAATTATCTAAAATTCTTTTTACTCCTAAAAATAATTTTTAAAATAAAATTATTGTTGGAAAGACATTTATGGTAAACAGTTGGCAAAAGCGTCCACATTATATGAATCATTTTACCTCAAATAATTGGACCAGCAATTAAGAAATATAATTGAACTTGATTAAGAACCAAGCCATGACACTTAAATATTTTAGGCTTCTTGTTATCAATAACCAGGAAAATCCGTTCAGGAAAATGATTTTTCCAAATTAGAATATTAAATCAAAATTAGCTTCACTTTGAAGACTAAATCAACATTATGAGATTGAGATTACTCATAGAAAAACACCAAAATTGAGTTCTATTAGATTACATGCATGGCTACAAAAACACACACAAGCACATATCCCTTATTAATTCACAAAGAGACCTCGCATTATTATCACTAATTATCGGTCATTACTAGCTAATATCACCAAACTTTTTTACAATCTCAAGAAGCAGATGCAACAGCAGCAGCTTTCTTGGCTCTCTTAGCAGCAGGGGATTTGATTGATTTTGGCTGTTTTGGCTTAGCAGCAGTTGATTTCTTTGCCTTCTTAGCCCCAGCGCCAGCAGTTTTCCTTGCGGGTTTTTTATTAGGAGCAACCTGATCAGTTTTATTCACAGACCTTGTCTTTCTGGTGCTTCTTATATTGGGTTGTTTAACTTTCTCCTCTACCTTTGCTGTGCCCTTCTTCTCTTTCTTTTCTACTTCAGATAGCTTATAAGAGGCCCTGATTTTGGTCAGCTTTCCCCTTGCTGCTGAATTTTTCAGTTGCAGACCCAAAATTTTCTTGAAATTTGCAGGCAGAACCGCCTTGTGCTTTTCTTCCATGTATTTGGCTATGGCGTATGGGCTGGATCCACTCTTCTCGTTCAAGGCCAATAGAGCCTCTTTGATCATCTGGGTAATCACCCAATTTACTTTTGAATTCACGTATAACATAATTATACCAAGATTACAGCCCAAAGAACTAGAAGACAAAGAAAAACATACCTGGAAATATGGAGGATGAGAAGCAGTTTTGGGTTGTTTAGGCTTATTTTCCTTTGAAGCCCTGGGTTTCTTCTCCTTCACTGGCTTCTCCGCCGGCTTGGCCTCCTCCTCCGCCACAGACGGCGGCTGCTCTACAGCGACAGCAGCTTCCTTTTCTTGGTCAGTTGCCATGGAAAGATGGTCAAAAGAAATGATCTGATTGGTAATGGGTTTAAAAATGGGAGTTGATATTTATAGCAAAGGGAAAAACCTGAGTGTCAGTAAAGAAACTAATCTGATTGGTAAATCTGAATGTATCGAAGATTGCCAACGTGTCTATGGAGAAATCTAGAACGAACACGTGGATAATCATCAAAACGTTGCTTAATGCGTCACTGTGGATAGGAACTCCAGCATGGCCCTGAATGGTTATTGGTTTTCTTGATCAGGAATGAGAATAATTATGGTGTGTGTTTTTTGGTTGAATTTAGGGGTTAATTTTTGTGGGTAAGTTAGAAATTTGGATGTTGAAATTTTATTGAAATTAAAGATGAGAAAGTGTAGATTTTAATGTTGTTTAAATGGGAAAAAATAGTGATCATTTGAGTTTTATATGAAGCTTTTGGAAAAAAAAACAGTGCTTGCTTGTTTCTCTCCATTTTTGTTTTTGTTTTTTTTTTAAATGTTTTTTCAAGGAAAATGTTATTTGAGGCTACCAAAATTTCTATGGGTGAATTTACGCTGAAGATTGCAGGTATCAAAATTGGTTCAACAAGGATTAATTTTACTCGATTTAAAAAACATACAAAAAGTTGACAGAATTACAAATTGAAGAATTTAATCTGAATAAATAATTTTTTAAAAAATATTTAACAAATAAAATAAGCATAATTCAAAAGTTGTAATTAGAAAAACTTTTCTTTTTTTGGAACAAAATTGAAATTAGAAAAATCGCATAATCAGAAGTTAGCTATTTTTAAATTAATTTCCTAATCTAGGAAAAAGTTGAAAACAGTGGGTACATAAGCTGTGATCAGAACATAGTTACAATCTCACAGCTCAAATTACCGAGTGATAATACACAATTCTTCTCTTGGTTTCCCCTTAATTTTATTAAATTAAATACCTTTATTGGTTTTCTTTTTCATTGCATCCTTTCCTATTCTCTTGATATTAACTGATTTAAAATTACTAATTTGTAAAACATATTTTCATTAATAACTAAATAACAAATTTAGTTTTAGTTTGATCAGCTGATACCAGTTTCATTTAAGAAAAAATTGAAATCTTCTCTGGAGATGGCAATTTTATGTAAACTTATTTTTTTTAGTATTAAATTGATAAGTTTGTTGCAACTTTAGTTTGAACTAGCAATAAAAAAAAAAAACATAATTACAAATTCACCAATACTTCACTTTATTCGAAACAACAATTTTCTTCGGTTCTTATCTTTTCTTTTTTAAAATTTATATGCATTTAGCAAGACAGATTCATTGATCAAAATATGTTTAGTCTAAGAAAAATATATCAACAAAGGTGGGGGGCAAGACGCAGAAAACCATCTTGTTTAGTCTAAGTGTACTATCAATATCCTCGTCATCAAATTCTTTAATGGTTTCTCCATAAAATCAGATCGGTATCCGATATATCAAACATCTAATTGTCAGCCTGAAATCTAAAAACTTATGAATTAAGTACCTTACAATAACTATCACCATAAAACATGAGCATATAATCCACCCCTCAAAGAACAGTGAAAATGAATGGATTTCCAATTCCAGAGAAATACCCACTTTCACAGCTCAAGCAACTGCAGAATAAACAGTCTGCACCACAATGTCAACCAATTTGGACGCCAGTCACCAATTAATAGACAATTACTGAAATCAACCTTCAAATAACAGCCTTAAAAATCAACAAAAAGTACCATTGGTGCATGTTCAAACGAGTCCCTTAACAGGGGATCTTATAATCCAGTCTTCCAATGACCAAATTGCGAGCAACTCTAAACCAAACCAAAGTCTCCACAGGCTATCAAATTCAAACCAATTATTCTGTGTGATTAGTTGGCTTTTTGACTTTCTAGCGAAACCAAACCCCCTACCCCAACAAGAACAAAAAGAAAAATGAAAAAAAAAAAAAGGCAAGCATTGCTTTGTACCAGATGTATCCAACCCCAAAAACTCATGACGATTAAAAAGCAGCATTCCCTTAGGCTCAAACAATTCATTTTGCACCAGTATTAACCACACCCTAATCTACAACTACATTTGGCACCTTAAAATAAAAACCACCGAAAGCAGCCAATGAATCATCACAGGCAAAGACATCAACGCGTACAAACTAAATTAACAAATCAAAATCACATCCAGCAATATGCTTTAAACAGTTTGACAAGTGCCACCATCACTAATCCATCATAACCACAAATCATTCAAGATCACATTTAATAGTTAGCACGCCTATTGGTGAGTAAAATAGCACAACCAAACATGACACACCTTTTAATAAATAAAAAACCGAATAAATCAGATTAACCAAGTCAATGCCCCTTTTTGGATTGGGGCAATCCTTTTTCAGTTAGAAAACAAGAAACTCTATGCTTTTTCAATTTAAGTTTTCCAAGGACTAGCTGTATTGTTTTTAAACAGGGAAACTAAGATCATGAACAATGGTGGAAGTGATGTTCATAGTGATTGTGATGACAGAGGCTGATAGTGATAATCATATTGACAACTGCATTGGTGGTTGCACTGCAAAGGTAATAATTGTTGTAGCATCTGGTCATGGTAATAACAGTGGCTTTACCAATAGTGGAGTTAAAAAAGAGTGGTAATTATGCTACTACAGCAATGGTGACAGCATCAAAGAGATTACCATAGGTGAGGGAAGGTAGCAGTAATGTGATGCTGGTGGTGCTAGTGACCACAGTGGTAGAATCATGATGGTAGCAAACCAAGTAGGAATATCAACATATCCACTCTTTGTTTAAAAATTCACATTGTTTAGACCATATGAAACAACAATACAATTAAGGATTCATTTGGCATTGAGTTTGGGAAAAACTTTTTTGGAAAAAAAAAAATTATTTTTTGTTTTTTTTAGTTTTGAAAACTGTTTTTGGAAAGAAACAAGTAAATAGTTATTTTTTTCATAAGCATATTTGAGAAAAACAGTTTATAAAAAATTAAAAAAATCAGTTAATTAAATTAAAAAAATTCTAAACATGTTTTTTAGACAACCAACAGCAATCCCTAACACTCCTTAAGTCAATGTCTTTCTTCCCATAAAACATGCAAGGACTATAATTTGTGGCCAAAGAAAAAAAATACACGATGACAGATGTGTGGATAACTGTAAAACTAGGTTTGAGAAATAAAGAGATATGAAGTAAATGATTGAAAGAAAATAGGAAAAAATTCAAGTTCAAAGAAGCAGTATAGGGAGGAAGGAAAATCAAACACAAAGGAGCAGAACTGAAAGGAAAGTGAATCGATTTGAAATCAAGTAAATTTGGGCTCAATTGAGTGGGCCGATGTATCCACGAAGAGGAAGGAGAGATAAAACATAACCAATACAAGTGTGGAGATAGAGAGAGGAAGAGGGGGATTGGGGAGAGAGAGAGAGAGCGAAGGCAGAGATAGGACAGATGACATAGATTTAGATTTGATTCTAGAGCATACAGCAAACTATATATAGTCCTTGTACATGCAACATAAAATCACAAAATAAAGACTAACCAGTCTTCTAATACCTCTAGTCATAAAGGTATACAAGCAAAAAAACAATATAAATAAAGCCACTTAACCATAAATTCTTCATATGTCAAAACCAAATTGAAAAACTTAAGAATCAAAAAATTCAGAATGGGAATAGAGTCAACTGATTCAACTACTTCCTTTTTTTTCTCTGGTCTCAATTTTTTCAATTTCTGTTGCAGTTTTCTTTATTTGCTCGCACTAATTTATTTCCTCAACAAAAACTAGACACTACTTGCACAAGATCATTAGTGAACTTATAGAGTAAAACAGACAACTAAAGTGTACAATACTCTCTAAAACAGACACTTCCTCACTTTCAAGGAGCAGAACAATTTATTCTATTTTCAACGGAAAGAAGAGAAGCAGGAAAATATTATCCATTTTTCATCAAATACAAATTATGTCACAGAGTACCATAAGGCCAAGAAAATAAACGAAAAGCTTAACCTTTATTCCAAACCAAGCAACAGGGCTTTAAACAATCTGCTAATACCAAGCACTGTGACTTGAACCAAGAACCGAAGATTCACAAAAGAAAGTAAACCAGTCTCGTAAAATAAATGCTAGTCCAGCAGTGAAATAAGTATGTCACTGCATCCACAAAGCACACACTCAAAGGCAACATGAGTCAACAATCTACCAACAAAGAGCTTAACTTTTAATCTATCGCAACAGTGCTTCAAGCAATCTACTAACACCAAGCACTATGTCATGAAGTTGAAACCAGAGTTTCAAAAAGAAACTAAAACCAATCTAGTAACACTAATTCTAGTCTATTGAACCTTGAGCGTTGTTCCCATAATTTTGATGATAAAAAATAAATGAACAATAAGAAATTTAACCATGTTGTGTTTAAGTGATTAAACAGGTTAAAAATTAAATGAATAATCAAAGCAAAAAATAATCAAGTCAATTATAGTCAATATTTGCAAAAGAAATATGTTCATGCCCGTGAAGCTCAATGTCATGCCCACGAAGAAATTGAAGTGCCAAATATTCAAAATCGAACACAATAAACGGTCAATACAGCTGTACATGCCCGTGAAGGTTAAGTGCAAAAAGGACAAACAGTCAGAATTATTCATGGCTTCATTCACAATTTGAAAAAACTATTAATGCCCGTGAATCTATTATTCAAGCTTGTGAATGTCGCGATACAAAATTTGAACTTTGAAGATCAAGCAAGTCACGCCCATGAAGATCTGGAATATGACCGTTTTAGCACGCTCAAAGGTTGTTGAAAGGCTAAATTTTGAATTAATACATCTCTAACGGCTAGATTTCAAATGAACTCTATAAATAGCTCATTTCCCTCATGGAACATAATTTTTAGAGCAACAAGAGCTTTATTGCATTAAGAAATCCTTTAGAAATCATTTTTGAGAGTTTATGCATTAATACTTTGAACTATTTCATCTTATTTTCTTTTCAATTTTGTATAGCTCAAGTAATCTTGAGTTTGAGTGTTTTATTCTGTCAAGCAATTACTCAAAAAGTGAGTTTGAATGAGTTGGATTGGGATAAAATACTAGTAAGGGTTTGTTGTGTGTGTCATAAAACACAAAAAATTGGTTTTTGTGTTATCCAGTTAAAACACAAGAGAAATTGGGTTTGGTGTAATCCGAGAGTGAAACACCTAACTTGGAGTGAGCTAGCAAAACTCATATGTATCTCGTTAAGTGAGCTAGTGAAAATACCCAATCGTTAATATCCGAACCTCTATAAATTATGTGTCAAATTTCTCTTCCCTTCTTTAATATTTTATTTATTTATCTTTGCGAGAAAAATTTTAATTATCCACCAATTCTTCCCTCTTCATGGTGATTGTCTAGGCAATAATTGGTATCAAAGTTTAGTCTAGCATCAAAGCCTAATCAGTGCTAACAAAAGATTTCAAAATTTCAAGTCTTACTTTGATGGAGCTAACCACGTCTATTGGAAGTTCAAAATGGAGACATATCTTAATAGCGAGGGGACAAACGACTGGGATAGCGTGCAAAAAGAATGGACACCACCGATCAAGAAAGGAGCGAATGGTGAAGACAAACTCATCCCAAGAGACATCTAGACAGAGCCTCAAGAAAGAGCAAAAGGCAATGTCATTTCTTGCTAGCTCTCTATCCAGTGAAAAGTGTGGTAGAATTCAACACTGTCTTATCGCGTAAAGCATGTGGAAGGCATTGGAGAATTATCATGAAAGAACCAATCAAGTAAAATCTAAAAAGATTCAACTTCTTACAACCCAATGAATGCATCACTGACATGACGAACCATCTTTCAGCCATCATCAATGGTATGAGAAAACTCGAAAAAATATGAATTTGGAAAAGTCAACAACAAAATCCTTAGAAGTCTTCCACTCAAAGACTATGGTTCAAAAGTCGCTGGTAGAAGAAGTCAATGAAGATATGAGTACCATGTCTGTCGATGTGCTCATTGGCAAGCTTCCAACACATAAGATGTCTGTCAGAAGAGAAAGAACTTGAAGCATAACCTAAAAAGAGAAAACCTCTCGCACTCAAAGCCCCTACTTCAAAATCTCAAGAAATAACTCAAGATGATGAAGAGAAGAGTGAAGACGAAAATGATGATATTGCCATGTTCTCAAGAAAAATAAAAAGAATGATCGAAAATAAGTTTGGCAATTCCAGGAACTTCAAGCAAAAAGCTTCAAGACACTCTTCAAATGACTCATCACAATGAGTAAAGATGAGTTAAAGTGCTATGAATGTGGAAAGAAAGGACACATCAAACCAAATTGTCCAAAGCACAAGAAGAAGTCGCGCAAAGAAGATAGAGACAAAGGTTATAAGCCACATAGGATGATGATAACTTCTCAAGTGAAAATGAGGACAACAAAGAAGAAGTAACAAACCTATGCTTCATGGATTTAAGGATCACTTCACGGACAAGGTAAGTCCTTGTTTTCACTCTTATAATGATATTGATAATGTTGATTATAACGATGATGGTGAGCATAGTATTATAGAAATTTTAAATCTAGAATTATAAAAATATAGAAATAAAATTAAGATTCATAAGATGAGATAATTCTAAGTTAAAAATGAATATGGAAGTTTTACAAAAAAACAAAAATTGAACTTAAAACCTCTAATGATACTCTCCAAAAATCATTAGATGAACTTTTCTTAAGACCATCAACTAAAACCTTAAAGAAAATAACATTTTGAAAAATGAAGTTGAGAAATTTAGAAATTCTATTTCAAAATTTCACAAAGGGAATGAAAACTTAGATGCTCTTATTATTTCACAAAGACCTCCCTTCATGAGATATGGACTAGATTTTAATGGAGCATCAATATCATCTACACCTAATACTGTATTTGTTAAATCTAGTACACTACAAACTTCCTCCATTGAAGTAATAGCTTTAAAAGCTAAACACAAGGCACACACTAAATCCCCTATTCAAAGAAAGAGTATTGGGCGGTCACCTCAAAAAGTCAATCATGCTTTTAAATATAGAAAGCATGTACCTAGGAATCCACACACTACACATGCATGTTCTTGTATACATCATGCACCTTTACAAGTAGTAAGGCCTAAACCTCATGCTATGTGACAGGAACTTCTCAAAACTAAACTATGTCATTATTGCATGGAATATGATCATATAAATTTATATTGTCTAATAAGAAATGAACATTGGAAACCTTCCAAAGCTAACTCCCAAGGATCCAAGTACATTTGGATACCTAACAACAAAACATAATTTGTTTTATTGCAGGTAAGTATAAAATCCACAACAAATGAAAATGAATGGCTTGTTGATTGTAGATGCTCTAGACATATGATTGGTAGTAAAAGCCTATTCACCAAAATCAAACAAATTGATGGTGGTAAGGTTACATTTGGAAATAATGCTAAGGGTAAGGTAATTGGCAATGGTTCCATTGGACTAAGTGGTGTTTCTTTGATTGAAAGTGTATTCCTTGTTGATGGTTTAAAATATAATCTTTTAAGTGTTAGTCAATTATGTGATAAAGGAAATCAAATCACATTTAATTCTAATGGATGTCTAATAACCACTTTAAATCCGCTCCTCGCTAATGCTTCATCACTACGCTCCACTGCGTTCCAGCATCTGTCCACTTACTGTGTATATGAGTCATATACAACACTTACCTTGGAGTTTTTGAGTACTTTGCACATTGATAATTTTGGCAAAGTATCATTTCAATTGTGTTCAGAGTCACGTGAGATGACAGCTGAAGAATTTGGTAGTATTTTTAAGTTATATAGTGAGGGTCTAATAAATGAGATAGATGCTATAGATTTTAGTGTTGCTGATGCATGGAGTCCTATTGGCAGAGACTCAAGGTTTGGGATTTCAGGTTGTCTAAAAGCACGCATTTAGCCTCTAATTTCCTGAAATATATCCACAGATTTATTACATAAAGCATTTTTGCTAGTGGAGATAGTAATGGGCTATCCATAAGACCGAGCTTTGATTTTTTGACTAGAAGACAGCAGCCTATTGTCATGAGTCGATGGTTGGCAAACCATATACTATCCATGGCAAAAGTGCTAACTAGATAACTTATTCATCACTAAAATCTATTGTATCTATCTCATTCATCAGACGCTCACTAGATAACTTAAAAATACTACCAAATTCTTCAGCTATCATCTCACGTGACTTTGAACACAGCTGAAATGATACTATGCCAAAATTATCAGCGTGTAAAGTACACAAAACTCCAAGATAAGCTCCCGAAAAGTAGGATAAAAAATATCCACAAACTCCAGCAACCCCAAATTTGTCATCCAAAACCTGACATCAGTCTCAATTCCCATTGTTCTAACACACTCCCAACAAAAAGCTCTAGAATTGAGAAGGAGACAATATTTCATAAAATTGTGCCTGCGAATGGCACTAAAGGGTAGCAAAGAGACCATAGGATCTGAAACACGTCTATTGGTGGCGGTTTTGATGCGTCTACCTCATGAAGCAACTTCTGAAGTCATGAGAACAAGAAATACAACTTTTTCTTGTTGATGAATAGTAACTCTAAAAGAATGCTTCGATTTCTCCCAAAAACTTTGATAAAACTCTTAAAACTCGCAAGAAAACTTAATTAAATGATGAGAAAAGGTAAAAAAAATGGCTCAAAAATTAAGAGATTGTGGAAAAATGAGGCAAAACAATGGAAAAGGGAGAACGGCAACCAACAGAGAAGAGAGAGAGACAGAGAGAAAGTGAAGAAGATGTAGATTTAGATTATATCGCACTTCATTGCTATGAATACGTGTTCACACGCGTGAAGAACCAGATCACAAGTTGTTAAGCCGTGAACATGCACATTTAGGCAAAATGGCTTCAGACAATCTGCCAAAACCAAAACAATGTGCCTTGATCTCTTAACCTAAGGTCAAGAAAAATAAAGAAAGAAAACCAATTTGCTACCTGTGGTTATATAAAGTAAGAGTGCATGTACGTGCACAATCGCACACTTCAATTCAAATAATTACCTTTGACAGCAAACTATCCATTGAAAAAAAAAAATTAGAAACTGAAGAAACCAAAAAAGAAAAATCAGAAACATAACTGACATAGCTAACCCCTTCTCTCATTTTGATTTTACAATTGTGTTCAATTTTTCTAAACAAAAACTAGCCACCACCTACACAAGATAATTTTGAGTAAACTTGAAGTTTAACAAATAACTAAAATTTAGTAAACTACATACGGGAAGCTATGGAGCTATTTAGTTGTGGAAAACATTTTTTGTTTTCCTTTTTCAGTTTTTCTTTTCTTTTCTTATAGTTTTCTTATTTTCTATTTTTCAAACCTAAAAATTGAAAACAGAAAACCATGTTTGTTTGCGTATGTTTTCAATGATTTTGCTTTCTAATTTTTCTATGAAATTTATTATTATTATTATTATTATTATTATTATTATTATTATTATTTAACATGACATTTTGTAATTTTTGAACAATGATTGGATTTGTATTATATTCACATTACACAAAATAATATAGTCATGAAGTATGCTGCGAAGTACATGGATTTAAATAATAATAAAATAAAATATAAAAAAAATTCTAATTTTGTTAAATAGACTTGCTGTTGACATTCTCACTAACAAATATATACAATCAAAATAAAAGAGATAGAATGTAAAAAAAAAAAAAAAAAAAATTGAAGGCTAGACATGTACTGTATATACCTAAAATCAAGCTAAAGAATACCTCACAAAATTCAAAATTGCACTAACATGCTAAAAAAAAGATAGAAAAATAAAAGTGGGCACATAAAAAAAGGAAAAAAATGACAAAGAAGATAGACAAATAAGGTGATGACCGGCTATACATGCATATCCTACACTATTTAAAATATTTTAAGTTGGCATGAGCAATTACCAAGCAACAAAGTCTCGTGTTTTCCTTATGAAAAATCCTGTGTTTTCCTTGTGGAAAACATGTTTGTTACAATAGGAAAATAAGAAAACATCTTTATTGTGTTTTCTGGATAATGATTATAATCTGGAAAACTCTGAAAAATAGTTCTCTAATATTCTGAATAGGAAAATTCTACAACTAAAACGTAATTCCATTTTCCAATTTTCTTGGAGTAATTTTCTAGAAAACAAGTATTTTTTTCCACAACTAAATAGACTAAGTTTTCCTCATTTTCAAGGATGCAAACTATTTCCTCAATTTCTAACAAAAAAGAGGCAATGCTAGTTAATGCTATTCATTTTCAATAGTAATCAGCCATCTCACTATCACCTTGCAGCAATCATTGAGGTATGGAACTGCCCAAGAAAAGAACAGTGAGCATAATCTTAAATTTGAAGCCAAGAAACTTCCATGTTGCAATGGACGTCAACCACCTTGGCTGTCCATACGATATAGCCATTAGTCACATGATATGTAACTGAGGCATAGGCCACAGTTTGGTTCATCAGAATATCATAACTTGTCGTCTATTACCAAAAAATTTAAACAATCACCTATACACAGATCACCCACCAAAATAGCTCAAAAGCTTTAACAAGCACTTCATCAAAGTTCAACCATCTAAGATTAGGAGGCATACATTTTACCATTAAACTGTGTTTCCTTCCAGCACACTAATATAAATTCTTATAATAAATCAGCATACAATGAAATGTAGCACATAAATCTATTCCCCAAACAAGACAGGTATGTCTCACCTGAAAGCCCTGTCCTCTAAATAAAAAATTCTGTTCAAAAGCTACCAAAATGGTCTTTCTCAAAACATATGACCTGGACATGCTGCAACACCAGATGACAAAATGGACTGTATAAATTTTTTATGATCCTCAGATGTAATAAATTAAAGAATGTGTTAAAATCTGAATTTCACTAGGGGTAATTGCACCTTAAAATAAGAGCTTCCATATTAGGTGCTAAAATATTAAATTAACAGTCGAAGTAAATCGTGCATAAGAAGATATGCCAAGCAACACTTTAGTTGGATATTTAAAGAGATGAAATCAACATCAAATGGCCCGTGTAACTCAAGTAAACATTGAGAACAATTCCATACAAAAATAACAATCTCAGATCTGATGGCAGGTCACAGCTTTCATAATTCTCATGTGTCAGCATAGAAGTTCTAAACCTTTTCGTCACAAAAATCTTCAAGATAATCTCCACAATGCCTCCATCTGCATGCTTATTACTTCAACTTCTGCACATTTTTTTCACTGTAAAACCATTTATTAGAATTCTTTCTTCCATCAAACAAAATCACCAATTCATTTCGATTCAGCTTCCAGAATAAGGATCTCAAACATAGATTTAGCACAACCCATTCTGAAAGCCCTCAAGCAGTTCAAACCTAGATCAAAAGGGCAAGTAATGCCTATTCCAATCTCTGACATACAGAGAGAATATTACTTAGTCTATGTCCTCTAAAGGCGTATCTAAGCTAGAAACTAAAAAGCTCAGGATACTACACCACATAGTTCAGAGAACAAGCAAGGACTCAGAGAGCCAACAGGGAAAAAGACAAAAGGGGAGACAAAAAGATAAACAAAAGGTGACACTAACTAATCTTTTCTACAGCAAGCCATTGGCTTGTGATCAAGAAAGCACATCTTGCTTTTCCATGCCCACCTAGACACAGTTTTGTAATGTTAGTCTTTAAAAGTTTATTTTCAAAATAAAAATTTAAGAGCACAAGGCAAGTGGCATTACCAAATGTCCATGTCCCTAGTAGTAGTAACCACCTCCATATGGCCTATCATTCCTGTAATAAGGTGGATATGCACCATACTGCAGCATGAACAAACAAGAAAATATGATGAAATTGTCAACAATTACATATGAATGTGATAAAAGGGGGGCTAGCTTACTTACTTCAGGACCATAATAACCATGTGAGTAATGATCTGGGCCTGCTCCATAAGTATCTACAAGATAAAACCAAAGAGAGGCAAGTCATATAGCAATAGGCAACATAATAAACTATGCCACCAGAAAGCAATATTTGGAGAAAAAATCCTACCTCGATAATGTGTACCACGAAATGGAACTGCTGGATCAGTATAATCTAATCGAGGGCGGAACCTACTAGGTTCTGCATAATCAGGATCATGGTCCTAAAAGCAAGAGGAAAAATTAGCCTCTACAAAATAAAAAGAGAGGCACCAAAGACAACAGGAATAACATCAAAAGAACATATCAACTAGAAGAGGAAGAAGAAAAAGGTGATTCAATTCACTGTCATATTTCATTATGAAAGAAAAAAGGGAAGAAGGTAAAAATAAAGAATTTACAGTCATATAAAATGGCCGCTTCATCCCATGTGGATCATCTTCATAGAAATAAGGATCGTCAAAGTGCCTTCCAACATAAGGTCTATCAAATGCTTCTTCTGGAGAAAATGGTGGCCTCCTAGAAGAAGCATGATCTCTGTGCCCTCTCTCAGTAGCATGATACCAAGGCCTACTAAAATTAGGTCTAGATGGGCCAGCAGCAGCTACACCTCGGCCTGCAGGGTGATAACCACCTCTGAGAGGGCCTCTTCTTCCTCCTAATTGCACGATAACATATATTAGATTACTAATAGCTCCTTAACATCCTGTGTGAATGCGTATGCAAGTGGGGAGAGAGAGAGAGAACCTTGACCAATGATTTGCCTCCCATGAAATGTGCCATATCGGTTATTGAAATCATGCTCATTGGGACCCATTCTACTAGATTGACCACGTCCACGTTGATAGAAACCCCTACCACGCTGGAAATTTCCCCAATTGAAGCGATGTCCACCCCGTCCAAAACTCCTTCCTGTTGAAGGATAGATGAGAAATCAACTGGAAGCAACTTGAAAATGATAAGAAAGATTATAATCCTGAAAATCAGAGAATACCAAATCTTGACAAGGTTCCACTGCCTGCACGATCAATTAGAAAACCACCACACATTCCACCCTTCACAGCCTGAGTTTTAGGCATAGGATTTGACAGCCTTGCTTTTACTCTCATCTGTTAGTACATGATAACAACATGATCTCAGTTTACATGATATCATCAAGTGAATAGGAGCATGCCACAGACATCTTTGTTGCATAAAACTATTTTTCTATTCCAAACAATGCGTACTGTACATTATTGTTACATATATTGAAAATCAGGATGATTCACTTGGCAATACAAGTCTACAACTTCATGCATTCAGTTGCCAAGCATGCTTTCTCAAGAAAAGAAGGTAACAAAAAGGAATTACCATGAGCAGCAAATAAAAGAGAACAATTACACTCTGGACTTTATATTTTTCAGGCATTCCAGCATTTAAATCGTAACTGACCATCAGTCCAGGTAAACATAATTTACATTGCAAAAGAAAAAATAACACAGGAAAAAAGGGAAAATGATAGCAGAATGCCAAAAAAGGAAAACACAACAAAATAGCTGAAGCATCAAAGAGATCATACCTTTGAGTTTCCATCACCTAATTCTGTGTTGTTTATTCTCTCAATGCAAGCAACAGCAGCTTCATGGTTCGAAAAATCAACAAAACCAAAGTCTTTCCTCTTAGCAGTTGACATATTTCGAGCCAGGACAATTCGCACTATCTCCCCATAACCTTGCAAGTTCTCCCTAACTTGGTCTTCATCCCAATGAGGAGGAAGCCCATCAAGAAATACTGTCTTCACATGAGCCATAATTTCTGGATCAGGCTCACGAATGGGTTCAGCAAATGCTACTTTTGCAGTTCTTTCTGGATGACCAAATACAACGTCAGGCTTCTGAAGCCTCTTGTATGCATGCATGGCATCAGCATGGCAAGAGAACTCGAGAAATGCAAAACCACGGCTCCTCCCCTCATGTTGAACATCTGGGACAAGAGTGATGTTCTCAACACCTTCAATACCAAAATCCTTCAACTTTTGTCTTATCTGTAAACCGATATTTTATCAGAATTCAGTAAACGAATACAGGAGGTATTCATGCACCATATATATGAGATACTCACAGCTTCCTTGGTCCATGTGTTGCATATATTGCCCAAAAACAAAGTATCATTATCCTCGCTTGGTGCTGTCCCACATCGCTTTCCACGAATCTAGAAAAGAGCGAGTTAGAAGAAAACCTTAAAATTACTTGTCAAAATAACTATTAAGAGAGACATACCACAGGGTTTTTCATTTCAGACAAAGCACGCTTTGCATGCTCCTTGTTGGCATACTTCACAAATGCATATCCTTTACTCTTATTCATGGAAAGATTCTTATGCAATCTAACTTCAACTACTTCTCCAATCCTCTCAAAAACCTTTCTCACATCCTCCTCTGTAGCTTCTCTATCCAAGCCACCAACAAATATCTCATACTCTTTCTTAATTTTACGCTCCTTAGCAACAGCTGTTAATTCCTTTTGTTCCTCTTCCAATGCCTCGGCTTCTTCCATGAGCTCCTCAGGATCATCTTCTACAAAGTCATCCTCTCCATGATCTTCAAAGTCCACTCGATCAGCATACTCCTCATATCCTTCATCACCACCATACTCATCCTGAACCGATTCTGCATTTTCTCCTTGCAACTCATCTTTGGTAGCTTTTTCTTTGTCAACAGCCTCAATTTTGATTTCTTCCTTACCATCAAAAAAGTTTGTGTCACCCTCCTTTGTTTCTTGTTTCACTTCTCCTTTTTCGGCATTGTTTGGCACTTGATTCTTAGAGAACTCAGCAATCTCATTAGAAGGTACATCCATAACCATTGCAGTCTGTTCCTTCTTTTCAGGTTCTCCAACAATTTTTGCAGTAGATGGGTCATCCTTTTCAAATTCAACAGCAGGCTCTTCTGGGTGAATAATAGCTTCGTCCTTTTCTGCAGATTCTTCAACATTTTCAACAACAGGTTCTCCCACTTCACTAGCAATTTCTTCATCCCTGGTGGATTCTCCAACATTTTCAATAGCAGGTTCTTCCCCTTTCTTCACAGAGTCAAAATCCTTTGCATCTACCACTTCCTCCTTTGTGCTTTCTTCATCCTTAACCTTAACAGATTCCTCCGTATTCGGTATCTCCTCAGAAGCAACTTTCGCTGCAGCAGAAGTCTTACTCTTTCCCACCGTTTTCTTAACTACTTTTACTACTTTCTTCACTACCGTTTTCTTGCGGGGAGCAACTTTCGTTTCGGGTGTCACTAAAGTTGCATCACTAGATACTTTTGTTTCTTCAACTACCCAAAAGAAAAAAAAATGTTGCATGTTTAAAGCATCAAGGAATATGACACCAATAATCAATAGATAATAAATAACACCTACAGCTTTTTTTTCAATGCAATTCAATAAATCATATATCTTTTCATGTTTAAATTCCAAATATGAAATTAGAGACGATGCAATTAATCACAAAAATAAATTACCTGTAGACCGTTCAGGCTTCGAATCAGAAGCGGTCATCGGCGGGGGTGTAGCTTCGTTGTTCTTGACCTGCTTTGCAGCGCTGCGTTTTATCTCGGCGGTTTTCGGAGTGATTGAATCAGCGGCAGGTTCAGGAGATGTCTTGATAGCGGATTTCCTCGCCGGCGTCGTCTTTTTCGGTGTCGCCGATTTAGTGGCGTCTGCATTTCTGGTCCTCATGTTAATATTTCGTTTGCGGATATGAGAAGGAGACTGATATTCGTAAAAGGGTTCCCTTTTATATTCCGGAGGGAAGATGAGGGCGACAGATTATTCCAAAGGACAAAAATTAAGAAAATATGGAGCGAGAAACAGCGTCATTCTCTATCCTTGAAAATGAAGCAGATACATATCGTTTCGGGTTTTAGTCCGGCTGCCCATGTCACTATGAGGCAGGGGTCGCGTTTTGTGTTAGCGATGGAATTTAGAGCAATGCACGGAGTCTAATCTTCTCCAACGTAACCGAAAAACGAAAAAAAAAAAAAATCTTGGATCCAACTGGATTTTTAATTTTTTTATCAGTTAGTATATTAAATTCTACTGAAATTTTTTATAACTGAAAATATTGATATTTAAATATTGATAATTAAAAATATAATAATTTATAATTTTATTATATAAATATAATATAATTTAATAAAATTAAAATTATTAATTTATTAATTAGTAAAGAAAATTAATATCACATTTATAATAACTATAAATTTAAATAATTAAAATTTTTAATATATTGAAAATTTTATAATAGTTGTATAGAAAATTGAATTTATGAACTCCATATAAATTTAAAATATATTCACCATCAAGAAAAACTAATTATTTTTTATTAAATGAATAAAAAATAATTATAAAATATTGCTATTTTTCATTTTTTACTCTAACTTTTTACCACTAATTATATTTTTCTAGCATTTATAATTTTCTAATTATGTTATGCAATAAATCTAAATTTATAATAAATGTATTATAAATATATAATAAATTAATATAATAAATATATTAATATGATTTTTTATCAAAATAATTAAAATATATTAAACCTAAATAATTTCATACCAACTATTTATTCTAATTTTTTCAATATATATTTATTTATTTTTCATTCATTCTTTGTATTCAATTCGTTCTTTTAATTGTCTTAAAATTGGTACTGATAGTTATATACAGATTTGTGATATATTTTGTTATGTCTGTCAATTTATGTCACGGTTGATGCGGATGTTTTGCGACCGGACGCGCCAAACCTACTGAAAATCGTGAGCGTGTAGGATCGGAATTGAATCGATATGACCAAAGTCTAAATGGAGACCGAAAATAAATGAAAGATTTTAGTTTAAACACGTAACGCTAAATATTTTATAAAATTGATGAAAATGACATCTAACTGTAAAATACGTAATTTTTTCACTGTTAGAAAATTACGAACGGAGTATACTGGGATGTAAAGAATATTAAGGCGAACTTTCAGGTACAATTTGGTATCAAAACTCAAATGTTTAGGCCACCACATTAAGAAGATAAAATTTAACTCACGGTACCGTAAAAATACCCGAATAAATGCGATTTTTGCTCAATTACTCCGATTTTGAAACAGAATATACCGGAATGTAGAGAAAATTAATTCATGAATAATAGGATATTTAATTGTTAAAGATTATATTATTCCGGATTTAGAATTAGGGGATTTAATATATGTATATAAAATAAATTAAGATGATAAATAATAATAATAATAATAATAATATAAAAAAAAAGGATGAAGAAATCAATTTTCGGCCATTAAAAGAAGAGGTGGAAGATTGATGGGAAATCCCTCAATCAACATCACCTCCATAAATCAAATTTTACATAGTTTAAACATAACTAAACATTGGTTTCTTCAACAACAAAAAAGCTCCAAGAATGGTCGGACATAATTAGCTTCACACTCTCTCAATTGCTTTCAAACTATTCTAAATATTTCTTCAACTTTTTCTCTTTTCCTCTCTCAATCGTGCACTCATTTTTCCTTCTTCCATCTTTCTCTTTCCTCCTTCTTTCATCTTTTTTCATCTTCCATTTTCCTCTCCCAAAATCGAGTCATGTCTTTCCTTTTTTCCTCCATAATTCTTCAACAAATTCTCAAAAAAACTTAAGCCTAGTTGAGCCATAATCTCATAATATAAGAAGGATATCTTATGGGTGGTGCTAAATAAGTTTAACTGATGCAACAAGTGGAAGAAAATGAGACTTAAGGCTCGACCAAGGATAACTTCGAATTTTGGAGGCCTTGCATGTTGGAGATTAAGGTAGCCACGGGTTGAAGGAGATTGTTTCTAGGTGAAAATTTTATTTTGGCTTTAATTTTTGTTTTTCCCATGTACCCGAGAGCTCAAACTCTCTAATCTTGTATGTATCATTTGAATTTGTTTCCTTTCATAAACTTCAAATTTTATTTGTAATGATTGTTGTTGAAGTTGGAGTTGGGATTTATGTTGGAAATGAAGAAGTAAGAAGTCTATTCTGGAATGGAGACCGTGAACTTGAGGTAAAACTTAAAAGTGGATTTTAACTTTGTGTTAAGAAAATGATAATTTGATGGTGGATTGGAGATTTGGCCGAGAATCATAGAGAAGGGTAAGGTGATGTTGTGTAAATTAAGATTAAGGAAAGAGAAATTTAATTAACTAAACAAGATTTGGTTAAATAAAAAAAATTAACTAAATTAAAATGAGTTAATATTGGTGATTAGGGTTAATCTCAAAAAAAATTAGTGAAGATAAGGTGAAAAAAAGTGTATTGACCAAAAATTTAAAGTGGTTTGGGAGATAATTATATATAATAAAGTAAATTAAATTGATTAATGTTAAATGGAAATTAATTAAGTTAATAGAGTTTAAAATTAAATAAAAATAATTAAATAAAAGTTGGACCAAAACTTAATGAATGAAATTTAGATAATATTATGAGTTAACAATAAAGAATTAAACTAACTAGTGAATTAAGTGAAAAATGTGAGTAAGACAAAGAAATAAAATAGTTAAATTAATTATTGAGTTAAATGAAGATTTAAATAAGTAAATATAATAAATAAATGAGTAAATTAAATAATAAATTAGTATATTTCAGGAATTATAAAATTTATATCCGTAAATTAACGTGAGCGACGCGGGGTTAAATTTTAGAAATAAATAGATTTTCTCTATTTGGAGAAGCATTATACTGCTAAATATTTGATAGTTAAATATAATTTATTAGGCGCACTTTTGACATAAGCGCCAGTATCAAGTAAAGAAAAAGAGAATGCATACGCGACAATATGATAAATTAGGTTAGTGCAATTATTTATAATACTAACCATTAATAAATGAATTTAATTTTTTTATATATGATATATGAAATAAAAATAAATGAGTTTTAGAATAGTTTTGTGTAATATATATATATATATATAAGTTTTAATTATTTATTTTATGAAAGTCAATATATTTTGGTCCACGTATTAACATAGATTTGGCTCAATGGTTTGTTGGCATGCCAATAGGGTAGGAACTCCATGACTTGTAGTTATCTTGGTCATGAGAGGTATTGACTAATCATGTGGTTATCTTGGATCAGTTGTAGGGTTATGATTTAGTTATTGTCCTGTGATTATCTTTGACTAAATATATTATATATATTTTTCAATCTTGCAGTTATTTTGGATTGAAACTGATCTTGTGATTATCTTGGATCAGCTGAGCGATTATGATTTAACCCCGGTCATGTGAATTTCTTAGACCATGACTTTTCCGTCGATTGACGGTACCCCCTTATTTCCTTAGGATTGGATCTATGATGTCTTAATATATGAGCTTAACAAAAAATTTTATTTTACTAAATAAATGTAGTGTTATGTTTTAATTATATGCTTATGATATTGCATATGAACAGAATTATAATCCAAAACGTTTTACTGTTATATCCATTTATCGAAAATGTTTATGTCAGTTTATTTATATAAGTATAATTGTTATTAAAAATATTGTTTTATGCAGAAAAAAGAACTTTAATGATTTACAGTTTTATATATAGTCATTTAAAATGGTTATTATTATACGCTATTGCACTATTGAGTTAAAACTCAGCGCGATAGTTTATTTTTTCTCTCGTGCAGATATCAAGACTAGAGTCAAGAGTGACGAGTTATCTGAGGGTGTCGTCAACCCAATGAGTCTCACAAATGGAACAGAGCAGCAGTGACAGCCACCCGGATAGAACTGATTTCTTTTTGTAACCGCTTATATGTACATATAAATAGTTTGTAAATATTTATGACTAGTTGTTGTCATATAGATTGTACATATAAAAATCAATATGTAAATTAAAGTTTTCACTATGCGTATATGAGGTGTTAACATATCATATTATACATGGAATTGTGAGTAGATATGAGTATATGAATATACTTTTATGTTAATTTATATAAATTACTATGTTCATTTTTACAGTAATTTATGCTTATGTACATATGTATTATGAATAATACATATATATTGAGTCATATGCACATATGCACTCGGAAAAAAAATTGTACGTGAATATATATATATATATATATATATATATATATATATATATATATATATATATATATATATATATATATATGCACAGATTTACACATGTTTGTTTATACAAGTAGTTAGTGACATCACCTTACCTGACTGTGACGTAGGAGAGTAAAGGGTGCTACATATTTTGAATATAATTTTTCCAATACATATATACATATATATGTTTATTAATAAATAAATTATATTTTAATTGTTAAACTGAAATTTAATTAGAAATCCACGATATATGGCTTTATAATTAATAAATAATTATAAAAAAATTATAATATTTGAGTGTCTTTTGAATTTAATTTCATTATAAGAAAAAATAATTAACAAAAAAATATTGAATTTTCTAGACTAAATTCTTCATGTTTCATCATTTTTCTAAAAAAATTTACATTGGAAATATACTGATATTGAATCAAATATATAAATATTAATTATAAATCTACTATAAAATATGAAGTTACTTACTTTATATATGTCTAATTCAATTACATACAATTTATCTTTTAATTTATTACTAACTATTGAAATTTATTTTTTAATCACATTAATTATTGTTATTCTATTAATTTAATTAATTTAACTACAACTAATTTATAGTATAATTTCTTAAAAAATATTGTTATCTTTTTTTTATTATATTATTAGAGTATTGATAAAAGAATTAGTTCACATAAATTATTATAGTGAATTAATCAAACAACATAATCAAAGTTAATATATATTACAAATTTATGTTTAGTTTATTATAAAATAATTTTTGGGATGGACTAAAAAAATAAAAAATAATAAAATATCAAAAAATAATCAATAATAAAATTAAAATTTTAATATATAAAAATAAAATTAAAAGTTGTATTTTTGTTCAACAAATATTTGAATAAAATTTTGATATTTTATATTACATTTTATATGAGTCCATATAGTTATATGTAAATTTTTAAATAATTATATTGTAAGTAAAATAAATTTAAATTTTTTAAATCGACACATAATTAGAGAATTTAAAATTGTGTTTAATTAAATTAATTGTCAATGTATTATATAATATACATATATATTATAATATATATGACTATGTAACTAATTATGTGTAAATTTTTAAAGAAAGAAGAAAATACATATAATTAGAGAATTTAAAATTATGTTTAATTAAATTAATTGTCAATATATTATATAACATATATATTATAATATAAATTAAAATCAGAATAAGCAATTGTATGGAATCAATGTTTTCTAATCCAACGCATATTTATCTATCAATATTTTCTAGTATAACTTTTTGAATTATTTATTGATATAAAATTTAGAATTCATTTTATTTTATTTAGTTTTTCCATTTTAATTTATCTTATTTAATTTTTAAATTATTTAATTTAGAATTTCTAACTTAAAAAATTTTGCAAATAAGGATTAAGATTTAAGGAGTATACAAAAGTTTTATACCTTTTTGTTTTAGACTATATTTTTTTATCTTAAATTTCAAAAAATTTGTCACTAAAAATTGAGACTGAATTTTTATTTAAAATATATTTTTTTCCAAATTTTAAATTTATAAAGTAAATTCACAAATTTTTATGAATCATAATAAAATACTAAATTTATACTCCAATTTATCTGTTTTTAATATCGTAAGAAATTTATATAAATTCATTTATCTAAATGATATGATTTATAAAAGATGATAATAATTGGAGAGTATGATTTAATTTGTTTTTCTTTTGAAAACATTTATCATAAAATTACTTTTATCTTATTCTTAGAGAATTTTTTTGTGTTTATATCAGTTATATTATTTGAATGCTGAAGTATTTATATTGTATTGTTTTATATCGAACCATTTCAAATTTTTATGACAATATAATACAAAAATTTATTTTGGGCAATATAATACAATATTTATACTTAAATTTAAAAATTTCTGATATTTCAATCCAATTCTAGAGATTTTGCAATTTTAGTATTAGACCGGACTATATACACTCATAGTTAGTGGGTGATATTTGTGTGTTGATAGTCATAATACAGGACTTATCCATTTAATGTCTGAAAATGAGGTAAATAATACATGTATCTATCAGTTTCACTATCTCTTTCTTCATCACTTCCATGACTTGTGGGTTTAGTCTCCTTTGAGGCTCAATGCTAGCCTTGGATCCATCCGCTTTGATTCATGCAGCTACTATGGTAATTGTTGGCGTTTTCATAATTGCAAGGTGCTCTCCTTTATTTGAATAGTCACCTATGGCCAGCAGAGAGGTATTTTTTCATATGCCTCATATGTATTTACCATCGAAACTATTTATTTGCTTTAGACCCAAATACGTTGGCGATATTCTATTAACAATAAGAGGAATAACTAACCCCTTCTTATTTCAATATAAGAGTCAATTTCAATAAAACACAATAAACTATTTGTATCTAAAATTCAAATACGGACATGATTAGAGTTAGTAATTTGTATTAGTTGGTGGTGTTTATGTCTTGATATACTTATAATACGATAATAGTTAATTCAAATACAACACGATAAAGTAATAGTATTTAAAATTCAAATACGAATATGATCCACTTAATAAACATGTTAACAAAACATAATACATTGAATATGATTAATTTATAAATTGAATTAAATTAGTAAAATCCAATCTAATTAATCCAATATGATATCAATCTAAACTCGTTAAACATAATAAAATAACTTTTTACGAATCGAAATCGAACCATTCACAAGCTTAATAATTTTAAAATAAGTCGAACTCAAACTCGAGTTCAAGTAAAAAAACTCAAATTGAGTTTGAACCTGTTATAAACTTAAACAAAAGAGTTTATTAATATTCGAGTCGGCTCGTTTACAACCTTACAAAGTAAAGAAAAAATATCCAATCAATCAGGATTTTAAAATGTTATTTTTTATAATTTTGAATAAAATTAAATTCCAACCTATCACAAATTTTAATTTTCTAGAATTTTAAACAATAAAAGTAATGGTTGAGTTCTAATAAAAGATTATAATATTATTATAAATATTTTCTTTTAATATATATATTAGAATTTTTTTTGAGAGTTAAATATCAGAATTTTAGTTCAATTAAAACTCTCATGTATATATTTTTTAAAAAGTTAGAAAAAGCACTAAATAAATATGAAGTGTAAGCTTGATCGGATTGGATAAAAAAAAAAAAACCTTAACCTTAATTATTTGCCTTCTTTCTTATCTATGCATGTACTCAAGTCATGATTATAAGATATGAGGTTTTTATTTATTTATTTATTTTATATTTAATTTTATATCTAACATATTTTATAACATACGTAAATTTAATTTTTTTAATTTTTAATTGCAAAAAAAATTAATTTTACTTTCAAAATTTGTTATTACTATTTTATCTAAATTTCTTTAATTGTCAAACATAAAGTTTTACATTTTATTTTAAATAAATTAAAAAAAAATGTGCATTACACAGAACTACATCTAGTGTATATATAAAGTTCAAATAAGAAGAGACTTTTAAATTGCAAGAATTATAGCCTTTTTTCCATAAGATTGATACTTCTAAGGGATAAGGCATAAATTTATCCTTGAAATAATTATAATATTTTTTACTGTTCAACTATACCTTTAATTAATCATTTTGTCATGTCAGCAAACGATTAAGTAAAATTTAATATTAAAAAAGTCACATATGCTCGTTAGTCAAATTATGAAAATAAAAATATATATATAAAAAAAAAACAAATCCATTCCCTTCCGCTCTCCCTCTCATTCCCCATTATTGTAGACCTTCTCAAATAAACAATCTAGTTCTTCCATCGCCATCCTACCTATGATGTCTATTGCATATATCTTGTCTATTTTCACATCATATAAGAATTTCCTTCAATTGCTGCGAATTTCCTCTTTGTAAGAATAAGAATAACTCTGATTTTTTTGTTTTTAAAAAGAAAAAACAGAACAAAACTTGTCAATCCATGCACCTTCTTTAAGCTAAAAAATCCAGAAGATAAAATGTCTTCAAAACACATCCAGCCCCAGTCCAACGTCCCGTAGGATGCAGGTAAAGTATTAATTAGTAGCTTTAAAACTTGGAATTCCCATTTTTGAGATTTAATTTTTTGATTGGAGAAGGTATATTGGTCTTCAAAAATGGTGGGTATGAGAGTGTGGTGGAGAAAGAGAGAGGAAGGAGATGGGCCCTTTTTTGAGATTTCAATTTTCTATTTTTATATATAAAAGGAGGCAACGCCCAAACACCATTTAACAAAGGCAAATTATAGGAAAAACAATGTTCAATCCTATCTTACATAAAAAAATATCTCTAATCTCACCCAGCACATCATGAAATTTGTGATAATCGAAAGGCATGACAAAACTTATGTTAGACAAGCAATCAGCATATTGATTAGCTTCTTTATAAATATGTTCTAGTTGAACATCCTAGTCCCAAAGCATTATCATACCATGGATCTCTTGAATTAATGCTTTATGGCGCCAAGGAATAGAAATTTTGCAATTTACTGTATCAGCCAACAATTTACTTTCCACTTCAATCACCGTATGCTTAAAACCACAAAGCAAAGCCAAACTCATGTCATGTACCACCGCCCAACTCTCCGCTGCCAAAACATTACATGTGCCAATGTTAACTGCAAAGCCAAAGAGCCACATACCTTGATCATTTCTGAATAAACCACCTATCATTTTCTACCATAGTTAGCTCGCATGCCACCATCATAATTAAGTTTAACCCAACCGGCTGGCGGGAGATTCCAATAGATTTGTGCCGTAAAGTAACTATTCTTGCCCAAATTATCACCAGATAACAAAGAATGAGATGTAACGAAAGCCTTTGCTCTAACCAAAATCACCATAGCAGTATTAAAAGATATAGCAAAATCCTCATCAAATAGGGTACTATTTCGCCATTTTCATAGGAACCAACCAGTTGTTCCAAACAGGATACTCCAGTTAACTTGATGTTGGATGCCTAATTTATTAAGTAAATTGTTCACCATCCATTGTTCAAAAGATATAGACATAAACTCATTCCCCTACTTCCTTTTTCTTGTCAGAGAGAATGGACAGTTTCCTAGATGACAATAATAGTTTTCGTTATTTGTCAACCTTTCATAAAACTCGACTGCATGGGACTGATTACCTTAGACATCACGGGCTTTAATATATTGTTGATAATTTCAATAACCAGTTTGTATAAGTCATTACATAGACTAATCGGTCTAAAGTGACTCCAAGTCTTAAGATGAGCAATCTTAGGAATAATAACAATATTAGTACAATTGATTTTAGTAATGATATCATTCCCAGTAAAAACCTTCTGAACCAAAGTACATAGATCAAGCCCCACCACATCCTAATGGTGTTGAAAGAAAATAGCATTGAAGCCATCAACTTCCGGTGCTTTTCAAGGGCTCATTTGGACCCTAGATGTCATTATTTCATCATCGGTAACTAGGACAATAAAAGAATAATAATCTTCACTATTAAGAGGAGGGAAAACACCCCTAATAGAATATGATACCTGGGCAAGAGAGTTATCAATATACAAGTTTCAAAAAAGTTAACATCTGATTTTAACTCCTGAGAATTAGAGCTCCACAAGCCATCAGATAGCCGCAACATCGTAGGATAGGCAGATCTATTACAAGCCTTCACTCTATAGTGGAAGTAAGCCAAATTGTGGCCATCTAGAAATATCCAATACAAATTTGATTTCTGACGCCAAAGACTTCTTCCTGAATGAGAATTTGCTCATATTCAGCCAAAATATTCTTCTCCAACTGTTTGAGATTAGTAGTAGAATGAGTTTCAAAGGCTTTTTAGATACCCCTTAATTGGGCCAATATCTTTTTCTTGTTCTGAAAAATAGTCAAACACTTGATTATTCCAAAGTTGGGCTTTGTTTCTAAAATTAGACATGATCTGCTGGAAATAATCCAAAGAACACCAATTACTATGGACAAAATCATTCCATTAGGATGAGTAAGCCAATTAGAGAGAAACCAAAATGGTGATTCTTTCATACCCCCGTCTGAGTAGGATAGGCCTGTGGTTAGAATTTACTGAATTAAGAAAATAACTATACCAGCTGATATTACAAATAAAATGGTCCAATCTTTCAAGGACCAGACCTTTCTCCCAAGTGAATTTTGGTCAAAAAATCCCATATCAATAAGTTGACAAGTATCAATGAAATTATTAAACTTACGACAATTACCAACATGACGTGCATACCTGCCAAACTTTTCATCTGCATAGAGAATAGAGTTCCAGTCACCATCCAGAAGCTGAGGATCAAAGATATTTTTAAAGATTTGGTGCAAATGATTCCACATGGTTTCGAGCATTAGGTTGTGGATTAGCATAAAATGTAGTGAAAAAAAAAAACTGCATTATAGAGTTAACAGTAATTTTCATATGAATATATTGCCTGTTACGAACTAGCAATTAAAATGAATATGATGTTGCCAGGACCCAAATACCACCAAAGAATCCATTAGCTTCTACCTTAAAAGAAAAAGGGTATTTGGTGGCTTTGACCACTGAATCTGCTTTTCGCCCACTAATTCTAGGCTTAAGAAGCATAACAATATCAACATGATAAATTTAAAAAAAAAATAATAGAATGATAAAATTGGGGACTCCCAGCCCCTTGGCAATTTCAAATAAAAATAACAGATATTAAAAACTAAAAGAAAAAGGAAATAAAACACCTGATATACTCAGTCACGAGCAACATTGACAGCATCAGGGTCTGTCTCTTCCTCATTGACATTGACCTTGGTAAAATCGTCAAGCCTAATTAGCTCTTTTTGCATATAGCAAGTAAGATCAAAGCTGAATTTTTATCGAAAGTTCTTCTAAATAGTCCATTTAGTTTTAATGTGCATCTCAAATTAATCAAAGACTTACCATCTAGAGCACAACCATTGTTCCCCAATAGCCACTTCATAGAGATTCCTATACTAGAGACAACCCACCATTTGACATCATATTCTCTTTATTATGAACTTTAACAACCTGAAGAAAATTGGCATCAATGGAATAAATAACTGGAATAACTTCAGATGGAGGAAGTGTGTTTGAATTGAAAAGCATAAAAGGACCGACTACACTCTGTTTAGACCTACTGGATAGATCCTGAACCGACTCCTTAAACAAAGGAAAGACAATAACATCTTTTTTCTTCTGTTGGTATTCAGACTGAGGCCAAATTCTCAAATCTTTAGAAGATCTATTGTTGTTTTAGGATTTAGGCCCATTAGCCTTAGTTGATCCATTCGCCATGATCTTCAACTTGAAAGATTATCCAAAGTCAGAGCCAAAATATTCTACAGTAGTGACATTATTCTACCCCGAGATTTCCTCCATATTAAAATCATCTGTCAAGTACGGCAGTGCACCAAATCTGGAATCAGATTACTTCCCTTTATTTTCAGGAGATAGCTGCCTGTTAAATTCATTACTACCTTTCAGATTTTTCTTCTTACCACACGACAGTGCGTGCATCTACTGTACCAAACACCTGTCCTCCTTGTGCACTGATTCATGTGGTCCATCTGCATCATCAATATTCAAAACACCATCATTTGGCATGGCTTGAATGTCACCACCACCATTCTTGTCACTGTTTCCTTTTTCCATGAAATTGCAAAGGTCACTAATGTGTCCATAACGATCACATCAATAACAAATAATGGGAAGAGATCCATACTCCATATTGTCAAGCTCAGTTGCCACACGGGCAAATTTCCCCTACACCACTTTTGCGTATTATAATCAATCTTCAGAGGTTTTCTAAGAAAGTTAGCTAGTCCTCAACACACTCTTGTGATAGTATTGAAGGGGCAGCCCTGAAAGTCGGATCCATGCAGCAATAGATGACGAATCATTATCATTAGTGGAAAAGTTATGATTCAATGGTTACACAATTAAGTAGCAACCAAATATAGTCCAAGGACATTTAATAAGGCATTAGTATAATCACTCCCCTCATCAAAATTGATCATAAAATAATCATTATTCACATAAATGATTTTATGGCTTCCACAGGGTCTTCACAAATCCTCAATCTTTGAACACAACAAATTGTTCCTAATTTTGCATCCCAACAATCGCACAATGATTGTTTTTCGCAAGGATTAAGCCATCAAATCATGCACCCTTTCTGAAAATCTATACTTGGAACTCCTTATTTACCACGCGATATCAAAATCGCCTTCAAAAATCTCAATTTCTTCAACTTCATCTATGATTGTTTCTATATCAACATGATCCTTCACGAGTTTATCCTTGAAAGAAATCCCTGCCATTACATCAGGATTAGTATCTAAGACTTGTCTTTCTCTTTCTGTTATTTGGCATCATGAAATTCATCTGGAGTCGAAGGAGGAGGGTTGTTGAACAGATTTCCAATGATATCTAGCCAAGAGACGAGAAAAAAAAACATCTTTTATTGTATCTATCAGCATGAGAATTTCCAATGATTTTAATTTTCTTTTTGTTTGATAATATGACCAAGCAACACATATAACTTTTTTTAATATTAAATTTAAATCAATGGTTTGTTGACCTAACGAAATTGTTAATTATGGGTCTAAATGAATCAACTCAGTGTCTATTTGTTTTAGTTTTTACATTTAATTTTTGGCCTAACAAACTAACAACTCAACTGGATGATTGGTTAATTCAGTCTTTAATGGTTCAATAATCCAAAAATTGAATTGAGTGTTTGGTTAAACAAAAGCAAAAGCAATGAGATGGACGTTCGAAGCCCTTTTCTCATTCTTATTATTGTATTATTTGTAACCCCATTATTATTAGTAAGGTAGGTTGTCTTGATTCCATGTTATCATTTCAAACTTAGCTTTTCATGAATATTGAGCCCTATCCGATAGATTTTAGCGTGCTCAATAATTGTCCTTTCCCCATATGGATTTCAATACGAAAGACCCACCGTAAAGAGCATGCGACGTGAAATTTGTATTAAAAACAATTTTTTTTTTTTTATAAAAAATGTAGTTTTTAGTTTTTCATATAGCTTTTAAGTTTGTAATAGATAAAATAAATTTTATTTTTTTATTTGTACTTGCATAAATTTTATAATAATTTTTATGGATGAAAAAATTATATTTTCTATTATATTTTTATGCTTTAATTGATTATTTTTACTTATATAATATACACATTGTGAGTAAATAAATAGAATATGTATCACATTAATAATATAATACAATTATCAATAGTTATTTTATATATTATAATTAATTTTTAACCGAGTTACAAAATATTTTAAAATTAATTATGATTGGTTGACCGCTACAACTAGACAACTAACTGTTATTTTTGTCAACTAACAACTGACTGTTATTACTACAGTTGAATGCTAATATTTGACCGCTAATAGACGACTTTCATCACTATATCAAATATATTTTAAAATCAATTATAAATGGTTGACTGTTACAACTAGTTTCTAACAGTTTACCATCACTATTATCTGCTAACATTATAGATAAATTCATAAGCTAACTTTAATGGGATAAACTTTGTTAATTGAATAAAATATTTAATTTATTAAATATATGGAAACAAAAATAAATTTTAGCTTAAGGACAAAAAATATATAATCACTCTCAAAATTTGATTTGGCAACGGGGGCATTGCCCTGGCTAACAATTGACTATCATGACTAATGGCAAATAAATCCTAATTCTTATTACCCAATAAAAATAGGTTAAAAAGTAGGCAAAAGCAAAGTAGTATTTTATTTATAACTAGTAAATGGTCCTAGTATTGCATCGGGATAAAAAAAACTTAGACAGAAAATGTAGCAAATAATATAAATATTTTGAAGATCATGAACTTTAGATTCAATAATTGTTCATACTTGATAAACTAATACCAAAATTGATGTACATATTTGGAAAGATATTCTCATATGGAGATACAAAAACTTTGCATGTAATTCTCTTATTAAAATTTATACATAATCTCAATTTTTTTCAAAATTCATTAAAAATAGTACATAAATAAAAACTTGATAATGCATTTGGCCGTTAGCTAAATTTGTGAATAAGTGAGCATCAGTGAATTTCTTTTGACCTTCCATGTTCAGTCAACCATAGTGAACAGGAACTCTTTCAGCTGTTATGTATTTAATTTATCAAATCAAGGAGAGATTTAATAGGCAATCAATTAAAGTGGAAAAAAGAACAAAAGCAATTTTAATTTTAGGAGAAAACCTACCAAAAATAGTATTTAGAAACACAAATGACAATCAAGTTAATGCATTTGGCGTCTAAGTCTAGGAGTGTAACTTTTTTCAAATGCACTTTTCTATGCAAATTGAAATTGAATATCCAAATTCTTATTTTTCTTTCTTTTGCTGGCAAATCCCAAAACCTATAAAAACAAATGCGACAAATGTAAAGATATGAGCATAAAAAAGAAAAATAGAAAAGCTGGAATGCAACAAATTTAGAGAATCTCTCTACATGTGTAGCACCACATCATTATCTTAGAACCTCCTCTTGCTTCTCCTATAATATATATTTATAATAATTTCTCCACCTTTTCATTATCATTTTTAGTGGTTATCAGCAAAAGCAAAATATATATATATCAGACAATTCATATAACATATCTAATCTCTAGTTTTTTGGAAAGGCTTTTATGAGCACAAATAACTCAACAAACCAAATCAAAATTTAAAAACTTTCAAACTAATATGAATAAGGATACTGCCACATTTGAAACTTGAGGACACAAACAAAGATGACTTTAGATATTGACATATTTCCAGGAGAATAACAGAAATCAATCATAATAGCCTATTATAAAATACAAATCCAATGAGGAAGACAACAAAGTAGTCATATACTTACCACAAATGGTCTATGAGCTCCTAATTGTTTCGGCACGATGTACAAAGCCCTTCATCTTCTTCAATTCCTCCACTACAAAAAAATAAAGAATGATGCAACATCATATGTATTTGCAAAAACATGGATAAAAAAAAGTAAGATCAAAATTGCATAAACAAAAAAAATGAACAAAGGAAAATGTAAATGAGACATCAATTTCTAGAAAATATAAAAATTGATTTGAAAAAAAAAAAAAAGCTCAGTCTTCCTCCTACAATCTTGTCTATGAGAGCTCAAACTCACACTGCCACCAAGGTATCCTCCAAATCCAAATCCAAAAATCAATATTCTCATATATAATTATTAATAGGTATAATTTATGAGAAAATTTGCTTAAGTTAAGAGTCATATATAGGTAAAAAGCTTTAAAACGAAAATTAACATGACAACCCTAATTTTAACCTAAAATAAAAAATGACTATATGAAATAATGGAAGAATAACAAGAAAAAGTGAAAAGGTTTAGTAATCCATAGCTTTTCCATAAATTGATTCGCCATCTATGGACAACTGAAAATCCAATGAAAGGCGCTTCAATGGCTTCTCCTTCATTGCCACCACTAAAGCAAATCAACAAACAAATGAAGATAACTAAACAGAGAATACTATAAATAGCAAAAAAAAAAAGGATATACGAAAAACTTATTTACATATATTAACCACCTATAATGTCTTCTTTATCGAAAGAACAAATCGAAATTTAGAAATGAAAGAGGTAACAAATGAGTGACAGAATATTTGAGAAGTTAAAACAAAGTAAAAGAATTTGAAACCTACTCGATCACCATCAGACTTTGCACCATGAACCAAAACATTGATCTCGCTTGTTGATGGGTAAGGGGTGATGGAGTTGTGGAAATCGGGTTAGTTTCCACCAAAATAAATAATTGTATCAAAAATTAAGACAAATAAAAAGTTTCAGGTAGTTGGTGGAATTACAAATGGTCGCTCTTAAAAACCAATTTCCTTAGAATTTTTGTGACAAAATTTTTCTCAAATAATTTAAAATACAATATATCATTAAAATAAATGATCAAATAATAGTTATTAAATAGACAATAAAGAAAACACCAGAATTTAACGAGATTCGGTCAATTATGCCTACGTCATTGGGGCACTACTAAAATAATATTCCATTATTTTAAAGAAATATTACAAGAGAAAGAAAATACAACCAATCTTAGAAGTAAAGGATTGATGTTTTGGATGGATTGTTAAGAGGGGATGAAGACTTTTTTATAAGCTAAATTTTTCTTCCTCCCTCTCCCACTTCCGATGTGGGATTGAGAGATTGCCAAAATTCAATCAATCTCCACCTTGGCGATCTCACAATTCTAAACATATATTATCTAAACTCTTATTTTACAAATTTCAGTAATGTCTCCAAATGCGCTTCGAAGCGCTCAATTTCAAATTCTAAGAACATTTATCAAATCCAAACAATGTTGAAATTTGACACCTGTCACAATTTTTGTTGTCATATCTGCGGAATTTTCACTAGTCAGAATCTTCTGAAGTAGTATCTCACCATCTTCAAGAATTTTCCATACAAAATGATATCGAACATCGATGTGCTTTGTCCTTGTATGATAAACTTGATTCTTTGCTAAACAAATAGCACTTTGACTGTCACAATACACTTTGACATACTTCTGACCAATTCCCAAGTCATTCAGCAACCCCTGAAGCCAAATTGCCTCCTTAACAGCTTTTGAAACTGTCATGTACTTTGTCTCTGTTGTAAACAAAGCAACTGTTGACTGTAAGGTGAACTTCCAACTAACCAGTATTTTTACAAGTGTGAACACATAACCGGTAGTAGATCGACGTTTGTCTAAATCACTTACATAGTCGGAATCACAATATCCAACTATATACTGACCAATTTTTTCATCCCGCTCAAACATTATACCAACATCTGCAGTATTCTGAATATACCGTAGAATCCATTTTACAGTCTGTCAATGTCCTTTACCAGGATCATGCATGTACCTGTTCACAACTCCAACTGTTTTTGTAATGTCAGGTTTCATACACATCATTGCATACATCAAGCTACCAACAACATTTGCATATGAAACATTTGACATATATTTTCGTTCTTCATCACTTTTCGGAGATAAAGATGTACTGAGCTTAAAATGAGGAGAAAGTGGAGTACTAACTGGTTTTGTCTTTTCATTGATCCCAAAATATTTTAGTACCTTTCTCAGATATTATTTATGAGTCAAACAAAGTCTCTCCAATTTTTTCTTTGCATATCTCCATACCGAGAATCTTATTAGCTTCTCCTAAATCCTTCATTTCAAATTTCTGATTTAGTTGAGCTTTTAACTTCTGAATCTCACCTTCATCCTTCAAAGCTATCAATATATCATCAACATAAAGGAGAAGACAGATAAAGGAACCATTCCGTAGCTTGCACAAATATACACAATGATCATATTTACTTCTTGTGTATTTCTGTTTTATCATAAACTTGTCAAATCATTTGTACCACTATCTTGGAGATTGCTTCAATCCATACAACGATTTGCTCAATTTGTACACCAAATTTTCTTTTCCAGCAACTTTAAATCCTTCTGGCTGAGTCATGTAGATTTCTTCTTCTAAGTCTCCATGTAAAAATACAGTTTTTACATTCAATTGAACTAGTTTCAGATCCAATTGTGCTACTAAGGCCAATAATATTTATAATGGATGAATGTTTTACAACTGGAGAAAACACTTCATTATAATCAATTCTCTCCTTTTGAGCGTAGCATTTAGCTACCAATCTTGTCTTATAACGAATATTATTATTGTCAGGAAATCCTTCTTTCTTTGCATAAATCTATTTACAGTCAATCCCTTTGGCAGACTTGCTAGCTTTCATGTCTGATTCTTTTCAAAGTACTGTATCTCTTCTTCCATAGTCTTTCTCCACTTTTCTTATTCTGAGCTTTGAATAACTTCACAATAAGTAGAAGGAATCTCATCATCTACTAAAATGTGTAATTAGTCATATCTTCAAGTCGAGCAAGTTTCTTAATGTTCCTTTTTGGCACAAGTTGCTGAGGAGGTTCTTATGCTGAAACCTCTGCTTCCTCATATGATCCATTTTCTACCATTATCTCCTTTTCTGCCATAGAAGTAACTTTATCAAACTTTACAATTGTTGGATCAACAATTTCTTATATCAAACTCCACTTGTTTGGAAGTTCCCTCCACTTACTGTGGAAAACCATATGTCTTCTCCTCTGTTATCTTTTTTAATACGGTAGACTCATCAAAGGTAACATCTCTACTAAAGATTATTTTCTTCGTCTCTGGGCACCATAAACGATATCCTTTGATACCAGAGGATATCCCCATAAAGATAGTTTTCTTTGCCATTTGATCTAACTTCAACTCCTTAATATGATAGTATGCAGTGGAACCAAACACATGTAAGGAATTATAATCTGTAGTAGGTTTTTCATATCACACCTCCAAATGTGTTTTGTCATTAATAGCAGCTGATGACAAACGATTAATGAGATGACATACGTATGTTACAACCTCAGCCCAAAACTGTCTGCCTAATCTAGCATTAGATAACATACATCGAACTTTCTCCAGTAGAGTTCAGTTCATGCATTCAGCCACCCCATTCTGTTGTGATGTATTTCTGACAGTAAAATATCGAATAATTCTTTCATTTCTATAAACTTTCATAAAGGGATCACTTGTGTACTCTCCGCCATTGTTTGTTTGAAGACACTTGATCTTTCTGCCCTTTTGAATTTTCACCATCTTTTTCCATATGAGAAAAACTCCCAACACTTCATTCTTTGTCTTCATTGTATATATCCATACTCTTCTTGAACAATCATCAACAAATGTAACATAGTAGTGTTTACCTCCCATTGAAGCAGTTTTAGAAGGACCTCATACATTTGAGTGAACATAATCCAGGATACCATTGGTATCATGGATTGCAGTGCCAAACTTCAGTCTCATCTACTTTCCTTTGATACAATGCTCACAAAAGTCTAATTTGCAGGTTCGTACTTCTTGCAATAATCCTTTATTTGCCATAAGTTTCGAGGATTTTTTACCTGTATGCCTCAAATGCATATGCCATAATATGGTTGTTTCTAGCTCCTGGTCATCACTAGAAACTGCTATTGTTGTTCCAACGAATGTATTTCCTTCATAGTAATACAAGTTGTTACTCATTTGAACTTCTTTCATCACCACAAGTGCTCTAGATATAACATTAATTACTTCATTTTTAATTATTATAGTAAAACTTTTTCTCCCAAGGATTTCCATATAAATGAGATTTTTCGTCAGACTGGGCACATATCTTATGTATGTCAAAGTTCTTATTAATCCATCATGATTCCTCAATTGGACTGAACCAATTCCAGTTGTTTTGCAAGGATTGTCATTTGTTGTATAGATAACTCCACCCTTGATTTATTTAAAATCGAAAAATCATTCTCAATTGGGACACCTATGGTGGCTATAGCATGAATCCAGGATCTAAATAATCGAACTGCTTATTAATTGCATCAATGCTAATAAAAAGTATGAATCATCACATTCAGCTACATTTGAATCTGCAACAGTCTTGCCTTTACCAGATTTAATTCTCAACTTAGGACAATATTTCTTTTAGTGCCTCTTTTCTCGATAAAAGGCACATTCATCTTTACCCATTCTGGACTTTAATCTGTCTTTCTTTCCCTTGTTTTTATTTTTGAATGCCCTTTTACTATCAAAGCTTCTGCTGCTCTATTGGTGTTATACTTCTTTTCTTTTCTCCTTACTTCATAGCTGTATAGTGTAGCACATACTTCACTAAGAGACACCTCATCTTTCTCATGGAGTTGAGTAGTTTCTAGAAACTCAAACTCCTCAGGAAGAGATCTCAACAGCATTAGGGTTAGATCTTCATTTTCAAAAGTCACATCCAAATTCATAAGATCTATTACAAGTTGATTGAAATTGGTGATATGATCATTTATCGTGGTACCGGGAACATATGTGAATCTGAACAATCTTTTATTCATAAGAAGCTTATTTTGACTGCTTTTTTTCAAGAATTTTTTCTTTAGTGTATTCCACAATTTACTTGCAGAAGTTTTTTACAAAAATTATACTTCTACTCTCTAGACAGATACGATTAAATGGTACCACATGCAAAACAATGGATTGTCCTCCATTCTTTCTCATATGCACCTTATGGCTTTTCTCCCTTAATAGCAATCTAGAACTTCACTTTGCCACATGCTGAAATGACTTGTACCATCAAAAATCTCCACTGCAATTCTCGTATTTGCCACAACAGTTCTCGCCAAAATTGATGAAGTAGAAGTTGTTGTGTTTATCATGAATTTTTGTCCGTCTCTTGCCATTTCTTCTTCAAGACTATTTAATAAGTTTCAAATGTAGAATACCCAATAATCCAAAGAAACCTTTCTAATGTAGAAGATCGGTTTACTCCGCAACCACAGAGCATATAACTCAGTAACCTTGACTCTGATACCAATTACTGTGGAAATTGGGTTAGTTTCCATCAAAATGAATAATTGTGCCAAAAATTAAGACAAAAAAATTTACAGGTAGTTGGTGGAGTTACAAATGGTCTCCTTTGAAAACCAACTTCCTTAGACTCTTAGAATCTTTGTAACAGAATTTTTCTCAAAATAGGTATTAAATAGACAATAAAGAGAATACCGGAATTTAACGAAATTCGGTCAATCATGCCTACATCCTTAGACATTACTAAAATAATATTCTACTATTTCAAAAAAATATTATAAAGTGAAATATTACATGAGAGAGAAAAATAAAATTAATCTTAAAAGTAAAGGATTAGTGTTTGAGATGAATTGTTAAGGGATGAAATTTTTTTTATAATCCAATATTTTTCTTCCTCCCTTTTCCACTTTCTATGTGGGATTAGGAGATTGTCAAAATTCAATAGATAGCTAGTGAGAAACCTGTAAAAAAAGTTCAGAAATCAACACGAAACCTAAAAAAACAACATAGGACTCCTAAAATATATAAGGAAGAGAATAGGCAAAAACATGAGTAAGCAAGCAAGAGGATAAGCAGATCAACGGCAAGAGCAGCAACAATCGAGAGAAAGAGGTAAAGGAATGAAGGGAGGCGGTTGGAGGCAGAAAACAGTAGAGAGGAAGAAAAATAAGGTTTTTTGTTTTGGGCTGAGACTGGACGGTGTCGTTTTGGTGTTTTTTTCAGTGGAATTGGGAAGAATTTTAATGGATAGGAATAGATAATTATTATTACTTTTATTATTACATCGAAAAGGAATATTCTAAGTACTCATTAGGTAAGGAAAGTAAAGAGAAAAAAGAAGACAAACGAACCTACCCGGCTATAGCTTCCCTTTCTTCTCTCTCTTACATTCTCCTCTGTTTGTTTACAATTTTATTATCCAACAAACCCAAAAACTTCCATTTTTCTACCCATTCAATCAGAAAATTAAGGTCTTGTTTATCTTTCAATCAGTTCTCTATTTTCCCGTCTCAATTTTCATCATTTTTTTTCGATTTTACTTCCAGAAAATTCTTAGCTTTATTTGTGATTGTCCACATTTGTTTTTTTTTTTTTTGTCCTTTGATGCATGTAAACTTACCATTTTTGTCTATTATAACCCTTCTGTTTGAGATCGTAGGTGTCTGATTGTGAACATTGTGTATTTTTGCTTTTCAATTAGGTAGTTTTAATCTGTAATTAGGGTTTATGATTCTTTTGTTTTTTTTTAATAGTTGAGATCGTCGAATTGAGCTTTAATATCTTTAATTAAGCTACGATATTTTTCTTTTTTAATTGTAATGCCGAAGTGGAAGAATTAGCTGTTTCCTTTTGATTAAGGGTTGCTGGTTTTTTTTTTTTTGGAGTTGTTTATTTTGAGGAACCTTATGTGCTTCAATGGAATTGAGCATTTCTTTTTGTTTTCATAAACATTTTGGGCTTGGAGAATCTCAGAGATAGTACCTCTTGATAATACAATTTTTTTTTCCTGTCTTTAGAAATTGATGGTTTAGGGTTTTGGCTTAACTAGTCTTTCATGTAACCAATTGTAAGCTGTCTTGTGGTTTTGCGAACCCTTCTCTTTTTCCTTGTAATGTTAAAGATAATTTACGATGTAAAATATGGCAGTTTAGTTGTTCAGAGAAGCAGCGTGGTTTTTTTAAGGTATGTATGATGGTTCATGGAAATGTATCAGCTTCAGTCTTGGAATGAAAGCTTAGATGCCTTTTTAAAAACTATACCTAGAAATCTTATTTTTCTGCATGTGTATATGACCCTCAGGTACCTTGGAATGAGGACATACTTGTTAACGTATCATCTTCCTATGTATGATTCTGATTGAACTTTAAAATCCATAATTCTGTATCTTCTCTACTGTTTGCTAAGTATGTCCTCAATTCATTCGATTAATTTGTAATACCTATGCTTTATTGTGCTTTATGTTTTTCTGAAGTTGGAAATTTTTTATATGCTGTGTTTGGATTGTATTATATGGTTTTGAAGTGGTTTATGCCAATCTAAAATTTAAATCTCTGACATGTCTTTCCTGACTTAGGGAAGGACATGGCAGCAGCAGAAGATGTTGATTTGTCAAATTTGAAGTCTCAGCTAACTGAAACTCATGAAATTTGGAAGGAGGAGATGGAATGGCGTCAATCACAAGTTGATTTATTACAAGCAAAACTTATGGAGGTAAAGGCTTGTATACAGGGTTCTGAGGAAGATTTGAAGAAGGAAGATTTGAAGAAGGAATTGGAGGTTCTTTGGCGAAGAGTGAAAGCCACTGCAACATTATTGACCTACTTAAAATCAAAAGCAAGAATCATGGCTGTTCCTGATTTAGCTCATACCTCATGTGGCATTAAACAATTAGAAGGAGTGGGACTTGTTGACAAAGATGGTGCTCCACTTTCTTGTTGGTCTAGGAATGTTGATCTTTCCTCATTTGACAGCCCAGATGATGAAACATGGATTCAACTTAGTATGCAGCATGGTAGCTATGATGAACAGGATGAAGTTTATATTGGTGAATTACTCAAGTCTGTGCAGATGGTAACAGATGTGATGGAAGGTCTTGTTAAAAGGGTTATAATGGCAGAGTCTGAAACTGCAATTGAGAAAGAGAAGGTGACCTTAGGTCAGGAAGAAATTAAGAAGAAGGCAGTCCAAATTGAGAGCATGTCTTCAAAATTAGAGGAAATGGAAAGATTTGCTTTGGGCACAAATGGTATCCTGAATGAGATGCGGCAGAGGGTTGAAAATTTGGTAGAAGAGACTTCTAGGCAGAGGCAAAGAGCTGCAGAAAATGAACAGGAGCTCTGCCATGTTAAAAGGGACTTTGAGTCGCTGAAATCCTATGTTAGCAGTCTGATTAGTGTGAGAGAAATACTTCTTTCGTCAGAAAAGCAATTTCAAACTATCGAGAGGCTTTTTGAACGGTCTGTGATTTATCAAATAAGCAAATACGCTAGATTTTGCATTTCTTGAGTTTACAGGAGTTCACTACATATTGCTAAGAGCTAGCATTCATAAGTTTTCTCCAGTTTCACTGCCAACACTAGAGAAAGGGCAAAAACACGTAAGCTTGAGAGACATTTTTTTTCGATTGCAGGATAATTGCGCCATCCCTAAAAAGGGCGAAATGTACATAAGTTTGAGAGAATCAATAATTTCTAACTTTTCTTGTAGTTTTAGAACTTCAAACTGGAGGACAACTTCCACTAGAGTTGGATGTCATACTCCTCGTCTTCACGGAGCTAATTGATAATGATGTTATATGGTGTGGTTGATACCTTTTTAAAGTATTTAACACCTGGATTAACAAAAAATATAGATGAGAGCCACATTTTGGCTGCTATGGAATCATAATGATGTCAATGTCAATCACTGCCTGATTCAGTTGATCTTTCAGCTATTCACATCATTCATTTTTTATTTTGTTTGAGAATATCTAGTTTTGCGGTCTGTTCTCTTCTGCTAGCTGCTTTAATAGCTAGATTACTGTGTAATATAATAATTTTCTGTGGCAGGTTAGTTGCAAAAACAACTCAATTGGAAGGTGAGAAAATGCAGAAAGAAGCAGAAGTGCTGAAACTTATGGAAGAGAATGTGAGGTTGACGGCTCTTCTTGACAAGAAAGAGGTCCAACTTCTGGCCATGAATGAACAGTGCAAGGTGATGGCTTTGAGTGCTTCAAGTATATGACTGGTGGGGATATCTTGTTCTGCCCTCTGGTGGCCTGTGGTGGATGGGTGCTTCATTGAAGCTCGATCAAGAATTTAATATTGCTGGATTTTGAAGCATCTTGAATCCTTTAGGCGAAATGTAACATTGTGAAGAGCGCAGTTAAACATTTTTACTATTTCTCATTCTTACCCCGTTGGAAAACCCAAGAGGGAAAGCGTTAATGAAACAGTTGTGCTGTGTGACTGCAAATTGATGTTATAAGTTAAATAGTTGCTGAGTTCTGCATCTTTGCTGTAATTCTTTTGGAAACAGTTCTCTTTTCCTTAATTGGTCTACCCTCCATGATCAATGTGAAATTTCTATTTGACTCTTGAAGTTAAACATCATTGGTTATTCTGCAGGTTGGTAATAAAGCTGCTAAGCTTCGGAGTTTTCTCCTGATAATTATTTCAGGTGTGTAGGCCCGTTCGGTTTCCCTTCTTTTTTTTGTTTTTTTTTTTTTTGCCTTACAAGCTTCTATGGTACCCATTGCTTAAAGCTTCATTTCAATTATGGAGTTGCATTCCATGTTTATGTTGACTGAGAGAATATTGACAGATGACCTTTTGGTCTTAGTTTCAGCTGATTGGGAGAAGGTGGGGAGGAAGAATTTATTGGCAAAGAGAATTGCTATGGAAAGGAAAAAGGCCAATCCTTTATTCTTTTCTGTTTGTTTGGGTGTTTGCAACATAAGGGTATGGAATGCGAAATTTATTTTCCATGTTTGGGAAGGCAAAGGATAGGACGAAAAAGTGGATATATTTATAAAATTTCAATTGAATTCATCTTTTTAGCAAGACTTTGTTCTATGTTTGACAAATGAACATGTAAGGAAACGAATATTCAATCACAAAGTAAGTTTTTCTTGATTTAAAAAAAAATAAATGTGCATAATATTTGCTCCATTATTATCACATGCGACAAAAAGAAAAAGTTCAACTTTTTCAATATTTTTTTTTTAAATTTTTTTTCATTCTTAAGCGGATCAAAAAAAAAAAAATCGTAACCCAACAGAGTTTTGGCTGTGCATTTGATCATTTGAGTATTAAAGAAAACTCAAATAAGTTTTCAGAAAATATTTATAATTATAAATGCTAGATTGAATGATTTTATATTAGAGAATTAAAACAATCTATAAATTTTTACAAAATTTATTGTTTAGTTACTTAAAAAATGTTAAAATTTATGAATTTTGAAAAATGTCTCATCTATCAAAATGTCACATTTTGATTTCGGTAAAAAAATCTAAAATCCATCATTTTTCATCCATAAAAAATTGTTGTCAAATTTTTGTATTCTAAAATTATCTTTAATAAACTAATAGTATTCAAAAATTATCATTAACCCCTTAAAATGCAGCAAAAAACATTTGCCAATTTTTTTTGTTTTATTTTTACCTATTTTTGTTTATATTGATTTGAATATCAATTAAAAAATATCAATGAGTTCATTAGAAAAAAAAATATTCATCAATTAATTTACTCATAAATAAAGTATAAATAATGAGTTAATATAGAATTTTAGGTAAAAAATTTGTAACTATTTCAAATTTGACAATAATAATAATTTCATCAATTACATTTTTTAGAAATTTTAATCTAAATTATATTATTTCTCAATTAAATATAAACATGATAAAAAAATACTATAAAATATTTAATTAATAATAAATTAAAATGGTAAAATTAAAAATTAATAGTTAAATCTATAAATTATAGTCATTAAACCAAATATAAATATATATGAAATTATTTTATCAATTTATGTATTTTATATTCAAACTAAACGATATAATTTTTATACTCTATGAATTTCATAATTTATTAATTTAAAATTTATAGATTTTATAAAAACGGTAATTTTAAAATTACTCAACCCAAACAAGGCCAAAAACTTCCTAACTCAGGCTTCTTAAAACTTTCTAGTTTCCCAACCATAATAATGAATCCTTTTGTCAAATTTGTGTGGAGCACTTGGCCAATTGTGTGCTGCTAAAGCATTTCTACTGCTTAGCTATTTTGATAGGAAAGGGGGGAAAGCTCATAACTTCAACATGCAGCCAATCCATTAAAAACTTTAAGCGACGTCGATTTGTTAATTGGGCATAAGATGGCAAGGCCAGTGTCAGAATTAATCCACAAGAATCTGCCATTTCAGGCTTTACAAGAAAACGTAGATTTACTTACGGTTTCCAAACAATTTTGAATTCGTTGGTGGTCTTAAAATTTATATTCCATGGGTAAATATTTTGAATTTGTCGGTAATTCATTAGTAAATTTAATCGACACCTATTAGTAATCTATCCGTAAATTAGCTTTTATTGGTAATCCAGTGGTATATTAATATCTACTCTGTCATTATTTATTTATTCAGAATTTTTAACAATAATTATACATGAAATTAATTTGTATAGTCATTCATGAATTCACTATTCCAATTAGTTGACATAATAAAATTAGAGCAAGATGCAAAAAGAAATGCTCAAAGGATATAAAATTCATTAATTTAGCCATCCATGAATTCACTATTTCAAAATGAAGTACAAACTCAAAGAGCATATCGATAACTCATTTAATGGTTCCCGAACTAACATATTTCTAAAACAATGGTTAGAAAAAGAAAGATAATATATCCACAAAGGAGAAAATCAGTTGACATGAAATAGATATAGGGGAAAAAAAGGAATTACCCTTTGCATTCTTGGATTATTTCTTCCTCGTCTTGAAACTCGTCTAGAAATTCTTCCAAGGTGAGATTTTCCTTGTCATGATAATGACTTCAGCTTCCTTGACTAGTAATGACTCCACCTATACTAAAGCAATAATAGTTTAGGATGGATCAACTAGAAAGGAACTAAACAAAACAAAACAAAAAATAACAAGAGTATGATTGCTTTGAATTCTATAAAGAAAATAGGATAAATTCATTGGTTTTGTAGACTACATTTTTAAACAGGCAGTTACATCACTGTACTACTATGAAATTGTTCAATTCTCAGAGAGGCAAAGGAACTAATATAGAACAAAAATTAAAACAAAATTATAATAACTACAGCAAAAAAATGTAATGCAATTAGATACAACTTGCCTACAGACATTTATTTTCTGATTCATTGTCGGCAGAGGATATGGGACACGTTTTAATCTTATCTTTTGAGTTAAAACCAGCTTCTTCCTCAGAAGTGGATGTAGCATTAACAGGATCCTTCTTATAGACAAATCTAAATTGGTATCACGCTCTAATGTACCACAAGAATCTGAAATGAGAGACAAAAGAAATAAATTGCACCCATAATTAGATGAAAAAGGCAAAACAAGAAACTCATGTCTGTCTTTAATTTTTAATACACCAGCAGTAACAAACAAATCCAAGTGGGGTTGTGTAAACTTGATACCCAAAAATAGTAACTAAGATAAATGATAAAAAAATAGTCACTTGATACCCAAAAATAGTCACTCTTTTAAATACTTGATACCCAAATTCCAAATTGAGGCTTTGAGCAATAATTTACAGATATAATGTAAACTTACATTTTGGTTTTTATAGCAGATTCTACATGCAAATGTGCATAATCATATTTTCCCTATCAAAAATCAAGTAAACGCATGAATGAATGATGAACAAAAATCTTTATCAAGTTTTTGGTATACATGAGAAACAAAAATGGAGAAGCCACGTACAATGAACAAGTCAACTAAAAGGAAATAGGTGTTTTGCATTTAGAGTTGACAATTTGTATCGTGTCGTGTCTAATCGTATCACATCTCAATCGGATATGACACGATCATACAAAATACGAACACGACACGATTAATTAATCGTGTCAAAAATTTGAAATATAGATAAAATACAATTAAAATTCATGTTAATACGACACGATTAAACACAATTAACTTAACATATCTAAACGTGTACAGATTATACGACACGATACGATTATACATAATTTACTTAACATATTTATAACATACAATTGACACGACGCGATTATACAAGAATAGAACCGAATATTAAATTAAAAATTCAACAACATTTGCCAAAAAAAAATCTCACACAAATATAATGTCAAAAATTATTACAATACATAATTCATTAAAAAAACTAAAAATTAAAAATTAGAGTTTTCAATACATCTTTGTGTCATTTTCCTTATACTTGTATATAAATAATGTGTCAATAAATAAATATGTATTATATATATTTATAATATTATAATATATATTTGAATTTTTTATATAGTTTGAATTTTGAGTAACACTAAAATAATTAGGCATATCTTCATAATTAATAAAACAACATATTTTTAATTGTGTCTTAACATGTTAGACATGTAAATTTTGTTTATAACACGATTTTTCTCGTGTCGTAATCGTGTTGACATGATTATAATCTATATCCGTTTAGATCAAACCTATATACGGTTAAATACGGTTAAATCTGTTTCGTTTTGTGCTGTTTAATCGTATTGTATCAACTCTACTTGTATTCAATCAACTTCAAGTTAAACCTAAGGAATCAACATCAACTGCAAACCATGTATATGTGACTTTAGTCCAGAAACTTTCTAAAGAGTGTTCAGGTCCTAATGATGGATGTCACTAATAACTCATTGATCACAAGTTATAAAATATAAAACATGCGCACACAAATACTAGTGCTTCTTTCTAAATCAGTCTCTTCTTACCATCACATATCATGTATAAGTTTCAAAAAATTAGATTTTTAGTTTTATTTAGAAATCACATTTCATTCTAGTTGTCATTATCAGAATTAATAAAAACATGAAAGAAATGAAAATTATACTTGCAATCAAAAAATTATACATGCTATTTGCCGGAATGGAAAAAGAAAAATTGCCTCTAGAAAAATAAGAGGAAAGAAGCAACACAGAAGCATTAGAAGAGATTGCTAAATAAAATAAAAATCATCAAGAAACACAGAAAACCAAAATTTGGTATTTGACAATATACAAATTCAGAAAAATAAAAGGAAACTAGATTCTTTATTAGGAAAACAATAGAAGCAGTGTCAAAATGATAGGCATGATCCTGAGAGACCTCTCTCAAACTTCCAAATTAATTAAACTAGAAAAATACATAGACAGCAAAATCCAAGTTAATTACTCAATTGGGCAGCCTAGCATTTCTTCAAAATATTCAATACCTAAAAGTTTAGATATTTGAGAAATTGGGGTGAAAGTTGCTTTCCTTTCATGTCTTCTTTTTATAATAATGTAACCTTTACACAGTTCAATTACATGGATAACGTAATTAGATTAAACCCAAAGAAATATTATAATTTTACATCCTACATATATAGCCCTTGGACACCCAACTTTTCTTTCCCTTTCAAACTCCATTTCTTGTATAAGATATTAAAATAAAACCAAATTAGCTTTTGATATACATATAAGAACTTAAAGCATATTTAATTTTTCTATCATTAGTGTAATATAATGCCCTGCCCTTTCTTGCACTCGAAAGGAGATTTTACTTTTCTGTACTCTTCAATTCAAGGAAATATTTTCATTCATTTAGTTGATGGAGATGTGTGGGGATTTAGTTTTAGAAAGGTGTTTTCAGTTCTATAGAAGCTATAAAATTGTAGATTTTAACAGTCTCTTCGTGTCACTTTTTTATTTAAAAATAAATGTAAATTTCATGAAGGAGATAAAAGAAAATTCAAAAATTATGATTCAAATTGAAAAATAAAAAATAAAAGAACATAATTTTGATTGAAAGAGCACTTAAAAAATATCAAGATCCAAGCAACCAAACATACCAATTAACAAAACAAGCTTCAGTGCCTCTGTAAGATAGCCTCCCAATTTTTCTAATTTTCTGTGGATGTTGTCCTATCATCAAAAGAACGTTTAGGTGCCTCTGTAAGAATTTTAGGTCCTATCACCAGAGCAAGTGCAAAGAATCTGCTAAAAAAAAAATTGTCTGCATTTTTAGAAAAATAATTGGCTGCCAAAGTGTAAAGGACAAAAAAACATCTACCAGTTTTCGTGTTTCCTCTTATGAACTAAGGTATGATAATCATGCTCCTTGAGTCAATATTGAAATTCATAAAATCAGTTCGCAATTTTGACTTAGGGCAACAAAACAGAGGAGAACTAACAGAATATGCTAAACCCAGCATAGTGTAAAGAAGAAAACACCAAGAAAAATGAAATTCAATGCGCACAAAGACTTGCATAATCCATATTGTTTTTGAAGCACCATTATTAACAAACAAGGAGAGAGGTAAACCTGATGCAGACCTATCAAATGGAGCACATGAACTTTCCTCAAATGGCAAACACACCAATCTCGCCACTAAGCTGAACGCCACTGGAAGAGTCGGTAGCGAGAACGGTCTGAACGAGTTTCCTTTGGAGCTCGAAGGTAGAGGAAGCGGAGGCCTCAAGAACACCGTCAGCCATCTGCTTGCCGGACCACTCACCTTCGCCATCTGACGCTCTTCCTCATGAGCGACGGCGACTGAGAGAGCGACTGTTGTGCAGGGTTAGAGAGGAGAAGCTTGGAAAGAGATAGGGTTTTGGGAGAGGAAGAACAGTAGAGAAATCTAGGGATTAAAGACTACTTTGAAGAATCTGGATAGAGTAGAGAAATCTAGGGATTAGAATATGCTTTGGGGCCTTCTCCTTTCCAAAATTACCACCAATTCCAAAACCCTACTAACCCCTTTGCCTTGAAGAATCTGGATAGAGCTCCTTCCATCTGCTGGAACAACTAGGGGCATTAGAGAAGAGGATGAACGCCGGCCAGAGGAGGGAGAAAGAAAAAGGCCAAATTTCTATTTTCATTGCCCGCGTTAAGAGTCCCGCTCCATTTTGGGATATTGCTCAATTCATGTTAATTAGAAAAACTATTTATATGTTTGGGCTAGTTTTTGGTAGAATTATAGCTGACGTACAGATAATGTTGTACGTCACTTTAATTTTTTTGGACCATTTGCATGCATGTACGTATTCTACAATAGCCCCAATTTTTTTAATTCTTTTATTATTATTATTTTTTGTTTATCCAAATAGAATATATTGAATCATAATATAGAATTTTTATTAAAATTTAGTAATTATAAAAGAAAAAACTAAGAGTATTGTGTGCTACTTGAAGCGGCACATGACTCTAAATATTTTTTTGATCCTTTGCATGTATCATCAAATGACCCCAAATTTTTTTTTTGAAATTTTCCTATTATTATTATTATTATTATTATTATTATTATCCAAACATGATATATTAAATCATAATATCAAAATTTTATTAAAATCCAGCAATTGTCAAAAAAACTCGGGTGGTTGTGCGTCACTTGAATGAGTGCATAAACATTATGTGCTAGTCTAAATGGTGCATAACTATTTTTTTCTAGTCAATTTGATAAAGAAAACTTTAAATTTGGAACTTTTAAAAAAATACCTTAAAATTGTAAATTTTATTTTTAGTTACACTAAACTGATAATTTATCCCTTCATTTTCGGACTAAATATCAAATTTTCTCTAAATAATCATTTTTATTATTAATTTTTTTTATTTTTAATGGTTTTTTTACAATTATTTTAAATGAAATATTTTTTTCATTTTTATAATTTATTTTTTTATTAATAATAAAAACTTAAAATTTAAGAATCTTACAAATAAAGTCATTTAAAAAGTAATAATATTTTTTATATTTTTTATAAAAATTAATCATTATTAATTCACTATTTGAAATTTGGGATTCAATTGAACTTAAATCGATTAAATCAGTCTTAAATTGAATATTAATTGATTAAATTAATTTTTAACTAAATAATTTGATTAGGTTGACTTAAATTGGGGTTAAATTGATTAATTTCGAAATTAGTTAATTAATTGAACTTAAGTTGATTAAATTGAGCTTAAATTGGGATTCAATTGATTAATTAAATTATTGAACTATAATTAATTAAATAAGGGTTTAATTGATTAATTTGATTCAATTGACATAAATTGGAGTTCAATTGATTAAATTATAGTTCAATTTATTAATAAACTTAAATTTATTAAATTAAGCATAAATTAAACTTCAATTGATTAAATTGACTCAGATTAAGATTCAATTAATTAATTGAACTTAAATTGATTAAAAAATTCTTAAATTTAGCCTTAATTTATTAAATTAAGATTTAACTAAATAATTTGATTAAATTGACTTAAAATTGGAATTTAATTGATTAATTTGAGTAAATTGACTTTAAACTTATGTTAATTGATTAATTGAATTTAAATTGATCAAATTGAGCTTAAATAGGGGGTTCAATCGATCAAATTGACTCAAATCGATGTTCATTTGACAAATTCAACTTAAATCGAACTTCAATTGGTTAGATTGGAATTTAGATGATTATTTTGATTTAATTATCTTAAATTGGTGTTCAATTGATTAAATTATGACTCAACGATTTTGTAATGACCCAAATACCGGGTTAGTCGTAAATTGTAGTTTCTGAGAGTAATCAGTATACCCGGGGGTCAAAAATACACCCGTGGGTGAAAAATATTTTATTTTATCATCAGAAAATATAGGTTATGACTAGTCAAAGGGAAAAATTTGGAGTGAAAATGAGGTCAAATAAATCTTCAAAAGTCAAAATTAAGAAAAAATGGACCCGGTTTAAATAATTGGTTGACCGTACTTTGACCGGTCTATGAAAAATAGCAAACGATATCCAAAAATTTATTTTAAGATATGGATAGATTCTAAATAATATTTAGGATTATTTGAAAGTAAAAATGGAATTTTACGGTAACACCGAAAATTGAATTATTTGTCCGATTTAAGTAAGCTGGACAGAAAATGAACTCCGATTGAGTTGAATTTTTTTGTAGACATATAAAAATATTTTATGAATTATGGAATCAAATTTGGATGAAATTGAGCTTGGAAAATGAGAGAAATAATTTATAGTGTTTAATTGGGCCTTAAATTCACAAATGGGCCTAATGGATTGGATCACTTGTCTTGGCCCAAGCCCAGCCCATTCCAGCCACCTATATAAGCTCAAAATATCAGAATTCACTAGATAATCCAGCACCTTCTTCTTCCTCTCATGCTTTCCCCTTGGACAAATGGGTTTCCTCCATTTTCTCCACCAAATTTCTCTAATTTCTCCTAATTTTGCACCAAAATCAACCACCCTAATATAAATTTAGCATCTCTAGTTGCTATTTGAAGCTTTTCATCTTCATTTGGAGGGCTAGAGTGGAAGAAAATCAAAAAAAAAAGTTGAGATATAAATTGGAGGTAAGTGAAATTTATATTTTTAAATTAGTTTAATGGTTCAAATAAGTAGTTTAAGATATGTAGATAATAAATATGAAATTTATTTGAGTTAAGGAAGTAAAATATTGGTGGATTAATGAAGTGGAATTTTTGGCTATGGTAAGGAATCAAGGAAGAGAAGGAACTTCAAAGGAAAAAGGTAAGGAGAAGAAAGCATAGGAAAGCTAAAGAGAAGAAATAAGGTTAGTGATTTCAAAATCTACTTATTTCCATGGATTAAGCATGAATTAAGGTTATGGAAATTAGAAATTTTGTGTATTTTGCATGTAATTGATAATTGATGCTTAAATTATGATTAAGGAATTATAAAAAGTGAATTAGAATGGTTAATTTCAATAAAAAAAATTAATTAGTGAAAATTGAAAAATATGACCTTATTATGTGAAAAATGTAAATTAAGGTATAAATACATTTTATTGTAATATTATGATTTATATGGAACAAGAAATGTATAAATTAGTGAAAAGAATATTTAGAGGATGAAAGATAAATTTTAATGATGAAAATTAATTATAGGCCAAAATATGAAAAAAGAAAAATTAATATTTTTCTTTCTAATTAAATGAAAATTTAGTTATGAAATGTAAGAAAATGTAATTTTGTGTGTGTATAAATTTATGGAGAATTTTTAAATGATATATTGAATAATTTTCCAATTATTGAGTATATTATGCATGAAATGAAAAATAATGAATAAAGTGTATTTAGTGATGCTTGATGACTTAATTGAATGTTCATAGTGAATTATTGATATATTAGAATGCAAAGTGTGAAAAAAATTATGGCAGTGATAAAATGGTTATGAATGAATAAAATATTAAGTGATTAATAATGTAAAAATAATAGAATTTATGAATTTAATGAAAAATGAATTAAAGGAAAAAAATAAATAATACCCTTGGTTATTTTTATGATGGTGAAATCTAGTTCAAGATATAATTGGCTAGCCATAGGGACACCATTACCGCGGTGCGGGTCATGGCGACTCGTTATTGTAGGCCAATGACGGTCTACTTCAGTGACAGTGATTCAGTGTACAGTGCAGTGCTCAGATGGTCCTTCGATATTACTCTTCAGTGTAGTAGACCTTTAAGTTCACGTCCCATGTATCCGGTCTGAAGATTTTTTATCAGATTGAAACTAGGGGCAAATGTGAATAAAAGTAATACAAATGATTTAAGTGAAAAATATAATAAGAAAAGATGCAAGTGAAAAGTATTTTAAAAATGAAGTATGTGAGAAAAATGATAAATATAATAAATATGATAAATGGAAAAAAAGGGAGAAAAATGAGATAAGTGATAATTATAATAATATGATAAAAGTGACAAATGTGAATAAATATGATAAAAGTGACAAATATGAACGAAATGATATATATATATATGATCAAAATGACAAAGGTGAATAAAAGTAGAAAAATATGATAAAAAGGATAAATGTGGAAAACAATGATAAATGAAAAAACAAATTATGATAAAAATGATAAATGTGAATAAAAATAGTAGATATGAGTGAAGTGAAAATTATGATGAAAATGAAATAAGTGAAGAAAAATAAAAGTGGAATATGTGAGAAAGTTGATATAAGTGATAAATATAACAATTATAATAAAAGTGATAAAAATGATAAAAATTGTATAATAATAATAGTGAATAATGTGACAAAAATAGAAAAATTTAAAAACAAAATTAAAGTGGAAGAAAAATGTTAAATTATATAGTAAAAAAAAGAAAATAAATGAAAAATAAAATATTAGTGGCAAAAGTGGAAATAAATGTAAAACAATGCCAAATTTGTAAATAAATGTAAAGCAATGGCAAGATTGTAAATAAATGAAAATTTAGGAACTAAAGTTAAATTTGTAGTTAATTAAATAAATGATTGAAAAAAAAGAAGAAAGAAATGAATGATTAATTAAAGAAATAAAGTGAAAATGAACTGAATTGAAAGAAATTGAAAGTTCAGGAGTAAAGTGAAAAAAAAAATTGAATTGAGAAAAATTGTTAAAATTAATTAAGATATTAAATAGTGAATTAAAGATACATAAAAATAAAGTATTGATAAAATGAATAATAAATATATTAAAGAGAAAATTTGAATAATATATTAAAAATATTATTGCACGTATAAATCCATGAAAAAAATATGTCAGTGGAAATTTTTACATTTGTAATTACCACTGAGCATATTAATGCTCAGCACGTAGTTATTTGACTGTGTGCAGATAGTAGCGGGAAAGGCAGGAGCAAACATATATAAAAATTTTGGAGCTGAAAGAAGAAGAAATAATAGAAGGTTAGTAACAAATATAGCATGTATATATATGTTTAGATATGGTGTTGTATGGATGAATTTATGTATATATCCTAATAAATGAATATTTGTGAATTATTATATATGTGGAGAATTGGAGTTGAATGGAAAATATATTGTATTGTGTGTGAAATGTTGTGCCCAAAAATGGGTTGTGGATTATTTGCTTGGCAGATGGGTTAGTTAGTTTATAGCCGTTATGCTGCCGAAATTTTTGGAAAAGTAAAAAGGTTTAATTAAGTGTTGATAATATTTAGTTATTAAATTAAGATAGAAAATTTTTTTTGGCATACATCGGCTATAATCATATTTACCCACGTAACGTACGTATAGAGTAAGTGTTATAAGGGTGTTACAGATTTAATTTATTAATTAAAATAAAATTGATTAAATTGATCATAAATTGAAATTCAATTGATTAACTTGAAATTTAATTAATTAATTGAACTTAAATTAAACAAATCATTTTTAAATTGAACTTCAATTTTTTAAACTGAGATTCAGCTGAATAATTTGATTAAAATTGCTTAAATTGAGGCTTAAGTGATTAGTTTAGAGTTAATTGATTAATTGAATGTAAATTGATTAAATTGATCTTAAATTGAGGTTTAATTGATCAAATTGATTAAATTTTGGGTTCAAATGATTACTTAAACTTAGATTTATTAAATTATCATTGAATTAGAGTTCAATTGATTAATTCAATTAAATTAACTTAAATTGAGGTCCAATTGATTAAATCGATTAAACCAATTTTAATTGGACTTCATTTGATTAAATAGGGATAAATTATAAATCAATTTATTAAATTCGAATTTAATTAAATTAGGTATCAATTGATTAAAAATGGATTTAATTGACTAAATTGTCTTGAATTATAATTCAATTGATTAGTTGAACTTATATTGATTAAACAAATTTTAAATTGAACCTTAATTGATTAAATTGAGATTAAACTCAATAATTTGATTAAATTGACTTAAAATTGGGGTTTAATTAATTAATTTGATTAAATTGACTTAAATTGTAGTTTAAATCGAGTTTAAAATGGGATTCAATTAATCAAATTGACTTCAATTGACTAATTGAACTTCAATTGGTTAAATATGAATTTAGTTGATTATTTTGATTTAATTGTCTTAAATTGGGATCAATTGATTAAATTAGGTTCAACGGTTCAATCTACTAATTGAAATTAAATTGATTAAATTGAGTATAAATTGAAATTCAATCAATTGAAGAAACTTTAATTTAACCTCAAATGGTTAAAATGATATTTAATTTAATAATTTGATTAAATTGGCTTAAATTGAGGATTATGTTATTAATTTACGGTTAATTGATTAACTAAGCATAAATTGCTTAAATTGAGACTTAATTGATCAAGTTGATTCAAATTAGAGTTCAATTGATTAATTAAATTTAAGTTGATTAAATTAACATTAAATTAGAGTTCAATTGATTAATTCAATTAAATTGAGATTTAATTAATTAGTTCAATTAAACTAATTTTATTTGGACTTCATTATTGATTTAATTAAAGATCAATTAGGAATATAATGATTAAAATGAATTATGAACCAATTGATTAAATTAAAATTTAATAGACTAAATTAGCTCAAATTAGGATTCAATTGATTAATTTGAATAAAATTCAATTCAATTATTAAATTGAACAATAATTTAATTTATTTAAATTCAATTTAGCTAGTTTATTCATTGAGTTTCAATTTTGAATCAATTCAAAAAAAATCATATATGGTTTTAAAAAATTATTTACCAATAGATAAATCTATTAGTAATTACCAATAAAAATGTTTCGTTTGTAATTATCAACGGATTACAGTCCTTGGTATTTACTAAAAAAAATTATTGATAATTACCAATAAAAAATAATACGCAGATATTTACCAATGGACAAATTTTTATTGATATTTATAAAATTACCAATGGAAAAAAAATTGCTAGTAAAATAATAACAAATTTTGTCATAATTTATCAACATATTCAAATTCATTGGTAAATTTCGTTAGTAAATTTGGCACCACCTATATGAGCAAAATTTACCATTGTAAATTTGTTAGTAAATTTCCATTATGAATCCATTGGTAATTCATTGGTAAAATTTTACAAATTTTTTTAATGAATTCAATTTCTAATTTGTTGGTAATTTGTTGTTAAATTGATATTTTCTTGTAGTGTTTATAAGTAAAAACTAGTGTTCTATGAATTTGAGGTCTAACTCTCGAACTCAGTATGCGTCTTCTATATCTTCATCCTTTGGAACACCACGAAGATAAAGTATATTGTTGCATCTATGGGTGGAAGAAAAAAGAAAAATAATCTTCTTCAAGTCTTTTAGCAATAATTTACAGGCAATCTATTGAATATTAATGCACATTGAGGCCAGACATAGCATATACTATTTTATATTATAAGATTTATATATTCATCATGATACGGTGTTGACATTTAGTTTCATGCAATTTTTACTTTAGAAGTGGTGAACAACATGAACATGGAGGAAGCACTATCTGGTTTTAAATCATTTTCACACCCAAAAGCACTAAATGTCTAAGGAAAAAAAAAAAAAAAAGCAAAGTTATAATAGCGGATTTAGCTTTCACGTATCTAATTGAAATCTCCCCAAAATTTCCCATGAATTGCCCATCAATATAGTCTTCAGTGTTGCCTAGCTGCAATAAGATTTCATTAATCATAAAAAGTTAGAAAAATAAAACATACAAAAGAGAAAAGACTGAAATAATGCAAATGAAAGAAAGTCCGATAGGTTGGAAAAGCTTATATAATAATAAAACAACTACTGAAATGGATGCTAAGAAATACTACTCAACTCGACTATGGCTTGGTCATAATGTTATGGTATAAATAAAATATGATTGGGCAACCGGTCTGATATGTGATATTCAACATAAAAGAACAAAGATAAATAATGAAGGAGCTGCAGTGGCACAAGTCGTTGCTAAGTAGGGTGTACAAAGTCCAATCCAATCGCAAAGATTCTACAACCTTATTGAAATGTTGAAAATTTTTAAATATAAATATTATATTTTTCAAAATAAAATTTGTATTGTATTATCCCAAAAATTCAGAAAGAGTTGGTACAGTTATTTGGCTCTTTCAGTGCTAAAAAATATAATATTAATAGTTTGGTACTCAAATAATATAACTGATATGTACACAAATAAATTCTCTAAAAATAAAATAAGAGTAATTCTATAATAAATTTTTTAAAAGAAAAACTAAGTAAATCACACTTCCCAATCATTGTCATTATCATATCATTTGAATGACTGAATTTATAGAAATTCCTTACAATATCAAATACAAATGAATTAAAGTAATCTACATAAGTGTTTTTCCATAAAAATGATTAGATAAAAAATATCAAAATATTTTAAATTTAGTATTTTATTATGGCTCACAAAATATGTGAAAAATATTTTATAAATCCAAAATTTGAAAAAAAAAATAATTTAATCCTTAGAGATCAACTTTTTGAAATTTAAGATAAAAAAATGTAGTCTAAAACAAAAATGAATAAAACTTTCGTATTCTCCATAAATGTTAATCCTCATTTTCAAAATTTTTTAAATGCACTAGATAACAAAGTTAGAAATTCTAAATTAAAAATTAAATAAAATAAATTAAAGTGAAAAAAATAAATAAAATAAAAAAAATCTAAATTTTATATGGGTAAACAATTCCCAAAAATTAAATTAGAAAATATTGATAATTATATTGGAAAATATTGGTTCCATACAGCTGGTTATTCTATATAAAATTTTAATATAAAATATCAATATTTTATTCAAATATTTGTTGAACAAAAATAAAAAAAAATTATTATTATATATTAAAATTTCAATTTTAAAATTAAAAATAAGATTAAAATTTATGACAGATTATGTTTTGATATATTTTTTAAATAAATTTATTTTACTTATAATTATTTAAAACTTTATATATAGCTACATAGACTCATATAAAATTTTAATATAAAATATCAATATTTTATTCAAATATTTGTTGAACAAAAATAAAAAAAAATTATTATTATATATTAAAATTTCAATTTTAAAATTAAAAATAAGATTAAAATTTTATGACATATTATGTTTTGATATATTTTTTTAGTCTATCCCAAAAACTATTTTATAATACAAGAGAAAACAAAATATAAGTTTGTAATATATATTAATTTTGATTATGTTATTTGAATAATTCACTACAATTATTTATGTGAAATAAATTTTTTATCAATTATCTAATAATATAATTAAGGAAAAAATATCAGTGTTTGCTAAGAAATCACATGATAAATTGGTTGTAGTTAAATTAATCAAATTAATAGAATAACAATAATCAATGCAGTTAAAAAATAAAATTAAGTAGTTAGTAATAAATTAAAAGATAAATTGTACGTATTTAAATTAGACACATAAGTAACTTTATATTTTATGGTAGACTTATAATTAACATTTAAATATTTGATTCAATATTAATGTATTTTCTTATTTAAAAAAAATTTACACATATATCTTATATAATACATTGAGAATTAATTTAATTAAACACAATTTTAAATTCTCTAATTATGTATTGATCTACAAATAAAAAAGTTAAAATTTATTTTACATACAATATAAAATATAAAAATTTATTCAAATATTTGTTGAACAAAATACAAATTTTAATTTTATTATAGATTATGTTTTTATATTTTATTCTTTTTTATTTTTGTAGTCAATCCCACAAACTATTATATAATACAAGAGAAAATCAAACATGTGTTTGTAATATATATTAACTTTGGTTATATTATTTGATTAATTTACTACAATCATTTATGTGAGCTATTTTTTTATCAATTCTCTAATAATATAATTAAGAAAAAAGATATAAGTATTTGCTAAGAAATCATACTATAAATTAGTTGTAGTTAAATTAATCAAATTAATAAAATAGCAATAATTAATGCGACTAAAAAATAAATTTTGGTAGTTGAATTAGACATATATAGAGAAAATAACTTTATATTTTATGGTCAACATATAATTAATATTTAGATATTTAATTCAATATTAGTGCATTTATGAAATAATTTTTTTAAAGTAATTATGAAATATGAAGAATTTAGTTTAGAAAATTCAATTTTTTTGTTAATGATTTTTCCTTCTAAGACACTCAAATATTATAAATTTTTTTATATAATTTTATTTATAAATAATTTATTAATTATAAAGTCATGGACTTTTAATTAAATCTTATCATACCAATTAAAATATAATTTATCATTGATAAACATATATACGTATTAAAAAAATTATATTCAAAATGTATAACAAACCCATATATAAATATCAAATTCAGACAATTGAAATAACGAATAAAAAAATAAGAAACAAATAAAAAAAAGTAAATATAGATTGAAGAAATCATAATAATTAGTTAGTATGAATTCATTTAATTTTAATATATTTTAATTATTTTGATAAAATTATTATTAATATATTTATTATATATTTATAATACACTTATTATAAATTTAGATTTATGCCAAAAAATAAAAAATAGCAATATTTTATAATTATTTTTTATTCACTTAATAAAAAAATTTAGCTAATTTTTTTGATGGTTAATTTACTTTAAATTTACATAGAGTTCATGAGTTTAATTCTCTATACAACCATTATAAAATTTTCAATATATAAAATTATTTTTAATTTATTAAAATTTTTAATTTATTGTTATTATAAATGTAATATTAATTTTACTAACTAATTAATAATTTTATAATTTTAATTTTACAGATTAAAGTGTACATAATTATAAGTTTGAATTATATTATATTTGCATAATAAAAGTATAAAAATTATTGTATTTTTAATTATAAATATTTAAATATAAGTTTTTTCAGTAAAATTCAATTATAAAACAATTCAGTACAATTATCAGTTTTGATATCACTAAAAAATTCAAATCTATTAAATTTAAAATCAACATTACAATTTGATTTATAACGGGTAAAATTAATCGGTGCAGTTAGGTTCTACATCATTTTTCTCCATTTATGCTTCGTGTACAACCTTAGTATTAAGACTCTCTTTGAGCTGTATTAAGCGACTGCGTTTTGGAGCGTCGTTGTCCCCTGTTGATGATCGAACGGGCCATATTCTCTTGCCCAAATTAATGTGAAGAAGCCCAGTCTGAGTTACTGAGTTACTATCACTCAAACGACACCGTTTGTTAAGTTGATGCGTCCTGGTCCTTTGTTGATTAAAACGGGCCACATTCCCTTGCTCAACTTAATGTAAATGGGCCCGCAGTCTAACTTACTATCATCAAAACGACGTAGTCATCATCTTCATTAGATTCTAGAAGTTGATTGGTGTGTGTAATTTCAATTTCCTAATTGGAGAAAATTATTAATTTTCAAAAAAAAAAAAGGTAGCTAAAAGATATTCAATCAAGCTAATAGTAAAAGTGACAATGAAAATGATTTTCATGAATTATTTCAATTAAAAAAATATTATATAAGATGGGGGGACAAAGTCATGAAAGTGAAATAGATAACTTTGGTTTTGGAGAAAATAAATAATATTCACTTACCTTACTAGAAGTTTCTTTCTACATCAAGTAATATGAAAAACAAGATTATTTACGAGGAATTAGGACTATGTATGGTATAAATAAAATTTTTTCATTGAAATTTTTTTAATATAAAAATTAATATACATATCTTTTAAATCTACACCTTTCTTTTTATATGTTAAAAATATTAATATAATAAAATGATACAAATATTAAATTTTTATACATTTAGTTGAATTGGTTTATAAAGAAAAAAAAAGAAATGAAAATTTAAATTATGGTGAACAATTAATTTTAATTTGGTTTGAATGTTTACAAGAAGTGAATTTTACATGTTACATAGGACAGGTAATAACATACATCATTAGTAAATAGAAGCCTTGGCAGACACAAATGGCAGCAAAAGAGGGGGGTATTAACAGTTTAACTCCCAGTAAAAGGGGAAATAGAACACGTTCTTTGTGTTTGAGGCTAATATAGAGTCAGAGATCTCTTTATTCTCTAACAACTTTGCCATATTTTTTTTTCTTAATTTTCTCTAAACCTAAACTGCGAGATCTTCATCAGAGATTAACCATTATTCTCTCTTTTTACCTCCTATGAATACACACTCTCTGAAGCCTTTCTCTCGCTAGCTGTAAGTGTGCTTCTCTTCTTATTTGGAATACCATTTTTCACTTAATTTGTTGGATTCATATCTTTCTTCTTCTTATTGTTATGCATGGATTGATTTCTAATAGGATAAGTTTCTATTTTTTGTTCTTTATTTTCCTTTTGTTTTCACATTTCACTGTAGAATCCATATATGAAATTTCATTAATTGTTGCATATTCATAGCATTTTACCTTTATTAATTTTAAAATTTAAATTTCTCTCTCTCTCCCTTTTTATTTTTATATTTTTTTGTATGTGATCTACCTCAAAAGTTATGTAATTGGTGAAGGCAAGATTTTGAGATATAATTGTCTAGTATGTGTGCCTTCATCTATTAAATTGCTATATAGAATATATATATATATGGACAGCATGATTTTTCTTATTTTGATATTATCGATGAATAAATTTATGGAATAATAAAATTACAGTCTGTCATATATACAAAATAATAATTACTTTTTGTACAAGGGGAAGTTGTGATTTGGTATATAAATTTATTTACGGATCCAGTTTAGGTAAGTATTGATATGGAAAAATATTCATAATTATGTTTCTGACTTTGAACTTAAGCTTGGAATATTAATTTGGTGCAGTGACAACAAATTAACATTTTAATACAAAGAAGCAATTCAGATATCATGGCTTGTGATCCTGATCTATATGCACCAAAAAAAATCCTCATAACAGGAGCTGCTGGTTTTATAGCCTCTCATGTGACCAATAGACTGATAAGAAACTATCCCGACTACAAAATTGTTGCCCTTGACAAATTAGACTATTGCTCTAACCTGAAGAATCTCAACCCGTCTATATCTTCTCCAAATTTCAAATTTGTTAAAGGTGATATTGCCAGTGCAGATCTTGTAAACCACCTTTTGATTGCTGAAGACATTGATACCATTATGCACTTTGCCGCTCAAACCCATGTGGATAATTCCTTTGGTAACTCTTTTGAATTCACCACCAATAATATTTATGGTACTCATGTACTTCTGGAAGCTTGCAAGGTGACTAAAAGAATCAAAAGATTCATTCATGTGAGTACTGATGAGGTTTATGGTGAAACTGACATGGAGACTGACATTGGTAATCCTGAGGCATCTCAACTTCTTCCCACAAACCCTTACTCTGCCACAAAAGCTGGAGCTGAAATGCTTGTCATGGCTTATCATAGATCTTATGGTCTTCCCACTATTACTACTAGAGGAAACAATGTGTATGGCCCTAACCAATACCCGGAAAAACTTATTCCAAAATTCATTCTCCTTTTAATGAAAGGGGAAAAATTGCCTATCCATGGTAATGGGTTCAATGTTAGAAGCTATTTGTATTGTGATGATGTTGCTGAGGCATTTGATGTGATACTTCATAAAGGAGCAATTGGGCATGTTTATAATATTGGCACTAAAAAGGAGAGAGGAGTTTTAGATGTGGCAGAGGATATTTGCAGGCTATTTGGTTTAGATTCTAAGAAAGCTATAAGTTTTGTTCAAGATAGACCTTTTAATGATCAAAGATACTTCTTAGATGATCAAAAGCTGAAAAAGCTTGGTTGGCAAGAAAGAACTTCTTGGGAAGATGGGTTGAAGATGACCATGGAGTGGTATACAAAGAACCCTCATTGGTGGGGAGATGTATCAGCTGCCCTCCACCCACATCCTAGTATTTCATTAATTGTTCATTCAAATGATGATAATATATGGCTACTAGAGAATGGAGTTAAAAGTGATGCGCAAGTAAAACAATGTGGGAGTTTTAAGTTCTTAATATATGGTAGGACTGGTTGGATCGGGGGTTTGTTAGGAAAGATTTGTGAAAATAAGGGCATAAAATTTGAATATGGTAAAGGAAGATTAGAAGACAGGAGTTCCATTATTGAGGATTTGATAAAAATAAAGCCAACCCATGTGTTTAATGCTGCTGGTGTTACTGGTAGGCCTAATGTTGATTGGTGTGAATCTCATAAGGTGGAAACAATTAGAACTAATGTGGTGGGTACACTAACTTTGGCTGATATTTGCAGAGAGAATAATATACTTATGATCAATTTTGCTACGGGATGCATATTTGAGTATGATAGTGAGCACCATCAAGGGTCAGGCATGGGATTCAAAGAAGAAGATAAGCCAAATTTCACAGGTTCCTTCTACTCCAAGTCCAAGGCCATGGTAATTAATAAATAATCTCTTCCTTCTTAATTAGTATTAGCTGCGTGCAAAAATCAAATTCATCCAAAAAATTAGAACAAACGGAAACATAATTTATATTTCAAATCTGTTTGTTCAATTTATTCGGTTGGGATTGAATTTTTAAAAAGGAATATTATCACAATTCAAGTTTAGATTCAGCGGATAATTTTCTTTATTACTTGACTTAAAAGTCATTTTCTAAATTAAATGGGTTGAAATTTTAGTGAGGATTAGCTTCGTGTTATGGGGTCAGATCGAAATTATCACTATTTGTCACCAAACGGGCTAAAATTTCTCTTATTATGTGAACAGAGCTGAGTGATTGTTTAATATTTACTATATGATTCCAAGTGTATATTTATTTAGAAAGAGAAAAAAAAATCAATCACTACTAAGATTGTGAGTGTTAAAAAGTCACGTACACATTTCTCTAATCCTCTTTATTTATATGTAGAATTATGGCTTCTATCAAGCAATAACATATGCGGTAAATTTTGTAGGTGGAAGAACTATTAAAACATTACGAAAATGCTTGCACATTAAGGGTTCGAATGCCGATATCGTCAGATCTTAGCAACCCAAGAAACTTCATCACAAAAATTAGTCGTTACAACAAGGTTGTAAACATACCCAATAGCATGACAGTGTTGGATGAGCTATTGCCAATCTCAATAGAGATGGCAAAAAGAAATTGCAGGGGAATATGGAACTTCACCAATCCAGGGGTGATAAGCCACAATGAAATCTTAGAAATGTACAAGAATTACATAGACCCTGAGTTCAAATGGGTGAATTTCAATTTGGAAGAGCAAGCGAAAGTGATAATAGCACCAAGGAGTAACAATGAGCTTGATGCTACCAAGTTGAAGGAGGAGTTTCCTGATTTATTGTCCATTAAAGATTCAATTATTAAGTATGTTTTTGAGCCCAACAAAAAGACTTTGACTAGTGAAATTTAGCATAAGGACTTGATTATTCTTTCCTTTCATAGAACATTTTTTCTTTTTTTCTTTTAAGTTTTAGTTTCTGCTATTGATTTATTAGGTATGTTCTAATTATAAAGGTGATTTTGTTATCAATTTAACACTTTTCTACATTTGTATTTTTATCTACATTTTTGCTTATTCGATTTTTGGGTCTTAATTTGTATGTTTAATTAATAAATAAAAAAATTGGCAATCCTTCTAATTTTCCACTTAATTAATTCCTAGTAGTTACTTTAAAGCTTTTTTTTTTTTTCCTTTTTGGTCACCAGAAATCTGATTAGGACTCCAATCGCAGCTCATTGGTATTTATTTTAATGAATATAACGTACAAATCTAAAATCAATTTTTTAATTTTGGATAAAAAAAAACAATAATAAAAGCCAAATTCTCTTTGTTAAAATTCTTTAATGTATTAAGCTGATTGAAAAATCGCTTGTGTGAATTTAAGCTTCATTCATTGTCAAATTGTTTAATGAATTGCCTAGAAGGAATTGCTTATTTGCTTACTCTTCATTATTTGCAAAATTAATTATTTTACGAAAATTCTTGCACTCAAGATGTACAAGGATGGTTAATGGTTTTGTTCCCATAGAATGGGTTTATAGCGACTAATAACTTATAATAAATTTTGAAGAGATTTTTATAATTTACTCATCCATGTAATAAGAAAATAGAAATATGTTTTAAGGTAAAATGAATAATTTAGTGCTAAACTTTTCGCATTTATTCTGTTTATAAATAATTATTTTTATTTTATTAATGTTGAGTAATTATTTTAATTTATTTTATTGAGTTATTTAATTAATCTTGAATAATTATTTTAATTTTATATTCTCTTTAATTGAGTATCTAAATAATTATTTTTGTTCCCATATATAAGACATAACTGATAGAATTAAGGGAATAAATTTGAGAAAAAAAAGTGAGAAATATAATATATTCTTCATTTAATTTTATCAAGAGGAGTGTTAGCTTCTTTGCCCTTATTACCTTCTTTTATCATTTGAATGATGTCGTAATTCCTATTTGAATCCCCATAACATTAAAAATTAAATCAATATTTTTATTTGTGAAATGATAAAAATAAAAAATAAAAAATAATAATGAAAAAATATTTAGCATTTATTTTAATTTTCTACATGTGTAAAGAAAACAAAAAAAATTATTCAGATATTTAATAAAATAAAAAGAAAAATAATTGTGACAAAGTTTAGAGACCAAATTAAGCAATTTAAAACGTTTTTTTTTATCCCTTAACTATTAAGTTTTCTTATATTTAGTTCATTCTATTTAGTTTTCAATATTAATTTTATGAAAATTCAAGAATTGAATAGAAAAAATAATTGATAAATTGGTAGTTCAAAGAAGCCGATGTCTTCAAAAATAATAATATTATTTTATTTAATTTGAATATAATGGGTTAAAATAATTATTTAAGGACTAAAAAAAATCAATAAAAGTCAGGATGTAATACTTGATAGACTAATATATATATATATATATATAATCGATAATTTTATTGTATATAAATCGTCACATTTATTTAAAATTAATAAATCATCGGATAATTTTATTTTTCTATTAAAATTTAGCATTATACACACTAATAAGATCAAAATCAAACTCTTCCAATACTTTGAAAATTCTTAAATAGCGTCTTGAAAACGAAACAAATAAAATAAATAAAGTCCTATCTATATGAGAAAATTATGAAATATCAAAATAACTTTTTCTAATAGGCATTATCTATATGAGAAAATTATGAAATATCAAGTTCAAGCGGGAAAACCCTCAAATCGCATCATATTTCAGACTTGCAGTCACATTGGCTAATCGTGAAATGGTTTATGCAACCTCCTTCTCTGCTACACCAACGCCGCTTGACTCTCAACCTGAAGATTTTGGATCTGCTGTAAAGCCGCAGCGCATCAGAATTGGGAAAGCCACTGAAGAAAGCGATAATAGGGTAATCTCTTCATTCTCACATTCCGATCTGAATCCGTAACTTATAGTTGCTCACTTCATGCTCGTTTCATAACTGTGGCTTGGTGGTTTCATATGGAGGCTTAATTTTTTTTTTTCAATTTTGTATTGAATTGCATTATTTTTCATCTTGTTGGAAGTAAGGCTTGGACTTTCTTTGGCTTTGAATTTCTCGTGTTCTGTCTGTGTAATTTTAGTTTTGTGATTGTCTAGTGCGGAACTCGTTATTCTGTTTCGCTATGGTCATCACTTAAATTGTGACTAAACCTAATATCAATATGCTTGAATAGTTAGTTTTGCGCCTTTTTTTAATTTCACTTTCACCCAAGATGACTTTGTTTTCGTGTTACTGTCAATTTTTTAAAATTGAACTGAGTATCTGGCAACAGTTTGAAATTGTTTAGCTGGTATCAGTTTATTTTTTTGGCATTCAAGCAGCAGACATTTTCTTAGAGCTATATTTGGCCTCAATTTTGAGACTAAGAAACAGCATTTTGTTAGAGCTATATTTGGCTTTAATTTCTTACCATTTTTTTTTCTTTTCCCTCATTTAGGTCTTTAATTTCTTACCATTTTTTTTTTCTTTTCCTTCATTTAGGTCTTGAACAGGAGGATTAAAGACATCGAAGTAAGTGTTCCAGTGGTACATGGAACAATTGCATTCTACCTTGGTCGAAAGGCTAGTGAGTAAGTGCTTTCTTCTAATAGCTTTTTTCCAACACTTTGTTTTTGTGTTATAAAATTCCTGAAACATATTCATATTGGTTTCAATAATGCTTTCTCCATGTATTAGTTCTCAGTCGCATAAGTGGACAGTCTATGTGCGTGGGGCAACAAATGAAGATCTTGGAGTAGTGATAAAGCGAGTTGTGTTCCAATTACATCCTAGTTTTAATAATCCCAAAAGAGTGGTAGACTCACCTCCTTTTGAATTATCAGAATGTGGCTGGGGTGAATTTGAAATTGCCATTACTCTTTACTTTCACAGTGATGTCTGTGATAAGCAGTTAGACTTGTGAGTACTTGTGGTTGTTATTACATTGATGTAGTTTGGAAGGAGATTGATTAGCAAGAGCAGTTTAATTTCTGCAGGCATCACCATTTGAAGCTGTACGCTGAAGATGAAACAGGTCCACAGTCAACAAAGAAGCCAGTTGTTGTGGAAGCTTACAATGAAATTGTCTTTCCTGATCCTTCAGAAATTTTTTTGGCTCGTGTGCAGAATCATCCTGCTGTAGTTGTGCCCCGGCTACCTGTTGGTTTTCACTTGCCTATTCCTGGTAACATGCGCTCTTTATTACACTGACTCATGTCCCAATATTTGTTTTACATCTCTTTACATCTCTAAGCATTGGACTTGTCTATTTTAAAGAGATATTTCTTATTTTTGAATGTCCACCACACATATGCGTGCCCATGAAAATGTGTTTGACGGAGATGTCCATGGCAAAGATTTGAACAACATAATTGCACTTTTAAAATTAACTTGTATTTATGACTTTTACTTTGTAATTATATTTGCTGTTTGGACTTGTTTTAGTTCCTGTTGGAAATATGAATCAAAAGGAGAGAGGAGATACTAAAGATCATCCATTGAGCCACTGGTTCATGAGTTTCTCAGAGGCAGATGAGCTTTTGAAACTTGCAGCTGCTCGTCAACAGGTTATCATGCCCTTTTCTAAATAATTTGGTCACACAATTATAATTTTTTAGTGATTATTCTCACAGTTTCATCAGTAGCAAATGACAGTACCACATTTTGGCTTGAGAAATATGATAATCTTTTTTCAAATAGAACCCTTGCTTGAAATTTCTGAGGTGATAAAACCTTCCATGACTTCAAAATCGTAATATCATCTATTAAATGGTGCTAAAAGTGATCTTACATCTCTCTTCTGCCTTTTTTTTGGGACTTTTGAAGGCAAGAAACTTTCATGAGAATCCAAAGAATTTGCTTCTGAGTCCATTCCATAGAGACTGTCCTTTTCGCAAATGTCAAAATTTGATATGCCTAGTGATGTAGGAGCATCTTAATTAGGATTTTTTTTCTTTTGTTTTTGTAATTCCTTTTTTATTTGGTATCTACTTTAATTAAGTATTTTACCTTATTAATTAAGTATATATCTCAGTCTTCCTTCTTTACTTAGGGCTCCTATATAGTAAAGTATTTTATTTAATTAATAGGATTTGTCCTAACTAGTATAAATACCAAAACATTAATCAGACTATTTTTTGTATTTTTTTTCTCTCAATTCAGAATTTTAATCCTAAAAGTTTTCTTTAAACCTAATTATTTTCTATTGTTCCAACCACAGTCACCCTATTCAAGCTCTAGCTATTGAGATTTAATTGTCCTAAACTCTTCCAATTCATCAAATGTTATCAAAACAGAATAGATTCTAATATTACTATATCACTTTTTTTTTCTCTGATTCTAAACTATGGTTGGTTGAGACAGAGGTCAATGTAGAGGCAATCAGCCCCAACTACTACAGTTGACTAAGATGTGGAGAATGATTGAGGACTTGACCTAGGTTGTAAGCCTTGCAGCATCAGAAACCTATGGAAGTCCGAATGGAGAATCTGGAAGATAGCCATGAACAATTAGAGATTCAATAAGATCTTGAGACTAAGTAGGAAGTCAAGGATTTGAAACATTTTTTTGAAACTGGACTTGCAAATCCATCAGCACTAGATGGAATGGAAGAGGGATTATTACACACTCTTCATTTGAATGGTGAAGTGAAAATTGAAGTAGCTGATTTCATGGAAAGTGACGTGGAGGATTATTTGGATTGAGAAGTTAGTTTGGAGAGTGACATTGAATTGAAAGCCCATAATTGAAAGTCAAAAGGTGCTAATTTTAAAGCTTAAGTTGAAGGGTACTGCAGTATGGGAAAAAATTGACTTGAAATATTTGGTCAGGTCAGTACTCGAACTGACTTGAATACCTGAAATTTATGAAAAAAGCACCTGAACTGAACTGTGGGAAAAAAATTGAACTGAATTATTTGGTTCGGTTTGGTAGGGTTATTTTCTTTATTGAATCAGAATATAAAAAAAGCATAAAGAACCGAATGATGCAAGAGAATGCAAAATTAAATTAGGGTTTCAGTTTTTTTTTCCTTGTTTTCCTTTTTTGTTTAGGATTTCTATTTGGTAAAGTATTTTACCTAATTAATTAAGAATAATTTTCAGTTTTCTTTTTTTTATTTAGTAAAGTAATTTACATAATCAATTAGAAATACTTTTCAATTTAGAGTTAATATTTGTCCTAAATAGAATAACAAAACTAGTCAGTTTATGTATTGTATTATTTTCTCTCAATTCAGAATGTGTATCCTAAGTCTATTGTTCCAACCCCAGTCACTGTATTCTTGCTGTTGAAATATGACAATCCCACATCGGAAAGAGATGATTTTTCCACTATAGCATTAGGCTATAAAAGGACTTCATCCCCTCTTAACAATTCATCCCAAAAACCACCAATCTCTCTACTTCTAAGATTGGTTGTATTTTTCCTCTCTCTCTTGTAATATTTCACTTTGTAATATTTCTTTGAAATAGTGAAATATTATTTTAGTAGTGTCCGAGGACGTAGGCATAATTGGCCGAACCTCGTTAAATTCTGGTGTTCCTTTTATTTCTATTTAATAGCTATTGTCGGGTCTTTTACTTTGTGATATATTGTGCTTTAAATTATCTTAGAAAAATTATGTCACCAAGACTCAAGAGTCTAAGGAAGTTGGTTTTTAAGGGAGACCATTTGTGACTCCACCAACTACCTGAGAATTTTTCTTTGTCTTAATTTTTGGCACAATTATTCATTTTGGTGGAAACTAACCCGATTTCCACAACAATTGGTATCAGAGCCAAGGTTACTGAGTTATATGCTCTGTGGTTGCGGCGTAAGCTGATCTTCCACATCAGAAAGGTTTCCTTGGATTCTTGGGTATTCCGCATTTGAAAGCTATTAAATAGTCTTAAAAGGAAATGGCAAGAGACGGACAAAAATCCACAATGGACACAACAGCTTCTACTTCATCAATTTTGGCGATAACTGTTGTGGCAAATACGAGAATTGCAGTGGAGATTTTTGATGGTACAGACCATTTCGGCATGTGGCAAGGTGAAGTTCTAGACGCTTTATTTCAGCAAGGCTTAGACATTGCCATTGAGGGAGAAAAGCCAGAAGGTGCAGATGAGAAGGAATGGAAGACAATCAATCGTTTGGCATGTGGTACAATTCGATCGTGCCTGTCCAGAGAGCAGAAGTATGCCTTTTGTAAAGAAACTTCTGCAAGTAAATTGTGGAAGGCACTGGAGGAAAAATTCTTGAAAAAGAGCAGTCAAAATAAGCTTCATATGAAGAAAAGACTGTTCAGATTCACATATGTTCCTGGTACCACGATGAATGATCACATCACCAATTTCAATCAACTTGTAGCAGATCTGATGAACTTGGATGTGACATTTGAAGATGAAGATTTGGCCCTAATGCTGTTGGGATCCCTTCCTGAGGAGTTTGAGTTTCTAGAAACTACTCTACTCCATGGGAAAGCTGAGGTGTCTCTTAGTGAAGTATGTGCTGCACTATACAACTATGAATTGAGGAGAAAAGACAAGAAGGATAGCACCAGTGGAGCAGCTGAAGCTTTGATAATAAGAGGCCGTTCGAAAAATAAGAACAGGGGAAAGAAAGATAGATCAAAGTCCAGAGTGGGCAAAGATGAATGTGCCTTTTGTCGAGAAAAGGGGCACTGGAAGAAAGATTGTCCTAAGTTGAGAAGCAAATCTGGCAAAAGCAAGTCTGTTGCAGATTCAAATGTAGCTGAATGTGATGATTCAGATTTTTCATTAGCATTGATGCCATCAATAAGCAGTTCGACTGCTTGGATCCTGGATTCAGGCTGTAGCCACCATATGTGTCCCAATCGGGAATGGTTTTTCGATTTTAAAGAAATTGAAGGTGGAGTTGTCTATACAGCAAATGACAGCCCTTGCAAAACAACTGGAATTGGTTCAATCCAATTGAGGAATCGTGATGGATCAATCAGAACTCTGACAGACGTAAGATATGTGCCCAGTCTGACGAAAAACCTCATTTCTATGGGAATCCTTGGGAGAAAGGGTTTCACTATAATCATTAAAAATGAAGTAATGAAGGTTATATCTGGAGCACTTGTGGTGATGAAAGGAGTTCAAAGGAGCAACAACTTGTATTACTATAAGGCAATACAGTTGTTGGAACAACAGCAGCAGTTTCTAGTGATGACCATGAGCTAGAAATAACCAGATTGTGGCATATGCGCTTGGGGCATGCAGGCGAAAAATCCTTGAAACTTCTGGCGAATCAAGGATTATTGCAAGGAGTGCGAACCTGCAAATTAGACTTCTGTGAGCATTGCATCAAAGGGAAGCAGACGAGAGTGAAGTTTGGCACTGCAATCCATGATACCAAGGGTATTCTGGATTATGTTCACTCAGATGTATGGGGTCCTTCCAAAACTGCTTCAATGGGAGGTAAACACTACTATGTTACCTTTGTTGATGATTGTTCAAGAAGAGTATGGGTGTATACAATGAAGACAAAGGATGAAGTGTTGGAAGTTTTTCTCATCTGGAAGAAGATGGTAGAAACTCAGACGGGCAGAAAGATCAAGTGTCTTCGAACAGACAATGGCGGAGAGTACACAAGTGATCCCTTCATGAAAGTTTGCAGAAATGAAGGAATTGTTCGACATTTCACTGTCAGAAATACACCACAACAGAATGGGGTGGCTGAACGCATGAACCGAACTCTACTGGAGAAAGTTCGGTGTATGTTGTCTAATGCTGGATTAGGCAGACAGTTTTGGGCTGAGGCTGTAACATACGCATGTCATCTCATTAATCGTTTGCCATCAACTGCTATCAATGGCAAAACACCTTTGGAGGTATGGTATGGAAAACCTGCTACAGATTATAATTCCTTACATGTGTTTGGTTCCACTGCATACTATCATGTTAAGGAATCAAAGTTAGATCCAAGGGCAAAGAAAGCTATCTTTATGGGGATATCCTCTGGTATCAAAGGATATCGACTATGGTGCCCAGAGACGAAGAAAATAATCTTTAGTAGAGATGTTACCTTTGATGAGTCTACCATGTTAAAGGTAACAAAGGAGCAGACGGATGGTTCTCCACAGCAGGTGGAGGAAACTCCCAAACAGGTGGAGTTTGATAGAAGAAGAATTGTTGATCCAGCAATTGTAGAGTCTGATAAAATTACTCCTACGGAAGAAGAGGAGATAATGGTAGAAAATGGATCAGATGAGGAAGCAGAGGTTTCAGCACAAGAACCTCCTCAGCAACTTGAGCCAATTGCACTACGAAAGCCGAAAAGGAAGATTAAGAAACCTGCTCGACTTGAAGATATGACTAATTATACATCTTCAGTAGATGATGAGATTCCTTCCACTTATTGTGAAGCTATTCAAAGCTCAGAAGAAGAAAAGTGGAGAAAGGCTATGGAAGAAGAGATGCAGTCCCTTGAAAAGAATCAGACATGGAAGCTAGCAAGTCTGCCAAAGGGAAAGAAAGCGATTGGCTGTAAATGGGTTTATGCAAAGAAAGACGGATTTCCTGATAAGAATGATATCCGCTACAAGGCAAGATTGGTAGCTAAAGGCTACGCTCAGAAGGAGGGAATTGATTATAATGAAGTGTTTTCTCCAGTTGTAAAACATTCCTCCATAAGAATACTGCTGGCTTTGGTAGCACAATTTGATCTGGAACTAGTTCAGCTGGATGTAAAAACTGCATTTTTACATGGAGACTTAGAAGAAGAAATCTACATGACTCAGCCAGAAGGATTTAAAGTTGCTGGAAAAGAAAATTTGGCGTGCAAGTTGAGCAAATCGTTGTATGGATTGAAGCAATCTCCAAGACAGTGGTACAAACGATTTGACAAGTTTATGATAAGGCAGAAATACACAAGAAGCAAATATGATCATTGTGTATATTTACGCAAGCTACGGGATGGTTCCTTTATCTATCTCCTCCTTTATGTTGATGATATGCTGATAGCTTCAAAAGATGAAGGAGAGATTCAGAAGTTAAAAGCTCAACTAAATCAGGAATTTGAAATGAAGGATTTAGGGGAAGCTAAGAAGATTCTCGGTATGGAGATATGCAGAGACAGAAAATTGGGGAGACTTTGTTTGACTCAGAAACAATATCTGAGAAAAGTACTAAAGCGTTTTGGGATAAATGAGAATACAAAACCAGTTAGTACTCCACTTGCTCCTCATTTTAAGCTCAGTGCATCTTTATCTCCGAAAAGTGATGAAGAACGAGAATATATGTCAAAGGTTCCATATGCAAATGCTGTTGGTAGCTTGATGTATGCAATGGTGTGTACGAGGCCTGACATTTCACAAGCAGTTGGAGTTGTGAGCAGGTACATGCATGATCCTGGCAAAGGACATTGGCAAGCTGTGAAATGGATTCTACGGTATATTCAGAATACTGTAGATGTTGGTATAATGTTTGAGCAGGATGAGAAAAGTGGTCAATATATAGTTGGATATTGTGATTCCGACTATGCAGGTGATTTAGACAAACGTCGATCTACTACCGGTTATGTGTTCACACTTGCAAAGGCACCGGTTAGTTGGAAGTCCACCTTACAGTCAACAGTTGCTTTGTCTACAACAGAGGCAGAGTACATGGCAGTTTCAGAAGCTGTTAAGGAGGCAATTTGGCTTCAGGGGTTGTTGAATGACTTGGGAATTGGTCAGAAGCATGTCAAAGTGCATTGTGACAGTCAAAGTGCTATTTGTTTAGCAAAGAATCAAGTTTATCATACAAGGACGAAGCATATCGATGTTCGATATCATTTTGTACGGGAAATTCTTGAAGATGGTGGGATACTTCTTCAGAAGATTGACTGCTGAAAATCCCGCAGATATGGCAACGAAAGTTGTGACAAGTGTCAAGTTCCAACATTGTTTGGACTTGATAAATGTTATTAGAATTTGAAATTGGGCGCTTTGAAGCGCATTTGGAGACATTACTGAAATTTGTAATATAAGAGTTTAGAGGATGTTTGTTTGGAATTGTGAGATTGTCAAGGTGGAGATTTGTTGAAATATGACAATCCCACATCGGAAAGAGATGATTTTTCCACTATAGCATTAGGCTATAAAAGGACTTCATCCCCTCTTAACAATTCATCCCAAAAACCACCAATCTCTCTACTTCTAAGATTGGTTGTATTTTTCCTCTCTCTCTTGTAATATTTCACTTTGTAATATTTCTTTGAAATAGTGAAATATTATTTTAGTAGTGTCCGAGGACGTAGGCATAATTGGCCGAACCTCGTTAAATTCTGGTGTTCCTTTTATTTCTATTTAATAGCTATTGTCGGGTCTTTTACTTTGTGATATATTGTGCTTTAAATTATCTTAGAAAAATTCTGTCACCAAGACTCAAGAGTCTAAGGAAGTTGGTTTTTAAGGGAGACCATTTGTGACTCCACCAACTACCTGGGAATTTTTCTTTGTCTTAATTTTTGGCACAATTATTCATTTTGGTGGAAACTAACCCGATTTCCACAACACTTGCCCCTGATTGTTGAAATCTAATTTGCCTTAAAACTCTTCTGCTATGTCAACTAGTGTGCTAAATTGTTTGATTCAAGTCAGTCATGGAAGAAATTGTTTCATAATTTGATGATATTAAATCTTGGTTATAGGTTTATGGTAAAACTGTTTGTTTTGCATGCGTTATTGAAAACCTGCCTGAGTGGCATTTATGGGTTTTCTTGTATACCGCTTGTATTGTTCTCTGGATTGGCTAGTTTAATTTTAGAACTTGTCATGATGTGAAAATGTTAAACAAATTATGATAGGTGCAAGCTCATATTGTTAAGCTGAGAAGACAACTGAGTGTGATAGATGGGCTGCCTCAACCACCTGTAATAGGTGCAGCTTATGATTTATGAATGTAAATGATCATGCTGGATTGGTTAGAGAGTTTCATCATCAAATTTAGATCATAGAAGACATTTGCTCATGGTAATGAGATGTAAATCATGTGGTATACTCCACATCTTTCGACTTTATTTGTAGTGCTTGCTTTAAGTTATTTAATTTCTCGTGTAAAGAGCTAATTGCTCTGGGAAGAATATTATGAGCAATAGATGGTTGTGTAGCATTTTCTAGAGAAAGAGTTGACTGGCAATTCCTGTTCTGTTCTCTTATGCAAAGAATCAGAAGTTGCTTGCATGCTTATCTGCTTCAAAGAGGACATTCTGTTCTGTTCTTATTTCTGATTTGTTGCGCAGCATATTTTTAAGCATTTCTTTTGTTAGTCTTAGGAGCTAACAGTTAGAATCCACTGAATATCAATGTAAGCTTTTTTCCTAAGAATTTGACGTAGTAGTACCTTTTCCTTGGTGAAATTAGTTGAAAGAAATGCTTTATGGTCGAAGTATCATCACCATTTCATCAGGCAAGATATTGTAGGTATGATTCTCGAACAGGTGCAGCAACTTTTTTTTTTCTCTTTCCTGGTTAATTTCAGATATTGTCTGCATTTAGATTCAGCAATTAGAAAGCATTTTATTCTTTTATTTTCTATTAATCTTCTCACTTCAGGCTTCCAGCAGTGCTAGAGGCTTTTCCATATAATTATGTTGTGAAACTGTACCTCTTAGATGGCTGCTGGCTTAGTCGTGTCTTTGGGTTAGCAGTCTCCCCCTCACTTCTTTCAAAATACTCATGATAGTGATTCGTTTCTCAAAAATTTGCACCATGTACATTGCACACGGATTTTTACAGCCAAGCAATCTGTTTTCAGCAGCTCTATAAAGTTTATACAGGGATTTTGATCGTCTGGTCAACTATTTTAAGAGCCAATTCATGGAAAGGATAAGGCTGAGCTTTCAAGAAAGTTCAAGAAATTTTCTTTAAGGTTACGTGGGAATTGGATGATGTTGCATTGACTTACGTTTCGATTGCGTGTTTTCAAGACAAGGGTAACATGGCCTTCACATGGTGTAATGATTTGATAAGGTCACCATCTTTCAAAAGGGAAATTGTCTTATGTTTATCATCTATGGAAGTTTTCTGGCCTCTAAGTGACAATGACAGGCCATTTTCCCATTTGTATTTCTCGCATGCCTACTTATTTTCATTCACAGAAGATGGACAGCCGACTTTTTTTGCCTATCCTAATATAAGAATTCTTCTTGTATGGTATTCCTTTTTGATTCGGATCTGAATTTCGGGCAACGGATAATTTAAGCAGATAAACTGTGAATTAGCAATTGTTATATGTGATGCTTGTTTGCGATCCATTGAACATTTCATTTTTTGGTGTTGCATTTCAGGACCTGTCTGTCTGAACATGAAAGATAACAGAGGAGATGCATAGCAAAGACAGGTGAGACTGACCTTATACACTTTTGAAGGTTGCTTTATGAGCCTTAGAACATGATAAATAACTAATATCATCCCATCAAAGGTTGAATATATTAGTGATGCTCAATTTTAGGAGAAATAGATGTCTGCTTGCTTCTTTTCTGTATTGTTGTACAGGGGTGCTTATTCACTTGTTAGGTTAGCCGGTCAATGAAGCTTTTTTCATGAACCAAATTGTTAAGTTAGGTTTTTGAAAACACTTAATCAAAAACTTAATCATTGAATTTGATTAATCAATAATCAATTAATTGGTTACTTCCATTAGGTCCGTTAATAATCAGTTTTAAACCATTAAAAAATAATGATAAATCCCCATTTCACTGTCTAACAAAAAAATGTGAGAGGATGATTTTTACTATACACTAAGTCATCATTTAAAATACAAAATAAAAAATGACAAACTACAACCTACTGTGCATTAGTTTAATTCTCTAAATTTAATTTCAAAACAAAAGTAAAACACAAATGAAAATTTTGATGTCCTGTTAATCATAATAGGTTGATCTTTGGCCACACAATATATATATATATATATATATATATATATATATATATATATATATATATATATATATATATATATATATATATATATATATATCATAAAAAATTCCGAACTTTGTCAAATTTCATTATTATATCCAAAATAATTTTTATTTTATTTTAATTACATGAACATTCATTTTTAATATAAATCTAGTTTTAATTGATGGGAATCTGGTTCTGAATCTTACGTGACAATGACGAAGTATATGCAAGTGAATAATGTGTCTTCCTACATGACTATTTATGGCATGTTGGATAATGCTAAAACGATGCATTTTGATATTTATAAAAAAATCTTGAACTTAATAGAATTTTGCTAATATATTTTGAACTAAATGTTATTGCCATATAATATTTATAATAACAATGAATTCAAATAATTGGAAAAAAATTCAAATTAAAAAAAAAATGTATATATATATATAATCAACAAAAAAAAGGGTGTTTCAAATCCAGTCTGGCTCGACCGGTTTAATTAGAAATTGGATTTTAGACAGGTCTGGTTGATCAATATGGTCGCTGGGTGGAGAATATGAGGATATTTGCTGTTTTTTTTTTTATATAAAAAAATAGTACAATTTGAGCCTATTGAGGCTTGAACTTGGGCCACAACAAAGTTCTTTTTCTACCACTTTTATTATATTTAATTACATATTTTTATTTATATTATTTTAAATATTTTATCCAATAAATACATATATAATTTATTACATTATTCAAATAATTCAAAAGAAATTAATTTAAAAATGAATAATATATGATTAATATTTAATAGTATTTCTTGTGATAGAATTTTAATATTAATAATATTCACATTATTTAAGAGTTATATATATGATAAAATTGAATTTAAATATTTGTATAATTATTATTATCATGCAATATTTCCAAATAATTATATAAATTAATTTAGAGATTTATATAAAAAATAAAAATAACTTTAATTTAAAAATATTGAATTTAATATCATAAATAATAATTAATGGGACAATTAATTACAATCACTTCACATAATGATTATTATATTGGTTGGTATGTAAAGAAAAAACTTTTTAAATTATATTTTAATTTTTAATATTAATTTTGTTCTATTTTAATTTGGATGTAATTATATATAAAATAAATTGATGATATTACTTTTTTGTGCATAAAATAAGTTTTGTATAAGTTATTTTATATTTTATTATGTATGAGATATTATATTTTTAAAAAATTTCATATAGACTAGTTTAATTCCGATTGAATATTAAACTTTTGATCTTATATCTTTTCCAGTTTCTTAACCGGGCTGAGTCTAATAACCTTGTAAAAAAGTATATTTGTCGATCGAATAGGATATATTTGAGTTTGAGTCATCTTTGGATCAGTTTTTTTAGCTGAATTTTGGGTTTGGACTGTGCTTTTTAATGCTATCTTTAGGCAGATTTTTGTGTCGGTCGGATCTAGATATAACAATCGATGAAGCGGATTTCGATTTAAATTCTTGTTATTTTCAATTCGGATTTGCATTTTTTTGTCAAGTTTGAGTCAGGTCCAATCAAATTGTTTTTGGATCATTTTCATTTTTAATAGTAGTATTTTTTTTAACTTATATCTTGCTTAATTCGAATTAAAGAACAAAGTTTATTGATTTTTTATATTATTAAATTCGTATGGATGGGTTTTCTTAGAAAAATCCATCGCAAAATTTTTTAATTTGTTAACGGTTGGATTTTAGAAAAATTGATGGAGATATTCAATTGACAAAAAAAGAAAAAAATGTGTCCAATTGAAAAAGAGTTGAAACGTTAGATGTATTTTTGAATTTTTTCCTTAAACATAAATGGATTAAATTGGGATCAAACAATTAAAATAGGATTCAAATTGATTATGTAAACTTAAATTGAATATAATTGGATTAAATTTATTAATTGGACTTTATTTTATTAAACTGAAATTGATTAATTGAATTTAAAATCTTAAATTCATTAAAAGTGTTCAATTTGTTAATTTAATAGATTGAAATTTAATTTGAGTTTAATTAATGAATTGAATGGATCAAATTTAATTAATTTAAGTTTATTATTCAATTGAACTCAATTATTCAATTTAATTAATTGAATTTTAATTATTAAATTTAATTAATTAAAATTGAACCCAAATTAATTAAATAAAATTCTATTTAATTATCAATCGGTTGAATTGAATTGAATTAACTAAATTCTAAATTACTAATTATTAAAAAAAACTTTAAATAAGAAGAGATGTGAATTGGGATTTTTGAAGTTCGGATAATATTGAAGGGATAAAAGAACAAGGGTGAAAACAGGGTTGATTTGTGTTGAAGAGAAGTGGATGGACCCTAGCTTTTTTGCGGATGGAAATGGAAAAGCTGTATGAATGAGTTTGTGCCCAGCAATATTTTAATTGCTGAAAGGACAAAATCTAAAAGAGTAGACATAAGTTTGGTTGCTTAGTAGGGACAGCTGGTTTTGCCTTTTGATGGGGTCCAAATCCAATAGAATATTTTTTTTTAATATATAGATTAGATAATAGATTGAGCTAGGGAGAAAACTCAATGAGACCCCTCAATTGTTCTACATTTTCATTTTGATATCTCAATCATAAAATTTTGATATGCATTTCCATATGGATTAAATCAGTCTATCAATTATGGGGAAATTACAAAAATAAAAAAAAGTCTAACATCTGAGGATATTTTCAGTTTAAATCCTTTTTTTTGTTATTAATTCAAATTCTAGCATTTTTTATTACTTTAAATTTAAATTTTTTATTTGTCTACAATTTAGGAAGTATTTGGTTCAATTGTTTGGATCAGCTAATAATTTTTTTTGCCTAACAGTTGATTTATAAGTGTTTGGTCAATTTTTTTAAGCTCCAAACAACAAGTGATTGAAAAGTTCTATTTTAATTTCTTTAAATAATTGGAGTCTTTTAAATATAAATACTGAATTATCCTCATATATAAAAAAATAATAAATTTTGAATTCATTTTTTATATAATTACTTTTATATCGTTGAAATTTTTTATTCATTAATTAATTTTTATGTATTTTTTCATTTATTAAAATAAATAATTTCATCAAATAAGTAATATATTATATTTATTTATTTATATCATAAAAAATATATAAATGATATTTCTATTTTAATTTTATATTCTAAAATTAATAACTCATTTATTTTTATTAAATAATAATTATCAATCAGCTACTAGCTATCATTTACCAACTGTTTGTTATTAACTATTAGCTATCAATTATTATGCACATTCAATATTAAATCAAATGGATATCAATTCATAGATGAAATTTTGTTGATTGCATATATAGTGAATAAATTATCTACACTAGCATTGTGATCAGAAATTCTAATTGCAAATTCCAAATAAAAAATTAATGTTCAAATTGATGGAAAAAAATGGATCTAAATTCAAAAAAAAAATGAACATTTGACAAAGGGACAAGATTGAAAGCTCTATAAAATATTAGGGTTCAAATTAATAGAAAATGTCAAGGCTTGAGTTGAATATATATATATATATATATATATATATATATATATATATATATATATATATATATATATATATATATATATATATATATTTGTAATTTTCCCCTAATATTAATTCGTCTCAGTTATCCATTAAATCAATAATTGAAAAAAAAGGTTTTGTGTTTCTAGCATTTTTTTTATTACTTTAAATTTAAATTTTTTATTTGTCTATAATTTAGGGAGTATTTGGTTCAATTGTTTGGATCAGCTAATAATTTTTTTTGCCTAACAATTGATTCATAAGTATTTGGTAAATTTTTTTAAGCTCCAAACAAGTTATTGAAAAGTTCTATTTTAATTTTTTTGAATAATTGGAGTTTTTTTAAATATAAATACTAAATTATCCTTATATATAAAAAATAATAAATTTTGAATTCATTTTTTATATAATTACTCTTATATCATATTTTTTTGAAAATTTTTATTCATCAATTAATTTTTATGTATTTTTTATTTATTAAAATAAATAATTACATCAAACAAGTAATATATTATAATTTTTATTTATTTATATATCGTAAAAAATGTATATTTTAAATTAAATAAATAATATATCTATTGATAATTTTATATTCTAACAAAGTATCAATCCGCTACTTAACCATCAATTACGAACTGTCTGCTATTAGCTATTAATTATCAGACACATTCAACAGTTAAACCAAATGGACATCAATTCATAGATGAAATTTTTTTGATTGCATATATACTGAATAAATTATCTACACTAGCATTGTGATCAGAAATTCTAATTGCAAGTTCCAAATAAAAAATTAACGTTCAAATTGATGGAAAAAAATGGATCTAAATTCAAAAAAAAAATGAACAGAGGGACAAGATTGAAAGCTCTATAAAATATTAGGGTTCAAATTAATAGAAAATGTCAAGGCTTGAGTTGAATATACTCCATATATATATATATATATATATATTTTGTAATTTCCCCTAATATTAATTTGTCTTAGTTATCCATTACATCAATAATTGAAAAAAAAGGGTTTCTGTTTCTGGCATTTTTTTTATTACTTCAAATTTAAATTTTTTATTTATCTATAATTTAAGAAGTATTTGGTTCAATTGTTTGGATCAGCTAATAATTTTTTTTTGCCTAACAATTGATTTATAACTATTTGGTAAATTTTTTTAAGCTCCAAACAAGTGATTGAAAAGTTCTATTTTAATTTTTTTAAATAATTGGAGTTTTTTTAAATATAAATACTAAATTATCCTTATATATAAAAATAATAAATTTTGAATTCATTTTTTATATAATTACTCTTATATCATATTTTTTTTGAAAATTTTTATTCATCAATTAATTTTTTTATGTAATTTTCATTTATTAAAATAAATAATTACATCAAATAAGTAATATATTATAATTTTTATTTATTTATATATCATAAAAAATGTATATTTTAAATTAAATAAATAATATCTCTATTGGTAATTTTATATTCTAACAGTAATAACTCAGTTATTTTTACTAAATAACAAATATCAATCCGCTACTAGCCATCAATTACCAACTGTATGCTATTAGCTATTAGCTATCAATTATCTGACACATTCAACAGTTAAACCAAATTGACATCAATTCATAGATGAAATTTTGTTGATTGCATATATACTGAATAAATTATCTACACTAGCATTGTGATCAGAAATTCTAATTGCAAGTTCCAAATAAAAAATTAATGTTCAAATTGATGGGAAAAAAAATGGATCTAAATTCAACCAAAAAAAAAAAAGAACTTTTGGCAGAGGGACAAGATTGAAAGCTCTATAAAATATTAGGGTTCAAATTATTAAAAAAATGTCAGGGCTTGAGTTGAATATACTCCATATATATATATATATATATATATATATATATATATATATTGTAATTTTCCCCTAATATTAATTCGATTAGTTATCCATTAAATCAATAATTGAAAAAAAGGGTTTGTATTTCTACGTCAAACTCATTTAATTATTTGTCTTACTTTTATGTTCTTCATACTTCAATATATATATATATATATATATATATATATATATATATATTGAAGAATAGAAAAAGAAACCATTTTAGTGGTATATAGTGGACTTTGTTTCAAATGAGAGAAATGCAAATCTATCATCTTAAATTGGTTATTTTTTTTTAATATTTTACAATCTAATCAGAATTTTTTTTCTTCTTTTCTATTTTCTTTTTGTTAGCTAATCAAATACATTATTGATTGATTACTACCAAATAAAGTTAAAAAAAAAAAAAGGTTCCTTCTGCTTATGGAATTACAAGTTAAATCATATGATTGATATTTCAATGTTGTAATTTTGTAGTATTTGAATATTGTACTCTTTGATATATAATCCCATTTTATTTTGTTCTTAGGAAATTCATGGATATTCTTCTTTCACAACCTGTAATAACCAAATGGGTAAATGAAAAAATTCCAACTTGAGATTTTTTTTTCTTTTTTCTTTTTAACTCCCTTAAAGGGTTTAAAAATATTAAAAGCAAAATAGAAATTTTGCAATCTTAATAATCAAAATTCCAATATTATTTAAAAGGGTAAATTAATTATACTTATAGTTTGTGAATTTTGATATTTGTAATATTTTAATTCTCAATTTTTAATTTGTAAAAAATATGAAACTTATCATATAATATATATATATATATATAAACCAACAAAGGGGACCAAACATTGCTTGGATTTTTATGCTTAATTTCGGAACATTCAATTGCCACGTATATATATATATATATATATATATATATATATATATATATATATATATATATATATATATATATATATATATATATATATATTGTACCATTCAGGACTCCAATGTCTGGAATCCAACTGTGTTGTGTTGTGGCTTCAATTTAACCACTCCCTGTCTGATCGTGTAACGTTTGAATTCGATTCATGACTTTATTTATAAATCAAACTAAAAATAAAAAGGTCACTTATATAATAAGTGAATATTAATTTACTTAAGTGACATTCAATCACTAATTCCATCCATTCAACTCTCAAATCCCAGAGATATGTCTTTGTAGCCTACAAAATTGACTTTGAACTTTGAACAGAGCATTCACATGCTATACTCATTCTCTATTACATGATCAGTACATTTTGTTTTGACAGTTTGAATGCACAAAATTGAATATCTAAACAAAATGAAAAAGATGAAATAGTTCTCTTTTGAAATATGTATAATGTACCCTTTGTTTCAATTTAATGAGTATGACAATTTATGTTATTGATACAAGAAAAAAAGTTACTCAACACATTTAAAAAAAAAAATTGGTCTATTTATCTTTTTTGTCTATCTCCAATTATATATAGTCTACTTTTCTTTTTAAAAATATAGTTAATTTATTATTTTTTTCATAAAATTTTTTATTATTAGCAAATATAAATTATAATTTCTTGGTTTTTCAGTATAATCCTGATTAATTAAGAGAGATAAACATTAACAAAAATATGTAATTTCAATCACATAAAATTAAATTTCCTAATTGATATAAAACAGAAGTCAACATTTATTTTTAGAATAAAAATAATTAAGAATAACGATGGAATAAAATGACTTGTTTGTCCTAAAAAAATTATATATAGAACCAAAAAAAAAAAATTGCAACCTTAGAATTATATTCCAATTTCAATACTATAGCTAGGAAGGGGGTCAATGAATAGATACAAATTAAAGTAAGAAAACTTGAGAAAAAGTATATAAGAAAGAAAAAATAATGGACCCATGATGTCCTTATAGAAGGCAACAATGTAGGATAAGGGCCAATGGGGTTTGGAAATTGCTTGCCCTAATATACAATCCTCTAATTCAAACACACACACCCTTAGCCTTTGGTCTCTTCTTTGTATTCTCCAAACATCCCACATGTCTTTGTTTCAAATTCACTCTCATAAATACTTCTCCACCCTCCTTCAATATTTCCACATTTCTCTTTAATTTAATTGAGTTATCTTACTCTCTTTAGCATTATATTGGGTAATGGGGATAAGGAAATCAAACAAGCTTCCTCAGACAGCAGCTCTGAAGCAGATTATCAAAAGATGTTCAAGTTTTGGGAAGAAACATGGATGTGATGGTGAACAAGGGCTTCCTGATGATGTTCCAAAGGGGCATTTTGCTGTCTATGTTGGGGAAAATAGACGCAGATATATCATACCAATATCATGGTTGGATCATCCTGAGTTTCAGAGTTTGCTTCATAGAGCTGAAGAAGAGTTTGGGTTTAAGCATGATATGGGTCTCACTATTCCTTGTGAAGAAGTTGTATTTCAATCCCTAACTGCTATGATCAGATAAAAAAAATTGAAATTAATTAATTTTCTTTCTTTTAATTTATAGGGTTTGTTTGGAGATGAAGATAGATATATGCCTTCACCTGTTTGTAACCATAATGTAAGAACCATTGCTTAATTTTGTAATTAGATTTGGATTATTTGTACATAAAATATATATGAGATCTTTCTTCTTCTTCTTCCCATTTTTCTTATTAACGATGGTTTTTATTTTTCAAGTTGATATATATATATATATATATATATATATGGATAATAATGATGGATTGTATTTGTTGACTTTCAACAATTTTATGACAAATTATGTCTCGTCATATGCGACAATTTGTATGTTGGTTTGGATAATACGTCTTTTCTTATTGTTTGCAAAGGTGCGTAGAAGGCTAAGAAGTAATTGGTTCAACCAAAATTTGGATTCAAACTCAAATTAACCCTACTAACCAAATTGAAATTAAGTAACACAGGTGGTGCAAATTATATTATGGAACCATATTTACTGTGCATGGTAGTTTCGATTTCAAAAAGATAGTGTATTATTTACTAATTCATTCGTGTGATGTATTTTGTATCTAATGCATATTTTGTTCATTGTTATTATATTCTTCTTCTTTCTCTGTCTATTTTTTTGAAAAATTTCTTAGTACATTTTAGATTGTTTGGATGAGAGAAAACTTTTAATTAATATATTTGATTTTATTTTTAATATTTTTTTAATGTTTTAGATATTGTTATTATTATTTGAGATGAAAAATATTAGTTTTGATATATTTGTAAAACAAAATGGTTGTAAATAAATATATTTGAATTAAAAATAAGAAATATAAAGAGAGAAAATCGAATTACTGGATATTGAAAACGATAAATTTTGGTAGAAATAATGAACTTGTATAAACAATAAATTTATACATTTTATACGATAAATCTGCAAATTGTAAATAATGAATCTGTAAATGATAAATCTACAAAATTTAAAAGATAAATATGTAAAACGATAAATCTATAACTTATAAAAGATGAATCTTATTTTTCTATTCGAATTTGTAATTTATTGTATGTAAAAACGTGAAATTGAACATAGAAATTAATTTTTAAAATAATAATAAATTAATGACTTGGTTGATTAATGAAACATAACTTTAATCTAGAAAAAAACTTTTTATTGGATTAAGTGAGCTATGAGCATCCCTTAATTCAAATATAAAAAAATAAAAATAAAAACTATGAACACATATCTAATTGTATTCTCTTCCATTTGAGGAAATCCAAATAAACATCCAAACAAAACACAAGAAAGAATATAAAAAATGTCTCCTACAACTTCAACTCCCATGTGTGCATAGTTTGCTTCTGGTTTTTTGCTTGTTTGGTATCATTTATTGCATGTTGGGTTCATTTATTTAATTATTAGTATTATTGTCATTGATGCATTTTTTACCAGATAAATTTTATGTTTACATTCAATCATGGAGTTTAGGCCTCCTTTGAATATGGGTTATCATCAAACAGGCTTAACTCTGCATGGGGGTTGTATTTTGGTTGTTTCCATAGTCCATGAAAACCCCATTGGATTAAAAAAAAAAAATCTTGTTCCAAGTCCAATTCTGAGTTTATAATGTAATTATCTTATTGTCTTATTGAGAAATTGGATGTGAAAAGAGACACAATTATCTCTGAAGAGATTAAAATGTCTCTACTTTCACAATAATAGAGGTTTTGCAATTTGTCTTAAACCATTATAAATCCATTCTTTACTGATAAACAGTTTAAACCTATGGTAAAATTTTCAAATTTTCCATCATTAGATTGTTTTGTTCCACAAAGTTTCATTAAACTATTGTTCCTATAAATCCATGGGTAAATCCATACTTTGATTCAGAATATTATTTTTATGTGACACATTCAAATTAAAAGGTATAAAATTGCAAGTTGTAAGTTGTAACACCAGACATCATGATCAGCAGCATTTTTTCTTCCAACCCATGGAAATGGTGGATAACTTTCAAATCAGATTCAAAGCTGATCACAAGCTTTAAACGGAAGACAATCACATGAATAATTTTATACCAAATAAGTATCGCAATTAAATATCAAGTGTCAATAGAAATATAAATGTGAAACTATTCCAGTTTTATGCACAGAGGAGGAAGAAGGGGGGGGGGGGGGGGGTGACTGCCTAGTATTCATTATCCAAATCTATGAGTGTATAAAGCTTGTTCTGCTTTCTTTAACACGAAAGACGCACTGAAAATATACATTTAATCACGGAAAGATCCGAAATTTGTACTACAATATTTCGAATTTTCACCAAGTTCTTTAGGTCCTTACAATCCAACTGCAAAACTAATATACAAACAAATGAATCAATAAAAACAGTGAATGAATAAATTCGCTCTGAACAACCCAGATACGATTCAGACTAATTTTGTAATACAACCCTGAATTTGTTGAAGGTTCTCAACATCTGTCTGTTTCTGTTGTCTATAGCTTGTGATCAACAATAGAATGATATAAACAATATCATTATACTAGAGGAAGGACCTCCGTCAATTGAAGCATTTCGCTAAAGAAGTTCTATTCCAACAGCCTGCTACACATTTTTCAAAACAGATCAACCTTTCTTAACAATGTCATTGATCTTTGCTTCAATTTGGTTCTGAGTTTTTGTTGCATAACCATTTGGTTTCGCTGCCAAAGTTGACCTCTGAAGCTCCTCTTCAGGTAAATTTCCTATCAGCTGAAGAAGAAAAGGCTTCCTCTTGAGCTCAAATTTCTGCAGGCACCAAACATTTGAAATCATCGGACACTGCATAATTCTTTTGTATTTCAGCAATATAATTGTGTCTATTTGCTATTTATAATAATTAATTGTTCATCACATTTTGAGTATTTGATGGTCCTTGGTTATAATGAGCAAGAGTTTTGATTTCTATAAAGATTGATTAACAACTCATGCAAACATATCATTCTTACATACACCTTTTTTATTGAAGCATAAAGAGACAAATTGTTTCATAAAATGAAATAAACAGCTGAAAAAAATTTGTAGAAATAGTTAGTAGAATTAAATTATTTTTGAAACAGTTTAAGTTGGAAAATCTGTTGTATGTTACTTACATGGTCTTACTAATATACTAAGATCGCATGTCAGTGTTGATTTTTCTTTGTATATAAAGCAACATTTCTATACTCTTCCAGAGAAAATCTGTTGTATGTTACTTACATGGTCTTACTAATATACTAAGATCGCATGTCAGTGTTGATTTTTCTTTGTATATAAAGCAACATTTCTATACTCTTCCAGACAATTAATGAAATCTTCAAGTTTTTCTTGCTAGCTTTCTTCCTTTAAGCTTGCTGTAACTCTTTCATGGAATCAAAGCTTAGGGTTTGATCACCTTAAGTTTCCAATCCACATTTTACAAAATTTCTTCTATCTTTGTGCTTTAATTTACTATTCCTTGTGTACACCGCATGAATGATGCTGATAATCTTCAAAAATGAAAAACACATGGCCTTTGATCATATATGGGAGCTGAAGAATTGCAGTAATGGAGATCCTCTGTTGTGATCATCCAAGAATGGTGCTGGTGCCTACTTCACTCACAAGTAATAATTACCTATCTTGCTGTCGCTGCAAGAAAATTGCTTTTAGTAAAGTTAGGCTTGTGAAAGGAAAATGCGAAATGCCTGATGAAGACTCGCCAGATTTTGAACAATGGACTAGCATAGGGTAACATGTCATTAAGCTATTATAAAAAGCTTAAAAGGCTATAGGATGACTTAACTTGTTTGATGCCTATACCTCATTGTACTTGTGGTGCTGTGAAGGCAGTGATTGGCATAACATCTTCTAATAGATTGACATAGGCTTTAATGGGGTTAAAGGAGACTTGTGACTATGTTAGAAACCAAATTTTGGTTATGTACCCATTGCCTTCTATTAACAAGCTTTGTTCAATGGTTTTGAAGAGAAGGAAAGGGAGGTACAATTGTCTTTTAATGATAGTCTTGAGAATAGAGCAATGCTAGCTAAAATATAGAATTACAAGGAGAAGACAGTGAAGAACACATGAAAGCAGAGGGATATAATGAAAAATTCTGATAGGCAATGTTGTTACACTGATGGGTATGTTAGGGAGACTTGTTTTAAACTTCATGAATATCCAGACTGGTAGAAGTATTTTAAGGAGCAGAAAGGGAAGGAACAGCAGAAGTATATTGACTAGAGAGATGCCACTGGATTTTGAAGCTGATTCTCTTAATCCACCTAATAAAGGGGCTGAATGGAATTCTGCATTTTCTGATCTTATCAGAAAAGAGTTTTCCATGTTCATGAAGGAAAAGTTTTCAGCTGAGGGAGAAGTCAATCTTGCTAATTTTGCAAATTTTCAGGTACTATCTCTAAATATGCATTAAGTTCCATTGTTTTAGCTAGATTCATGATCTTGGATTATAGACATGGGTGCTTCAAGTCAAATGTTTGCTAATGTTGAATACCAAAAATCATGTGCATAGACCCCACAGCAAAATGGAATAATTAAGAGAATACATAAGCACCCGCTTCAAGTAGCAAGAGCTATTATGTTTCAATCTGCTTGCTTCCAAAAATATTTGGGGTAAATATATTCTTAAAGCAACATAAATAATTAAGAGGTTTCACCTACTCTAATTTTACAATGGAAAACTCCATATGAACTTAATTTCTATAGACCTCCAGACTATCACTTTCTTAGGGATTTTGGATGTTTATGCTTTGCCACCAAAACTCTTCCTCAGAAAGATAAATTTGAACCAATGGCTTCCAAATGTGTTTCTGTTGACTATACACTGTGACAAAAAGCATACAAATTGTTTGATTTTATAACTCAATCTCTGTTACTAGGAATGCAATTTTCCATGAAAATCACTTCCCTTATAAGTCTGTAATTCAGGTTCTATGTGCACAGTGAAGACAATTCTCTGAAAGCATTTTGACCAAGCTGTAACTAATACGTTAGAACTTCTGGATCAAATGGCATTATTTTCCACTCAACTTGCTGCTAAGACTCAGGTAGTTCATTTACACTAAGCCTAATTTATATTTAATAGAAAATACTGTAACTCATGCCAGATTATTTGTCCCACAAACAAGAATGGACAGAAATCCAATATGGCAGCCACATTCATGAATGCCATGTTGCCTTTCCATTCACTTCTATATTGATAACCAAGTCAAAGTCAGGTTATCAAACTAAAATAAATTGAAGTTAAGCAACAGAAGAGAACTTGCATATCAAGTTGAGAATTGTATGGGAAACCCCAAGCATTTAAAAAGTGTAAGCATGTAGAACAGCAAGAAACTGTAAACAAACATAAATAGAACGAAGAAAAATTCAATAAGAAAAATCATAAAAACCTGATGTTAGTTTCTGCAGGATTTGGGTAGTAACAACACTGCTCCTTGTCCTTAATTGCTCTTTTTCTTTGCTAGCAGCAGCTAATCTCAACTCCTCAGTCCCATTTGCAAAGATAATAGACTTTCACACGCATCATAATAAAGTATCCGCAGTTTAGTTGTGGTAAGGATCAATACCTGTATTGGTTACCAACATCAGGACCTTGGCTAAATACTTGCCTTGAATCATTACTAGACCCGAAAACCTCCATAAGCTGCTTATAACTAACCACCCTTGGGACATATTCAACCTGCAAATGAATATATAGAAAAATTCAATTCAATTATAATGGTTTAATTACAAAACAAATGTAAGAAATCAGAAACACTCGATTACAAGAATTAAAGAAGGAGGAGGACCTGTACGGAGTCGGCATGATCACCAAGGTTCCTGTATATTTGGAACCACCGGATAAACCGGCGGTTGTTCGTACGACGCCGTTTAAGCAACCAAAGACCGCTTCAGATCTCCAGAAGTTACCGAAAGCAAAGACGGCAGTTTTCAGGATCGAATCTGAGGGGTCCCTGGAGAGAATAGAGATGTGATCTGACGGCACCCGAATTGCGAAGGATTGATTGGCCATTGAAATCATCAGCAGGGTGATAGTAAAGAGATGATGGAGAGAGAGAGCCATTTGGATTTGGCTCACAGAGGATCTGGGAGTTTTCCGGTCGAATCGAATAACCCGAAAGCGGTTTCTATTTCTCTCAACAATTTAAAATTGTCAAAATACATAAATTAATCTTTAATTTATTTTTTACTTAATTTGTATTTTTATAATTATTAATTATTTTTTATAAATTTCATATATTATATTATTTAACAGGAAATTTTTAATCGAAAAATTCAATCGGGAGAAAAATGAAGAAAAAAATTGGATAAAATTATAAATTTTATATTAAAAATTCTGAAACAAAAAAATTAAAATTAAAATTAATCAGCTGCATAAGTTTTATATACACAGGTAAAATGATTGATTGTACCAAAATTTATGGATGTATTTTATTTTGGTACTAATTTTTTTTTATTATTTGATATCAAATTTTTTGATTTTTGTTTTAAAGTATAGTATTAAAATAATTTTTTAGTAAAAATATATTAATGTATATATTGGAATGTCAAATCAAATAATATTTTAATTGTCAAATTAAATATTAATCATTGACACATGTTAAATTTCTGATAATGATATAAATACCTCTTAATATCTATAATTTTGTGAATATTTTTATTAAATTAAAGTAATAATATGATTAATGTATATGAATTAAGTGATACAGCATTTCGGTACCTCCATTACTACCACATTTTAATCGAAAATTAATTGGGTATGTAAAAATTAAAAATTTGATACCAAATCATTTTTTATACCAATAAATTTATTTTACTCTTATATTATGGTTGTAAATAAAATAAGTCGTTCACGAATTATTTGAGTCTCAATTCAAAAAAGAATTTTTTCAAAATCGTTTATTACTGTTAACGAGCTGAGCTCAAATTCAAATTCGAGCTTAAGATTAATATTATTGGGTTTATCAACTCGCAAACATGTTTATTTACGAATTCGCAAATATGTTTGTTTAAAAAATTCGCAAACGTATTCGTTTACAAGCTCACGAATGTGTCTGTTTACAAGTTTGTAAACTTATTCGTTTAAAATATCACGAACATATTCGTTTAAAAATTCTCGAATATATTCATTTATATTCGAAATCGAGTTTATATTTTGTTAACTTATTAGTTTGAATTCGTTAAAAATTCTTGAATATATTCATTTATATTATATTTTGTTATCGAATTCAAACTTTTGTCATTATCGATTAACAAACTAAACTTGAGCTTTTATCATTATTAATTAATAAGTCGAAGTCGAGTTTTTATCATTATTAATTAATGAATTGAACTCAAATTTTTATCGCTATTAATTAACGAGTTGAATTGGAGTTAAATTAATTAAATATAATAAATAAATTTTTTCGAATCGAATTCTAACCGCACACAAATTTAATAATTTTTAAAAACTTAAATCGCACTCGAACGGATATTCGGTTGGATTCAATTTATTTCCAGCCTTAGCAGCCTGATATTACTCTATTCTCATCTCATATCTTGGTCTACAAAAGCACTCAGAGTTGGACTCCATCTACGGGGAAAAGGAAGAAGCAGCAGTGGAAAAATCAGAAGGTAAAAGGCAGCAAAAATAGATTCCGATCGAAAGAGAAAGAAAGAGTCGATCTCATCCGCAGATCGAACAACAAAGGAGAAAGAAAGAGACAGACAAAGAGAAAAAGAGAGAGAAAATAACAAGAAAAGGGTCAAAATGTCATCGACAATTCAGGTTAGGGCATCGCATATTCTGATAAAGCATGAGGGATCTCGAAGGAAGGCGTCTTGGAAAGATCCCGAAGGTCGAATAATCAAGAATACTACCAGAGAGAGCGCCGTCTCTCAGCTTAAAGTTTTCCGTGAAGATATCCTTTCTGGTAAGGCCAAGTTTGAGGATATCGCTTCTCGTTTCTCCGATTGTAGCTCTGCCAAACGCGGCGGCGATCTAGGTATGTTACTTTTCTTTTCTTTATTTGCCAATATGCTAGTTCGGAGATATCCGGATTTAACTTTAGTATTAACACTTTTAAGGCTTTTGCAATTACATAATGATGCTGAGTTTGGACATTTTAACGTTAGTGCCGTAAGAAGTAATTAGGGTTTTATTCTAATGCTGCAATTAGAAAAATATATCTTATTACCTTGATGCTTGTATTAGTTTATAGAGGATGGTCTGGATTGAGGAAATTTTGTTTCTTTATTTGCTTGAACAGGAGACTTTTATTTGGCTATACACCTGTGACATTTTGGTTTTCTGAGTGAAGTTGTATATATGTAGTAGCAAATTGATTAGTGTATTGCTCCAGTTTTGTGGGGAATGTTATTGCATTTTGACTAGAAATATTTTAAGATACCTAGTTAATATTCTGATTAACATCTAATAGTCCATTCTTGTATCAAAATTGAGTGAGTGAGAAAAAAACAATTGCAATTTGTAGGTTGCAACTTATAGCATCCGATGGAATTGCAATGAACTTGTTAATTTCTGATGGGTGCATTTCGTAGCATATGTGGAGACTATGAGTTTGAATTAACTTGTTGATTTAATTCATTGAAAAGAAAAGGAATTTGCGAAGTTGACCTCATCTGTAATGATTTAACCCTTAAGGTTGTGGTTCCTGCCTTTTCTCCTTTCTTGACTTCCAAGACATGCTTGAAGATGATTGGAAATATACAAATATTACTGACACTCTCCTTTCTCTTTTCCCCTTCCATTTCCCTTCCCTATGCTGAATAGAAGAGTTGAGTTTCATGCTTGTGTTGGCCAAAATATTGCGATTAAACCCTGATTTTGTTTTCTTTAACCTTTATTTTGTACATCAGATTCAACTTCTTAGCTATAATTAGATATTTTATTCTATCAATTTTAATAGTTGTTAAATCGAGATTCGTATCGAGAATCGAATTTGTCATTTTGTAAATCGTGAATAAAAAATCGAATCGAATCGTAAGATTCAGTTTAAATTGATAATTAATTAGAAATGATATATATTCATTTTTAAGAACATATTTTATATTAAGAACATATCGAATCAAACGCCTAATAAAAAAAATTAATTTGAAAATTTAATGGCAATTAAAGAGAAATATTATGGGCTGCATGTCTATCATTTTCTACTATTGGGTTTACCTATCTTAATCTTTCTCTCAAACTATACAATAAGTTTCCTTCTTCTCTTTCTCTATCCCATACCTGATCCCATCCCCTGTGCATATTAGCGAGTATCCTCTATTTATGCATCACATCATTCCCCTTTATGACCTTTAGTTAAACCTATACACCCCAACACCCCATCATTCCCCTTTGTGGCCTTTAGTTAAACCTGCACACCCCACTATTATTCCTCTTACGAACCCTTCTTCTCATAAAATTTTTTCTTGATTTCTTATATTGATTACTATCAATCTCAAGCTCGTGGAGGCTATCGCTGATTCCTCGCTTGTGATCCTCACTCAGCCCATTAACTCGCTTGACTCAGCAGATATCGCGACCGAGCTTGAAGAGTTAGTAAATTCTTTGTCTTCTCCTTCTCTATCTATAAGTTTCCTCACTCTGCTTAATATTTATTTGTTTATATGAATTGATAGAATCGGTCGATTCGATCGATTCTTGCGATTCGCTATTGATTCTTGCGATTCGCTATTAATTCATGCGATTCGCTATAGATTCATGCTAATTTCGATTCATACTATAGATTCGAATCGTTATATATAGGAATCGTATCGATTCGGAAGATTCGAATCGAGAATCGGACGATTCTAACAACAATGATTTTAAGTTTGTTGTCAACATAATTATTATTTTGAAACAATTAGGCAATGTGTCTAGCAAAGGAATAAAAGAACAACCTTGAAAATAGGGAAAGAATGTTTGCTGACTTTTTAATTCATTATATATATATATATAAATATTGCTTGAAAAGAACAATATCAAGTAAATGAAACATTAAAAGTAGAAGAAATGAAAAAAAAATGATATACAAATTAAATTGGACATAAATAGATAAATGGAAAATTGATTGTACTTTTTTTGTTTCGTTATCTAAAAATATGAAGCTGGAGTATATTATGTATCACACATAATATATTTCTGCATAAGAAGATTCTGAAAATCTGAGTCTCTTTTGAGATCATTGAATACCTACGCAAAATGACATTGCTTAGAGGTTGTTAGAGTTAGGACAGGAATCAAATCACCTGGATTAGCAAATTTTGCCAGATTTTTGAGTCTAAGACACATAATTCAGTAACTTGTATAACAGATTGATACAATTAAAAGCATAGGATATTATTGAAAAGGCATGCAATGTTCAAGATTTTTCAGACCATTAGCCCTAAATTTTTGGTACAGAGATACAGCTAGAGATACAGCAATCAGCCGGCAAATGATTTCATAAAATATCAGGGTTTAGATCTAATGAAGAAGGGAATACATGGTTAGGAAGATGACGTGGAGCTTAATAGTTTTAGAAAGCAAAGTATTTGGTGGCTCTAGCTCTGAACACTTCCTGTGATGCTGTAGCAGCAGAATGATGAGAAAATAAAAAGGTGAAAATAGGAATCAGGAATCTAAGTTTACATGTACCTTGATACCAAACTAAAATACTCAAATTTCTATCATCCAAACCCTAAAAAAGTCTAGGGAAATATTTATTTTACCAAGTCTTAACAGAGACCTAATTACTAATCCTACTCCTATGAGGATTAGTAATCCCAAACTTGCGAATTCTAAATCAATGTTAGGTAGGAAGCAAGCAAATCTTCTAAATAAGGAAATTTCTACTGAAGGAGGGGAAAAAGGGAAAGGAAAATTCTTAAAATGGTGTTGAAACCACAAATTTTTAAATAGAAGTTATTTGATATTTCTAAAGAGAACAATTTTCATTAAAAACCAAAATTAAACTGCATCTGAAATCAAATAATGTCTAAATTTCTTTTTATTAATTGCATTCCTTTTTTTGCAACGTCTCATTGAGTTCGTGCATGTCCAATGAAAACCAGAGAAAGGAACTTGGAAGTAATATGCTGAGAGGCACCTCTTTTCTTGAAAAGAATTTGAAGTCTAGAGGTTGTTAAAAATAATGGGGAGGCCTCCCACCTAGTGGTGATGAACATATGGAACCAGAATGTATTTGCTCTTATGTTTTAAGTGTTGCTGACCGATTAAATATAGCTGCGCATATTTTATAGTATTATGTGATTAAGGTGATTTTGATTATGCAAAATAATTGTATTTCTCCATGCTGCTGTCTGATCAAAGCTATTCCAAATATTCACAGGTGCATTTGGTAGGGGCCAGATGCAGAAGCCTTTTGAAGATGCAACATTTGCTCTTAAGGTTGGTGAGATGAGCGACATCGTGGATACTGACAGTGGAGTGCACATTATCATGAGAACTGGATAATTGTACAAGTATTGAGTAATATTGAATGATTTTTCAGTGACTTGGCAAACCGACTCGGGTATGACAAGATTGCTTTTGCCGTCAGTGTAAAATCACTATGATCAGATACTGCCTCTTGTTTCTTGTTGTATCGTATTGACTCATTGATCAATTGTTCCCAACACTTTGTCGGTCTGGTGTGGTTGGGATTACTTGAAAATTTCTGGTTGTGGTTTAGGATAATTTGACTAATTGTGCTTTATTTGCCAGGATTTTTATTTTTTGGATTACATGTGCAAATGCAATATTTGGGAGCATTATTAGTTAGTGGGTAAAGATGAATTGTTATATCATGGATTCCGGTTCTTGTTGCATTAACTTCTTTCATACATGGAAAACAAAATGAAGTGCTTGCATTTTCGATTTTGGTGAAGTAATAAATTTAGTATAAATTCATCGATTATAAATTATAGATTAATCGTTTTGAACTTTTAGATTTATTAATTATAATTTATAGATTTATTATTTTGAATTTAAAAAATTCATCATTATGAATTTATAAATTTATCATTTAAAAGTTATATATTTATCGCATAGAACTAGTAGGTTCATTGTCTATAAATTACAAATTCATTATTTAGTATTAAAAGTTCATCACTTGAAATTTATAAGTTCATTATTTAGTTTTAATAAAGATGAATTTATAGATTCTAAATGATAGATATGTAAGTTTTAAACAATAAATTTATAATTATAATAAACTTGTAAAATTTAAACGATGAACCTATAAATGATAAACTTGTAAATATTAAACGATAAATTTGTAAATTATAGACAATATATTTACAAGTTATACACGATAAATTTGTAAGTTATAAACGATAAATTTGTAAATTTTAAAAGACGAATCTACAGGTTTTAAATGATGAATTTGTATATTTCTAATAAATTCATCATCTTCAATTTCTAATAACTCAATTTTTTCTCTTCAACTTATTTTTAGTTCAAATATTTATATTTTCCACCATTTTTATCTACAAATATATAAAAAAACTCATTCTAAATAATAATAACAATAACTAAAATATTCAAAAACAATAATAAATTCAAAACATTAAAAATAAAATTAAATATGCAAATTAAAAAAGTTCTCTCTTTAAAAATACTTATGCAATAGAAAAATAATTTCTTTTTTTTTAATCTATTTGAATAAGAAGAAGATGATGAACAATAATACAATGAGTGGATAATAAAAATACATTGCAATTAAACCCAAAAATAAGCAAATCATTTAACTAAAAAAACAAAATGATATTGTTTTGAAATCAGGATACTATGCATAGTAAATACGAATACATAATATAATTTGCGGGTAAAGATAATCTTAAGCTCTTAATTAGGCTTATGCAAACTTAACTTTATTGACATTGATAAACTTAAAATGACATTTATAGTTATAGGCTTAGTCCATCATCGGTCGCCCTTTTAGAATTGAATAATTGTCTTATTGTTTTACAAGTAAGAATAAATTAGAGAAAACTCTTAAGATTTAAAAAATTAGAAGCATAAACAAATTTTTAAAAATTTAACAATTTAACACTCATGTCATTTAATAAAAATAGTATTTAAGATAACGATTATAAAAATTATAACTTAAATATACTGGTTGTTTTACAGTTATATTGATTAGTAACAGAAGAAATTCTAAACTCAAAATATCTCAAATATAGAAAAATTATAAGATATATTGCATTACAATATTTGAAATTTATATAATAACAAATAAATGGACATTATCTCAAACAACATGAAGGTAAATTATTAATTTTTTAAAAAATTTATTTCTAGTTAAAATTTCATAAAAGTAACTCTCAAGTGATCATTTGATTTAGGAGGTAAAGCATTTGGTAAAACAAAGAGAAAATATACCTAACTAATTAGAGATCAGTATTATCCATAATTCTAACAAAAAATATTATTCTCAAAAATAACTATGATTGATCTAACTAACCATTAAAATAAACTTTCAATCAATTAAAGAATAATATTAATAAATCTTAATTAATTTTCAACACTCAACTTTTACAATTTCAAATAAAAATAAATAAATATATGATTTTATGATATAATTGTTTTATGTTATGTTAGAAGTTGAGTTCTAATAAGGGACTCAATCATTATCTTTAAAGATAATTATATCTAATTACTATAATTAAAGTAGTCATCTAATTAGATCAGATCTGTTATTTTAGTTTTTATTTGAGATTTTTTTAATTTACGGATAGTTCTTTCTTAAATTTTTCTTTAATTGTTTGATTTGGTTTTGGTAGAATGTATTTAGAAAATCATGCAGCATCCTGTGCGCAATTGCCCTACTAGCCTTGGGATAAAGCTGCACAATAACATGCCCTTACGCAGGCCAACGCCAATACATCATGTAGGTGTGTAAAACTTCTTCTTTTAATTAAATAATCATTTGAAACTAAGCATAGATTACTAATTAATCATGGTTTTGGATGTAGGATTAACTTTCAGGGTTTCTTGGATCTTAAAGGTAATTTAGATGCCATTAATTAAATATTGATAATATCCATTAATAAGATAAAATAACTTTAATATATATATATATATATATATATATATATATACACACACACACTATCGAATTTAAAATTTAAAAAGGTTGAGAAGTAATGCGTTTTTTCTTCAAATTTTATTTTCACGTCTAGTTGCTATATATAACTGGTTTCTTTTGTTACTTGCTATTGCTAATGTTGATCTTTATCTTTTATTCAACTGTGACTGTGGGTCAATTTATTTTCATCCTTTTTCTTTTCCTGAAATTTTCTCTTTTAATGTAATTTAATTAGATGAAAAACTTAACACAAAATTTTAATCAACTCAAATTTTATTTTCAAATTCTTCAAATTCTAAAATTATAATTGCATACTTCAATTTAATTTTGATATTTGAATTGGAGGTGATAAAGAAGGTGAGAAATAAGGAGAAAAACTTTTCTTGAGGGGGAAAGGAAAGAAGAGAGGAGAGAAAATGAAAGGAGAGACGAGAGAATATGTGAAAAAAAAAAAGATGAATTCTTTAAAAAGTGAAATTAGATAAATGACAAATACAAGTAAAATGAATGAAAAAAAAAACTTCATCTTGTATTATGTGTAGATCAAGTTTTTATAATACTAAGAGTGAGATTTTCTAATTAATCGAATGGATTTTTTAGCTTTTTCTTCTTTATTGTAAAATTAGTAAAAAAAAATATGAAGAAAAAATTAATATTTACCATCTGAAATTTGATTTATTATATTAGTACTGCATAAAATTTAAAATTCATTCCATTGACTTTCACTGAAGATTTAATATATTATACTAATATTTTCTAAGCAAAAAATTATTTTCGATAAATGTGTTTAATTGAGATATAACATGTAATACAAATTATATAATTTTTACATTTCATAAAATATTAATATAATAAGTGAAATCTTAAAAGTAATAAACTAAAGGAATAAGCTCCTCCCGGTTCCAAAAATCAACAAAAAAAAAAAAAAAAACCATTGATAGAATCTCGCTTTTCTGTGAGTAACATGAGAGATTGAAATGACAGATTCCAAATAATTAAAAGCGTTGTGTTCTCACTCTGACTCGGTCTCAACAACCAAAAAAAAAAAAAAACTGTTCAACTCCAAAATAATCATAGGAATAGAAGCTACCCAAAATAAACCTTTGCTTTAAAACTCCAAAGCTTCAATTAAATAATTCAGATTAGAAAATTTTCAAACCTCAAAACTGTTCAACTCTGCTTGTGTACAAAATGTGCAGCAAAAAGGTGTTCAAAAGCCCAGATTTTTGTTAAGTACTACCAGTAATTTCCCCACCAAATTTCATTCTCTTGGCAAACGATGCCTCTAGTGCACCGCTATTATTATGAAACTGAAATGAAAAATCATGTTGATAGGGACAACTGGAGCCATTGCGGCATCCCTTTGGGCTTCTATAGTACATGCAGGGCTTCTGAAACTTGGATCTCACTTCTTTCTGTCTCACATTTTGAGAGAATTCCAGGTTTTGAATGTGATTAAGTTCGGGTCCATTATATGACATATTACGATTAACCATTTCCTTCTTTTCACTTCCATGTTCCCTGATGAGATTCTTTATATAGTTCACATCCTTTACTGGGTGGGTTTTCATGGTCGGTATGTTACTTTTTGGAGCACCGTTCGGTTTCGGTTGGTCAGGCATCGTACGCAAACTAGGTGGCAACAGATTGGGTTTAGCTTCAGCAAATAGTTTTGGAGCAGTAATTGGCTGGGTGATCATGCTACTTACTGAAGATTGCACCTGATCAGGCATCGAATACAAGTTTAACACTGCTGGCTTACGTACCAATTCAGTGATGGATTCTAGCCTAGGTAAAGAAACTGTTGCCGGCTGTTGTGGTATCCTATTTACTGTTGGTTGCACCTCACATTGTAAAGGGTGCAAACTTCCATTATCTGCATGTGTCGTAGATTCATGGCAAGATGAGGGAATCGAACTAGACGCTGGTGCTGACGTGGGCTGCAACCCACCAGGTCCACGCAAGTTTCCATCAACGGTTGTTTGTAATGAATTAGCCGGAGGAATTGGCAAGGATGGGGGAACTAAACTAGTTGCTGGCTTGGATGTAGGTACTTGACTGTCATTCATTAATTTCTCAATCATTTTTGGGTCACTAAATATTTGCACGAGTAAATCAGCGTCAATCAAGCTCCCCTCCATACTTTTCTTGAGTGCAGCTGCTGCAGCAGAAGCAGCTGTAATTAGATCAGGCAATGTTCCTAGCACTGGTTTTGTACTGGCTGGTGGCTGTAGAACAGGGATGTTACAAGTTCCAGATGATGACAGATCTTGGGGAATTGCTGGTGATTGAGAGTATAAGCAAGTGTTATGTGGTGCTGATAAGTCAGATGGTATGTCTGCAGCTATTTCTTCTTCAATAGGAGTGAGTGGAATGATGGGAGTGAGGGTATCATCATAATATTCTTCTTCTATGTCCAATGAAATAGAGGGACTAGAAAAGGATATGAAAACTTCAGTTAAATAGAGATGAACAGTATTACCAAAAAAATATTACAGGATTAGGAAATTTACCTAGGGGGAATAGCCGAAGGACGGGGAAAAACTGCTTCTAGCACCCTCATCTCCCTAAATTTTTGAGCCCTAGCCTCCTGACTTTCTTCACCAGCTGCCACATCCCAGCTGCAATTCATAAGAACCTGTTTTGGAGGAAATGAAACGTTTTTATAACTCAATTTGCTTAAATGTTGAGCATACCAGAATGTAAAAAGCCTGAAGTTCACACAAATTCAAGGTTTCCTCACGTTCCACAGTCAAAAGAGGGGGGCAAAAAGGAACACTTGCTTACTTTGGGAGGGCACTTCCATTCAATCCTAGGGATGTAAGATGATTCCTCTTTCAAAGGATTCAAACAGTGACTGCCTTCAAATCCAGGAGGAAGGTCATTAAATTCTTTACCGCTCAAACGATGCACCATCTGAGATGTCTTTTTCTGCAAAAGATCTTGAGTTTGTGTGCCAACTTTTGAAGGACAATCCTCAGTTAGAAATAGTCTCACCTATTCAGAGACGGAAACTGGTTACGTGAAGTAAAATTATTTTATCACAACAGCAAAAACCTAAACATGATATTTTCAAAAACCTGAACGAAACTCTCACGTAAACTAATTATTCAATCATATATAAGACTTATTAGTCAGAGGCAGAGCTAAGCAATTATTCCCATCATATATATATACTGAAAACTAAATACTACATAATGCACTGTGATTAAGAATGACTCGATAATTTCAGCACATAAAACATGCAAGTATTGCAGCAGTCCTTAATCCCCAAATATGGGATGAACATTTTCCAAAGTTGTAGAATTATCTCAGTAGAGTTTCAAGGTAATACAAATTTAAGACCCTCAAATTTTAAAAATAAGGCAATACCAACATAATAATATAAATAATGATAGATGTTAAATTAAGTTTCCATTTCAGTCCCAACTAACATGGTAATAAAAAATGGACATTGATAGATCCCTTAAAGATTGAAGTCAAGACTATAACCGGAGCAAGGCTATTCTATATTTTTACAAAATTACAGTGAATTGTATCACTGTTTTAGTAAGACAAACAATGTTTTTATTGGTAAAAAATGGCATAGTTTGAAACTCGGAAGTTAATAATCAACATTTTTCTCACAGTGTATTATAAAGGAACAAGGATTGCTAAGCAATTAGCAAACCTAATAATCGGAACTGTGACCACTGCCATTTGATCACTGCGCATGCCAGAAGGTCCCCATTCAAAAACAATGTCTATATGCTTGCTACAAACAGAATTATTTGAACATGGAAAGTTATATATTTCATGAGAATTATATAGTCCAACAATGAGCACAAAGTTTGAAAAAAGAAGTTACCCCCGAACCTATAAACCTTGTCCTTATGAGTCAATTACTTCCGCCACAGAATGCATGGCATCAAGCGATGAATTCAATTCAGCCTATACATCAGAAGTATTTCTCATGATCCAAATTTTCTATCGTCGACAAAATCTACAATATCCCTTTAAAAGCACAATGCTAATGTCATCCATCACACATCGAACAAACTTGTAACAATATACTATTACCAAAGACATTTACAACAGAATTTCAAAGTTCATCATTTAGAAGAAAATCCTGATACTTTTCTGCATGCAATCTGACTCTAAAGTACACATGCCTAGCAAGAAAAAAAAAATCATCCTCATCACTTGAATGCTGTTAAAACTGCATTTGATCATGAGCCCGTGACAAAATAACAGAGAAAAAAATGTCCTCAAAAGAGAAAATGTAAGATCAAGCCCAACCAGCCTAAATAGCCTTCAACAGTGATCTTACTACAATACCTCAATAAATTCCTTTTTGACAAGTTAAATCTTCCATATTAATTCAATTACTATCCTCAACTCTGAGTATGATCAGAGAGGTCAAACTAATTCTTATGATGAATAAGATTAGACACAATTAAACTCAAAACAAATCCAAAGGTAATGGAACAAAGGAGTCTTCTGTTGTCTCTTAAACATCCAAGATAAGCAGGTCAGAATAACGTCAGACACCAAATAAGTTGCTGAGCAAAGAATGACCATGTCAGTGTAGCTTCAACATACTTATACATTGTATAATATAAATCATAGGACTCTAGCATCGATGCCAATTTTCAAAACTAAACCTTGACCCAATTGAATGTGATCCTCACACTTAAACAAGGCATGTATTCTTGCCCCCACCTGAGCTAAGTTGGTTGCTTTGATCCTAGGCATGAATGCTAGACCGTGCACCTAAACTAAAGTTGGTACATTACTATATTTGATACTTGGGTTTGGGTTTTATGATTTGAAATCTTTTTGTCTTTACCATTCACATTTAATAATATCTTTGGGCAAAATTCATCACAACATAAACCTTTGTCTTTGTGACCAATTCTACTTATCTCAATGCTTATAAGGTATTAATAAAACATTTAAAAATTAATGATTTTAGATATTTACATGGCTATATCGCTTTGAAAAAATTATATTTCCACATCGCTTTTCTTTTATTCTCTAAATATTTTTTTAACATCGTTAATTTTTTTTCGTTTTTCATTATGAAATTAGTTTTTTTTCCTTTCTTGAGATTAATATGTATTATTATTTCGCAGTAGTGAAATACTGCAGACCCATTATCTTAGTCTGTAAATAATTGAAACTAATAAGAAATTTAAATTAATGGCAGATTGCCATTGAGGGGCATCTTAATGAATCATTTTCAAAAGGTTAAAAAGTTAAATCGGAATCTTATCAATCCATATCATTTAAAGGATTGGATGATCAAAAATATTACCAGGGTTTTAAAATAAGATAATTAATTTTACCGAATCTGTATAAATTTTAATTGCTTCTCGAGATTTAATTATTTGTCAATCAGAATCTTATCTCTTAATATCTGACCTTAATGTTGGCTTGAAGACAAAAAAATTCACATACTCTTCGATCAAATTTTAGATTATAATAAAGGAAAAAGAATGAAGAAGATGGAAGAAAATAATATTTCCCGCAGTGTGTTATAGGGGATATGTGACAACAAAAAGACCACAGCTCCGCCATTGATCCACACCCGAGCATATTAAAGTATATCTGTAGCACCGCTCTCGCCATTCAATCCATCAAAATTATCTCTAAATTGAACGGTGGAAACTGGGTGCTGAGCTTTAAATCTACTTATTCAGTTCAATAAATTAAATTACATTTTAATTGAATGATAGAAACTATTAACGATAATCAGCTAATAGCGGAACAGATTCTAAAATCAGAAAGAATATCATAGAAATAATAAAAAAAAGAAATTAAAAATAAAAAATGGTATAGAAATCAAAGACCTCGAAAGAGAGAGATTAGAGAAAAGAAACTTGGATCGAAAATATCATCGGGGGTATACCTGAAAAAGATTAAGTCCTGGTGCCCACGTTACCCTGTTCGATTTCCTCGATCGCTTCATATCTTAATGGTTTGATTCTTTCAGATCTCTTAAAAACAAAATTCCTCTAAATCAATTCCGATAATCAGATCTAAAAACAACAAACCAAGAGGTCTCAAAAAAGAAAACAAAACACAATCTAGAGATTTAAAACCCTAAACCTAAAGATTAAAATCGATACAAATCTTAAAGATGTGCGAATAATTATAATGATGATAGGAAGACGAAAAAGTACAGAGGCGCCTTTATATAAGAAAGAATAATGAGGCGGATAGGAAACCCTAATGAAATTGAAAATCTTTATATAATGATTTTTTTGGATTAGATTATTTATTTGATAATTTTTAGGTAGATTTAATTTATTATATTTATTATAAATTAATTTAAAAATAATATATAAAATTTTTAATTATTATATTTATATAAATTATTATAAATAAAATTATTAAAAACGTAACACTAATTTATTAAATTTAATAATTTCTCTTATTATATATCATAATAAGAAAGAAGAGTTGAAACGTGTTACACCTCATCCTATGACACGTTGCGTCGGTAGGATGCTGAGCTGTTGTCTATTTGAGATTTTTTTTTTCTTTGAAAAGAAGTTGTCAATTTGAGTTAAAATACAATTTGTATTCTTCTATTTTATTACATGTCTCCATTTTCGGTTAAATCTCAAACATTTATGAATGATAAGTTTAGAGCTGGCTTACACATATAAACGCGTCCCAAAAAATAGTGACCGGAATTAGCTAAACTGACAGTTTGATCGGTTTTTTAATTAATAATATAACAAATAAATATAATTAAAATTATAAATTTATTGTATAATAATTTAGATTGTTATAATAAAAAAATTGATTAAAAAAATTATAAATTGGAGTTTATAAATATTATATTTATTTGATAAATTTATAAATTATTAAAATTATAGTTATACTAAAAATTTAATTAATTTAATTTTTTATTTTAAAAAATAATTTAAATATAAAAGTTTGAATTTATATAAAAAAATTATAATATTAATAACTAGATTTTAACTTAATTTTTTTATATCCTCGTATAGTTTAAATGAATCAAAATTCACGTAATTTTTTTACTTTTTAAATTTTAATTGTTGATTCCTTTTACCTTTTTTTTACTCGGAACTATCGGTACCGGATGTATCAGTCGTTTTTTCGTGGTGAAGTCATATTGATCATCATATTGATTTTTTTCTATTTCTTATTGTATTAATGTCAATTTAGTTCAATCATCAATACAAATTTGAGTTTCTATATATTCAGTAGTTAAATTAGATCGCATCTCATCCAAAATATTATCTTCTACACTAAAAAATGATTCAACCGCAACATTTGAGACTAGACTTTCAAAAATTTATTTTGCAATTTAGGAGTGTACTTGATAAGTATTTTGATGTCGATTCCACCAATTAAAAACTGAAAAATCTTTACACGTCCTACTGTCACAAAACTCAAATATAATTGTTAGATAAATATTAAGTTCGAGTGACCTAGATGATAATATTGGTTTTTTATATTTTTGCATCATCAAACGATTACTCCCTCTAATTTTTATTAATTCACTCAAAATTTGACTAACAATGTCACTAGTAGTAGTAGTCGGAATATTATAAATCAAACTAAATTTCATAAATAAATCACAAGTTAATTTTTTTACATAATAAATTATACATTCAACACTAATATCGTTACCTAAACCTAACAATGAATAATAAAAATTCAAATAATCAAATAAGTCTTTTATTTTACATCTAGAATCAAAACACAACATAAAAGATTAATCAAAAAATATATTTAAAATAATTCAACCATTTATTTTTAATCATACAAATAGAATCATATAAAATAGGATTATTAATATAATCTTAAAATGTATTAAAAATATTAATACATTCACACAATAATAAATAATATATTGGATAATAAACACCACTTAAAATATATGTTGCATATTGAAAAATTTTAAAATATATAAAAGTTGTTGATAAACATTCAAATGATGTGGATGTAAATTAATTTGTAGCATATTATTAGAAATAAATGTGCACAATAATTTACTATATCGATATGACTCATTAAGTAATTCATATGTTGAATTTCAATAAGTAAGAACATTCCTTGAAAATCTTTTAGGTTTTTTGTCATTTTCACTATAAAGTCGAGTCAATAATTTTATTGTTTGTAGATATGACCATAAAAATAAAATTGTTACTTTAATTGGAGCAATTATATCATTCAAAGATTTTAAACCATATTGAACACATAAAATTAACACATGACATGCACATCTAATATAAAAAAATCTACCTCCAATATTAGGTTGGCATAATGCTTGAAAGTCTTGAATTGAGATGGTATTTGCCGCCGCATTATAAAAAACAATTAAAAAATTTTTATAAACTAAGCCATATTTTTTCAAAATATTTTTTATTATTTTAAAAATTTATCTGCAGTATTCCGATTATCAAATACTCTAAACACAATTAACTTTTTTTATAATTGTCATTCATCGTTAATCTAATGACATGTAACACCCATGTAATAATGCATTTGATAATGATTACTCCAAATACAAACATGTCCATTTAAAAAAGAAAATATTTTAAGCAATTCTTTTTTATTTTTTTATATAAATTATATAAAGCACATTTTAGAGTATTTCTAGATATACGTTTATGAGATAGATTTAATTCATTTTGAAAATAATTAATAAAACATACTTTTTCACCAAAACTAAAAGATAAATGTTCCATATTTATCATTTTTGTCAATTCTTTTTACTTTTTTATCATTATATTGAAATAATTGAGAGGAAAAAGAAAATGTTGCGTACCCAAAAATTTGACTTTGACTTTTATCTATTTCAAATTGAGCAGTATGTTTGTGTTAAATCTTGAGGGGTATTTCCGTCATTTTGATGATAACAAATAAAACGGCAATATTGTATTTAACATTCTTGTTTTCTAAGTCTATGAAACAGGGTATGAAATAAAATAGTAAGAATAGAGAATGAAAAATTAATCCTTGAAAGATAAAATCAATGAAGTATCATGTTCACGCCCGTGACCTTATGTGTCACGCCTGTGACAAATCTAACCGTCACCAAAATCAACATTTGAAGTTCACGGCCATGAAGAAAGACAACAAACCATAAAATGCACATTTAAGTCACGTCCGTGAATCAGAATGTCACGCCCGTGAACCTTCATGACAATTTCATCCAGAGAGCTTCACGACCAAAATCACCACTTGGATCACGGCTGGAAAGTTTGTCATGCCCGTGAATATATATGTCACACCCGTGACCCGATGTTTCAAAACCTTCCAAAGAGCTTCACGACCAAGGTCACCACTTCAGTTACGCTTGGAAGAACAGTCATGCTCGTGACAAACATAGTCACGCCCGTGAAAGATGAAAGAGAAAAATGTCAGGCGCGATTATTTGGGTTGGTGCAACGACTAGTTTCGTATTAAATACACTCTAACGGCTATAATTATCCATGAGAGTATAAATGTAAGTCATTTATGCATTCAGTAAAAAATGATTGCAAATACTTTAAATCAAAATCTTATTACAAGCTATTTTGTACATTTAATACTTTCATAACCAATATATATTCTCTGTGAAAATCTTTTTGCTCATCATTTATTGAGCAATAAAGATTTGTAAGTGTTTCTCTCTGTAATCATTTATTACTTAAGTAGTTTTGGGTATTTCTGGGTTAAGAGTAGAACACTTGTAAGAGTTAGTTGTGTGAGCTTTTAACACACAAAGAAACGTGGTTTATGTGAGCCTATAAAAACACAAAGTAAAGGTTGATTGTGTGAGCCTATAAAACACAAGATAAAAGGTTATTTGTGTGAGCCTGTAAAACACAAGGAATTGGTTATTGTGTGAGCCATTAAAACACAAGAAATTTTCTGGGTTAGGTGTGAGCCATTGTGAGAAACACCATAGTTGGGAGTGAGCTTGCAAAACTCCATTGTAACACTTAGTGTGTTAATGAAACTCACAATTGCGTTTGGGGAGAAGAGTAGAGTTTGTTAACACCCGAACCTCTATAAAAATTCTTGTGTCAAATTTCTCTATCCCTCCTAAAATTATTTTTTATTTCCGCACTTTAAAGTTTATTTTTTTTAAAAAAACTCCAATTCAACTCCCCTTCTTGGCTTAATATCTGGGCAACAGTTTATTTTGCAAGTGCCTTCGAAATGTGTCATAACTACCTCCAGCTTTAAATTTGTATGTTTGTGCACAATAATTGCACACAATATCAAATAATCCATCATTTTTTTGAATTTTCTTGAAATAAATTTGAAAAATATTGGATGTTTGAATTTTTATTTCAGATGATGCTACAGCCGAACCCCGACCCGGTTGTTCATCACCTATATTTTTTTGACTTTCTTTAGTTAGAATTTCAAACTCCTTATGTTCATCCAAATTTTCAATAAAATTTTCCAAATTTGTTAATATTTTCATAAAAAAATGACCTTTCCACTATGGTTTTCCATTATTTATAATTAAATTTTGTGAAATTTTTTTGGAGAATATTAAAAAAAAAAGTGTAGAGAAAGATAATGAAAAAAAAATTTGTATGATTAAGGAAAAATTTAGAATTATAGAAAATTAAAGAATCGAAGAAAAAATTGAGATTATGTATAAGTTTAATTAGAAAGAAACAATAATTGAAAGTGTAATTAGAGAAAAATTAGAAATATATGTAGAGAGAATTGATATTGAATAGTAGAAAATTTGAGAATGAAATTGTATAGAAAAATAGGAAATGAATAATATTGAAATAAATTTTGTATTTATAGAGAAAAAATTTAAAAATTTAAATTACGGTAATATTCCTAAAATATAATTATTTTTCTGTAATAAGGGTATTTTTGTCTTTTCGTTCTATATAATCTTTATTAAAAAAAAAGTAAAACACAGTAATATTGCGGTTGGAATTGGAACCCCTGGTTTCCAGTTCATAGGAGAATGCCCCTAATTGGTTCCTTCTCCAACCGAGCCACGGTCTGGGCTGGGCCTGGAACTGGCCTAACCCGGTCGGAGCCAGGTTGGCCCGTGGCCAGGCCTACCATTAAGTATGCAATTTACAGTTTTTAACTGTCAGGCAAGAATATGGAAAAATATTCTACAAATCATGTAAGCCAACATCCTTCTCATAAGCATAACCATCTACTCACACCTTGTTAAGATAACCGCTTAGCAATCGCTACTATTTCCCAGTTGGGTCAGCAACACATCCAATTGTCAAGCCAACAAGCTAATCCGATCTTGCCCACAGTAAGGCCAACTAGCGCCATGCTCAACTAGCCAACTGTACAACTATGCATTGCCAACAATTGCCTAAGTATCTTAGTTGCCTTAGGTGAGGCACCCAACAATCTGTCTACTACTCACTTCATGTCAACAGGGCCATACGAGGAATCATTACATCCATTTCTGATAGCATCATGCCAAACAGCTCAAGGGATTAACAAACACCCCCCACCAGAAGGAGCCAACGTCTTTGTTGGTAGAGCTTGTAAATAATCTTGAATCTAATCTTCAAATTGCCATAGACCAGTATCCCTTTCCCAAGTAGCATCAGCCACTGGTTTCCCTTTCCATTGGACTAGGAACTCAGTCGTCCTATTTTTCTTATTTTGCCTCATAGTTTGGTGATCAAGTATATTTTCAATAGTCTCATCAAACTGTTTTTTCACAATATAAGAAGCTATATTTGTTTGTCTCATTAATGACTATGTCTTCTCTTCATGATAAGGCTTAAGGAAACTCACATGAAATGTTGGATACACATTCAATCTTTTTGGCAACTTCAACTTGTAGGCAATATTATCCATTTTTGCAACAATTTTGAAGAGACCGTCATATTTAGGGACTAAGCCTATGTGTACTGCCTTGCTACTGATTTTCTTCCAAAGATATGGTGTTAATTTCAACAAGACTTTATCCCCAATATCAAATTTGATTGCCCTCCTTTTTTGTCAGCATATTTTTTATTCTCCGACTAGCTTTCCTCAAGCTATCACTTGCTTTGTTTAACAACTCTTGCTTGATCCTAGCTAATCGATAGATGGCTGGACATTTACCCCTGTTTCTCACTTTACAATCTCAAGTGGAATGTTAGCCTACTGCCCCAACATAATTTCAAAGGGACTCATCTTCGTGGCTGATGACTTGTACAAATTATAATAAAATTGTGCATTATCGAGCAAATCCAACTAGTTCTTTTGATTGGCAGTAACATAATGCCTCAAGTACTCCTCAAACAAACAATTGACTTTTTCTGTTTGCCCATCAGTCTGCGAATGATTGGAAATAGAGAATTTTAACTCAGTTTCCATCATGTTAAATAAGCAATCCAAAATCGCCTAGTGAATCTAGCATCCCTATCACTCACAATATTTTTTGGCAAGCCAAAATACTTTACAACATGTTTATAGAATAAGTTAGCACCAACATCAAATGACCAACTAGAAGGAACAAGGACAAAAATTGCATATTTTGAAATTTTGTCAACTACAACCATGATAGAAGACTATATTCACCTTTGGAAAGCCTCCAATGAAATCCATCGACATAGAATCCCAAGGCTTTTCAACAATCGGTAATGGTTGTAACAGACCAACTTATTTTTTATGCTCACTCTTGTATTGTTGGCATACCAAACAAGTGCGAACATAGGCAACAATATCATTTTCCATTTAGGGCCAAAAGTAGTTTCTCCCAAGTAGTGTAATCATTCTACCTATTCCAGGTCGACCAACTCGTTGAGGGTCATATGTCTCCCTTAAAAGCTCTTTTCTGATTTTGCCAACATTAAGGACAAACAATCTACCTATTTTGGCTCTCACAATATCATCTTCAAGATAGTATCTTCGCACCACACCGTCTTTGATTTGTTGCATAATTTTTTTATAGGCATCATCTTGCAAGCCACAAGTATGAATTTTGTCCACCATATCAACTTGTGTTTTAGATGTATTATACATAGCAACCAATACCTCTTTCCAACTAAATGCATTAACAACTTTATTGAATTTTTTTGGCTTGTGTTCCCATACAAAATGCTAAGAACTCTTGCTAATGGGTCTGCATAGCGTACAACTTCTTTTGAGTTTTGAAGAATGTATTGGCCACATTATTTTTCCTCACCATAAACTTTGCACCTAACAAATATATCTGCCAAATTTGAAACAATGAACTACCTCAACCATATCTTTTTCATGGGTAAAATACTTTTGCTCTATATTTTTAAGCTTTTGGCTTTTCAAATGTGACTGAATAGCCCTCTTGAACCAACACACCACCAATGGCTCTGTTTGAGGCATCAGTGTACACCTTAAATGACAACTCAAATCTGGCAACTACAACATTGGTTTTGAAGTAATGGTTGTAACACTCTTATAACACTTATTTTATACGTACATTACGTGGATAAATACGATTATAGCCGATTTATGCCAAAAAATTTTTATCATCTTAATTTAATGACTATAATATTACCAACACTTAAATAATCCTTTTTACTTTTCAAAAAAAAAAAATTTCAGCAGCATAACGACTATAAACTAACTCACCCACATGCAAAGCAAACAATTCACAGCCAATTTTTGGGCACAACAATTCACATATAATACAAAAATATTATACATTCATCCATAAATCATCATTTCATTTTTCACACACATAATACTTCACAAATACCATTTTGTCATAATATGTACAAAGTTCATTCGTACAACTTCATATCTATGCATATATATACATGTCATTATTAGTAATATCCTATTACAATTTTGTTCTTCCGTTAGCTCCCAAAATTTACATACTTACTCCTACCTTTTTCCGCTACTACTTGCACACAGTCAAATAACTACGTACTGAACATTATTATGCTCAGTGATGACTACTAATCTAAAAATTTCCACTAATTATAATTTCATGCAATTTTATTTTTAATATACTATTCAATTTTTTTCATTAATATATATAATTCATTTTATTATTTTAATTACTCTTAATTCGCTATTTAATACTTTAATTAATTTTATCAACCTTTTTTTAATCATTATTTTCTTTCTTCTTTTCAATTTCTTTTTTTTAATTACAAATTTTACTTAAATTCCTAATTTTCCACTTATTTACAATTATGTCATTAACTATATATTATTTACACTTTTATCACTAACATTTTTATTTTTTTATATTTATTTATTTGATTATTTATCTTTACTATATAATTTAATATCTATCTTTCACTTATTTTTTCATTTTTCAACTTTATTATATATATTTATTTTTCATTTATCTTATATTTCACACTTTCATTATTTTTCTTATATTTTTCACTTATTTCATGTTTATCCTATTTTTCATTTTAATTACTTTTCTCATATTTTATTCATAATTATCACTTTAATCACTTCATTCACACTTGCCTCTAGTTTCAATCCGATAGAAAATTTTCGAACCGGATACATGGGACGTGGACCCCAAGAGTCTATTACACTGAAAAGTAATTCCGAATGATCACCTGAGCACTATATTGTACACTGAATTATTGAATTACAATAACTGATAGACCATCATTGGCCTACATGAGCGAGTCGTCATGACCCGCACCGCGGTAATAGTGTCCTTATGGCTAGCCAATTATATCCTGAGCTAGATTTAACCATCAGAAAAATAACTAAGAATATTATTTTATTTCTTCAATTCAATTTATATTAAACCATAAATTTCATTATTTTTACATTATTAATAACTTAATAATTTATTCTTTCATAACAATTTTATCATTACCAAATTTTTTTCACATTTTCATTATAATATATCAATTGAGTTATAAACTCACTAAATATATTTTATTCATTATTTTTCATTTCATACATAATATCATCAATAAATAGAAAAATATTCAATATTTAGTTTAAAAATTTTAAATAAATTTCTACATACTTAAAAACATATTCTCTTACATTGCATAACTAAATTTTCATTTAATTAGCAAAGAAAATATTAATTTCATTTTTTCATTATTTATTTATTTTATTTTTTTGCCTATATTTAATTTTCATCATTAAAATTTTTCTTTCAATTTCTAATTATTCATTTCACTAATTAATACATTCATTATTCCATATAGATCATAATATTACACTAAAATGTATTTATTCATTAATATTCATTTTTCACATAATAAGGTCACATTTTATAATTTCCACTAATTAATTTTTTTTAATATAAATTAATCATTCTAATTCACTTTTCATAATCCATTAATCATATTTTAAGCATTAATTTAACAATTACATACAAAATACAAAAATTTCTAAATTTCCATAACCCTAAATTATACTTAATTAATGGAAATAATTAGATTAAAAAATCACTAACCTTAATTACTTATTTAGGCCTTCCTAAATTTCCTTTTCCTTTGCTTTTTCCTTGGAAGAACCTTCACTTTCTCTTGAACCTACCATGGACAAAATTTGTCCTTCATTAATCCACCATTAATTTATTTCCTACGCTCAAATAAACTACATATTTATCATCTACATATCTTAAACTACCTATTTGAACAATTAAATTAATTTAAAACCATAAATTTTGCTTACCTCAAATTAATATCCTAAACTTTCTCCTTTGATTTCCTTCCAATTTAGCCTCCCAAATGAAGAATAAAACATCTATTAGCTATTAGAGAGGTTGAAATTAATTTTGGGTGGTTGATTTTGGTGTGAGAATTGACGGAAAATGAAGAAATTTTGAAAGAAAAATAAGGAAAGCATGGCACGGGTAAGAAAAGGGAAAGAGGAAGAAGATGATGCAGAATTTCCTAGAGAAATCTGCTAATTTGGTCCTTTTTTTATAGTGGTCTTAAATGGGTGGGCTTGGGCCAAACAAAGCCTAATCCATTTAGGCCCAATCATGCACTATAAATTATTTTTCTCACTTTTCAAGCTCAATTTTACCCAAATTTGATTCCATAATTCATAAAATATTTTTATATGTCTACATAAAAAATTTAAACTCAATCGGAGTTCGTTTTCTGTCCAGCTCACTTAAATCGGACAGATAATCCAATTTTTGGTGTTACCGTAAAAATTTCATTTTCACTTTCAAATAATTATAAATATTATTTAGAGTCTATCTATATATTAAAATAAATTTTTTGGATGTCGTTTGCAAATTTTTATAGTCTGGTCAAATTACGGTCAACCAATTATTTAATTAAATTATGTCTTTTTTTCTTAATTTTGACTTTTGAGAACTTATTTGACCTCATTTTCACTCCAAATTTTAACATCAGACTAGTCATAACTTATATTTTTCAATGATCAAATAAAATATTTTTTACCTATAGCTATATTTTTAACCCCCGGGTATACTGATCAATTTCGAAAACTATAGTTTACGACTAATTCGGTATTTGGGCCATTACAACGGTAGATTTCAGTTTCTAAAAAGCATCATCGCAGTGTTTTGTCTATACCCATTTCACACTCTTCAACAAATCAGTGAATGGAGCAACCTTCTTTGAGTAACTAGTAATAATTTTTCGATAGTAGTTTGTTAAGCTAAGGAAAGACTGTAACTCATGCACAGTCTTAGGGTTGGCCAATCCATAATTGTCTGCACCTTATTTTGGTCCATCTACACCTGACAGTTGCTAACTAAGTGGCCCAGAAACATAATTTCTTTCTCAGCAAACTCGCATTTCCATCTTCACATATAATTGGAATTTCCTCAACCGGGACAAGCACCTTCTTTAAGTGCTCCAAATGTTCCTCAATAGTGCTATTGTAAATCACAATATCATTTAGATACACAACAAAAAAACTCATCAAGAAATTCATAAAAAACATCATTCATCAGATTACAAAAGGTAGTATGAGCATTTGTCAAACCGAAAGGCATAACAAGGAATTCATAAGAGTCATATCTAGTCACACAAGTGGTCTTGCCCTCATCTCCTTCAGCAATTTTGAATTGTCAATAGCCCGACCTCAAGTATAGCTTAGTGAACCACTATGCCTTAGACAATATGTCTATCAAATCTTGAACTAAGGAGACTGGATATTTATTCTTTACAATCACCTTGTTCAAAACCCGATACACATATTCTCAAGGATTCATCTTGCTTCATTTGAAACAGAACAAGAGCACCATAAAGAGTTTTTGATGGCTAAATGAAGTCAACATGAAGTAACTCATTTAGCAGTTTCCGCAATTCAACCAATTCCAAATGAAACATGCAATAAGGAGGCCAAGCAAGAGGTATTGTGCTAGGCAGCAACTCTATTTTATGACCAATGGTCCTCTTTGGTGGTAGAGTTTTAGGCAACTCCGCTGACATCACATTTTTGAATATATATATATATATATATATATATATATATATATATATATATGCGAGCGCCACGCGCATAAAATAAATTTTATTAGTATAATAAAATTTAAACATTTAATTATCTATAGAATTATTATTAATACAAATTATTTCATTAATTTGTTAATTTATATTCGTATATATTAATATAATTAATTATAATAAAATATATTGTGAAGTTATTCATACATATATTTAAAAATATTAATATATAATTAAATATTTTAATTATTAGATATTTTACATATTTTTAAATGTCATAATATGTTAGGTATATTTATATTATGTCGTATTAAAATTTATATTATATTATATTTGTGTCATGTCATATTAAAATTTGTATTCTATCGTATCGTTTAATCATGTCGTATCTAAAATTGTTAGATATATATAAGTTTGTACAATTAATGATTTTATTAAAAAAAAAGTATATCCTTTTCCTACATTTTAATAATTTGTGCCATTAATTCCGTCAATTAAAAATTGTTCAATTAACTAGATTTAATATATAAATATAACTCCAATGCTATTTGGACACCATGAGCTTGAAAATCGCATATTATATACCTCTAATTATAAAAACTAAAAAGTATAACATTTGACACTCGTACTAAGACAAAAATAAAATTTTTTTCTCGATGTATGTCCATCTTCTTTCTACTCCTGTCATGTCTCTCATGATGTAAATGTTACATTTTTTACAACTTATAAGGAGTAATTTTCAAAATCAAAATATGCAAACTAAAATTTTTGTATAATTTTAGGAGAGTGTTTATGTATTATGCTCAATTCACTATAATCATTAGTTGGATGCTATATATATATATAGTGATTAATTAAATAATTAAGTAGTGATTAACTCCACTAATTATAATTAAGTAATTAATCACATGTAAAGTACTTCATAAATTGAGACTAAGGTACTTCAAAATTAATAGTTAAGAGAGTTAATTATTATTAATTAGATATTAAATGCTTCATGGGAAGGAACGAACTGAAAATTTGTGCAGTCGACTTCATAAGTAGGTACTATTTTTAACTATCACTAATTATATATTAATTATTTAATGAATATAGTCTAAATTGGTTTGAAAATTGATAATTTAATGAATTATTTCAAGGATGATAAGAAATAAGATATCCGCAAAAGTTGTTTTACTCATTTCCAAACCTATTTAATTTTGAATTGCTCGCATTCATTGAAAACCTTATTAGCACTACTCGTTTATCACCTATATTTGTATAATTAACCTTTTAATTCAACAATTATGAATATAATAATTAATTAAAAAATATAATATAATTTAAATTATAAATGAAGTAAAAAATAAGTAAACATGAATAAAATTTAATATTATATAAACAAAATTTAATACAAGACAATTAAAATAAAAGAAAATTATATAACTATATAGTCAAGTTTGAGTAGTGATACTTAGTAGAATAAAGTTGTACTTTATCCAAATCCGTCGTGAATAGTAAAATTGATATTCAATTTCTATATTTATATATAAAAGTATTTGTTGGTATAAGAGGATGAGATTCAAATATAGATGTTTGAGAGATTCTTAAAAGTATTTAACCAATTAAATCACAAGTGATTTTCCACTAAACTAGTTTCTAGTTGATAATTGAGAGATTTAATAATATGAATCCGCAAAGTTCAAGAGATAAAATATACATTTTTCTTATTTTCATAAATATTTCAATTAGTTATTTTTTATGGGATGAAATTAAAAAAAAAAGTTGGCAAATTATCCTTTACAATATGTTTTGAGGAATTATCTACTTATTTTTAAAGAAATAAATATTCTTGTTTAATTTAATTTTTGTTCTTTAGCTTTTAGGAGTCTAACAAACTAAAATTTGAATTTGGTATTTTGTTGGTACAACTTTTAACTGTTTAACAAATTAAAAGCTGAATTAGAGATTTAATGTGACAAAAATAATTATTTGAGAAATAAATCAAATCAAATCAAATAAAAGTATAAGAACTTGAATTTGAATTCTTAAATTTTGTAAATGTTTTACAATCTCATTAAAATGGGAGAATGAGAAGCAAAGGAACATATTTAGAATTATACCAATTTGCTTCTTAAAATTGTTTTGTTAGCAAATTTTAATTTTTCTTTAAATTTAAAATCAATTTAAAAAATTTTAAAATATTGACTTATTGTAATAAATGAATAAATTAATTCGTGCGAAATATTTAACATATTTGCATAAAAATTTCATTTGATACTCAATATTCTCCTTAATATAATTATAAGCTAAACTAAGTAGGAGTACTGAATTAAATATTCTTAATTGTAGATTTATTTACATAAAGTAAAAAATCTAATTGTTCAAATTGATTAACCAATATATTAATTTTAATTTTCAAATTTAATCCTTGATTTTTAACTATTAACCAATAAATAAAATTGATTATTAATTGCTCAAACTATAAATAGAATATAAAATAGAGTCAATTATTTCAATGGTTAGGCTGATTAACTGAATTAAAATCGACAATAGAAAATTTTACATATATAAGATTGAGTTCTAAATCGTTAGACTGATTAATCGAAATTTTTGATTTTTTTAAAAACCTTGTTTAACCGTAAATAAATTCCTCGAAACTCTAAAGTCAGAAGAAGAAAAACTTCCTCTTATTTAAATGCTAAGTTATTTGGCTGAGGACCATCTTGGTCTTAAAGTTTTTAATATTATCTAATTAAGAATATGATTTTTTATTATCTATTTTTCACACAATTTCCATTATCAGGTACGAATGGTTTATATAAATAATTTCAATATATATTTTTGTAAAAAAATGATATTTTTTTCTACAACATAGGGGAACTCATTAAACCCGCAAATCATGAAAAAAAACTAAATATCTGTTTGGAATTAAATTTGGAAAAAAATATTTTTTTAGTGAAAAATTTTTATTTTTAATTTTTTTTAAGTTTTAAAAATTATTTTAAAAAAACAGATAAATAAATATTAATTTATGTTTTAATTTAATTTAAAAAAAATTATAATTAATTCTATCTATCTGCAAAAAAAAAAAAAATTCAATTAACCTGAAATCTGATCAATTTATGTTTTAATTTAATTTTAATTTATTTTTTAGAAATTTATTCTAAATTTGTTCATATAAATTCGTATCGAACACGAATTAGTATGAACTGTTGCATCAGATGAGCTCTGTAAGTATATACGTAGGTCTCACTTAATCCAACGGCCAATATGAATCCGTATTCACATGAATTTATACGGAATATTATTTTTATGGGATTAAATAAAATTAGTAAATTAAAGTTTCCCTTAATTAACGACTCAAGTAACCATCACCGTTCTCCAATTACACAAGGATAAAACCGTCAATTCACTGGAAAACCAACATTTTAATAATTTCCTCTTTTCTCCACATTGACCTTACTGACCTTTTCTTTGTAATGACAGTCCCTCTATTAAAAACCCCCCTCCCTCCCTCCCTCCCTCCCTCCATTAACGATCACCGCGTAGCTCTCAATTTCTTAATTTTCTTATATTTTTTCCCCTAATCAGAGTGTAACCCATTTTTCTCCACTCTATCCTCTTTCAAACGAGCCCATTTCTAATGGCAACCGGGAACGACACTGTTGGATCCGGATCCGCCAATGGCGACTCTGCTGCTCCACCAAAGCGCAAGATAGCATTGATCACCGGCATAACTGGACAAGACGGCTCCTACTTGACGGAATTTCTTCTCAATAAGGGCTATGAAGTTCATGGTTTGATCCGTCGGTCGTCTAATTTCAATACCCAGCGTATCAATCACATCTACATCGATCCACATAATGTCCATAAGGCTCGCATGAAGCTACACTACGCTGATCTCACTGATGCTTCCTCCCTTCGCCGGTGGCTAGACACCATTCTCCCCGACGAGGTCTACAATCTCGCCGCTCAATCTCACGTTGCTGTTTCCTTCGAAGTCCCTGATTATACCGCTGATGTGGTGGCTACCGGCGCTCTCCGCCTCCTTGAAGCTGTCAGATCTCACATCTCTGCCACGGGGAGAAATCACATCCGATATTATCAGGCTGGATCGTCGGAGATGTTTGGATCCACTCCGCCTCCCCAATCGGAATCATCCCCATTTCATCCCAGATCTCCATACGCCGCATCAAAATGCGCAGCTCATTGGTACACGGTCAATTACCGTGAAGCTTATGGATTGTTCGCCTGCAATGGAATCTTGTTCAACCACGAATCTCCGCGGCGAGGAGAGAATTTTGTAACGAGAAAGATTACAAGAGCTGTAGGGAGAATTAAGGTGGGATTACAGAGTAAACTGTTTTTGGGTAATTTGCAGGCGTCAAGGGATTGGGGATTTGCAGGGGATTATGTGGAAGCGATGTGGATGATGCTGCAGCAGGAGAAGCCCGACGACTATGTGGTGGCGACAGAAGAATCGCATACGGTGGACGAATTCTTGGAAGTGGCGTTTGGGTATGTGGGATTGAATTGGAAAGATCATGTGGTGATTGATAAGAGATATTTTAGGCCAGCAGAAGTGGATAATTTGAAAGGGGACTCGAGCAAAGCAAGAAATGTTCTTGAGTGGAAGCCTAAGGTGGGATTTGAGCAATTGGTGAAGATGATGGTGGATGAAGATATTGAATTAGCTAAGAGGGAGAAAGTGCTGGTTGATGCTGGATATATGGATGCTCAACAGCAGCCTTGATTTGATTTCGATTTAAGGGATAATCTCACAACTCTATCAAGCTTATTATTATTATTATTATTATTATTACAGTTACAATTAACATAGTTTCATTCTGTTTCCAGTGCAGAGTATTTTAATATTATGTTGTTGTTCATTTAATTTATAAGTGTAATTTCCTTCATGTTCATTTGTTGTTTTATTATCTGCAAATCTGGTATAATTTCAAATTCAATATAAGTCATCTCTGTTTAGTCCTCCTGTGTGTTCTTCTTCTTCTTCTTCTCCCTTTTTCTTTTTTTATTTTCATTTAATGGTTGAGGAATGCTACCACATTTTTTCATCCAATTGATATTATTATTATTATTATTATTATTATTATTTACTGCTAGTAGTCTGCTGGTTGTACTTAGGAGCAAAGTTGAACAGAGTCTTGGACCTATAACCAGAATTTTGTACCTATTCAGTTTATTTTTGCAAAATTCATTTTGAACGAGGTATTTGATTCAAAACTTAAATATTTATTTACTTTATTTTTAAATTCAATTTAAATGGTAAAAATAAAATATTAATATTTTTAATAAATAATATTAAAAAATATAATATTATATTTAAAAAAATATTTAATTTAGTCCTAAAAAGACTATCATTAATAATACCCACGATCATTATTTTATTCAGTATTTTTCTGATTATTGGGCTACTTGATAATCAATGTTTGTGCCACAACTTCAACTCCAAATTTTCAGTCTTCTTCTGCACATTAGTCTTCTTCTATTCTAACTCCTCAACTCACCATTTCTACCTTTATTTTTACCTACGGTTATGGTTTATACAGCTCAACTTACACCGATTTCTGCTACTTTATCAACACTAACTAACTAGATTGATTGTAATTTTCACAGTTGAATACAATCAAGGCTGAACTCTCATTGCTAATATTACTTAGTCAGGTCAAAAGTTAGTTATCAATGTTGGTTTCGCCATAACACCAAACACCTCCACATCTTTTTCATCTTCAACCATCCCTAATTTTCCATTTTACTCAAGTTTCACTACCCCTCCTCCAGACACCAGTGGGAGGTTCAAGATATTCACTTTAACTAGCTAGACAAATAGGAGACTTTTAGGATTTATAAGTTGTTGGTTACTTGTTTAGTGATGGATAGAGAAACAAATTAAACAAATTAAACAATTCTTTAATTTCAACCCAATTGGTAAGAATTGAGCAGAACATCTTGTTCGGTGGTGAATTAAGATAATGGTTAAAATGATTTTAGGATTTTTATAAGCATTTTTATTTTTTTATATTTTTAATAAATAAATAATTTATATATTAATAAATTATTAGATGAATATGTGAATCACAGGTGTGTTACTATTGTATGTTCTGTTATTTTTAGACCTAAACTAATGTAAATAAATGTCTAAAATATATTTAAATAAAAATAATAGCTCAAAGATCCAATTAAAAATAATAAAAAGTTAGAAATTGAGTCAAAATAACTCCTTATTGTTTAGAGACTGAAAATAGATTTTAGCTTTTATTTTAAGCATATATCAGACAGTATGGACTATGGAGTGATGATGAGTATATTCTGCATTAGTTCGTGCGAGTCAGTGAAGTGCTGCTAAATTCTATTGGATGGCATTTCACCTAACTTTTAATGTTGATTCTTTATTAAATTAATCCTTTGATCTTTGACACCCCCCCCCCCCCACAAAAAAAAAGGTAAAATTAGGCCTTTTGATTAACAAAAAATGTTGCCTGAGGAATTTAATTTATTTTAACGAAGGAAATTAGAAGGGAAGAAAAGAGATTTAATTTGGTTTCGTTTTTATAATTTGATTATCTTACCCAAAAAAAAAAAAAAAGAAGATAAAAGACACAGAAAAGTTAAACAATGGAGGCTCTGATTTGTAAGAAATTTGGAGAGACATTATTGTGAGCTTATAAAATAAGTTGGGAAATTTAATTTTCCTCAAATTTCTTTCGGTTTTCTCCATTTTTCATCCAAACAATAGAAAGCGAAAAATATTATTCGAGGAGCTTTTAGAAGTACACCGCCAGTGTTGCATCTGTTAGAAAAATCTAAGCACATGGCATACTCGAATGAAGTTTTCAACAGTAAATCGCTTTCCTTAATTTATGGCGATGTGTCTTGTCTGCATGCTTGACAATTTAATTTGATCAAAACAATAAAGGTGGGATTGCATCTTGCCTCTCTTTTCTTTTTCCTTGAGACTCTTTGCTCCATAAAACTCAGATCTGAGTTCATGTCGGTAGAGAAACAATATTTCCATCACCCAGCAGTAAAATTTTATCATTACAAGTCATTAGATCAAAGTTCAATGTCCAGCAACCCTAACTGGTTTCTTCATGCAATATGCCACAAGCAAGAAAAAACACAATCTAGCATGAAGTTTTACTGCTTAACAGATATGAGATGGTCAAATTTTGATTTAATCAGACAATTCAGTGGGGCAATGAAGCTAAAAAAAAACGTGTGCCCTTGCATTTCTCATGTTTATCAGATTTCCTTGTCAGTAAGGTTAAAGAATGACTATATGCAAGAAAAGAAAAGGAGCGAAAAGTGAGTCAGTCAGTCTGACTTCGTTTCATTAGAAATCAGGATTCTTTTTAGATCTAGCTGAGAAGGCGAGTTACGGCTTGTTTCTGAGTTGGCAGTAGCCAACCCAAATGGTTTGATAGACGAGCGAAGAGGTTCTGGCCCCTCCGTGGCTATTCTCTTGCATAATGCATCACAGTTGCTTACAACCTCAGTTAACCTCCCTTTCAGCTCTCCAATCTCTACCTGCAGTGCATGAACTGCATACATTTTCAAAATGAGTGCCAATCAGAATCTCCATTAGAAGATATGATGAAACTACGGTTTGCCATTTAGTGGGCTTCTAAGTATGGTGAGCCAATGACTATTTAGAGGAATTTTGTTCCTCTTCCATTTTTCTGTATCTGACATTAGAATATGTGTTGAATTACCTTCTGATAGATGCTGTGAAGTAGTCTTCATTGCTGAGACTGAGTAGTTAAACCGTTGAAGAAGTTTGGTAGCCAAAGCATCCGCAACTTCTATCTTATTTTCAATCTCTTCCTGCAAAATTTTTTTACCATGTCATATTGATAGCTTATACGACCAGATTAATAGAGGCATGAATGTAGTTGGATGACAAAAAACCATCCTATTATTTGTTACTTGAATATAGACAAAAATCCTGACAAAACACCAGAATCTTAAACCCTGACAAAAATCTATTCTTGAGGGAAAATAACTATGAATTCAATAGAAAGCAACAGAAACGCCCATTTTTTAATCCATTTTATGCTCTTAAGCATTATTATGGTTAATAAGCTGTTATTCAGCTCATTGCATTAATGACATAAAAGGCATACCTGCTTATTGCCTATTTGTTGAGCCTTCTCCTCCTGCCAGTTGCGGTACATAGAGAAGAGCTCCACTAGCACCTTTGGATCCACAGTAGCTTCATTGACCATTAAGAATAAAGGACACATAAAAATTTAGAATTAAAAGAAGAAAAACAAAAAGAAAAATCAGGCAACCAAAAATCAAAATGCCTTTGAAAGGAGATGAGAAATTTGCATCCAAGAAATTTGGATGAATATCATAACTAGGTCACATAATGAATGAGAACCGATTTAAACATCATATTCAGCTTTCTAGGACATTAATCTTGATGGAAAATAACATATGAAAATAGGAATAAATGTTTGGTTAATTTTTTCCTCAAGCATATTGGTGATCATAAACTTAGTGTGTTCTAGCAAGATGAAGTGCCACATGGCTTTTAGTTCATATTAATCATAATGAGTGTTTCTTCGAAAATAAAATCCAATCCCATAAACATAACTGAAAAGCCTTTCAAAGTTATTAGTTAACATCCCTGCAAAAGTGAGTTAGCACTCCCACTATCCACAAATTTGACATCCTAATTTTAAATCCTAATCAGCTGCTATTGCTGGCATAAATGAGCAATTGGGGATGTTATGCAACTGTCACAGCCATTGTGCACATGAATTTTCATTTCAGCACAGCAAATTGAACATAATGCATAAATTGAAAACCAAAAAAGGACTAAAGCAGTAGAGTACCTGAACTAACATTTCACCCTCTCTTTATTTAGAAGTTTACTAGTTCACAAGATGCCATGTAAACATACAAATTAATAATGCAAGTAATGATATCTTTAACAGGAATAATGCAGAAAACCACTGAAACAAAGGCTGAAATTTAGAGGTGAATCTCAATCTCCCCAGGGAGAGAAGAGGATTTTTAATTTGAAGTGTTACAGAAGCCACAAACATCTGATCCAGTCATGATATGAAAACCCCAACTACATTGGGTGATGGGACACAACACCACGGTTTTTTAAAGTCCATCTAATATCTATTTTTAATACACTGGGTGACCCTGCCCTTGCTTACAAATGTTTTTCAACTAATAATTAACACTAAAATTTTGAAAACTATATCAACTTATTAATATTGTTCTAGATATTATGTAAGATTACTTCCATGAAAACACTAAACAAGAGAGGCACTCCCTGCTATGAGCCTGGTGATAACCAGAAAACAAAAAGAAATCTACAGGAAGTAGAAAACCCAGAAAAAATAATAAATCAAAGTAACACCCCCAGATATAACAAAAATAAGTTGAGTGCCATTAGGGACTTTATTGTTACATCCAGAAAATCCTAAGATCCTACAACTGATTCCTCACATTGTAAAAAATTCTCCAGGAAATTCTGTCTGCATCAGCATTTAAGCCCACATAGCTCTTCCCATATGACAACAAAATATGCATTCAAAGCTATGTTGCTTGGACTCGGGTATGGATACCCGACACGGGTACATATTTAGAAGTCCGGTTTCTTATTTTTTAAATTTTAGGGTATGTGGGTATGGCTAAAAAGTACCCAAAATTAGGGTACGGGTATGGGAATACGTCTATATATATATGAAAATGTTTTAATTTTTATATATAATAATTTAAGTTAAAAGATATATTAAATTATAACATTAAATTGCTGAATAAAATAAAATTGGAAAAAATATTTAAATTACAAACTTAAATTCTAAAATTCAGACCACAAACAAACAATAAAATGATAATTCTAAGTTCATTTAAATTGTAAATCAGCCCAAGTTTACTATATAATTTATATTAATTTTTGTTACCATCACAAATCATAGTTTTTAATTGTGGATCGTTAAAAGATAATTATTATGAATTTACAAATTCTTTCAAGTCCATTTGATCTGCACTTGTAATTTAAATGAAACTGGGATTATGAGTACCCAATTTTAAAGTGATGGATCCGGTAAGGATTTCATATCCATACCAATGTCATACCCAAAGGGTACGGGTACTTCTTCAAAAATGAAGTGTCGGAGTAACATAGATTCAAAGCTGGCTTCATAAAGATAATGGATAAGGGATTTTCCTTGCAATTGCTTTCAGCCTAATTGTAATTCTCCTTCTGAGTATTTTACTCTTCTATGAATATTTTGGAGCAGAAATGGGAACTGCATCTCTGTACTAGAGAGGTCATGCAAAAAGATAGCCAAGAAATGCAAGAATGCTTTGGAACGGAAGCATTTAACCAAATATATTAACTCAATAATTTTCACAAAGAGAATCTCAATAATCTGGCTCTCAAATATAACTGCAATGTGGTTCTTTAGCTTTTTCTTTTTCAATATTGTTTAAATCAAAATTTAAGAACGATTATTATGGTAAAAAGTGAATGTTTATTTTTGCATAGTGCAAACCGTGAAAGAATATAGAACAGAAGAATTTCCCAAGAAAACAAAATGCCAATAACTATGTCTGTGAAGCATATAGAAAGCCGTCTAATTTAGTTTCATGATGGAAATGTCCAACTTTGGCTATAAACAAAGAAAAAACAGGTTGAAAGAAGGGCAATTTCATTTCAAATGTGCCTACAAAAAGCAACAACACTGATGAATTCAAATTAATATGATTAACCTCCAACAAATTGTATAGCCCAAAAAAATTTTTCCTTAAGAAAGTATCACGCTATTAGAAGAGAAGCAGAAGAAAAAATAACATCTAACTTCAAACCCTAAATTCTAACTCAGCAGAAGGAAAAGACGGAGTCAATTGACTTACAGGAAGCTGATGAATATGATGGCTTCCTGATCAAAATGTCAGTCAAGCTGCTCTCCTCCGCCGGAGGCGACGTCAGAATTGGCCTTGACTACAGTTATAACAGTTAAAACTGATCACTTCCAAAAATTTTGAACAAACAATTGCACAAAAAGATAAACATGAATTAAAAGTAACAAACTCACAATCCTAAGGGATTTAAGCCTCTCCAAAATGGGTTCAACGCTTTCTGCTCGCGCAGAGACGGTGGTGATCTGATCGGCCGGACCCTTAACGCCGGCATAAGTGAAATGAAGAGAAGTTTCAGTAGGAGTAAAGAACAATTAAATTAACAGCAACGAAATTTATATTCGATTCGATTGATGACTGACTCAAGGAATCACCTGCGAATTTGAGAAAGCTGATTCTGAAGCGCCCATACTTGCTACCTTTTGATTCTGCTCTGCAGTTCAAAGTTCAATTCCGACTGGATGATATAAACCTCGATTTTTCTCGGTGATAAAAGCAGCAGAAAAATTGAAAATTAGTTCTCTATTATAAACACAAGTGGCAAACTCTCGTGCAAAAAGCATTTCTCTGTTAGCAATTTCTTAGATTTTTTTTTTCCTTCAAACGGTCGATCCGATCGAAGAACAGATAAAGTGAAGAAGACCTGACATAAAAATTAATAATTATTAAATTACAATTTTTTTAATTTGAGAATATATATAATAAATAAACTATTTTATATCTAAATTATTAGATTTTTTTCATTCAAAAATTCAAACTCAAAATTTTATTTACAGAAATCAACTAAGCCAGCCACTTAAATTAATATGCATTGATAATAAATAAATTATTTAATAGTTAATAAAGTTATTTATATAAAAAATTTCAATTTTTTCATTGATATTCAGAATAGTTAAAATGAAAAATAATTTACTATTATTATTGTTATAAATACTATAAACATTTTTTTAAATTTAATATTTAAAACTGATTATTTTAAAATTATTAATTTTTTTTTTCTCTAAAGTATGTTTAGAGAAAAAGACAAGCAATCAGCAGCTTAAACTTTGATGAGACGAAAAAACAAATATCCGTTTGGATTCTTTTTTACTTGACAAATGGGTATTTGTAAGACCTTAATTAGAAAAATTAAAAATTAATTTTCCAGTCATTCTTTTGAAAGAATTGAAGCATCTAAACATTATGAGGTGGAACTAATCATAGGGCACAATAAGCTGCAAATTCATTGTTGCTTGGAATTTTTTTGCTTTCATTTTTCTAAGAGATAATTTGCGTATTGTATTTATATGTAATCTTAAAGGATAGATATTGTCCACAAGTTAAATTAAATCATTAAGTACTTGGCAGATTTTTAGTAAGAGTGATAGTTATTTTCTATAATTACTTTTTCGATATTACAATTTTTATTTTTTTTAAATGGCATATATTTTTTATTTTTTATTTACCATGTGGGTTCTATATTTTTGATATTACAATCTCTATATTTTTGAGTGATATGTAGCCTTTATTTTATTTTTTCATGTGGGTTCTATAGCCTTAAAAATAGAAGTATTCATCATTAAAGATAATAGAAAAAGTGGTAAGAAGGTATTTTGACGTTTCTTTTTTGAATATACTCAAACCATATACATAACAGTGGCGATAGAAAAATTGATAAAAGAGAAGATAATAAACAAAATGGTATAGGGAAGACATTGAGCATTTTTCTTTTTAATATACTGAAATCATACACATAACAATGGCAATGACTTATGGAAAAATGAAGTTTCGTGCTAAATGTAAAATCCCAAACTAGTTAAAAAAACAGGGAGCAAAGTATTAGATTGTCTCCGGATAGATTATACTGACAATATTTTAAATTTTTACCACTTAACAACTCGGTATTTAAATTTTAATTTACTCAATTAACTAATACTTAAATTTTAATTTACTCAAATTCCGTCCAATGAATTAACAGTTAATTAACAAATTGCTATTGTGACATCTTTATATAAACAAAAAAAATTTCACATGAACAAAGTAAAAAAAAAAAAAAAAAATTAATGCCAACCATATACATTTTCTTTTAGGTTTTCATCCACTAAACACATTTTCTCATTCATTTTCCTCACTTTCAACAATGCCACCATAATCCTTCTCCAAATCAACAAACCTACCTGGAATAATTTCTACAGAAATAATTTGATACCCAATTCTTATCTTTCAAAATCTACTTTAGCTTTTCTTCCTCAGGTTTATTTATAAATTCATTCCACTAAAACCCATCTTGAGTGAAAAATGGTCTTCAACACAATGCAAAGAAGAGAGTGACCTGCAAGCATGGTAGAGGAAACAAATTCTTCAATTCCTAGAGATCTAGAAGTACTCTTTTGAAAAATTCCTAACCAGATTCTTTGGTCCGGATTCAACAGATTCTCACAACCAGAATCAAAGAGACAACATCAATCCATTATCATTCCAAGTTTCCAATAATTCTACCGCTCAGATAAAATCACAATCTGCTCATTTTCCTTCATCTGGCGATATCGAAAACGACAAATAAATAGAAAAAGACGCTAAATTCGCAAGGTTACCTTCGGTGAGCTTGATGGATTTCTTGTACATGACTCGCCCGGCACTGAAATTCATTGAGTAAGTTGAAGCGCATACCCATTATTAGCATCAGCTGCATCACCATAAAGATCAATACGGAACGCAAAGTTGGAATCTTTATCAAACTTTTCTAAAGAAAAAGAGAAATTTGGGTCTGCACGCAACATTCCGGGATAAAATATGAGGAAGCTGAGAGCAAAAAGTAAAGTGGAGACGGAGAACGCAGCCATGACCAAAATGGGTCTGAGCTGATTCTGAATTCAGTTGGTGCTTGTAGTGGGATTCTAGCGTTTCTAAGATGAACCCATTTACAAATTAGAGATATGAAATGACACTGCAGATGAAAAAAGGAGCTTAAAGTCAAAAAGTAATGTTGGAGCAAGGTTACAATTTCTTGGATCTCAATACACATGTTGACATTTATCTAGGGGTTTAATTTGTAATTCAATTTTCTTAGAAAAAGAAAAATTTGGAATTTCAATGGAAGGGAAGACTAGTATTTTAATTTTTTTTTTACTTTTGTAATTGTTTGATCTGTAAGAAATTGATGAGTGTGGGAGCTATTTGTATATGTGTAATTTCCATCTGTATATTTTTTGCCAACAAGGGAAGTTTATATCGATTTTTGGTTAATTCAGTTAATGTAAACTGAATTAGAGTGTTTTGTATTACAAAATTAAAAATAAAAGAATTTTATGTTATAAATTAAAATTAAAATACTGAGTCGTTATATGATAAAGTGCCATCATTGTAATTTATCCGAATGTCTCCTACTAATGATTTCAACAAATAGAATTTTGAAGAAAATTGTTCTCTGAACAAAGCTCGGGAAGTTTTCCATCTCTCTCTTATGATTGATATATGAAGATATACATGCAATGATTCCAATATCTTAATAATTGTAGGCTCTAGCGTTTGAAAGTACATGCTTTTTTGCATTTTAGTTGCCATTTTAGCATTGTTTCTACAGCCAAAATATTTGTCTTTTTATTGCTATAACAATTAATTAATTGCCTAAATACTCTGCTTTGGCAAACTATGGATGAAAAAAGATTGTTACAAGACTATACTATTCTTTTATGGGAATATCATGGTTTCCTTCTCCTAGCAAATATTCCTTTACGTTACAACATAAAACGACAAAGCAACACAATCTCTGCATTTTTACCTCCTAAAACATACGACAAGCCGCTGGCTGTTCCTTCTGGCACTAGTCCTTGCCATCTATACTCGTCTCTAGTTAATTAACGGTATCATTCCCGGCCACATCCTGACCCTCCAATTCCACGGCTATGAATCTTCACAATTTGTCTCCATTTCAGCTTAACAGTACATATTTCAGCATATATAAGAAAATATATGGAGAATTGAAATCCCCAATTCATTCCTATCAGACTATAAAAATTACTTTAACAAACTGAATCTTTTAATTTCATTATGGCGTGGGAATTATGAGTCCTGTTTTGTTTTGTCATCTGAATTTCTTTCTCTTTCTTCTTTGTTTTCACAATTGATAGCAAAGAAAGCAAATCTTGAATCTAATAATGGAAATTAAACAAGTGGAGCATACAAAATCCAAGAATATGGAAAAAGCAAAAAATGGGAAATCCAGAGGATGGTGTTGGTGGTTAGTAGCCTTATCAATGGGAACTATGGTTGTGACAGCAGCTGGGCTTACAATTTTAAGGACCTTGAATAACCTGAAGAAAAATACACATCAGCAGCAGCATGGAGCCATTGTCAAGAAATATGCAGATGCTCTTCAAGTAGCCTTGCAGTTCTTTGATGTACAAAAGTGTGAGTAATTAATTAACTAAACTCATTAATAATTTAGTTTGTCATATTCTAATCGAAGTGAAGATTTTGATATGATTAATGTTATCTAATTTCTTGTTTGCAGCGGGTAAACTGGTGGATAACAGGATTCCATGGAGAGGGGATTCAGGTCTGCAAGATGGAAAACAGCAGGGCTTGGATTTGTCCCAAGGAATGTATGATGCTGGGGATCTCATCAAGTTTGGTTTCCCTATGGCTTTTGCTGCAACTATGTTGTCATGGGCAATTCTTGAATATGGAAATCAAATGGATGCAGTGAATCAATTGGATCATGCCCAGGATTCCCTCAAGTGGATCGCTGATTATTTCATCAATGCTCATCCTTCTCCAAATTTTCTATTCATTCAGGTTAATAATTACCCAAATTAAATTTCTATTGGGATTGATGGTTTATTTAATTATTTGAGTCATTTTGAGTAATCTGAGTCTGAAGTTTGTGTCTTTGAAAGGTAGGTGATCCTGAAGTGGATCATAATTGTTGGGAGAGACCAGAAACAATGACAGAGAAAAGGCCGATTGTGCAAGTGAATATATCTTTCCCAGGGTCAGATGTTGCAGCTGAAACTGCAGCGGCAATGGCATCAGCATCTCTTGTTTTCAAGAAAATCAATTCCTCTTATTCTAATTTGCTGCTCATTCATGCTCAGCAGCTCTTTACTTTTGCTGACACATATAGAGGTTGTTATAGTGTCAGCATCCCTCAAGTCCAGAACTTCTACAATTCCTCAGGATATGGAGATGAACTCTTGTGGGCAGCAGCATGGCTTTACCATGCAACTGGAGATGAATCGTATCTTGTTTATGCAACCGAAACGCACGGGCAAGAATTTGCTAATTGGGGAAATCCAACTTGGCTTAGTTGGGATGATAAGCATGTAGGTGTTCAGGTTTTGCTGTCCAGGATAAACATGTTAGGTGCAGCACAAGGGATGCCAATAGAGGAAAGTGTTGAGCTTCAGATGTATAGAGAAGCAGCAGAGGAATTCATTTGCAGGCTTCTTCCAGATTCACCTACAACCACATCTAGCAGAACACAAAGCAAATTCCTCTGCTCATCTTATTTTATCTAAAACTCTTCTGATTTCATTTATGAATTGAGGCATTGACACTTTCCTATTAACCTGCAGATGGTCTGATATGGGTTTCTCAATGGAACGCTCTGCAGTATTCTGTGGCTTCTGCATTCTTAGCTCTTCTGTTTAGTGATTACATGGTCGCCTCCCAAATTTCAACCCTATATTGCAGTGGGAAATTTTTCAGTCCAGCTGATATTCGCAGCTTTGCCATTTTTCAGGTATGCAAATTGTTGGGCAAGTAGTAAGCAATTCACCGGACAGTTGATTTTTTGTCTCATAGTGCAGCAGGTCAAGGAAAATATGATCAAATTCGTCAAATCTTCTTTATTAAATATCAAATTTAAATTGTGGGTTTTTGAATGATTCCTGGAACTCAAATATGATTTTCAGGCAGATTATGTATTGGGCAAAAATCCTATGGAAATGAGTTGCCTTGTTGGATATGGAATAGACTACCCACAATATGTGCACCATAGAGGGTCATCAATTCCGGTTGATGCTAATTGTGGCTGTGAAGATGGATTTGTGTGGCTAAACTCAAGTAAGCCTAATCCAAATGTAGCAGTTGGAGCTCTAGTTGGCGGTCCTTTCTTTAATGAAACCTATTATGACTCGAGAAACAACTCAATTCAAGCTGAACCAACCACTTACAACTCTGCACTCATTGTTGGCCTGCTCTCTGGCTTACTCTCTAATTCTTTGCTGCTTAAATCTTTCACTTAGCTCTTTAGGCATTAGTCTTTACTACGCATGACTGATTTCTCTTGTATATAATCAACCAAATTTGATTTAGTGATACTGAAATCATTTACAGAACTGTGATTTTATTATTTTTTTAATTCCAATTCCAAGGCTCTAAAAGGACTCAATTAGGGTAAAAATTTTATTTTATTTTCTTGAATAAAGAAAGGGGCTTCAAAGAGCCCTAAACAACACCAGCACAAGGACCAGCCACTCCCTAAATTTTAGAGAATAAAATTCTTTACTATAAAAAAAATAGAGAATAATTGAAAACCGAAAAGAATGGTCTATATTAAAATAATGGCCTAAATTTGTTAATTGATTCTACCCAAGCGAGCTTTGTTCCCAAGAGACAGATTGTTGATAATATTGTTATAGTCCACCAGGAAGTGGCTCATTCTATGCGTAGGAAGCAAGGAAAGAAAGGGTGGGTAATAATAAAGATTGACTTTGAAAAAGCTTATGATAGACTTCGGTGGGATTTCATCTCCGATACTCTCTTGGACGCTGGTTTCCCTATTTCGGGTGTTAGCTAGAAGTTGGCTTACGGGTTTTACCAGTATTGTTTGGAATGATAATTTAACTGATAGTATTACTCCCTCTAGAGGTGTGAGACAAAGAGACCCTTTTTCTCCTTACATCTTCGTCCTCTGCATGGAATGACTATCTCATGGAATTAAAAAAGTTGTAAGTGATGGCATTTGGAGACTAATCCATCTCAACAAGCGAGGTTGCCCGTTAACCCACTTATTTTTTTACAGATGATTTGATTATTTTCACTGAAGCGGATGTTGCTCAAATTTCTGTGGTGCAAGCTGTTTTGGAAGATTTTTGTGTGTGCTCTGGTCAGGAATTAATACAAGTAAAAACTTCTATTTGCGTCTCCAAAAATGTAAACGGGCAAATGATTGATGGTATTGTTAATTCTTTGGGCTTTAAGTATACAGAGGAGTTGGGTCAGTATCTTGGGGTTCTCGTCTTGCATGGCAGGTCTAGTAAAAAATAATATCGCTATATGGAGGACAAGGTGAAAAAAAGATTAAGCACTTGGAAAGCCAAGACACTTTCTTTAGCTGGTCGGGTTACCTTAATTAACTCAGTCATTACAACAATTCCTACTTATGCTATGCAAACCTCTTTTGTTCCTAAATCAGTTATTGGGAATATAAATTCTGTGTCAAAAATTTATTTGGGGCTCAGATGGAGCTGATAAGTCTATTCACCTAGTTAGCTGGGAGAATATGTGTAAACCCAAGAAGTTTGACGGTTTGGGGGTGAAGAACCTTGAGATTTTGAATTGGGCTTACATGGCAAAGCTGATGTGGAGATTTATTACAGAGCCAGATGCTTTGTGGGTTAAAGTTCTTAGAGAGAAGTATTGTAAAGATAATATGATGTTTTCCCTCTTATGCTGAAATCTCAAGACTAATCTCTTTGGAGAGCAATGCTAAATAGCTAGAATTTTGTCAATGATAATTCTAGTTAGGTGGTTGAGGATGGTAAGTCAATTTCTTTCTGATTTGATAAGTGGTTAGGAGGTACCGGTTTAATTGGCCATAGTTTACGTGCTATTCCCAGTATTTCCAGAGATTGGAGTGTCCCAAATGCTATTGTTAATGGTTCTTGGAAAAAAGAGTTCCTTAGAGACTTCCACCCTTCTAAGGAGTTGGACATGTTGGACTGGAGTTGCATTCCTCAACAAGATGCAGGGAAAGATTCTTTGATCTGGGATTTATCGTCAGATGGTGAGTTCTCTGTTGCAACTGCTTATATTTGCTTGCTCGAAGTTGAGGATAGTGTTTTTGTGGCTCTGTTCTCAAGGAAGAATCTTAACCAATTTAGAGAGATGTCATCGTCATTTGGTTTCTTCGAATAGATGCTCAGTTTGCAATAGTGGATTAAATGGTATCTTAAAATTTTATTGCGATTTATTTCAATATATTTTATACAAAATAATATGCTCAAAACATTAATATTCATAATTCAAATTAATACATGTTTAAAAATATTCTCAAATATAATAGCATATATTTTATTTTTTATTTTAATTATAAAAAAATTAATTAAATTATATATTTTTAATTTTTAAAAAATCAAAATGTATTTTTTTAAAATATTACAATATTCATTTCTTAAGTAAAATAATAATTTTTTAATATATATCAAAATAATTTATATAAAAAATTTATGCAAAGACAACTAAATTTAATTTTATCAAATATATTTAATTTTATACTTGTAAATACATATTAGTATTCTATATAAAATTTTATAAGAATAAAAACATATAATTAAAAGTGGTCAAATGACATTCTTTTAATAGCTAACAATTTATCCCAAGTTCAAGCTTGGTGAAGACAAATTCAGTATTTTTTTGACATTTTCAGCAATTAATTAATAGGTCTAACTGGTTCACGAATTTACCGGTCGAACAGGTCAGATCAGACCGATTTTAATAACCATAATGAGAAGAATTGTGGTGTAGTTGTTTTTTGTTCTTATTTTTTATTCCAATTTTAATTAAAAATATTTTTAAAATTTAGGAAAAAAAGGCTTAAATTATTTGATAAACTTGCTTGACGCTAATTCATAAAAATCTCCATTGGCATAATGAATTTATGTGATATTAGATAATTTCCATAAAAAATGAATACAATGTTAAAATATACATATAAAAGAAATATTAGAATTAAAAGCTTCAAAAAATGAAAGTGTTGAAATTAATTAAAAAAAATATTGGACTTTGAATTGAAATAATTCCATAAGGTGAAATTTTTTCATATTCTCCTTTATATTTTTATAAAACAGAACTTAATTTACTGAGTTCAAATAATAACTGATTCCCCCTAATTACAATGATCTCCCTCTCATCTCCTGCTGCTCCAGTAATTTTATTAAGTTTGAAACTCCCTCTAATTTTGCGCCATTAAAAAAAAATTGTGGAAACGACGGGCAAGAAACAGAAAACGGAGAGGCAGAGAAGCAAAGGAAGCATGGGCGATGTCGTTAACAGTAACGGCAACTCCAATGCTACGTCTCTCTGTCCTATCTGCTACGAAGATATGAAGCCCGCCCATGAAATTCTCCAAGCCATCTCCATCTGCGGCCATGTCTTCCACCAACTCTGGTACTTAGATTTTTAATCAATTTTCTATATGTGATCTATTATATTCGGATTTTATCTGATTTATATTTGAAATCCTAGCCTACAGACTTGATTCTTGTACTGTTCAACGAATTTCACTTGTCCTGTGTGCAAGCGAAGCTGCAACAGAAGTAATTCTGTGCGGCTTTATTTCCAGTCCGTGGGGGATCTAAACGAAAAGCCTGTTTCTCAGATTCTGATTCATTGCGACGAGTTGCGTGCGCAAGTGAAGAAATTGGAGATGAAGGTGTCCTCTCTGGATTTAGTTGTAGAGAGTCAAGCAAAGGAAATCAAACGGCTCGTTGAGGTAAATTTTATTTCTTTATTATGATTATTTGCATAATTATCAAAGATAATTTATCGTAGATAACATAATTAGCAAAGATAATTTGTTGAAATATATGCATTTTTCCGTTTGAATTTAACTAATTTCAGCATTTGAATTGGAATCGATTGAAATTTGATAAAATTAAAAGAGTTGATAAAAAAAGCGAATGTGAAAAAGTTGGGTATTTTGTTTCATTAGACAGAAGTTGGTGGATGAGAAAAGAATTCGGGTTTCAATTTAATTTAACAAGTACAATTGTGTGGTGTGGCTATTTCATTGAATAAGTACTAATATGTTTTCTACTGTTAAATGCTGAGTTTTGTATGTATAGTCTTCTCTTCCATGGCTGTGAATGTGCTGGAAAGACAAGGTAAAATATATCAAATAGTAAAAGGGACAAAAAAATATTACTAATTTAAGTTTGTTTTGCCTATATAAGATTGATGATTCTCAATTCATGCAAATGTATCTGGTAGATGTGAGGACGTTATTGAGAAACCTTATTTGACCAAGAATCATTCTTATGCTACTTGTATCATCAATCATGTTACTTATATTGTCGAACATAAATTTGGGACTTGGTTTGAGCATATTGACCTCGTAGGCTACAGAACAGTATCTTCTTGCCAAACAAACAGGGGAAAAAGGTGGTGTGATTAACATTAATAATTAGATTTACAGAGTTAATGATAGTATTTAAGAACTCCGAGATTCTTTTTTCAACCTTTTAGTGTCTCATTATTCTCTAATGCATATGGACTGTTCGTTTGGCCATTTATTTCATGATAGCAGAAGGCATTCTTGAAATGATGAGTCGCCTTGTTCATTTCACATGATTACAAGAGATGCTATTGTACCTGATTTATATTTTTCAATTTCGAAATTATGCATCATTCATCGTTCATAATTGCTCTTCAATGCCATGAGTAGCTCTGTTTGAAATTCTAAACTGTGCTAGTTAGGTTTTTTGCATTCTTATGATGGTCAGCGTATTCATGATATTGGCTGGCTTGGACTAGTAATGGTGGGATTTGGTTTAGATTTATTACCTATTAATGACTAAAATACAGAAAACGATGCATACTATAGGAGAATTATATGTCCAAGAACCGTGCTATGCTTCACTTAATGGCGAATGGTCACTCCATGGATGGAAGCAACAAATGCCTGTCATTGACTGTAGATCCAAAGGAGCAAACGTATAATGGTTTGGTGAACTCAAACACAGACACTGCAGCACTGCAAATCTCCGAATCAAAACCAGAAGGAACTGCAACGCTTCAGTCTGTTGACCCATGTACTTTAGATCACTGCATAACCATAATAAGTGGAATGAAAGGTGTTGATCACAGCCTATACAATGCTGCAATAGATTTATTTCAGGATGCTCATTGGAGAAATATATTCGTATCATTAAAAAGTGAAAGACGGCTTGCGTGGTTGAATGCGATGTGCTTTAGTGTTCCTCGATGGAGGGTCTAGATGGCAATGTCTTGCAATCGTGCTGTAAATAGTTTCTAAGGTTTCAGTTAATAGGGGAAGAGTTATTTAACCAGTACTCCTATTTTGGTTGCAAGTAAGTTTATTAAATTATGACAAGTTTGTGCATTAACTAACTAGAGCAAACCGATGAAACTCAAAATAGTAGACTTCCCAAGTATTTAGCTAATTTTGGAAGAAATTAAAGTTTTTCATGGATGTTTTCGCCTACTTCAAAAATACTTTCGAAGTTCGTTTACTAAAGAATGTGCAGCTTCGTACTCATTTTCAATCACGGCACAAGGTTATTTGAGATTCAAATAATGTGAATGTCTGTTCTGAATGGTATTTGAACCGTTTAAATTTAATAGGTCAGCCAATGCAACATGAACGAATTTTAAAACGGGGGTTTTGTTGAATATTAAAAGAAAAAAAAAATCTGAAATTTTTAAAATTAAGCTTGAAATTATTTTCAGAAACTGACACTGGAATTGATCTCTTTAATTGGGGAATTGCTAATGAAACACATAGAGTTAGATCCTATATACTTGCACTTCCTTGGGAATCATGGACGTGTTCTGAAAATTTCCTTGAAAGTGAGTGAGAGAACTTCCTCAGCCAACCAACAGAAATGATGAAGGATGGAGTCAAAGTAAGCCATCAACCAATGACTTGTGGTGAAAACAATGGAATTTGGCACCAATGCTTGGGATTGTTTCAATCTCATTTGGTAGCTTTAATGTCTCTGAATTGCAGGCTTTTGAGTCTCCATTCATCTGCTTCATGTGTTGAGTATTCTCACTCTGGAGTTTCTTCGGGCTGGCACTCTGTTGAACTTTTGGCATAGCCTGAAAAAATCGCATCCAACCTCTGGCGGAGCCAGGCAACAACCAGTCCTACCTATTGAATTTCTTTTACGCTACTTAACATCTACTTGATATCGAGTTCTGATAGATTTTTGAGCTCTGTTTTTTGCAGCCTCTAGATGATGCCACAAACTATGGCCAAGAAGGATGAACGGTATTGAATAGGAATAGCAATGGGTCAGAATTTTCCGTTCCCGTTCCCGACTCCAAAACTTTGCCCGGAAAGTTTTTTTTGATCATAGTCCCTGCGCCACATGGGGACGGGGATTTCCGACCCCGATCCGATCCTCAATTCTTATTAAAAAAATTTATTTTATTTTAAGATTAAAAATATTTTTTATTTTAATTAATTAGTTAATTATATAATTGATTAAATAAAAAATATTTTTTACTTTAATAGGTGTTATATTTTATTTTATTATTTTTAAAAAATATTAATTATGTTAAAGTATAAATAATAATAATAATAATAGTAATTATATATATATATATATATAATATTAGGGGCGAGGTTGGAGTAGAGGATGTATATCATCCGCCCCGTTTCTGTCACAAAAAATTTCTCGACGAGGACGGAGAATAAAAATTATTAAAAACTACCCCGTTTGGAGCGAGGTCAGGACAAAGCACAAATAATGTATGAAAATATGGAGATAAGACGATTATCTAACTCTCAAAGCAAAAGAATAAGAGCAAAATCAAGAAACTTAATTTTGCTGATATTAGCATGCAGACAATAGCAATTAATATACCTTTTTTTTCCAAAATTTGATGAGGTTTTCCAGAGAAGAAGTATTTGCATTTTTGGTCTTCATGAGTTCGCCTACAACATCGGCAGGGCTAACTTGAACTTCTTTGATAAGCAAATCAATACAAGAGAGGATGATCAAAAAATATCCAAGTAATTGGCTGCAAGCTGCTTGAATGTGGAGAATGTGCAATAGGATAGGTACATATGCATATCCATGCAACTAGCTCTTAGCAGCGCATGATCGATACGATCCTTGTACTTGTAAAAACAATAATTCTTTCATCTCCACAGCACACCAACAGGTCATCAATCGCATGAAGAAGTCCTGGAAGTGTTATAAAAAAAAATAATAAAACAATTAAATGACATGTATAAGTTCAAGTCCTCATTATATCGATCAGTAACTCAATATAAAGTACAGCAAGTCTCATATTGAGGTATATTAAGCTTTATTTTCTTTATAATAACAAGAACAATTAAGTCATACCAGATTAGATCAGCTACATGGAATTATGAATTTTCTATCTCAAAATTTATCTGTTTGGTCCACCTCAATATCGTGGGATTCTCAACATCCATCAAGAGGAGATTTTTCCTATATTTATATTAATGGTAAAACATACAAATTACATATATATATATATATATATATATATATATATATATATATATATATATATATATATATATATATATATATATATACATATATGTGCTATTAACTATTTCACTATGTATGATTGTCTATATTTATCTTTCTTCCTAGTCTACAATTAATCTGACATCTTTCAATATATGGGATCTACGTAGTACGTACCCATACAATTTTAAATGTTTTTCTCTTTTTTTCTCTAATATTTGCTATATAGACCCTTTATTTTTCTTTGTAAAGCTTAAAATTGTTGTCAATAATCTTTGTGACAATTATAACAAAAAACACCAACTGACCTAATTCTCTTCATTAACAATGCACTTTTTCAGTTCTAAAAGGATCAAAATGTTCAAAAGCATAACCAAAAACCAAATAAAACCCATTCAACACTTCGTATTAAAACAATAAAGAATGAAATATTCTCATGGAGAATAAAACAAAATCCTGTAGAATTTTTCTGTTATGAAAAGAATGAAAATGTTCTGAAAAAATCCAAATGGAGAATTACTATTTATCCCGTGTAGTTTGACATAATTCACTAGCACCCCTGAGGTTTTAAAATTATGCTATTTTTTTCTTTTATTTTATTACATTATATTAATAGATCATTCCATTAGATTTTTTGTTAGAAAAAACGTTCAATTTTTTAACAAATGACAAAAATATCATTTCAAGGAAAAACTATTATTTACCTCATGAGATTTGATATATGACATTAGTATCCGCCCCCTCTAATTTATTTTTGTCAGACTATGTAGTTTTTTAATCAATTTTTAATGGTTTTATCATTAATATCAAATTTAGATAATTAACAAATATCAGAACTACCCCTTAACCTACTTTCTTTATACTATTAAAGTATAAAATAGTAAAGTTTCTTTCTTTTTCTCATTTTTTTCTATCTTCCTAAAAATTAGAGTAAACTTATAAATTAATTGGATATTCTTGTACTAATAATTAATAATTTCTAGAAAAACTTTATTTAACAAGAATAGAATAAAATCAACTTACAATTTTAATGTTTTATATGAAATAATTAAATGAATATCTCATACTTTTGAAATTAATTTCAAGAATTGAATTATAACATTTTATAGTTCAAATTCATATTTTTTTTCCATTTAAACCAAGGTCATGAAAAAATAAAAGATAGAAAAAATGAGAAAAAAGTAAAACGCTTAACAATCTTCCATTTTAATATTATGAAGAAAGTAAATTAAGAAATAGTTCTGACATTTGTTAATTATCTTGCTCTAATATTAACGACAAAACCATTAAAAATTGACAAAATGATTATATAGTTTGACAGAAATAAAATAGATGAGACAAATAGTATAATTTTATAACCTCAATGGGTAAATAGAAAATTTTCCTTAAAAGGGTATTTTTATCATTTGTTAAAAATTTAATGTTTTTTTAACAAAAAATCTAACAAAATAGTATAATTTTAAAACTTCAAGGGGTAAATATCATTTGTTAAAAATTTAACGTTTTTTTAACAAAAAATCTAACAAAATAGTATAATTTTAAAACCTCAAGGGGTAAATAGTAATTTTCCTTTAAGAAAGTATTTTTGTCATTTGTTAAAAATTTAACATTTTTTAACAAAAAATATAACAAAAGAATCTATTAGTATAATATGATAAAATAGATTGAACAAATAATATAATTTTAAAATCTTATGGGAGTACTAGTGAATTATGTCAAAACACATGAAGTAAGTAGTAATTGTCCCAAATCCAAAGTGAAGTTGTAACGTCTACAAGTTATGGTATGAAATTTAGATGTTAATAAAGATATATTAAGAGTATATGAGAGATTTATAGTGATTAAAGGTTTTGGTAATATGAAAATAATAAAAAAAAATGAGAAAAAGTGAAGTTCCAAGCGTTCACGCCTATGATAGAGGTAATCACAACCATTAATGTCACGAATTTCAGTTTCTGAAAATGATGATCTTCACAATCGTGACACTATTGGTCATGCCCGTGAAGCTATAGAGTTTAAATAGAACAATTTCGTATTTTTGACAAAAACTCATAAAAATCAATCTTTAAACCCTAGTCACTAATCCTTTGAAACCTCAGAAACAGTTCCTTGTCAATCTCTGTCAATTCTAATTGATCAAATACTAATCCCCACCATAAAAATAGGTTGTAAAACGGATTAGAAATAAGAATTTCAGTTTAGAAATCAAAGTCAGAACCAAAGAGCATAAGAATACAATTTTGGAATAAAAAGCCTTCTGAAATTATCAATATAGAGGTAAGGAATGATGTTTAAAAAAATTGCTAAATTATTTAACTATTTGAATCAAATATTGTAATATTAAAATTCAGTTTAATGTCACACAAAAGATATAGTTTGAATTAAAAAATAATATTTAAAGAGATAATAAAACACAACAAAAAAAAAAGAAAAATTACTATTTACCTATTAAGTTTGACATATTATAATAGCACCCATGCAGTTTTAAATTTATATGATTAGCCTTTTATGTTTAACTTCTGTTAAACTGTATGGTTATTATATTAAATTTTAAGACATTTACAGTTAGTAAAAAAATATATTATTTTTTTCTCAATGAGATACTCGTATAATATATCAAATTTCAAATGGTACTAGTACAATAAATCAAATTTGTAGGAAGAGATTGATATAATAGTTCAAACGTTAGAAGGTAAATTATAATTTTCTCTCTGTCAATTCACCACAATATGATGTCTTTTTAATATAACATATTAGTAGAATGTGACAAAATATATGAGACAAATCATATAATTTTAATTCAAATTTTAGGAATATTAGTATAATAAATCAAATTTTATGAAATAAATAATATTTTTAAAAAAATTAAAGACTCAATAAAAGATGTGTGAAATATGTGTTTTTTATTATTTTTAAAAAAATTAAAAATAATGTTTTTGTTTGATTCTCATATTCTTGTACTAAATGGTACATACACATTTTAATGACATGACATGAAATCTAAACATCAGTAAAAAAAAAAACCTCAAAGATATAGACATATCATTGGTAGATTGGTAGTGCAAGTAGATAATAATTTTTTATTTTTAAGAAAAGAAACTAAAAGATTAAATTTGATATCTAATTTTCTCAAATTTGAGTATTTGATTTTCAAAATTACAACATAATAATAGGGCTAAAGAGACATGACAAAATAAATAATAAAATCAAAGAAAAAGTAAAGAAAAAATATTGTTAAATTTTTTTTATTTTTAAGAAAAGAAACTAAAAGATTAAATTTGATATCTAATTTTCTCAAATTTGAGTATCTGATTTTCAAAATTACAACATAACAATAGAATTAAAAGAGACATTCCAAAATAAATAATAAAAGTAAAGAAAAAATATTGTTAAATTTTAAAGTGTAAAAATATTAAGCAAATACCATATAAACACATAGAAAAGAGCCAAAGAGTAAATATCAAAATTGAAGGGATTGCTCAAAACTCAAAAGTGAAATTTCCATGCAAGTCATTTATAGACACTATTAAATTATTCATGTACCTTTTCAAATCTTATTATTTCTTTTATATAAAAATAGACCCATTTTTATTTTTATAAAGATTAAAAAATTAAATAAAATGTTCCATTTTTTTTAAATATATCGTTACATTTATTAGAAATATAGTTTTATCTAAAACATATATTAGAAGCATAGCAATATAGAATGATTAGAATCCCCTCAAACTCATCCAAACATGATAAATCATGTCAGGATAATTTTAGTCATTTATCAAAAAATGAATGATTGAAATTAAATCTTATTAAATAATATTTTTTTAAAATTTAAAATATTTAATCTCAACTATTTCTTTATAAATAAAATACTAAAATTATTTTAATATAATATATCATGTTGGGTGAAATTAAATTGATTTTAATTTGTAATAAAAATGGAGGTATAGTTTGATACATGAAAAAAGGAAATGAAATTTTTAATAGTAATGGTTGAGCTAGAATTGTGCACTCCTGTTGAACGTGGGTCTGTCTTAGTATAAAACAAGATTTCTTTTGATGAGTTATTTTAAATTATAAGATAGATTTGATCATAGGAGTCTCTTCTACTTTAACAAAATATTTTAAATTTGAGTTCTAAATATTAAATACTTTTAAAATTTAAAAGCGTGTGAGTCTATTAAAAAAGTTATTTGATTACCTTCGCATGATAAATTGTTTGATAACATGTCAATTTCTTTCACATTATTCATCATTGTTGGCTTCTTTAGGTATTGACATGGTAGTAAAGTTTTTCTAAAGTTGCAAATGAACCAAAGGGACTTTTTTAGTTTGCATGTTAATAACAGTTCGTGCTTTGGTTGTTGGAGTTATTGGGTGGAAGACGTGAACTTCACATTCAATACTATATTTGCCTAAAGCAGAGCTAGTGCAAGTATTGCAAATATAATTTTACAACCAACAATTCTTTTTATTTGAATAGTTGATTTAGGATTCGGATTAAGTGTGTTTTAAAAAGTACAAAACTATAATATAATCTAGTTTGATTATAAAATTAAGCTACTTCAATCAATAATATGTGTTTGAAAAAATATATTATATTTTCCTCCAAAAATGCTAGTACAAGTTGCATTCACTTTCAAAATTAGTATATTTTGATTTTTTTTAGTTATACCCTTATTTTTTTCGTCAAATGACAAGTTATATCTTTTAACCTCCAAAACCATTGTATTCTTTAGTGTTATTTTTCTCTCTCTCATTCAATTCAGCTGCCCCAACTCCCCTCAACCTTCTCCACATTTTTGATAGAGTTTGACATTGTTTATTATTTTGGATTAAGATATCTCATATAATTATATATATATATAGCCATAATATTGGAAAGAATTGAACGTAGATCCCTTTGACATAGAGCCCACCATAATTAATTAATTAAATAAATAAAAATTCAACAAAGTTGAAATTTACAAATGGTGGCAAAAAAATGACTTTTATGTTCATTTTTCCATTGTTTCTTTACCTATAAATAGGCAGAGAATTTTCATTTCTATTCACTGCAAATTCAAGAGAAAAGGAGGAGCAGTCGAGAAGGCCATTTTGAAATTTTTTCCAAAAATGGTAATTGACAAAAATAGATAAAAATATTTTTGGAGTATTTTTTAAAAATACTTGTGTGTCACTATTTTTGTATTTATTTTAAATTATTATATTACATTTAGTTTGAGTTTAGGGAAGATTCTCTTTTTGTACCTATTAATTTTATTAGTAAAAAAAATTAGTCAGAGTTTGTCCCATATACATAGCTCAAATCAAATAGTGAACCATGTTGAATTTTCAATATTATTTTTTATTGATTATTTTATTGATTATTTATATTGTTATTTTATCTGTCGTGCTCAACAAGTGTTATCAGAGTCAGTTTGTTAGTTTTATAAAATTCTTAATATGTTTTATGGTTGCAGTATCGATTGATTTTTTACATCAGAAAAAAATTTTATTTGGATTATTATCAGCTAAAGGAATCTCACAATGGAAATAAAAGGTACCAAGATGATTAATTTAAATGACACAAATTACTACAAATGGAGAAGCAAAATGAAAGATCACTTATTTGTGATGAAAAAGTATATATTGGTGCTTACTATAATTGAACTCGATGACAAGATATATGAAGAGTGAAAGTTTGAGTACAAACAAGTGTACGGATACATCCAACAATTCATCGAAGATAATGTGTTTAACCACATCTGCAATAAGATTCAAACTTGGACACTATAGATTCAGAGTGAATAATAAATTATCTTCGATGAATTATTGGATGTATCCGTACACTTGTTTAACATTTGTACATGTCAAAATTTAGCAATAATAAATTATTTTATTTGATAAAATTGACGTAATTAAGATATTAGGAAGAGACTTTCATAGCAAATCATTTGAATGAGATGCAAGAAATTATGGATCAGTTGTCCAGAATGAGCATAAAGTGGATGATGAAGTATTCACTCTGCTAGTATTATGCTATCTGCTAGTATTATGCTATCTGCTAGAGTCATGAAAATTTTTAAAGATTTAAATCACCAACACTTCATCTAATGGTGAAGTCAATATGAAATATGTTAAAAACAATATCCTAAATGAAGAAATAAGAAGGAGATATTAGAACCCATATTTTTCATCACAACCAGATGTTTTGGTTATAGATTCTAGAGGAAAAAACAAGTCTAGGCAAAGAATGCCTAGAGGAAAGATCATATGCAAGTCAAACAAATATGTAAATGTTGAATGTCATTAATGCAAAAAGAAAAGTTATATCAAGAAATATTGTCAAAAGTTCAAGAAGGAACAAAAAGATAAGAAAGTGAAAAGATATGACAATAGTGATGATGAAGTGACAAATATCATGAATGAGTTTAATGTCGTTTGTGATGATACTATCAATGTTACATCTTACGAGACTAGCTGAATAAGTAATAATGGTGCTACCATTAATGCCACATTTCAGAAAGAATTTTTCTCATCCGACACTACATGAGATTTTGGCGCTATAAAGATAGGACTTGATCTATCAAAAATTATTAACATATGAGATATTTGTTTGGAGATAAGTAATGGTAACAGATAATACCTGAGAGATGTTAGACATATTCCAAATATTCGCCTAAATTTGATCTCTACTAGAAGACTAGATGATGCATGTTTCTGCAGTACCTTTTTCAATAACAAGTGGAAGCTCCCCAAAGGTTCTTTGCTAGTGGCCAGAGGTACAAGACATGTTACCTTATATGTGAAGCATATGAAGCTCTCCTATGGTATTGTGAGTGTTGCGAAGAAAAATAATATTGTCTAATTATGACATAGAAGACTTTGTCACGTGAGTGAGAAATGAATGACTACCCTGGTTAAGAAAAAAAATGTTACCCTAAATAGATGAAGTACATTTGGACAAATATGTTGATTGTTTAGCAAAAAAATAAAACATTGTTTCTTTTAAGAGTCCCCCTATTTCTATAATGAATAATGTGTTTAATCTAGTCCATTCAAACTTATAAGGGAAAATGCCAGTCACTGGAAAATGTTCAGTATTTTATGACTTTCATTGATGACCATTAGAGAAAGACGTAGGTATATATTTTAAAGACAAAAGATTAGATGTTAAATGTCTTTAAGAATTTCATGCCTCAGTTGAGATAGATATTGGAAAGAATAGCCAATGGTTAAGAATACACTAGACCATTTGATGTGTATTGCAAAAATCATGGTATTCGGCATCAGACAATGCCTCCAAAAATACCGTAGTTGAATGACCTGACTGAGAGGATGAACAAGTTTTGATAAAGTAAGTCAAATATTTGCTCTCATATGCAAAGTTGCCTAAAATATTTTGGAGAGAATATTTACTCACGATTGTGCACGTGTTAAATATTTCACTCTGTATCCCTCTAAAATTCGATATTTCAAATAAAGTGTGGTAAAAAAATGATATTTCCTATGATCATCTGCGGGTATTTAGTTACAAGAAATTTGTGCACATTCTAAAAGATAAGAGATCCAAACTTGATATTAAAATATGACATTGTATTTTTATTAGCTATGATAAATATAAACTTGGGTATAGTTTTATGATCCAGTGGAGATAACACTCGTTATTAGTTGTAATGTTATTTTCGTTAAGAATGAGACCATTGAAAATATTGTTAGGATGAAGAAGAATGCTTATGATTCCAATGGTGACTTAATAGATTTGAAATTGATTTTTCTAACATTGGTGCCAAGATAGGTTGAGGATGAATATCATGTTGATCTGCCTGAAGAAAATATTGCTCTCATGGAAGATAATCTAGAAGATTATGATGTTCATCATCAAACACATTTGTACCCTTCTTAGTTCCTTCAAGAATGAACAATAAAGCAAGACAAGTTTCTACAAGATATTCAACAAATGAGTATGTGTTACTTAATGATAAGGAGAACATATAGCTTTAAAGAAATAATGACTAATGAGTACATATAGAAATGGGTTGAAGTCATACAAGGTTAAATGAAATCCTTACTTGAGAATAAAATTTTTGAAATGGAAAAACTGTCAAAAGGCAAGAGAGTTTTGAAAAATAAATGAGTGTTTAGAATCAAGTATGAAGAGAACAATTTTCATATAATATTCAAATTCAGATTGGTTGTTAAGTGGTTCAACCAAAGGAAAAAGATTGACTTTGATGAGATTTTCTCACCAGTTATGAAAATAACATTCATCTGTATATTGTTGGATTTAACAATAAGTCTTGACTTAAAGGTTGAGCAAATGGATATCAAAACTGTTTTACTACATGGTGATTTCGAATAAGAGATATACATGAAACAGCCAAATGATTTCAAGCATAAGGAAAAAGAGGATTATATTTGCAGATTAAAGAAAAGCTTATACGACTTGAATCAGACACCGAGAACAATAGTACAAGAAGTTTGAGTATGTTATAGGGGAGTAAGGTTATAAGAAGACTAGTTTAGACCATTGTATTTTTGTGAGAAAATTCTCTGATAAAGATTTTATTATTCTATTGTTCTATATGGATGACATGTTGATTTTTTGCCAAAATATTTCTAGAATCATTAGTTTGAAAAAACAGTTGAGTAAGTTTTTTGCCGCATAAGACTTGAGCTCAGCAAAATAGAATTTTTATGTGAAAATTATTGGACAGAAGCACTAAAAAATTATGTCTGTTTCAGGAGAAATACATTGATAAAGTACTTTAAAAATTTAATATGGATAAAGCTAAGGTAATTAGTTATATTTTTGCTAATCACTTTAAGTTAAGTTCCAAACATTGTCCTTCTACATATGAAGAGAAAGAAGAAATGGACAAGGTTCCATATGCTTTAGTAATTGAAAGTCTGATATATATCATGGTGTGTACATGACTAGATGTTGCTTATGCAGTTAGAGAAATGAGCAGATTTATTTCAAATCCTGAAAATGAACAATGATCTACAGTATAATGAATTTTTAGGTATCTTCGGGATACTTCCAAAATGTACTTATGTTTTGGAGATAACAAAACTATATTGGTTGGATATGAAGATATAGATATGGCTGATGATGTAGACTTAAGAAAGTTTACGTCAAAATATATGATCACTTTTGCAAGGAGAGTTATGTCATGATAGTCAAAATTACAAAGGTGTGTCGTATTATCTATTACTAAAGTAGGGTTTATCACAACATCATAAACATATAAAAAGTTGTTGTTGATGAAGAAATTCTTGAAAGAACGTGGATTGCAACAAAACAAATATCAGTTGTTCTGTGATAGCTATAGTATTATCCATTTTGGAAATATTGCTTCTTTTCACTCGAGATTAAAATATATTAATGTGAGATATTACTGGATCAAAGATGTGATGAGGAAAAAACTACTGCAGCTTGATAAAACTCATATAAAGAAAAATAAATCAGATATATTGACAAAGATTCGACCAATATCGTACTTTGAGTTATGTCAATTAGTTGTTGCAATGGTGGAACCCTCTATGTAGCCGAGAGGGAGAGATTTGTTGGTGGACAACCATAATTTTGGAAAAAAATTGAATGTAGATCCCTCATACATAGGGTCCACCATAATTAATTAATTAAAAAAATTCAATAAAGTTGAATTTTGCTAATGATGACAGAAAACGTGAAATTTTTTATTTCATTGTTTCTTTGCCTATAAATATGTAGGGATTTTCATTTCTATGCACTGCAAACCCAAGAGAAAAAGAAGAGCAGTTGAGAATGCCAGATAAAAAATTCCTCTGATAGGTGTAAGCTCTTGGAATTTTTTTTTTCCAAAAAAGGTAAGTGACAAAAATAGTGAAAAATATTTTTGGAGTATTTTTAGAAAATATTTGTATACCGCTATTTTGTGGTTTATCTCAAATTATTGTATTACCTCTAGTATATATCTAGAAAATGCTCTCTTTTGTACCAATTAATTTTATTAATGGAAAAAGATTATTCGAAATTTGTCCCATAGATATAGCCTAAATCAAAGAGTGAACTATGTTAAATTTTTTGTGTTATTTTTTATTGATTATTTTATTATGTATTTATCAATATATATATATATATATATATATATATATATATATATATTATAATATTGAATTGAGATATTTAATATAATTTTTATACTATTTTAATTCGTTTGTATTATGTAATTAAAAAGATTTATATAACATTTTTTTTATTAATACAAACATATCATTTTATATTTTTTAGTTAATTTTCTAAACACTTTTAATTCAATCAGCTAGATTATCAACTACCAAATTTTTAGCTACCAAATTATTAATTACAATTAAATTATCAACTTACAACTAGATTTTTCAAACAAGCCTTAAATGACAAAGTCGATTTGAATAGTAAGGGTTTATAAAGTATTTGGGAGTGATTCGGGTTTAAGTCTTCTTACAATATAAATTGGAGTTTAATTTTCTCTTTTATGTAAAATACTATTCAATGAAAAAAGAAATTTAGATGACAAATTTCTTTCTCATCGAGCACATAAAATCATATATACCTCTAAATAAGTAGAAGAGTAAAATAGGATTAAATATTGGTTGGGGCAGTTTAAAATTTAAATTGAATAGAACTAATTAGAAATTATATTTTATTATTTTTTGTAATCAAATCAAATCATTTTAAAAAAATAATTTCAATTCAATTTGATTTTAATTTGGTCTACTTTGGATATATATATATATATATATATATATATATATATATATATATATATATATATATATATATATATGAATCAGGCCTAAAGTTCAGTTTATTTTTGAATAAAATTGCATACTCTAACTTGAAATTGAATATGTTTGAAATGATAAGCTAATGAATGAAAGGGTAGTTATGATGGAATATATAATCCCAATAATTGTTTTCTTTTTTCCATTGAGAAAATTAATATTTATCTCATAAAATTTAACTTATTGTATTAGTACTCTTATGAGATTTAAAAATTATAAAATTGGTCTTATATTTTTTATTTTAGTTAAACTATATAATACTTCTTTTAAATTTTAAAATATTAACAGTTAGTTAGAAAAAAATATAATTTTTTGCTCAAGAGTATTACTACAATATGTCAAATATTAGAAAGTAAATAGTAATTTTTTTTTGTCATTTTACCGCAATCAAACATATTTCTAATAAAAATTATATGAAATGACATATTAATAGAATATGATAAAATAAAAAGAATCGATCATATAAATCTTAAATCTCGGGGGATATTGGTACAATAAATTAAACTTGAAGAGGTAAATAGTTATTTTATCTTTTCCATTTAACAAAGTGTTTTTAGTCTATATGCACTCCTTTCATTTGTATTTCTCACTTTATGTCATGTAGTAAAAGTAATTAATGGTAACAACATTTTAAATTTGATGTTAAATGGTATTTTAAAAAATTTCATATATGGAAATGTTTTTTTCTTAAAAAAATTCAGAATATGCCAATCCAAATTAAAAAAAAATAAAATTTGACTTTTAAAAATTTAAATTGAACCAATTTCTAAATAACTTTACCTAAAATCGATCCAATCCGAATAACCCAATCTAAAATCGATCATATCCAATCCATTTAATAGCTCTACTTATAAATCAAATCCAAAGAGACAGAAAAGAAAGAGAATATAAATCAAATCTAAGAAGACTAAAAGGAAAGAGATTCAAGATAAGGTTAATTTATTTGGGGCCGAATTGCCAAAAAAAAATCTCAAACTTTTACACTTTTAATAATTATATCTTCATTGGAGCATAATTATAAAAGATTATACAAACTATACCACTTTTTAACAATTCTAGTTTCCAACGAAAAAAACGGTAACTTTCACCTATGTGGATGTTGAATTTTGTAGATGTAAGATAATATTAGAGCAGCGGATACTTACTTGTTGAGCGTGAATCGTGCGCTTTCAATGCTTTAGGCGGAGATAAATTACTAAAACTTGACTCAATTCCACAATACGAACGCTTTTATTCTCTTGTTGTTGAACGGAGATGAAGAAATTCACTTTTCGAGAATTTCCGTATTTCAGAGAAAAAAAACTTCTGATGAATAGTTATCTCTTTTTCTTATATCTTTTCGTTATATTCTTATCTTCTTAAGTTATATCTTTTTATAACTTTATATATAAGAATATATGGGTCTAGGCTGGGTCAAGCCCACATGGGCGGCCCAATACCATAAAGCCCAACAGTAGAAAACAATAAAAAAAAAGTTGAGTCAACAGACTATACTAGAAGTCATATTAAAATCCTAACAAAAATATTATAAAAAAAGCCATGAATTTTAGAAAATTTTGCAAAAAAAAAAATCTAATATTTTCCTTCACTTTCCTTCATGCATTTCTTTTGAATACTATTAATTGATATTTTGACTTAAAGAACTTATCCTTCCATTGCTTATAGAAATAATTAAGATGATTTTTGATGGGACCAATATTAAAGAGACCATGATCACTGAGATTTTTCTAATAAGAAGTTTGACAGATTCATTTGAGAAATCAATTATCATTGAGTTGGTTACGAATAACTTTTCAGACACATAGATAATGAGGAGAGTGACAATTAACTATCGAAAAATGGTTAAATAAGTTTTTGAGTGATTAGAACTGCGACTGCAAAGAAGTAGAAGTCAAAAAAGGAGTGAAAGAAAATATTGGATTTTTTTGCAACATTTTATGAATTTCATGACTTTTTTTGCGAGGTTTTTTATCAACTTTTTTTGCTATGTTTTTGTAAAATTCATGCATTTATGTTGTTAGGATTTCAATACAACTCTTAGTATAATCTACTAACTCAGTTTTTTTATTGTTTTCCACAAAATTCGGCATTCGTGTAGGCGAAGGTTACAGTTTTTTTTATCTTCAGAAGCTAAAATTATTAAAAAATCGTAGAGTTTGTGTACTCTTTTGTAATTATGCTCCTGTGAAGTTAAAATGGTTAAAAGTGTAAAAATTTGAGATTTTTTTGGTTAAGTTACCCTTTATTTGAGCTAACTATTAAAACTGGGGTTGGTCTTCTTCGGCCCAAGGATAAAGCTCTTTAGGCCCTGTGAGAAATTGTTGGCAGCCGAAACCTCAAAAGTCAAAACTGAAGTTGAGACTTGTGGTAAAAGGTTGTAAGAGCGACACACGTGCGGGGTTCTTAACGGCAACATCCTTAATGTTTCTTTCCTTCTTATTTCGCTCGCCGTAGCGATTTAGCAAACATGTCCGAAACCTGAAAAAAGAAAGAAAGAAAATTTCCAATTCCAAAGTTGAAAACTTTATCTATTGCTTAATCGGAATTCAACATTGAGCAAGAAGAGAAAGGGGAAAAAGACAATAAGAATGGGAGAAGGGAGAGAAGGAGACTGGGAGTGCAGTGGATGCAAGAATAGGAACTACGCTTTCAGATCCTTCTGTAATAGATGCAAGCAACCTCGACTCCTTGTTGACACCAAAACCCCTGCTGACTCTAAATGGTTCCCTCGTATCGGTGATTGGATCTGCACCGGTTAGCTCTCTTCTTTTCTCTTTCTTTTTGCATCATTTGTTTATATCCGTATCTGGGTTATTGCTGATTGGAGGAGAATTCTTTTCTTTTTATTGGACATTTATTCTATTTTATATTTGACAGAATTAAAATTCTTCAAGGTGTTATCGTGTCTGTTTTGGTGTTTAGGGTTTATGCATTTGAACAGTTTCCTTGAGGGGTTTATTAGCTTACTAACTTCGTATTTATTACTTGTACCAGGACTATAATTTTATATTTATTGCCACGTGATTGCTAATGTTTGTGAAAGAATGATTGCCAGTGGTTTCTGGACCTTTTTCACTGTTTTATTTGGCAATTTGCTGAATTTAGGACCGAATAACCATTATTCAAAACCTTATACGACCCTATTGCGTGTTTGTAGTTTTTTTTTTCTTCAAGATATTAAAAAATCTAGGTGGGATGCTATTCAAAATTTGAATTACAGTCTTTACTGGGCTTGAGCAAATCATTTTTTTTTGGTTTTGGCACATTTAACTTTTTTTATACATATTAATTTAGAAAATACTCATTTTTTCACTTCTGTTTATTATCTTGCGTTGTCTGTGATTCTTCGGCTTTGTATTTTTTTCTTGTCAAATTGAAACAAAGAATTTGCTACCAATTGGGTTGAGTGGTTTGTGTTTTTTATATGTGTATTTTGTTATGGGATGGGCTGGGCTGGTTGGTGTGCGTATACATGGCTTCCTTTCCATCTTCGTGGCTGCATGGTGGGTTGCGTGTGTATGGCAATGGAATAGGTTGCACTAACAACAATTATGCATCAAGAGAAAAGTGCAAAAAATGCGGGCAACCAAAGGAGGTAGCAGCAATGCCAGCAGTTGCAATGCCTGGAGCTTGTCTCCCAACTTATTCACATTATTTTGCCAGGGCCCCAGGAGGACCAGAACAAAAGATGAATATTGGATTGGCAGGCAATGGTGCTTTACATCAGTCATTCCCTTTGGCCTCGACTTGGTCTGCAGGAGGAGCTGATAAATATGGAGTTCAGTCAGCTTCTACATGGCCTTTAGGTGGAAGCCAGATATCTGGACCTCCATATGCAAATCCTGCAAATCATCCTCTTCCAGTTCCAAAAGGATGGCGAAATGGTGACTGGATGTGTAATTGTGGCTTCCACAATTACTCTTCACGTGCACAGGTATGAACATGAAACCTGAGTATTCAGTGAATCAGATATTTTTCTTCTATTTCAGTTATCTTTTTGTGGTCTCTGATCTGGTTGTTACTGCAATTACAGTGCAAGAATTGTAATGCTTCTGTACCACCAGGTATGCTCTCTTTCTGATCCAACTTTAGTTGGTAAGATCATTGGCACAGATCTGTGGCTACGTGTTTTTTCTGCATGATGGTTGAAAGTAAAATGATTGTATGATGATTGAAATTTCTATTTTATAAAGAAAGCTGTATCGAAAGTGCAATGTTATGGGAAATGGGTGCTTCATAACTTTTCATTCTTGTTTCAACTCAGCATGATTAATTTGTGGTTCCTTTATTTGACCCAAGATGTTTTTTTAATTCTTGGTTGGGTTCACTCAATTTTGAGATACTTGAGATTTATCTCATTATTGTTGTCCTCTCATTCATCTTTGTTTCATGAAAGTTAGTTTTGATTCTGTAAAGTTATAGCAACCCCCCCCCCCCCCCTCCTCTCTCTCTCTCTCTCTCTCTCTCACACACACACACACACACGCACACCAAATATAGTGTTTATAGTTAGAGGATTCAAATTTGGTTGCTTGTTACTTACTAGAAATATTCAATTTTTTACTATAGTTTATATAAATTCTTTACGGTTTTATTTCTCTTATTGTCGAATACTTGCCTTTTGTTGTTTGGAATGCCTTATTTGCTGCAATTTAGTTATACTCTTTTTTATTCCTCTTACTGTCCTAAAGCACTAGGAATGAAGCGATTGGCATCTGAAGAGTTTTCTCAGGACTGGGAGAATAAGAGATTGAATTCAGGAAACGTATGGAATTATGTTGTTTAGGTTCTATCTTTTTGTTTTTCTTATGCAGTTGCAAATTCTTGCTTCATAATTACAGCTTCTTTTCACTATTCTTACTTCAATTATTGCTGACAGAATATGCAGATAAATGGACAACTAATACAATCAGGCTTTGATCAAATCGTAGGGGCTGCTGGTGATCCAAGACCAGGCATGTATGCTTCCTATACTAGTGTTAGTTCAGGTGCATCTCCAAATTGGCAAGCACCAGTGCAGTTTCCACATCAAATAGTAACTCCTGCACTTCTTGGAAAAGGGTAATGTTGATTCAGTTACTCCTCCCGTGTCTCTAACTTATCAAATTAGGTATCTTTTTGGGAGCCACTGAGAGTATGTATTACTTTTAACATGGTGACCAACTGCTGAGAGCAGGCTTTATTGTCACTTTTTTCATCTTTTATCTTATTTCCAACTTCTGATCTTCCCTTTTCTAATTTAATCAATGAGTATATGAAACAAGAACATTGACTACGGCAATGGTAGAACCTTCTCTGTCAAGTTACTGAAAAGTTAAGACCTATTTGAATAATCCCTCCTTGCATCTCAATCATGTAGCACAGATGCAAAAGTACTACCCTTTGAATTCGAAGATGGAACTTTTTATAATTTACAGCAATTAAAGAACCAATGATGTTGCATAAATTTATTATGGTAATATAAGTTGTAGGGTTGCTTGTTTACTAAAGGTTAGAATATGAAAGAATTATGCTTGTAACGATTGTCACCTGCTTTCACCTGCTTGGGGTCTGTGGTGTGTATTATTGAACCAATTATAGGAATTTTGCTGGTCTTATATGATGTCTTTAGATCAGAATAAATTATTGTGGGTGTTCATGTCGTTGTATGATGCTGACAACTGCCTCTATAGTTGATAGTTTAGTACTTTTTCCTCCTATTTTTGTAGAGCAATGAATAAGTTATTGTGTGACCTCATCATGTCTTCATATGATGCTAAGTTGCTAACAACTGTTTCTATAGTTGATGTTTTAATTCTTTTTTCCTCCTATTCTTGCAGAGCAAAGCAATGGCGAAATGGAGATTGGATGTGTACAAATTGCAACAATCATAATTATGCATCTCGATCACAATGCAATAGGTTAGTTTCTAATTTCCTTAAGTTACACCTACAGGCTTACCAAACTGTCCACTGAAAGTTGGCTGTTGTATCATCTAGTATGTTTGTGATTGAATTATGTAAAATTAGAACTCTTTGCATTTCATATTTTGTAATTTGTATGAAACGATTTTCTGTAATAGGAATGTATCGCTTCTGTAGTTAGTTAACCTTGGGATGGGATCAACCTCTCAACTGACAATCATAGTTGTATATTACTTGTTATAGTGGCTATTCAAATATGTACTAGTTTTTCTGTGTATATTTTATTTTCAATATTGAAGTAATGGTCAAAAATTTTCTTCCCCAAAAATGATAATCCTAAATTTTATGCCTTGAAACTTTTTTTGCAGAATGAGAGATTAATGGTGCCATGAAAAAAATTCACTGTTTAATTTTGGATTTTTGTACCATTCTTATAGTTGAGTGGATTACTCAGTATTTTCTGCGTGCCAATCCCCTCTTTCTTTTTTTTTACTGCTCCTTTTATGCACATTATTATCTATCTCTTTCTCACTGGATGGGTTCAATCTTGACTAGCTTTTTCGAACTTGATTATTGGGGGAGAGTAACAATACATGGAACTTGAATATTGACATTATATATATATATATATATATATATGAGAGAGAGGTGGGTTGGGATCAATTAACCTACAGTGTCATTATCTTAGCACTTCATCTGTTGCTCGTTTGTTTATTTGAAGTACTTGAGCTTTTAGATAGTTACCGGTGAAACCCTGATGGATTTTTGTTTGGCAAGATAATGTTTGCATCCCATCCTCATTAAAACTGCATGGACACCCTAGAGACACAAAATTTGGCTACCTAAGACATTATTTTGCATATTATGCTTATCTATCTATTGAAGTAAATATGCTTAACTTTCTGTAGTCTTCTGCATTTTTTATTTTAGCATTATTACACTCTGCTGAAACGGGAATTCTCATTATAGGTGTAAGACGCAAAGAGATGCCATCACACATCCAGTTTCGCAGGCTGTCAATGCTGTGTAGCCGTGAATTGGAGGGTTGATAGGTTCTATTTCATTTTTGGTGCAATGTTGCTCTTGCAGAAGGTGGAAGTCTTAGATAATCTATTCCATCCTATACCTAACTCATTGTAGAAATTAGTGGTGGTTGTATCCAAAATTCAAAGAATGTATTGAAAGCACGATTGTTTTCAAATCACGATAGTAGCTGCTCTTTTGAAAGCTGGTTTCATTTACTACAATAATAAAACATTATGTTTTGATTTGTTCAATTTATTTTGAGGCCCTGTTAGGTTCATTTGGAAATGTTAATTGTTGGACTAGTTTGCTAGTATTGAATCCCAGTATTTGCTGCCAAAAACAGTTTAGTGGAATTCCCATTAAGCAAATTTCACTTTTTCTAAGATAGTGGAGAAATCACAAAAACAAACACGGAGTGCTGAATCAAGGCTACAAAATTTCTAGACTCTGTTGCATTACACGCTATCTTCATGAATGAAATGGTGGAAATGTCAGCAAAGGTGAGTCAAGAACCCTTAAACATAGAGGAAGGAGGTAGAGGAGGAGCATCTAACAGGTAAAGATTAAGAGAAGGCCCTACAAACCGGAACACTATCCAGCCGCCGATCACGATGAAAATGGAAGCATAAGCAAACTTGTTTAGCCAAAACAGCAAACCCTTTTCTCCCATGTAAAGTTCAAGTGCTTTTTCTTCAAGGCTCATGTCCTCCCACTTTTTTGGAGGAACAGAAGCTTTAGCTATTATTGGTTGTCTGCTGCTCGAACTGTCTGCTCGCAACTGTTTGTTCCTCTTTCTTGAGCCTCGTTTGAATCGCATCTTCACCGTGTCCGGTGGTGTTATAGTAGATGGGGTTGGTTGCGGATTGTCTTCACTGCCTCCAGTGCTGTTGGTGGAATTGCATGCTGGAAATATTCTCCCGCGACGAGGTACAAAAATCTGAGTGTGTGTTGTTATTATTCGTGAAGTGTTTGTGTTGATGGGGATGGCTTGTGGAAGTGATTTTGAACTAAGGAATCGAACAAACTTAGTCTCCATTGTTGTCTTCTTGGCGCCAGCAGTACCAATACAAGCAGAAGCAATTATATGGCTTTGGTTATCCCTTTTATCCCTTACGGGATTTTGTCTTTGGTGGCCAATCATTTGGTGCCATGTGTCATATAAATTGAAGTTTGAAGAGGTTCAGTTGGGCCAGGCTTGGGGACCTTTGAGTTTTGACTCTTTTGAGCAAGTCTAGTTTGGGCCCAATCCAATAATTCTTGTTATAATCATCCAATTTGGATCCTAAGTATATTAGCGCAAATTATATCATGAAATTAACGTGCACAATGCTTCGTATATTATTAATTGGTACGATATTATTTTTTTTTGTTGTATTTATCATATTTTTCTCTTCTTTTTCTTATTCACAGAAATAAAGAAAAAATATATATATTTTAACTTCATTTTTTGAGAGATAAATTTTTAATTTGCATATTTGATTTTATTTTTAGTATTTTTAAATATTGTAATTATTATTATTATTATTATTATTATTATTTGGGATAAAAAAATATTTAATTTTGATTATTTTGTAAAAAAAATGTTGAAAATGAAGATATTTGAACTAAAAATGAGTAATATAAAGAGAGAGAAAATTAAGTTGTTGAATGTTGAAAATGATGAATTTGATAAAAATAATGAATCTACATAGACCTACAAGCTATAAATAATGAACATGCAAGTGATTAACCCATAAGTTTAAAATGATGATCGTTTCAAAAAGATGAACATACAAGTTAAATGAAAGTTGTAAATGATAAACCTATAAGTCATGAAGCAGTAAGTTCTAAATGATGAATCTGAAAGTAAAAAGTGATGAATCTGAAAATTGTAAATGATGAATCTATATATTATAAATGATGAATCTGTAAATTTTAAATAATAAATCTGTAAATCTAAAATGATAAACATATAAATTCAAAATGATAAATCTATAAATTGTGATCGATGAACTTATAAATTCAAAAATAATAAACCTATAAGTCATAACTGATAAACCTGTTTTATATTTATTAATTTACCAAAATTCAATTCCTTAAAAACGTGCATTTTTGTGAAAAAATAAAGTGTATAATACAATATGGATATATGTCCATAATATAACAACTCATATATTTAGGTACATTATCATCATCATCCTATATATTAGAGAAATTATAGTATTCTTGAAATTTTATTTTTACAGCTAACAAACCCTTATTTATTTTTAATAAACTAAATAAAAAATCTCAAAAATTATTCTAAAACTATTAAAATAATAAAAAATGAATAAAGAATAAAATTTGAAATTTGAAATTTGAAATTTTTTTATGTCCATATAAAAATGCAAAATAGAGAAAATAAGCTTCAATTCTAAATAAGAGAGATAATTCTTGGTTTTTAACTCTAAATAAGAAAGATAATTCAAATTCTTAAGGTTTCCAAGATCCTTAGTATGAAAGTGTTTACTCAAATACTGTTTCAGGTCAACAATACCTATAATTACATCATCATCAGCATACACTGCAACGATTATAATCGAGCATGATAAACTAATTTAATAATATCAAATTTTAGTTTTTTTTAAGGAAAAAGTAAAAAAATAATCTTAAATCATTAATATAATTGAAAGTAATAAGAAATAAAATAAGAAGAAATATAATAATATATAGGATAGAAAAAAATGCAAATGTATGTGGGTGGGGATAAAATTATATGAATTGACAAAAATACATTTCAATTCACAAAAAAAGTAGCATTTCTTGTTTTCATTTTTTTTCCTTTATTTTCCTGCGTAATTGACAAGAAACGTTGATAATAAACATTATAAATGTTTTCTTCGTCATGAAGAAATTAATGTTTGTGTGCCTAAATTGCCCTTGAGGAATTCTCAAAATAACATTGGTTCCCGTTACCTTTATAGTCACAAAATTCGTATTCTGCAACCCCACATAAGTCAGTTCAAGTTCGTAACCATTGTTTTACCTTCCTCGACCTGCAATATTCTGCTATTTCCGAATTGAAGGTCAGCCATGACCGATCTGGATCGAGTTAGGAAGAAGGATCCTTTCCTCCTGCAATATCAGCCGTCCGATCTCCGAATTGCATCGGAATTCCTTACTACTTGGCTCCCTTTTCTCTCTAGAGATTTCTGCCACCACTGCACCCAAATCCTCTCCGATCGCGTCCGCTCTCTTGACCTTGGTATTCTTTCTGCACCGCTCAGATTATCCCTAGTTTTTTTTTTATTTTTTTATTTATTTTTATTGAAGCAAGATAATATTAACCGTAATTGCATGTCTCATGTTTGTTATTTGATGTGTGCCATTGTGATGATTTAATGTGATCGTTTTCTTCATTTAAGCTCTGTCTTACTGAATCTGATTGATTTGGATTTTCTTGATGTGTGTTCGTTTTATTATTTGATGTGATTGTTAGGGTTCAAGTGGAAATATATTTGTGGAATTAGGGTTTTCCTTGCTTTTTTTTTTCCTTTATTTTTTTGCTAAGTAGAAGTTTTTGTTGCGGTATTGGGGAATTGTCGTTGCAGAACTTGATGCTGAAGCGGAGCCATCACATTCAGATAATTCAAAGCCTCCTTCGACCCCTGACGATAATTGTGACAACAATTCTACAGCTAGTTGGAAAGATGGAGATGGAGGTGGTGATGCAGATGACACGAATTCTCTGGGTAGTTGGAAAGCTGGAGCAAATCGGTGGTCTGAACCTGTTTCAGAAAATTCTACAGGCGGAATACTTGGTGAATCACCTTCAGTTGAGACCTCAAGCCATCGAATGTCTTGGGCTGACATGGCACAGGAAGATGAGCTTGTGGAGGAAGAGGAACAGAAGGATTTGAACGAAGGGGTGGTTAATACAAGTGCTTTGACTGGGGAGATAAAAATATCAAAGGTTGTTGAGAAGCCTCAGTTATCAAGGGAGCAAAGAGAGCACATCCGATTTATGAATGTGAAGAGGAAGAAAGATTTTATTTGCTTGGAGAGGATCAAAGGAAAGATTGTTAATATTCTCGAAGGACTCGAACTCCATACTGGTGTTTTCAGTGCTGTGGAGCAGAATAGGATTGTTAATTTTGTGTATGAACTTGAGCAAATGGGAAAAAAAGGAGAACTGAAAGGTTGGTTGCCTTGTACCCTACTTTTTTACTTGCTATTATTATGGTTATCAAAAAGGAACTAAAAGTGATATGATATTGCACAAAAAGAAAAATAATCTGCTCATATTCTGTTTTCATTCAATTGCCTAATTCATAGGGGAGGATTTTTTTTTTCCTCATTTGATATTGGCCATGAATATCAAATATGCATGCTATCTTTTGTTTCTTCTATGTATGGCAAATTAAATTGGGAACACTAAAGTTGAAAGAATGCTTATTTTTGTTGGTTATCATTATAATGGACCACCAAACTGCTGAGGAATGTACACAATTGTAAATAGCGGTATTTTTTTTTTCAGATTGCAGTGGTAGGTCTTACCTGCTGCTTTAGAAGGCATTAGTTTCACAGGAAAAAGCCACACTTTCTGTTGGAAGTTGGTGGAGTTAGTAAAAAGCAAACTCTTAACTTTGAATGTGTGTTCTCAGAGGAAATTGGGAAATGCTCAACATTCTATTGCTCATTTTTCTTTTGTATGATAGCCATTGTTCTGTCTCTCTTTTTTCCTCGTGTGTGTCAACAGTTTCATTTACCATTTTGCTTCTGCTATTTTTTTTTTTATCATCGTACCGGTGAGGCTTGTAGACAATTTGATAATTAATAAAGAGTTACTTTTGTGGCATCCATTATTTTCTCTTTTTGTTACATTTTTGGAATGACATAAGTCCCAAGTTTGCATCTTATGTGGCATTTTTCAGCATGTTGTTGTTGGATACCTGGTAGCAGCTAAATAGCTTACTATCAGTTACAGTGCTATAATTTGTTTTCTGATGGGCACATGCATTGAAATTTTGTTAGCTTGCATTAAGAGAAAATTGATTAGCAACACATTCATATGTCTGATATCCAAGTTGCAACGTAGAAGTTGTGAACTGGCTTCACTTTTTAAAATTTATCAAAATTGAATCATAAGTTTATGCGATTCCTGAGTATAGCTTTATTGTAGTTGACTTGAAGCAATTGTTGTTGATTGTAGGTTGTTAATTTTGCTGTAAAATCTTTATACTGCAGATAGAGGAGGTTCTGTTACTTCAACTCCTGCATGATTTGCCTATAGTTTTTACTGTTGTTGAAATAGACAATGCTATATCTCCATGTGAAGAAATTTACTTTTCAAATGTGCTCTAGAAGATACACATTCATTTATAAATTGTCATAAATATTTTCTGATTTCTAAATTTTTATGCCTTGGGTATATTTGATAAATGTTTTCTGGAAATTTTTCTGGTTAGTTGATAAATTATTTTCTTATCAATTGATTGTGAAATATTCTGGAATTTTCTTGCAGAGAGAACATATACGGCCCCGCAGAAGTGGATGAGGGGAAAAGGACGTGTGACTATCCAATTTGGTTGCTGTTATAATTATGCAACAGTAAGTTTTGACTCTGTTATGTGCATTTTGGCAATGGTTATGCAGTGATAATGGTAAAAAGTATTATGATATAAAGACCAAATGCATATAAAGACCCTTGTACTTATGTTCAACATGCAATTTGGCTCTCAAAATTTTGTTCTGTTCAATTTGATACATAAGATTTTTTGAGTTAGTTGAATCCTGTTGAGAATAAAATAACATATCAATTGTCAATTAAATACAATTTAATATTTTTATTGTTATGAAATAATTTTCTATTTTATACGAATGCATAATCTTCTTTATTGAGCCTAAATCTAACCATTACTCTCCTCAAGAACGCACCATCTTCATCAACAAAACAATAATTTTAAATCTAGGCTTTAAGGATTAAGTGCAATGAACGTCCAACACAGCCATAAGAATGAATCATAAAAAGATCTTAAAATTTGAGTTTTTAATTCGAAGTGTATTTTGTCCTTATCTCACTAATCATCATAACCATATCTTTAAATCAAACAACACTATCAACAGCAAAATCAAGAACTCAGAAAATAACATATTGAGCTACTGTGCAGTTCTTGTTGTCATTGTTGATGCTATGCACTGTTGACGTTGTCTACTGGTTCTTATCTTCATTGATGACTCCAATACCTACTACAACCTGGATTTCCTCTAGCTTTCAGGATTAAAACTTAAGTTTTAGGTCTCCATTTTCCAATCTAGTCTCCTAACCTTTTCTTGTTAAAACAACTTCCAGATAAGCTTGCTTGGACTCCAATTATTTACCTCACAGATTCTGTTCTCTCTCTCAACTCATTATCTTAAATCTCTCATTTTAGTTCATTGAAGAGAATCAAGAGACTTCACTGTGAAAATCAAGTGAAATTTGGATTTTCTTTCTGCTAACTCCATTTCCAGATAGATGATCTCTGTTTTTTCGTTTAAATGTTATGATGCATTAATAATAAAAGGATTAAAAAATTAAAAAGAATTGAAAACGGATAAATGGTTGAAAAATAAAATAATAATATTTTTTGCTTTTTCTTTTTCTTTTTCTTTTTTTAATTCAAATATTCCTCAGAATTCGGAAGGGTTAAATGGAGTAAAAAATAAAACTCACCTATTCAATTGAACAAAATACAATTAATTTGGGGGCTAATTGAACATTCAGTATAAGTACAAGGGCCTTTAAATGCATTTGGCCTAATATGGAAAATAAAACCATGCAATCAAATAGTTTAAACTGAGCATGCAAATTTATATTGAACAAAATAACAGTTGAATCTTATGATTTTAAATAATAGTCGGTTTGAAATTTGACATTCATTTTTCGTTTTTGTAACGTGACATGTATGGCATACAAATTCAGCAGATCATGGGAATCATAGTTTTGTGAAGCTGAAAAGTTCATCTATCAAAATGAATGATGCTTTCTGTCTCATGTTATGTTTATATGACAAAAAAAAAAAAGAAGAGAAATAAATGCTTGAATAAGAATAGACTGTATTAAGACTGGGATTCATGTAGCCTATACCATAGAATCAACCACCTTTACTTGTTTACAAATTTGATTGTCCAATTACCTATATTTTTTGGATTTATATGTGTAGGTTTTATTTCTAAACAATTTGAGAATTTTGTATTGAATCTTGTGATTTGATTTGATTCTCTGGTCATAAAATTAGGATCTAGATACATTTTTCAAATTTCAATTTGACAACTATGCAATGCTCTTTGATGTTCTGTTGTCAGGACAAAAATGGCAACCCATCTGGCATCCTCCAAAATGAAACTGTTGATCCTATACCTCCTCTTTTCAAAGTGATCATAAGAAGGCTAGTCAAATGGCATGTGCTTCCTCCGACCTGCGTCCCTGATAGTTGTATTGTTAACATTTATGATGAAAGGGATTGTATACCTCCTCACATTGACAATCATGATTTCGTTCGACCTTTTTGCACTGTGTCATTTGTTAGTGAATGCAATATAGTATTTGGTTCTAACTTGAAGGTTGTGGGTGCTGGTGAGTTTGCTGGATCAATTCCAATTCCTTTGCCTGTGGGGTAAGTCTATATGTAATGTTTTACATGAATTCCATTGCTTTCATCATTTTCTTTTTCCTTATTCTCACTTTGTAAATCTTTTCATTGTTGCAATGGTTAGTACTTCGCATACGCTTATACTCTATGCTGCTTGTAATGGAATCAAAATCTTAATATTAGCATTTTACCCTTCCAGGTCTGTTCTTGTCTTGAATGGTAATGCAGCTGATGTATCTAAGCACTGCGTGCCTTCAGTTCCTAAAAAAAGGTACTGGTTTAAAGCTTTACTTTAATTGTTTGGCTGTGATTGCTTGTTTTGATGACTTGTGATAATTTTCTGGCTCCCTTGTACTTACAGGATATCTATTACATTTAGGAAAATGGATGAAGCAAAGCGGCCCTTTGGTTTTGTTCCAGAAACTGATTTACAAGGGATTGAACCATTACCATATGATTTGCACAAAACAAAGAGGTTAAATTCGCCAAAATCTGATCCTCATAGGAGGCGGCAGCACATTGGGAAGGAGGGTAATATTGAAGCAAGAGGATTTGGAGAGAATGGCTTCCAGTCAGAAACTCGTCACTCAACTTTTAGCAGACGAGGTTATGCTAATAACCGAAGGTATAGGTGATGGATGAGCTAAAGGAAAAGGCTTGTGACCCTTTATATTTTATTCATATGTTGCAAGTGTTTCATTAGTTGGATTATCACTTGAGCAATTCGCTGTATGCGATTGGGATCTAGAGCAGTATCAACATGTTTGTGTTTGCTATAAGTTGTTTGGATGATTACATGCTAAAATTATGCAGCTGCAACTCTTTGAAGTTCTGATTTGGTTCTCCTAGTTTTGGTGATAACATAGTAGGAGGTGGTAGCTTGAGGGTTGAAGCATTTCTCGGTACCTGTTTGTGGTATGTGATGGATTTGGTTTGTAAATACCAACAGATTAATTAATTTTATTGTGCGAGAGTATTACCATCGCACCATTAGATTGCAAGATTTGGATTTCTATCTATAAATATGTGTAACTTACGAATATTTGAAAGCTGTACTGCGAGTGTATTGCCACTTCACCAGTAGATGCAAGATTCTGTTTGCTTTCGATCTTAGAAGACGTGGAAGTTGTGCTAAAGAAGTTTGTTTACGAGCGCATGAATTAAGTATGGTAGTGTCTGAGCTTCATAACATCAACCTTGTGTCTTGATTTGATTTTATCAGCACATTTGGATATTTAGGTCTGGCCTGATTGTTTTGGCTGTGCAGACTTTTGAAAACTGATTGAATGATTAAGCTCCAATGTAGTATATGCAAATCATTATATTATACATTCATCACATCTGTCTGCGGTTCAATTATATTTATATGGTGCCAAATTTTTTAGGGGGGCTTGTGATCTATAGTACTTGGCCATCCTGATAATGTGTAAATAGGACATTTATTATAACTGCTAGTTAAGGAAACTGGTTAGAGAAACTGATACCATCTTCATTCATTGGGCATGATGCCCAAATTTTTAACTTTTTTGATGTTATCCACTTAAGTAAAAAACATGGCAAAGCTTCATTTTTTTTTGGGCCCATTTCACTCTCACCCTCACTCTCTTTTTGTTCTGAATCTCTTATATCTAGATAGTCTATTGCAAAATGGTCGGCTTTTCTTCTCTGTGGCCTTCTCTACAAGTGAAGAAAGATTTGAAAATGAAACAGAGAATGAGTAGGATTTTTGTTTCTCCATATGAATTTGCCTCAAATGGCATCAAATCTCTTTATAAGTATATACTCGCTGCCTATTAGGCTCTGTGTGACACAAATATAATTTCGATAGGAAATATATTAAATTTAGCAATTGATTTTAATTTAGCTAAAATTACAAATATATATATATATATATATATATATATATATATATATATATATATATATATATATATATATATATATATATATATATACTCTGAACTATATCCACTGTTTGTCAACTTAAAATTTTGATAAATGTTAAATCAGTTGTATTTTGGTTTGTTATGTGGGAATATTACTAATTTGACTTCTTAAAATTCTTTTGTGAGTGTTCTGTTTTTCTTCCCCTTAATTGAAAAGGAATAGACAGCTATAAAAAAAAAGGGTAGTAAGATGAAAAAAAAAAAAAAGAAGAAGAATAGAAAAGAAACTCGCTAACATTTATAAATAAATAATCTATTTTTATTTTTATGTTTTACCCAAAACCCATATGGGTGAAATGTGCTAATTACTCAAGATTAGAATTTGAAGGATATTATTAAAAATTAGAATGAAAATTCATTCTTCACTTAATTTATAATGTAATTGAACTTATTATATTCTTATAAATTGGAGTTTTTTTTTCAATTTATAGATTTTCAACTAAAAAAGATCAAATTTGCAAGTTTACAATTGTGAAAATGAATTGAATATATGTAATTCAATTGTAAATGACTCCAAAATCACTGATTCAAATCTTATTAACATCATGCTATCTTTTCAAAAATATATAAAAAAATAGAGGAACAAAAAAGGGGAGTTGTGGGTAGGGTTTGCTCTATGAGGGAGGGAGGGTATAGGTAGTCTATTTCTAAAGAAGAAATAATAAGACAGAAAGGGAAAAAAAATAAAAAAAGAAAGAGAGGTAGCAGCCCTAGGAGAGAGAGAGAGAATGAAGAAGAGATATGAAATGATAGTGTGATGTATCTTTGGAGATTTGGGTAGAAAATATGAGCATTTAGATCATTACCCGAAAGAAAAGGATGTGTACCTCTGCGGCTGAGGGGCCTGAGGCTCCACATTTACATTCCTCTCTACTTCCTCACTCTTCCTCTTGAGGTAACATTTCTATGCAATTTTTATTTTTTTAGGATAAGAGAGACTTCACAGTGAAATCAATTCAGTTTTTTTAACTTTGTATTTAATAAAACACCATGTTTTAAAACGTGAAGATCGAATTTTAATTTAATTGTAACGTTGAACAGAGAAATTTAAAACTATAAAATTCATTCCATCTATTATTGTTGTAATTAATATTTATAAAATAAGCTACATGACAATTAATTTTCTGTGGTTTGATGGTGAAATTGCTTTGCATTTACATACATGAGAGAGAGAGAACAAAACCCATTGTGAATGCATGAGAAGGCAGAGGAAAATCTCATGATGAAAGTGTCATAATCAAACAAATAACACACAATCTGCAAAAGTTGTGCTTGAGAGAGACACACACAGAGAGACTGCAACTGTCAGAATTGTTCAAAAGGGAATGAGACTGTTACAGGATGAATTCAAGGAGATTTAATTAAATTATATATTACTCACAACAAAGGGGTTTTTTTTTTAAAAAAAAATTATTTGTACACATATTTATTATATATGCTATCATTCATTGTCTAATTAATGCACATAAATACATAATAATGGTTTCATAATAAATTAGATACATAGTGAAAAAGAAGTAAAAATGATTTAATTAAAGAAAATGAATTTGGCACCAAAATAATGAAACCTTTTTTGTTTAGTCCTGAGTAAGGAACAAGAAATACTAGTTTTCCACTAAAATCTCCACTGCTTCTTCAACTTGTGTTGCCTTTCCAGGCTTCTTAAATACAGTACATGAGACAACAGACAACTCAAATTTCTGCATTAGACTATCAGAAACCACCTTTTAGAACTTGGGTTTTCTTTTTTTCTTTTATTTTTATTTGTTCCTATAAATATAATTAATGAATCCAAGACAAAAGTAAAGCCTCATCCACACATACTCTCTTTCTCTCTCCTAATATATACTATATACACACACACACATTGATTTAATGTTTCCTAGTGCACAATTTCAAGGAAGAAAATCCTACACTAGCTAGGTAGGAAGATTGCATAATGATTTATCAATTTCCTATGATTTTTGGCACCATATCTAAAACAGAACTGTTTTTCTTTTTGGAAAAACTAAAAAAAATCAATAATTTAGTGATCTTGCAATTGAAACTTTATTCTTTTTCTTAAGTAGATTTTTTCTGTTCAATTCAATTTTTATATTATTTTTTTCTTTTCTTTTAATGTGAATATACTAATCATTTTCTAAAATAGCTTATTATATAATCAAACTTTGTAAATTCATTTATGGACTTTCCCATATCTCTCTAAATTTGATAAATGTTTAATTTCTAGTGCATCACCTCTACTTTCTAAACCAACCAAAAAAGAAGGAAAAAAACACAATTTTATAATTTTTAAATAAATTAAATATTAACTTTTTTTTAGTATAATTTCTACTCTTGCTGCTCAATCCTTATGAAGTTAGAAGAAAAGGGAATAGATGTCGTGTAAGAGATTTAATTTGCAAGAAATCATGTCAGGCAAATAAGTACAAGACATATCAGAAAATTGATTTGCATATTCCCTTGAAAAGTAGGAGGGAGAAGCAACTTTCCCAAGTAAAAATGAGTCTCATTCTTTTCAAGAATAAGAGAGATGACATTACCCTTATCAAGTATTTTCTGAATAATTCTGTTTGTTTGGGGAAAGCAAACGCACAGCAAAGAATGATGGAGCTATTGATGATTGTCTTCTTTCATGTAAAAATAAAAAAATTAATTAATTAATTAATTTTTTTTTTAAATAAAGGAAAACATCCACCTCTCTTCTTTATTGCAGTTGCATTTACTCTTGGGGAGCGTGCTCCACAGCCAATGAAAAAGGACTGCAGTGTGCAGATAATGCTGATACTGATAGTGAAATGGGTTTTTCTTTGTACAAATGCTCACCTCCTATTAACAATTTCATTTAAGAAAAAAGGAAAAATTTTTATTTTGATCTCTGGATTTATAATTTTTATATAAATTAATTATTTTAAACTAAAAATTTATTTAATTATATATCATCAAGTTGATGTTAAATATTTTATAAATGTGAATTAATTGAAAATTTCATAGATTGACTCTATGAATTATTGATATAGATGTTAAGTGTTTTATAAATATGTATTAAATTAATTTAAAATTGAAGGTTTAGGACAACTAATTGAATAAATTTAATAATTTAAAGAATTATTGAACAAATTTGATAATTAAGGTATCCAACAACTTTCAATTGGAAAATTTGATTGCACACAAAATCATAAATTTAGAGACATTATCTTTACATATACAAGCCAAAGGCACTCCTAATTTTCATAGTTGTGTATAGTAATCAATGATTTTTATTCTAATTCTGTAAAGGTGATTTATAAGTTTATTTATTAACTAAATTAATGATAAACTATTATGTATGTAAAGTAAAATTTATTTTATTTATATACATGACTTTAGACCATGTATATATATATATATATATATATATATATATATATATATATATATATATATATATATATATGAAGCTATTTAGATCCAATTTTAAGTTTTTTCCATTAATTATAATGGCAACCATATTGTTGAAATTTTGATTAACTTTTTTTTTATTATTATTAATGTTATTGTTATATAAATATATATGCGCAAGCACTTGGGGCCTACAAAGGGAAATGCTTGTTTGGGAATAAAGTTCGGTTGCTCTGGAGTCCAAGTTTTTTTTTTTTTCCTCAAAACTAACAGTTTACATATTAACAGACTAAAACTAATAATATTCATATTGAATAAGACTTTGAATAAGAGCAAAATACTCGTTTAAGAGTTTCAAAGTAGCTGAATATCTAGGTCTCGTACTCGAGACATCTAATTAAATTGAAAGAGTTTCGTATCAATTTATCTACTTTTTTTTGTCCCAATTGTTTCCTTTGTTATTGAATGCTGATGCTCATTCTAACATCATATAATCTTTCTTCTTCTCAGTTATTTTAAAATTTTTATTTTATTTTATAAGGTTACAATTAAATTTATTTAAATGATTCAATTAATAAATGGGTTGGATGTGAATAGAGCCCTTTCACATGAGGTAATACGACAATTATCTTAATATAAAATAAAAAATATATATTTTTTTAAAATTTTTTAACCATTAGATATAATTTTTTTCAATAATTAAACAATATATGCTTTACTTTAATAATATAAAAATGATAAATATTTTAAAATAATATTATTTTATGCAATTTAATATATAATATAGTGACGAACATATTAAATATATCAATCCATTTATAATACGATAATAAATAAATTAGATTCACGTTGAAAAAAATTAATGCAAATATTAACAAGATAAATACACTTGAGCTCTAGTTACAAGATTGTACTTGCCTAGCCAGAGATTTTTTTATACTGAACACCTTATAGAATTTAGCGGTCCCCCTTCTCCCCAACCCCCATAAAATATTATTGCAATAATTAAATATATAAATAAAATAATTATAAGAAGCTTCAAAATCTCTGCAATTCGTGTAGAGGTATATATGGGCTTGAGATAGGGTAATCAAAGCCACTAAAAATAACACATTACTCTAATGGAAAGATTGTGACATAAAGGTTTCTCCTTCTATGCAGGAGTAACCATTCTCCCCAAACACCCTCTCTACATATTAAATAATATTCATTATTAGTTTAATCTATATACTGAGTTGAAAACAGAAGGATGTGTAAGAATGATATTAGTCTATAGATAAGTATAGCATTGTATAATCTCAAAATCACTTTAAAATTTTGCCCTTGAAGTGTAAGTACAAATAATATTTTCTAGTATGGCTTTTTGGGGTGAAGAATAATAGGACCATATCTCCATTAAAAGAATAACCTTTCTTCCATGAGCTCTAAATCACACAAACCATCATTTTATGGCATTCATTCATTCATTCAGACATATAAATAGTTTCTCTCTCTCTCTCTCTCTCTCTTTCATTCTTTCCTTCTTCTTTTTTTTCCATCCAATATATATATATATATATATATATATATATATATATATATATCACTTCATGACTAATTAATATTTCTACAGTAGTTTTTCTGATATTAATAATCATACATGGTGATGCCTTTTGATCCAAGTAATTCCCACTCATACCCTTACTTTCTAAGCCCCCTTTTGTCCCTTGCCTTTTTATGAACTCTCTTCTCTGTCAACTTCAGCAGTAGTCCTTCTCTTTTAGATATATCTCTAATATATATTTATATATGCATATCCTCTTTTGATCAATTAGTTCCTTCTCACCATCCATGTGCTTCTTCTTATTCTTCTTCTTCTTCTTCTTAATTTGTTTTCCAATTAATTAACCTAAACATGGAACCTCAACAACAGCAGCAGCAGCAGACAGTGAATGTGAATGAGGAGAATAGCAGTGGATCAAAAGGAAGCTATGTGTGCAGGCAGAGTAGTACAAGGTGGACACCCACAAGTGAGCAGATAAGAATACTGAAAGAGCTTTACTACAACTGTGGAGTTAGGTCCCCAAATGCTGAACAGATTCAGAGGATATCTGCTAGGCTTAGACAGTACGGTAAGATTGAAGGCAAGAATGTCTTCTATTGGTTTCAGAACCATAAAGCTCGTGAAAGGCAGAAGAAAAGGTTCACTACTTCTGATCATCATCTCCCTTCGCATCCCACTACTCTTCCTAATCCCAATTCTAATTGCAAATCTGATCATCAATATTCCTTCCACAATAAGTACCCCGACTTCACTTCTGGTATTATTCAATTTTCTCTTTTTTCTTCCTTAATTTTCCTTAGTATTATTTTTCGTAATTAGGGTTCCAACTTGAAATCTCAAACTCTAGCTACTTAACAATGGATATTTCAGGGTTTTCTTCTGCTTCTTCATCTTCAGCTGCTGGGATTGCAGTTGGGCAAATGGGAAACTATGGCTACGGATCTCTAAACATGGAGAAGAGCTTCAGAGTAAGTAAAATTGGAGTTTTTTTTTAAATGACAATATATGAAAAACTCACGTAATTAATAGCGAACAAATTTCTCTTTTTCTATCTAATTTTTGCATATATATTTTCTTCAATTAGGACTGCTCAATATCAGCTAGCAACAACAACAATGGTACCGTTGGTAGATCCATGAGGCCCAGCTATGGATGGGTTAATTGTAATTCATCCTACTCATTCTTTGAGAAGCAAAAATCAACTAATGAAACCCTAGAGCATGAAGAACAAGAAGAAGATGATCGAGACCAAGATGATGATGAAGAAGAAGATGAAGTAATTAAAGCTGGAGAGATTGAAACTCTTCCTCTCTTCCCTACACAAAGAGAAGATATCAATGGCTTCTGCAGCATAAAGCGTAACCCTATCTGCTACACCTACAATTGGTACGGCTCTACTGATGATGCCAACACCACTTCTTCTCGTACTTCCCTTGAACTTAGCCTCAACTCCTACACTGGCCAAGCTCCAGACTCTATCTAATCATAATTATTAATTCTAATTAATTAATCCTCGTTGTAAGTCTTCACTTACTTTAATTAGGTACTACTAATTTATAAATTAGTGTTTTTTCAATTAGTTTCATGTGCACTTAATTAAGCCTGTGGTGTCTTCTTGCTATGACATTTGATTAAGACTTCATATTGTAAGCTTGACATGTGTCATCAAAGAATCTTAATTAGTATGTCATTATCTTGCCTTAATCCTTAATTTAATTTCTCTAATAATAGTGTGTACTATTATTGTTACTAAATTTTCTCTTAGATGAGCTACAAAATGTGTTGCTATATTATGGTTGAGTTCAGAGTTCAGACTTAATAATCATACAATTTTGAAGGTTATTTCAGGTTTACCATTCATTTAATATTAATTTTTTCATTAATATTTATTATCCAAATATTATTTAGAAAACAAAACATGTTAGTGGTAAATGTATGTGTAAATAGAGGAAAGCAAATATTGTTTTAAAAAAAATAAATAAATAAAATAAAGGAGACAGAAGATGGCAGATATAAATGGATTTTGATTAATATGGTACAAAACCCATTAATGGTTTGAGATTGTCACTATCATTAATTAATAAAACTAATTAATTAAAATCAGATTCTCCAAGAAGGAAATCATGGTCGTGATCAAACGGTGCAAGTTTTTCTGGAATAATATTATAGTTGGTTTTCTGTCACCTTCACTAAATAAATGTAATTGTAAATGAGATAATTAGAGAAGAAGTTTCAAAGCCAACAACAAAGATGTTTGGAAAATCTCACACCCTTTTCACAGAACGTGGAAAATCTGATTTCTAAGCAGAGATTTTGAGTGGGACCATTGAGAGATCAAATCAGTAATGGTGGAGCTGTCCTACATTTTGCAGCTCCTAAGCTAGGGTTTTGTTTATTATATAGTTCATTAGGATCTTTGTGATCATGATATAATTTTATACTTATCTCTTTCTCCGTTTCAATTATTAGATTTTGAAACGCTTTCTATTGAAAATCACAAGTTTATATTTTTGAATCATGCAAAAGTTTGTGGAAAACCAAACTTAGCATATCTAATATATAAAAAAAATGACAAAAAATTGTAATTATATATAAGCTAATTTTAAAATGGTGGTTTAGGCCATTTTAATAATTGCTGGAATTTTTAAGAATTTTTGGTGGATTTAATAATTTGTAAGAATTTTTGGTAGATTTTGCTGTATTTAATAATTGCTGGATTATGTTAAATATTAAGAGGAAAATGGATGTAAATAGAAGAAAGAGAAACAGTGCAAAAATATATTATATACATTTAATTTATCAAGAGTTGCTGGAGGGATTAATTTCATCCGTTATCCCTAAATTTATAATCTAATTGTAACTCAGTTAAGAAAATAATTTTTTTGTAACGAAAAAAATACTAAAACTATAAGAATTTAACTCAAAAACCATATTTAACTGATTTTAATGAATCTTCAACTAGAAAATGAAGTGAAATATCACATTATATCAGAAAAATGAGAATGTCGCCGGAAAAATGAGGTAAAATATCACATAATTTTTGTATTAAATTCTTAAAATTTAGGTATTTTTTATTAATTTTTTTTTCTAACTGAATTGCAATTAGAAATTAACCAAGTGAGAGTTCTAAACATAGTTTTACACGCCCTAATTATACATTTCATCATATTACTAATTTGCATTCATGAAAAAATATGATTTAATTGGTCAAGATACTACACCTAAGTAATTAAATTAAGCTCCCTGGCTTCTTGTATACCTTCATTACTATTATGCTTTAATTTATCATAATGCTGCCATCTTTAAATTTTAAATTTTTTTTAGGGTATGCAATCAAACTAGTTCATTATATTATATATATATATATATATATTTTATTTATAGGTTATCATTTTGAATATATATATATATATATATATATATAAGAAAATTAAATTAGTTATGCGATATCATGATCTAATTAATTAATTTTTATGATGTTGTATGTTAATGGTTCTGCATGAAATTAAATGTATCCAATTTTTTTTTTAAATTATAATCTGTTATTGAAGTCTTAGTATGTTGGCAAAAAATAAAAAATAAAAAATTAAAGCATCGGAAATAGAAGATATATAACGAATTGTTATTGGGATTTGGTACTGTTTAAACCAGTATATATATAATAAAAATTATCTATTTCAATTACATTAAGATAGATGGTTTGTTTTGGATTATGTTATTTATTTTTATCATTTAGTAGTTTATGTTAGATTAGAGATTTGTTTCTTGTTAGTTTGCTGATTTTTTCGTAATTTTTATCACCATTACTCAAATCAATCAATTCAAATTTTTCAGTTTATCCCAATTAGTATAAATTAGGTTTAGTATCTTTTTCTTCCACAGTCCAATTTAATTCTCTTTGCCAAAAAGTTATACTCGCATCCTATCAAGTCTAGGAGTCCTTACTCGCAAACTGTACATATAAATTTTTTTATTAGATTACACAGTCAACTACAATCACATACTGAAATTAATTCTATTTATACCAGGTAGGATCTGAACGATGATAAGACACTATTTCTTGAATTTTAAAATAATTGTATACTCAAAACTCGAACTCGAAATATCTGATTAAATTAAAAAAAAATTCATATTATTTCGTTTATACTTTCATGGATAATTTTCATAGGATTATCCTGTGAGGATTTATAACACATAATATCTATATATATATATATATGACCTTTTGCCTTTAGAAATCTACAGTGAGATGGAGAATTGTACGAACGGTGTAGCTGCCAAAGGAATTACGGTGACCATAATTATGACCGGCTAAGACATGCCTCCGAACTATATATTAAGATTCTGCTAAGTAATAAATTGTAGAAAAGATTAATAGTATCATATATACTTTTGTAGTTTTAATGTAACTGTTTAACCTATGAAAGAAAATTGCATTTTCATCCTTGAGGTTTGTTCTTAATTACAAGTCAAGACATTTTAAACATAATTAATTAAGGGGAAATTGAAAAGATAGACTATTTGAGTGATTTTTCAATATATATATATATATTCTTATCAATACCAATCATGGTTTATACAGTTCTTTTAAATTCAACCATTCTGCTTGCACCCTCCTATCTCTCACTCACATTTTCATATTCTGATATGAATATGCTATTAGGACCCATATTTTTATGATTTCTTCACATCAAATTTTCATCTAGAACGAAGTAAATGAAAGATTAATGGAGGAATTGAATTCAAATATATAAAAGATTAAAGTTTGAATTGCTAAGAAAAAAATGAAGATTTTCTGGAAATACATTAGTCCTTTATTTTAAGAAAAATGAACAGTCTTTTAATTAGAACTTGTTTGTTATAAATAAATTAAGAAATTCGTTTGAAATCCATATTTAGCATATTTGGGTTAGATAAAAATTCGTTAAAACTACACATTTTTAATTTTGTAAAATTAGTTATGCTTGTACCATATTTTATCAAAATTTGTTAATATTTGTACATGAATTTTTCAAAACAACAAGGTGTCAGCCTTTAGTTAATTAAAGGTGATTATATTTTTATATGAATTCATATATTAAATAAAAGGATTAAAATTTTGTAAAATGGACTTTTCTGGCTGATACTTGTACCTTTCCAAATTCCTATTAATCGAGTTGTGTTGAATTATTATTATTATTATTATTATTAACTTACCTTTTTTTAACTGCTAGGTTTTATTTCCACTCACAAACCCTACGAACATCGAAAGATACAGTAGAGTAATTCCAGCAATGGAGATCAATGATTACCCTATTAGTGTCCAACAAGAAAAGTTTCAAACTTCCAATGCAGAGAAAAGCTACTCTACCAATCGTGACTATCATGCAGGTTACCCCATAAGTTTCTTTCTGGTAGTATATATATCGAAGATCTAACCTCCATAAATTTTCAACAAAAAAAATAAGAAAATGTAATGCGAAAAACTACTAACATTTTTTCGTACACTTTCCGCTGTATTACTTATAAAATATTATTAATTTTTATAATAAAAGTTAATATTTTTTTAAAATATATATATATATTTTTATATTAGAAGTGTATAGTAGAAAGTGTTCGAAGAAGTGTTGATAATATTAATGTGTATTTACTGAGTTGTACTCTAATTAAGCGGTGAGTAATTATCATGAGAGTGGATGGTTATAGTAAAAGTGCAGTGAGAAATGGATGGTCATTGTACAAGCGGGGGTGATTACATTGTGGATTTGAGAGGAGATTGCCGAATTTTTGGAGATTGTTATACTATTTGGAAGATTTTCCTTTTTAATTTGAAAGGAGATTGCTAAATTTTTGGAGATTGTTATACTACTTTGGAAGACTTTTTTTTTAATTAATGATTTGATATAAAGTGTTCGATCAATTTATAAATTTTATGTATTATTATTTCAATGATATCCAAATTTTAAGATTTATTTTTCTATTTAAAGTACATTTAAATCTTGTAATGCACTTTTTTATTTTATATAATTACTTTTTATATTTGAAATATGTGGACCTCCAAGAAGAGTAGTCTGGCTCCATGGCTGAGTTCAGGATAGTTGTTGACAGTAAAACAACTATAAGCTATTCAAACCTCTAAACTAGTAACATGTGCTTATATGTGAAGATATGAAAATAATTAAGCTAACCCTTTAAATAAGAGGTAAAATAACTACTTTTTCTTCCCAAAAAAATAAAAAATAAAATAAAAAGTGAGTAGCTACTTTCCTCCTGAGGCTGCAATTATGAGATAGGCATTGCCTCTTATAAAATTTTAAAAATATAATTGATTTATTAATTCTTAATTATACTCTTATAATGTGCTTATTATCAATAAATATGGATGATCATTTCCAATTTTTCAATATACTACCTCCCTAATTAATATAAAAATATACTAATAATATGAAGGATAATTTTTCTAATTTTCTATGTAATATGAATGATCATTTTCTAATTTTTCAATATACTATCTCCCTAATATATATATAAATTCCAATCCATATTAAACAAATTTTAATTTATATGAGAAAAGGAGTAAACCTATATTTGTGTGACGGAAGCAACATATAAGAGTGTAATCGAGTCGATACAGTATCATACTTGAACGCGATTAAAAAATTCAAAACTCTACCTCAATCGTATTTTTTTAATTGTTCGAAACTCGACTCAAAAAATATTTAAATTATTCGAATTCGACTCAATAAAACTCGAATCAATTAAAAAAATTAATAAATAGTATACTTAGCTCCACTCGACTCTACTCAAAATTAACTCGAGTTAACTAGACTTGATTAAACTTGAATATATTTAAATATTAAGGATATAAAAATAATTTATTAAATAAAAAAAACTAATCGATTAAGTTCGGGAGTATTACGAGTCGGATATTATGGAACTCGAATTCAACTCGATTAATTATGCGTTAAATTCGAATATTTTACAAGTCAAATTCGAGTAGCTGATGAGTAACTTAACTCGTTTACACTCCTAATAGCATATAATTTTGCTTCTTTTTTACAAGCCTGCATATCAGACTTAATATATTCAAATCATCATTAATATTTCTTAGCATTCACTTCTTTATTTGATAAGGAGAAAACCCTCTCTTAGCCTCTACATGCAGTTGAAGCTAACGAAAATTTGGAGAAAACCAAACCAGTGATTGCTCTCCTGCCTAACTTTTTTTTGATCCCTAAAGGGAATCGGTTGGATACAAGAATAAATTTTGGATGGCTGAGATAAACTCTGATGATGAAATCATATAGACATTTAACAAAAGCCAAAATCCATTCATTTCTGACCTCAAATTTTTCTATTTCTTTTTTATTTTATTATTATTTTTTCTTGATTGTATTTAAGGCCAAATTATGAATAGATCCATAATCAGAGAAGTCCCCATCAACAAGATTTTGGATAGATGTATTTCTTTCTTTGGTTTGACAGATTTTCAAACATTATGGCTAACTATGACTCTAATGTCAATTAAGGCATTCACCTTTTGAAACACGGAGGAAAAAAAAAGAGTATCTCAATGAGGAAATTATAGACAATGCTTTCATTCCTGGTCTGATGGATTTTAATACTAGAGATTTGGTTGTGAATCCAACAAGATCTTCTAAGCTTTTTCATAGTTCAACTACGCAATGTCTTATATCAGTAATGTGAAGCAATTCTTTGGTCATCATTTTCAGCCAATTTCATGAAAATGGGTCCCAAAGGGTTCAATCCTAGTTGGGTTTTTAACTATTTTTATTGCAATTGTTATATTCAAACTTGGGCAATTTTCATACGCATGTTTTTTTTTTGGTACGTAAATTGCTTCATTTAAATGCCTCCTTCATCTTTCTTATTTTTAACTTCATATAGTTATCAATAAGTAGATGGCTATTCACCCATACAAACAAGGAAGCTTTTAGGGAAATGGGTGATGACTGATGAGTTGGTAAGGATGTTTATTGCTTGGCGATTTTGTCTGGTTCGATTACAGTTAGAAGTTACTCCCTCTGTCCCAAAAATATAAACTCCCTTCTTTTTTCACATAAATTAACAGAACTTATTTAAGTTATATGATTGAAATTATGCATATTTCTTAATATACCTCTACATTAATTAAGAACATATTCAAAATGAAAATTTATCTTTGATAATAAGACACATTAATTAGGGGTACAATAAGGAGTGAATACATTAATTATATATATTTTTGAAAAGAAAGTAGAATAATTTGACAGATAAAAATTCCATGTGAAATGGTTATTCTCAACTCAGTTGCATTTGATCTCAACTTTAGAAGCTATAAGCAGCTTTCGCGGAAAAGAAGCCTGTTTCAGTAATAGCCTTAAATGTATCCCTAAATGTTGAAAAAAATTATGAGAATTTGCACAGAATTATTACTTATAAAATGTGCAAAAATTTAAGGAATCAAGAACTCAAGCCATCCCCAAGTGATGTTTTTTTTTTTCAGATTTCTTCTACGTCAACAACTTCCAATGCCCAACAAATGGCAGAAACTTTAAAGAAAGCTTATGGTTCCCTAGCATTACAAACTTCACTCGATCATTCTGAGATTCAGAGAAATACACTGCCCCAACAAAAGCAATACATACTTTACATGATCAACATTGTTCTCTACATTAATTATAGAGAAGAATGTTTTTGATCGAATTCAGTATCTATGCAGTGACTCCGTACGTGGCAGCTGTTATATAACCATAAGTTTAGGGGCAAAGGGATCATAAATAGAGAAGAGTTGCAAGTTAACTCTTTCTCAAGAAACCTATATAGCATGACTAAAATTGCTGACTTGATCAATGCCTTGAGTTCTATGTTATGATTTAACAATTGCATGTTGACAAATGCAAGAATTGACACTCCTCTAAATAGCAGGATCAGTAGAGTAGGTGATATCTTACACAAACAAAATTCTGCTTGAATGGCCTTCCTTGATACTAACAATTGTGTATCCAAGTATATAACTTGATAACTGAACTACAATGTATTTCCTCGCGAAGACCTTTTCTGTCATCTGGTACTCAGGTTTACGAAACCAGATCATCTGCAATATGACCATGAAACAAAAAATAATATACATAGGGCCAATGATTGGCAGTAAATCTGAATCATCATTGGAAACAGATAACCTTGTTACCACTTAATGCTTAAAAATTCTGAAGCATCATTGAGCAAATTCTACTTCCTCCCAACATAAGCTGGCTGCCAATTTAGACAAGTCCGGAATCCAAAATGATAGCTCAGAAGACCCAGTTGCAAACATAAGACTTCCAGGGGCCCATTTTATCACATGGGGCTCAGTTTCATAATTCATCCAACTTGCGACCTGGATAGCAGAAAACATGTTAGCTTATCTAATAGCATTCAAGCTACATATAGTAAAGATACTATCGGGAAAAAAAGGACCAAGAATGATATATTAAGTGTAGTGGCATTCTATCTGTCCAGATACAATTCCAAGGTGTACAATTGTCAAATAGGATATCAATTGTATTGGTTTGTTTATTCATCTCAAAAGCAAACAAAAATTACAACTAATTGCATCAATAATATTATTCTAAGGGCTTGAGATGAATTTCTGGTGTAGATTTTCAACAACAAACAAATTTTTGCTTAAGAAACCAGAAAAGAAATAGTGGTAATGGTATTCTTAATATTTTCTCAGTCATGAATTTTCCAGTACTGAACATGCTGTTGGAGAACGCAAAAGATGGAGGAATATATGACAGAACTAGATATTGGAAATAATTTGTATGCCTCTCCCAGAATCATAGAACCCGTACCACCTGATTTCTTAAGCAATTTCATGCTAATATTCAAAATAAATCATTTGAACAACGACCTACTTATGTGGATTTATTTGATCCTTCATTAATATTACCACCATGTCTAATAATCTTTAGTCATATTTTTATTCAAGCATGAAAATGACTTCAGCTTTTTTTCATTTATTTTATTTTATTTTCTTTCTTTTTTTGGTCGGGGGCTGAGGGGGAGCATTTAACCCTACATGGGGCTCTGCAGTTAATTTAGAAGTTATTAAGATCAAAGTGAATAATTCAGAAGCTCAAAAGAATATGTAGCAGTAGGCTAGATAGTTGCCAATGTCAAAATCATATTCTGCTATGTTGCCAACAATCTCGTGGGGTATGGTATGCATAGTTAAACTGTGAATGAGAACTACAATGGTGAGTGTGAGTAGGTTTGCATGAGGAGTACGGGGTGCTGGGATGGAGGATGCAGGAAATAAAATAAGATGCTTATCATACTTCATTTCCATTCCTTACACTCCAGGCATGGACATGACCGCCACCAGAACCTGTCAAGATATCAAACCAAGAAAGTTACTAACAGTCAAAACAGGTAGGATTCTGTAAAACCAAAGTAATTTTAATTAGAGATGGCAAGTAAAATGCCATTTAATGTCTTCCTTAAATGATACCATTACATACAATGCCAAGGTTTCATGGAAAAAACAAAGCACACACACACACACTCATCTCCTAGAGGTATTCATGTATTTATATAACTAAATTAAAATTTACTTGGAATTCGAATGCTTCATTGTTTATGCTAGTATATTTTCAGATACCAACAACAGGAAAAAAATCAGCTAAAAACACCCAAGTTAGAGTCCTCCAAGAATAAGTGATGGCTGATGCAGTACCTGATACAACAAACATTCCCTCAGGGCTGAAGGATGCCTCTAACGTAGAGTTGGTTGAAACTGGTTTCACATTGTATGTGGATAGCTACAAGAGCAAAAGCGGAACCATGTCAAAGGAAGTCACTGAAGTGTTCACAAATAACCAGTCTAAAATCTCAACAAATTTGGGGTCGGGGGGTGAGGGTGGTGGAGGGGACTGAATATCCAAGTGAAAGCTTTAAAATTGCTGGACTTACAAGTGTGCCTCTGAATGAATTAAGTACATGAATATGCCCATCCAAAGTTGTTAGGAGCATAAGTCTCCCATCATTGCTAAACTTTACAACATGCGCATCATATAAATCTCCTCCAACAGAAAATATTTCAAATGGACCCTAAAAGGTGTTGAATTTTAACAGTTTAAGAGCATGCCTAAATAGATGTGGATGGAAAAGAAACTTTGGCAATGGCTAACACTCCATTTACTCATGTCAAAATTCTAACCTTTTCATATTTGCGAGAGTCAAACATTCTAATATATCCTCCAAAGGCAATTGCAAACACTAGCCCTTGATCATCATATGCTGTAGCAGGCTGGCCTTGTACACGTAAAAGACCCTATTACAGGGATAATCAGAACAAAGATGAAGAGGATGAATAACTTATATTCTAACATAAGTGTATATGCTCAAGATACCTGACACCTTTCAGCTAGTTGATCCCAAAGCAGAACAGTTTGATCAAGAGAACCAGAGATAAAGCATTCTTTCTGAGAGCACAAGCTTAATGAGACCACCCTTTAAACAAATTCATGAAATATAACCATCATGATGCATATTTGCAACATGAGCAATCACTTCATTGTGGAAATAAATTTCAGACTGTGTGTCAGAGACCAAACTTGTCATGATGACCTTTAAAATACCACAAGTACTTGTTATCATTTAATGAGAGAAGCCACAAAGATTCTGGAAAAATGATAGATGAACTAATCGTAGAATAACGATAGTAACATGAATGAATAATCTAACCTTAGTAAATAAAATTAATTATCCAAACTAAAATATTATTACCAAAAATTTTGTTCTGATAAACATACCATCCCATCCATTTTTTGAGGAGTATATAACAGTTGTAGGATGAGAAGTAAAGCAAACCAGATCAACCCCATACTTATTGCTATTAATAGTCTTTAAACATCTGAAGATAGAGAAGTTGTCTCAACAATCTATGCCAGTAAATAAAGAATGGATCAACTAAAGGAAAAGTCATAGAGCCAAATTCAGCAGTTTATGATGGATAACAAATATAGCTCCTACATGTAACAAGAATAACTAAAAGGCACCACAGCTCAAGTAATTTCATCACATATGGTTAATGCACAAAAACAGTCCAATAAGGATGTAATTATGCAAGAAAACAGTGGCAAACATGACAAAGTGTTCAATCTTGGAACCTCACAAAAGCCAAAACCTTGTGATTAGAGCAAACTCTTTCCTGCCAATACTAAATGTTTGCAGAATCATATATTTCACAAGCATAAACACCGTGTACCTAAACAAGAGCACTACTTGGTCATAGTCCCAACAAGTATCACTGCACCAAGCAATTATTAGTGAAGCCAGAAATTCAAACTACAGTGGAAATGGAGAAAAGCTCCATCTGTAATGTTGCCAATATCATCAGTCCTAGAGAGCAAATGGTTTCTTGGTGCATGACTACCACACCTTCCGTGTGTTTTTCCAATAATTGTCTTGAATTCAAATAAACATAAGTAGTTTCTGATGCACGATTGATCAATTGCCAGAGGACATATTATTTCTTGCAGTAGCCTCATCTAATTTTTCTGCCCCTTATAGAGAGAGAAAATGCGAAACCCCAATCCCCCAAACCACCTCCCACACAAAAATGATGATTATTTGCATAATTGTGTCAAAAGAATTTGCATTTTAACTGATTTAGCGGCCAAACCTTTCCTGTCCTCAAGCCAGCAGAAACTAATAAAAACTGCCTATCAAACTAACCTAACTGTATAAACCAGTCATCTGCAATGATTTATAGAAATCCAAGAACGTTTGCCCAGAAAAATATGAGTAATCACGGAGAGCAAATTATGAATCAATTAAAGCCAAACAAGGAACCATCTGAACACAGACAAATCAAAATTGAAAAAGCACAATAAAAACTTTAGCAAACTGCAAATTAACAGATACCTATAAAAATGATGATAAGAGAGCACGAGGCTTACATTGCACTGGCAACATCATAGAGGCCGATAGATTCATCATCACTAGCAGTTACAACAAAGCCTGCAAATTAACAGATACCTATAAAAATGATGATAAGAGAGCATGAGGCTTACGTTGCACTGGAAACATCATAGAGGCGAATAGATTCATCATCACTAGAAGTTACAAGATAGTCTGATGTCTTGTGAAAATCCATGGAACAGATTCTACCTCTCTGTATCAAGAAATCAAGAAAAAAATTTGAAAATAAGAAAAAAAATGGATATAGTTATGGAATTACTAATTAGGGTTCCTAAACTTAGAAATGAATTTAGAAATTACATAATCCCTGAAAACCATGCCAATTTCCATGCTCTTGAGAATCTCTTCAGTGAGCTCCAAGGATACTTTCTCTTCTCTTTCTGGTTGGGTCCCTTTTTTTCACATAAAAAAGATTAAGATCAAGTAAACCAAAAAAAAAAGGTACTAAATTGGAATTTTCAAAAGGAATTTGATACTTACCGATCATCTTTCAAACGTTTCAACAGATGATGTGATATCTGAAGGTGAAGATTTCGCTCAGTGAGAAAGCTGTGAAGTAAGCGATTTCAGGAAGCAAGAGAATATGGACGGTTTTGAAGTTCTTCGACGGCCGAGGATATCGCCGGAGACTGCCAAGAGCGGTGGCCGCCGGGTTGGTTATTCAGGCGGTTGTTAATTTGGGTTCTTAAACCGCCATGGCTGTGATTTTGGTTTTTAGGCCATACCTTTGTATTGGGCCAGATCCACCCTTTATCATGTTGGATCGGAGTAGCCCACATTTGTTTCAAGGCAGTTTTTAGGCCCTGTTTGCCTGTAATAATATACCAGAAAATTTACAAAAATAGAAAAAAAAAATAATACTAACAAAATTTCAAATTTATCTATATTTAAAAAAATAATACTAACAAAATAGCTTGATTTGTGGGAAAATATAGTCCTGGAATTTCCCATTGGTGCAAAAAACTCAAAAATCCATACAAAAACTGACTTACTACTGCTGTACCATTTTCCATGCCAATGAATTACTAGATTAATTTTCTTCAGTCATCAATAAAAAGGAAAAATTATAAAAATAAATCCTGACCTATAGAGGTATTTTATTTGATTTTATCATAAAATAACACATATATGTTATATAAATAAGTATATAGTCTATGTAACAAAAACCCATACTTATAATTCAAATTTGAGACTATTCACTCACTAGTACCAAATTAATTCCCAGTAATTATTGAAAATTCTGAAAGATGAATGTGAATCATGAATAATAAAACTAAAGAAAAGATTGAAAATTTAACATCAAATTAATTCAACAAAAGAAGAAAAAGTAAGAGAATCTACAGTTAATTTTGCTGTAAACTTCATAAACGTAGTTATGTGCATACATCAATCATATACACTCACACCACCTGCTGAACTAAAAAAAAAACACAGATATATATATATTTTCACATAACTGGAAATGGGAAAACCATTTCGGTGGTGGACTCCTCCTCTTCCTCCGCCGTCGTCAAGGAAGTTTTCTTGATAAACTCGATGCAGTCTGCGACGGCTTCTGAGTGATGAGGATCAGCAGATGGATAGTAATAGGATCTGGTATTGACCGGTGATGAGGCGGCGTTGATATGATTATGTGTAGCAGAGATCATCATAAGGCGAAAGACAGCTTCACGGAAGCGCTCAAGAAGAGTCGTAGGAGACAAGCGGGCGGTGTTAGTGAGGTTCTTGGTGTGATGATTGCTTTTTAACCTGGGGATGCAGAGATGGGTCTTCATTCTCTTAGGACTCTCTTCTTTCTCCATTGATGAGATTATGATCAGTTTAAATGATTGTTGAAACATATGATCATGGGATTATTTATATGAGAATCTATCATATATAAGATACAGCAGAGACACGGATACGGATATGAATACGAATATAAAAAACGGATAATATTTATAAAAAGTATAGAATATGGATACGCGGAAAAAACGTGTAAATATTAAAAATATATAAGTAAATTTTTAAATAATTAAATTTAAAAGATATAATTGTAAATTATTATTTTTATATAAAATTAAATAAAAATGACATATAATAATTTTATTAAGTGTCACATAGAGATTTTAAATTTTCATTTTAATCTTAAAAATGTATTTTTAATTTTTAAAAATTTATAAAATGCACCCAATTTAAAAACACTATACGCTATATATGCTGTGAGAGTGTTGTCCGTGAATTAGTAGTAAAGTCAACAGCCAACAGCCACTTAATAAAGCCAAGTTCAATTAGGCATTTGTCCTTTTTTGATTAAAATGAGTGTTATTATTCATAGTGTATCATTAGTTTTTGGCTGGGAAGATGCTGCTTGTCATTATATATTTTCTTAGCATATAGGGGGTGAGGATGGTCCCCTATTCGATCCCAATAATTCAAACTCAAACTATATAAATATAGAGTTCTTTAATAAATTTTTTATTACTTAAATCTCAATTTGATAAAGAAATGAAATGAAAAAGATTTCTAATTTGTGTTTTAGATGAAATGAATGAACTATAATTAATCATCAGTATTCTATAAGATTACATATAGTAATTTTATTCGTTTTTTGAGTCAAATAATAAATAAATTCAAATCAATTCGACCCAAAAAAAATAAAAAAAACTTTTTTGATTTGATTGGATCAAATCAGTTTCACTCCCCCTATGTGTTACTTTTAGGCATAATACCACATTTTAGTCTTTATATATTTTTTATTGAACTCCTTTATTTCTATTTTGACACATTGAACTCTTACACTTTTATTTCAATATCGATTGAGTTTTATTTAACAGTATAAAAATAATGTAATGGAAAATGCTCTCGCAGATCTATCGGTAATTATTTACTATATATATATATATATAAATTTAAAAGTTTTGTGATCTATAAGGCAAAATAAATCTCTTTATTATCCATCTTAATTACCAGGCTATTAAGAAAAATATATAAAAAAATGTCAATTAAAAACTTCACCATATATTAAGAGAAGAAAAAACAAGAAAATCAAGTAAAATTATAAGAGCATTAATTTCTTACAAATTTAAGTCAACTATTTGAAGATACACTTCATTGTGTAACTTCTAGGTATTTAATTTGATGTTATAATAGTAAATATTTCATCCTAAAACTATATATATATATATATATATAATTAATTAATTAATCTTATCTTAAAAAACCATTAAATTAATAATCAGTCGTGGAATTTAGAGAGAATTTTTCAGTCACTATATTTTTATACAGTTAAAATAGATTTAGTTAATAGGTATAAAAATAAAAGTTGATAAACTTAATTTATCAAAATAAAAATAGAAAAATATAAGTGCAAAATGCAATATTATGCCTACTTACACGACTTTGTTGTATATAGTGCTATTGCAGAAGCGTAGTTTACTTGTTTGAATAGATTTTGACAGCGCTGCATGCAGTGAAAAGTGATATGCTGTTGGCACTTTGTGATGAACCAATTGATGCATGCTTTGCTGATGAATATGCATGCATGCACCACTTCTGCCTTCTAGTTTTTGTCTCATTCCACTTTATTCTGCAAAAGTTTGTTTATCACCATTGCTATTATAGTTATGTATAGAAAAAGTTAATAATATTACTGCTACAAAGAGAATTATTTAATTTACAAAAAAAAAATTAACCTCCAAAATTAATACTAGACATGCATGCGTAGATGCTATATACGTGACTCTATGGGGAGCTAAGGCTAAAAGTAAAAACATATGCGAAGCCATTGGCTCATGGCTATCTAACATTAACAACATCAGAAGAAATGTGAGTATATATATATATGATTATTTTTTTGTCAGTTCAAAAAAAAAAACTATTGTCTTGACTATTGACTAATAGGGTTCACATGGTTGCATGTGTATACATACATATTTTAAATTTAAATGTAATCAATTATTCTTAATCACATCTATTTAGTTCAGCCTACTTATTAATTAACCATGCACCCATCTAAAAAAGAAATATTGTTATATTTTTTTTATGTTATATATGCATTGGAACAAATTTAATAAAAGAACGAACTTTAAAGTTTTATTAATTTCATAAAGTTTCTCGCAAAAAATTCAATAATACAAAATAAGTTATTTTATATATAACATTAAATATTCACGTATACTCTTGAAAAAATACTAAATATTTTATTCATACTATATTCTCTCTTATTTTCTCTCGATGATACATACTTACATTTTTAATATTGTTATAGCTATACTCACATGATAAAAAAAAAATATAGAGTATATAAAAGAATATAAGAAAAAAGATACTAAAAAGAAGGTAATTAGTACTTCTTATAGTGTTATAGTTGAGATTTTTTTTTAAAAAAAATGGGTTGACTAAAGTAAGTAGGGGCACCTATCTAACACGAAATTTGCGGATTATGGCTGAGATTTATGATATTTATATAATAATTGTATTGATCCGATAAAAATATAAAAATTATCATGTCATAATATGGATTAATATGCTAGCACAAAAACACATTCAATATGTTAATAATTCATATCGTGTTAGGTTAGCGTATTTAATCTGACACATTAGATTGTATTATACTAATTTAATTTAATTTATAAATTAATCGTGTTAAATATATCATGTCAAGTTAATACGTTTATAACTTATATACACATTAATTATATCATGTTATACTAATTCAATTCAATTTATAAATTAGTTGTATTAAATGTATCATATTGTGTTAATCCGTTTATTAAATAGGTCATGTTTGCATTTTAATTTTAGACACAATTTGTGTTGCGTTTAGATTGACCCTTATTGTGTTATGAGTATATCAAGACACGATATGAACTCGACTCACTAACACAAATTGCCACCCCTAAAAGTAAAGCCGATTCTGAAAAAATATTTTTTATATAAAAGAAAGAAAAACACAAACCAGCAACGATTCTGAAATTTTTTTGAACAAACTCATTAAATTTGGATAATAAAAAAAAAAACGAAGGAAGAGTGTGTGGATGCTAGGAATGGAGCATGTTAACTATGGTACGTGGGATTAAATCCCTTGGCCACGCTTTTGGATTTGCTGTCGGTTTGTTTGTTTATTAAAAATTTGTAGGCATCGAGGAGGCTTCGTCTGCCAGTTGTTGTCAGATGCTCAACTCTTTATACTCTGGAATATATGAATTTTAATTTAATGCGTAAATATATAAATTAATAGTTTTCACTTATTGTGGAAAAAAAAATTATTGCACTTAATTATATACCTATTTGGACTTTTGCTAAAAAAAAATTCTAACTAAATTTTTTTCTTTTAAATATATGAATTTGTATTTTCACTGCTTGGATGACAAACTTGTGTTATAATGACGGAGTTTAATCATTTAGCAACGATTATTTCTGTCGCTAAATGACTGTAGTGTAAGTTTGGATTAAGTTCTGCAAATTAGCAACAATTTTCATCATTTAGCGATATAAATTTTCATCACTAAATGACTGTTATTCATTTAAAGCTAAGCAAAAATGTAAATTTTTTATATTTAAAACCAAAAAAAAAAATTAGTTGAAGAAATATTAGCTAAATTTCTCAAAAATTCATGATTTTTTTTAATGAAAAACTCTGCTTATTTCAATTCAATTCATTCTGAAGTTTTAGACCCAACCTCATTCTCAATCACGATCTTACAAAAACATTGCCAAAGATTTTTATTCATTCTCTCAATGAGTCCAACAGTGGCCTAAAAAGTGAAAAAGTACAACCAAAAATTTCTTTGTAGTACATCTTCGTCACCCTAAATACTAAGAGCCATGTTTATCACATATTCTCATTTTTTTTGGTTTTTCATGTGAAGGTTTAGGTATTGAACTCAAAATTTTTACCTGCGATTATTGTCTTATTCATAAGTTTTATTTTTTTCATTTTGTTAAAGAATTCGACTAAGTTTTTTGTTATTTTTGGGTCTTTTAAGGAGGATAAGAACTTGCATAGTAGAAGCTATTAAGGATGTTAAGTTTGAGGAGATTGAGGCTGTTGGGTTGCCTTCTTTTTTGAAAATGATAGCCACCTTAAGACAGGGCCAACTGACTTCTTGTTGATGTTTTTTTTAGCTGAAGGACTTTTGTCAAGCATTTCCTCTTTGGTAACAATAAGCTTGGTCAATGAAGGAGGGCTTGCAAATTTCACATATCTCCTCTTCCCAAACCCACCTTCTTCATCATCATCAGAAGCTGAAGTTTGAGTTTTCTTCTCGGCCTCGATTGAATTTTCGATGAATTTGAGTTCTTCAATCTCAGGATCATCAACAATTCGTTGTTTCTTTAGCCATTGTAGTTCTTTCTTTGTTTGTTCTAGTTCCTGTCTTAAAGATATTATAGTTTTCCCCATGAATTCAGCTTCTTCTCTGGCCTTTTGAAGGCTTACCCTCGTTTCCTCAAGCTCTTCTTTCAAAGCTCCCATCTTGGATTCATTTTGCCTATTTTCACTTGCTCTGTCTTGCATCTAACCAAGAAAATTTTGCATTACATTTATATAACGAATTTTTAAGTAGACAATTAATTATGTATTAATCACAAAGCATGAAATACTAATCATCAATTTGCAAACTTGCTAATGCAATAGATATACCTAAATAAGACACTTAGTGCATGTATTGCTCAATTGAAGCATGAAAATATAGAAAAAAAAAACGAAAATATGCTCTCTTCAGCCATAAAAAAGATTGATCTTTCTTTCTTTTTTATTTTTTGCAATTCTAAATAGTAAAACATCAATTGTACATTATCAGCGTTTGCCATTTTTCCTGAATCTAATTGACATTAGAGAAGATGTTATAAATTAAATCATATTGTATAAGCTCCCACAACATTCATATGTGATTTGGTTCTACACTTACCCTCCACCATAGCATGACCTTGGCCAACAATTATCAATGCAAACTTTTTTTTTTTTTTAATCTGGTATCCGAATTAGTTTAACTAATTCAAAGCGTATTAGATAGGACCATGAAGAGTGGCAAAACACTTTAAAGAAAACACCTTCTACATGTAAGGCTAAATAAATAAAAGCATAAAAATATGGAGAGAAGAGGAATAGAGAGAACTAGAACCTCTTTGAGCTTAGGAGCATAGATTTCACCAGCTAAAATTCTTTCCCCAAACAACAAGACAGCTTCTTTAACAGACTTGAATGGAGCTCTAGTATCAATCTCTGCCCTACCCATCACTGCCAATCTCCCTTTCTCCATCTTTACCACTTTGTTGATAAAAACAAAACAATATATATATATACAAAGAATTTATGCAGGCAAGTTGTAACAAATAAAGACCTTCCTTTTAATAATAAATACAAGAGGCATGTACAAAGTAGAGGAAGATCTGAGAGATAATTAAGACAAAGGTTGTTACTGATGCAGATAAAAATCATTAAAGCAAAATTTCAGTATCAAAATCATGGGTTTTTTTTTTTTTTGGGAATTAGATAGTTTCTTCGCGTCCACTTCACTGGAATTTTGTTATTTGAAGTTGACAAGGGACAAGGAGAAGATGGTGGTTAGATCATTGATTAATTAGTTCTATTTGCAAAACTAATCATCACCATTCCTTGATCATGACTGCCCTCCTTACTAGTGGAGCCCTCAAAGTCACAAGTTGACTCCTTTCTCTTTCGTGTGAAAACCTAAGATAAATATTTATTATATATATATATATATATATATATATATATATATATATATATATATATATATATTAGTCAACAATACTTACCAAAATCTAATTAATAAAAAAATACTTATCAAAATCAAATTCATAAATTTAAGTAAATTTTTATATAAATTGGGTTTAAATATGAAGAAATTTATAAATTAATCTAATTATAATCTACTATGTGTGTAAGAAAAATAGCATTATATGCATAATAATTTATAAACTAATAATAATTGCTTTATATGCATAATAAAACCTGTCAAAATCAGGGGAAAAAATTAGAAGCTAGACACCAAATTTATAATGCGAATGGACATTTATTAAGAAAATATATGAATATATATACAGAAAAAGGAAAAAACAAAAACAAACTTAGTTGTATTATGTTTGGGTGTGGATAATTCAGTAATATTATATATATATATATATATATATATATATATATATGAGATTTTAATGGTTAATTTTAATGATTTCAGAAATATATGTATGACTCCACACTTAATTAAGAAATTGATTACGGGATCATAGTTTTTCTGCAATATTAGAATAGTCTTATGAAAAAAAAAAGGGGTGTTGTTTCATTACTCTTCTCTCTTTCTACCATTTTTTTTTTTGCATTTTTTTTACCACTTAAAATTTTTAAAATTAAAATGTGCAAATAATAACTTTTTTTACAAATAAAATCTATGTATATATAAGAAATTATTTCCAAATTGTCTTTTTTTTCTTCTATTTTATAGGTAATGTACCTGATATTTTAAAAAGTTATTTCTATGGGTTTTTTTTTAAAAAAAATGTTAGTTGTTAATGGGTTTATCAATAATTTTTTTTTTTCAAAAACAAAAAAAAATATCCAACTAATTTTTTTATTAAATTAGTGGGGTCCATGAGCCCTTGAAAAAGCTAACCAGAATGTAATATGTGTAGTAATTTGTACATTCTAGTTGCAAGTAGTACTGCTAAAAATATTTACAGCAGTGGTATAAAAATTATTATAATATATATTAAATTTATTGCTATTATTAGTTCATAATAACAACTTCACAATCGGTATATTTGCTCTTATTATAATAACTTATTATTATTATTATTATAAAAGTTTTAAAATCTTATTGTAATAAAATCTCAAAAATTAATCTGACTCAAACTTTGATAAAATCTAAATGGGTTAACACGAATTCAACCCAAAATTAAAACTTATTTGAATAAACCTTTTAAAAAAGTGAATTAACCTAATGATTACTCTGAATAATCTAATCCCAATTCGTTTGTTGGATCTAAACAATTTTATATCCAAACAATCAAATTTTATAATTTTAGTCGTTAATAATTTATTGGGAAAATTCTAATTGTGTAGCAGTGTTGCCATGTCTTTTGGTTAGTTGATCTTTGTGGTGGCGACGGAATGGAAGCGAGTACGGAAGTTAGAGGATGCCATGAATAAGACTTCGATGAATTATGCCTTCAAATTCTTTTTTCTTAGAATTCGGAACTTAAAAATTTTATTTTTAATTATTTAAGAATGAAAACACTCAGCAGCAATAAAAAGACATCAAAACACTATTTTAGCAGTTCCATATGTACACATGGACATGAAACTATTTCTTTTCCAAGGGTGATTTTTCCCAAACTTGTTTTTGTCTTTATAACAAAACAAATCCTCAACTTAGGATATTTATAACATTAAAATCAAAATTGCCAATTTTTAGTTAAAAATGACCAGAATGTCTCTCTTCAAGACAATGGATCCTACATTCTAACCCACTGCCAAATATCCACATGTATATATTACTTTTCTCTCTTCTCTCCTTTCTCCTTAATTCCCTTTTTGGAGCTAACTAACATTGGGTCAGAAAATGGAACTCAAAAGAGAGAAGGAAAAGAGAGCGTCATTAGCATTCTGGTAATTTTTTTTTATCAGAAACATTTATTTTAAATATTTGAGACTTTGGTGTTTCAAATATCCCAAGTTTAAAGACTCCTCTATTATAAAATGAAATTCGAGAAGTAGCAGCTAAATGCTTTCTTTCACTGCTTCCTGTAGCAAATTCATGATTTTCTTGTGTTGAGAGATCATTCCTTAGAGAACCTGCTCTACCTAAGTTGGACTACAGAGTGCACATTCATAAAACCATCAGGAGATGGTCATTTCTACTAGAACATGCTTTCTATTTTTTGACGGTCATTGTATGTAGATCAACAATTTCATTAGTTGCATTTGCCTCTTTTTACTTATAACACCACCTGTTGATTAGCTGCTGGTTTGTCTCATTTAATTATTCCATCTACAATCAGAACATTAAGCACAGTTTGGTAGCATAATGCATCATGCTGAGATGTGACGAAATGCATCTCAAGCAAACGACCAAATATTCTGTTTATTGCTGTTGACTATGAAAGTACACCTTGAGCAAAAGACAAAATACTCCGTTTATTATTAAATACGAGCAACTGCCCTACCCCAAATGCTACCAGCTTCACTAATTTCATATATAAAATAAGGTATTCTGCAAATAAGAATATTTATGGAAAAAAATACATAACCAAGCAAACAATAATAGATTCTAAATTCTCAGATATTTGATGTAAATTATCCGGGATGCAACAACAATTTAAGTCAACCCATTATGCAACAACCTGACCAAAAAGCCTCTTCCGGATCTGCAATGGGAAGCAAACATGGTTTGGTTATTGACACACTAAAGAAATGAAAAATGAGATTCATGGGTGTTACGCATAATAATAATTGTTTTAGATTAATGGAAGTCATTATACAGTAAGCTGTAACAGCCCTTCAAGAGAATTACATGAGTTAGGCCATTTGGTCAGGCATTGCAAACATTGCTTAAATTCAACAATTTGCTCCCAAAGAGCCATTTAATGCTAAAACTTCTAAGTTGGTTCAGAATTTTTTCATGTTCCCACACGTAACGCAACTGCTATGTGTCCAAAACATTTGAATGAAGTTGCAGCTAACTTGATATTCAGAACCAACATGATCAAACAACCAAGTCCCACTAGTGCATGGGGAAAAAGAAAGTGTTGTAATGCTCAGTTTAATGAATAAAAATAGATGGATCGTGGTGAAGAAGCGCCAAAGACCACAAATTAAACTATGAAAGAGAAACTAGTGAAGCATTTTGAGGCATAGGATTTTTAAATCCCATGTCTTCTATTTAACTCACATGAGGACAGTAGGGAGGAGAAAGGGGCAAAATAGAAAAGAAAACCCTTCTAGTGGATGCTGATCCCTAAAAGTCTCATTTAAAGACCACCGCCAGAATAGTTATTTGAGAATGTAAATTTTAAAAATTTAACGATTACGTGCCAATTGTTTACTTAATCACCAAAAGATTCCTTTTCATAGGATTTTCCCGTGATAGCAAAGAGAACTCATTTAAATAGCTCATTCTTCAACCTAGCATGATACAGAACCAAAATAATGGCACACCGTGTCTAATCAATCTAATCAAAACTGTTAAAAGATGTTAGTTGGACCTCTTATAAAAGTCCTATTTTTCTAATATCAAAATATTGTAAAAATCACGAAATGTTCAGTCAAAAAGATCTCATCAACACCAATGACATGCCAATCTTTAATTATTGTCCCAATTCCGTATCAGTATGTTAAAGCTTAGATGGCACATTCCTACACTCCTTCAAGGCCTAAAAATTTACGTCTCCACAGTCCTTCATGTCCCAAAAAGATCCCGTTGACCCCTTAAAAATATACCTAGAAAATTGGTTCCTTGGTCACAGGGTTTTTTTCTTCGTACCTTTTCTTTGTACCTTTTCTCCTCATAATGTGAACTTGTAAGAGTATTAAACACACACCAAAAAAGAAAAAAACAAGGGATAAACTTTTGAGTGACAAAGGAAGTAATAAAATTTAATAAATTGAGGAGAAAGGAAAAAAAAAAAACCCTTCTAGGGGTTGCTGATCCCTAAAAGTCTCATTTAAAGACCACCACCAGAATAGTTACTTGAGAATGTAAACTTTAAAAATTAAATGCCAATTGTTTTCTTAATCAACAAAAGATTCCTTTTCGTAGAATTATCCTGTGATAACAAAGAGAGTTAAATAATTCATTCTTCAACCTAGCATGATACAAAACCAAAATAATGGTACTCTTTGTCGTGTCTAAACAAACTAATAAAAACTGTTAAAAGATGTTGAGTTGGACCTCTTATAGAAGTCCTATTTTTCTAATATCAAAATATTGCAAAAATCATGAAATGTTCATTCAAAAATATCTCATCAACACCAATGACATGCCAATCTTTAATTATTGTCCCAATTCCGGATCGGTATGTTAAAGCTTAGATGGCACATTCCTACACTCCTTCAAAGCCTAAAAATAGTCCTTGTCCCAAAAAGATCCTGTTGATCCCTTAAAAATATACCTAGAAAACTGGTTCCTGTGGTCAGGGCTTTTTTTCTTTTTACCTTTTCTCCTCATTATGTGAACATGTAAGAGTATACACACACAAACACACAAAAAAAAAAGGATAAACTTTTGAGTGGACAAAGAGGGTAATGAAATTTAATAAATTGAGGAAAGAGAAATACACTGTATATTTTATTGCTAAATTAATTTTATTCCCTAATACTACATACTTTTTATAGAATTTATTTAAATAGATTGTAAAACATATGTAATAGTGCAAATTAACAAGGTGTCAAGACAATGAGATGGGAAAGGCAATGAATCCAGATAAAGATACATTTAAAAACAATGGCCTTTTGATAAAATTACATTAAGAATAAAATATCTAAGTCTTATGAAAAAGTGAAAAATTGAAATACATAAAACAATTTTATTATTCGATGCAGCCATTCTTTTCAGACATACAAAATGACACCAAAAAATTAATTTTTTGAAACAAAACCTTGTAAATAAAAATGAATTTTTTTTTTTTTTTGCTAGTGCTGATTTTAAAGTTACTATTTCTAGAGTTCACAATTCAACTAGTATGGAGCAAAAAGCTGAGAGTATGCAACCAAAAAAATTTTCAGTTACAGACTTAAAGAGTGAACTGGAAGCCAGTAGGCTCAGATTCTGCATTCGGTATAAGCACCAATAAGTATGAATTCTTTTCTGTGAAAGATTCTAGTCTGCACTTGGAGAAGCAAGAGGTTTTCAACCATATAATAAAAGAGTTCAATGTGTATTCTAGTTACGCTCTATGACAATAACCTGTCAGCTTTTCCTCTTCAGAAACCCACCCCCACAAAAGCAACAAATTCTTAGCATTTATGTAGCAATTACAGCTACATACAGGGCCAAAAAAGTGAAGAAAAAAGGTGATTAATATTATTAGATCAAATAATCCAAATCAATGATTCCAAGGATCAAAAAAAATCCTTGCAAATCAAATCCAGAGAAGATCTCAAAGAGAATAAATAGAGGGCTTGATTCCAGTGATGGAGAGGTCTTGAAGGCTCCATTATGAACCCAGAGCAACACATAATGACTCTGCTAACAATATTTCTGAAATAGTTCTGGTTTTGTATTATTTCTCTTTGTTGTGAGTTGGACACTGTTTCTATTCTTCCCTACGGTTTCCCTTTGTTTGAGAGGAAGCTTTCAACCTAGTCCAATCATCATTTTAGTTCTTGATCCAGCCAGGTTTTTCCTTTAGGCTTTTTAAGTGAAACCCCATATCAAGAAACTAGATTTCCCTCTTCAAGTTCAGTTCCTGATTGCTGGACTATGAAAGAGCATCATCAAAAAATGACTAATGCCCTTAATAAACAGCCATGTGTCTTTGAAACTAATTTTTTTCTTGCTGGGAAAATGCAAGCAAGTAGAAACTACTTTTTGAGGTTTAATTTTTTTTTTCCACTCATTTTGAGTTCATTTGGAAACAAGGGAAGTAATTATTGTTTGATTTTATTTTGATTAGAATTTTTTTCATTTTCGCTTTCTCAGTTTTTGGGTGAGGAAATTTATTGAAGTGGAAAAGAGAGGGAAAACAAATGAATGAGGAGAGAGAAAATAGAAAAGGAAAATAAAGGGGTGGGAGGAGAGATAAGAAAAAAGTAGTAGTAATTTTTTTTCTAAAGGTAACAGAGTCAAAAATGGGACCCACTGTCTAAAGAAGAGAAAGTGCCATGTCAACTTAAGGTCATTTGCTAACAGGTAAATTGCATTTTTAACTTTTCTATCACAAATACTCTAAATTTAAGGATTTCTATATCACAGTTTGAAGTTTGAATGCTAAATTGTACTGGTGGTATAAGTTCGGAGTCACAAGATAAGTTTAGCCAGAATTTGCTCAATGCGAACTTTATGGAACAGAAAGCAGAAGCACAAACTATTCATCAGATTAGAGAAGGGAACTCCGCAGATAGTTCTCAAAAAGGAAATATAATAGAATCTGAGGCTGCTTTTCAAGGGTCTGTTCCAGATGTGGAGAACAATATGCAGAGTGATGATCAGTTTCAAGAGATCAATGATGGACAGTTTCTATCAAAGGATTTCACCGCTCCAGATTCTGATTCTGGTTTTATTCAATTACTTCAAGCCATGAGCTGAGAAGTTTCATATCTTCAACAAGCAATGGCTTGTTCTTGCAAAAAGATTTTGATAGGCAATTAAACATGTTACTTTGACAGGCAGTGACTCAGAGAAGGCAGAATAAAATGAGAATGATCAGATTTGGAGGATGTAAGAAGTTTTGAAGGGATAGATCTGATAACAGACGAGCTTGAGAATCTAGGGGAATCTAATATGCAAAAGTAAAGGTAATAAAACATTTGCCTGAGAAAGACATGCACTGCAAGTTAACAATTATCAAGAAAAAGAAGAACTCGATTGCAATGAGAAGGATGCACTTCACAAGAATTATATCCTTGGATGCTGAGGATAATATATTAATCAATAATTTTTGGGAAACATAAAGAGTTTAATAGCAACAAAAAATAAAGTTGAAAAGGATCAGAATTTTTAGGTTTGCCAAACATCTTAAAAGAGAAAAAGTCACAGAATATTAAAGAAGATTTAAGGCTAGGGAAGATGCCTCAGAAGTTTCAGCATGAATATAGAATTGTTGAGCTTCACATATGCTACAAGAAATGAAGATATGGATGCAGAAATTTGATATCTTATCAGAAGATCAAACACAATGTGGGAACTTCAGAAGCATGATTGCCTTATTTCAAAGGATGACCATTTTCTGCTCTTTTGTTCATTTTCCTCATGAGAATTCCTTTTTTTTTTTTTTCTCTCTTCAAGAATGAAAAAAAAAAGAAGCTCCATTGTTGCTGAATAAGGGTCACTTAGCGAATATTTCATTGATCCCCTATTGTTATATTCATTGGTTGTCAACCTGTCACTTCCATTCCTCTATAGCAAACAAAAAGTGTTGCTAGGCATATTGATCTAAAAGTAGATGTCACATCTGCAATTGTTACCTTAACTTCATTTGTTGTTATTACTCTCTAAAGAACACTAAGAACAAAAACAAATAACAATGAACAGTTTAAATTGAGCATACCTCAGGAAGTTTTTTACGGAACACAACATCCAACCGTGCATCAAGGGTATTCTCAAATACAATTTTCCCATCTCGAGAAGCCAGCACCACTCCTCCGGAGCTGAAGGATTAAAACCCCGCAAAAAAATGTTAATGCTGAAAACACATATATTTCACATAATGGGGATTGTTTAAGAAAATGAATGTGATTCAATTTCAAGCCTTATCAGCAAGCCATTCTACAATTGACCATATGAAATGCGATGGCAGAATTCCTTGTAAAATCATAAAAGCATCAATTCAGCATGCTAGCCAATATAAACTTAAAACAAACTCAGCCCAAACAATAGCTAATTTGTTATTAATCCCACAGAAACAAGTGATACGCAATTAATTAAATGCTTTAGGATAAAATGGTGAAATTACCAGTGAAGACCGTGAGCATTATGATGGCTAGGAGCAGGTGGAAGATAGACATTTTTGTCAACTATGATTTCAGGTGCATGAACATTTACTTTCCCTGCATACTCCTGCTTTGCTGAATCCAGGACAGACTCCACCAAATGCAGATCATCCTTCCGGCAACGCAGCAAGACAGCAGGCTCCTTCAGTCTGAGCAAACTCTGCCATGTAAAAAAAAACAGAGAGATTAGATTATTGCTAGTTCCTTGTTTATAGAAACAATATTGCTCATATAAATCATATCCTGATATGATAATACTGTAAAAATTACATGAAAATGAAATTCAAACTTAGAAGCAACAATCCATCACATAACTAAACTGCGAACCATTTAATGACTTAAATGTCAGGTTATCATGATGATGTTGATATCAACATCAATATCTATGCAAAGAAAAATTTTCTTAGCTGAAATGGTTTCATATTACTGTATCTAACCTATTAAGAAGAAGAAAAAAGAACTCAACTAGTTATTTACTGACCTGAACTATCAAATCTTTTAGAAGCTTTCTGTATGCATGATGATCACGGCTCACATTCAGAAGATCCTTTGCGGCTACATCTTTCATGGTATTAACCATGTCATCTTGGGCTTGAAGAACTTTAATTCGAGAAGCATTAAGCTGCATGGAATACTCGCTGCCAAAAATAAAAACAATTCCACAAAAACTTCATCTAAACCATTTTGGGTAAAAATGTGTAGCTTCCTACTTTGAGAAAAACCAAATTAACAGTAGAGGAGCAGAAGTCAGCGCTCACTCAAGATGCACTGGTCATAGCAAATTCCACAAATTTCAAACTCCAGTCCTAGTTAAATTCAACTAATTACTATCAACTTATCTGAATATACACACTCCAGATTGAAGCATGTTTGGATAAGATTCAAAAGCATGTAAAGCCATCATATCTCCCAATTTTAATCAACTTTGATGCTTTAAGTTTGAATCACGATGACCTAGTTGAAGTTGGGTTTGGTTTTATAAACCCTGGTTGAACAGGGCATTAGTTAATTTCAAAAACAACGCATTAAGGAGGAAGGAACCCTAAAATTGAGTATAAACAGGACCACTAACATTAATTTTGACAGCGTAAGGAACTTCCTAATTATCTTACACCTTGCAATATACCAAGCAGCGATCTAAGACTCATCCCTCATAACTCAATTTTCAACTTGATCAATCATACCAACAGAAAAACAGCATAAAAGCAAGACCTTATCTTCCAAAAAAAGATTAGGATTAAAAAAAGGCAAATTACATCTTCTTTCGAACTTCGACTTGCTTCTCTTTGCGCTCATACTCTTGTCTGATCTTCTTCTTCTCTGCTTCTACAAGCTGCAACTTCTCAATATTGAATTCCTGCCAGAAATTGCAAATAAAATAAAATCAATGTGTTAAAACTCAAACTACTCATATGCCCCAGCCTATAAATGATAACAGATAAACTAAATCAAATAAAATTACGCAAAAATCCCATAATACATTAAAAAACGCGAAATCAAATATCCTAAAAAATGATAATTATTGTTAAGGTGGAAATTGGGGTTACTTCTTCAGCAGAAACGGAGATCTCATTGGCCTTCTCTTCCGCTTCCTGGCGGATAAATCGGACCATCTGCTGGATCTGCTTGGAGACATCGGCATCGTTCATTTTTTGCCGATTGATCAAAGAGAAGGACGCAAAAGATCCGGACAGTGGAGAAGCAAAAAGTATGAGATTATGAAGGAGTGAAAATCTGTTTCTCGAATTTTCCTTTTCAAATCAATAAATAACGTGACAAAGAAAAAGGGACAAATGGCAAATTTTTAATATTTTAATGTTTTAATTATTGAAAGAAGAGAACCAATTTTGTTCTGACAACAAATCAAATAGAACATTACTTATTAATTTCACTATAATTACTTTTTCTATTATTTTATCATTTAGTAATGCTTATCCTCTATTTTTTTCGTATATTTCTTATAATATTAAAAATAGACATAGATCACTCATAAAATAATAAAATAAAAATTAATTAATTAAATATCTATTTAATTTCATAAAAAGTGTAATTATAATTTTACTTAAACATACTTATATTAGTATATAAATATATTTTTCAATATTTTGGTAATTATTAATTATTATTGTTTTGCATATAAATTAATTATTCATTTTTCCTTATTTTCTCACACACTTAAAAATATTAGTAAAATAAATAAAAAAAACAATATAAAAGTCTTATAAAAACAATATTGATACAATATTTAAAAAAAATTACTTCAAAATACACTATTTAAAATTAAGACATTAATTTTTAATAAAACCAATTAAAAATATGACCTAATTTAGGTTTTTGTATAAGTATATTTTCATTTTTTTAAAAAAATAAAAAATAATATAGAAAAGATAATCCATTCCCAATCCCAAAATTATTATTTCCAAACTAAAAAATGATGGACTCAATAATCTAACAATTTGAAAGTTATATTTATTTGAAACTCAATTAGAATATATTTTCAATTTGTTTTTCAGTAGCTTGCTATAAAAATGTGCCCTACTGTGGACAGTTTGCTAATTTGGTTAAGGCGTGTGTAGAAATATTTTTTCTATGATTCCTTCAGTTCAAGTTCATGTCTATTGCGGTGAAAATACAGCAACAAACTGGCTTACTACTGAGATTTTGAAGTTTGATAGAGGCGTTACGAAATTTATATAGCCTAGGGTAGTGCCTCTATTGTGTGATGATATGGTAGGAGTTTCTTGACCGAGATTGGTACCAATTTGATTTTATCAATATTGTGTTTAGATTTTTTCCTTCCTTATTTTCTAAAAAATTTTAAAAAATTGAACAACTAAAATCCAAAAAAGTATTTGAATTCAATTTCAATTATCATATATATCAAAAGTGAATACAATAATTTATTTATGGTGCAACAAATTTATAATACCCATACATGATATCAAAATGCAAAAAAAAAAATTATCAAGTAAAATATAGAATCCATTGCATTTTTAAATATATAGTTTTTAGTAATTACATAATTAGCTATTTGGTATTTTCAGTATTTAAATATATTTAAGTTTAATTGAATTGATTGAATTGATATATTTAAGTTTAATTGAATTGATATATTAAACTTAAATATATTTAAGTTTAATTGAATTGATTTTATATAATCATCTGTAATTTCAGTGTTTTACATACAAAACCATGAAATATAAAAGTTTTTTTTTGTGGGAAAGTGGAACCTTATGTAAAAAATATTTTTTTTTAATCTAGTATTCAGAATTAGTTTGATTAATTCAAAGCGTGTTGAATAGAATCTCAAAAGAAGGTAAAACTGCAGTCTTATATAAGCTCATAAACACTCTCTTAGATTCCAGAAAAGTTTTTAATACAATTAATAAATTAAAATCACATAATACAAGCGTTTTCATATGATTTTGTTCTTTAACAAAAAATTTCAAAAATTCTCAAATACTACAAAATATTTAAATCCACACAATGATTTTAAATCCAATAAGTTTTAGATATATTTTAGCTGAATAAAATCACCCATATCATTACATTTACATATATTTCTAATATGTTAAAAGACTTTCATGAAGTTTACCTTCAAATTATAATTTTATAAGCTAAGTTCAATTACTTTTTTATAATTATTTTTATTGCATGAAAATATTTATTTTTCTCTATTGTACTTTAATTCTTCTTTTTCTATCCAAACGGCGTAGTTTAATTTGAAAATCCCTAAACAGCTTTTTATCCCAGCTGCTCCAGTCAGATTTTGTCCTTCTCTCCCTTTCTCTGCGACTTGGTCACCTCATAGTGAATATTCCCCTGCCGAAGATATAATTTTCGGCGATTATTCCGGTCGCCCTCCACCGCGCCGGAAAGGTAAATCGTTATCGCACTTCTACTTTGCCAGTGACATGATATTTTCTTAAAATTTTGTAATATTCGTGGATTATTGGGCTATAATTCCTTAGGCAAATATCTAAACACTGTATATTTATGTAAATAAGTAGAATGTAATTAACTCGTCTGGATTTGTTTTGATTTTTTTTTCTTTTTTTCTTTTTCTCTTTCAACTTTTACGATTTGCATACTCTGATGTTGTGTGTGTGTATGTGTTTTTTAATGGTTTGATGAACTTGCTGAGATCTGTGAGATTCCGTTTTGGTCTTTTGGCTTTTGTTTGTCTCTAAGCAAATTCCTAGTGTGAAACAATGCCTGCTAAAATTGCTTGCAAATTGACATCTCTCCAATATTTACTAAATTGCTTGCAAGTTGACAGCTGCCCAATATTTTTTTATTTTCATGTCAATTTTAAATCTGTCCAAGAAGGAGAAGCTTCACTTTTTATTCTAAATGAGTGAGCTTCTCGCTAACGATCTATGCAACACCTGTCCAGTAGCTTGCCTCAAGTGTTTTGCTGTTCATTTCACCTCCTCTGCGGCACTGATCAAATAGTTTATAATATTCTCATTTTCTTTGTATTGGGTTGGTTTCCAGACATTGATGTCTTTCAGATTTTCCAGTTTGATTGATAGTTTTATCTTTATCATTGACTTTGATTCATTTATTTCAGTTTAATTGCTGATTTTGACACGTTGATTGATATTTCCCTCTTTAACAGTAGCAGTTTTATTTCTACATTTTTGTTAAGTTGTAATCTTTTATCATTCTCTCTTGTGTTCGTATTTGAAATTTGTTTTCTGATCTGCATTATTCATTATAATTGGGTCGAGTTGATAATTTGCAAGGCCATTAATTTCATTGGTTGGGTTTCAAAAACCGACCAAGTCTTTGCCCCCTGCAGTAGTTGCCATCTTCATGTGTTGAGAGAGAAGGAAACTGAAACAGTATGCTTTTATTCAACAGGTGAGTGCCATTTGAAACTGGACTTTAGGGCTTTGTGTTATTGAAGCTTGGATTTTGAAGGGAATTGGGAAGATGAAGTCTGTAGTAGGAATGGTGGTGTCAAATAAAATGCAGAAATCAGTGGTGGTTGCAATTGATAGGCTATTCCACCACAAGCTGTACAACCGTTATGTCAAGCACCTCCAAGTTCATGGCCCATGTCGAGCACAATGTTTGCAACATTGGTGATCGAGTAAGCACATCTTTTTATATCTCATACACTTTTTTTATTTTTTCTCTGAAGAATGCAAATAGAATCTAACTCCATTATTGCATTGAAACTTCTTTTACAACATTTTATCTTTGATCTTCAGAATTATGGCAACATCATGACTCCTGACCATGAATGATATTCGATACTTCCCCTATTTTTATAGGCTTTCATATAGAAATATCCATGCTAGTAATCACTTCTAAATGCAAGAGAAAAATGGATCTAGTATCGTGCTGCTAATTGTATAGTCAGTTGTTGAGATTGCAAACTTCTCAAATGTCACATGATAATCAGTGACTGGAACTGAAATTAGTGTTGTATTTAACTATTTATATTTTTTATGGTTGTGATCAAAGTTTCTTTTTCACATCCTGTGATATTCTTAATGCTTCTTCAAGCTGCCAGCATCCATATAACACCTTTGATCGATTGTGTTATACATGGCATAGAGTTACAAAAGGCACTTCAGTTAGAATCTTTGGTTTCTTGATTTAATATTGCCATTTTGTTTTTTTCCTCATTAGATCCACTCAAATTTTAGATGTAACTGAATATACCATGCTTCTCATTTGTTTAGCTGCAAAATACTGGAAACTTCTTGAAACTTCGGATAGCATTCTCTGTTTATAGTTACAATAGCCATCACACTTTCTAGATCGCAGATGCACTTAGCATTTGCACCATAGTTGGTTCATGTGTAAAACCTTGAAAGATGGTATTACTATGAAAAGCAAAAGAATTGCAAACTTACTCAACTGATAATCATGTTTTGGCTACTACTAATGTTAGCTATCCAAGTTACTTTTTACATGAAATTCTTGCTTTCTGCACAATTTGCTAGTCAACTGTCCTTCCTATATACTTCATGGTAGTGAAAGTTTTTAAGAAGGCACACATGTGAGGAGTGTGTTGCATAGATTGTCGTTCAACATAGAAGTCCTGTCACTTTTTCATCCTTGGAAATCATAAGCAAAGATGAAATTCTGTCACATGCCTTGAGGGTCTTATTCTGCCCATGCCTTGTGGTATTATAGTCCTTCACTTATATGAAATAACATTAAGTCATAACTGCTGTGTTTTGCAGTCCTCCAATTAGTGGTTGAATGAAGGGGCTCTTATGAGAATTTAGTAATGCTTCATTGGTCATAAGAGTAAGTAGTAATAAAGCAACAGGAAATATGTTTATTTTGACTCCCTTCTCTTTCTTCCCTCTTTCTCATTTCATGTCTTCTATCCAAGTAAAATGAGCAACTGAATATAAACATGGTATGATTTAGTACAATGACAATTGAGCATGGATGAGGACCTTTTATTTGGTTATTTACTTTGTGAAAAATTGATTTCAGGTTAGATTGGATCCTTCTAGGCCATTGAGCAAGAGAAAGTGTTGGGTTGTTGCTGAAATTTTGAAAAAAGCACGAATTTATGTGCCCCCATCTGCTGATGATACTACTGGTTCAAATAGTGCAGCTGAAATGGTGAACTCTTCAACCTCATAAGGTTTTGTTCAATTTCCAAAGCATTCTGCAATTTCAAAATCTTTTTGCAAATATCGAGTTTGCCTAAGAAGGATAATAAATTGTGTACTACTAAATCTATAGATTACGAGGTCAAAGGAAAGTTGTATCTTCAATTGATGTTCTGCCAGCATTATCTTGAACCATATAGGATGATATACTTCTTAGTCGACACTGTATGTATTGAACATTTTGCACGCATGAGTTCTATTAAATATTAAGTCTGGTCGTTACCTAACAATGCAATACCTGAACTGCATTGTTTTGGTGTTTACTGGCTTGTTTTTGGGTTTTGCTCTTATTTCATAAAATAAAAATGATTTAGCAATAGGAAATAGCACTTTATTCTCTGCTGTTGGCAGTGATATGTTTTTGGATTCAGCTTCTATGTTAGCATGCATGATGCTTATCCTGGCGTGTGAGATTCAGGGTTATTAAAATCTTGGTTGAGGTACATGGCTGTTTGTGCTGTTCTGCAAGTACATCTTTAGTTGGCAATTGTTGACATTTGCTGTCCATGTGTCTTGTAAATGTGTTTCATTTTGATAAGTTTTACGGTAAGTTTACACTAGAATTGGTAGAGCTCATGTTTTCTTTTTCCCTTGTCGCAGGAGACTCATAGAATTTGATACCCTAGAATTGGTAGAGCTCATGCTCTCTTTTTCCCTTGTGACAGGAGACACATCTGGTAGGCTAAAAAGGTCCTGCATGAGGACAGCAAACCCTTAAGAATCATTGAGAGTGTAGGGCTGATGGTTAAAAATCAAATATGGTTGCATGTGTTCGTGTGGACAGATGAAACTTAAGAGAAGGGATTTCAGTTGCTTCGACAAGATTTTGAATATAGGCACTGATGTGATAACTGGAATTCCATATTGGGTAATTCACAGGCTTGAATGTTAATCAAAAGACTCTCTTTTTCAAATGAAAACAATTACTAGCAACAGCAGCCTTTAACATGCATCAATCTATTGCTGGGCAACCAAATTCAAGTACTTAATAATGGGCGTTCATGGAAGAAAATTTTTTTTATTTTAATATGGAGGAAAAAAACAATGAAAGTGTTCACCAAATCATTAATTTCAACGTAGAATTTTGTTATTTAAATTTTTTGTTGAATTTGCTTTTTTATATAAATATATTTTTTATAATGCATATAATATAAGTTTGCTACCACAGGCAAAATTGGTCACTCTGATTTCTGCTGGAGGGGCTGTGCTTGCTTATTTTTTAGAAGTAAACATCTTTTCGACTGGTCCACATAAAGTCGCAGCACAGTTGTAATTGTTGTAACTTGTTTCTTCAAAAATATTATGTTTATTGTAAATCATTAATCGCGATAGGAGTATGTTTTCCTGAAGTTATTCACATATTTTGTTATCGATATGGAAATTCAATAGATGCATTTTAATCTGGAGTAATACATTTAATACTTCTTTTAATCTAAAAAGATAGGCTCAATTCTAGTTTTATATCAATTAAGATATATATATATATATATATATATATATATTGAAATTTTTATGATTATTTATCCATCAATGATTATTATTTTTCAACCGTTAGATAAAAAATTTAATAGTCATAATTAATTTTACTAATTTAATGTTATAACATTTAATATTATTTAACATCAAACTTTATGATGGTTATATATAAAATGGAAACCTTTGAAAACCTATATATAATTAAGGAATACATTAAAAAAATTTTAAAATAGTGATTCATATTTATTAATATTAAAACACATGAAATAAGAGTAAGAATTAATTACACTCTCTGTCCCCCTTCAAAAATTTTCTTGAAATTTTTGCACAAATTAATAAAATTAAATGAATTTTATGAGAATATCATTATAATTGAGAAATATTAGTAACACTCTCTTTCAACATTTTCTTTTAATACTATATTTTCTATTGGTCTATTATTTTCAATTAAAAACAATATGCAACTTTTTTTTTCTAGATAAGATTAAATATAATAATGAAAAATGCTAGTAACACTCTTTTTTATTGGTTAACTATTTTCAATAAAAAAACATATAACATTTTTTCTAGATAAGATTAAATATATTGATTTTTTTCTTTTATAATAATAAATAAAACATTAAAATTTATTTTTTATTTGCTATTCTCTCTTTTCTTTTTCCTCATATCTCATACCACTTTTTATTCTATTTTTTACACTTTTTTATTAAAATTTAAAAAACTAAGAAAAATAAAAAAAATATATATTTTTTGACTGGTTTTTGAAAATATAAATGATACTCTATGCAATAGTCTTATACTTACTGTCTATTTGATATTACAAATAATAAATTTAATTTTAAAAAAATTAAATCGAAATTAATTCAAATGCTCTATATCCAAGTGCAAAATACTTTTTTATGACTTTTATACTAAAGTTTATGTTGCACAATTTTCTAAAAAAATAGTGTGCATGAAAAACAATTTCAAAACCAACATAAAAAGAATAAAAGAAAACCAAAATTATAAACATAAACAAAACAAAATATATAGAAAAAATAAAATAATTTAAGCAATGAAAAATCTAAAACAAGAAAAAAATCATGAAGAGAAATAAAAAAATATATAGAAAAAATAAAATAATTTGAGTAACGAAAAATCTAAAATGAAGAGAAAATTAATTATATTTTATATTAGATTTTTTGTGGTTTGTTTAGTATCTTAAAAACAAAAATAATGTTCTCTTAATTATCAAATTTTTTTTGGCTTTATCATTTATTCTATTGTTATTCTATTAATGATTTTAAAATAATTTTTTTTAGTATAAAAATCAATACAAAAATTTCTCATAATTTTTCCTACATATTTTTTAAATTTTAATAAAAAGGTTTTAAAAAAAAAAGAATAAAAAGTGGTATGAGATATAAGCAAAAGGATAGAGAAGAGAGAATGATAAATAAAAAAATAGATTTTATTGTTTTAATTATTATTATGAGAGAGAAAAAATTATTATATTTAATTTTACGTAAAAAGAATATATATTTTTTTAATTGAAAATAGCGAATCAATAAAAAAAAGTGTTGCTAGCATTTCTCTTATAATTTACTACAATATTCTCTTACCTTTTCTTGAAATTATAAAAAGAAATACTAATGTTTTATTTCAATAAATAAAAAAATAAAAAAATGTACATTAACAACTGGTCATTTAAAGTAGGATAAAGAAAATATAATAGTAGACATTTTAAATATGACGGAAGGAGTACAAATTAAGAAAACTTTATTATTATTATTATTATTATTATTATTATTATTTGGGTTAGACAAGAGTAAAATTGGCAATATTTATTAGGGAAGAAGTTAAGTCTCAAATTAGGCCATTGGCCTGATGGCAAAAAAAGCTTGGTCAATATGCATGAAAGATGAAAAAATAAAACATATAAAACCACATAGTAACTACACAAGGGTCAAGTTAAAAAAGAAGGAAAAAAAAAACACAAAAGGGGAATAATCCTCCTCCCTTATCGCAGCCCAAAAAATGCCCAATACAAAACATCAACTGACGTAGAAAAAGTTTTACCAAGATCTATCAAGTGTGACATTAATAGAACAAAATCAAATAATCAAATAATTGTGACTTTAATGAGAAAAAAAAAAATCAAATTCAAGTAATTTTGTTGATACAAATTGAAGTTTGATGATTGTGGTGAAAATCTATATTTAACGTAGCTGAAACTATATGCCATGCATTCAAGGATGCACCTTCATCAATCCATGTGTATCATCTATTCTACTTGGATACCAATTTAAAGAATCAGAAGGGTAACCTTTCAAAGATGCTCTTAGGCCATTGAACAGAAAAATAAGGACAAACCAAATTTATAACTTCAGTTGATAGGTGATGCCCCTAAAATATCCCTGGCTGTCAAACTTCTGCTGTCCAATGGCTTGCTTCGACCAAGCCGAAGCAGACTCCTGTCTTGAGCTTGATTAGAAAGCATAAGAATCTTCCAACTTACAGCCATAGCTCCCTTGATATGCATGAGAAGCTTAATCATTATGCAGACACAGGAATAAAGAAATCTTCACTGCAATCAGTGACTAAAGAACTTCCTGTTTGGAATTCTTTGCACGAATGCTTTCTGAGATATCATTTTCCTATAAATTCTGCAAAAAGCATGTTAAAGGAGCACGTGCATTTGATAACCAAAGACAACCAACAAGGTCGGGCACCCCTCAAACCCCTAAGCAGCATTATTCTGCAATTAACTATCCAAACATGAAAATTCAATAATTTGTTCCGATAGTTCCAAGCTTTCTTTCTCATGAGCCACAAAAGGGTATAACAAGTGATACCAATGCAATGGTCTGAATGTATGTACTAGAAAAGAAGTCTTTCATATCTAGCATTGATGAAAAATTAATCATCTTATCACAGATTGTCATGAAGTTGCTCCTTCTTGTGCTTCTACTGCTTCTTGAAGGAAACTCTGATAAATGAATGGAAGGAGGGAAAATTCTACCGGCTAGAATTAAACTGTAGCATGATTCTTTAATTTCTTTGAAAAAGAATTGTATGCATCAGAACTTATACCAACCGAGGCAACTGATAAATCTGCGCTTGGAATTCCACCAAAACCAAAATAAAATATATGATTTGAACATATGTTTCTTCAATTCCTTCAGGAAGAGTTATGTGCGTCAAAATTTATGCTGAGGCAGACAACTGATACGGCTACACGATTGAATTCCACAAAAATCAGAACAGACATATGATCCAAACTCTATCTCAGGTGTGAACTGAAACTGCCTAACAGAAATCACCTACAATTCATCATACCTGAAGCAATGAAACCTGTCTATATTTGTAGCAATTTCTCTGCCCACAATTTTTAAAATGCAATTGAAGGCAAGACTGCATTTGAAAAGATTACAAAATGCCAAATAATTTATGATTTGATAAACCTTAAGTGGCTCATATCTTATTAGAAACTGCCTACCAGTAATCACCACAAGAGCAATAACCATCCCTGAAGTGATGAAACCTTTTTCCATCTCTCACAACAATTGCTCTCTCAACAACTTTTGACATATATTTGATGGCATTGTGGCAATCACCACAGATCCTGAGGTTTTTAAAAACTCTGACCGTAGCTCCATGGGGAAGTTTCATAAGCCCAAAAGCAACTGCAAGTTTCTCACTGTGAGTAGACAGGGCAACTTCTTTTTGGTCAAATTCCATATCATGCAACACAAACTTTGTGTCAGGGACATACCCCAATTTTCTCATTTCCAGGCACAACTGATCAAGATATTTGTAAACTGCTTGCACTTCAGGGTGCACAGCATCATCAACTAAGAACACATGTACCATGCTTTCAACCTCAATCCAACTACAACCAGGCTCTTTCTTCACCCCTCGATCCTTCATTAACTTTCGCACTTGGGCCACATCATCCCATTGGCCTGCTACAGCATACATGTTTGACAACTGTATATAGGTTCCATCATGTTGTGGCCTCAGTTCAAAGAGTTGCTCAGCCGCTTGAATCCCCAGATCCATGTTCCCATGTATCCGGCAGCCAGCAAGAAGAGCCTCCCAAATTGGAGCACCAGGCTCAGAAGGCATTGATTCTATCACACTCTTTGCTTCTGAGAATTTCCCAGCTCTACATAACAAATCAATAACACGGGCATAATGATCTTCACCTGGTTTTATCTTGTAAACATCATACATTGAATTAAAGTAATGTTGCCCTTCTTTAACTAAACCTGCATGGCTACAAGCAGAGAGAACTGTAAGAAAAGTTATGCGGTCGGGCATTATGCCTTCTGCTAACATCTCTTTGAAAAGTTCTATTGCTTGAACACCATGTCCGTGTTGACCAAGAGCTGCTATCATGGCATTCCACGAAACTGAATCAACACAAGACATAGTGAGAAACAACAACCGCGCATCTTCGACGACACCGCATCTTGCATACATTGTTATCAGTGCGTTTCCAGCTGAAAGACTTGAATCATATCCGAACCGGACAAGTTGAGCATGGAGCTGGCGTCCATGCTCCAATTGTCCAAGCACTGAACAAGAAGTAATTGCTCCTGCAAATGCATAATCACATGGTTCAAAACCTAGTAATTTCATCTGGTTAAATTGCTTCAGACCCTCTTCCCCAAACCCATTTTGAGCTAACCCCGATATCATTATAGTCCATGTCACTATTTCTTTCTCTGGCATCCCCTCAAAAAATGATTTAGCATCATTCATGCGGCCAGCATTCACATACCCCGATAAAATTGCATTCCATGATACAAGATCTTTCACCGGCATATTATTAAATATCTCTCGAGCCTCATCAACTTTATCACATTTCCAATATAATGTAATCAACGCATTGTTCACAGGCAATGAAATGTCTGATGAAGGATTGGCTACAGCTTTTAAAAAGTAAGCATGCACCTGCTTACCAAGATGAAAGAAACCAGCATTTGCACAAGCGCTAATGATGCTAGTGTATGTAAACTCATCCAACTGGACTCCTGATAAATACATCTTCCTGAACAAATCTAGTGCTTCTTTAAATGAACCGTGATGCATATAAGCTGAAATCATTGCATTCCATGCCACCCCCAATTTCTCAGTCATCCCATCGAAAAGCTCTCTCGCTGCATCAACATCATCATTCTTCACATACCCAGTAATCATAGTTGTCCAAGATAATTCATCTCTCTCGAGCATCTCATCAAACAATCTTCTAGCTGCACTCATCAAGGACGATGATAGCACTGACGGTGAAGACGCACACTTAACATAAGCAGAGATTTGTGCATTCAATACGGAAGTAACTAAACCTGTTCCTGACTTGACCACCGCACAATGCAGCAGCTGGCATTGCCTTTCATTTTCAGCTACCAGCGCCAATGCACTAAGAATACTAGTAAAAGTAAAATCATCAGGCCAAAAATCATTCCTTTTCATGTCACAAAATAGTTGAATAGCAGCAAGACCATCATTATTATGTGAATAAGCAGTGATCATGGCGTTGTAAAAAACAGTATCTCGCATAAATAATGGGGTTGCACAAAATATCTCTTTCGCAAGATTTAAATTCCCAGTGGCAGAATAGGCAGTGATTAGAGTCGTTCTTGCAACTATGTCTGGTTGGGGAATTTCGTCGAACAAGCGGCGGGCATAAGCAAGTTTTGATGATTTACAATAAACATCGATCAAACGGTTGAGGATGTGACCACGTGGTTTGAACCCAAAAGTTATCATGTGGCCATGGATGGTGCGGGCAAAGGGATAAGAAATGGGTTTGTGAGGACAACACAAATGAAGTTTGGAGGCATAAGCGCTTGCTACAGCGCGGGTCAGATTGATAGTTTTCATGTTTATAAGGATGGAACTGCATCCTTGCTAATTTTGAACACAAGTGTGACTGAGAGAGATCGGAAAGGCCAATGATTCATTGACTGTTAATGTTAAACTTTAGAATGTGGTGTTCTTTCTGCTTTCGGGTTTGAGACACAACAGAAATCTTTTGGGTAATTGGGTTACAAGTAGAAGGCTGGTAATTCTTGTCTGAGTCTATTCATGACCTCGTAACATTAATCAATATACACACAGAATATCATACACATAAAAAAATAAAATAAAAAAAGTGAACAGAAAAATAAATATTGAAATCCTTTTAGCAAATAATCAGAATGATGGAAAACTTGGATTATAACTCTAATCTAAGAATTATCAGGCATTTTAATCTAGCAAGGATTGCCATTGAAAAATAAAAACTCAAAAACACCTAAATTGCTTAATTCATACAACTAGAATATTTTGTGTGCTGATAAGAATAAAAGTAGGAGTTTTTTGTTATAAAAAAAAGTAGGGAGTTTTTAAATTGGCAAATTGTATTATGAGATTTCTAAATTTGTTATATTTTCTGCATTAAAAAAAACAGAATTAATTCATCTAATTTTTTTTAATGATATTTCTTTGTCCTAAAAATGATGTATAAATTTATAAAACAATAAAGGTGAGATTAAAAAAATTTAGTATTACATACTAACATACAAATTATTATTATTATTACTATTATTTTGAGTAAAGAAATACTTTTATTGTTTAACAATCAACATAATTCATATATCAATAACGTCCTAGACAAGTAAATTTAAGAAGTCTCGCCTAAATTATTCTTTGTTTTCATTAGTAAATTGATTGGTTTGTCAATATTTTCTTTTTGTTGTTTGCTCTATAATAAAAATAAAAATAAAAAGAAATAAAAAGAGATTGCAAAATTGATGAAATATATGAAATCGCCCGCTAATAAAATGAACAAAGGGAATTTATGGGCAAAAATAAGATCCTTGTTTACAATTTCTAAATGCAAATAACAAATCATATCTTTCTTGTTAAAAGGAATTTTGTAAATTAAGGTGTCACTATTGATTTACTGGGTTAGGGTCAGTGGCATCAACCCAACTGTACAACTGAAGTGCAAGGAAAGTAGAATTATTCAGCACATTTACCAAGCAAGAAAAACTAACATTCTACTGAAATTTGGCTAAATCCATGGCATTTATTTAGTCCTTGTGCTCTCAGAAGTCTCCTCACCTCGTCGACGCCATTCCAATTACCTGATTCGGCATAAATCATACATAGCAAAGTATGGTTGGCAGCATTCTCAGGTTCTAATTTTATAACATGGCTTGCAAGCAATTTTGCGATTTCCCATCGTCCATGAGTTTTACAAGCTGACACCAAAGAGCTCCAGATTGTTGTACTAGGTGTCATAGGCATAGTTCGCAAGATATCAAAAGCATCGTCAATTTTCCCTGATTTCCCAAGAAGATCAATTTGGCAAGCATAATGCTCAGTAGTTAGTGGAATTCTTCCATCTCTCTGAACATTATTGAAGATCTGTTGTCCCTCTTTGACAAGGCCAGCATGGTTGCAAGCTGATAAAACAGCAAGGAGCGTAATTGCATCAGGTTCCAACCCTCTAGCTTGCATCTCATGGAAAAGACACAAAGCTTCTTCACCATAACCATGTAGGCCATACCCAGTGACCAACGTGCTCCACGACACAGAATCTTTAACAGGCATTTCGTTGAAAATATAGCGCGAAGATGCAAGACAACCGCACTTTGAATACATATTTATAAGTGCATTTCCAATTAAAACATCAAAGTTCAAGCCAGATTTCATAACGTAGCAATGAGTTCCATTTCCATGCTTAAGTGCAGCTAATTTTGTGCATGCATTGATTACTGCCAATAGTGTCACATAATTTGGTTGAATTCCTTCTGCTCTCATCTGATTGAAAAGCTTCAAAGCTCTCATACTGTCCCCACAATGCGAACAGGTCCCGATAATTGAACTAAACATCACAACATCTTTCACTGTTGATCTCTCGAAAATAAGCTTGGCAAGTTTTAATCCTTCAGCACTTTTACAGAGCAAGTGAATTAGAGAAGATGAAAAATGAGGATCCGAATCAAACCCATGATGAAAGGCATATCCATGAATTTCTTTGCCCTGCTTAAAACAACCTAACTCAGCACAAGCCCGTAATATTGCAATCAATGTTACTCGATTAGGTCTAACCCCGTTAATTTGCATCGCGCGCAAACAATCAATAGCCATATCATAATCCAAATTAGCAGTGCAACCTGAAACCACAGCAGTCCAGGACGCCACACTTTTCACGTCCATAGCATCAAACACACGGAAGGCCCTGGACGAGTCACCAGACTTGAAATACCAATCAACTAAAGAAGTTAACACAAAAACCTCCTCCTCAATCCTCTCATCAACAATAACAAGAGCATGAAGCACTCTTCCTAATCCTAGTTTCATATATCCTGAACGTACGCTAACCGATATAACACTAGCAATCAACTCAGCTTTCGGCACAAAACCACATCTGTACATTTCCTTAAATAATTCAAATGCTTTGGAGAAATATTCATTCTGTAAATAACAATTTACAATAGAATGCCACGAAATAGAGTCTCTCAAAGGCATTGTATCGAACACTTTGAATGCAAGGAGAGCATCTGAAATTTTCGCATAAAAGGAAATGAAAGAATTAGAAACAACAGGATCAAAGTCCAAGCTTGATTTGATGGCAATGCAATGAAGTTGAAGGCCGAAGTTGTGGTACTGAAAGGAAGAACAAGCTTTGAGTACAGTGGGAAGAATAAAGGCGTTATCATGGAGACCAGTAGGATGGAGCTCATCTCTGTAGAATCTAAGTGCTTGGGGGTGGATTCCTTTAGAGACCATATCTTTGAGTTTGCCATGGAGGATCAAAATTGAATCTGCGAAGCCTAGAGTTGATGAGAACCGTCGGCCCAAACGATATATATAGATAGAGACTTTGAGTTTGGTCCATGATAGTTTCATCATTCATGAACAGAGAGGGAGAAGAGGTTGTCGGTTTATGGAACCAATGGACTCATTCTCTGTTCAGGAGCCTCTCTAGTATTCCCAAAACAATGTCTAGAAGTATTTGATAAAAATATGGCATAATAAATATTTACCTCAATTTTGGCAAGAAAAACGGTTTGTAATCCTAAATTTATGGAGCGTTTTATACCTCTCAACTAGGCGTAAATGACACTTTTGCACCCAATTGAATACAAAAATATAAAATATTCTTGGGATCATCTTTTGACTTGGGCAATTCAAGAGGAATCAACTCTTCAGTGCTTCTTCTGCAATTTGAAGTAATTATGTTTAAGAATCTGAAAAGAAATACATATGTGATGAATTATTATATCTCTAGGCAAATTCCATATCAATAAAATATGGAAAAGATTTTGGATCGAATATATGAACATAAATATGGAGAGTTGCTAGCTTGACGGGTTAGTTTTCGAATTCTTTATTGAAAAGAAATGGTAAAGACATAGAAAAATGGATTGTTGAGTTGTGTTTGTGTTGTATCGATTTACTCTTATTATACGATTATGGTCAATATAAATACGATTCATTTACTAATCGTGTCAACTCTAACACAATACAAAATTTAAATAAGTTATATAAACATAACACGTATAATACATTGAATTTTCGTATCGTATTAGGGTCATAAAACCCAACACAAATATATCATCTTTTTTTGCTTTGTTAGACTCACATACGACTTATATATCAATATATGAACATATATATTTAATTTTTTTTAAACTTTTGTATTATTACAATTTTACACGTGTTCTAAATGAATTGGGTCGGAACCCAACACTACAAATAAAAATTAAACGGATCATAACAGATTCACATGTCAACATATTACACGAACCATTTTGAATTATATCATAAACAGATCGATCCGTTTTTAACACGAATTCATATATATCCAATACTAACCTGCTGATTTAACTATTTTGAGAATTTGAGTCATTTTAACACCCCTAACTGTTAGCAATAATCACGTGATTTGGTAGCTTGCACGTTGTTATGGAACAATTGTCGGCCGTAACAGTTAGAACGCCATAACTTGTGAATCCTTGACCGTTTAAATTTAAAAACTCATATTGCAATATGCATGTAATTGATAGTATGATAAGAAGAAGAAAAAACATGGTGCAGGTGATGTACTGATCGTCTAATACCTTTTTGATTTGAAAATATAGTAATTGAGATTAAAACTGTTTATGGGATTATCTTCTTAATTACATCTTTGTCTCAAGTATTAGAATCTATTTTCATGAATCTGATTCATATTCAAGGAAATCTACCATGTTTCAAATTTAAATCCATCATCATAATAATTATTTATGCTAACACAATTTAGTTCAGTACTTCATTGTGAACCAATCAATCTTCAATAGGAGGAAAGAACAACTGAAAGTGTTACGTAACAACTATTGTGTTTCGATCCTTAACATGTTGTTACGAAGAATGATTCTCTGTTTGAAATTTTGAATTGTAATTTTTTATATCTTGGTCTTCATTTTCCTTGTGGGTGACTATTAATACAAACCAATAAGATGAAATGCTACTTCTAAATGGACTAACCATTGTTAGAATTCTTTGCTGGATATAGGAGGAAAGTGCGGTTGACCCGCCACAGTCTGTGCAGAGAGGTGTCACTGAGTTGGTTGAAGCTGCCTTGGCGCCGAGGAACTTATGCATGATGGATCCTACAGGGCATCTGTTGGAGTTGGTGAGATCTTTCTTAGAAAATTAAATTGATTTCTTGTCATTGTTAAGGGTACTTGACATGACTTTTGGACACAAGTTTTAGTTGAACAAAATGAAATCATACTTTGGCTATAAAATGGAGCTGCCGCGTGTGTGTGTTCTGTTTTTTGTAAGTTGAGAGAGAGGTGAGAGAAGTTGAAAGTATTTTGTTGAAAATGAAGAAGAAAAAAAGAAAGAAAACTTTGTTCTTATACTGTTTGTTTGCTGTCTATGGTTGCTGTAATATTTTGCAGAAATTGAACTAATTGGAAATTCGATTGCAATCTAATTAGTTATAAGTTTGGAAATTGCGCTAGACTTTCTTTACTTTCCATTGTAATTTAATGGAGAGAGTTTTTCAATTGGTGCATAGAGATGGAGATTTTTGTTTAAGTAAAATTTTGCAGTCCTGCCGAAGTTTCAATGTTTCACTTGTAGATTTTTTTTTCCCTCATAATTTGGGGTTCAAGGTTTATTCTTAAAAAACGTGGTTACTATGATGTATTTTCTGGGGTTGGTTAACTGAAAAAAGAATGGAAGATTCGAAGTGCTAGAAGAAAATTCAAGTTATATTGGCAAATGATGCACATTTCCTTACAGAACTAATAATAATAATAACAAGAAGAAGAAAAAAAATTAGTAAAAAGCAAAAGCTGTGTCGAGAAAGACACAGGCCCATCAGAAACATCAAACAAAACCCCACATGTGGTTCAATCTTATTCTTCTTCTTGTTCTTCTTCCATTGGAAATCTGAGGTGCTTCCCTTTAGGAGTAGGCAGTCCTTTCAAGTGCAAAACACTGGGAGAAACCCCACCTTTTCCTACTGCTACTTCTTCTGCGATCTCTTCATCACTGTTATACACAAATCTTTTATGCTTCCCTTCAAACTTAGCAGCAGCCATTGAATTATAATTCTCTTCCATCTTTATCTTCCCAATTCCTTCACACTGTTCATCAATCAACTCTCCATCATCTTCCTCTTCATAATCCTCATAATTATCTTCTTCAATTTCTTGTTCCTCATCATCTTCATCTTCGTCATGTGTGCTTGCATTCACTTGAATGGACCAGTCAGAGGCACTTTCATCATCTGTTTTGCATTCATTCCCTATTACTCCAACTCCATCATAAGTTGTCACCACAGAAGAGCATTCAGGTGACGAATCATAGATTTCAGATTTCTCAGAGAAATCCAGCAGCAATGATCTTGTCAAACTCTTTTGAGATTCAATATTCTCACTCACCACCTGCCATATAGCAACTGAGATCAACAACCCACATGAAATTTTCAATTTTTCATAAGAAACCAAACAAAGTTTTCAATTTTTACAAGAACCGAGATAAAATTTTCAATTTTTTCTTTTCATACAAATGAATTTCAAGAAGCATTTCCTTGAAATAAAGGTTCTTTCTTTGTAAGTTTCACTTTTAATTTTTTGCCAATGCAGAATCAAAAAGGAAGAACACAGGACAGATTAAATATCAAGCCTAACCTGACAAATCTTCAATTGTTCTTGAATTACGGGCAGAGGAGTAACCGAGACAGAGCCATTCTTGTTGTTAATGTTATCATCTCCAGATAGATTAGGGATTTGCGGTGTATTAGCCGGAGTTGGGGCAAGAAGCCCCATCGGAGAATTAACAAATCCTTGAAGATGAAGAAAGGGACGATTCTCTAATGAAATCTTTGAAAGTTCAGCCTCTTCTTCAACCTTCTGTAGAAGGGTTTTAACTTGACCCCTAAGTAATGCTTCACCGGAACCAGGCGTACTATTGATCTTGATTTTGTTGCTTCTCTGTTTGGCCATGGCGGATGATGGAGTCTCTAAACTACCCATAGCAAGTCCAACAATTGGTGAATCATTCGTTATATCAATAAGTGCAGACCGATCTTGCTGATGATTATTATTATTTCCACTTCTTCTTGACTTCGAAACACTTCTTTCCAAATCTTCAATCTTTCCTGAAAAACAATCATAGGAATTGTTAACCCATTTGCATCAGACAAACAAAGTACACAATAAAAACCAGAATTGGATCGATCAAAACACTAACTCGAGATGGGAATGCTGCTGCTGTTGTTGAGAGCAGCAAGAGTCTGCGATCTTGTGACTCTTTTAGTTGATGAAGGAGTCTCCATTGAAGCTCTTATAAAATTCAAGAAGAAGATGCAGAGAAGAGAATGAAAGTGAGAGAGATAATGATCAAAGAGAAAAGATAAAGTAGATTGATTAGATTATTCTATTTTGATGCAAAGTTGAGAGGGTTTATAAAAGACAAATTTTGGTGGTGAGGTTTAAACGGTAACATGACCGTTAGAGCTCACGTGTCAGCACGGATTCACACGTTTACAACAAAAACTAGCCGTTGGGCGCTCCTCACTGGTTTCTTTATATTTGCACGCCAACTAGCTTATGCCAATTCCTGTCCCAAAAAATATAGCTTTTGCCAATTTTACAATGATTGATTTTTTTTTCTTTTTTTTGAGACAAACAATAATTGATGTCTATTACCCTTTTTTTCTCGGTAAAAAAATTTTATTTTGAATCTTTGATCATTGAATTTTATAAATTTGTAATAATTAAATTAATTAATTCAAATTTTATTCAATTAATTATTTTCATTATTATTTATGTTCTATTAATTCTCTTTATCTATTAAATTCGTACAATTAACTCTTTTAGCTATTGATTTTTAACTAATTTTAAGTCCTATTATACATGAAAAAAAAAAGACTTGACATCTAAACAAATGGTAGTTCAATGTCAACTGAATAATCAGTTGGACTCTGTTTATGAAACACTTAGCATTGATACATAACTGAATAAATTTTGTAAAAATAAATATATTTTGAAACAATGAAAATAAAAAGTCCTTAGGCCTTTATAGTTTTTAAAGCCCAGGCTTAAAGAAGGAAACTTATAGTTGATAGGTTCTTAATTTTTTATATATAAAAAACTTATATGTGTACATTTTAATGAAAGTTTAAGGATTGAAAGTTAATAATAATTTTTTGGTCTGGAAAATAAAAATAAAAAAATGGTTGCAGAAAAAAATTATCAAACAATAAGTTGAATCCAATTTCCAAGTAGATCAATGGGTTGGACTCACAGACTTTAGTTTTATGGGGTAACAAAGAACAATGGGCCAACCCAAAATTATATTATGATGTAAAAACTTCCTTATTAAGGATTTTGCTTTGCTTTATCATGCAAGCACATACCCTTTAAGACAAGTAGTTATTTACAAGCAAGCAAATTTTATATTATAAAATATAATATTATTCTATATATAAATATTTACTATTGTGATATTATATTTACACAAACTAAAATATTTACAGTAATTGTCTATTATATTAGACAAATTAAGATTGTTTCTATCTTAATACTTTAGAAATTAGTCCAAAAATACAATTTGTCATCAATATATCTATTGTATTAATGCATATAAAGATATAAGTATCTTATTTCTTAATATATTAGACATCATTTGTTCAAAAGTATAGTATACCAAGAATACTTGTTGGTTAGTAGATAGTTAATCTAGATGTCATATTTACAATACAAAAAGAATTGTCCAAAAAAATGTCATGCAAAAAAGATCTTTGTCTTCTTTCATCTACTTCAATTATATTGTGGAAAGCTATTTTATTTTCTTTTGATCACCACCTTTTTTTTCACTATTAAAAGATAATGAACAAAAAAAGAGAAAGAATGATTCAATATTTTTTAGTTTTGGTCTAAGAGCAAAAGAGCAACTGAAAAGAGGTGTGTAAGATAAATATTTATGTACAACTTTTTACTTTTTCTTGTTTAAATAACTTATAAGCTTAAGCCCCTAATATATATATTAATTTTTAAAAATAAAACTACTAAAATTCACGAAGGGTTTTAGTTATATATGGTAATGTACCAATAATTGTCCATTAACAGCTTATTTGCTTCTAAATAACCTGTTTTAATTATTTTAGTTTTTCCATTTTTTTAAGACATATAATCACTAACAGAAACCTTCTCTTTCAAAAAGCGCTTATTGCTCCAAAAGATCCATAATCATGATTATATTTAATTAAATAGACTTACTTTGACATTAATTAAATTCCCTCAAAGATTAATCATTTTTGTCATGACAATAAAAACATAGTACAATAAATTCATTCAAAATTCAATAAGAAGAAGCCAAAACAGAGAAGGAGCTTCATAAGGAGTGGGGTTGATTGATATTTTCCCCTATTTATAGTTAGAAAACCAATATTGAGGATGTTAATTAAGAACATGAAGTATTAGCTATATTTTTTTATATTACCTTTTTCTTAAGGGTTGTCTGAAAAATACGTTTTTGGAAGAAAAAAATTTATTTTTAATTTTTTGAATTTTGAAAACTCCTTTTAAAAAGAAACAGGTAAATAGATATTTTTTCTAAAAATAGATTTGAGAAAAACAGTTTATAAAAAATTTAAAAAATCAGTTAATTAAATTAAAAAAATTTTAAATCTGCTTTTTAGATATTTAACAGCAATTACAACACCCCCTAAATGAATCTCGGATGTATATGTCATTCAAAGAATGAAGAAAGCAATATAAAAAAAATGATGGATCTCAGGAGACATGTGTCATTTAAAAAATAAATAAAATAATATAAATAAGAATATAAAAAAATTATTTATCATTTTTCTTTAAGTATTATAAAGAAAATGATAATTTACAAAATATAAAGGACATTTTCCAACATTTTCTTTTCTTCGTGAGCATACATTAATTTCCAACTTGCTTAAAACTAGTAAGGTGGTAGGTATAGTTCATGGAGATTCATTATTGCACTTGGCGCACCATCTACCACAAACCCCATTTGCATAGTCGTCACCTTTTTGTTTTTCATTTATTTTTCAACATTTATAGCTTCCTTGACCCATTTCTAGCCAGTGATGCATCTTTTAATTAACAATCTTTCATTCTCAGTTGATTTGAGAACATATATTAGAAGTGGGATAATCATGCATGACCCTGAATTTTTCTTGTTTTGAAATTCATATAAAAAAGGACATTGTGATAAAATAAATTAAAAATAAAATTCTTTTTGAACCCGAAAGCTTTTTCTTTTGGGATCAGATTTTTTTTTCTCAATTGAATTCAAAATTAGAGTATTGCTTAAAGCATATAATTAGTGTTAATATTGTATTTAGTTAAGTCTTTAAGCTAAATCTTATTTGGTATAGATATTTTAATTCTAATATTAAATAATCTAAGTTTGTAATTACATATTTGATATGACAATTTAAGTAATGAGATAAATTAGTAAAATAAGTAAATTACTTTGATATCTTAAAATAAGGCTATTTTTGAAATATATATATATATAATAGTAAGTCTAGTTAAGAGTTTCCAATTTTATAAATATAGGAATTAGTAATTCCATTAGAAAGTGATTCGTAAAGACGCTAAAGAGGTGAATATTAGTTAAAATTCATTCTATAGATTTAGTAAGTCCCTGAAATTATTAAGTTATATTTAATTTTTTTAACCAAATATGGAATTAGTGACAAATCATATAGTTTAACTATTATTTTCTTATGTTTTATAATCACTTCATTTTTGTAATAAGTTTTCGAATTAACTTAGAATTATATTTTATAAATTAAAAGACATTATTTTCATCATTTATTATTGTTAGATTGATGCATGTTCACATGTGTCTTAAATGCGTACTTATTAAATTAATAACAATTTAAATTAGGAAAAAATATATATTGGATCGTTCAACTTTATAAATTTATGTAATTGAGTTTCTCAATTAATTTTTTTTTCACTTGCTTATCAGTTTTGTTTAATTGAATCCTTCGAGCATTAAATTTGTATAATTGACTCTTTTTGAATAATGATAATCAATCAAATAAATTTTCTGCTAAAAGAGTAAATAAATTTAAAATTAATAATTAAAAAGAAAATTAAATGAATTTTTATTCAAAATACTTAATTGCATAAATTTATAAAATTCAGAAATTAAATATTTTTTTATCCCTTTTAATTCTGTGTGGAACTAATAAATACATGAAAGTTGTGGGTATTGTTGACTATTGACAGCCTGATAGGTAAGGATTATGCATAGTAATATAATAATTATAAAGTTGAAGGAAGTGAGTGAGGTAGGCACGTGAACGACTACCAGCGGACAGGATTGATGAAGGAAGTGAGGCCCGAGGGAGGTAGGCACGTGAACTGAGGGCTCAGTCACGTGATTCGAATGAATTTACCACTTACCTCATTATCTTTACCATAATTTGTTAATCCCCAAGACACCAAGAGCTCTACTAAAATCATCAACACCTTTAATTAAACAATAATAATTCGAATAATTGTTATCACCAACACCTAATTAATCCAAATTACTTGACGTTAAATTGGTTTTTAGGTTTATTTATTTATTTTCGACAGAATTTTTCCCTTTTTTTTTTCTAAATTTTAGTAATGAAAAATAGACAGATATAAATTGTCAAGTTATATTGTTATAGTGAAAAGAAAGTGACACAACTACTACATCTCATATTTATATTCATGTGTGTTTGGGATTGTAGTTAGATGTATAAAAAGCATTAAATTTTTTTAATTTTTTATAAACTGATTTTTCAAACATATTTATGTGAAAATTATCTATTTACCTACTTTTTTCAAAAAAACAGTTTTTAAAACTTAAACAATTTTAAAATAAAAAAAATTTCTCCAAAAGCGTTTTTGTCAAACGCAGTACCAAACGGAGCTATAAACATGAATAAGCAAAATTCCCATAACTATAATACTATTTGGTAATTAATTATCAGCAGCATCACCATTGCAAATTCACTGGTACCATTAATACAACCATTGAACCGTAACAAACTCTTCAAACTTAGTAGAAAAATTAATGATTCCATCTTTTTACTAAATTCCATATATATATATTCCATAACATGATATTCATATATTTTTATTTTAAACTTTCAATTAAACTCATATTGCATTTTTTTTGTTTATTGTTCAAACTTGTTTGAGTGAAATTATATATTTTCTTTTCAAATCAGACTGAAATTTTGATTCCTTAATCTAAATCTTCCAGATTAAAATGAATTCAGAGGTTTGTAGAGATTTTTTATTTCATAACTTTAAACAAAAACCCATCTTGCAGCAGAAAATCTGTTTTTTTTTTTCCCAGCTCAATTAAAACAAATATTCAAAATATTTATCAAATTTATTTATGAATAAAAAAATGAATGAATCAATAATAACGATAAACTACATAATTTGAGTTTGAGATAACCTTTTACAGGTAATTTCAAATTGAATTAATATATATATATATATATATATATATATTTTTATAGATGATAACATCAATAAAATCTATTAATTAAAGAGTGAAGGAAAGCCTATATATTTTCCTGCTATCTTCAAATTAAATAGCAAAATTAAAGTTTCTCCTACCTGCCTTCTATATGTAACTAAAATGGTGAAAAGCTATTTAATGAGGAAATAACATCGAATATAAGGAAATAACAAGGAATGTTTGTTGTTAGAACTGATAATATTTAACACGACATTATTAAACGACATATAGTTACTATATATGGATTTGAACTAAATGAATATGAGTTATAATTGTATCAACACGATTACAATATAAAAATATTGTGTCATAAATGAATTTTATTAATATGATTAGATACATTTAAAAATATATTATTTTATCAATTATAAAAAAATATCTAATTATTTTAACGTTACTCAAAATTATATAAAAAAATTCAAATATATATAACACATATTTATATATAAATAAATTTATGATATTAGTATATGCAAATAAATATTAATAAATTAATTATATAACTACTATTTTTATATTATATTAATTAATATTATACTAATATATTTACTAACTTATATTTTGATGAATTATATATATATTAAATAAATAATTATTTTATAACTAATTTAAACAAATAATGAGTTTAAATTAAAAAAATTAAATAAATAATTATTTTACATCTAATAAGAAAAAATTTTACGGTGTAAATAAAAATTATTTTTAATTTAATATTTATATCTATTCATATATAATTATGTCAGTTATATACATTTAGATATGTTAAGTAAATTGTATATAATTATATCGTATCGTGTCAAATATACACATATAGATATATTAAATAAATTGTATCGTATAGTGTAATCTATACATATTTAGACACGTTAAGTTAATCGTATTTAATCGTTTCGTTTATATGAATTTTAATTGTGTCGAGTCCGTATTTCAAAATTTTGATACGATTAATTAATTATATTATATTTGGTATAATCATATCATACACAATTAAGACGCAACGCAATACGAATTATCGCTTTTATCTTTTTTTTCTTTCTATGTTTTCCCTTGTTTTGTGGTAAAAATGGAATCCAACAAAAAGGATGAAACAGAAACTTAATTGAATATTAGAAACAAATTCAAAATCAGTGGCATATGGAGCCACTACCATCCCTAAATTAAAGAAAATGTTAAAATTATATTTCAAAATTTTTATTTCTTTAATTCAGCTACTCTTCTCTCAATTTTTTATTCCCTTAATTGAATCTCACATATCCTAATATTTGAATTTAGAATGAAATTATATAAGTTTGTGCTTGAATTCTTATATCCACCACTGTTCAAAATGTTTCATGAAATGGTATTAATTAATCAGATTTCGTAAAATTAATTTCTATTTATAATATAATTTGCTCCCTCAATTCATTTAGATTGGGAAGTTTAATTTGGCAATAGAAATAATAATTTCAATTAAAAAAAAGTGTGGCCTTAATAAAATTCCACTATTAAGAAGTAGTGGTGTAAAAAAAAAAAAAAGAATCCAAATGCGCGTGTGATTGCCAAGGGCACGACCGAATAAGTTGTAAAGTTGAGAAATTAAAGCTCAATAATTGTAACTAACAGGAATATAAATATGTAGATGGGTAGCTATGACATGAGAAGCTAAATCTACCACGAGAGTTAGACGAAGGTTGTTAGGTAGCTCCTACGTTTTCCCTCTTTTAACTCCAAGCCCCATAATATATGCGTGCCCACTCTCTCACACCATTGCTTACCTTCTTCTTCTTCTTCTTCTTCTTCTTCTTCTTGTTTAATTATAGCTAGTGTTACTCAATGGCTCCTTCCACTCTTACGGCATTGGCTGAGGAGAAAACTTTGCAGCAAAGCTTTGTCCGCGATGAGGATGAGCGGCCGAAGATCGCGTACAACCAATTCAGCAATGAAATTCCGGTGATTTCTCTAGGAGGGATCGACGATGTGGGAGGTAAAAGGAATGAGATATGTAAGAAAATTGTGGAAGCGTGTGAAGATTGGGGAATTTTTCAGGTAGTTGATCATGATGTTGATCCTAAATTAATATCTGAAATGACTCGTCTTGCTAAGGAGTTTTTCGCCTTGCCGCCAGAGGAGAAGCTTCGTTTTGATATGTCCGGTGGAAAGAAAGGCGGTTTTATTGTTTCCAGCCATTTACAGGTATATAAAACAAAAGTACTAATTTTCTTCTGAAAATTATAATTATATCCTTCAATTAATTTGTATGAGAGCATGTTTTTCATGAAATTTTTTCTCACACTTTCTGAACAATGGTAAAATTAATTAATTTACTACTTTGATTTCATGATATATATATATATATATATATATATATATATATATATATATATATATATATAATGATTTAAGTTTGAATATTCATACGAAGAGATAGATATTTATTTTTTATACTGTTAAAAAAGTATAAAATTATTAAAAAATGCGTGTTGAAAAATGTGAGTGTTTTAGCATTCTCGATTAATAATTATACTCCCAAACGCTGTGTGCTTTTTTATTTGTTTATTTTTTCACTTTAAATGTTTTTTTTTTTTGAAAAGAATATTGTTAATTAAGGACATGATTCTCCAAATGCAATATTTTTGGAAGAGTTTAATACTGGAAAATAAAAATTCAGATTCATTTGACAAAACTCTGATTTAATTAAAGGGAAAATTTAATATATATTTTTATTTAAATAATTTTTTGAATGCTCGCTTAAATAAATTATTTTAAATTTCTAAAACTTTGTTTATTTATTTATTTTGTTTTCAATAATAAAGCCCCACCGGCTGAGAAGACAGAATAATAACAAAAATAAAGCAAAATCTCGGAAGAAAAACAAGAAAGGAAATCAATTCTGGAATCCGACTAACATAGTAACATTCATAATTTGGATTCCCACTTGGAAAAAATTAAAATTATGTAATTATCATATAATCAAATTTATTAGGACAAAAAATTTTTGGTGCATGAACCTTTCGAGATTTTGCAACTAAAAATTTTCTCAACTAAACCTTGCAACTAAAAATTATGTAATTCTCAACTAAACCTTGCAACTAAAAATTTTATTCAGTTAATTTTTTAATTTAATTCATTCATATAATTATTAATTTAATTTAATTAATTCATATAATTATTAATTTAATTTAATTTTTTAAATACTTATTTAATTATTGATAATTGAAAAACTCAATTAAATAAATTTTTGATTAGTCTAACCTCATAGTGTCTGATTAATGATCGTTACTTGATTAAATTTTCAGTTTAAGAATTAAATTAATTCAAAATTAATAATTAAGTGAGTGAATTGACTATATTTTTAATTAGGAAATTTAATTAGACATATTCATAAAATTAAGCAACAAAATAAGCATTTTACCTATAAGTTACGCGATAGATACTGGATTAATTAGAGAAATAAATCTAATTGTAAGATGATTAAATACAGGGGGAGGCAGTGCAAGACTGGCGTGAAATAGTGACATATTTCTCATACCCTGTGCGCAGCCGAGACTATTCTCGGTGGCCGGATAAGCCGGAGGGGTGGAGAGCAGTGACGGAGGAGTATAGTGAGAAGCTAATGGGACTTGCTTGCAAACTTCTTGAAGTACTTTCAGAGGCAATGGGGTTAGAGAAAGAAGCCTTGACAAAGGCATGTGTGGACATGGACCAAAAAGTTGTAGTCAATTTCTATCCAAAATGCCCACAACCAGACCTTACTCTTGGTCTCAAACGTCACACAGATCCTGGTACCATTACCCTTTTGCTCCAAGACCAGGTTGGTGGCCTTCAGGCTACTAAGGATAATGGCCAAAATTGGATCACTGTTCAACCTATTGAAGGTGCTTTTGTCGTTAATCTTGGTGATCATGGTCATGTAAGTATAACAATTTCCAGAACTTGTCTAAACTTTTAGTCACTCATATTATGTTTTTCAACTTTTATTTTATTATAATTAAATCTTTATTGACCAAGCATACATAACGTTTTGTTGATTGTAGAAGCGTACAAAATTGCTTTTACTTGATTGAAATGATTAGAATTGATAATTTTAATTTAATTTATTCAGATTGTTTAGTCCAATTTGGATGAATTTTTTATGGGATTAAAATTTTTGAGTATGATGTGTATAGTTCCGATTCAGTTTATTCAAGTACCCATACTCACCCCTAGTTGATTAAATAAAATCTAAATTGTATAATTTAATAAAATAGAAGTCGATACATGTATATGAATAAATAAAAGTTAAGAAGTTCAATAATAAATAAATATAATTCAAGTGCCAAAATATGAAATTTTGCTGACATTTTTTCCCATTTTTCTTTCTATTTTATTGATTTAGTTGGGTTATAGAGGTGAATAATTGATTATATATATTGGTGATTATATTGTGAGGCAGTATCTAAGCAATGGGAGGTTCAAGAATGCAGACCATCAAGCTGTAGTGAACTCAAATTGCAGCAGGTTGTCCATAGCTACATTTCAGAATCCAGCACCAGAGGCTACAGTATATCCTCTCAAAATTGAAGAAGGAGAGAAGCCAGTGCTAGAGGAGCCCATCACTTTTGCAGAAATGTACAGAAGGAAGATGAGCAAGGATCTTGAGCTTGCCAGGTTGAAGAAATCGGCTAAGGAACAACAATTGAAGGATTTGGAGAAAACCCAATTGGAAAGCAAGCCTATTGACGAGATCCTTGCTTAATTTATTTATTTTTTTTAAATTAGAAAAATGCTACTTTGTCTCAACTATTTTGATCTCATCTTCAGCCCAAGGTCCACTAAAATACTTGTACTTTATCAATGCAAGTATTTGTATTACACAACCTGCATTAAAGTGCAACAGGGACACTATGATGTTCAGCTCCTCAATTACTGTGTCATGCCTTCTGTTTGCTTAATTTTATGTAGTTTTCTTATTTTTCAAGTTGTGTGTTCAAGTCGATGATCGTTGTATTTTAGTGAGGCCATGGGCCTTTGTGTGCATCTCTATGCTTTGTCTATATGCAATAAGTAAATTTAGTGTTCTCCAGCCATCCATTTTTCTATAAAATGTCTCTTTTTCATTTCATTTTTACTTCTTACAAAAGGAAATGAGAAAGGTGTAGGGTAACCGAAACTGTCAACTCGATTCAAATGGTATATAAAACCCCTTTAAAAATTTAATCTGACATAATCCAAATTAAAAAAAAATTAATTGATTTAGATTGAATTGATCAATTAATTCAACTTTTAAATAAAAGAATTTAAAATTTATTTTTTTGATCCGACAATTGGTCGGTGGATTTAATTTTTGGGTCGCCCCTATTAGTGACCCTTTCCTAACCATTGCAAAAACCAGGAACCCCATATACTGAAATGCCTTTTTATTTTCATTTTCCCCCAAAAATTAGATCATAATAACTAATAAACTCCAACTGTTCTAAAATCTAATGAGATAGTTCATAAAGTCTGCTATTATGAAATCATCCTCTCCAATTTGGTGAAGGAAAAGTTTAATAAATCCAATTATAACTTCTTTTAGTTCCCCAATTAATATGCTTTTATGGGATAATTAATTAAATTTTAGAACCCTTAGAAAAAAGAAAAAAAAAAACTACATCTGGGTTGGGCCTTGGTTCTGGAACTGCATGTTCTAGGTCTTCAGCCTACTGGATCCATTCCATATACAAAACCATGGACAAAATATTCAATTTTACACTTATTACTTGTCAATCTTATTTTTAATGATATCAAGAATTAATTCTTTGTTTATTCTTAATCCCCCTGACCGCGGGGTTTTTCCCTCACCCGTTGATGTAGAAGAAGTAGAGATGAACAAAATATTCAATTTTACACTTATTGCTTGTCAATTTTATTTTTAATGATATAAAGAATTAATTTTTTTATTTTTAAAAAATATTTGGAATTGCTGTTGGATATCTAAAAAACAGATTTATAATTTTTTTATTTAATTAACTGATTTTTTTTAATTTTTTATAAATTATTTTTCTCAAACTTATTTTTTGAAAAAACATATATTTATCTGTTTCTCTTTAAAATCAGTTTTTAAAACTTAAAAAATAAAAAATAAAAAAATCTTCAAAAAAATTTTATTTTTGCACTGGATTTTCTTTTTTACTTTTATTTTTGCTTGTAATTAAATTTGAGACATAAAAATAATAAATGGAAAGACTAGTATTGATTTAAATAATAATTTTGGGTTTGTAATCAAAATTAGGCCTGTAATATCAAATTTAAGCAAAAGTTTGATGTTGATTATAATAAATGTTAGATTAGCATTATGGTCTATATGATTAGAGTATGAAATCTGACATGAAAAAAGGTTCTACAGCTGACAACTTATATGACTTAGACTATTAAGGATCTTTCAAATCCGAATTCATATATTCAAATTTTTGATATGACATAATCACAACTTTCAAAAATTAAATTTTTTAGATTCAAATTTATCTATTAGATAAAGTTTAATTTCAAATTGAATAAAAAATAATAATGACAAATCTAGACATAAATGATTGACACATATAACGCAATTTACCACCTGTTTGCCCATCATAAATTCTCTCTTACTTATAATTTAATTCCACTAATTATCATTTTTTAGTCAATTAATTATCTTTTTTTAGTCAATTTACCAACTTTCTCGCATTCACATTTGATTTGAGTATTAAAAAAATAAGATATAAGCAGGCATGTACACGTGTATGCAATGAACTTTTTTAATTTTATTATTACTAATAAATATGATATTAGGTTGTAACAGCTTGTAAATGAGCATTGCAAAATGATGTGACAATTGCAAATGGACTTATGTGAATAATTTGTAAGAAATGAAAAATGGTCCTCACTTGTATTATTTTATAATAAAATTGAATAGAATAAATGAATAATATATTTTATTAATTAATATTAGTCATACACATTAATTAAGATAATAATATTAATATAATATTAATTTAAATAATTTAAAAATAAATATAATTAATATATAGTTAATTTTAAAATATAATTAAAATGATTATAGTTAATATACATTTTCTGACCGCTATATGCAATGAGCGACAGATATTTCTAAATTCCGACTGCGATTCGGTAATAGCAGTTGTAATTTTTAGGCATCGAATAATCCAAAAAGAAATAAAAAAAGTTTGTGACTCTAATAGCGGTATAAATTTTATGAAATTTATTAATTTTATCAATAAAATGTAATTTATTTGACAATAAAGAAAAATATAACATTTTAATGAGTGAATAGAATATATTTAAATATTAATTATAATAATAAATAACACATATATAAATATCTTTGATTATGGAATCCAACTTCTCATTTTCCTCTTTGGAATGTGAACACAATGTCCTAAAAGGTGTCTAATTATTGTACCAACCGAGAAAAAAAGTGAAAGAGATTTGCTGAAAAATTCAATGGTTTTATATTCCTCCCATTAGGCTATGAGTGTCACAATTCTTTTTATTTTTTATACCGAAGAGGGGCAAAAAAATCCACAAGAAAATAAAAACTAACAATTATAAAGTGACTCTTCCAGGTTAAGAAATACAGATCGAGTATTGCCATAAAATGAAACCAAGAGTAGAAGGCGATGGCTCGAGGATAACAATACTCCGATCATGGTTTTAAGACTCATTCATTACAAAATCAGCAGTTTGATTCCTTTTTTAATAGACATACTTCGGATTCACATATCAATCCCAACGGAGTAAACTAAGAAATTTTTTTTTTCTGATGAATTTAGTTTGATCCTAATAATATAAGGGGAAAAAAAAGGACTGAAAATGATGTTTTCCTAGATGTATTTCATACCCCTTTTCACAAAATTTATTTTTTGAGGAACAAAAGTCTTTACACAAAATATTAAAATCAAATTTTAGAATTTCGATAACACTATGAATCTCCATCTTTGAATGCCTCAACTGCTTTTAAGTAGATAACTTCTCAACATCACTAGTGATATTTGTCTTGCTAATATTATTTTTGTTTAATTTATTTTGTCTTTTCAGAAAATGAGACTAATATTTTATCTACTTAGACCATAAATATTTTCAGTCAGTTAATTAAAACTACATATTGAGACTAATCTTATTCGTGTCTACTTCTATATATTATTTACAAATTGATTAATATATGCATTCCATATTCAATTATTCAATCTAAATATTCAAAACTCACTAGAATTAAATCTAGAATAATAAATTGAGCAAGTAAACTCATATAAACTCACTCAAAATATTTTCATCATTCTCTAAAACAAGTTAGGAAAAATATCAGCAATGTTATTATAATTGGACCAGAATTGAAAAAATTTGAATCAATTTTTTATTCAGTTGATTTGTTTTCATTTTAAAAGAAATTGTCTTAGTTAAAATCATGTTTAATGGTTAAAAACCCGATTCAGTAGGCCAAAAACTAGTTTAGAACATATGTATACAATCAATTCCGATAGACCTATTACTCATTAATCCAAACAATTTATGGAAATTTATTTTGTAAATTTAGTTTTTGCAAATGTTTGGGGGTGGGTGAGAGAGGATCCCACTCCAAAAAATAAAGCTTTAGGCAATGTAAAATTTCGTCCCTAAATATCAAACAAACATCACTAAAACGTACTTGGGATCAAATAAAATCATTATCACATATATTGCTAAATCATCGTCGCTAATAGTCCTAGTCGACGAAAAATATAAAATGTCTCATATAATTAGCTTATATGCGATAAAATATAATTGTAGCGAAATTGATAAAAAAAATGTCCCAAATATCTTAAATTGTCACTTATAAAATAATTTAGGTGAAGAAAATTAATGTCGCCAATTTTAATTCATTATGTGACGTATTGTAAAATATCACGTTTTTAATTATTTTGAATGTTTTGTAATGTAGTCAAAAGTCATAAAACATGCCTATAAAGTAGCTTTGGTGACGACTAGAAGATGATAGAGGACACATGTTTTGTCCTATGAAGGCATTTTTAGCGATATTTTTTGGCATTTTGCGATAATTTTTATATATTTTATTCCCTTTTAATTTTTTTAATTTATTTAAATTTTTAAAATTCTTTTTTATTTTTGATTTCTCATTTCATATATATATAAAATTAGTATATTCAACATTCATCACAATGAAGGTACAGAGACAATAAAATTTGTTCATAAAAGATTCATAAATAAAAACACAAATCTTTGTAATGGATAATTTTGTATAATGTGATTCAATACCCATTTTGTTTCTTTTCACTTTATAGATAAATATGACATAATACAAATTATTTTGTTGTGAAATTTGAACTAAATGAAACAATAATAGGACTAGAAAATTACATATTCGTGTCAAACTACTACAAATCGCTAGTTTTAACCCTTGTTCTTGATGCCTTTTGTAGCCTTGATTTTTTTATCGTAAAGGTATGTCCCTTGTAATCAGAAAACAAATAAATCACCATATAATTCTGCATAAGAGAATGCAAGGGCGAATTTTGGAAGCTACTTTAGTTGGTAAAACACATGAAAGGATATATATATGAATTGAGAGAGAATTTTCAAAGCTATCCTTAAAGCATAATGACTGAGAAACATAACCATTAAATGAGTTGGTGAAACACAAAAAGGATCTTGTAGTTTCAAAAACTCACGATGTAATACTCTTTCATATAATTAGAATAAATTCAACTATATAAGTAAGCATTACAATATCATGTATAAAAATTTGATGAAAAATAAAACTTCCTTTTAAATCCCTTTGGCTGTATCATGATATCTATTCTAAAAATATTTGTAAAAATATGAAACAAGAATGCACTTATAAAAAATTTCATATCATTAAAAATAATAGTTTGACTTTGCTAGTTAAACATTTACAAGATAAATCTCTGAATAAAATATATAACTTTAAACATGAATTTAAGATAACATGATAACTTGATGTATCACCTATCCTATATTGGGCTTCCATCTTGTGACTCTCCAATTCGACTCTTGTTCTCTATCATCATCTACCTAGGCATCTCCAAACATGTGTGTGAAAAATACTCACATGTTAAACAACTCATATTTAATGGTGTATATAAGTATATAGCACAACAACAACACCCATACTCTCACCAATTTATCATATATACATATCTTTTATATCATGTTACATTATTACCTTGCTATGAATATACTTAAGCATTTGAAATTCTGATATGTTGTTCCATAAAGTATATAGATAGTCCTAACCATATTCAAGCATGATCATACTAAATTGTGAGACAATTTATTTCTTATATGGATATGTCATATATCACACCAAAATTCACATCATACTATAAGTACATTCCATATTCTAGTTTTCGATTATTATTTCACCCAAAATGCTCTAAGTCGACCTATTCAGTTATGAATTTTGGATCATAAGTGCTCACACAAATTTAAGAGGAGCGCTCACACAAGCTTATGACCTTCTGTCCATATTTTGTCTTATTTGAGCTTCTCTAATCAAGAGTACTCACACAAACTTAAATACAATTATATTATGTACAAATTTAAGAGGGCGTTCACACAAGCTTAAGACACTCTTGTCCTTATATCATATTCATTTCCTTGTTATCCTTATTCTAAGGTACCATTTAACTTTATAATGTCATGTCATTTATCTTGTTCCTAGTCCTAAGTTAAAGCATTGGATTTATACTCACAAATCATATTATAACATGAAATCATGGATGTTTATACTATAAATCTCAATATGCCATATCAGCCTGATGTCAATCCATGCACATTCATATCTCATATCATTTTATTGTATTCATGATGCTTTCTATAGTACCTAACATATTCATGTCACATGTCTTCACATATCACATAGCATTACATGTTCTTAGATAAATCTTTAGGTGTTCATACATTTGAAAATGTATATTGTTGAATCTTAAGGGGTATTTTTATCATTTTGATGCTAACAAATAAAATAGCAATAATGTATTTAACAATGGTTGTGTTCTAAGTTTGTTGAACATGATATATCTTGAATAAAATATGATGTAAGAATGAAAGACAACATTTGAAGGTCAAAATAAGAACAAATAACATATTCACGCTCGTAATATAGCTTAGCGTCAACTCTCCAACATTTAAAGTTCACGGCCATGAAGGATCATACCAACCGTAAATGATCAAATTAGTCATGCCCGTGAAAGATAGTCACACCCGTAATAACATGTAAAATTCTTCTAGAGAGTTTCACGGCCAGAGTCACCACTTGGACCACGGCTTGGAAGAATATTCACGCCCGTGAAAGTATAAAGTCACACCCATGAAAGTATAAAGTCACACCCATGATTAGACACTTCAAATTCCTCTAGAGAGCTTCACGGAAAAAGTCACCACTTGAGCCACGACTTGGAAGAACATTCACGACCGTGACACATATATTCACGACCGTGAATGAGGAAAGACAAACATGTCAGACGTGAAATTAAGAATGGGTTCAATGGCTATTTTTGCATTAAATGCATTCAAACGGCTATAATTCTCTGAGAAAGTATAAATGCAAGTCATTTATGAATCCTAAACAAGAGAACAACAATTACTTTCAAATCAAAAATCTTGTTGTAGCCATTGTGCATTAATTACTTTCAACAAATCTTTTATTCTCTGTGAAAACCTATTTGCTCATAAATTCTGAGCATTATAGGTTGGTGAGTGTTTTCATTGTAATCTATTACTCAAGTGAGTTTGGATATATTGGGTTAAGAGTGAAACACTTGTAAGAGTTAATTGTGTGAGCCATAAAATACAAGGAATTAGTTTATTATGTGAGCCATTAAAACACAAGGGAATTTCTGGGTTAGGTGTTAGCCATTGATAGAAACACTATAGTTGGGAGTGAGCTTATAAGACTCCATTGTAACACTTATGTGTTAGTGAAACTTCCAATTGAGATTAGGGAGAGGGGTAGGGTTTGTTAATACCCGAACCTCTATAAATCTTGTGTGTGATATCTCTTCATCCCTACTCTATTTAATTTTATTCATCACTTAAAGTTAAGAAATTTTTATTTAATATCCAATTCAACCTCCATTCTTGGTTCATTATCTGGGCAACAATTGGTATCAAAGCTTAATCTAGCATCAAAACCTAAAAAGTGCTAGCAAATATCAAGAAATGGCCAATGAAGGATTCCAAAGTCTCAAGCCTTACTTTGATGGAGCAAACTACACTCATTGGAAGTTTCGAATGGAGACATATCTCGATAATGAGGGAATTAAAGTCTGTGATAGTGTTCAGAAAGAATGGACACCACCAATCAGAAGAGGAGTTGATGGTGAAGAAGAAATCCTTTCAAGAGATGATTGGACAGAGCCTCAACGTAGAACAAATTTCAAAAACAAAAAGGTAATGACAATTCTCGCAAGCTCACTATCCATTGAATAAAGTGGCAGAATCCAACACTGCCTAACCACATATAGTATGTGGAAAATATTGAAAAATTATCATGAAAGAACAAAGCAAGTTAAATCCAAGAAGATTCAACTTCTCACTTTAGAGTACGAACTTTGCAAGATGAAATCCAATAAGTCAATCACCGATATGACGAGCCGTCTTCTAGCCATCATAAATGGCATGAGAAATCTTGGAAAACACTTGAGCTTGGAAGATGTAAACAACAAAATTCTGAAAAGCCTTTCTCTCAAAGATTATGGTTCAAGAGTTGCTGGTATAGAAGAAGCCAACGAAGACATGAACTTCATGAATACCGATGTGCTTATTGACAAATTTCTAACACATGAAATGGCAGTAAAGAGAGATAGAGAACTTGAAACTGAGCCAGAAAAAAGAAAGCTTCTAGTACTAAGATCTTATACTTCAAAATCTCAAGAAGAAGTTGAAGATGATAAAGAAAAGAGTGATGATGCAAATGAGGACATTGTGATGCTCTCAGGAAGATTGAAAAGAATAATTAAAAAGAGAATTGACAACTTTCAAAACTTTAAGCAAAGAAATCTCAAACACTCCTCAAATGACTGTCAAATGAATAAAGATGAGGTAAAATGTTATGAGTGTGGGAAAAAGGGACATATAAAACTAGAATGTCCAAGGCTCAAGAAACACAAAAACAAATATCAAAAAGACAATGGGGAGAAAGGTCACAAAGCCACATGAGATGACGAAATCTCTTCAAGTGAAAAAGATGACAATGAAAGTGAATAGGTCAACCTATGATTCATGACTATAGAGGATCACGTCTCGGATAAGGTAGTATCACTTTACTCCTATTCATGCAATAATGATAGTAGTGATAATAGTAGTGATAGTGAAGATGATGATGAGCAGAGTTTAATAGAAGTATTGAACCTAGAATTAGAAAAATATAGATGTAAATTCAATACTTATAAAAATAACATTTCAAGTTTGAAAAACAAAATAGAAGTTTTAGAAAAGGAAAATCTTGAACTTAAATCTTTTATTGAATCTCTTCAAAAATTATTAGATTGGTACTTCTTTAGAACCTCAACTAAATCTTTGCTTAAAGAGAACAATATTTTGAAAAATGAAGTTGAGGAACTTAGAAACTCCATTTTAAGATTTCATAAAGACAATGAGAGTTTAAATACTCTCATAGTGTCTCAAAGACTACTTTTAATAAAACATGGTCTAGGATTTAAGAAAACATCATCTTCATCTCACAATGCCAGTTTTGTTAAGTCAAGTGAACCCTACATCTCCACATTAGAGGTAATAGCCCCAAGGGCTAAGTGCACAACATACACTAAATACTCTATATATAAAAGGAATGATCAAGGGTTGGTAAGCCTAAGAAGGAAACCTCAAAAGGCCAATCATGCTTTTATGTATAAGAGGCATGCATCTAGGAAAGCACCAAGTCATTATGCATATGTATGTCACTGCTCACAAACTCTACCTAATAGGAAAATGGTAGTTAAAATCATGGTAAAACCGAAAAACATATTTAGAGCTAAACAATGTAATTATTGTATGAAATTTGGTCTTATCAATAAACATTGCTGGATAAGGAAGGCTCATTGGGAATCTTTATGTGTTAGCCTCCAAGCACCCAAGCTCATTTGGGTACCTAAAAATAATACTTGAATTGTGATTTTATAGGTATGCCTCAAGTCCACAATAAAATAAAATGCTTGGCTAGTGGATAGTTGATGCTCAAGGCATATGACCGGAGACAAAAAACTATTCAATGACATTAAAAGTATTGATAGAGGTAAAGTAACCTTTGGAAGCAACACTAAGGGTAAGGTAATTGACATTGGCTCTATTGGTATTAATAATACTACTTTCATTGAAGATGTTTTACTTGTTGATGGTTTGAAACATAACTTGTTAAGTGTAAGTCAATTATGTGATAAGGGAAACTAAGTAATCTTTACTTCTAACGAATGTCTTGTAACCTATTTTAATGGCCAAGAGATATTTAAAGAAAGTAGAGATGTCAATACCTATATAATAAACTTACATAAATATCTAACATTTCCTCTAAGTGTCTTATGACTACTAGTGATGAATCTTGGTTGTGGCATAGAAGGCTTGGTCATGCAAGCATGGATTTAATTCAAATCTTCAGCAAAGGAGAGCTATAAGGGGATTACCAAAAGTCAAATTTAAAAAAGACAAGACATGTGAATGTTGCCAAAGAGGAAAACAACATAAGTTCTCATTCAAATCCAAAAATATTGTAAGTACCTTGAAACTTCTACAACTTTTGTATCTAGATCTTTTTGGACCTACTAGAGTTGCAAGCTTAAGAGGTAAACATTATGCTTTTGTCATTGTTGATGATTACTCTAGATTCACTTGGATAATTTTCTTAGCTCAAAAGAGTGTCACTTTTGAATCTTTTAAAAACTTTGCTAAGAAAGTTCAAAACGAAAAAGGATATTGTATTTCAAAAATAAGAAGTGATCATGACAAAGAATTTGAAAATAAAAACTTTAAAAAGTTTTGTCTAGAACATGACATTTCACAAAAAATTTCATCTCCTAAGACACCTCAACAAAATAGGGTGGTCAAAAGGAAAAACGAACTTTAATTGAAATGACTCAAACAATGTTCAATGAGTATGGGTTACCAACCTACTTTTGGGTCGAAGCCACCAATACTGCATGTTATATTTCAAATCGAGTTTTCAAAAGACCACTCTTAAACAAAACTTCTTTTGAGTTATGCAATGGAAGAAAGCTCATGATATCATACTTTAGAGTATTTGGATACAAATGTTTCATATTAAATACCAAGGACAATATTGAAAAATTTGCCTCTAAATCTGATAAGAGTATCTTTTTAGGATACTCCACCTCTAGCAAAGCTTATACAGTCTTTAATAAAAAGTCATTAGTTGTTGAAGAATATATGCATGTTGGTTTTGATGAATCTAGTAAGCTTGATTTTGTGAAAGGTAGTGTTCTTGATGATATTATAGGTACAATGGAAAAGCTTGATCGTGAAAATGAAAAGGGTGAAAATGATCAAGAAAACTCACATCAAGATGACTCTCTACCTCAAGCTCAAGAGGAAGACAGACAAGAGCTCCAAAATGAATGGAAAATGACACAAGATCACTCCAAGGAACAAATCATTAGTGATCCTACTAAGGGAGTAAGTACTATATCTCATCTCAAACCTTTAGATTCTAATCTTGATTTTGACTCTCAAATTGAGCCTAAAAATATTGATGAGTCTCTTAATGATGAAAGTTAGGTGATTGCTATGCAAGAGGAACTCAACCAATTTGAGAGAAGTAAAGTATGAACCTTAGTTCCTAGACCCAATGAGCATCAAATCATTGGAAGTAAATGGGTATTTAGAAATAAACTAGATGAACAAGGTTCAATAATTAGATATAAGGCTAGGTTAGTTGCAAAGGGTTATAATCAAGAAGAAGGAATAGATTATGATGAGACCTATGCTTCGGTAGCTAGATTAGAAGCCATAAGAATTCTTTTAGCATATGCATGCCATATGAATTTTAAACTCTTTCAAATGGATGTCAAAAGTGTTTTCTTAAATGGTTTTATAGAAGAAGAAGTTTATGTAGAACAACCACCGGGTTTTGAAAGCCATAATTTGCCCAATCATGTGTTTAAACTGTTAAAAGCTTTGTATGGTTTGAAACAAGCTCCAAAAGCTTGGTATGAAAGACTAAGTTCTTTTTTTTAGAAAATAATTTTTCAAAGGGAAATGATGACACTACTTTGTTTATTAAAAAGTATAAGCATGATATTCTAATTGTTCAAATTTATGTTGATGACATCGTATTTGGGCCTACTAATGAATTATTTTGCCAAGAATTTGTTAAGTATATGACTAGGGAATTTAAATGAGCATGATGGGTGAGCTTAAGTTCTTCCTTGGTCTACAAATAAAACAAAGCAATGAGGGCATATTCATCAACTAATCCAATTATACCAGAGACTTAATCAATAAATTTAGAATGGAATGATGCAAAAATTCCAAGACTCTAATGAGCACATCAACAAAACTGGACAAAAACAAAAAAGGTAAGAGCATTAATGAAAAGTTTTATGGAGGTGTGATCGAATCACTCTTATATCTTACTGCCTCTAGGCTCGATATAATGTATAATGTATGCTTATGTGCTCGATTTCAATCGTGTCCTAAAGAATCACATTTGAATGTTGTGAAAAGAATCTTAAAATATTTACATTGCTCATTGCATCTAGGCTTATGGTATCCTATAAATTCATCCTTTCATATCATAGGATATTCAGATGCTGATTACACTGGAAGTCTCTTGGATAGAAAGAGTACTTTAGGCACTTGTCACTTTATTAGTGAATGCTTAGTTTCTTGGTTTAGCAAAAACAAGTTTTAGTTGCTCTTTCTACTGCTGAAGCGGAGTATGTGGCAGCAGGATGTTGTTGTACTCAAATCGTATGGATGAAACAACAACTTAAGGATTATGATCATAGTTTGGACCATATACCTATCAGATGTGACAATACAAGTGTCATAAACCTATCTAAGAATCTCATTCAACACTTTAGAAGTAAGCATATTGACATAAGACATCATTTTCTTAGAGATCATGTTCAACATGGAGATGTTGTATTAGAATTTATCAATACAATTAATGAAGAAAGATTTAACTTCATAGGAAGAGAACTTGGTATGCTTGATGGATTAACCTTATCTTAAGTATGATTATCAAATTTGTCGAACCTTGAATGTTAATTTTCTTCATATGTTGCCTTTTATTGTCTAATCTTTTAAGGTATGAAGTGATTAGCATAATAGAAATACATGGGATAAAAGCAACTTAGAAATCTTTTAGTCCTATTTTAGACTTAGTTTTATTTATTGAAGATTTAAAGTAGTTCACACCCGTGACATATATTCACGACCGTGATCATAATCGCCAAAAGCTATAGTAGCTTTCATGCCTTGCTTCACGACATACTTCACGGCTGAAGGTAATGAAGACTATGTTTCACGCCCATAACTTTTTTCTTTCACTCCCGTGAAACTTTTTGTTCATGACAGTGACATTTTTTCATGACCGTGAATATTAACACCAAATAATTACAAAATCGTTCATGCGTTATTTCACGCGTTGCCTCACGGTCACAAGTAGTGAAGATTGTACTTCACGACCGTGACTCATTTTGTCACCACCGTGAAAATTCACAAGTAATCCTCGTGACTATTAAATGTCACGACCGTAAATTAATTCATAACCTTCATCACGACTAGAGCGTCTCTTCAACAAACCGTGACCATGACATTTCACACCCGTGATTTACTATTCATGATTGTGACTATGTCTATTATAAAACAAATTTCTGCCATTTTCTATCATTTCCAACTCTACAAATTCTCTCATTTATCACTTTCATTCAATATTTCTCACAGATTCCGACCATCTCGTATCCTTTTCCATATATAAAAACCTTCAAAACTCCTTTCTTTTTTCAAAAATAACAACATCATAAGGTTATTCTCAAAATCCCTTATCAGAAAATCACTCTCCAAAAACTCATTCTGAAATCATCAATGGAACCCGGCTCATCAAAAGGCATAAGGAAGAAATCCCATGTAACATCTTTGACTTTTTCCATATGCATTTCTGCAGCATCTCATTTGCGCATATGTATTTTGCATATATATCACTTGAATACATGCATAATATGCATTTTTATTTAAATATATTCATAATATACAATTAGTTTATTTTCAAATATTTTACAATTGTATAGAAATGCACATGTCTATTTTATAATATAAATGAAAATAATATAAAATTAATATTTAAGTGAATAAAGAGACTAGATTAAATTAATAAAAATTTGACATAATTAATTTAATTAAATTAAAATAAGTGATTAAATTATATATTTTTTTATTATTGGTTAGTAAAATTGGGTAAATGTTTATATGTATACATGAATGTATGTATATGTATGTATGTATGATGATAATAATAATAATAATAATAATAAAATAAAAAGAAGCATACAACAAAAGAAGAGAAAAATAAAAGTAAAAAAAAAAAAGAAGAAAAAAAAAGAAGAAAAAGGGACGGGTGAAGAAAAAAGAAAAGGGAGACAAAATTTTTTTAACTTAGACTAAGTCTTCTTCTTCCTCCTCCTCTTTTTCTTCTTCTTCTTTGCTTCATTTCTTCAGCCTATTTCTTTGAAGTTCCAGCAATATTTTCTTCTCTTTTCACTCCAGAAATTACAGCAACAAGGTTAGCTAAGGGTGATTATAGGCGAGTAAACAATTATTTTGTGTTATTCTTGATTATGGTGTTTAGGATTCATAAATAGGCAGTGATTTGTACTAAGATTTTGATGATTTTAAAAATCGAATCTGGAGAAGTGTAAAACATAAAAAGTGTTACTTTATGTCTTAGATTTATGGATATGTAAATATTTGTGCAAGATTTCGTGTATAGGAAGAGAAATCCTCTTTCTACTGAAACTGGTCTGGATGAAAATCCTAGCTAAGTTAGCTACTATGTTTGTTGGTTTCGAATATGATAAAGTAATTATTTGAAGTATTTCAAAATATAAAAGTTGTATATATATATATATGTTATGTATCTGTATACCAAATTTCAGCTTCATATATCGTGTGTATTTTGATTTATGATAAAGAGAACCATGATTGTTCCATAGTTGCTAAATGCCCTATACAGGTCCAGAAACTTGTTTAATTATTTTGAGCTCCTTAAAGATAGATTATGTAAATTATAAAAATCTAAAAGTTATAAGTATATGTCTTATCTAAAATTGGGTACTAATTTCAGATTAATATGTTATGTATAGAGTAAGTTATGTCCGTTACAAGTTATATTGTCCTGAAAACCAACTCTATTCTATAGCAGTAAAATATTACTTATAATTTGAGGATCTTAGATATATAATTGATGAAAGTTGTAAACATGAAAAATGTTTCATTTTAATCCATATAATTTTCTGTAAAGTTTCATTAAAATATGACTTATATATTATAAATTATGATAAATTTTGTTGGTATCTTGAAACTGCCTAAGGGTAGAAAATATAATACATTTAGAAATTTCACCAAAAATTATACAATGATCCAATTGGTCTGAAATTTTAATATATTATATAATTATATGTTAATTTAATTAGAAACAAAAATCAGATTAATTGGTCAAGTACAAAAAAATTTATAGGTAAAAAAGTTTCATAAGGTCACACTGCCTCATAAGAAAAATTTTAATTATTGATATGAATAATGTATATTAATTTGTTTAAGACACATTAAGTTTCTCTAGTCATAAATTAACTAATTATATTTTAATATTAGGCTCAAGACAAATTGGAGATACATAAGAAGGGGGTGGACAATAAGTTAAGGGTTGGAATCAAAGAAAAAAAAGGTGAGTCTAATTATCAATTGAATTATTTAGTGCATATGAATATTGCTTGCTATATGATTATGATGATTTTTCCTTGATAATATGATGATGGATAATTTATGACATTTGTGGTACATATAATTTTGTATACTTGTGGTATATATAAGTTTGTATACTTGTGGTATATTTGAGGTATATGTTTGACATATGATATATATATATATACATGGTATATGTATAGTATATGTAAGGTATATGTGTTGACATATGAGGTATATATGTGGTATATGTATGGTATATGTGATAAGATACAATGGTTGATGAATATGTAAGTACAAGTGCATATGCATAATGATTTAAAAGGCGTTGTGACTAGTTAATTGACATTGCAAAGCAAAAGAAGAGGCCTATGGCCCAACAAATGTGCAAATGAAGCAAATGATCAAGCTAGCTAGCAAATGCAAATGTTCACATGGAAAATGTTCACATGGAAACCTGGGGCAATGTCTGTTTAACTTAGTCACAACAAAATAAAATGAATAAGCATAAGCATAAGTAAAAAGCAATTATTGAATACTTGATTTTATCTATATTTATATGTTATTGACTGATGAAATGAAGTATAAAATATGTATTAAGTATACTTGATATTTGCTATTATGAAATGCTTTGTGCTTTAGAACTCATTTTATGGTTATTTTCACTGAGTCGCAACTCACCAAATTGCATCATTTTTCAGGTAGAGAAGAGTAGTAGTTCATATTGAGGTGCATATAAAAGTCATGAATCAAAGGTCATCAGCCGAGCCTCCTCACTTTCTCTCCTTGCATTCCACATAAGCATAAGAACATATCATTTTATATTTGGGGGTTGAATACTTGCATATGTATAATTACAATGAATATGTGCTAAGATATATATATATATATATATATATGGATTCAACTTGTAAAATTTACTAACTTTTAAACATAATGTTTAAGTTATTAATATATGTGATGTTATAAGCTATGATTAAAGCATCCATATTGATTGTGAAATTATTATTGATAATATGAGATGAGTTAAAAAAATTACTCTCGATGTAAACATGAATTTTATTTTATTCTTGTTTCATATATGATAATTTAATATAAAAATAAGATATGTGGTATATAGATGTATAAGGTGTTAGGTGTTACATCACATGCTATGAGACGCTACACGAACTACCTTCTCAACATCATTACGAAGCATTGTCATCCGAGATATGTTGTTCTTGAGAAAAGGCCCTTACTTTCGTCTCGTTCCTTCGAGTGGAATGTTGTCAGGACCCTCGGTTTTGAGACAAGCATGACAGAACAACTACAAGCTTGTCATCTCAATGAGTTTGTGGATATACATCAGCCAATGCTAAGGGAACCAACTCTCGAGTTCCTTAGCACTTTGCAAGTTTCTCCCACCGGAACAATCAAATTCCAACTTTGTAAGCATCTGAACACTCCCACAGCAGCGGAGTTTGGCACAATCTTCAAACTTCCCTAAGATGGTATCCTCAATAAGAGTGAGGTGAAATTCTATGCTAATCTAGCATGGACTCATTTTGGATTAGATTGTAGCTGGGACGTGAAGAAGACTAAGAGCATTCATCTTTGGCCTCCCGTGCATAAATATTTACATAGGTTTCTTACCTATAGTATCTTTGCAAGAGACGATAGAAATGGTGCAATCCTAAAATCCGAGCTTTTCCTCCTGGAGATGGCACGAAGAGGTCTAACCGTAGCCCTGTCACGATGGTTTGTAAATCACCTTCTCTTAATTGTAACAAAGCCATCAAGAGATATCTTGATTGGTAGGTACGTGATTCACCTTGCAATTGAGCTCGGGTATCTAAAGCTCGATGAGCACAATTTCAACCTCATTTCAGCACATCCTCGAGACTGGCTAGATGTCGAGTCTTTTATAAAGATGGGAGCAGTTGTTCGAATAATCTATGAGAATAATGTCTATTACCGCTTCACCACTCTAGCTGGTGAAATTGATTGGGAAGACCAGGATTCAGATGAATTCAAAGCTGGCCTCCAAGGAATCCAGCAAAGAAAATAAGTCAGAGTCGAGACAGTGATCCCAGAAGTTGAGCAAGAGGTTGGTCAATCCTCGGCCTCTACACCTAACTTGGCACAACAGGTGGCTGATCTTTTAGCACCTCGTTTTGACCTATTGCAGGCTTCATCGGTGAGAGGTTGGAAAACTTCAAAAATTTCATAGAATCTCGCATGGATAGCCTCGAGATAGAAGTAGCACGCCTTAGAGATGGATTGTCAAGCTCAAAGCCTAGTTAGAGTCCTAGCTTTTTCATTTTGTTTACTAGTTTCTGGTATTATGAGTGTAGGATTTGAATTCACATTTTCAAACTTTGTACTTCCTCCATTTGGTATTAATATAATTACATCATTTTCACTTTATGGTTTATTTTTGTTGATGACAAAAGGGGGAGAACCTAACAATATATGAATGCAAATGTATTGATATACTTTGAATATACTTTGCATATACTTAACTAGTTAAGCAAACAATTTGATATACTTTGAATATACTTTGCATACAATTAACTAGTTAAGTAAACAATTTGATATACTTTGAATATACCTTACATATACCTAACTAGCAAGTAAAGATCCATTTTATATGTCGCTCAATTTATGCACTCTATTACTTTTTGTCTTAAGCATCTTTTGAGGGGGAGACTTCTCAAAAGCACATATTGCTAGATTATTTGTCACCATCAAAAAGTGAGAGATTATTGAACCTTGAGGGGTATTTCTGTCATTTTGATGCTAACAAATAAAATAGCAATAATATATTTAACAATGCTTGTGTTCTATGTTTGTTGAACAGGGTATATCTTCAATAAAATATGATGCAAGAATGAAAGACAATATTTAAAGGTGAAAATAAGAACAAATAGCATGTTCACACCCGTGACTTATTATGTCATGCCCGTGATATAGCTTAGCGCCAACTCTTCAACATTTAAAGTTCACGGCCATGAAGGATTATATCAATCATGAATGATCAAATCAGTCACGCCCGTGAAAGATAGGCACGCCCGTGAGATAACATGTCAAATTCTTCCAGAGAGTTTCATGGCCAGAGTCACCACTTGGACCATGACTTAGAAGAATATTCATACCCGTGAAAGTATAAAGTCACGCCCGTGATTAGACACTTCAAATTCCTCCAGAGAGTTTCACAGCAAGAGTCACCACTTGAGTCATGGCTTGGAAGAACATTCACAACCATGAATGAGGAAACAAAAACATGTCAGACGCGAAATTAAAAGTTGGTTTAATGGCTATTTTCGCATTAAATGCATCCAAACGGCTATAATTCGCTGAGAAAGTATAAATGCAAGTCATTTATAAATCCTAAATAAGAGAACACCAATTACTTTTGAATCAAAAATCTTGTTCTAGCCATTGTATATTAATTACTTTCAACAAAACTTTTATTCTCTGAAAAAACTTATCTGCTCATAAATTCTTAGCATTATAGGTTGGTGAGTATTTGCATTGTAATCTATTACTTAAGTGAGTTTAAGTATATTGGGTTAAAGGTGAAACACTTGTAAGGATTAATTGTGTGAGCTATAAAACATAAGGAATTAGTTTATTGTGTGAGTCATTAAAACACAAAGGAATTTATGAGTTAGGTGTTAGCCATTGATAGAAACGTCATAGTTGGGAGTGAGCTTGTAAAACTCCATTGTAACACTTAGTGTGTTAGTGAAAATCCCAATTGAGATTGGAGAGAGGAATGGGGTTTGTTAATACCCGAACCTCTATAAATCTTATGTGTGATATCTCTTCATCCCTACTCTATTTAATTTTATTCCGCACTTAAAGTTAAGAAATTTTTATTTAATATCCAATTCAATCCCCCTTCTTGGTTCATTATCTGGGCAACTTATATTATGTCAAATATTATCCTTTTGAGACTTACAAGTCTTATACATCCATTAAAAATCATGTTATACATGTTTAGGGGTCATTCGGGTCATTTTAGAAGAATTGGACTCATCTTTCCCGTGACAGTATTCACCCAACAGTTGTTACAGGCTCCACAACTTGGGCTGTCGACCATAACAATTTATCTGCGTTCGATAGTGGCTACATCAGACTCTGTCGTGTGCGAGACATGTATTTCACACCTATGACAGCTATTCTGTTAAACCATTTTTCATATCCCAAATCATTCCAAACCCAGATTTTTAACATTTTAGTACATATTAACATGCAATACTCTATGTTAACACCTTTATCAATATTCAATTAGCACTTTGATGCCAAATTCATACCATAAACCAATTCTAACCTCTTCATAGATTTAAATATGTCATAATACCATGTTAACATATTTAAAGCCTCATTCATAACATTACACCTTCTCACTCTAAAAGTTACAAAGATGAGCATTTCACATACCAAATGTGCATTTTAAAGTGACTCAGTATCAGACAACATACCAATAACATGTAGATGAAATTTGAATGTTCAAATAACTTTTCCAACCATTCTCAATATTTCAAAACATGTCATTACACATTTTTGTTTATAAGACTCAACCAATAAGCATTTATCTCATTAAACATGCATTTTTAAGATAAAAGAATATCAAATAACACTTGATGAATACCCAGTTGTATTGAAATACACATATGCACTAACCTTTACTAAGATATCTCCTCCAACCTCTTCAAGTTTGTCCCTTATCTTGATGATCACTATCACCTTTTAAGATATGAAAATGTCCCTTTAGAACCATCTTAACATAACCTTAAGCTCAAACCTTAACTTAACCCATTAAGGTCTCACTTTTATGGCTTAAATCTCTTCAAGACTCTCATTTTCCCCATCTCATTGTACACATTCCCCTCTTTCTAAACCCTAAAATTAAAATTTCTCCCTCTCTTCTCCATTCTTCCTCCATCTTCAACATTCCCAAAACCCTAAAGCACTAAGAGCAAACTCCCCTACTTGGCCAAAAATTGCTAAGAAAAAAGGCAAGGAAGTGTTAATGAGCAAGAGAGACCCGTTTTTTGAAAGGAGAAAGGAAGAAAGAGTCTTAGGTACCCTAAGTCCACATTCTTCTTCGGTAAAAAAAAGTAAGAGAAACTTATAATATTCTTCTCCATCTTTTTCCTTCTTAGTTTTCCACCATCTTAGTTTCAAACGGATCAAGTTTAGTTTCAAACTTGGATTTTTAAGAGTTAAAATTCTAAGAAGATGAGAAGAAAACCTTTTTATACACATAACAAATATCCATTTAAATCTTTTCTTGTTTTTGTCAAATGGTTCTTGGTTTCTATTTATTTCTTTTTAAACTTGCCCAACATTTTTACCCATTTTAATAAACCACCATAATCTTATAATTCCACTTAAAAATTATTTTTATTTTCTTTAAATTTGGATTAAGGTACAATAATTATTTAGGCCTAAATTGATGAGCATTACATTCGAACAATGAATTAAATACAAGTCTAAATCATATACACATTATAAAAAAAAAAAGCATACATTACACACTCTTATTCCAATCAATAAATCTATAATATATATATATATATATATATATATATATATATATATATATATAAGAGTTTCATTTAGATAATGATAACAACTAAAGAAAAAAAAACTTGCTAACCAAAATAATCCAAATGTTAAATTAGAATTATCATTTTTAGCTAAATATTTTTGCAATTCTATCAATAAATACATCAACCTTTAACGTTAGTATATTATAGCAATGTGATCAAAATTGATAAAAGAACATCGGTTTCCTAATTTTGCAGGCTTTTAGAGTCTTAAATTTAAAATTATGCAATATAATAGATAAAATGGCGAAACATTTCTTTATTGTTCTTTTCACAAATTTAAAATTACATAGCAACAAAAGTAGATTCATTTTACAAAAAAACTGAAATTACAATGCCACCTTAACAACTTATACTTGGAATAAATAAATTTCCTAAAAAATGTAGAAACATGTAAATTTAGCCATTCCTAAGTGCAACAAAACTTGCATTCTTGACATCTAAAATTTACCGAAATACCACTTTTTGATCATTCAATACATTCAAAAAGAGAATCAAAGAATGATAGATGTAGAGACATGAGAAGCCATACCTTAACTCATATTCCCTTCATTTTGGTTGGTTGATTACAAGTATATACTACTATATGGAGCCCTAAAATCCCTATTTTCTATTGGTCTAAAATTGATCATCAAACTACAATCCTTTACAGTAGCAACTATCAAATAATTTCTTACAATCTTCAAGCTCCCATCCAAAGGGATTTAGTACAAGGAAGTATATTTATTTTACAGCCTTGCTTCATGTAATTTTCTACATACCATATAAGGCTGAGAAATAATGTTGTAATAAGCATGAGTTGCCCTTTTAATATCAAAATTATCAAGCTTTTAAACTTCAAAAAGTTGATCCAACACTTGAGAACTATATAACGTCTTAGCAACAAACTCTAAGAAACTTGTAGTATGCAAACCATCATCCGCCTCGATGACCCATTTCGATACATCTTTAAAAGCTTTTCAATCAGTAGAGTAGTTTGTTCAACATTCATGGAGCTATAAACAAGTCAACTGAGCTTACTATTAATGAGCTCAAGCTCGATTCAAACTTTTATACTTGAGCTACTTGATCTCGAGTTCAGCTCATTTGAAAATTATTAAGTTCGTAAACAGCTCGAACTCAATTTGTAAAAAGTTTATTTATTATGCTTAATGAACTTTAAGAGCTTAACTAGAGTTCGATTCATTAACTAATAATGAGAAAAACTCAAATTCAAACTCGAGCTCAATAACAAAATATAATATAAACGAGTTCTAAATGAATATATTTGCGAGCTTTTAAATGAACATGTTTGTAAGCTTTTAAACGAACATGTTCATTTAAAAACTTGCAAACATATTCATAAGTTTTTAAATAAATATGTTCGCAAGTTTTTAAATGAATATATTCACAAACTTTTAAATGAACATATTCGCAAGGTAACAACCAAATAATATTATATTTTCGAACTCATATTTGAGCTCGAGCTAGGCTTGTTAATAGTAATCAATTATTGAGGTCACTAAAGTTACTTAGCCAAATATGCCATTGTAGAGTGCAGAAAAATTATCTCATTTTGTTGCAATTTCAAGGCTTGATGCATTCTAAAACGAGAGAAGAAATGTAAATATATTTTATTAAGTGTGCATACCTTTATCTCAACTGATATGCAGGTTTCAAATATACCTGATCCTAGTATAAAGAAAGAAGAATGAATTATCACCTTCTAATATGTGGCCTAATGTTGCCTCCAAACATAGAAGAGATGGTTTTATTGGCGATAGCAAAAACAAACTTCAAAATACAACAAATGATAGAATAGAATCTAAGAAAATCAAATTTAAGTGTTTGCCTTCTTGCAAAACTCAAATTAGAGCTCTTAAGTTATTCTAATATTTGACCTCACAAACATATTTGAATCAATTTTTGATTTTGTTAATTTGTTTTGATTTGAAAGTAAATGGTGTGAATCAAAATCATATTTAATGGTTAAAAATCCGATTCAATCGACCAAAAACTTATTAAATGTATGTTTACAATCAATTCCAATAGACCTGTTGTCCATTAATCCCAATAATTTATGGAAATTAATTTCATAAATTTAGTTTTTACAAATGTTTGGGGTGGGGGAAAGGGAGGGGGATTTGATTAATATTGAAATTGTTTAGAATATTTTTAGAGTTTTTAATCAACTGTTTCTTAATTTTACTCATAAATTTTGCATTTATTATATAATATATGATTTTAGGAAGTTTTAAATATGTTCAATATATATATAAAAGGAATTCAAAGGTAAATTAATAAACTAATTAATTGATTAATTAGGATTTTAAAATTAATAGAGGTCCTTATGCATAGCAGTCTATTAATGATAATTTATAATAACATTTTTACCCTCTTTTTATAAAATTTTTATTTATTTTTTTATAAAATTAAAAACTCAATTAAATTCTATTGAATTTGTCAAATTGTGACTTGATCCTCAATTGAATATTGGTGTTTGATACAATTTTGACAACAATCTTGTATAAGAGATAAGAGGAGATGATAAATGTTACTTTTTCTTTAATCAAAGTTGAAACCATAAAAATGAAATAATTTTAAAATTTGAGAGAAAATATTTTAGTTTTTTTTGAATGTGTATACTCAATGCAAATATAGATTAATTTATAGATAAGGAGATTGTAGAATACTAAATTAAAAAGAAAAAGAGAAAAATTAGAATGAGAAGGGAGAAATGTCACTTTTTGAGCAAGTCAATCACTCAATCTTGCAAATACTACTTGTCTGACCAAGTCGTGCAGTAGAATTTTCATACAATAGAGACAACACCAATTGGTCAATTTCATTTTCATTTGCTGTTACTCACTCTCTCACTTGGCCAGTTGGCCTTACTACGAAATTGACACCATCCAACAAATATAGAGTATGCTTTGTCAATTATCAGTACACACATAGATAAAGTATGCAATTATTTAATTTTACATAAATATCTCTTTTTGTAAATTTAATCATTTTTTTATAAGCCGCCAACTACGATTTTCTGATATGTTTTCAAGTAATAAAGTTTAGATATAATTGTATGTGAAATATTTTGAAATTAAAACAATTTTTGGTCAAAATAATAATAATAATATTTTCTACAGGAATCATATATATATGTATATATATATATATATCTCCAAATTATTTTAATCAAATATGAGCTAGAAAAATAAGAAAGAAATAATATGAGTTATAGGGTAATTCTGTAATTTCCATGCCAAATTTGCAAATTTTATGCCTTAGGATTAGAGATGACATCGAGTGGAGTATCCGTAAAAATTTTCAGATTCATCTCTAAATTTATTTAATTTTAAACTATTTATACTTGTCCCAAACCCCTTTATAATTATCCCTCTATTATTCATATATGTTGCAAATCCAATTAACACTCTCGTTTATTACATATATGTTAATTGTTACTATTTAACTAAATAAATATAAATTTAATATTTAAATATTAAATATGATACATTACAAATTTTAATCTTACAAATTTTAAAATTAAATAAATATGTAAATAGACTTAAACTTAAATATTACATAATAAAATTTAATACTATACAATAAAAAAATTATATAATTATATAATAGGGTTTGGATAATGAATCCAAACCAAACGACCGTACCATATCAAAACCTATTATAAGTTGTAAAATTAATGCCTAAATCCATTTCATACACATTTACCAATTCCAAAATATAAACGGGACAAATCATATTGAATACCCTAAAATATCGTGGTGAGAGGATGATAATACAAATAAGAATGTGTTTTCAAAACTTATATTTATTGACTTTAGATTTGTCAAAAAAAGAAAAGAAAAAAAACGAAGATATCTCTCCACATAAAACTATCTTCCAATTTTTTTTTTTTAATTTCTTATGGAGGGTTATTCGATGATTTTAGTGCTAAAAGAGTTTCTATATATTGCAAATTTGCCATTTTTTTGGGTGATTTTCAGTTCACATTTTATATCATTTTTTTACAGGAAATGAAATTTTCATTAATCACATAATAAATCCATGAGGGTTACAAAGATCCTCAATGGATGGAGGTGATGATTTACTTGTAACGGCATGTTTAGGGCTATAAATGAATCAAATAGTAAAAAGTTTAGACTCCATTTATCAAATTTTTGAATGAATTTGAACTGATTCGTATAAAAATATTAGATTGGCGTGTAGCTGGAGTTCAATTCGTTAAATATATATATTTAATTACAAATTTAGTTTGAAATCGAGCTTAATAATCATATAAGCGAGCTTGAATATGAGCTTGTTAATCAAATAATAAGATATAGAAATATTAATATAATAATAAATGGATCTTAAACAAACACGTTCGTTAGCCTATATATGTTATATTTGTAAAATAACAAATCAAATAGTATTAATTTTGAATTTTTGCTCAAAAAGATTTTTGAACTCAAGCTCGATTTGTTAATGTTAATGAACGATATTAAATGAATTTTTTTCCGACTTGAAATCTAGATAGCTCGTGAGTAACTTGATTCATTTAAAACTCTATGCATGTTTAAGGCCAAATATGACTATGGAAAAATCATGGTTGAAATGATTTCATGTATGATTATAGTTTTAAAATTTTTATAAACTGATTTTTTTATTTGATTTTAGATTAAAAATATAAAACTGATAAATCCGAACTGAACCAATACTTTTTTTTCTTTTTATTCTATTCTTCATATCAATAAAGTGAGTATTAGCTATTTTTTTTCATTTTTTAATTGCTTTTTATTTTGTATTTATTAGTTTTTTTTCTTTGTTCTAGTGATTATGAAATTGATAGGAGGCTATAACTAATGGTTAACCAAAAGAGTCAATTTCAATTAATGATTTGGATCTAATGATGGGACAGAATTTGTATCTCACAAGTAGTGAGTATTTTTTCCCCCAATTAAAAAGAAACTTGCGTCCTAAATTTTGGCCATATTATGAACTTAAAGTACCAATTAAATTTCTTTCTTAAATTATATTCATAAAAATTTAATAATGTTGTTGTTCTTTTTCTACATATTATGCTGTTGTCCATTATTATTTTATTTGTTTGATTCATTCCTATATATGCTGTTGTCCATGATTATATAGTTTAATCTAATTTTTATAAATACTGAAAAAACTGGTATGACTCCTATATATTCCTAAAAAAATTAAAAAAGAACTAAGGCTATATTCACACACACACACAAAGGAGGAGAATGAGGAGTAGTGTAATGATTTACTAATAATAATAATAATAATAATAATAATAAAAATTCAGCAAATATTATATATAATTTAAAATTCAACAAATATTAATTTAAAATTATAATCAAAATAATAACATAATATCATCATATATATAAAAAATCATTACACTACTTTATAGGATAATAATAATAATAATAATAATAATAATAATAATAATAATAATAATGGTGATGATGATGATGATGGACTCATTGTATTTGGTTTTCATATATAGGATCAGTTATTGAAGTAATATCCCTTATAGGTGTCTGCAAAATAAACTAACTTTTGAATTGTGAAAGTTGTATTAGTTCACAAATTTTGTGACATAAAATATAGACACGAAAGGAGAGAGACAAGATTTGTCTGGTGATTATAACGGTAAAAGTCTTAGAATTTAAATTATGAAAAACGGAAAATAAAATTCAAAATTAAATATTGGTCTTTACAATTTTACACATAAATTATATATAATTTTATAATATTAGAAATAATTTTGTTCCAACTTAGAGTATCAAGGAAATGTCAAAATCCATATATCAATTATGAGTTTACAGGTGAGAATAAAATTACAAAAGTTTTTTCCAATTTAATTAGAAGTTTCAAGTTTAAATTCTGAATATATAACTATGTTTAAATTTATGAAAGAATATTTTGCTGTCATTCGGATCATAGTCGATACGATTATGATTAATTTCAGTATATGATCAGAGTTAATTAACTAAAAATAACTGTAGTCTAACAAAAATTATAAGTTTCGTGTTGCATCGTTAATTCCACATTTCGACTTTATTTTTTTTCAAAAAAAATGAAGAACTAGAAAATGATCGTAATAAGAAGAGGCTATGTTTATTTTTATTGAGTTATATCATGAAACTAATTTAAATTGTGCTATTTATTTTTCATTTCTTTCTTTTTAAATATCTTAAACTTTAATTATAACAACATTAATTTAAAAAATAAATATATTTTAAATATTCATGTGCACAAAGCGTGAGTGTACGACTAGTTATTTATTGATAGAAAAAATCTCACAAAATAAAAATAATGTCAAACAACATTATACTTAATTATCACTTAAACAGTTGCTCAAATTAGAATTTTCTTTGCTGCATTTGTTAATCAATGCCACTAAAATTAGGGTCCACCACTCTTCTATTTAAATCCAAAAATTAAACTGAATTGAATCCAACTACTCTATAGCAATTCATTTTATTTTATTTTTCGAACTATTCAGTCCAATTCAATTTATGTATTTTCTATAATATCATAAATTTGGGAGAATTGTAGAAGATTTTGAGTTCGAATTTGTTCATTAGCATTTACCAATATTGGTAGTAGTTTATTACATTTATATATAGTTGCAAAGCCTATGATTATTGTGTAATAAATGACCTATTGAGTCTCTCAAGGAACAAAAGAAATAGTTAGGTTTGATTCAATTTTGAACTTAAAAAAAAAATCTAATCTAACTGAATTGAATTACTGATCTGATCTAATCTAATCTCCCTTGGATCCGAGGGAATCAAGTTGATCCGTTGAAGTGATTCCCGTAGATTAGCTCTTTGTTTTCTACTGAACTTCATGGGCATCATAAAGAATAATATTAAAAGCAATTATTTTTTCTTATTAATTTTTCAAAAGAATTACTGCATTTTTAGTTCCGATAGTTACACTCAAAGGTGTTTAGAATTTTTGTTTGGTGTTAAAAAATAAATTTAAATTTTTTTAATTTAATTGATTAATTTTTTTAATTTTTTATAAACTGATTTTTTTTTAAAATTTGATTTTGAAAAAAAATATTTATTTATCTATTTCTTTTTAAAAAATAGTTTTCAAAATTTAAAATATTTAAAAATAAATTTTTTTTTCTAAAAATATTTTTAACAAACACAATAACAAAGTAGTTACAATTACATTACATAAAATAATATTAAAGTAATTATTTTTTAAAATGAATTAATGCATTTTAGTTCGATAGTCACGTTTAGTGGTCGACAGTGACAAGTAGCCCTTAATGGAGGACATCAAAATATCTTCAATTTAGTTTATTGGAATACTAGAAATTGAATTAATTATATGCTGAATTCAACTTTTAATTTATTAGACTCTAAAACTAAATTAAATAGGCATTTAAAATCAAATAATAAAAATTAACAGCTCTAATTACAAATTAGCAAGATTAACCAAAACGTTAATTTTCGGTTACGAATTACTATATGGGAAACTTTTTGTCTCTCTGTCAAAACAGGAAAAAAGAAAAATAAAAAAGGGTCCCTTTTGACCACTGCCAACACCAGTCGGCATTCGCCCCTTTCTTCTCATCTTCCTCCTATCTTCTCCTTCCTTTCTTTTGTTTCCTTTTTTTATGTTTTATATATTTATTTATATATCCATTGATGAATAGAAGAAATCAACGAAGAAGGTTTGACAGTTCATGCGGTTTTCTCCTCTGTTTTATCATCTAATGAAGATTGCTTTTTAATCATTTCCGATCAATGGGTGCCTGCTTTTCCACCAGCAAAGTCAGCGGTTCTAACAGCAATAACACCACCACCACCGCTGCAGCCGTAGTCGGCCACAACTGTAACCGGAAGGAATCCACTGCCAAGCCACAATCAACGCCGGTTACGAGACATAAACAATCATCGAACCATACCAATAATAATAATAATAATAATGAGAATAAAAAATCTAGGCCACAGCAGTCGCAGCAGCAGCAAAAGGTCAGAGAGAAGAAGATTACCAGGCGTCAGACTGGGATGATCCCTTGTGGTAAACGCACGGATTTTGGATACGCTAAAGATTTTGATAGTCGATACACGATCGGGAAATTGTTGGGGCATGGTCAATTTGGGTACACCTATGTCGCTACTGATGAGTCTAATGGAGATCGCGTTGCGGTCAAGAAAATTGAAAAGAATAAGGTATTCTCAGTTTTGGTGAATTGTCCTTTTCCGTTTCTTCATTTCCTTCAATTTTTGTAGCTTATGTGGCCTTAATTGGTTATTGATCAATCTGGAATTTTAGTTTTCAAAATTTTTTTCGACATTGAAAAGTATTTGACTTGGGATTTCAACTTAATTAGGGGTTGTCTGGTTAATGGGGTGTATTAGAAATATAAAGAAAGATTTTTTTTCCTTTTAAATTGTTTTTGCTTTTGAATGTTGAGATGCTAAAGATTCTGATTCTGGATTTGGGTTTTTGATAATGGATATTAGGCACAAGATCCTTGGAGGTTTTTTTGCTTTCTTAATGATGACAGTTTTTTGCTTGAGAACCTTTTACCAAGTCGTTTTTACTGTTATTTTTCTGTTGATTTGAGGATTAGTATCCAATTAATTGATTTTACCAGTCTTTTTTGTAACCTATAATTGGGGTTTGACAGGATACTTGGTCTTAACCTTGTTTGAATCTTGATATTACCAAAATTGGGTTGGGTAACTCGAAGAACATTTTTTTGCAGCAAACAAGTTCTGATTGGTAGCATCGATGTAGATATAAAAATCAAAGGCTGTCATGGTAGTTAATTTTTGGCTTCTTTCCTTATTTTTCATCTTAGAATTTGGACTTGGATCTTCGGAGTTTCCTTGTCTGATCTTTCTCTGTCTATGAGGTTAAATTAGGAATCTCACACACTGTGTTTCTGTAGCAGAGAGTGTTTTGAAGGCATGCTTTTCCCTTTTCCGTCTTCAATGGAGAAGAAGAAACTTTTATATTGAATACACAAATATGATTTTAGAAACTGTGCATCTCCTCTTCAATAAAGTGGTCTTTTTTGTTATGGTCCCATGAAATATTTCAGAAAAGTTATTCAGCAGTATTTTATTTATTTCTTTTTGTTTCTTAAAAGACTCTGAATCTATTGAAGTTTCCCTTTTAAGGGTTCTGTTGCTTCTCCAGTGAGGTAATATGCAGTTGTTGAACTGTTTGTGATTATTGTCAGAAAGCTCGCAAGCTTAGATGTAAAAATTCTCACTGCTTACAGTTTTTAAGGAAAGATAGTTCTTTATATGTTTTTCTTTTAGACGGTGCTATTTTAGAGCTAATCCCCAGTTTTTGTCTTAGATGGTTCTTCCTATTGCTGTTGAGGATGTGAAGCGAGAGGTGAAGATATTGAAGGAACTTGCGGGCCATGAGAATGTAGTTCAGTTTTACAATGCATTTGAGGATGATTCTTATGTATATATAGTGATGGAGTAAGTTTCAAGGCTATTGTTTTCTGTTCTTTCAACTGTACCATGATCCATTGTTTAGTGTTGTGTTCTGATAGATGCACCTCCGCAACATGTATATATATATATATATAAACACTAGATACAACTGCTTTCCCAAGAAATCTTATTTTGCTATGTTCTTGTTTTTCAGTATTCCTCTATATTAACTTTATGTTTTCTTATATTGTCTTTCATTAGGCTTTGTGAGGGTGGTGAACTGCTGGACAGAATACTGGCTAAGTAAGAATCATATGTTCCTGGAAATTTATTTTTATATCTGCAGTTACTTCTCTCTAGACATTTTTCTTTTGAGGGTATAAATTTTGTCCAAAAAAATTCCTTTGGCTTACAGTACTTCTTATCTCTGCTTCATTTTCTCAAATCAGGAAGGACAGTCGTTATTCTGAGAAAGATGCAGCAGTAGTTGTACGACAGATGCTCAAAGTTGCAGCTGAATGTCATTTACATGGTTTAGTGCACCGTGACATGAAACCAGAGGTATAGTCCAGTTTATCCTTCTGCATTGCATGGTTGATTGTTGGCATATTTAGAGTCATGCTTCTTGACAGTGGCTGCCTTATTTTTCTTGCCTGTAGAATTTTCTTTTCAAGTCAATCAAGGCGGACTCACCTCTGAAAGCTACTGATTTTGGCTTGTCAGACTTCATAAAGCCAGGTGTGTGAAGATCTTACTCATGCTTATATCATTTGCCAAAAATGATGGGGTTGGGAGAACAGAAAGATGGGGTGAATTGGGAGGTGAAAGGTGAAACTGAAAAGCTTAGCTGTTTTATGAGAGGATTGATATGGTGAGAGAGAGAGAGTCTGTCTTCGTGTGTGTCTTTTACCTGTGATTAAAATTTCAGAGCATCCTGTCAGAAACTGCTGAGCAGCAAACCATTTTCCAATTGAATGCAGGGAAGAAGTTCCAAGATATTGTTGGCAGTGCTTACTATGTAGCCCCCGAAGTATTAAAGCGGAAATCTGGACCTGAATCAGATGTTTGGAGCATTGGTGTTATTACATACATTTTGCTGTGCGGGAGGCGCCCTTTTTGGGATAGGACTGAGGATGGTATATTTAAGGAGGTGCAGTACAATCTTTAATATTGGATCCGTGCTTTTTTTTTTCCTTTTTCCTTTTTCCTTTTTCTTTTCTCCCTTTATTTTTCTGCAATGTGGTTTTGGAAACAAAAGTAGAATTTATGGTTGTTTTTGAACAATGCTCCTTATAACCAACCTTTTTACAGCTGAATATTTATCTGTTTGTCTCTTGAATGATGTATCTATTCTCAGTTGTGTAATCAAAGCAACAAGTAGATATTCCTTCCTATTATCCTCCATTTTACGCTATCCTCTCAATGCTTGTGCCCTATTGGGTTGTTGACATGTATATGTCCTAGTGATGTTTTAATTTCCTACTCAATAGGATTGAATGGTATTATTTTTTATTTGTCATTGTTAATATTTTTTCTCTTCAAAATATAAAATATATGGTCTGCAGGTCTTAAGGAACAAGCCAGATTTTCGCCGTAAACCCTGGCCATCCATAAGCAATAGTGCCAAAGATTTTGTAAAAATGTTATTGGTGAAGGATCCTCGAGTTAGATTAACTGCTGCTCAGGCCTTATGTATGTTTCTGACTGATCTTGGAAAGATATAAATACAGAATAATTATTATAAGTTAAAATTGTATTACAAACAGAAATTTATTTGGTCCTAAAAGTATTCTATTTGGCAGCGCACCCATGGGTCAGGGAAGGAGGACTTGCCTCTGAAATACCTATTGACATCTCTGTTCTGAGTAATATGCGACAATTTGTGAAGTACAGTCGTTTGAAACAACTTGCTCTGAGGGTAAATATACATTTTCTTTCTTTGATTTTTTTTGGGGAAGAAAGCAAATTGTTTCTCTTGGTAATTATTTTTCACAAATAATTGATGCCTTGTAGGCATTGGCAAGTACACTTGGTGATGAGGAGCTGAAGAATCTTAAGGATCAGTTTGATGCAATTGATGTAGATAAAAATGGTTCAATTAGCCTTGAAGAGATGAGACAGGTAGTTGTTCTTCTTTTTTTTTTTTTCACATTCATCATTTTATATTTTTTTTCCTGATATCTGAACCCAGAATTTTATGATATGGTCTATTTTTTATTGAAATATATTTTTTACATATAAGGTTCTTTATTTGTTTTTAACAAGAATGGTCTCAATGCAGGCACTTGCTAAAGATCTTCCATGGAAGTTGAAAGAATCTGGTGTCCTAGAGATTCTTCAAGCGGTAAGCATGATTTGTTTCATCCAGCCTAGGAAGAATGTTATCTTAAACAGAAAAGGGAAAGGAAATGTGCCGACAACTTGTTCACATTTCCTTCCTTTGTATTTTCCATGAATTGGCTTTTACATTTTCTACTAGATGAATTCAGTAGTGTGGTACCAGAGGTTTGTTTGTTTGTTTGCTGTTTTGTTTTGTATTTTTTTTTTCTGGGAACATGAAAATAGTTTCTTTTAAGAACTGTGGGTGGGTTTGAGACCAAAGTTATCCTTCCCGAGGGGTTACGGTTATCATGTTGCTCTCTAAGGAAGTTCATGAAACTGCGACTTATTCCCTTCCAGTAATCTTTCAGAATTCAAAGATCCTCCTTGGTGCATGTTCAACAATATGATTGCCTGCAAGTACTGCTTTGCTAATATTTTGCATGCTAAGCAATATTGTTGTTTTTATTTTGATGCAGATTGATACCAACACAGATGGACTTGTTGATTTTTCCGAGTTTGTTGCTGCTGCTCTACATGTGCATCAACTGGAGGAACACAATTCTGAGAAGTGGCAGCTACGTTCGCAGGCTGCTTTTGACAAATTTGATATTGATAAAGATGGTTATATAACACCGGAAGAACTAAGATTGGTTAGTGTTATCTTACCACTAATTTAATTTTCCAGCTCCTTTTAAGTTGAAAAAATAAAGGTGAAGAGTGGTGTTATCCACATGTTGACTAGTTGATAGGCTTGTACGTCAATTTTTTAGTTTTCAAGCAATTCTTATTGGTTGGCATGTCTCACATGATATGGTCCTTTCTCAGTTCAATAAATCAATACATTTCAATAATTTGTTGGATTTCATGTGAGCAATCTTGTAATTGAACCTATATTGCATGGGGGCTTGGGAGGTTGCTGTGCGTGCCCAAGGACAAGGCTAGGCTAGGTTACAGCGGCTAGCAGAAATAATAAGCATTTTATGTTTGTTGAACTTGCGCAGTTAAAAATGGAAAAACGTAAAAGCCTCAAACAAATTTGCTTTATTGCCTTGCAGCATACAGGATTAAAAGGTTCCATTGACCCACTTCTTGAGGAGGCTGATATCGATAAAGATGGGAAAATAAGCCTTTCAGAATTCCGTAGACTTCTAAGGACTGCAAGTATTAGTTCAAGAAATCCACAAAGCCCATCTTGTCATCGATACCGTAAGATGTAAAGTGGAAATGGAGTTTTGAAGATTGTGACGACTGATAGAGTTACAGAAGTGGAGATCCTATTGTTGCAGTGCTGCTTGGAGATCATATCTAGTCACTGATGGCATACTTCCATTTCGAATCCCGTATACCTGTTTCTCAACTGAAAAAGATTCCCGTGGTAGGTTTTGCAGGATTTATGATATTAAGAGGAAAGATGTGGATCGGTTCTCCATTAGAGGATAGCTGTGAGTGTGGTGATCATATTGTTGTACATTCCTTTGGATTGTTGGGGACTTTCTTTTGTTGTGCCCTACCATTGTAATGTGTAGCCACAATAAATACCAATAAATGGTTGGTATTTTAGAAATGAGTTTGTGGTCATTCTGTTAATGAAAATCATAAATTTTAAACCTTTTTCCCCCTCTTAACCATGTACATTACTGGAAGCACCATGGTTGAAACAACCACGATTCTAATGGTTTCGGTGAAAATAGACAGTCATCTTGGAGTTTGATTTCTTCTTTGGATACCTTTAAAACCAAGAATAAGAAGAAGTTTGGGAAATTTATGCAAATATTGATAATCAAACAGAAACGGGAATGGTTGGTGTGAATTTTGGACTTATAGTTCTGCCAATTCACACCTCCTCTTCTAGTTTACATTTGATCAAATTTGTGATTGAAGATGACCGCATTCATGTTAAAGAAATGAAAAGTACATTTTGAACCCCACAATTTTTAACCAAACCATGCATAAAATTGTAATTGTATAATTAAGAATTTATAGATAGATATGTGGAATATATTATTTATGTTTTCTTTTGAACTATTAAGAAGAAATCAATTGAACACTTGAAGTAATGATTGAACCAGTTAAATTGAAAGTACTATTTCTATTGGTCAACGTATGGATTGATTTTTTCACAACTCTGCACCACATTTATATCAGATCGAAACAATGATCCATGAACCAAGATGAATTTGATTTATATTAAAATAAAATCGATAAAAACTGCAAATTAGGGATTCTAATTTGTTCATAATACAATGTGCAAAGGGTGGACACATAAAACAGAAAAAAAAACTGAATAACTTCTTCAGAAAAGTTTAAGAGTAGCTGATGGTACGATCATACATAATTACAAAAGGTTCAACCTGAAAGCACAATTTAGAACTAAATTAATTTATGAACGCACTTTGCATAGTACAGGTCATTTACAGTGTTTTATCCATACATTATCCACTAGTCAGCAGCTCTCAAGCTAAGAAAGGATCTGCAGAGACGTTAGTTCCTAAGTCAGCCAGCGACTGGATCACAGAACAATCTCAATCCTTGAAAAATAATAAAGAGAACCTGATTATATTTCTGAATAGGTTGCCAACTGGGCAAACATGGCTGAAGTGTAAAACCTAATTCACATCCTCGGATACAGCCGTACAAAGGACAACTAGGTAGTGAAACCAATTTCCACTGTTGCTTACTAGTTACCAGCATTATTTACCTTGCTTCAAAAGTGGGAATTGGTTACAAGTTACTAATTACACAAAAATTAGACTACATGGTTACAGACAAAGATCAAAATAAGGGCACTATTTCCCATGAACCGCGAAGATGACACACATCAGCATCATAGATTAGTAGTGTCAGAAAACCAAATGGAAGAACCAACCAGCATGTCAATTGTTAGATTTTGGTACATCCCCCACACTAGTAGAGGAGCTATCCTGTATATCATGAGATGAAGAACACCTGCCGGAGGATCTACCATTTGTAATATCTTTTTCCTTCCTCTGAAAATGTTTGCCTTTCCTTTCTCCCATCGATGTATCCTAAATAAATCTTTACAATCAATTTTTTGTGCCTTTGATGCATTAATGATTTCAGCAAAAACTAATTTTAACTTACAACCAACCTGTGCTGACAAACCAGGCATTTTCAGTTCAAGTTCTGTAGCAACGTCACTAGAATCATCACACTTTTCTGTATTGCTGCTCCTTGCATGATCTGCTGAGTTGCTCTTCGAGTCCTGCTTGCTTGAAATATGAGAAGCAGCAGCATGCTGGACTGGTTGCGGTTCATTTGGAGGATTAGCTGGGGTTGGGTATGGAATAAAGGTTGAACATGGAACTGCACCAGGATTCTGATTTCCAAAAATGGGAAATGGCTGCAGTGCCGGATGCATAAAAAATGGGGCAGCTGGGATTGGTACAGGAACTGGATATGAATAAGTGGGACCCATGACAACAGAAGGGTCAACAGTACCCCATGGAAACATAACCCTGATCCTTTGTTGATACTGAACATTTAAATTCTCAATATCAGATTTTAAAGATGCCTTTTCTTCCCTAAGTTCATTCTTCTCCTGCATTAGCTGTATTTGGCACAAAATAATTTGTCACGAGAGTGATAGCATAAATAGCACTGCCATCATAACTGAACAAGAACAGAAAATCACCTCGTGTGATTCTTCTGAAAGTATAGCATATTCAGCCTTTAACCTGCTGACTTCAGCTGTTAGATCCTTCAGAATTTGAACCATGTCGACCAAAATTGTTGCCTTGTCATTCTTGGGTCTATCTGGGTCTGCATATAAGTGTGACGTGTAATTAGTACAAAAGCAACCAACTCACATATTTATGGCTATCACTATGTACAGCTAGTGCGAAATTCCAAAATGGATGGAACATTAATTTGCAAAATCATTGACACTATTAGCTACTAACGACTGGTATTGGGTGGATTCATCTATAGCAAACTAATACAAGACTTGTAAATGTAGAAATCAAATATAATTTCAAAATCAAATTTGAAGTACATTTTATAAGAAACGAACAAAAGGGGGAAAATTTCCAATCATAGTGTCGAGCAAAAGGGGGAAAATAACTATCATATGGGTTCAGAATTCTCACCTAAAATTGTAAGAGGCTAACATTTCAAAGGGATGGTCAATAAAGGAAAAAACTTGTCCTTTTGCAGCAAAAATGAATTGCAAGACATCTAGGTATTGGGTTAACAAGTAGTTAATTTAGCTGGTTTTAACAGTTTAAGAATTATTGAAGAAAAAGAGTTAGTCATCAGCAAAACAGCAAATGTGTCACGAAGGGTACCAAAAGCAGTCATAAATTACCCAATATGTTGCCCAATTCAAGAAACTGCTCATTTAGACGGTCTCTTCTCAATTTTTCACGGTCTGCCTTCTGAACTTTTCTTGCAGTAACTGGATCCTTAACTTCCACTTCCTGCCTCTGTCTGCAAGTAACAAATCTCCCTCATTAAACCAGATAAATAACACAATTCAATATCAAACAATTAAAATCCAAGATCCCAATGCAAGCACTCAAGAAATCCCAATTGATATCATAAATGCCACCAGTACTAAATTTTCTAGAGAATCAATTTTCTCAAAAGAAAAAAATGCAGTTAAATCAACAAACAACTAAAAATATCAGCAAAAGCTGAGCGGTGCAGATTTGATAGAAGATAAAAATAAAAATAATTAAAAATTAAGAAACAAAACCTGTTTTCAGGAAAGGAGAGCGGAGAAGTTGAAGAAGCTAAATCAGCTGCCGCTGTTAAAGATTGAGAAAATTCGTCTGTTGTCTTCCATTGATCCATTTTGAGATTTTTTTTTTTAAAAAAAAAAATCCTTGCTTTTATCTTTGTTTCTGACTTTCTAGCACATTAAGAGTATGCAGAAATGAGGAGAGTTGAAGGGTTTTAATTGGATTTTGAATTTGGGTATAATATATTCAATCTGATCTGAAAAAGGGAGAGGAGGATTAGGAATTTGCCGCAAAGAAAAAAACCTCGAAGAAAATCAGAAAAGCAACTTGTGCTTTCCACAAGCCAACAGATCCACCATGCGCCTTCAACGTTCTTGCCTTAATACTTTCTTTTTTTTTTTGGTGAAATTGCCTTCATACTTTTTAGTAATATATAATTTAATTATTGATTCCACTTTCAGAATGAGAAACAGAGAAAGAGCAATGGGTGGGGGGCTTATGTGGTCCACTCCCTCTTCCCCAATTTGCAGGCTCCACCCCCTGTTTGGCGTCCAGGAAAACGACAAGAAAATCGGATTCAATTGAAGAGAGAGTCCCCTGTATTTACTTTTATGTCATACAAATCAAATTGGATATTGATTTATTTTATTTTAAAGCAGAGAAAAAAAGTGTTCAAAATAATAATTTTATTAAGTTTGAATAACAATAATTAAAGACTTTTTTACATGAAATTATTAAAAATCGAGTTATTTTTGTGTTATCATGTTAGAGATTTCATTCAAATAAGATACTGCAAGTAGGTTTTAAATTTTTCAATCTTTTCTGAAAGATCCATCAGATTCAAATGAAATGCTAAAGATAATACTAAGAGAGAGAAAGAAACTTTGAAGACATTATTTTTGCAAAGAACAAAAACACAGTCAGCTCATTCTCCATGCTAAATGTTTTCCATCCACCCTCGAGAGAAGTTATTTGGTATAGTCATTAGTTTTTTTTATAAAAATATTTGATAAATAATTTTTAAATAACAGCTGCTGGATTTTTAAACTTTTAAATAGCTATAATTTAAAAGTTTTATATTAGAATTTTTTCTAACATTTTTTTAAATATAAAGATTAAATTAAATTTATACTAAATTATCCTTATATATAAAAATTTATTTAGAAATAATAATTTTGAATTCACTTTTTAATTAATTACTCTTATATCATATAATTTTTTAAATTTTTTATTCATTAATTATTATTATTATTATTATTGCGATTTTTAATTTATTAAAATAAATAATTATATCAAATAAGTAATATATTATACTTTATTTATTATAAAATAATGTATATCTTAAATTAAATAAATAATGTCTCTATATTTATGAAATATATTATATTTTTATTTACTCTTATATCATATGCTACCAATTTGTATATTATATATTCAGATTCATATTGTATTATGGATCCGACTTTCTTCACAAGTGCGATAGTGTCTTTTATTTATTTATTTTATATATTTTAAAAAATAAATTTTATTCATTTAAATTAATGACACACGATATATTATAGAAGTAAATTTATAATATAATTTGCATCATGGAGACCCCTACTAAAGGTTATGAAATTAGTTCAATTTTAATCTAGTTAAATAAAATTCTCACGTTAATAGTATGAGTGTCAAAATGGGTCATGACACTCGTAATATACAAAATTAGCATGTTAGTATTGAGTATAAACGGATTTGTATTATAAACAGATCGATCTGTTTATGACACGGTTCAAAATTCGTGTCACAGATTATCACGTGAATTTATTACAATCCATTTAATTTTTGTGTATCATATCGTGTCAATTTGATCCAATCCATTTTATAATACGTGTAAATTTGTAAAAATATGAAAATTTATAGTATCATTTTATAAAAAATAAATATTTAAATATTATTTTCTTATCATGTTGATCGTACCGTGTTGTATCAATTAACCTAAAAGGTATAATTGTATTGTATTGAATCGTATCAGACGATTCAAAAAAATATAATTATATCATATTCGTATTGATTTTTATGACTCAAATATAACATGAAAGTTAAATGCGTTATACATGTAACTCGTTTTAATTTTGTATCGTGTTCGTGTCAATCCGATTAATAAATTTATCGTATTTGTATTGATATTAATCATATCATCACAGTAGATCGACACACCAATATGATTTAACACTCATAATTGATAGTGAAAAGTATTTTTATTTTAGTGATGACTTAATTTATCACAGCTTTAATATGTCATGTCAGCATTTCAAATTTAAATTTTTAAATTTTTATTTTTTTTCACTTTATTTGTTTAAAATTTTAGCTTCATTTTACTTTATACTTTTTGAGTTATTAGTTATTAGTGTTGTTTATTTCAGTAAAAAAAATTATAATTTTAGATTACATTCATTTATTTTAGTTAACTATTAAAATTTATATAAGTAAACATTTTGACAATTTTAGCATAAAAAATTTTGTCTAATTTTTGTAAATATTTCATTAAACCCAATTAAATTTGAATCAATTTTATATAGGATTGTAAATAAATTAAGTCGATTGCAAGCTATTCAGATATTGATTCGAAAAAAAACTTATATAAGATTGTTTTTTAATTTTAGTGAATTAAACTCGTGCTTAAATCCGAGTTCGAGTTTGAATTTAATACTGTTTGGTTCGTTTTAAAATTTATGAATGTATTCGATTAAAAGCTTAAAAGCATATTTGTTTAATATTCGTTTATTATTATATTAATATTACTAATATATTTATATTTTTTATTGAACTCGAGTTTTTATCATTATTAGTTAAATGTGTTAAATTCGGATTAAACTCATTAAATATAATAAACGAGATCAAATCGCTTTCGAGTTTAATAATTTTGAAACGAGTCCAAATATGAAAGTTTGAATCGATCTCAAGTCTGTGATAAATTTAAATGAACCAAGCTTAAATTTATCAATATTCGATTCGATTAGATTCAATTACAGTCCTAACTATTAAGAGCTCAATTAATTTGAGTTAAATATTGACAATTATAGGAAAAAATTTAAGAGTGAACCCTATTATAATTAAAAAACGAAATTCCATGGCCAAAATTTTATAAGAGTAAAAAAGGAAAAATACACAATTAACTCATTTATATTTAATTTGATATTTTTCCTCAAAAAATAACTCCTTTTAAAATTGCATTTTCTGTAAATTTAAATTTTATTTATACACTTTTTCATTTTAAGTCAAAATATTATATAAAAAAATTAAATGAGAAAAAGAGTAAAATTGAACATTAAAAAAATAAAAAAGTAAATAAAAAAGAATAAAATAAAAATATATTTAAGATATAATTTCATCCGGTTAAAATTCAAAAGCGATGGCCCATGTTTGCAGTTTACCACTAATCGCGAGTCCAACCGACCAGCAAAGATCCAAATTTCGATAAAATTTACTGTGGGAAAAGGCGATGCAATAAACGACGTCACTTTGAAGCGGTGTTTCCGTGTTTGTGCAATCTTAGCCAACCAAAGAGGCGTTACACCCGGCTGCCGGAGCTATTGGGCCGCAGACAGGGAGGGGAAAATAATGAAGATAGTAACATACAACGTAAACGGCCTAAGGCAGCGCATCTCCCAGTTTGGCTCTCTCCTCAAATTGCTCAATTCTTTTGATGCCGATATAATTTGCTTTCAGGCAAAAATATTTTCCTTCTATTTCTGTCTCTGCGGTTCATTTTGAAATTACCGAATCAAATTCTTAATATTTTTCTTTGACAGGAGACTAAATTGAGAAGGCAGGAGCTAACAGCTGATTTAGCCATGGCCGATGGCTATGAATCTTTCTTTTCCTGTACCCGCAGCAATGAGAAAGGCCGCACTGGTTATTCTGGTAACTTGTTTGTTAAATTGCCTCAATCAATAAGTTTTGCTTTCAATTACTAATCTTGATTTTTAACTTCTCTTTTCATGTAGGTGTTGCTACTTTTTGCCGTGTAAACTCGGCATTTTGTAGTTCTGAACCAGCATTGCCGGTTGCGGCGGAGGAAGGTTTCACTGGTCTTGTAAATAGTTCTAGAAATGGGAAAGACGACGTGACGATTGCAGCACAAGGCCTTGAGGAGTTTGACAGTGATGAGCTTCTCAAGGTTGATGGCGAGGGTCGGTGTATCATTACTGACCACGGTCATTTTGGTACTGCTACTTTGCTTTGGGTGAGATTTTGAATTTTATGTGCAATATTTTGAGATGGGATTAATGGGTTTGGAGTATGTCGCAGTTCTTTTCAATATATATGGTCCTCGAGCAGATATTGATGATACTGAGAGGATACATTTTAAGCTTATGTTCTTCAAGATGTTACAGGTAGTCGGTTTTGTTTCTCTTTGCTGTTTGAGAATGGAGATCATGCATGTTATGAACTGATAAAGTTTATTCTATTTGTTATAGAAAAGATGGGAGAGTCTTCTAAAACAGAGAAGAAGGATATTTGTTGTTGGTGATCTCAACATTGCTCCCACTGCCTTAGATCACTGTGATCCTGGGCCAGATTTTGAAGACAATGAGTAAGCTTCAAACTGCCTTCTATGCAGTGCTTGTTTGTTGTGCCTGTGACTATTTGAAGTTGTCTTACTCTTACAGCTATCTGTAATTTTATAGATTCAGAAGATGGTTTAGATCAATGTTATCAAAGTCTGGAGGGCCCTTTTGCGATGTATTCAGAGCAAAACATCCTGAAAGGTTTAAAATTTATGCTTTACAATAAGTTGTTATTTTATAAGTTTTCTTTTCTTTTTTTGTCAGAGATAGATATGAAGGGTTTGGGTGTTGAGCCTATGACCCTCACCTGCAGTTTTCTTCAGATGTACCAATTGAGCTAAATCCAGTTGGTAGTTGTCATCTTATAGTATTATCTAATTGTCTGTGTTTTGGTAATCTTTTTTTCATTCTCAAATACCATTTTGGCTCTTCTTAAAAAACTACGGTTCAGTTTCTGATATCTTATCATTAAATTGACAAATGAACATTTCTATCCTTGTGCATTACTGAATTGACCCTTTAGTTCTATTTAGTTAGAGTAGTGTCATCCAATCTGTGAAGTTCCATATTTTAATATGGTTCAATCTGTATTCTGCACACCATCTTTATAGCATTACCTGATTGCTGTTTTTCGTTTTTCCATTTTCTGATGTATTATTACATAGACACCTAGCTAATGCATGATGCATCTGGAATTATTTTGTAGAAGAGAAGCCTTCACATGCTGGCCATCAAATACTGGTGCTGAACAATTTAATTACGGGACTAGAATTGACCACATTCTTTGTGCTGGATCATGCTTGCACCAAGAGCATGATTTGCAAGGCCATAACTTTGTTACTTGCCATGTTAAGGAATGCGATATATTGACAGAGTATAAACGATGGAAACCTGGAAATACAATGAAGTAAGTATTGGACCCCACCATCTTTATGTTAATCTGTATAGGTGTTGTCTCTTTGCCTGTTTGGGCAAAGGCAATAACAAAAAATTCTCTGTTTTCCTTAAACATAGGTGGAAAGGTGGTTGGGGTATTAAACTAGAAGGTTCTGATCATGCTCCGGTTTATACGAGTTTGGTGGAGATCCCTGATATCCTCCAACATGGCACCCCATCTTTATCTTCTAGATATCTTCCCATGATTCATGGTTTCCAGCAGACGATTGGTGTGAGGAAGTTTTCTTCTTGGTCAATCAGGTTTCTATAATTCCATTTTAGTTCATTTTGTCAATTTAAAGTGCTAAGTCTATGGATGTTTTGCAGTGTCTGTTCTAATGAAAAGACAAGCTGCAACACAAGTACAATCCTGCGAGATAATGAATTCATTTACAGATGAAAAAGTTACCATAAAGAGCTGCAATGAAAGCGTGAAAAGATCTTTTGATAACTGTGGTGCATTTTGTTCATCAGCAAGTAATTTATTCTCGTTGAATGAAGAGTCAGATGGTGCCATTTTGAGAACAGATGAGCATTCCAAGGATTTCACTGAAGAGAATTGTTCCAGCACCATGACAATTTCCCAAAGTGGGCATATTAATTCAATGCTTGCTGAAAAAACCAAGAAAAAAGCAAAAAAAAGTCAATGGTCCCAACTCTCTCTGACGTCATTTTTCCAGAAAGGTCCAAAGATTAGCAATGATGCTGAAAGTGCTTCTGGTGATATTTCAGTTAATCAGGCAGATTTGTTGAATTCTAATCATCAATCACGCAATACTGCTGCACAAGTTGAGAAAAACTGTTCTGAGCATTATGAGCCGAACTCAATTACAGGCAATCAGGATCAGGATGAGGTAAATGATGGTCCTTCAGAGAGAGAAAAAAACAATGTTGCTTTACTAGAGTGGCAAAGGATACAGCAACTCATGCAGAACAGCATACCTCTTTGCAAGGGCCATAAGGAACCATGTGTTGCTCGAATAGTGAAGAAACCAGGTCCTACTTTTGGTCACAGATTTTATGTCTGTGCTCGGGCTGAGGTATCCATACTTTGAGACTGTAGCATGCATGAATATTTGTAACTTTGCTTTGGAAAATAAAAGCATAAAATGATCTTGGATAAAGGGTGTCTACAGCGTATGAGGCTTTGCAATATGTTATGCAGCCTTCCTTGTGCCTTTTTATATAGGGAAGTTATTTGCACAACATGAATCTGACCTAGTGAAAAAAATAAAAACTTAGTTCTATGCAAAGGCTCATCCTTGTAAAATTCTTCTTGGATGATTAGAGAAGAGAGAGAGAGAGAGAGAGAGATGATGGGGTATTCGCGAAGTGCTGTATGACGTAAATGATTTGATCTTCATTTTAGGGTGCAGTCTTGTGATCTTGGGGAATGTTGCTGCGCTGTAACTGTGCAATGCCTGGTAGTTGTTGAGTAGTTGGGTTTTATGATTTGATAGTCAGGTATTCCTAATATTTTGAAATTGAGATGATGTTGGGGCAAAACAACAAGCTTCATCAGTATTAGTTTCAGTCTAATTAGGATCATCACCGATACTTTGTTAGGATGCTTATGAGTTATAGCTGGTTGCCAACATCTGTTTTGTTATTTCTTCTCCTTAAACCTTGAAGTATCAAAGTTCGCTCTGTTATTTACTACACAAAAGAGGTTAGTTGACTAAGAAATATAATTTTCTTTGAACTTCTATACAATCATCATGGCACATGATTCTGTCAATTTGCTTGTTTCAGTTCTTTCTTTATCAGCTGCACTGATCTTCACTGTGTATAAGGTCTGTGATAATAATTGTGGATATATGTTGACTAATTCCAGAGTTTCCTTTTTGTTCTTCCAGGGGCCTGCATCTAATCCTGAAGCAAACTGTGGTTTCTTCAGATGGGCTTCTTCAAAATCTCGGCACAAGTAACGATGATGATGATTTTGCCCTTACATTGTAAACTACATCTAATCTACACCTCTTTTTGTAGATTTTTGCTCCTTTTTATTCATCCTTTTGTTAGTCCCTTCTTTAAATTGCCTCTTCTGCGGTTTCAGAATTGCTCTGGTTGAGCATATTGAACATCCGGTTGTGGATATGCTGTATTATCATATGAATCAACATATTATTACTAAGAGGTGAAATTGCATAATCTTTCCTTTCCATTTTGACTTGTTACTAGTCTTCAGATTCTAGCCGGGGTTTAATATTTGGAAGCTCCAACAAAGTTCTTATACAACGCTTGGGGGGAAAATTAGGTAAGTTCTTTATATATATAATGCAACCTACTCCAATTTAGGAGCGATAGATATATATAGTACCTGATGGGTTAGCATTCTCGTTCAGGACATATCATCTTTCTCAATCCCCCATTGATTTTGGGCAATTTTGAAGTTAATGATTTTTTTGGGGCCCAAAATCAATATTCTGCCACACGAGGAGATGGTGCTTATGAAACTTACAAAACCTTTACCTCCCAACAAAACTGGAAGTATTTGAGGAAGAAGGTAAAGAAGATTATCTACTAAAGAAAACCCAATTGTCTTTTGATTTGGCAATTTTTTTTTTCAATTTTTTCAAAATATTAAAATTGTAAATTGTTTCAAAATAGCATTCAACACTATCGAAATAATAAACCCGTTGGCTGAAAGCTATATTGGCCATTTTATGTGCAACACTATTCACTTCTCAATACTATGAACATGCACAATTTCGACATCCTAATCTTGAGTCATGAGAAAAGGAATGCGATGTGCCAAGTCAAGATATTGATTGGCATGGATAGCATTACTATGCAACAACATCCAAGTTGATTTTGAGATAATTTGATCGTGATTGAAAAAAAAATAATAATAAATTGAAAGCCATTTTGATCGTCTGCCATTTATTTTATTTGACATTATCAATTATTTCATAGATATATTTAATTTTATTTTACATACAATTAAGAGTGTGGATAAGAATTGCCTACAGAAGAAGTGTTTAGATAAGAAGGAAGAGGGAAAAAGCTAGCTGACTAAGGCTCCAATGTTAAAAATGATATTGTGACTAAAGTCTATCCACTCACGTAATTAAATTAAAACTAATCTTATTAAGATTAGAGCTTAAATTTTTGTTTCATTCTTCCATTTTACAAAAGGTGTCACCATCAAACCAATACGAATTTGGGATTATGATGATGAAGAAAATCTATATATTTTGATTATTTATAAATGGAAAAGAAGACTCTGGCTATTTTGAGTATAAACATTATAATGTAGGTTATTATAATAAAAGTTGAAAGTTATAAGGAATTTGAGAAGTCGAGGAAATTTTTAAAGAAATTATGATTCCGATATGAATTTTCTCAAATATGAAGGATTTTGTCATTTACCCAAAAGCATATAACTAAGATAAAATATTCATTAAGGCCCTGTCATTGAAACGTAATTTTCCAATACAAAATCATGAGGGGGACAATTAGATAAATGGATAATAATGTTTTGGCGGTTATCTTGATACAAATTTATCTTAATTATTCAGTCAAAGTAAACCTTAATGCGAAGCATTTTAGCCCTTGTGATTATGATCATCGCTCCAGTCGCTTCAAGAAAATTTTTTAAATAGATTCATTCTACTATATCATTCGTAAACTAATTTAATCAAATAATGATATATATATTTAATTATTTTATTCATAATTGTGAACAATTAATAAATCTATATACATGTCACTATATGATTAGATTATTTTACAGATAATATGGTAGACTGAGTCTACCTAAAATTCAGATTGAGACAAATTATTTCTGAATTTTAATTCATATAATATATTATATTTATTGAATTTCTATCATTTATCATTAATAAACATTCAAGATTAAATGTTACAATAAAAGAAAAGTTATTTAACATTTAATCAATGATAAAAACATTATGAACATGATTTATTATAAAAAAACAAATTTGAGGAGATTTCAATCCAAATATTTACATGTTAATTAAAATTGGTTAAGTGAATTTTTCGAGTAAACTCAATTTTTTAGAAAATAAAAGTATATATATGAATCATCTAATTAATTTTTTTATTCATTTTAACTTGAAATTTTTTTCGAATTAATTTTTTTATTGTTCCTTCCTGATTTCTTCTGAATTTGAGTTCAGATATGTTAATAAATTACCACCTATTCTATGAGGGATAAATTAATGATAATATACGGATGGCTATCAAGATAAGAATAATTACTATAATTATCGAACGAAAGTAAATGATAATTGAGATAATGATAATGCATAATGTGAACTTCTCAACTTTGTATTTGATAGTGATGCTAATTAAAATCATTTTAGGGCTCTTGATGTACCAAAACATGTTGAACATGTATTTATTTATTTATTTATTTTTGGTAATGTAAATACATGATGTACTACACAAAGACATGTAGGAATAATATTGATTATCGAAATGAAAATTGATTAGTAGTGATTAGTAGTAACAGGAAAAATTGTGGGCAAGCAAAGTTTCTCAAGGATTACCAGTGATTATGTGGATAATTGGGTTATTAGTGGCGACCGATTTTTTTCTTGTTTTGATAAGTTAATTAAGGATGTAGATAATACCACAATACAAATACAATCTATTAAAGTGACATAATTAATAAATAGATTGAGTTAAGTTCCTTAATATGAAAGTAACATGATTACAATTCATTTAACATTTAAATTGATATTTTTAATAATTTTTGGATAATACACTACAAGAAAATGATACATTAACGACGCCAATTAGCGACAACAAACATGGCATCGCTATTTAGCGACACCATTGCGACGGACACCGACAAGTCCAAAAATTGTGACATTTGCGATGCGTTTAGCGACCAATTACAGCTTAATCATTTAGCGACGCTAAAAACGTCGCTATTTGTGGTGCTAACATAGTGGCGGGTGATATAGCGATAAGAAGGGTCGCTAAAAGGGTTGCTAATTAGTGCTCGGAACTTGGCGTCGCTAAAACTAAATAATTCAGTTAACAGATAGAGTCGCTAAAGAGTGATGTTTTGTCAACAGTATAAGAAACTTTCAGCGACGCTTTTAGCGAGACCCACTTGGCGTCGCGCAAGTCATGCCTTAATGCCAAATTTTCCAAAGTTCTCTAATCCCTAACCCGCAGTCATAAATTTTCCCAATATAATTATTAATATATTTAATATAATATGTAAATATAATAATTAATATTAATATAATAATAAATATAATTTTTATTAATATATATAGTTTATAATAATATATGATAGTAATTAAGACTTCTCTTTGTCATTGGAATAATCAAATAATTAATGTATCCAATTTAATATATTAAAGTGCAATTGAGTTTAAAATTAATACTGAATTCCAATTTGATTAATTGAACTCATGATTAAAGCGTAATTTAATCAATTAAATTGAATTTAATATTAATTTATTAATTAAAATTTATTTCAATTAATCATGAAAACAAAATTGATTCAATTTGATTAATAAAATTATAATTTAAGTACAATTTAATCGAATGAACTCCAATTTAATAAAACTCTAACTAAAGTTCAATTAATTAAATGAACTCCAATTTAATTCAATTTAATATGAACCATTTATTTTGGTATAATTAAATTGATTGAGTGTTAAACTAATAATAATTTGTTCAATTTAAGTTAAATTACAAAATGAACACCATTTTAATTCTATTTCATTAAATTAATTGAATTTCAATCTCAACTAAATTTAATCAATTAAGATTCAATTTAAATTCAATTAATGAATTAACCATTAAGAAAATTAACCATGAAGAAAAATATATATAATTATTATACTTAATAAATTTATGTGTTATATATTTATATTCTTTATAATTAAATGTCAATAAACTTACATACTTATATTTTATAATTATATATTTATAGTTATATAAATATACTTTATACTTATAAATTTTAGATGAATTAATATATACACGTTTTATTATAAAATTAATTTTATTAATTATTTATAATTTTAAATATTAAATTATAATATTTTAAAATTAATTATTTTAAATTTTAAATTATTAAAATGATCCTAAGTGTTTAATTTCAAATCAGGTTCTTAACCCTAATCAGGTTCCTCGCCTACCATCCCTCATTTCTCCTTCTGACTAGATACAAAACCAAGTTCCTCACCAGCCACAATCATGAAGCAGCCCTCGCCAGCCTTCGTTAGCACCCACACACACGCCGAGAGAATGTGATTTTTGGGTTGTATATGTTTTGTTGAATGCAGAGTCATTGTTGCCTTTCCACAGCGCTACTGCTAATGCTCGGCTTAAATCCAACATCGCTATTGATTCCTCTTGCTGGAGCTGGCTTTATCAAGGTAATTTTCGTTTTAAAACCTGGATTTGTTTTCTCTCTTCTTGTATCTGCCTAAAATGCAATAGATATGAGGAATTCATAGTCATTTGTTTGTTTTCCTGTTCTGCAATACATATGGGTATCAAATATGGGTCTTCTTATGCAGTTTCATCTGTTTTGCATATTTTTCGGTTGTATCAAATTTGGTTGTATCTGTTTTGCATATTTTTGTCTTCCTCTTCATCTTCATCATCTGAACCCTTATATGGAGAAATCTCATATGATTGTTTTTCAATAACATCAAAAACTATGTTGTTCTTGCCAAAGAATGGTCATTTGGGTAATACTTAGTCAAATTTTGCATTATTTAACCAATTTTCTCTCTTACTATTTTATGATGAAGTCCCAACATATAATTACCCTTTCTTGGTAGCAACTATTTGAACACTTGAAATGCAGAAATAACTTGGAATTTTTCAACAATTTTGTGTTGAATATCACTGAAGTACAAGAGTTGCTTTATATGTCATATTGCATTACGATCAAATTCTGTAATATTGTCTTATGAACAAAAGCTGAAACAATTTTTAAGGAAATTCCTAATTTGTCTCAATGAGTTTTCAACTCAACTCGACCAACACTGCCCAATATCCTATACCCATTATGATCGTGTTGACCATAACACAAAACCTTTTCTTCCATTTTCCCTATGTATGACCATATTCATCTTTTCTGAACATGACTTTAACTTTTGCTGGGTGTAACCTATTGTAGCTATCTTCCTTATGGGTCTGGGACTGGCTGTAACAAGTTACATGATTTTTAAGTGAGAGTGTGTCAGATTCTTTCCCTTTTCTATCTACAATGCAAGATTAAATGTTCAACATCTTAAACATTTTTTATTCTTTTTCTGTTTTCTCATTTGTTTCTTTTTATTGCTTCTGATTTTCTTTTTAACCTTCAATCTTGCAGAGGTGTCAAGGGAACTTTTGCATGCATATTTTCGTCTTCTTGCAATGTCCCTTTGCATGTAGAATTTTGTCATGTTTTCCCAACAAATTAATGAGCAGAATCAATTATGATCGTACCTCTTTGACCTATGAGAACTAAATGTTCCTACCAATTACCAGAGTTGAAATAGATCTTAAAATAAGGATGCAAAATTAAGATTGATCATTTTTTGGTTTGTTTGGAGTCTTGCCATTCCTTTGTGATGCTTCTTTGGACCATTTTGTCACTTTAACAACATGTGCACACAAATTAAGTTTTCGACTCATTTATTTTTGCCATTTTGAATTGAAATGTGATAATAAAACTTTACTACGTCCAGTAATAGATTTCTTACAGGCGTCATTTAAAGTTATACATGTCCTGTCCTGGGATTACAGGACAAAAACCCATACAAAGATTTTGTCCAGCTGGCAACCCATTTGACAAATCTTGTGGGTGAGCTAAGGATGGGACACAAAGTGAGTTATTTTTACCCCAACTAGGGGAAAATAGTACCAAACTTATTTGCTCTATTTGTTATTGCACCATATATGAATTACAGTAATCTTATGATTAAGCTTAGAATGTCCCTTAATTTATTAATGATTTTTGATTGGAGGAACAAAGACGAGACAATGAAATAGTAACTAATCTAGTGAAGCATCAAAAACCCAGGTTTCACCCACCCTCAGTCCCCCCCCCCTCCTTTCTTTTTCCCTTTAAAGCTAAAGTTATATGCTTTAATTTTGATATGATCATTTTTTTTATTCTTTCAATGATTGTGATCTGTTTGTCAATTAATCTTGAATTGTAATCATTCCATTTGAATTGTTTGCCACTTTCATTTTGTTATGTCATAAAGTACACCTGAATTCCAAGAATTGGCACCAAATATATTGATAATCATTAGTACATATATGAACGCAGATAGTGGGATAAAGAATCTGTTAGTGGAGACTTTGTCATACTCCCATGGACGCAGATAGTGGGAGAATAAATGAATATATATATATATATATATATATATATATATATATATATATATATATAAGTGTATTTTTAATAGTTACTACATTATTTATCCATCAACGGGTACTACTTTTCAATAGTTAGATTAAAAATATAATGATCCTAATTAATTTTATAATAACTATGACAATTTAATTTTATATCATTTAATGCTATTTATAAGAATTACTATAAAACTGTAACAATTGAAAACTCTTATATATATATATATATATATATATATATATATATATATATATATATATATATATATATATATATATATATATATATATATATATGGAGAAGTTTCAACTATGGTTTTGATTACTGAGGTAGACTTTAAATTTATTCTAGCCATAATTTGTTCTGAGATAAAATATCCTTTAACTTTTTAATGTTGTGTATCTTCGTCAAAAGAAATTACAGGTTTCACATTTTATATTTTCTCCTCAGTTGTTGGAAAGTGATAATTTACCATGTGTTTGTAATTGGTGAAGATCAAATTTCAAATGATAATGTCAATCTATGTATATATATGTACAGTAATATATACTTTTAATTTTTTTGGCATGTAGCAGGTAATACTTTAATATAAAAGAAAAACCATTAGGGCATATTTTGATACGGATGAGAAAAGAAAAAGGTCATAGTTAACTATATGATATTTTTCTTTTTATTTTTTTTATTTTTTATGATTTAATGCAAAGAAGTTGACCAAAGACAATATGGGTTCAGTTTGTTTATTTTTGAGAGGGGTTATAAAACTGGTCCATTTATTAATTTTCTTACTCCAACAGATACATCAATTTAATCATAAACTGTCATGTATATAATATAGTGACCAATTAATTTATGTATTTAGCAGTTTATATAATTGAATTATATTGATTTAATTTATTCATGAATTTGATCCAAGTCTTTGTGTATATATATGGCAGAGTTTGGCAAGGTTATTGTGCGCATATATATATCAGTAATTTTTAATATGTTTTTTTAATTATTCTTTTAGGACTGAATGAGGGACATGGAACTAGTATGCTTAGAAATCATATACCAATCCATTTATACAATTCTTTCAGCACAAATACTATGAGCTATATAAGGCATCTAATTTTTCCAGCACAAATACAATTCTTTCAGAAAATGCGGATTTTTATTTTTCAAAAAGTAGGAGTACAATGATTTTGGTAGCATGGCCATCAGCTGATTCATCTACAACTCATTATTGTGACTCGGTATTTATGTACAATAGCTACTGTACTTTACAATTTTGCACGGCAAAGTAATGCGCAAGGTGGGTGTGGAAACCATAGGTGTTGGAGCATTGAAGGTTACAGGATTTCTTAGGGAACATATGCAAAAAAATAAAGGTATTCTACTCCTGCTCAATTCAGCTTAATCATTTACTTTTCATCAATTTCAATTTCCAACCTTGTGTTGTTATTGACTATCTATTTCAATATTTTCATGTTTTCCCATTTTGTTTTCACATTCTTGAAAATGTTTATCCCTTCAACTTAATTTTCTATGCTATTCAATCAAATTTAATGAATGAAAATATTGTAATTCATTTTGAATCAAAACTACAAATCAACTATAAAATTTCTTTGAGAGGTAATAATGTCCTTTTTCTTAATTATATTCCTTTCTTTATGTAAAATTCATTTGAGAGGTAATAATGATTTTTTATTTCTAGATATATGCAGTTGTGCTCAAACCATCTTTTAATTTTATATTCCTAGTATCCAATTATGAGTCACACTCGTGAGTGGATGTATGCTAGACTTAAAGAGGGTCTTTTGAATCCGGATTTCATTAAGGGTTTGGATGAGTTTATGAAATTTGCATGTAGTCAACCAGATTGGATGGATGGTGAGAAGATTAAGTGTCCGTGTCAACTAAAGAAGTGTCAAAACACAGCTTTTAGGGACACTGACACTGTCAAGTATCATATTCTTAGAAACGGTTTTGTGTCGAATTACCATATGTGGACAAGACATGGTGAAACAGGCATAATGGGTGAGTCGAGCCACAACAACTGGATTGACCAAGATGATACATCTAATTATGGAAATATATATCATGAAATGGTGATGGAGTCGACAAGTCAATCATTCAATCCATTTCCATGTGAGGAAGAATTGAATCCTGAAGCTAAAAATTTTTATGACATGCTCAATGCTGCTAATACAAAATTGTGGGACGGGTGTGAGAATCATTCGCAGCTTTCTTATGTAGCAAGACTGTTGAATATTAAGGCAGAACACCACATATCCGAAAGAGCTTTTGATGCAGTAGCAAGATTATTAAAGGAAGCCTTACCGCCAGAAAATTTAGCTGTTGAAAATTTGTACTCAACTAAGCGGTTGCTGCAAGGACTTGGTCTACCAGTTGAAAAGATTCACTGTTGTAAAAATAATTGCATGATATTCTGGGGGGAATACTCGGAATTGACTCAATGTAAGATATGTGACCATCCATGATACAAGAAGAATCAAGAACATGATGGTAATCAAATGAGGAATAAACTTATCCCATGCAAGAAGATGCATTATTTTCCTTTGACACCACGCTTGCTCAGATTGTATGCATCAAAAGCCACAGCTGAAGAAATGCGTTGGCACGCAGAGCATGAGGTTGAAGAGGGTGTCATGCGTCATCCATCAGATTCTATTGCCTGGAAACATTTTAATGATATTCACCCTGAATTTGCAATTGAAATTAGAAATGTCAGACTCGGTTTATGCACTGATGGATTTCAACCTTTTGGTCAATCGGGACAACAATATTCTTGTTGGCCAGTCATTCTTACTGTCTATAATTTGCCCCCTTGGCTATGCATGAAAGATTCTTCAATGTTTTTAACAGTTATGATTCCAGGTCCACGAAACCCAAAAGAGAAACTAGATGTATTCCTGCAACCACTAGTTTCAGAGTTACAAATGTTATGGGATGAAGGGGTTACCGCTTATGACATTTCACTAAAGCAAAATTTTATTTTGAAAGCGGCACTATTGTGGACCATTAACGACTTCCCTGCATATTCAATGTTGTTTGGATGGACCACTACTGGACGTTTAGCATGTCCATATTGTATGACAGAGTCTGATGCATTTACATTGTCCAAAAGTGGTAAGCAATCATGGTTTGATAATCATAGGAAATTCTTACCACATAATCATCCGTTTAGAAGGAACAAGAATTCATTCCTTAAGAATCGAGTTGTTACAAAACAGGCACCACCAATTATGTCTGGAACAGAAATATTACACATCATTGATCATTTGGGATTGAAGAAGGTAACTGAAGAGAAGGCTTCACAGATTAATAGTTCTATTAGTAAAATACACGGTTGGAAGAAACGCAGCATTTTTTGGGACTTGCCATATTGGAGTACAAATCTACTTCGGCACAATCTGGATGTGATGCATATTGAAAAGAAATTTTTTGATAATATATTCAACACAGTCATGAATGAAGTCGGAAAAACAAAAGACACCACAAAATCAAGACAAGAACTGAATGATTACTGTCGCCGACCAGAACTTGCAAGGCCAAATATAAATGGTAAATATCCTAAACCTTGCTACACTCTTGACAAGCAGAGTAAGTCAGTATTGTGTGAATGGGTGAAGAACTTAAAATTTCCAGACAGATATGCATCCAACATGTCTAGATGTGTCGACATGCATAAACTTAAGTTGTTTGGTATGAAAAGTCATGATTGTCATGTATTTATGCAAAGGTTACTACCAATTGCCTTCCGAGAATTACTGACGGTGAATGTGTGGAAGGCACTGACAGAAATTAGTTTGTTTTTCAAAGATTTAACATCCACTGTGATTCGAAATGAAGATATGGCTCGACTTGAGGAACAAATTCCGTTGACTTTATGTAAGCTAGAACGTATTTTTCCTCCAAGTTTTTTTGACTTAATGGAACATCTTCCCATCCATTTACCTTATGAAGCAAGGATAGCTGGACCTATTCAATACCGTTGGATGTATCCATTCGAGAGGTAATGCTTCTGCTAGTATACAAGGCTGATTTTTTTTGCTTCACTTATTAATTAAATTTACTTCTAAATCAATAACATTCCATGTATAGGTACCTTGGAAAGTTGAAAAGAAATGTGCGGAATAAGGCGCAAGTTGAAGGATCAATATGTAATGCGTATTTGGTTGAAGAAGCTTCAACCTTTTGTTCCCACTACTTTGAGAATCATATTCCAACAATGAACCGAAACTTGCCACATAATTTTGATGTTCGTGAAAATGGAATACAAACAGATGATCAATTCCTCTCAATCTTTAAATATCCAGGTCGACACATTGGACGAGAAAAAACACGAATACTTCTCAATGAAGAATATAAGGCTGCTCACATTTACATTCTACTCAATTGCAAGGAAGTTCAACCCTTCATCAAGTAAGATGCCAATTTCAATTTTCAATCTGGTAACATATTACAATATTTTTTAGCTCATTGTAATTAAATTCTTGATTTAAAGAATCTATGAGGATTTGTTGCGACAATCCTGGTCATGCATTGATGATAAGGAAGTTGATACTAAACTTGAAACAGAGTTTGCAGAATGGTTCAACACATATGTGAGTATGCTAAAATGAGTATTATGTTACCTCTTTCTATATTCCAATAGATCAATTAATTACAACTTGTCATTTGCAGGTAAACAATGATTGCTCGAATGTTGAAAATCCTTACATTAAAGATCTTGCTAAAGGGCCTTTAATTTCTGTCAAAACATACACTGGATATATTGTGAATGGATATAAGTTCCAAATTGAACGCTTAAGTTCTATTAGAAAAACCATGAATTGGGGAGTGTGCATTAAAGGCTCTAATTATATTGCATTTGAGAGTGATTACTATGGAAAGCTCATTGAGGTAGTGGAAGTTGAATATCCTAATTGGCCAATAAAACGAACAGTTTTGTTCAAATGTGAATGGTTCGATCCGACATTAAATGTGGGAACTAAAATACATGACGAATATCAAATAGTTGAAGTGAACCATAAAAGGAGATTTTATAAATATGAACCATTTATTTTGTCCAATCAAGCATGCCAAGTGTATTACTCCACATACCCTAGCTTGCGTCATGACAAGCAAGATTGGTGGGTTGTGATCAAGATCAAACCACGAGCTATTGTGGAAATTCCTGAAAGATCTTCAAATATTACACATGAATCACCACCATTCCAAGAGGAAGAAATTGAATTACATGCTATTGAGGATGGAACACAAGATATGGTTACATCCTTAGTTGATAAGAATGGTGATTTCATTGAAATAGAGGATTCAGATGAGGAATTAGAACAAGAACCTGATTTTGAGTCACAACCTGATACTGATGAAACACAACTTGAGGATGAAGATGAAAGTGATAATGAATAGAGGTTCTTTATATTTATGACTTTCAAGTTGCATAGGGCTTGACATAATGAATGTTGATTAACAATTTTTTCTTGTTTTTTCCATTCAGGATGAGGGGTCGAGGACGAGGAGATATACGTTCAGGCCGGGGTAGTGGCAGGGGACGAGGATTGACTACACAGACACCAGAGCCTCAGACTCAGCAAAGAGATCTCTCCACTGGTACGCAACATAGAGATCTCTCCACTGGTACGCAACATAGAGATCCCTCCACTGATACTCAACCCGATGATTCCTCCGCACAAAATCAGCCAGGAGCTCATTCTACTTATAATCAGACAGGAGAATCACGAACATCTAGCTCTTCAAGTCGAAAGAGGCTTAGAATGGAAAATGGGAAGTGAGTATAATATGTGATAATAAATATTGATAATCTTACATGGTAATATTAATATCATTAACTATGCATACATAGGTTTGTAGAGAGTCATCTAATGGTAGGTCGGATATCTCAAATCTTGAAGCAACAAGTGGACGAAGGGGGATCCACATGGAAGGGCGTGTCCCAGGAGACAAAGAACTTCTACTTTGGAGAGTTTCAGGTAAATGCGAGCAAATAAGAGTTTTAGGTTAATTGGAAATTGAGGCATGATGAGAATTACTAATCAATATGTTTGTTATGTGCTATAATGTATAAACTTTATTGATGTATAAATTCTGATAACAAAATTCCTTTTTTTTCTTATGCAGAAGTATTTTGAGTGGGATGCTGGTCTTAATGACATCATAAAAGCAACTTGGGAGTCCCTAGCTGGGAGGCGATACTCAGATATGATGACCAAGTGGAGAAAGAAAGGTCATCCTCCTCATATTCAGGAAGATATCTGGCAGCACTGGACTGAGAAGTGGAACACACCAGAATATCGTGCATTATCAGCAAGAGCTAGTGCAAACCGATTATCCGAAAAAGCTGGTCCGGGAACAGGTCCCTCTCGGCACACTGCTGGATCCATTTCTATTGAGGAGCACAAACGCCGAATAGTAAGAAACATCTTATAATCTGGTTGTATACAATTTACATATATAACGTATATTTTTTAATTCATTCATCAGATTGAGAAGGAAGGTAGGGATCCGGGACTAATTCGTCTTTTCCAGAAGTTCCACATGAAGAAAGATGGTGGATGGATTGACACTCGTGCACAACAAATTGGGGGTAAGAATTTCCATACATTTTCATTAACTTCAAAGCTAGAAAATATTGTATTATTTTATAACGATTTTTTTTATTAATTGTAGGAACGTGTTGAGCAAATCATTTCTGAGTCAATACGATCACCTGCTGAAGGATCAGAGACTCCAGTTGAGCCTGCTGAACTTTCACCTCTAGAGAGTCAGCGTGTATTCGTAGAAGCAATAGGCGCCCAACCTAAAGATCGTCGTGTTTATGGATTAGGTGTCAAGCCTTCATTGTTGTTCTCTGACCAAGGATCATCATCTCATTCCACTGTTAATTCAAATTTAAATTCAGAAGCTATTCGCATCCAACGTGAGGAGATGGAAAAGACGATCAAGGAACAAATAGAAGAGCAATTTCAGGAGCGCCTTCGACAGCGGGATCAGGAGGTTGAGCAGCTTCATCAGCTCATTCGGGATCGTGATCAACAACTAGAGGAGCGTTTACGAGAGAGAGATATGCAAACAGAGCAACGATTAAAGTCAATCATGGAGCAGCGGATGCGTGATTTCATACATGATTGGACACAAAGCACGCAATCTCAATCTGGAGGTTCACCTCTTCACTCTTCCTCACACAGAGATCCTCCATCTACATTTTGATGTATTTTTTCTAGTTATTATGGGATTTTATTCTTATAACGACTTTTTTAGACATAAATTATGATTTTTATATTACAATGAATGTTTAATGGTCTGAATTTGATGAATTACATGATATTCAAAAGTTTTATAATTGAGTTATTTATATGTTATAAACAGATTTTGTTATAAACAGGTTTTTTTAAAATTAATAATATAATATTTTTATAAATAAATAAAATTGCGACGCCCATAGCGACGCAAAATGTTGTCGCTATAAAATAAATAATTAAATTATTTTTCACATATTAGCGACGGTAGAATGACGCCGCTAAATCAGCGATACTATTTTTTGTTGCTAATATTGTCGCCAACACCAGTTCTGTCGCCACTTTTAGCGACACCATTTTATTTGTTGCGACAATTCTTTAGAGTCGTTAAATAGCGACTAGTTATTAGTGTCGCTGGTTACCGACGCTTTTTTTTTCAGCGTCGCAAAAACTTGGTTGCGACAACGTTTTTTGAGACGCGACGTTTGAGTCGCTAAGGCGTCGCTAAACAACTATAGCGACGCCATTTATACATTTAGCGACGCTGTAATAGCGTCGCCGATAGACCTTTTTCTTGTAGTGATAATTTTAATATAAAATGTAAATTATATGTATCATTATGATTGTTTAACAATTAAATATAATTTTACAGTAATTAAACAATATATGCTAGATTTAATACTATAAAAATGATAAATATTTAAAATAATGCTATTTTATATAATTTAATATATAATATAATAATAAGCATATTAAACGAATTAATTCGTTTACAATTCAATAATAAACATATTGAATATAAATTGAAAAAAAATAATACAAATATTAATTTGATCGATACGAAATGCAACACCTGCAAGCTCTACTTTTATTGGTAATTTCTTGCATTTTTGATTTGTAAAATGAATATAAAATACACTGTGAAGAGTAAAATATAATGAGTCAAATTTCAACAATTAAAGCAGTTCCTCACTTCCCTTTGCTAAATTTGCCAACTTTATTTTTGCATGTAATTGTATATGATATTCAATAAATATATTTTTCCCTAAAAGAAAAACGTAGTTTCTTTTTAGTATAGATCTTTCTTGTATAAATATATATTTTTTAAATCTATTGAAGACATCTCTTAGAATTATACTAATTGAGAAATTTGTACAATTCTTTTTTCTAAAAAAAATATAGGCAAGTTTCTGTATAACTGCAGTTTTTTTTTCCAAGTTTCATCTTGGATATTTTCTTCATACTCAATTATTAAAATTGTAGATATTATTTATTACCAAAAAACAAAAATGGTAGATATTATTTTTGGTTTTGAATATGAATCAAATAATACATATATATTCTTCTAATAAAAGTCTTGTTCCTTATTAATCCATCATTTTTTTTCTTTTAATGATAAAAGTCCATTAATAATCCATCTTGAATGTCTGATAAAGGTACAACATTTTGAATAGTTGAAAAAAATTGAGATATTTAAGATTAAAAAAATACAATATTTATGGTTTTTTTAATGCATCTTAATGATTTTTGTTATTTGATAATAATAAAATAGTACACTAAAGGTATGTTTGGTATGCCTCATCTAGGAATATGAATAAAATTTTCATTTCAAATTTGAGTTTAATATTCTATATTAAGCTAAAATATTTAAAAATGGGATTTTAATTCATGTATATTATGACATTCCTAATATTTAGAATCATTTCAATGTTTTTTAAATAAAATATTTTATATTTTCAAAAATACCATGATTATAGAAATATAAATAAATTTTGAAATATATTCTTTTTATTTATATATGGAATCACACCAAATATAAAAATAAAATTTCAATTCTTATTATGAATATTGTAATGCCCGTTAAGTAGGGTCTGACTAATATGATGATTTAAAAATGTTATAAGTGTGTTTAATGATTTGGTTAAGAGAAAAAGTAAATAAAAGATGAGAAAATTGAAAAGTATCATGTTCATGCCCGTGACTCATATGTCACCGTCGTGAATGATGTTTTGAGATATTTCCCATCTGAGATTGATCAGGTCATTCCCATGAATATCGTTATATATAAAATTCTAAAAATTATTTTTTCTTTATAAAATTCTAAAAATTATTTTTTCTTTCTCTCACGATCTAAATTCAAAAGTGAACCATATGATTCAAAAGTTTTCTCATACTAGAGACCAATGTCTTTGAGTTTTTCTTTGATTTCTAGACCAAAATGCCTAAACCAACATTAAAGATCAAAGTTTAATAAGTTTTTTAGGAGATAGAAGCCTAAGAAAGATTGTGTTCTTGAAGAGGCCAAACCAAAGAAGAACAAAGGAGTCCGAATCTTTCTTTCCAATTGTGTTTCCTTCAATTTTGGTAAGAAATCACATTTTTCATTATTATTTACAAGCTTTCATATCATTTTTCCATGAATATTTTATTTTTTGTAGAGATCCATTTCCAAATAGATTAGATTTTGGCTTTATTATGAGTTTTTATGGTTTAAAACCCATTTTAAAGCTTGATTAAGATTATAGTATGCTTTAGTGAGAGATTTTATGAGTTTAAGGTTGTATAAAAGGTTTAAGGTTAGAGTTGATCTTTTATGGGTTTAAAAGTTAAGTATATGGTTATAAAAGTTAATAGATATATGCTATATATGATAGAAATTGGAAAAGAAGGTAGTGAAACCTACCAAGAGGACAAGCAAACTTAAGAGAAAACTTATTTTTTTAGGCTTCATTAGAGTTATGTACATATATGCATTTAAATTTTCAAAATATGACATGTTGTTTATTAAATGCTTATGAATGTTTCAAATGCTAATTTTTGGTTATTATGAAAGTAAATGATGTATTTAATGCTATAAGTATATGAGTAGTGAATGATTATGGTATAAATGTTAGGTTTAGTAAAAATTGTCTTGATGATAATGTTTCAAAGGAACTTTGTTATAAATATGCTATATGTGCATATAATGGTATGTTAAGTTATGATAGTAAAAATTTAAAAAGATGTTTTAGTGAAGTATAAAGGAGGTTGTTGAACCATAAATGCATGCTAAGGTAATTTATAATGAAATGTGCAATTATATTTTCCTTTGAGTTTAATTGATGATATAATATGATAATACGTGTTTGATGAGAATGTTGATAGGAAAAGATTATTATGGAACAACCATTAGAGCTTTTGCATATGGATTGACTTGAATGATTTATTTTATGGTGGTTTTTCTAGAAAATTCAAATTCACGCATGTGACATAGGATTTACGGTCGTGAATCATTATCACATAACTACTCATTTTAGATAGAATGTGTCACTACTTGAGTAACATGACTCACAACTGTGAATTTTTTTAGTCATACCTATTACTAATTCTTCACGCCCGTAAAAAAATGTGCATTTTTTGGACAGAACTGTTCACGACTATGTTCATGGTAGAGGTATCTGTGAATCCTGTTTTACTTGTTATATGTTGTTCATTTTATGTTTTAAATAATAACAGTGCATATATTTTTATAATGGCATGACATTATTAAATTACATATATTTCCATGAAGAAAACATATGAATGTTGTATGTGGATTTTTCATATGATCAAAGTACATATGTTAAAGAAATTAATGTTATGTTTAAAGATAGAAGCTTAATATATAAGTATAATAAAGGGATATAAACAAGCAAAGGCTAGCCTCGATACTAGGACTACAATTAAGATATGTGACATGTTATTAAGGAGGCATACAATATTGTAGTTATATGTTATATAATGATTTCTTTCAAGGATAATATGGCTTAAGTTTGGAGAATGTCATTGATCCTATGTTGTATGTAAAAGATATATGCTTAATTCAGTCAATGTGGCTTAAAATCATATAGTGTCATTGACTTAAAGAGCCCAAACGGGTATACATGATTATAGACAGCAACAAGGTAGATTAAGCTCAGAGAATGCTCATGTTCATAACCAGTATCCAAATAATTCAAGTTGAGAGTTATTGGACTAAGATGCTAAAGTAAGAAATGAATACATTATAATGAAAAAAAAAAAGTTTAATGACACATGTATACGATGACAAGTGTTTAATATGTTATATGTTAGCAAACACTTACTTAAATATAGTATAAAAGTAAAGTATATCATATGATATTATGATCTCATTGTCATGCTATAATATTTTAATATGATGCCATGAATATATATGATGTTATGTTTATTGTATGAATGCATGTTGAATTTATATGTCTATATATAACACTAAACTTTAAATAGTTTAGTGAGTGGGTATTTCTCCATGCAAGTTAGAGCCTAGTAAATAAAGATAGTGGTTGATCTAGAGAAATCGGTCCAAGTTTAGAGACAATATAGCAGACCTGATAAGAGTCAGTGATATGTCATATTTTGCATTTTGTACATAATATATGAGTTTATGAGTTATTTACCTTCATATATGTCTTATATTTTAAAATATATATAATATTTTATTTTAAGGGCATGTATTTTTGTAAATACTGAGTCATTATATATATATATATATATATATATATATATATATATATATATATATATATATATATATATATATATAATGATATTTTCTTGGATCAAAGATATCCTTTTTGGAAGTTTATGTTTATAATATGTTTCACAAGTTTTTATATGAAATATGAAGTTTATATAATAAAAAGGTTTTTCAAAAAAAAAAAGAAAATTTTTAAATTTTTTAAGATTTTCAGTAATAAGTACATTCGATCATTTAGTTGGATTAATCATGATTAGAAGAAAAGACATTATAAATATATCTAAAAAAATATTAAAATATCAATTTAAGAATAGAATTTCATTTTCCATTTTTTTGGTTTACCTAATAATGCCTAATAGTAATTTATTTGCCAATTGAACACATTTATTGACTATCTTGAATGCACAAATTAAACATTTAGTGACTAAAATGAGGTGAAATAATAACTTTTGTTTATAAAGAGAGTTGAATTTTAATATTATTTCATTCAAACTTTCAAATGAAAAAAGAAAAAGAAAAAGATGAGTTTTAAAGAGAAAGGCATTAAGTTTGAGCCCATTTGTCTATGTGGTAGATATTTTAGAAGATCATTTGTCCCTCCCTCACTATAAAAGGAATTGGACATATTGCATTTACAAATTTTTAATAATTAATTATTTTAGGAATGTCAGAATTTTCAGTAATTTAAAATGCAAACAAGGAAGAATACAAAATGATTATGATATAGAAGTGAAATTCGTATAAGGTTTTTATCAAGTGACTCTTGGTTCCTTCTAGGGCTGGGGATGAGCTTGTTAATAGCACAATCTTTATTTCCATCGAATTTATTATAAAAATTCAATATGTAAACAAAAAAAAATCCATTTAATATGATTTAATAATGAGTGTATGCTCTCCTAATTTTATAAAAATAAGTTTATTTTTTCTGTTTTATTTATCTGAAATTAATGATCATTTCTTAATTTTTTTAATATATCATTAATTAATATATTAAAAAAATATTTTCTTATATTTGTGCAAAATGGAAGTAAGTGAATAAAAACTTAATTATGATAAAATTGATATGATTAAAACAAATAGATAAATTTGAAAATTGGCACAAAACTTCATACATTTTCAAAGGATACATTAAAAAAGGAACAAGATATTTTGAATATAAGAGCAATAGAGGAATAAATGGAGGACATGAAATTAATTATTATTTTAGCAATTTAGTGCAGGACACACACACACACACACCAGCGAATGCAATTCCAAAACTCCATATTTATATAAAATTGTTAAGGCCATGACACCGACATTGCCTAACCCTATTAAAAAGTATATGTCGGCAATAATTCAACAAAAATCTATATAAAAACTTGAGATCAAGGGTCTTTTTAATTCTCTTTTCGTCACAGTTAAATTAACCAATAAATTTTATTTCAATGATACTGATTTAATTGATATGTAAGATTTCGGATTTGAATTTTCAGTCGGATCTTTTGTAAAAAAAAAATCATATATTTACAATAAGCATAAAATAAAGTGTAATCATTTAACACTTATTATATATCTCGTGTTCTAAATTTTGGAATAACAATGAAATTCTCATTCAAAATTTAAATTTTATAACTGAAATATTTAAAAATATGTATAAAAATTCATAATATTTCAAATTTATTGTTATTTAGAATTTTTTTTATATATTTTTTAAATAAAATATTTTATATTCCTAAAAATATATTCAACAAAATTAAATTGAAAATAAAAATATAATTTTTAGTTTTTATTACATGAATATACCAAAAAAATTATTAAAATCTTAAAACAACAATTTAAGAATATGATTTTATTTCTCATAAAATCCTATTCTTTAGTATATCAAGCATGTCATTAATATTTAGATTATCTTATCTTGAATCTTTACTAAAACAAGTTATCTTAGCTAGATGTACTAACTTTTGGCTAAGCGAAGCCATTGAGGAGAAGAGATTTATTATTCAATCCTGTGAATATATATATATATATATATATATATATATATATATATATATATATATATAACTTAGACCAGAAATACATTAATTAATATAATTATATTCTATTATATAAAATTCAATTTTTATTTTGCGTCTATTAATAGAGTATAATTGAATCATTAATTAATTAATTTAATTATATTCTATTATATAAAATTTAATTTTTATTTTGCATCTCTTATTAATAGAGTATAATTGAATCGATTCATAATAAATCAAATTTAAATAAGTAATGCTCATATATGAATACTTCATTTTAAACATTTCCTCCTTGCTTGCAAATATTCATTCAATCAATCTCTAGCATTAGTTATTAATAAATGGTCGAAATTAAATGTTAAATACTTATTTTTAAATTAAATAACCTCCTTTTGAATCTTTCTTTTTTCCATCTATATGTAAACTGCTTCAACATAATCTAATCTGGGATTTTTTTTTTTAAAATATAGATTGGATATAGATAAATTTTATGAAGCAAATTAACAGTACAAAGATCCATTAGGAGAAGAATAAGAAAAATACTGAAGGATAGAATGTCAAGAAAAATCAGCAAGACAGAAAAACATGTTGCTTTGACTGGAATAACCAAATAAGGAGAAAATTGAATTTTGGATTATTATTAATTTGAAAAAAAAAAATTCAAATTTCTTTAATGTCTTTTACTTGATATATTGGAACATTGAATGTTCCACAAGAAAGAAGAAAAAGAAGAAGAAGAAGAATTGTATTAAAAACTAGTGACTGTTCTATGTTCTGTCTGGTCTATCAAGCAGACCCAGACAAAACCTGGGCCAGAAAATTAATTAAGGGTATAAATGAAGATTCTTCCCAAATTAAAAATAAAAATCTAATAACCAAACAAAACAATATATTCACAAATCGACAAATCCAGCCTAAATTTTAGAAACAAAGAAATTGAAGACAATTACAAGTTGGGTTCATATTCAACTGTACCTTAATTAAACAAAATTAGATTATGATTAGCAAATAACAATATTTTTTTAATTACAAGAGAGGGTGAAAATCTAAAAAAAAAAAACACTAGTAAATGTATTAAAATGAGTTAATATTATTTTTCTATAGAAGAAATTCAATTATAATTTAAATTCGAATATTTCATAATGTTAATTACTAGATTAATTTTTCATTTTATAAATTTATGAATTTAGATAAGTATTATGGAAAATGGAGAAGCCATTTTTGATAGGCTGAGTCAGCCCGAAGACACACATATTGATATTACTTCAGGAATAAGATCGGATCCCCATTTGCATTTCCCGCTTCTTAACCATGGTTAAATTTTTGCACTTATATATACCCCTACAAACCCCTCTTCCGGTCACTGCCTGCATCAAAACACAGCCGTATCATGCTTTTTTCTTCTCCCTCCCCACCTCTCAAAGTTCTCCTCAATTCTCCCTCCCCCGCGCCTCACCGGACCATTTCCCGGCCACTCTGCATTTCCGGCCGCGCCGCCGCTTACAAGGAGCGGCCTAATTTGTGCTTTGCTCCCCAGAAAATGGCGACGTGCAGTTCTCTCTACGAGATTTTAGGGATTCCGATGGGAGCGAGCAATCAGGAAATCAAATCGGCGTATCGGCGATTGGCGAGGACTTGCCATCCCGACGTGGCTACTTTTGATCGGAAAGATACGTCCGCGAATGAGTTTATGAAGATTCACGCCGCTTACTCTACTCTATCGGATCCTGACAAACGCGCCGTTTATGATCGTAAGCTTTTTATAAGAAATCGGCCGTTGACCGTGAGCTGTTCCGGTTATCGTGGCCGGAATTGGGAGACGGATCAGTGCTGGTAGCGAAGATGGCTCACCTGGTTGTGTCACCGAGTTGAACCGAAACGGTATTGAAATCGGCTTCTTTTGTAGATATAGGGAATATGAATTCCGTATGTATACATATATGAACAACTGCTAACCTGAGCCATCAGATATGGAAGGTCTCTATGAGCAATTAATCAGGGCCTTCGACTATTCCACTTTCACATAAGAGGTTTCGTTATTATGCTTGATGATATTTGCTCTCTGTGGTTATAGGCCAGAGCTTGCCGCTGGCATGTGGTGGCGATGTAATTGCCATGGTGATGCAAGCGGGAATGTTCTCGTCGGTTTAAAGTGGCTATCTCACAATCGAAATACACAAGGAGTTTTAAAGTCGTTGATGTAAGATGTAATTTATGATTTTGATGATCATATAATTGCATTTCAAGATGAAAAAAGCAACTGTTAAGTTGGGTAGTATTTCCAATTGAAAATTTATATGTAAATTCGACTCATATCTGCGAAACCTTTGGCAACGAAGAACTCCACCTTAAATTTGTTCTCTCTGCACAACTCATACATTTCTAATTTGGTTATAAGATAGCTTTATCAACCATCTCCACAGTAAATTCATTGTCACAAATGTAATTTGCATTTAATTTTGTTATAAGATAGCTTACTTTGGATGCAATGTTCTTTATAATCACTAAATAATGCTAGGTTCTCCATAATCACCAAATAGGTGTAAGGATTTTTTCCTATCCCATTTCCATTTGTTCAAAAAACTAAAAGTGATGCTAGATTTGTGTGTTGGGTTCTCTGATGTGGATCCATTTATTGAACTCAACATTGCTTGATTAAAGGATGGATTGTGGAATGGGATATAAGACAATATTGTCATGATTTTGTGATGAAATGTGTCTCTTTCTCTATTTCATTTCTACTCATTAAAGAAAAATTAAATAGTAATTTTATTATATTTTTGTTGGAGTGGGATTTTTCTTCTTAGAAGCTAGACTGGTTGCCTTGGTATATATAGAAGAAATCATTGATATATGGATGAGCTATAGCTGAATTATTTGTAAGAGCACAAAGTGGATAAAAATGGATTTAACTCGAAATGCCTAGTCAGATTCAGGGTCTGAAGATAAGCTATGGTTGTGGGGCTATATACATATGTATATATATCCAAATAGTAGACCCAATTTGCAAGAAAATTTGGCTTTTACAACTTTATGTATATGGCCACAATCACTATGTTCTAGAACATTATAATTATATAATTATTTGTTTTTATCCAAAGTTTATAATTGTTTCATTGGTCAAATTATTAGTTTTTATTTCTTACTTCTTACATTATGTGAAATATGAAACTGTGGAAATTTGGTCGATGATGAGATTGTCAAGAATTAAACCGGTACAACCTAACTAATATTAGTCACTTTTTTTTTCTTTTCTATAAATCATGAAATTATAGTAATTATCCTTCACTACGTTCCTATATCTTCAAAGAAGATTCAATTAAATAAGCCTTTCATTTTAAGATTTGAATAAATTCATATCAAACTTTTAGTTAAGACATCTTTCCTATCATCAAATAATTGAATCAAATTACTTCATTCTTAAGTCATTAAACTGGTAAGATAATTTTGGAGTAAATAAATAACTTTAAGTAGACAACAATTTAACACTCCCATTAGTGTCTCTTCGTTTTTTTTTTCTTTTTTCTATGTGATTATACCACATACTCGAGTGTCATAATATTTTTGAGTGGGTTATTTACTAGAAAGTCAGCTTCAGAAATGATAATTGATTCCTAATAAGTTGGAATATGAGATCTGAAATAGTTGGATGGTGGTTTAGTTTGGCTATTAAAGGATGTCTTCTAGATAAAAATGTTGGATGTGGCTGGTGTTAGAGATATATATATCTGCTGATGTACATATTAAACATGAACTATTTTAGACAAATTTACAAAAATCATTATTCTCACATGGTATCAGAATTTTGAAACAAAACAATATGTATATTATTTCTGGAAATCAATCCTCCTCTCCCACCCCTCTCCTTTCTACTTCCTCTCATACCTTCTCAGTTAAACTCAACCCCAAAAATTATTTAGCCTGAAAAATACTATTTATTCCTCTCCCACCCCTCTCCTTTCTACTTCCTCTCATACCTTCTCAGTTAAACTGAACCCCAAAAATTATTTAGCCTGAAAAATACTATTTATTCCTCTCCTAAACCATCAAAACCGTCATGGATATATTGATGGTACTCTTCCTCCTCCACTAAAAATCTTATCAGATTCTCAAGAACCAAACCCAAAATTTGATTAATGGTTCAAAAAGATAAGATGTTTCACTCATGGCTCTTATTTTCCCTCACCGAAGAAAATTTTCCTTTTGTTATTGGATTAACCTCTTCTCACGAAGTTAGGACAATATTAAACGTTTTTGGATATGTTTCTCAAAACAAACAATTACAACTTCTCATCGAACTGCAAAAACTCAAAAAGAATGATCTTTTAGTGTCCAAAATTATCCTGCACTCAATCACCACCCAGAATTATCCTCACCCAATCCCATCTTATCTCAATCTAAAAATTTCAATAATTTATCCTTACGTGCTGCATCATCCAAATTCTCCTGCACTTAGATATTAGTTGTCCTCAAGCAATACCCAAATATGGAAGCTAAAACACTCAACTGAAAATAACTAAACACCAACAATCATATGCAAATAACCAACCTCCATATATACTTGAAATTTCAATTTCTGTCAACCCATAGCCTCACTAGTGCACCAAGTATGCTAAATTCAAAAGTACACTGATCAACTAAAACCGGAATAAAACTAATACTAAATCCAATTCATGCTCCACAAAATAAGCCAATAAAATTATTTTCTTGCCTCAAACATATAGAGATTAATACTCTAGCCAAACCACTAATTCACAAATATCAACAACAAAGGCACATTTTGCCTCTCTACTCCCCTTCCTTATTTTTTCTAGAGTTAACAATTCCTCCTTACGTTATAATGCATTTCACATTTTTTAACTCAACTTTGTTGGATTAATTTATTTTTAAAAGAAATTTATTATGCTCATATAGGGGTGCTTTACATTCTCATATCATTGACTAAACATTAAATTCTAAGGACAGAGAAGTAAATAAAGTGAGGTCATCTTATGCTCCATCTCATTATTTTTGTTAACTAAGCCCCCTATGAAAGTATAGCCTAACATAAGTAATGAAAACATAGTGTCCATAATAAATCTTAAACTAAACATTACAACAAAATCAATACAGAAATAAAAACTATAAAGCTCCTTTAAACCAATGGAATATGGAATTCTGAAAATAGTTAGTCCCCAATCCTCCAAACTCCAAGTTTGTAAAAAAAAATAGCATTAAGAAAAGAAGTTCAATCTACTAGAATAAAATATCCACACCAAGAGTTCTCTTGTGCATAAAGGTTGCATAAAATTTTAACATGAATGATGATTCTCTCCAATGTGACTTGACTTAATTTCTAAGAAAAAGATGAATTAAGTACCCTTTAGAGTCCTAATACTACTCTACTTCCTAAAATATATTAATCTCCTTTTATAAATATCCAAAAACCTCAAAATAGATGTAAAATTTTGGATATTGATAAAATTTTACGACTCTACAGCAATAGGAATCATCATGCATGCAAGGGGTCCTTTGCACACATGACAGTGAGGTTTTTGTGTTTCTAGCCTTGCGAGCTCGCAAAGCTTCCCTCGCGCACATGACATTAAGTGTTCCTTTAGCATTTCCTCACTTGCGACAATCCTCATGTGCAAGCGATACAAATGCCCTATGACATCCTCAAATACTCAAAAACCTCCAATCAAGGCCAGATATACTTTCATTTCTTCCAAACTACTTCTTTTCACCTTTTCTTCCACTCTAATACCTACATAAGTAAAAACTACCAATAAGTAGCAAATTAAACCAAAAATCATCTCAACAAAAACACTATAAATACTAAAATACCCAACAAAATATAACATAAAATTTGACACATCATTCCACTACAAGATAGTTAGGAGATAAATAGATAAGGTGAGCTTGACTTTTGCACTGAGTGGAGAGACATAATTGCATGGAGATTGTTGAAAAGTTTTAACATGCATCTCATACATCATAAGTAATTAAAAAATAAAATTAAAACCCAAAAAGAATTTGTACCTGTGTATTTAAAAATTAGAATTTTTGTACCTATCTGTAGAAGGAATGATTACCTTAATTTTATAGTTTTAATTTTCTCTTGTTTGTGAGATTTTCTTATTAATGGGTTATTACAAACCACAATAATACAAAATTAGAATTGTCTCTAAAAGTATTAACACGAAGAAATAAAGTCAAAACCACAAACTATTGATGGAAATGCAGCGACCAAAAACCTAAATGATGGTATTTCAGCCAAGAGAGAAGGAGAATGAAAGATGGATTTTCTTTTTGTAAAGGAGCGACCATGAAATTTCTTTCTTAAAGGAGTATTCATATACTTTAATCTTTTTTAGAATCACAAATGATATCATGAATCCTGGTACATGATTTTTTGTATAACATTAATTGGTATGACATCGTTTTTTAACTGGATATTTATTGTATTTTTCTTCTTTTTCAATGTATTCTTCTTATTCTTCTTTTATTCTTTTTTTTTGTTCATATAGATAAAAGAAAAAAAATTATGTACATTTTAAATATGTTTTTAGAGAGAGAAAATTTTAAAATTTGCATTTTTGATTTTATTTTTGGTATTTTTGAATATTGTAATGATTGTTATTATTGTTTGGAATAAAAACATTAATTTTGATTTTTTTGGGAAATAAAATAGTTGAAAATGAAGATATTTGAACTAAAAATAAGTAATATAAAGAGAGAAAATCGTATTAGAGGTTGAAGACAACGTATTTGTTAGAAATAATGAATATATAAATGATAGACCTACAAATTAGAAATAATAAACTTGTAAGTAATAAACTTACAAGTTTTAAACAATTAAATTATAATTTCTATAAGATAAATTTATATGTTCAAAATGTTAAATCTGCAAAATGTAAACAATAAATGTATAAACGATAAATTTGTAAGTTCTAAACGATAAATATGTAGTTTCAAAAGAATGAACCTATAAGTTCAAAATAATGAACCTATAAGTTCAAAATGATGAAATTGTAAATTGTAAATGATAAATCTGCAAGTGATGAAACAACAAATTATAAATGATGAACCTTTAAGTTCTAAATGATAAACTTGTAGCTTATAAACGAGGAACCTGTAGTTTCTAAATAATGAATTTCTAAGTTCAAAATGATAAACCTGTAATTTATAACTGATAAATCTATAAATTCAAAAACAATGAACTTGTAAGTTATAACTAATAAATCTATTTTATATTCATTAGTTTACCAAAATCTAATTCCGAAAAAATATGTGTTTTTTGTGAAGGAACCAAGTCCATAATATAATAACCCTTTTAAAGTAGAAAAAGGAAAAACCCTAATATGTTACTTCTCTAGGGTACATAGCCTAATGTTGACCAAGTCTACAATCATAATCCAAATTGGATTTGACTAAATAGTAACTTTTATAAAAAGTTCAATTCTCTTTGTTTCTCACTTCGATCTTTTCCAAAGTCAATTTTATATTTCATTCATTCCCTTTATACATGTGACCTAATAGATTTTCTGGTCATGTTGGCAACTTAATTTTCGAGAGAAATCTTAATCCAATTAAAATTCTACAAGTCAAACTCTTTTGGTCCATAATTAATTTCCAATCAATTTTTCTTGACTTAACATATCATGATAAGTATCTAGCTACACATTGTAACTACCTAATTTAACTAGAAAGTCAGTGGTTTGAATTTTAATCCTTCCATAAATAATTACTGTATAATTCGTCATTTCACTATATTATACCTTATTTAGTTCAAAGTATAGGTTTTGTGTCAACTTCTACTGGACTGATTACATCATATTTAGTTCAAATGATATCAGTTATTTCCTTTGAGATCTATTACGCTCTTAGATATGTCCTTGAAGATTCTTTTTAAGATATGTCTACATTGGTCAAGAATTTCTTAGTAATTATTTTCCACAAGTATACTCTCCTTTTATCAGGAGTGGTAAATCATCTATTGACTATTCATCTATTTTTGAATACCTTATGTGATACCCAATCACTAGTTTATGAGCAATCTCTAAGAGATAAAAAAGAATTGAGTTAAAGTATAAGATTTGATATCCAAGATAATCTCGAGTATCACAAATCTAAGGATACTTGCACGATTGTTATGATAAGACTATAATTGGTATTGAATAAATATTCATGTGATTATCTCATGGGTAGGTCATCCAATGTATTTGATTGCTATAGTAAACATCCATGTGTTAACTCTAAATATCTCATGTATACAACTTATAAACAACTTATAAGATCTATTGTTTGACTAAGTCAATGAGTATAACATGTATTAGTTTGTACAAATTAAAAATATCATGTTTTGTTAATGCTATGACTAGAGATAGTTTAACTATAAAGATAATTACCCAAAATGAGAATCTCATTATCATGATTACATCAAAATTTCTCTTATGTTATGTTGCATACCAAGTATTTCATTAAATAGTTTAAGATTTTATATCAAATTCACAATTAAATAAATCTTGAATAATGAATAATGCATTTATAAGAAATGAGTACACATAATGTCCTAAGGTGATTGATACAAATAATGTTATAAGGTGATTGCCTTTAGGGTGTCTCTCAAACAATTTTACGGTTGGTGTTATGTGTGAATGAAGATGAGTGAGTAATTTGATTTGGGTATTGGGTCAGATCAACAATAAGGGATAAACCAAAATTTGAGATTGTGAGGAGTCAGTTTGGGGTGATGTATCAAACTTTGTGTTGTGTTTTATTAGGTATTTTAGAATTTACATTGTTTGTGATGATTTTTGTTTTATTTGATACTTATTTGTGGTTTTTACTTATGTAGGTATTAAAATGGAGAAAGAGGTGAAAAGAAGTAGTTTGGAAGAAATGAAGGTATATTTGGGCTTGATTGGAGGTTTGTTGAGTGTTTGAGAGTGTCACAGGACATTTCAAATGGAGATGTTGTGTGCAGGTGAGGATTGTCTCAAGCAAGTGAGGAAGCGCTAAAGGGACACTTATGGTTGCACTCATGAAGCAAGCTTCGATTTTTGGCTACCCCATCTTCATCAATAATTAGTGGTGTTGGTCTTTTTCTCTTACGTTGATACTTTTAGAGACAATTCTAGTTTTGGATTATTGTGGTTTGCAATAATCCACAAAAAAGAAAATCTCACGAATAAGAGAAAATTAAAGTTACAAAATTAAGGTAATCATTTATTCCGTGGATTGGTACAAAAATTATAATTTTCAAATACATAGGTACAAATTCTTTTTTGGTTTTAATTTTATTGTTTTGTTGCTTTTGATGTATGAGATGCATGTTAAAACTCTTCAATACATCCCATGCAATGATGTCCCTCCACTTTGCACAAAAGACGAGCTCACCTCATCCATTCCTCTCCTAACTACCTTGTAGTGGAACCAAAAATTATTATTCAAGCAAAAAATTATATTCAATGACATTAAACAATGCATGTTGTGTTGAATGCTTTAATTCAAAATAAAACATGGAACCTAATGCCACAACCACCAAACAAAAATATCAGTGGTAATAAATAGATTTTCCAGATAAAAAAGGGCATATGGAACTATTGAACACTACAAGGCGCGTCTGGTTGCTAAAAGTTATGCTCAATAATTGGGCATTGACTACAATGGAACTTTTTTCCTGGTTGTTAACTTTACCACTATTTGAACGATTTTATATATTACAACCACAACAGCTGGTCAATTCCGCAATTGGATGTATCAAATGCATTTTTACAAGGGATTCTAGGCATTGAAATTTATATGGAGTAGCCATACATATTTGCACATCATGATCATATTTTTCTTCTACATCGGACTCTCTATGGCCTTAAACAAGCCCCTTAAGCCTGGTTTACATATTATCTAACTTTCTTAGTTTGAAATTTTTTGCATCCAAGGCCGATAACTCACTATTTATACTCTACCAAGATAATCTTTATCTCTATGTCTTCATTTATATAGATGACATAGTTGTTACCTCCCCAAATTCTCTAAAACTGCAATGAGTTATTGATCAACTTCAAATTACTTTTTATTTTCGTAATTTGGGGACTCATAACTATTTTCTGGGCATTGATGTCAAGCCCCATCCTGATCGTGTATTTCTATCTCAATCAAAATATATTAATGATCTTTTAAAGGAAAAAAATGTGTAATCGTCAAAACCATGTCAGATGCCAATGACTCTCAACCTTAATTTAAGCAAAACAAATGGGAATGACATTGTCCAATGGCAAGCAACATCACCAAATTATTGTTGCTCTTCAGTATGTAACATTAGCTCATTCGAATATAGCTTTTAGTGTTAACAAATTGGCACAATTCATGCATTGTGTGACATACCTTCATTAGCAAGTTGTTAAAAGGTTACTAAAGAATTTTAGCACCACACCAAATCTAGGCCTTATCATTTCTCACAACTCCTCACTTCAACTCCAATATTTTTCATGATCAACTAATGAGTATGTAATTTATCTTGACAAAAATTTAATTTCATAGTCTTCAAATAAATAGTCTACATTTGCTAAATCATCCACTAAAAGTGACTATAAATTTCTTGCAAATGCCTCTACTGAAATAATGTGGCTTTTCTTCTTGTTGCGTGAATTAGGGTTTCCATTGCATCGGGGCAATTTATCTCAGCTCCAATATAGTGTTTCATGCAAGAACGAAATACATCGAGCTTGATTACGATTTCATCCAGGAGCAAGTTCAACTATGCACCGTTTCCATTCGCTTTATATTAAACGAAGACTAACTTGGAGACATCCTCATAAAGCCGCTTTGTACTTACCTTTTTTAGCATCATAGAAAACCTCACCTTCACCACACTCTGGAATGGGGTGTTAAGGATAAGAATTATCCCATCTGCTGTTCATTTTAATTTCAGTTTAAATGATGTATTTGTTACATTACTTTATCATTGTAACTTCATATATATATAGCTACTGATGTACATATTAAACGTGAGCCATTTTATACACATACCAAAATTATTCTTCTCACAGCTGGAATTTCCTAGCTATGAGAGCTAGATTTTCTTGGCTACATGGCTTGGATTTTTTGACTAAGAAATAGTAATTCTTTCACAACCAGTGAGAGTAACAAACATTCCTTCAATCAACTATATATGGAATAGTTTCCAAGTAAAATTAATTAATAACTTTAGCTACATTTTTAGCCATTGTGATTAATCTCAACTAAAAATTTGTCAATCATGCAAATCTTAATTTGTTTAATTATTCTATTATTTAGTAATTTAACGATTGATCTTTAATTACTTAATCTTAAAAGATAGTAACCATCTTGCTTAAAAAAGAAAAAATAAAAGTTATATACATCAAATCAAAGCTTCTTTGAGTCACTTTTGAGTTTCACAAAAAGAATTCTTCTTTCCCAACGTTCTTGAGTCCATTTTCGAATTTAGAATTTCTAGTGAACAACTAAAGCTTCATCTTCATTTTTACACTTTTGTTTTAATGACATATGAAGCCCCACAATGCAAATACATTTTCTAGAAGACATGAATATGTGATTGTGCATGAAGCAAATTATCATGAAACACAAATCTAAATATTCTACTCCATGTGCAGCTCATCGTTCTTCTATCATAAACCTTAGTTGGGAGAAAAATATATAAATTAATGCCTGATTGTGATATGTATAGTTGGGAACTTAGGTGATTAAATAGTGAATTAGTCCTTTATGATAGTGACAAATGAAATTGAGTTAAGAATTTTAAAAAAATTATGTGGGGTTTTGTCATAAACTAAATAACAAAAATATGATTGGCATATGTAATTTTTCAAATCACATGGGATGACTTCAGAATTTTATTATGGAGCAAATTGACCAACAATGCTGATGGACCCATTTGCACAAAAAATAAATAAAAATGATAAAATAAAAAATTGTTGATGGACCCACAAAAATTTGCTTTGGATGGTCTAGACAAATTGAGGCCATTGCTAATTTGTGAGTTAAAACTATGCTTCCAACTTTGCATGGACCACTCCCTTTATTTTCCATTGAGAGACTAACTTTAGTAAGTTTTGTGATAAATCTTCATTGAAAATGACATTCTTTTTCTTCTAGAAGTATTTACAACTAAACAATAAGTGCATATTATTACTTTTTTTTGGCATGATTTTAATTTAAGCTTTATTATTGATCATAGAAAAATGAAAAAAAACAGCCTACCTATGCTTTTATTTTGTTTCAAGGAAAGAAGTGGTTGAGCGGCATTATTGCTATTAAAGAAGGTATAAGCTTCTAGAACATCATTATGATTTAGTTATTAGTAGGAATCACGAGTTATTAGTTAATTAATCACGAGTTAATTACAATTAATTACGATATATACATTAATTTGCCCTGCGCCAACACTTCAAATTGACAAAAAAGTTTCCACATTGCAACCCAAATATATTTATGTCATCATAATTTTGAAGGCAAGAAAGCATATGTCTATAATAATAATAATAATAATAATAATAATAATAATAATATGTAATTTTGAACTTTAAATTTATCATAATGATCCTCTAAATAATTAGTATTTTATGTATTAAAACTTTACTGAATGACAAAAACAGACATGAATGCTATGATTATGATTATTTTGAAATCTGCATTCATCTGGATTTATTAATTTTATGGTTTTATTTGACCTAAAATATTAAATTTAACTAAAAAAACTCAATAGACATAATTCTTTATCTAAAAAAAATTATTATCTATTATAATCCTTCTCTTTCATCTATGTTTTTAACATGTAACTCTCTTCTTGTGATCCAATAATAATTGTTTTAAAAATTAGAATATAATAAATTAAAGTAAAAATTTAATAATTTAATAATCAAAGTACCAAAAGTTCAACTACGATTTTGTATTATTTTTATTACTCAAAAAATATTAATCAATTAAAACGGCCCAATAACATACCCTTTCTAAACTCAAAAGATTGAAAAGAAAGCCCATGACATATTTGCATTTTTCTTTTTCTTTTTTTCTCTCTATTTTCTTTTTTTTCTTGAAGAGTTTTCTATTATATATGGAAAACTTTGTTATAATTTTAAAAGAAAATGAAAGTCCAAATATATTATGGTATAATAATTCAATATATATTTCAAAATAAGTTAATTTCATATACACACATTAGTATTAACTTCAAATTAAGATAATACTCCTCTAAGAGTGAGCATAAGATTCAAGTCACACTAATATTAAAATTTTTTTTTCTCAAAAAAAGATGAATCTTGGCCGATAAATATTCTAAGAAATTGACTATATGGCTTCCTCTATTGAGAGGTTGGATTGTGTTGTGAAGATTGATATCTGAGTGTTTTTGTCGTGAAATTGTATTTTTCTTATTAATTTTTCACCAATAACAATATATATATAATCGGATTTGCCAACTATTTGCTGGTCTATTAATTTTTAAAATTTTATTAATTAGAAGAATTAAGTCGTGTCTGCCATGATTATGGAACTATTACTCGGACCATGTATGCAGTATGAACACCCAGTAAAAAAAAATTGATTAAATGTTATTTTCTTCTAATGAATAATCTCTTTATGTGAAAGTTAGTAAACAAAAGAAAAGCAACAGTATTATATCATTCATTCAAAGAAAACAGAAAGGAATTAAGTATTGATCAATTCCTCAAGATCACCTTCGTGAATTGTCGCAACTTTATGGATGCTGAAAACAAAGAAAGAGATCAAAGGCAAGCCAATGGGATTTCTCTGCGTTGACTGTTTTTCTATGTACAAGAGTTTCGACTAAAAATTCGAATTCGAAATTTTACAAATTTGATCACTACATCAGTACTATTAAACTAAAATTTATAGTTTCTAGAGGACTAAACTTCAGACCAACTGAATTAATTTGTACTAAAATAGATATGTTGTGATCTCTTTTAAGGTATGTACGTATTTCGATTGTTATATATTTTGATAAGCCACCAATCACATTTAGTTGTGATATCCTAACCTACCACACTATAATTAGTTGAAATGCAATTAGAATACCAACTTTCATTCTTACACTAATCAAGTATTATTGTGGTAATCATTCATCAATTTTCTTAAAAAAAATGCTGACAACACATTCTTTTCAATTTATTCTATAATTGGTCAATGCATGATGAGATCCCAATAGTGAATAGAACATTGAATTTCAAATGAATTGTTCTATCTATCTTTTTAAGGAGAAGTCTGTTTTAAAACCCCTTTGTTTGAATATGAGAAGTTTCTTTATATATTAATTTTTTTTTAAATTCATTTAAACTGTTAAGATTTTTTGGTTTTAACCGTCAAAATATTTCATTTAATTTTGATCCTTTCATGTTTTTTTTTTTGTAAATAAATATTAATATATATCAACAAAATCGAAAATTAAGAAAACCCCTTTTATACTGTTACTTGATTACAAGCAAACGAACACCTTTCTTTTAATAGATAAGATTAGCAATTTGATTTATATATATGCTTGAAACAAATGAATATAAAATTAATTTCATTTATAAGTAAATTTCGAATTCATTTATATATATATATAATTTTTAATTTTGATATTCTTAAAATTCAGTTGAAATTTGAAAGTGAGACTAATTAATTTTAGTAATTGATTTACAAATGTTATTGTCTGTGTTAGTTATAATTTCGCTTATGTGTGTGACCAATTTTAACAAATTAAAATATGAAAAGTTGACCACTTTAAGAAACAAAAATTCAGATGAAATTTTGTAAATTTTTATAAAATTCATTTATACAAAATACTAATCCTTAAAAAACTTTTACATTATTTAATCTCTTATGTGGATTCTCTTGGGAGGTAGTATTATTATTTAAAAAGTAAAAGAAAAACTTTAATATTCAATTCAAAGGATTAGTTACACTGTAACTATAAATTATTATCTATCATTTAAATTTTCGATACGTGATTGTTTCAGTATATTTTTTTTGAATTGCCCACTTATTTAATAATTAATATATGGTTTTCTTTCTTTGTTTCTATTTATTAATTTTGCATAATATGAGATGCTTATAGAACCTTAATAGACTTAGAGATATATAATCATAATTTAAAGCCTATAAAAGAAAATTAATAATAATAAAAAAAAAGAGTCAGAATCTCGCTTTAATATTAATGAGGTTGACTCTTTTTCTTTTTTAATTTTATTTTTATGAAAGAAGGCGGGTGTGAAACTCATGGACTACCGAAATTGACCGGTGAAACGGAAACAAAAAAGGTGCCGGAAATTCTTATCTACAGCCAACTGAAAAATATCATAAAATATTTCTGCAATTATACCCGAGAAGAAGGTGGTGATTGTGTTCAGAGGGTTTTGGATCATGTATCCGAAAGGGTCTTAAGAATTTTGGAATAAACCTTGTAAAGATTGTTTAGTTAGGGATTGTAGGTGTTTCTCAAAGTGAAGTTGTTGAAATTAGTGATGTAAGAACTTATTTTTTTTTCCTTCGTTTGATATTTTGAATTCGAAAAATGATTATGATTTATTTTTAGCATACAATATTACAAAATAATAGTATAAATTATTTTTGACATTTATATAAAAAATAAATATATATTTATTTAAAAAATATTGAGATTAAATATCATATATAATAATTATCTAATTTAAAAATGAAAACCATTTACTTAATGAGATGTTAATCACAATCACCTCAAAATAATGATTATTATATTGGTTGGTAAGAAAAAAGAAAATTTTTAAAATATATTTTTTTAATTTTTTCTGCTCACCAATCAATAAAATAGTGAGTATTAGACAATTACTTAAAAAATAATTGTTCTTAGTACTTCTCATACTTGATTATCTAATTAAATATATTGTATTGCATTATTGGCATTTCAATGAATTTGGAAAAAAATTTATCTAGATTAATTCCATAATGGGATGAGAATTTTTAGTATTGATTTTGTTCTATTTTAATTTGAATGTGATTATATATTAATTAAATTATGGACATTACTCTTTTTAACATATCATTGTGTATGAAATAGATTTTGTATAAGTTATTTATATATTTTATTATGTATAAGACATGTTATATTATGTTATGCAAGAGACATGTGGTTCAACCTGGGTTCAATTTCTATTAAACCTTAAACCTTTGATTCGTTATCTTTCCCAAATCGTTTTAGGTCTGATAACTTTGATTGTACTAATACCCCTTGAGCAAAGGAGAATATTTTTTTTTTACATGTCAAATTGATGAATTTGAGGAGGATTCTCAGTACAGGTTTGTGAGAATGTAGTAATATGATTTGGAGGTGTTTGGACCATGCATTAAGGATCTTGTAAGTCTTAAGAAGGATCTAAACCATATTGTTTATCAGGACATTTGGGTATTGATGATATTTCAGATGGTGAGGTTGTTGAAGTTGAAGAAATGGAGACAACTGGAGTTGTAATGGTAGTTTTTCTTTTTTTGGTGTGGTGGTGGTATGAAATAAACTGTTTTAGCTCTCATCATTTTTTGGAAATTTTTATGTTGAAGTAGAACTGGTGTATGTATGGTTGGGCTAGAGTGTTAGGAATAACAAGTTCTGGTAAATGTTGCGTGCTGGTGAAGGCAAAATGGTTAAAAAGAGTTTTAACAAGCAATTCCTTTTTGATTTGGAAAAGTTGTTGTATCGGACTTGATATCTCACCTATTTTTTTTCTAAACAAGTGGTCCAGTGACTTGATGTTGTGTATTCTTCATAATTTCTAGATATAGAGACATAATTTATTTTTGGAGTTTAAGCATAAATTCTTATTGTCAACTAAGTTTGTTGTTGACATTAGTTTAATACTGATTCATCTTTAGTGGCACTTTATCTAATTTCCTGTCAATTCTTTTAAGGACTATATTTTATACAAGAACATTGTATGTCTGCCAATTGAGGACAGATTCAACAACAATGATCTCTCTTGGCCTACCATGAGTATCAAGACTAGGGGATTTGATCCATGGAGATTTCTTAACTTGTTTTTTTTATCAACAATTTCTTGAAGATGTGGAAAATCATGTTCCTAGGACTAGGACATGCATACTAATGGAAAAGGAACAATATTTGGAATTTGACTTTATTATGAAAAGCACAAGATTTTACAATCCATTTTTGTTGAGACTCATTATTTCTAATCCATTCCAAGCTCTATATATTAGGTTTGAATTATTGAAGTTTTATGATATAGATTTGACAATAAAGCAAATACAACAATTTCTTGATATTGCTAACTATGTTAGAAACTTTATTCCATATTTTTCAAAAGTAGTCCATCTATTATGACAATTATTAAAGAAAAATGCTCCACCATGATCATAAGAGCAAACGATAGCTATAAAGCAGATAAAAGAAATCTGCAAAAAAAGTTTCCCTTTACACATATCGATAGAAGAAAAAAAATCTTTCAGACATATGCTAGTAATGAATATTGAAAAGATATCCTTTTAGAAGAAAAAGATGGGATGCACCAAATCTGTGCTTATGCAAGTAGTCGATTCAAGAATTTAGAATGTCCTTATCATTCCACTTTCAAAGAAATATTGGCAGTCGAATAAGGAATTAAAAATTTTGAATTCTATCTCATTAGACATCATTTTACAGTCTTGATGGAATGTTCATTCTTTCCAAAGATCTTAAACTTTAAACAAAAGCAAGTATCATATGTCCAATTATTAAAATGGAATGTTTGGTTCTCGAAATAAAGTTTTACAGTTGAATATATAAAAGAAGATAAAAATTTGATCTACGATTTCTTATATAGACCTCCTTCTAGATCTCTGAGTTTTGTTACAGAAGTTCAAATAATTCCTTTAGTTTTCGTGGTCAGTTCAAATTTTCCTCCCTATCGTTCTTCAATAATCATAATGATGGGAAAAGAACAAAGAAAAAATCCGATTGTGAATTGCCAATTGGATGATATCCAGAAGCATGGAGATACAGTCATTAATCCAGAAGCTTTTCACCCAAACTATCCATTCATAGAAGTCTTCAAAATCCCTCATAATGGAAACTTCTTTGAGAAATCCTTGCAAATGCTATGGTACTTATTTTCACCAGAATTTATAACTATTTGGAAGCATGACTGATATTCTCATCTTCATTTTGGAGCTAAATTTCCTTTTTAGACATAAGATATTTACAGTATCAATATGTTATTATTGGTACTATAGAAATAACTTTGAACATAAGAATAGGAATTTTCACTTTTTTTCCAAATTTCAATTTATCTAAGGATAATGCATATGTGCTTGCAGCTTTAAAAGTACAAGTCCAAATCACAGGTGCTCCACAAGTGATGATAGCTACTGTAGCAATACTTTATTACTAGCTAATCTATATAGTCCAAAATCATAATTTGAATCTAGATGTTCTAGTCTCTAATGATGTTTTACTAATAGTAGCTTATGCTTATAAAATTTTTACTTGTTTCCATGTACCACGACAAATCTCATGTGTTAAGTTGATAAAATTGTTACTGAAACTTGGGTAACAAATTATGAAAAGATTCAAAGTGATTCTCAGCATGTTCAACATTAGAAATCTCTATTATTGAAAAAAGCTAATGGAACTGTTGAAACTAAGTTCGTTAGACCTATAAAACCATGTCCAAGTTCTTCTATGTTTGCTGCTCAATTCATGCTTGAACCATGTGAAGTATAAGAAAATCTTCCAATTACTGGTTTTAATTCATCAGGAAGGCTAATCTATGTCATATACCAAAGAGACCATAAAGTACTTGATGTATTCTATAATTGAGAGAACTATAGACAAAAAGCTAGTTATGACTCTTATGATAAGGAAGAGTCCCAGACTCGCAAAAGAAAAAAGAAGAAAAATTCACCTGAAAAGAAAATGATGAGACGATTTGATGATAATGATCATTTTGTTGGATTATTAGGCCAACCATCAAGGAAGTATGACTACATAGTCAACTTTTCATAACCAAAACAAGGAAGTATGACTACATAGTCAACTTTTCATAACCAGAATCATTCAGATCTAAGATATCTACTCCAAAGGCACCTCAATGGGATGAGCCTACTCTCAATCCACCACCTTCTTTTCCCATCTATAAAAGAGGCTTGAAATGGATCAGAAAGAATAAGCCTCAACAAAAATAGGTACCAAAATTATGTGCTTTTTAGAATAAAATTCAAATCCTAGAACATGTTCCTTTTTCAATAGTTTGCATGTTCCAACCCTAGGAATATGATTTTCTACCTCTTGAAGAAATTGTAAACTCCATGGATTAGATCTCCTGGTCCTAATACTCATGGTAGGCCAAGAGAGATCACTGTCGGTGAATCTGTTCTCAGTTAGTAGACATACAATACTCTTGCACAAAACACAGTCCTTGAAAAATTGATAAGAAAGTATATCAAATGTCACTAAAGATGAATCAGCTATAAACTAATGTCAGCAATAAACTTAGTTGGCAACATATATTTATGGTTAAACTCCAAAAGCAAATTATATCTCTACATTAAGAAATTATGCAAATGATACAATATTAAGTCACTGGATCACTTTTTAGAAGAAAAAAAAAGGAAGAGATATCAAGTCTAAAACAATAACTTCTCCAAATCGAAAAGGATTTATATGTTAAAACTCTTTTTAACCCTTTTACCTTTACAACCACACAACCTTTACCAAACTCTGTTATTCATAACACTCTAGCATAATCAAATATACACCCGGTTCTACTTCAACATGAAAATTTTCAAAAATGTTGAGAGCTAAAACTATCTCTTTCAAAAGACCTAAAAAAAAACCTACCATTACAACTTCAGTTGTCTGCACTTCTTCAACTTCAGCAACCTTACCATCTGAAATACCATCAATACCTAAATGACCTGATACACAACCTATTCTAGATCCTTTTCAAGGCTCATAAGATCTTTATTAGTACATGGTTCAAACACCTCCAAATCATATTACTACTTTTTTACAAACTTGTATTGATAACTCTCCTCAAATTCATCAATTTGATATGCAAAATAATTCATTATTAGAATTAGATTCCATTTCCTCTAAAGATTCAGATATTGGTTCATCAATTTTATCAATTAGGATGGCAAGTTTGTCTGCTCCTCTAACAACATAATCTGGTCAGACTGAATCTTCTACTCAAGAACAAAGTTCCCCTCCAATTGTTCAAAAGGATTCATATAAAAAAAATTAGTGGATCATATTATAATCCTAAAACATCAAATGGTCTTTAGTTTAATATGGATGATATTTTGCCTAATTAAAGAAGGACACATCTTTTGGAGATGTATGATGGAAGCAAAAGTTTAGTCAGGAAGTCTCATTGCAGAAGGATTACAAGAGTTTACTACTAGATTTTTTAGGTAGTTTGGGAGAATGGTGGTTAAGAGTTGCAGAATATAATAAGTTACAGTTTTTTCAACTCACAACTATTGTAATTGCCTTGTCATACATTGAGGCATAGTTTATTGGTACGTTAGAAGGTTCAATGGAAATAGCTAGAAGTGAGTTTGTTCTAGTTAAGATGTTGTTCTTTTAAGCAAAAAGATCTTGATAAACATTGTCTACGAGTTTTGAGTAGATATTATCAAATTGGTTTTGGCGATATCAATTTAAAGCAACAATTTATAAATTCAGTCCTGGAAGAACTTAGTGATGCAACACTCTATTATTTCAGGAAACAAGGAAAGACTTTAAAAGATTTCACTCTAGCACATATCTATCAAAAGATGCTCATTGTTCTTGAGGAACTTTGTGTTCATAGAAGACAAGTTATGAAAGCTTTAAAATGGACCAACTACAAAAGTTTTGAATTTGTCTGTAGCAAATCTGATCTCACCATCAAATGTTTTGGACAAAAAAACTGTGACTGTAAATAATGCAAAAAAGGAAAGCATTAGAAGAAGTATAAATACAAATGCAATTTCATTCCAAAAATCTCACAAAAAGAAGTTCAAGTATTTCAAGAAGAAAGACTGGAGATATAGAAAATGATTGTTGTTATCTCTGTGGAAAAAAAATGATACTTTGCAAAAAAATATCTAAATAGGCCAAAACAAACGATGCAACGAGTCCAACAATTGGAAAATCAATACAATATTGATTTTGAAGATGCATATGTGGAATCATTGTTCTTTATAAATGATGAACTTATAGAAGATTATAACACCCCATCATTCTAGTAGAACGTACTTGGATAAGGGAGCGCTATGCCGACTTCTACAAATTATTATTTTAATAACTGCTAGAAAATCATACATTATTTTTTTTAACTCAAATTTCAATGATATAAAAAAGATAATGTATATTTTATTTACATAAGATAATATTTACAAAACATCAAGCTAATTACAAAACCATAAAATATAGTTTATAAATCCAAAATAAAGAAATATAAATACAAAAAGTCGTGACCCATGATTTTCAATGTCGACTGCTTTACTGAACCGGGACACCGTTAGTTTTATTTACAACTCCAGCTACCTTTTTCTATCTGCACAGAAGAAAACTCTCACGCCAAACTTTAAACTTAGTGGTGCACAAAGATAAGACAATATATTATATCATACAATATGCTTTATCATACATTTATGATGCACATTTTTCATACAATTTCTTATCGCACTATTTACTAGCATATATATACCAATTCATATATTTATATCTTATATTCATTTTACTTTATCATACTATCATTACATATTCATATATAATCAATCATTTCACATATTATGAAATCTTTTAATTTCATTAACTCATTTGTGCCTATAACACATAAGAACTACCAACTAGGATAATGAAGTTGCTATTCAGGCATTTATGAGTGTCACTCGCATACAAGTGTTATCACTGTCATTTATATATTTATAAGTGTCATCACTGATATTAATAATAATGTCATTACTGGCTTTAATTGTAGTGTCATCACCGGCTTCATTAATCGTGTCATCATACGCATTAATAATCCCCTTGATTGGTATATCAAACTATCCAAAATTATAGTTCTAAGTTAGGTATTCTATGACTTAATTAATGTCATTAAAATTCATAACTCTTAAATTCACCAATTTCATGTGTTTAATGGTTCAATTAATCACATAATTACTCAATGAAAATATTCTTTGCATAATATAATAAGATCCAATTTTTAGTTTTATTTTCAAAATTTAATCTACAACTATAAGAAAATAAAAATATGTATTCCTCTATTTTTTATTATCTCAATCATAAAATACTCAACTATGATTTTTATTTCCAAATCATTTTTATGAGCCTAATAAACTCATTTGATTTTCCATATATCTTATTTGGGTAAAATTCACATTATAACAATTAATCTAATATAACTTAAATATTTAAGTTTCATTTTTCAATCTGCCCTGTTCCAGGCAAAATTCTTTCCCTAAGATACACCTAAAGTTCAGCCCTATTTCCATCTGAATTAGATTAGATTGTCTTCTAGAGAATTATAGCCTATGATATTAGCTTTAGTATGCAATTTGAATCACTAAAGTTAGATATGATGAATTTAACACAGACTAGTCACTAACAATTTTGTCCAAAATGCTCAGGACAGATTATAGGACCTAACTTTATGTATTTTTCTGGGCAAATGTAGATATATTTAGATTTTATAATAAAAATTAAAGCCCTATATATTAGCTTTCAAACCCAATAAAGAACATACAAATTTGAATTCTACAACTTAAGTTATGGTGATATATATATTGATTGCTCACTACATTCCAGCATAGAACACCACATCACCTAATTCAATTTTTACCAAATACACTCTTAAATCTAACAAACATGCATCCTCAGAATTTTATGATAAAATACTATTAATTTACAATCATTAAGATGCCAAATGCTTAAATCATACAACTTGAAAATAAAACATAGGTTATTACCTTAAGTTTATGCACAAACCTCTACTTTTTCTTCTTCACTTTCTCTATGTAGTTTTCTCCTTGCCTTTGCTAGCTTGAGCTTGTTGTTTATCTCTTTGAACTCCTAAAATACATAAAACAATTATCAAAACCTTCCCTTTCATCAAACTCTCTAAGCCCTATCTTCTCTCTCCTAAAATCCTAAACTCTCTTTCTACTTAAATAATTTCTAAATAAGCTCAAAATCATACTTTCCTTTAATGAAAACTAAGGAGAAGAAGAAAAACTCCTTACCTATGCTCTTTTCTTCTCTTGATTGCCACTTGGGAGATTTCTCTTTTCTCTAAACTTGCTTTTCTTCCAATCTTTTAGCTTCCTTTAGTTTATACTAGCTTTTTGTGTATGGAGATCACTTTAGCTTGATCTTTCTCTCACTACCTCTTCTCTTTCTCTCTCTAGAAGCTCTTGGCTATGGTGGTTTGGAGAGGGGTTGGTGTGACTGAGTTTGGAGTGCAAAAAATGAAGACCCTTTAAGGAAAAAGAAATAATATAAACCTAAAAGTCTTCATATGAGACCCACAACTTTGACCATATAACATCACATAAGCTTAATTAACATGTTAATCCTCTTCATTCTTAAGGATGTCCGACCAACATGCATACTAAATGTCTAAAATTATGTTTTTAATTAACAAACTCCTCATATAACTCTCCAATTTTTGGTAAATTGCAAATTGACCTTAAAACTTATCAAATTTTATAATTTAATCATTTACTGTAATTTAACATCTTTAAGTACTTTAAATAATTTATTGGGTATTTTTCATAATTATTTACCTTTATTTTAATTTTTCTTCAGTCAAAATTCAAATTTAGACTCTAATCGGTTCAATGCGTCAGTTTAGTGACATGTGCGACTCAGAGCTTAAATTAGTCGATATGAAAAAGATTATCTATGGATATTGAATATTTTTCATTCTCTTCAGATTGTGAAGAAGAATGTTTTTCAGTTGTAGAATTGGGCCCATAACCGGCCTAACAAATAGCAACAATTCAAATATCCAAAAACAAAGAAAATTCCTTACTATCCAATTCAATTGTTCATAAAAAAGTACGATTGACCCATTAAAACTATAGCCTTTATTTATACTAAAGCCTATAAAACCATTGCGAATCCAAAACTATTTCCAGACTACTTCTAAAAGTCCGTAAAGAGTTTTTTGTAAGTAGCAGATGGAGAATTGTCTTCAATTGATTAGGTTACAAAAAAGCTCATAAATCTAATTCCTTCCAAAAGGTTCTATATAGACCAAAGTCTTGGGTTCATATTTTCCAAAAAATGATATTCTCATTGGGTATGATATAATTGGACAATTACCATAATTTTCCATTGGTGCTCATGGTTTAAATTCCAAAAAATAGTTATTGCCTTACATCTCTACACCAAATTCATGACCTTTATATCCAGCCCATTTCAAGAGATCCAAACTCAAATCATCTTACAGAACTGTGCTAAAAGGCATGTAGAATTTCTCAAAAAATGCTAAAGCTCTTTATGGACTCGAAAGTAGTTATACATTTCTCTTCCATTCAAACAAAATGACAATATCAATTCAACTAAGGCAACTTATCCTGGAATGAATCTGGATGACCATTCACTGGCTATTCAAGAATGTTCTTAATTGTTATAACAATGCCTCATTGAATCAATTAAGTCAGATTGAGCTTATTAAGCATTATATATAAATAAGAGTTCTAAATAAGTGCAAGGAAAGAAAAAACTTGTCATTGATTATAAGCCTCTGAATTATTTTTCTAAAAGATGATAATTTTCCCTGCCAAAAATTTTGTCACTATATTATTTCCTTAAGGAAGCAAAGGTATTCTCAAAGCTTGACCTTAAGTTAGGATTTTGGCAATTGAAAATTCATCTAGATCATCATTACAAAATAATTTTTTGTATTCCTAATCATCATTACCGGTGGACAGTAATGTCTTTTGGATTAAAGGTTGCCTCTTCTTTATTCCAGAAAGCTATGACTAAGATTTATGAGTCTATCTTATCTTCAACATTTATCTACATTGATGACATTCTATTATTCTCAAAAGATAATGACAGTCATAAGCAATTGCTTATGCAATTTGTTGATTTGACAACCTAACATGGAATTATTCTTTTTGAAAAGAAGAGATGTAGTTTATGAAGATGAGATTTAAAAAAAAACATATCAGTTTTATTCATATATTGGGCTTGAATTATTAAATTTTTCTGATACAAATTTGATAGTAAAGTAAATACAATAGTTTTTTTGTATTGTCAACTATGTCAGAGACTTTATTTGACATTTTTCAAAAGTAGTCCTTCCATTATGACAGTTATTAAAGAAAAATTATCCATCATGGTCACAAAAAGAGCAAACAATAATAGTAAAGCAGATAAAAAAATTTGCAAGGATCTTCCTCCTTTGAACATACTAACAGGAGAAAAAAAGAATCATTCAGACAAATACTAATGATAAGTATTAGGGAACTATCTTGTAACATCCTTAACTTTCTCACATACATTTTTACATGCATCTCATTTGAATACATATATCTTGTATATACTTCACTGGAACATGTGCATTTTATATGTATTTTCATAGAGACGAATTTATAACATGCACTAGCTACATATTCAAGTATTTTGTAATTGTGTCAAGTTGCACATGTTCATGTTATAGTTTAGTTGAAAATGTTATGAAATTAAAATTTATGTAAGTAAAATGATCATATCGAAATAATAAAAATATGACATATTTAATTTAGTTAAATTGAACTAAATGATTAAATTGCATTTTGTGTTGATTAGTGGAGTTATATATATATGTAGATATAATAATAATAATAATAATAATAATAATAATAATAATAATAATAATAATAAATAAAATGAAAATAAGAAAAAAAAAAAAGAATGGATAAAAGGTGGGGCGGTGTACTTATCCTTAAACCTCAAATCTAATTTTTGTTTCCTACTACCATAACTCCTTGTTCTTCTTCCTTTCATTCTCTACTTTCCTCAAAGTTTCCAGCAACCAACCATGTACCTACTAATTTATAAGTTATTTATTTCCCATCGAATTGTTAAGTTAAATTCACAATTGATAGGTTATGACTCATGGTGTGCAAATAACTTAAAGCCCTTAGATTCTATTTTCATGATGGAATATTAGGGAGTACTTTTTGAATTCTTAGAGGATGAATTTGAAGAAGTTTCAAACATAAAACTTATGGAATTATATCTTGCATATATGTCTATCAAATGGTTCTAAAAGATTTAATATACAAGTAAAAAAATTATCCTCTAAATTGAGATTGTTCCTAGTTTGAACTTTAACTAGGTACGCCACTGTATTTGCTTCTTTTGACCATTATAGAAATCGACTATATGAAACACAAAACATGAAAATTGTATATTTGTGTGTCACAGTCTGTAAAATTTCTTAGTAAAATTTGATGTGGTTAAAGAGTTATAGGTAAAAGAATTATGACTGATCTTTGAGTATAACTATTTGCTCTGCACCTTTATAATTTCAAAAAGTTTGTCTTAGTTTTTGAGCTATTTATAGACTGAATTTATAAAATTTTAAAATATAAAAGTTTTAGGTATATATTTTATCTAAATTCTTGTGAAAAATTTCCTTAATATGTAGTATATTTTGTAAGTTATGCTAATAATAATTAAACTGGTTTGAATGTCATCTCTGCACTTGAGTAGTCAAATATTCTCTATTATTTGAAGGTCGTAGAGACCATATATGAATAAGTGTCAAATATAAAAAAGTTCCATATTGTCTTGTCTAAGTGTCTGAAAAGTTTCATAACATTATATTGTGAATGTTGTAAGATATGAATGATTGAAATTGATATCTCAAATTTGCCTAAGGGCATAAAATATAGCAGACTTTGAAATTACACAAAAAATTATACAATGCTCTAAATGCTTTGAAATTTGACTATATAATGTAATTATATGTTTTATTTAATTAAAATTAAGAATCACATAAATGAAAAAATATAAAAAAAGTTATGGATTGGTAAGTATGATAAGGTCACACTGCTTTATATGAGGAATATTAATTATTTGTATAAACTATGTATATTAATTTGTTTAAGTCATATTAAATTTTTTTAGTCATGAATTAATCAATTATATTTTCAAATTAGGCTCACAACAAATCGGAGACCCACAAAAAGAAGATAAACAAGTTAAAGGTCAAAATCAAAGAAAAATATGAGTTTAATTATCAAATAATTTCTTTAGTGTACATAGACATTGCTTGCAATGTCATTTATATAGTTATCATGATTTGACTTTGATAATAAAATGATAGATAATTTGTGGCGTATGTGCTATATGTATTGTATATACAAGGTATATGTGTAATATATATAGTATATATATATGATATATGTGAGGTATATATGGTATATATACAATATATATATGATATGTGAATACGTGACTGCTATGATGTAATAAAGATATAATGGTTGATGAATGCTTAATTACAAATGCATACACATAAGAACTTAAAAGATGTTGTGACTAGTTGAATAACATTGTAAAATAATAGAAAAGGCTTAAGACCTAAACAAATGATCAAATGAAAATGAATAGAAAAAAGAAGCATATGACCTAACAAATAGACGAATAAAACAAATGATTTAATTACCTAGCAAATGCAAATATTCATATAGAAATTCGGGGTAATGTCTGTTTAGCTGGATTACAACAAAATGAAATGAGCAAAGTATGAATATAAGTAAAGAATAGAGGTTATATAATTTAATTTTACTTGTAACTATATGATATTGGTGAATCAAATAGGACACAATATGCATTATATTTGTGATTTGTTACTAAAAATTATTTAATACTTTAGAGATTCTCACCGAGCCACAACTCATTAATTTGCATCAATTTTAGAATAATAGCTTATTTTAATTGACATATAGAAGATATGAAATAAAGATCACCAGTGAAGCCTCACCTCTCTCTCTCTCTCTCTCTCTCCTTGCATTTAACACGAACATGACATGATTTCATTTACAATTTGGACTTATATGTTTGTACAAGTATAGTTACTCAGGGTTAGTTCTACAATGTGTAAATGGAAGCAATTCATAAACCTTTAGATGAAAAGTTTAAGTTATAATATATGTGATATATTATATTATAGTGAAAGCTTCAATAATGATCTATAGATTTATTGAATGATATTATGAGACATGATGATTAAAAAAATTTACTATCAATATTGACATAATCTTATGTCTTATTTGTATGTTATGTCTGATTACTTGACATAGGGATAAATTGCATCCAAATGCATGAGGTGTGACATTACATATCTTTTTGGAAGAAAAAGATGGGATATGCCAAATCTATGCTTATGTGAGTGGTCAATTTAAGAATTCAGAATGTTACTATAATTCCATTTTCAAAGAAATATTGGTGGTTAGATATAGAATTAAAATTTTTGAATTTCATTTCATTGGTCGTCACTTTATAGTTTTGATGGACTATTCATCTTTTCCAAAAATCTTAAACTTCAAAGGGAAACAAGTGTCACATGCTCAATTATTAAGATAAAATAATTGGTTATCAAAATATAGTTTTACCGTTGAACATATAAAAGGAGATAAAAATTTGATCTCCGATTTCTTATCCAGACTTTTCATCCAGATCTTTGAGTTTAGTCATATAAGTTCAAACAATTCCTTAAGTTTTCATGGTCATTTCAAATTTTCCTCCCTATCATTCTTCAATAATCAGAATGATGGAAAATGAATAAAGAAAAAAAATATGATTGTGAATTGCCAATTGGATGTTATCTAGAAGTATGGAAATACATTCATTAAACTATAAGTTTTTTACTCAGACTATCTTTTATGGAAGTATTCAGAATCCCTCTTAATGGAAACTTCCCTGAGGAATCCCTGCAAATGTTATGGTTGTAACATCCGCTAATTTAGGCCCCGAGTTGCACGTGTCGTGAAGTTGACGCGTTTGACCGATCAGAGTCTAAATTCGAATTTTTACACAAAATTGATTAAGAAATGGCTAAATTAAATGATGAATGCCTGATTAAGTGATATTAAAGTTTAAAGAAGTTAATTTACGGTAAAAGACTAAATTGCAAAATTTGATAAGTTTTGGGGTCAAATTGCAATTTACCAAAAATTTGAGGATTTATGAGATTAATGGCTAATTAACTTAAGAAATTTGGACTTTTTGATAGTGTTGGCCGGCCATGATGTTAAAGAAAGATGATTAATATTGATTAAGTGTAAAATTGGGAGAAAATGGTTAAAAAGGTGGGTCCTACATGAAGAATTTTTGGGTACCCTATATAAGACTTTTCTTCTTCTTCTTCTCTTCATTTTCTGCATCCTTCTCTCTTTCTTTACCAATCACGCTAGCCACAACTTCTCCTCCATAGCTCACTTTGATTCTAGAGAGAGAAAGGAAGGGAAGAGAAGGGAAAGAGCAAGACAAAGTGATTTTTATGTTCCATAACTCATAAGGAAGCTGGAAAGAACAAGAAAGAGGAAGAAAAATCAAGTTTGGTAGAGAGAGAAAATCTCCGAAGTGGTGATCAAGTGAAGAAAAGTGTAAGGTAAGAAAAGTGGTTATCAAAATATAGTTTTACCGTTGAACATATAAAAGGAGATAAAAATTTGATCTCCGATTTCTTATCCAGACTTTTCATCCAGATCTTTGAGTTTAGTCATATAAGTTCAAACAATTCCTTAAGTTTTCATGGTCATTTCAAATTTTCCTCCCTATCATTCTTCAATAATCAGAATGATGGAAAATGAATAAAGAAAAAAAATATGATTGTGAATTGCCAATTGGATGTTATCTAGAAGTATGGAAATACATTCATTAAACTATAAGTTTTTTACTCAGACTATCTTTTATGGAAGTATTCAGAATCCCTCTTAATGGAAACTTCCCTGAGGAATCCCTGCAAATGTTATGGTTGTAACATCCGCTAATTTAGGCCCCGAGTTGCACGTGTCGTGAAGTTGACGCGTTTGACCGATCAGAGTCTAAATTCGAATTTTTACACAAAATTGATTAAGAAATGGCTAAATTAAATGATGAATGTCTGATTAAGTGATATTAAAGTTTAAAGAAGTTAATTTACGGTAAAAGACTAAATTGCAAAATTTGATAAGTTTTGGGGTCAAATTGCAATTTACCAAAAATTTGAGGATTTATGAGATTAATGGCTAATTAACTTAAGAAATTTGGACTTTTTGATAGTGTTGGCCGGCCATGATGTTAAAGAAAGATGATTAATATTGATTAAGTGTAAAATTGGGAGAAAATGGTTAAAAAGGTGGGTCCTACATGAAGAATTTTTGGGTACCCTATATAAGACTTTTCTTCTTCTTCTTCTCTTCATTTTCTGCATCCTTCTCTCTTTCTTTACCAATCACGCTAGCCACAACTTCTCCTCCATAGCTCACTTTGATTCTAGAGAGAGAAAGGAAGGGAAGAGAAGGGAAAGAGCAATACAAAGTGATTTTTATGTTCCATAACTCATAAGGAAGCTGGAAAGAACAAGAAAGAGGAAGAAAAATCAAGTTTGGTAGAGAGAGAAAATCTCCGAAGTGGTGATCAAGTGAAGAAAAGTGTAAGGTAAGAAGTATTTCTTCTTCTTCATCATCTTTTCTAAAGGAAGTTCGAATTTTGAGCTTTTCTAAGACTTATATGGAATGAGAGAGAAACTAGGGTTTTGAAAGAGAGAAAGAGAGTTTAGGGTCTTAATGAAATTAGATGATGATGAAAATGATTTATGATGTTGTAGGAGTTCCAAATGACAAGGAACAAGCTCTAAGGAGCAAAGGAAAAGAGAAAGCTACCTAAAAGAGTGAAGGAGAAAGATTAAGGTTTGTGCATAACTTAAGGCAATAGCCTATTTTGTTTGAAATAATGCATGCTGAATATGACTTTAGATAAATGCAATTTCAATAATGATGATGATTATGGCATGAAACCATAGGTTTAGACATATATGAATGAGATAATTGTGACATTGAATTAAGGATGCATGTTAGAGAATCTTGTATGATCAAGGCATGTAAATGTATTGAAAAGTAATAAGTTGAGTAAAGAGCCTTAGAAATGCATGAAATAGAATTTGGTATGTTTTAGATGATGTTAGAATGAATGAAAGGTGAATATGCAGATTTCCTGCTGAAAGTCACGGGTGTGACTATTGAGTCACGGGCGTGAACTTGAGGGCTCACGGTTGTGATTGATTGTGTAACGGTTGTGAATTTATGGGTGGAAATGGTACTATTCATTCCAGAAGCGTTCACGGGTTGAAATCACGGCAGTGAACTTATTCACAGGCGTGAATGAGTAATCACGACCGTGAATGCTTTTGGGCGATTCATTCCAGTAGCGTTCACGGCTTGGGATCACGGGTGTGAACTAATTCACGGGCGTGAAAGTAGTAATCACGGCCGTGAATGCTCTGCATTTGAAATTATGAATATGATTATTAAATGAGGAATTCAAGTAGGTAAATGAAAGTTATTGTCTATCCAATGAAATAAGAATGATATGAATATGGATATATGTATATATATATATATTGATGTGAGAATGTGATATGTTGTGATATAGAAAAATGAATTGATGTAGAAAAATGAATTGTCATGAATGTATATGAAATTCGATGCAGATAAACATGAGAATATTGATGAATCTAGTAAATGAATGAAAAGATATATGATTATGACTATATGATTGCAAAACAAGAAAATTGAGATGTTGATAAATATGAGATATTGATGTGTGGAAATTTGAGAATAATGATTGATGTAAAAATATAAAGAAGCCCATTACTCTACTTGCGGACTAGAATCAGGATAGATGACATGTCATTAAGGGGGCGAACGGTACCGTACTATACCTTAACCAATGTAGCTTAAGCTCGGAGAGCGCCATTGGTCTGGTATGCTCAGTCAGTGTGGCTTAAGCTCTGGGAGCGCTACTGACTTGAGAAGCTCTAAGGAGCACATATAAATGAGGACAAGGTGTCATAAGCTTGTGTGAGCGGCCTTGGTCTGGTTATTCATCTATGATGAATTATACTCAATCAATGTAGCTTAAGCTCGGAGAGCGCCATTGATTTGAGAAGCTCTTATGAGCCAGATAGTGGACAGGGTGGCTTAAGCTCGGATAGCGCTCCTGATCCATAACCCGTATCCAGTCAGTCCAAAAATTTAGAGTGATGTGGGCAAGATAATGAGGATATGTCGAAAAAATAAGAAAAGAAAAGAATAAGAAAATGATGATGATATGAGATTGATATGCAATGATAAAGAGAATAAGAAAATGATGATGATATGAGATTTAAATGCAATGATAAAGAGATTTACAGAATACTTTGCTATTAAAGATAAATGAAAATAACATTGTCTATATGAGCATGACATTTATACTTGTATGAAATAGATATATATCGATAGTCATGCATGCAAACATTTTAATGCACAAAAATGATAATTGTTAATGTTTGTTGCATGATATAGTATATTGCCTTCTTTATATGCACCACTAAGCTTAGAGCTTAGCGTGAAGTTTAATTTCCATGCAGATATAGAAAGATAGCTGAAGACGCTAGATAAAACAAGCGGTGATTCCCATTTAAGTAAAGCAGCCGAATCTTGAGAAAGTGTGTTACAAGTTTTGAAACTTTTGTATTTGACTTTTTATTAAAGAAATGTTTGAGTTTGTAAAACTTGCTTTTAAAGTTTGTTAAGAATTCCGCTAATGTTATAAATTACTATTTTATGTAAATAAATTGTACTATGATTTCTGTTTATATCCATATATATATACATGAATATATAAAAAAAAATACATAGCGAATTGAAGAAGTAAGACAGACAGGCGGCAGCGCTTCCTTATCCGGGCACGTAATGCGGTTCGGGTGGGGAGGTGCGGTCGCTGCAATGGTACTTATGTGTTATGTATTATACGACTTTTAAGTTTTGCTCAGTCCATTGGTATAACTTCATTGCAGCTAAAAATCTCTTTGAAAACACAAAATTATTCTTAGGATAAGTTAAATATCTTGATTTTTTGCAGCATTCATTCTTCAAACTTTTATAAGAAAATTGTAATGTCAAAGTCCAAGCCAAAGAAATGCATTCCATAATCATTCTCCACTAAAAAGAACATCATTCTTCTTTTAATTTTATGCTACATTTCCCTACTCACTCTAGGAAAATTGTGATGCCCATCATCTGAAAGTCTGAGAATTGCAAAAGGTTTTAGCAACAAGAAACAAATACATTCCCAAAGAATTTGTGACTAAAATATGAAGAAGACGCATCATGGAAAAAAAATACCACCTTCATACATGAATAAGCTAAGAAGAGAAGAATAAATTCACGATTTCATAATCTCAATTCAAAGGATACAATCAAATGACCATGAAGTGGAACCATCTTCTTTACCAGACTATGACTCAGATAACTATAATGAAATGAATTTTTTTTCAAATCATGAACCTACCAAAAATAAAAGTTGAAGTGTATACTATTTGCTTTTTCAAAATTTGTAATAATTGTATCTATATGTTTTATTAAAGTAAACATTGTGAGAATCTTGACTTTATTAAAGTAAAAATAGTAAAAATATTTGTTTTGATTCTAATTTGTTTAATAACTCTATATAAAAAAGTTTATAGTTTGTATGTAGACAGAACACATTGAGTAAATAAAATCTCTAAGATTTTTTTATTCACAATGTCTTTCTAAATACTTATCTTTCCTTAATCCTGATTAATTTCTACACATATATTCAACGATTTCTTTTTTTAAAGTTGAAGTGTCCAGAAAAAAATCCAATCTTTATTAAGATATTTATAGTGTTTATTAGAGGTGATCTCAACAGAAGACCTATTTAATTTAATGGAGATGAAAAGGAAAACTGATGGCATAATTTTTTGAACTTTAGAAATTATTAATATAATAGGTTTAACTATCGGGTAAATAGTAATTTACTATTTTCTTTATTAATTAACGAAAGAAGAAATATGGTGAGACATACATATTTTTTTTCCCTGCGCTGTTAATAAATAGAGCCTTCTATGGGTGAAGATGAAAAATGAGAACACATAATACCAAACAGACAGGCACACAACTGACACAAGACTAGGTTTTAACAGAGAGGAATAAAGGAAAGAAAAAGAAAAAACGCGTTTGACCTTGTAAACCCCGTCCGCCATAGAATCAGACTCTTCTTCTACCTTATACATAATTCAAGTCTTCTGATCCCAAGATCCCAAATATTTAACCGGCAAAAAAAAGCTGCCCAAATCATTAATCTAATCCCTTCGAAATCTCAGAATCCAGGCATTTGCAGCTCATCTCTCTCTTCCTCTTCTTTCTTGATCCGATCTTCATTCAGTCCTTTCTTCAAGATTTGTGTTCTGGGTTCTTTTAATTTTTGTAGAAGATTTTTGGGTTCTGTTTGGATTTTTCCGTATTTGTCCGTGTGGTTAATCCATGGCGGACTTGGTGAAGCATATCTTGGCCAAGCCTATTCAACTAGCGGACCAAGTAATTAAAGCTGCAGATGAGGCCAGTGTTTCGAAACAAGAGTGTTCTGAACTCAAATCCAAGACCGAAAAGCTCGTTGCTTTACTCCGGCAGGCCGCTCGAGCTAGCTCTGACTTGTACGAGCGACCCACTCGCCGGATCATCGATGATACAGACCAAGTCCTCGATAAGGCCCTTATCCTTGTTCAAAAATGCCGTGCCAACGGTCTCATGAAACGCGTTTTCACCTTAATCCCCGCCGCTGCGTTCCGTAAAATGTCATCTCAGTTGGAAAATTCGATCGGCGATGTGTCGTGGCTGTTGCGGGTATCGGCGTCGGCCGATGAACGCGACGATGAGTATCTGGGGTTGCCGCCGATTGCTGCTAATGAGCCAATTCTCTGTTTTATATGGGAACAGATTGCGATTCTCTCCACTGGGTCATTAGATGATAGATCTGATGCTGCCGCTTCTCTCGTTTCGCTGGCCAAAGACAACGATCGGTACGGGAAGCTGATAATTGAAGAAGGAGGAGTTCAGCCGCTGTTGAAATTGGTCAAAGAAGGGAAAATGGAAGGGCAAGAAAACGCCGCCAGAGCAATTGGTTTACTGGGTCGTGATCCAGAAAGTGTGGAATATATGATCCAAGCTGGTGTTTGCACAGTGTTTGCGAAAATCCTCAAAGAAGGTCCTATGAAAGTTCAGGCTGTAGTGGCTTGGTCTGTGTCGGAACTCGCTGCCAATTATCCCAAATGTCAAGATCTTTTTGCTCAGCATAATATAATCCGATTGCTTGTTGGTCATCTTGCATTTGAAACAGTTCAAGAGCATAGCAAGTACGCCATTGCCAGCCATAAAGCCACTTCGATTCATGCTGTTGTAATGGCGAGTAATAGTTCAACTGCTGCTAATAATACGATCAAGACGGCAACAGTTGACCGTGATCACAGTCGAGTTCCGCATCCCATGGGGGATCAGACGCCAAATCGGTTGCACAGTGTGGTAACCAATACTATGGCAATGAATGCAGCCTTAAAGCAGAGAACGGATGGTAATAATAGCAATGGGGCAAATCAAATTCATGTTGCGAACAACAATATCATTGGAAGCAATGGGTTGAAGCCGGATTACCAGCCGCATCATCAGCAGAATCATTCGCTTTCTGGGGTTAGCGTGAAGGGCAGAGAACTTGAAGACCCTGCCACCAAGGCCAACATGAAAGCAATGGCAGCTGGAGCACTTTGGCACCTAGCCAAGGGAAATTCCCCAATCTGTCGCAGCATAACCGAGTCGAGAGCACTCTTGTGCTTTGCTGTTTTGTTAGAGAAAGGGCGTGAAGATGTTCAATACAATTCGGCTATGGCATTGATGGAGATCACAGCAGTAGCGGAGAAAGATGCTGACTTGAGAAGATCAGCATTCAAGCCCAATTCCCCTGCTTGCAAAGCCGTGATAGACCAACTGCTTAAAATCATCGAAAAAGCTGATTCCGATCTCCTCATACCATGCATCAACGCAATTGGGAACCTCGCAAGAACATTTCGAGCAACAGAGACAAGGATAATTGCCCCATTGGTTAAACTTCTCGACGAAAGAGAAGCAGAAGTTTCAAGGGAAGCAGCAATTGCACTCGCAAAATTTGCCTGCACAGAAAACTATCTCCACTTAGATCATTCAAAGGCGATTATACAAGCAGGAGGGGCAAAGCACCTAATCCAGCTCGTATATTTTGGGGAACAAATGGTTCAGCTCTCAGCATTGCTTCTTCTATGCTACATTGCTTTGCACGTCCCAGATAGTGAAGAGTTAGCACAGGCTGAGGTGCTAACAGTGCTAGAATGGGCCTATAAGCAATCATTTGTTACTCAAGATGAAGTATTTGAGTCACTGCTACCTCATGCTAAGAGTAGATTGGAGCTTTATCAGTCAAGAGGATCACGGGGATTCCATTGATTTTTCTATCAATTATGTTTAGTATTGCTATTTTTCTTGTCTATTTCTTTTAGTGGTCATTCTGATTGAGTGTACATACAATTAGTTTTCTTCTATAATTAATTGAGATTATCAGTCTTCTTTTTGCATAGTTGCAGTTACGCTATGGTTTTTCTGTTCATCGTTTTGGAGATTTAGGAATTAGGACCCAAGTGAATGTTTTTAAGGGTATATTTTGTTTTTGCCTAATAGATTTATTGAATTTATATTAATTAATGTGAATAAAATAATTAAATATATATTATTATATAATTATATTAGTTTATAAATTAAATGATAAATGAAATCTATTTAAAAATTTCTTCAAATTACTTGTATCAATTAGACGACACCAATTGTTGGTGAGAATTTTATTTTATTTATAACATACTCACCCTTATGTCATTGTTGAGCTTATAAATTCAAGTGCATGCTCTAAGTCAATATTTTTAGAAATGAGTTCAAACTATATTCCATGGACGAGAAATACACTTGGTTGTAGCTAATCAAAATTCTTATATTCTCATATGCACTAGGTTGATCTCATCATGTTGGATTTAATTTCACTCATTATTTTTCAATTTTAATACTTTAGTCTTTATATATAAGCAGTATTTCTTATAATTTCAGTTTGTAATTCGTTCAACTTTGACTAGCATTACAATATGTTATTTCCTCGAAAAATTGTCTTGGCTATGGCCTATACCCAACAGGGTATTAATTATTGTGTCTATAAACTCATGGGAGTGAGGCATTCAGTTGGACACTGCAGTGCAGTTTGATTGCTATGAATAACATCATTTTTCATTTTAAATTTGCATAAATTATTCTGTTGAATGCTTCAATTGAATTTTTATTTTATTGACTCATTTGAATTTTTAATTTTTATTCTCTTAATCTTTCTAAATTTTAATGTTCTATTGAAATTTTATTTGATTAAACATAAATTAAATAACGGTAAATAAAAGAGTAAAATATATATATATATATTTTTTAATCTTTAAACTTCTTGTGTATATTTTATTGAACTTCTTAACTTTTATTATATCAGAATATTTGAACTTTTAAATCTGCTATATTAACATTAGAAATATGCTTTTTTTTTCAAGCTTTACACACTCATGAGCATGCAATATATTCTAATATTTATTTTTTGATAGGGAAGTCCTCAATAGGACAAAAATTAGAAATCTATAAATTCAATAAGATTAAAATTAAAATTAAAATTGCAGAAGCTAAATAGAATATAAATTTAATTAAGAGATTCAAATATTCAATAAAAATAATTTTGACAAATTCAAAACCCAAAAAATATATTTTTCCTAATAATAATTTAGGAAGACTTTCTCCATCATACTTTTGTTTATAACTATCTCAAAATTATAATTCCCTGAGCACAAGAAATGAATGTAAAAAATAAAATTAAATATATTTTTATAAGATAAAAATATTTTTTATTTTGGCTCTTTTCTAAAATGTCACTACCAAATAGTCTTATTATCATAATTGAATATGAACATTTTCCACAGACTCTATTTGTTGGGATTATTAATTAGATGGGACAGCTAGAAAAGGGAAAAGAGAGAGATGGTGGGAAAAAGGCTTATCTATAAAAGAGTGTTATCCCTTAAAAGGTCTTTTATGTGGGATAGGGGAATTCAAGGAAAAGAGAGAGAGAGAGATATGGTGGGAAAAAGGCTTATCTATAAAAGAGTGTTATCCCCTTAAAAGGTCTTTTATGTGGGATAGGGGAATTTAATTCAAAATGTGTGAAAGTTAACCATTGTTATAGTTTTTGCTAACTAAAGATTTCTGTCTATGAATTTTCTAACCAACTAGAAGGAATCTTCAACATTGTTAATTTGAAAATTTAAAGAAATTACTATAAAACTACCACATTTTTTTGCTTTAGTCATTTGATTTTGTGTAGTCAATTTCAACTTCCTTCATGGGAGGATCCTTTCATGTGCTATTGGGCAAATCCTTAAATTGTGCGGCTATTAGGATTCATCCTTACAAGTTGGCTGCCAGAAATGGGGGACCTCTACATCCTCATCCATTCAAAAACCGGTTTGATAAAAAAAAATTATAAAATTGAAGCAAAAATTTTCTGAGTTTTTAAAAGTTTAGCATGGGTTTTAGAGTTGAAAATGAAAGAATTCCTACCATCATATATTGCAAAAACTCAATTCCAAAAATTTAAAATATGAATATGGAATTCAAATGATGTAAACATTGACAAGGACTTCTCTCAAGTGCACAAATATTTATTGGCATCACCTTGAAATCATTTATTTGCCAACCAACATAGTTTTTTTAGAACACATGGTGTTAGCTCAAAAGCTACAAATACTGTGTTGATTTTGATGATAATAAAATAATACAAGAAATATATATTTTGTATGTATTTGATATTGCGGAAATTAAGTTAGAAGAAAAAAATTGAACAAGAAATATTTATGAAGATTAAGAAATATACATCAAGCTATTTAAGGAAGAAAAAAAAAAGAGTTCTAGGACTTGTTATAAGATCATTGAGGAGTTAGAATTCCATTGCATACAAATAAAAAAGATTTTAGAAAATGGATTTTATTAAAAAAAAAAAAGATTTTCTACTAAAAGCTTTCTACTTAAAGTTTGCACTTATTCTGCAAAGAGAACAAAAAGTTTTCTACTTAAAGAAATATCTGAAAGTGTTTTAATCTAAGAAATGTTTTCATAAAGAGTTTTTTTGTTAAAAAAGTTTTCAAAAGAAAGTTTTCTATAAGGAAAAAAAGAGGTTTCTACTAAGGTAGATACTTTTATGGAGAATTATATTCAACTTTGTATAATAATATTTAAGAAAACTAAATAATGATATTTAATATTTGGCCATATATATTACATGACTATTAATCTGACTTTAGGTTGCCCTTTATTTTATTTTATTTTATTTTTGGAGAAATGACATTTGCTAGGGAACTGTTCACCTTAAGAAACATTTATATTATTTATTTGTGATTTAATATTGTTTGTTCCGTTCATTTATCCACTTTTGAGAAAAAAGCATATTAAAATTACAAGAAATTAGGTTATGACAGCACAATATAAGATAAAATAATATATGATAAACAATGAATTAAAATTTAAATCATTACTTGATAGGGAGAATTGACAATCTTTGGCATAAACTAACTCAGCTCTTTTAATTAACTCAATTTCTAAAAAAGAAGCAACTTGGACCCCATCAAAGTATACGTCTTCTTTCTGAGAAATAAAAAAGCAAAAAAAAAAAAAAAACATTATTTGACTAGCAATTTAGTAAGAAATAATATAAGAGTATACTTCTCACTAATAGATAAATTTTATTTCGAATGGGTAACATTGCAAATAAAGAATAATTTTTACTCGCTTTCATTTAGCATAATAATTTTTTTTATTTTTTTTTTAAAAAAAAAGAAGATATGTATAAATAGTTAAAAAAATAAAACTAGGTAGATGTTTGATTCAACTTTTACTCCCTTTTTTTTTTTGTATTCTAACGACTAAAAATTAAATTGTATGTTTGTTTAATTCAACTTTATACATCATAACAAGCTGAATTGAACATATTTTTATGACTACTATCTCAGGTCCTAAAAGCTAACCATCATCTTTGAACAAAATCAAAGATGAATCTTGAATTTATCTTCAATTGAGACAAACTTAATTTAATAGATAATAAATTGAAAATTATATAAAGACAACCGATATATAAAAAATATATAAAATTTTGAATACTCATATATAATATTAATTCTAAATCATTACAATTATTCTATTCGAGTACCCATATTTTTATATTTTTAAATAATTTTTTATTATCAATAAGAGTAAAATACTATATAAATAAAGAAATTTTCTAAAAATTAAAATGGGTACTAAGAAATATTTTAGGTGCCCTTATTGCTTTTACCTGAATCCGTCCCTAAACCAAACATACACTAATTTTGGATTAATTGTTGGTATAATAACTCATTTTGCACAGATCATTCCTAGATTTTTTTCTTTTTTTACTTAATTTGGATGTTTATCTTAGACTTTATAAATTCAGATTTTAGCAACAAAGCAATGGTAGAATGAGAATCCATCTCGTTATGCTTTGTTATAATTTTGAATATTAAGGGTTAGAGTTAGACCTCAGCAGGTGGCGCAGTTTACCATATAAATCTGGGCTTTATTTTCATCTTTTGGATCAGATTTGGGATCCTACATTGCAAAAGCCCAATGAAGGATTTCTAATTTTCTATCCATATCACAAAATGGAAAATAAGGTTGATTATAATATAAAATTCTACTGTTTAGAACATTCCCAACTACATGAATAATTTAAGATTGTCAATTTGAAAAAAAAAAATCTTTTTCCCTCTCAACATAATTAATTTTTAGTTTGATATATGAAAATGAAAAAAAAAAAAATAGAACCTACAATGACTTGAAAAATCTCCCTTTGACCCAAACTTTTTTAAAAAATATAATATGAAATAATGTATATATTTTTTGAATTTTTAAAATTTTTCAATTTATACAAATATAAAATCTCTATTACATATTGTAAATGGAAAAATAATAATTATTCAAATATATTTCTAAAATTTGAACATAATATCTGAGTCTATTTTTGAAAAAGTAAATATTTCAATAATCATACTATTGTCAAAAAAAAAATTCAGAGAGATTTCTTTTAATTTTAAATAATGTGTTTATTGCTATATTTATATGGTCTGTTTTTTTTAATTATTTATTTTTATAATCATTTATTTATAACAAGAGTTTTAATAAAAATAATAATTAATTTATATACTACTAATAAATAATCATTGGAATCTTTGTTATAATATTTATGCACTAGTAGTCTAGTACTAATTAATATATTCAGTAATAAAATAAGACACTTTAATATTTTATATAATTAAAATATTTAAATTAAATACTTGAGATTAAGTAGTAAATATATAGAGTATTACTGTAAATTATGTGTTTAATTAATAAATATTAACATTGAGAATTTTTTCACCTTAAAAAATTTATTTAAAAGAGTCAAGTCGTAGGTTGACATCAAATTTGAGTGTTATAGAACTAGGTACCTAGAGGAAGTGAGAGTCATACATTTACACTTGGGGACTTATCCTCACATCAGCCACTGCATTGGTTTTAAAATCTCATCCAAGCAATCCATAATCCATTTCCAACCCGAAAAAGATCTCCCTTCATCCATCACTGCTTTACTACTTCTCTTCTTTCTCCTCTGATCTGCGTTTCTTTCTTCAACATCTCATTAGCTATGGCCGCTGCAGTCACTGCTGCAGTCTCCCTTCCCTCTTTCTCTAAGTCCACTTCTCTCCCTTCAAAGACCTCTGTCATAGCCCCTGAAAGAATCACCTTAAAGAAGGTAATGTACCATTTTTGAGAATTGGGTTTATGGAATTCTTATTGTTTGATGGAGTTTCTGATGTGGGTTTTTTGTTTTTTTGTTTTTTTCAAATTCAACAGGTGCCTGTTTATTGCAAAGATGTTTCTGCTGGTGGAAGAGCGGTTTCCGTCAGAGCCCAGGTTACAACAGAGGCTCCTGCTACTGTTAAGAAGGAATCAAAGAAGAATGACGAAGGTGTGGTGGTTAATAAGTTCAAGCCTAAAGACCCTTACATTGGAAGATGCCTTTTGAACACTAAAATCACTGGTGATGATGCTCCTGGTGAAACTTGGCACATGGTTTTCAGTACTGAAGGTATGGATTCTATTTGGAAATACTAAATCATTTGATACATGTAGTAAATCACTGATCAATTATTGGATTCTTTATGTATTTAGTGAATGAAATTACAATTGAAGCATCATAAGCAGAATTGATATCAAAGAGATATTAAATATAGAGTTTTTAGCTGATTCTTTAATATATATAAAGTAGTTGCTCATGTTGAGCTGAATTGTATTTGTGTTTGTTATAGGAGAGGTTCCCTACAGAGAAGGGCAATCCATTGGGGTCATAGCTGATGGTGTTGATAAGAATGGGAAGCCTCATAAGCTTAGATTGTATTCTATTGCCAGTAGTGCTCTTGGTGATTTTGGAGACTCCAAAACTGTGAGTTTTTAATCCAATTTCATTCAGAATTATTCCACATTTTAGTTTCCAATTGAAGATTTCTTGAAAGGATCTTGAGTTCTTCTGAAATGGTTATTAGATGTGTATGTTTTGACATATATTGGTTCAGGAAAGTGATTTGATGATCTAAGTATTCCGCCTATTACACTTTCTTGTTTATTATTTGAACTCATCATTGGTCTAATTTAGTGTTTGTTGTTCAGGTTTCCCTTTGTGTGAAGCGGCTTGTGTACACAAATGACAAGGGAGAACTTGTAAAAGGAGTCTGCTCAAATTTCTTGTGTAAGGCTTCAAAGCCTTTTGTGCATAACCTCTTCAATGATATACCCCAAGTTTCGAAAGCAACAGTCTTTGTAAAACATGCATGCAATTCTTATTAGAAACATCTTGTAGCAAAGTTATATCACTGTATCAGGAGTCTTAGGTAACAAGTCAGCTTTTGTTTTGTTATATTTCAGGTGACTTGAAACCTGGATCTGAAGTAAAGATTACAGGACCTGTAGGAAAAGAAATGCTCATGCCAAAAGACCCTAATGCCACAATTATCATGGTAAGGATCCACTTTTTTGTATTTGACAGTAACAAGATAAGGCATTTTGATAAATCTCCAGTGTTTGGAAGTAATGCTCAAGTTATGATTCCAATACATTAACTCTTGCACTGGATTTCGCCCTGCAGCTTGCAACTGGAACTGGCATTGCTCCTTTCCGATCATTCTTGTGGAAAATGTTCTTTGAGAAGCATGATGACTATAAGGTAAAAGGAATGCCTCCTGGGATATCTCTTCACTGAGAAGTGAGAATCACAGAAGCATAAGCTGCGGTGAAGAACATGCCTTGTCTAATTTTAATAAAAATAAGATTGCCTACTTTTAATAAAAATAAGATTGATTGATCATCTAGACTGTGTGTTACAGTTAGCATTGAGATCAGGTAGTCCACCAATAGAGGTCCACATCTCCAATAAATACTTTTTATTAAATGATTGCCTAGTTATGGTGCCATTAGAGTCTAAGACTGGTTTGTTTAAGAGAACTTGGAAATAGCTTAATTCTTGAAGTCCAGTATTTTTGAGTGAAGTGATTATTTTCAATTTTTATGACCTGAATTCATTTTTTACCAGTACAAGCATGTCCTCTATGGTTTAATCTCATTGATAATTTGCCCTAAGATCAGAGATCCTGAAGAAATCAAGAAAATAGTGGTCTATACACATTCAAGTTTCAAACAGGGCTTTTGGCTTATGAGAGTTTGTATTTGATAAGTTACTTGCAAAATTGGATTTTGTCGTTTATTTTCTCTATGAATATCTAATGAACGTTCAGTAACTAACTCATATCTTTTGATACTAAGTTCAATGGTCTGGCATGGCTCTTCTTGGGTGTCCCCACAAGTAGCTCATTGCTGTACAAGGAGGTGAGACAAACAAACTCACTGATGTAATGCATTGAATGAAACAGTTCTATAAATATTAGGGGTGACACTGACATTTGTGGTGCCGGATGGACAGGAATTCGAGAAAATGGAGGAGAAAGCACCTAATAATTTCAGGCTTGACTTTGCTGTCAGCAGAGAACAAACGAATGATAAAGGAGAAAAGATGTACATCCAAACTCGAATGGCTCAATATGCAGAAGAGCTCTGGGAGTTACTAAAGAAAGATAACACCTACGTTTATATGTGTGGATTGAAGGGGATGGAAAAGGGCATTGATGACATAATGGTGTCATTGGCAGCTAAAGATGGTAAATCGAGATCAGCTTGATCAGATTAAAATGTATGATTTATATGAACTTTGAATCTGAACACTGTTTTTGCTTTGTTTTGCAGGCATTGATTGGTTGGAGTACAAAAGGCAGCTGAAAAAAGCTGAGCAATGGAACGTTGAAGTCTACTAATTCGCTATTATTACTTGTACAAATTTCACCTATTTTTGATCATTTCAAGCTTTCATCTTGTGATGATTTGCATGCATTGTGTAGATAGGTAATATGATTGTAATTTGTAATTTTTCACTAAAATCCTCTTTTTTTTTTTTGGGTCTTTAATAAAAAGCAAATGTACTATTGTGACTGGTACCGCAGAAGTTATTTCTTGAGGAATTATGGATCATACAATATGTAGAGGTTGTCAATGACATCTCTTCTGTTAGATAATTCACCACTCTCAATGGAAGCTTCTTTATGGAAGATTTGCCCCTCCTCTTAATGTACTGTTATGGCTGGTATTACAGGCTTTTAAATGGAATGATATTCATGTTAAAACAAAAAATGAAGTGACAGGTATTCAATGGCTTCCTCAAACTCGTATGAACAAGGGATTGACCTAAAATTATCTAAAAAGTTTTTTTTTTCCCTATTAGAAGGAGAGCAACTTGAGTTTAAATTTGAAAGCTTACAACTCTGATATCATACTAATATCATTAAACAAAAATTTATTAGTAAAAAAAAAAACTTTATAACTTTTTTTTATATGTATAAACGTATTCATGGAAGCTTTTGTTGAAAATAAGAGCCAATAACATTATCTTTTATTCGCCATTACCAATTAAAATGTTAAATTATCTTTTATTTCATATTATTCTAAAAATTAATTCCAAAATTATAATTATCATCCTTTAAATTTTAATTATTCTTTGGTTATAGCTCTCATCTATTAAATTTTTGTTGTTCTTTGATTTTTAGTTTGTCTCTAATTAAGTTTACATTTTTTTTACAGATTTTTGGGATTTTTTTTGAGTTTGTATAAATTTTTTACAAATTTATAATATTTTATATTAGTGATAATAATTGACATTCAAAGAACTCCATCACTTCAATGTAGCCTCTACTATACTTTTTCATTGATGATTTCACAAGAATGTGTTGGATTTTTTTTCTTGAAATTCAAGCCAGAGGTGGCTGGAATTTTTTGAAAGTTTAAGAAGACGGTGGAAAATCAAAGTGGCTGCAAAATTCAAGTCTTGATGTCAGACAATGGAAAGGAATACACTTCAGCAAAATATAATTCATATTGTGAAGAAGCAGACATTGAACATTAGCTCACTGCAACCTGCACTCTAGAGCAAAATGGAGTCAGTAAAAGGAAGAATAAATATGTAATGGAGATGGTCAGATATATATTACATGAGATGAAGTTATCAAAAACTTTTTGGACATAAGCTACAAATACGACAATATTTCTACAAAATCGGCTTCCAACCAGGACTTTAGAGGATAAAACTCCATTTGAAACTTGGTATAGATTGAAACTTTCATTAAGTTTTCTTAAAATGACTGTACATGTTTTGTTCATATTCCATAGGTCAAATGCGATAAACTTTATTAGAAGGCAATTCCAAGCATCTTTGTAGGTTATAGTTCAGTTTCCAAAGCCTACAAAGTGTATCATCCTTCCATAGGAAAAATGACTATCTCTAAAGATGTTCACTTCAATGAGGAAGAGAAGTGGGATTGGAATACCTTGCAAAAAGCAGGTGGATCTCCATAAGATCTAAAAGAAAATCTTCATATTGGGTAGACAACAAACCAATGGCAGAATGACTTGGAAGATGATCCTCCAATCAAAGGAACAAGGTTGTTGTTTGATATATATCAAAGGTGCAATATGGCAATATACAAACCTATTAGACATGAAGAAACTCTTAAAGATCCAAAATGGAAGAAAGCAATGAAGGATAAGAAGTCAATGATTCAGAAAAATCAAACTTAGGAGTTGATTAATAGACCAAAAGATAAAAATCAATAGGGTGAAATGGGTGTTCAGAATAAAACTCAATATTGATAGCTCCATCAATAAATACAAAGCCAAATTTGTTGTTAAAGGATATGTTTAGATTTTTGGTATTGACTATTGTTATACGTTTGCTCCTGTTACTAGGATGGATACAATCATATTATTGCTAACAACTGCAACACAAAAGGGCTGGAAAATGTTCCAATTAGATGCCAAATCAACTTTTTTGAATGGTGTATTGCAGGAAGAAATATATATTGAGCAGTCAGCTGGATTTATGGCAAGGTAAATAAAATAAAGTCTATCTGCTGAAAAAGACTCTTTATGGCTTAAAACAAGCATCAATAGCCTGGTACAACAAGATAGATGATCACTTGTTAAGCTTGGGTTTTGAAAAAAGCTTATATGAGGTTACTCGTTATGTTAAACATAAGGGCAATGATATTCTTATAGTGTCTCTTTATATTGTATAAATCCCTGTAAAAATAAACATATCAATTTATGTAAATTAATATGTGAGTATATCCATATACTCATCTCTACTCACAATTCCTTATATAATATGATATATTCATATCTCATATATGCATAAAAAAAACTTTAATTTACATATTTATTTTTATACATATAGTTCATATGACCACAACTAGTCATAATTATCTATAGACTGTTTATATGCATATATATAAGTGGTTACAAAAAGAAACCAACCTTGTCCGGGTGGCTGCCACTGTTATTCTGTTCCATTTGTGGGACTCACTGGGCTGACGGCACCCTCAGATAACTCGCCTGGATGATATCTGCACGAGAGAAAAAATAAACTTTCGTGCTGAGTTTTACTCAGTGGTACAATAACGTATAATAATAATAATCATTTTAAATGATTATATATATATATATAACTGAAAATAATTGAAGTTCTTTTTGCATAAAACAATATCTTATATAACAATTATAATTGTATAAATAAATTGACATAAACATTTTTGATAAATAGATGTAACAGTAACACTTTTTGGAATATAATTTTTTTCATGTGTTATATCATAGGCATATAATTAAAACATAATACTATATCCATTTACTAATTAAAACTTTTATCAGACTCATATATTAAGACGCCATAGACCCAATTCTAGGAAAACAAGGGGTACTGTCAATATACGGAAAAGTCAGGGTTTAAGAAATTCACAGGACCGGAGTCAAATTATAACCCCTCAGTTGATCTAAGATAACCACAAGATCAATCTCGATTCAAGATAACCATATGATCTGTATATATATATATATATAATATGTTTGGTCCAAGATAATCACACGATCAGGGCTAAATTATAACTCCACAGCTGATCCAAGATAACCATAAAATCAGTCAATACCTCTTATAACCAAGATAGCCACAGGTCATGAAGTTTCTACCCTATTGGCATGCCAATAAATCCCCGAGTCAATTCTAAGCTAATACGTGAGCCGAAATATATCGATTTTCATAAAATAAATAATTAAAACTTCCATATATATATATATATATATATATTACACAAATCTGTTCTCAAACTCATTCATTTTCATTTTATGTATCATATAAAAATCAAATTCATTTATTAATGATTAATATTATAAATAATTGCACAAACCTAATTTATCGTCTTGCTGCGTCTGCAAGCTTTTTTCCTTTGTTCGATATTGGCACTTGTATCAAATGTGCGCCTAATAAAATTACATTTAATTGTCAAATATTTAGAAGCATAATACTCCTCCAAAATGCGAAAGTCTATTCATTTTTAAAATTTAATCTAGCGTTACTCACGCTAATTTAAGAGTATAAATTTTATATTTCCTGAAATATACTAACTTATTATTTAATTTACTCATTAAATTTCCAAACTTTATTCCATTGAATCTATTTAATCCAACTATCATTATAATTATTATTTTTTTCACTAGTTATTTAACTTACTCAATTTATTCATTTATCTTTATTTATTTAAATATTCATTAAATTAATTAACCTTCATTTAATATTAATTACATCTTTTTAATTAGCTCATTATTTCGGCTAACAATCCAATTTTATTTATTTATTTATTATTATTTTTTAAATATTTTTTGTAAGTCATTTAATTTATTTCTTAACTTAATTAATTTAATTAACTTCCAAACCATTTTCTCTTTTTTTTCAGTCAACATTAATTTTTATCACTTCCCTTAATTAACACTAACCAATCATTGCTCATTCTCTTTCAAAATTTCAACAACCCAAAACAAACCAACAACCCTTCCTAAATCTTGATTTACAGAAAATATCACCCTAAATCCTTCTCCATGGATTCTTAGCCAAAACATCAATCATCTTAATCAACAACCACAATATACCAATAACAACAAATACAATGAACATTGAAATTTAAGAAAAGAAACAAAATTAATTGGTACAACACAAGATTAGAGAGCTTAAACTCTTGGGTATATGAGAAAAATCAAGACAAAACTAAAATAAAGTTTTTACCTTGAAGAGCAACTTCCAAAATCGAGCCTCTCATTGCTCCCTTTCTTTGGCTACTTATCTTGTATTCTCTTCTTTTTATTATATATTTCCCTTTTTTTTGAAACCGACCCCAAACCTTTCTCTATTTGAGATCTCGGCCTCCCCAAGCTTGTATAGAAGAGCTACTATTATTTTATCTTTTTAATCTTGCTTGTAAATGATGTTTGGAAAAAAAATTGTCGAGACATCCATGAAGATTTGAAGAAGTTGGTATAAGCATAAATATAAAATTGAAAGAAAGGGATATGAATATTTCGGTTTGTTGATGAAGAGAGGAAAAGAGAGAGAAGAGTGAAAATGAAATGAGGAAGAAGAAGCAAGATGGGAGGAAAGGAGAAGAAGGATGAAACAGTGGAGAGGTAAAAAAAAAATCAAATGGTGATTTTTTTAAGATGATTGTGATTGAGGGATTTCAAATCACATGTCATCCATTTATTCTTTTCATGGCTTTATGGCCGAATTTCAACTTATGTCCTTTTATTATTATTATTATTATTATTATTTATTTTTCTCACATATGTTAAATCCCTTAATTCTAGCTCAGAATAATAAAATCTTTAACAATTAAATATACCGTTATTCATGAATTAATTTTCTCTATATTTCGGTATGTACAGGAGCAAAAATTGCATTTTTCCGAATATTTTTACGGTATCGTAAGTTAAATTTTATCTCCTTAATTTGGTGTCCTAAACATTTGAGTTTTTATACCAAATTGTACCTAGGAGTCCGCTTTAATATTCTTTATATCTCGATATACTCCGTTCACGATTTGCTAATAATGAAAAAATTGCATATTTTACAGTCAAACGTAATTTTCATCGATTTTCGCAAAAATTTCAGCGTTACATATTGATGGAATTAATGCTAATGAATAGTTTGAATCATCATATTCAGCCATATTTAAATCTGCAACAGCCTTGCATTTACCAGATTTACTTCTTAACTTAGAATAATCTTTCTTACAGTGCACTTTTTCTCAACAAAAGACACATTCATCTTTGCCCACTATGGACTTTGATTTGTCTTTCTTTCCCTTGTTCTTATTTTTCGAACGACCTCGTACTATAAAAGTGTTATCCTTCTTGTCTTTTCTCCTCGATTCATAGCTATATAGTGCAACACATACTTCACTAAGAGACACCTCAGTTTTTCCATAGCGTAGAGTAGTTTCTAGAAACTCAAACTCCTCAAGAAGGGATCCCAACAACATTAGTGCCAAATTTTCATCTTTAAAATTCACATCCAAATTCATAAGATCTGCTATAAGTTGATTGAAAATGGTGATGTGACCATTCATCGTGGTATCAGGAACATATATGAATCTGAACAGTCTTTTTTCATATGAAGCTTATTTTGACTGCTCTTTTTTCAAGAATTTTTTCTCCAGTGTCTTCGATAATTTACTTGCAGAAATTTCTTTACAAAAGGCATACTTCTGTTCTTTGGATTGACAAGATCAAATTGTACATATTTCTTGAATCAAACATCATAACAGGACAGTCCCCCCAGTGGCCAAGAGTGAGCATTCAGGGATAGTCATACTTTGATTCTTGATTCCTGACTTCTCATATGATTTCCAATTATATGAGTTTGTATTGATTCTTATAAGGTTCAATGACAATGTTTAAACCTTGCTGAAATAAGGTGTATAGAACTTCACATTGTCATATACCGAAATGACCTGTACCATCAAAAATATCCACTACAATTCTCGTATTTGCCACAACAGTTCTCGTCAAAATTGATAAAGTAGAAGTTGTTGTGTCCATCGTGGATTTTTCTCCGTCTCTTGGCATTTCTTCTTCAAGAATATTTCATAGCTTTCAAATGCGAAATATCCAAGAATCCAAGAAAATCTTTCTGATGTGAAAGATCAGCTTACGCTGCAACCATAGAGCATATAACTCAGTAATCTTGGCTCTGATACCAATTGTTGTGAAAATCGGATTAGTTTCTATCAAAATGAATAATTGTGCCAAAAATTAAGACAAAAATTTTCAGATAATTGGAGTAACAAATTGTCTCCCTTAAAAATCAACTTTCTTAGACTCTTAGAGTATTGATAACATAATTTTTCTCAGTTAATTTAAAGCGCAAAATATCACTAAAATAAATGACCTGACAATAGCTATTAAATAAACAATAAATGAAACACCAGAATTTAATGAGGTTCTACCAATTATGCCTACGTTCTCAGACACTACTAAAATAATATTTCACTATTTCAAAGAAATATTACAAAGTGAAATAGTACAAGAGAGAAAAAATACAATCAATCTTAGAAGTAAGAGATTTGTGTTTTTGGGATGATTTGTTAAAAGAGGATTAAACCCTTTTTATAAGCTAATATTTTTTTCCTTCCTCTCCTACTTCAGTTATTCATACCTCATTTTCAATGGAGTTATTAAGAATTATGTCTCATGGTTGGTCAAGGACTTTTAGAATATCATTTTGCTATATGGCTATATAAATTCTCCAGTGAAGCAACTTGAATGTAGAAAGTTTTTCACAATGGATTTTTATGAGTTCGCACTGAACATTCTATAACAAATGTTCTTATATGAAATGAGGACGGAGAACTATTATCTGCACACAAATGGCGGTTGGATTTAATGAATTTTAATGTCTTGAGCTCTAACAATCAACTTTACAAATGTGTTGGTTTTAGGCCACCTTGGCAGTACCATTAACAGATATTGGCCAACTCCTTGCTGATGAGGACGGTTGTACGTAGCAATGATCCATGCATGCTTCATGCGATTAATAGGGGTGCATAATTTAATTTGAGATGAATCACTTACTATATATTATTTTCTCCTTATCTCTCTCTTTTCTATTCTTTTCTTCTTAAAATCAAAGTAAAACTGATTAGTTTAATTGGTTTAACTAATTGATAATAAACAGAAAAGTTTACTTCTTTGTTGTACATGTTGGATATCTAGACAAAAGTAAACTTTGAATGCTTCAATGTTTATTTATATATAGATATTGTATTGGCATGCTTCAGTGGTTGTGGAACTATGTTTTGTTCCCAGTAACTATGATAAGCCTGAGTTTTTGTGTCACCTTGAAATAGCTTTGGTTTCATTTCTTTACTTGACCCCTATTTTTGTGTCAATCTTCACATATTTCTCATTACCATATTCGTGGGATGTGCAAGTAAATTCAGAAGTGACTTAACCAACTCACGAGCCTCTTATATATGGAAGTACCTTGAAATTATTTGCGTCAAATTCACAGAATAGAAGAAGACAAAAAGCTCAGTAGTATATATGGCGCCTCATTAGAAAGCAAAATAACAAATTAATCCAAGCAATTTACCAAGGAATATTTTACAAATATTTATGCATATATAGGAATTTCACTTAAAAGATCAATTGTACTTTACTCTTCAAAATTAACAACATTTGTCAAGTGATCGACCATCATTAAAAAAAATATATTAATAAAATTTACAAAAAGATAAAACGAATTCACCTTGAATATGTGTTCATAATATTACTAAATAATTATGATATATTTGTCGTGGAAATCGGGTTAGTTTCCACCAAAGTAAATAATTGTGCCAAAAACTGAGACAAAGAAAAATTTCCAGGTAGTTGGTGAAGTCACAAATGGTCTCTCTTAAAAACCAACTTCCTTAGACTCTTAGAGTTTTGGTGACAGAATTTTTTTCAGATAATTTAAAGCACAATATATCACAAAGTAAAACACCCGACAATAGCTATTAAATAGAAAAAAAATACCAAAATTTAACGAGGTTCGGCCAATTATGCCTACTTCCTCGGACACTACTAAATAATATTTCACTATTTCAAAGAAATATTACAAAGTGAAATATTACAAGAGAGAGAAAAAAATACAACCAATCTTAGAAGTAGAGGGATTGATGTTTTTGGGATGAATTGTTAAGAGGGGGATGAAGCCCTTTTATAGGCTAACATTTTCCTTCCTCCCTCTCCCACTTTAGATGTGGGATTGGGAGATTGAATTTCAACAAATCTCCACCTTGGCGATCTCACAATTTTAAACAAACATTCTCTTTACAAATTCCAGTAATGTCTTCAAATGCGCTTCAAAATGCCCAATTTCAAATTCTAAGGACATTTATCAAGGCCAAACAATGTTGGAACTTGATACCTATCACAACTTTTGTTGCCATATCAGCGGGATTTTCAGTAGTCAAAATCTTCTGAAGTAGTATCCCACCATCTTCAAGAATTTCCCGTACAAAATGATATCGAACATCGATATGCTTCGTCCTTGTATGATAAACTTGATTTTTTGCTAAACAAATAGTATTTTGACTGTCATAATGCACTTTGACATGCTTCTGATCAATTCCCAAGTCACTCAACAACCTCTGAAGCTAAATTGCCTCCTTAACAGCTTCTGAAACTGTCATGTACTCTGCCTCTGTTGTAGACAAAACAACTGTTGACTGTAAGGTGGACTTCCAACTAACCGGTGCCTTCGTAAGTGTGAACACATAACTGGTAGTAGATCGACGTTTGTCTAAATCACCTTCATAGTCGGAATCACAATATCCAACTATATACTGACTAATTTTCTCATCCCACTCAAACATTATACCAACATCTACAGTATTCTGAATATACCGTACAATCCATTTCACAGCTTGTCAATGTCCTTTGCCAGGATCATGCATGTACCTGCTCACAACTCCAATTGCTTGTGAAATGTCAGGCCTCGTACACACCATTGCATACATCAAGCTACCAACAACATTTGTATATGGAACCTTTGACATATATTCACGTTTTTCATAACTTTTCGGAGATAAAGATGCACTGAGCTTAAAATGAGGAGCAAGTGGAGTACTAACTGGTTTTGTCCTCTCATTTATCCCAAAATGCTTTAGTACTTTTTCTCAGATATTGTTTCTGAGTCAAACAAAGTCTCCCCAATTTTTTGTCTCTGCATATCTCCATACCGAGAATCTTCTTAGCTTCTCCTAAATCCTTCATTTCAAATTCTTGATTTAGTTGAGCTTTTAACTTCTGAATCTCTCTTTCATCTTTTGAAGTTATCAACATATCATCAACATAAAGAAGAAGATAGATAAATGAACCATCTCGTAGCTTGCGCAAATATACACAATGATCATATTTGCTTCTTGTGTATTTCTGCCTTATCATAAACTTGTCAAATCGTTTGTACAACTGTCTTGGAGATTGCTTCAATCCATACAACGATTTGCTCAATTTGCACACCAAATTTTCTTTTCCGAAAACTTTAAATCCTTCTGGCTGAGTCATGTAGATTTCTTCTTCTAAGTCTCCATGTAAGAATGCAGTTTTTACATCCAGCTGAACTAGTTCCAGATCAAATTGTGCTACCAAGGCCAACAGTATTCTAATGGAGGAATGTTTTACTACTGGAGAAAACACTTCATTATAATCAATTCCCTCCTTCTGAGCGTAGCCTTTAGCTACCAATCTTGCCTTGTAACGAATATCATTCTTATAAGGAAATCCTTCTTTATTTGCATAAACCCATTTATAGCCAATCACTTTCTTTCCCTTTGGCAGACTTGCTAGCTTCCATGTCTGATTCTTTTCAAGGGATTGCATCTCTTCTTCCATAGCCTTTCTCCACTTTTCTTCTTCTGAGCTTTGAATAGCTTCACAATAAGTGGAAGGAATCTTATAATCTACTGAAGATGTATAATTAGTCATATCTTCAAGTCGAGCAGATTTCTTAATATTCCTTTTCGACTTTCGTAGTGCAATTGGCTCAAGTTGCTGAGGAGGTTCTTGTATTGAAACATCTGCTTCCTCATCTGATCCATTTTCTACCATTATCTCCTCTTCAGCCGTAGGAGCAATTTTATCGGACTTTATAATTGTTGGATCAACAATTCTTCTTCTATCAAACTCCATCTGTTTGGGAGTTTTCTCCACCTGCTGTGGAGAACCATCTGTCTGCTCCTTTATTACCTTTAACATGGTAGACTCATTAAAGGTAACATCTCTACTAAAGATTATTTTCTTCGTCTCTGGGCACCATAGTCGATATCTTTTGATACCAGAGGATATCCCCATAAAGATAGCTTTCTTTGCCCTTGAATCTAACTTCGATTCCTTAACATGATAGTATGCAGTGGAACCAAACACATGTAAGGAATTATAATTTGTAGTAGGTTTTCCATACCACACCTCCAAAGGTGTTTTTCCATTGATAGCAGTTGATGGCAAACGATTAATGAGATGACATGCGTATGTTACAGCCTCAGCCCAAAACTGTCTGCCTAATCCAACATTAGACAACATACACCGAACTTTCTCCAGTAGAGTTCGGTTCATGCGTTTAGCCACCCCATTATGTTGTGGTGTATTTCTGACAGTGAAATGTCGAACAATTCATTCATTACTGCAAACTTTCATGAATGGATCACTTGTGTACTTTTCGCTATTGTCTGTTCGAAGACACTTGATCTTTTTGCCCGACTGAGTTTCTACCATCTTCTTCCAGATGAGAAAAACTCCCACCACTTCATCTTTTGTCTTCATTGTATACACCTATACTCTTCTTGAACAATCATCAACAAAGGTAACATAGTAGTGTTTACCTCCCATTGAAGCAGTTTTGGAAGGACCCCAAACATCTGAGTGAACATAATCCAGAATACCCTTGATATCATGGATTGCAGTGCCAAACTTCACTCTCGTCTGCTTCCCTTTGATGCAATGCTCACAAAAGTCTAATTTGCAGGTTCGCATTCCTTGCAATAATCCTTGATTCGCCAGAAGTTTCAAGGATTTTTTTCCTGCATGCCCCAAGCGCATATGCCACAATCTAGTTGTTTCTAGCTCCTGGTCATCACTAGAAACTGCTACTGTTGTTCCAAAAACTGTGTTGCCTTCATAGTAATACAAGTTGTTGCCCTTTTGAACTCCTTTCATCACCACAAGTGCTCCAGATATAACCTTCATTACTTCATTTTTAATGATTATAGTGAAACCCTTTCTCCCAAGGATTCCCATAGAAATGAGGTTTTTCGTCAGACTGGGCACATATCTTACATCTGTCAGAGTTATGATTGATCCATCATGATTCCTCAATTGGATTGAACCAATTCCAGTTGTTTTGTAAGAGCTGTCATTTGCTGTATAGACAACTCCACCTTCAATTTCTTTAAAATTGAAAAACCATTCCCGATTAGGACACATATGGTGGCTACAGCCTGAATCCAGGATCCAAGCAGTCGAACTGCTTATTGATGACATCAATGCCAATGAAAAATCTGAATCATCACATTCAGCTACATTTGAATCTGCAACAACCTTTCCTTTGCCAGATTTGCTTCTCAACTTAGGACAATCTTTCTTCCAGTGCCCCTTTTCTCGATAAAAGGCACATTCATCTTTGCCCACTCTGGACTTTGATCTGTCTTTCTTTCCACTGTTCTTATTTTTCGAACGGCCTCTTACTATCAAAGCTTCTGCTGCTCCACTAGTGTTATCCTTCTTGTCTTTTCTCCTCAATTCATAGCTGTATAGTGCAGCACATACTTCACTAAGAGACACCTCAGCTTTCCCATGGAGTATAGTAGTTTCTAGAAACTCAAACTCCTCAGGAAGGGATCCCAACAGCATTAGGGCCAAATCTTCATCTTCAAATGTCACATCCAAGTTCATCAGATCTGCTACAAGTTGATTGAAATTGGTGATATGATCATTCATCGTGGTACCAGGAACATATGTGAATCTGAACAGCCTTTTCTTCATATGAAGCTTATTTTGACTGCTCTTTTTCAAGAATTTTTCCTCTAGTGCCTTCCACAATTTACTTGCAGAAGTTTCTTTACAAAAGGCATACTTCTGCTCTCTGGACAGGCACGATCGAATTGTACCACATGCCAAACGATTGATTGTCTTCCATTCCTTCTCATCTGCACCTTCTGGCTTTTCTCCCTCAATGGCAATGTCTAAGCCTTGCTGAAATAAGGCGTCTAGAACTTCACCTTGCCATATGCCGAAATGACCTGTACCATCAAAAATCTCCACTGCAATTCTCGTATTTGTCACAGCAGTTCTCGCCAAAATTGATGAAGTAGAAGTTGCTGTGTCCATTGTGGATTTTTGTTCGTCTCTTGCCATTTCCTCTTTAAGACTATTTAATAGCTTTCAAATGCGGAATACCCAAGAATCCAAGGAAACCTTTCTGATGTGGAAGATCAGCTTACGCCGCAACCACAGAGCATATAACTCGGTAACCTTGGCTCTGATACCAATTGTCGTGGAAATCAGGTTAGTTTCCACCAAAGTGAATAATTGTGTCAAAAATTAAGACAAAGAAAAATTCCCAAGTAGTTGGTGGAGTCACAAATGGTCTCCCTTAAAAACCAACTTCCTTAGACTCTTAGAGTCTTGATGACGGAATTTTTCTAAGATAATTTAAAGCATAATATATCACAAAGTAAAAGACCCGACAATAGCTATTAAATAGAAATAAAAAGACATCAGAATTTAACGAGGTTCGACCAATTATGCCTACTTTCTCGGACACTACTAAAATAATATTTCACTATTTCAAAAAAATATTACAAAGTGAAATATTACAAGAGAGAGAGAAAAAAACAATCAATCTTAGAAGTAGAGGGATTGATGTTTTTGGGATAAATTGTTAAGAGAGAGATGAAGCCCTTTTATAGGATAATATTTTTCTTCCTCCCTCTCCCACTTCCGATGTAAGATTGGGAGATTGCATTTCAACAATATTAATGATTGATTTTACATGTGTTGCAGCTGGTGAACCATGGAATTGCAGAGGAGCTTCTTCATGTAGTGAAAGAAAATTTACTTACAATGTAGAGAAAGAGGAAAATCTTAACAACTCCAAATTGGTCAAGACTTCAAATGATTTTTATATGCTAAAAAGATATTAAATTTATGTATATATTTTTTATTTTAATAATATAACTATGATTTAACTTAATTTTTTCGAGGGAAAACGACAAATATATATTTAATTGGTTGCTGTTAATTCCTTTCAGAATTAATAGGAATTAATATCAAACCTCTAGCAATCATGAGATTTTTTGTGATATTAATTGGTAACATTTTTCTTTTCAGAATGAGGATTATAATCAATGAAACTACTAGATTTCGAAATTAATACAGTATATTTTACTACTTACATATTTAGAATGCAACATTATATTTATCTCTATGCAAGTTATGTTAATATTGTACTTTTTTAATGCAAATAAAATTTTCATTAATAATTATAAAGAATATATTGATATCATATTATAACATTATATAATTTTAAAGTAAACAAGAAGTATAAAAAATAATAAACTTATTAGAATATGAATTTTTTAATGAAAAGAATGGAGAGAATATAACATATACTGCGAACAGTATAGTTTATAGTAGAACATTCACCCTATCTATTAAAAAAAATTTGAACAATCTTCCATTGGAGAATGACAACTTCTACAAAGGAGAACAAAAACCTCCTATATAAAAATAATAATCTTCTATAATAACAACTTTACTTACTGCCAAATTTATTTTAATGAAAAAATAAATATGAAACTATTGATCTAAAAATTTATTAAGAAATCAATAAAATAAATACTAAAATAAATTACAAATATAAAAAAAATAGTAAATTAAGTAAAATTTAAGAAAAATGAATAATATAGGCTTTTGTCATCGGTAAACATCGATTAAATCTCTTAAAACTAAAAAAAAAGAGATAAAAAGAATGGAAGTGCGAATGGATGGCAAGTACATTCAAATTTGTTAAAAATTAGTTTGTGTATGTTCTTTGGCAGTTGGTAATACAGTAGTTGGTTAAGTCACATGCTTCTTCTTGGTCAGCATTTGGTCGGTTCGATTTAAAATCGAACCGAATTTATAAAAATTGAATTAAATCAAATCGATATTTATTTATAAAAATCAAATTGAATAACATTTTGAACCGAATTTATATTTCAGTTTTCTTAATTAATTAATTAATTTTAGATAAATTATAATTATTATTATATTTAATTATAATTTATCAATTATAACACTATAAATTTATAAATTACTATAAATTAAGATAAAATAACGTAAATTATGATAAATTGACATAATAATTATTTCATCAACTACCATAATTATCATAAATTAAATTTTATTACCATAACTTTATAAATTATCATAAATTAAAATCAATTATCACACCTAGTTAACATAAATTATAATAAATTTTCATAATTCATGACTTTATCCTACTATAAATCAAAATAAATTATTATAAACTATAATTTTTTTATCTAAAAATTAGAATAAATCATCAAATATATATATATATATATATATATATATATATATATATATATATATATATATATATATATATATATATATATATATATATATATATATATATATATATAATTCGGTCAGTTTAGTTTAATCAGTTTTTTAACATTCAAAATCAAACAAAATCAAACCAAAATTTCAATGATAATCGAATTGATTAAACCGAAAATTGAACAAACAACATCGAATAAACCAAATTTAATTCGGTTTAGTTCAATTTTCAGTTTCGATTCAGTTTTGCACATCTCTACTTCTTCCATCTATTTTCTTTTATGAAGGACAGGGTTTCAGAAGATATGATGAATTACATTTGTGGTGCTTTGGGTTTTAAAAATGGTGTTAATTGTAGAGGTATTAATAGAGGTGGTGGTTATCCTCTTTCTAGGTAGATGATATTCTATTAAACTTAATTATCTTTTTCGTCTCATCATATGGATTTTGAGGTTTGCTACGGGATTGGAGATTCACAAGGTTTTATGGTTGGCCGAAATGGAATAATAAATTTCGCTCCTAGAATTACTTAGACAGTTGCATTCTCAATCTCACCTACCTTGGTTAATAATGGGTGATTTTAATGAAATTATTTGTCATGCCGAGAAGATGGGTGGAGCTCCTAGGCTAGATTATTTTTATTTTTTAACTTCAAGTTATTGTCTAGGGATGATAGTTATTGCCGTTATACCCCCGTGACTCATTCAACTATCATCCCTAGACAATAACTTCAAGGCTTGGGCTTATAACGGCATATTATTCAATTCTATACGAAGTTATTTCAAACAGAAGCTCAGGAAGTCTTTATTAGTGATCTCAATTTTGTTCCTACTAAGGTAAGCAAGGAGACAAACAATATCTTGGATAGGCATTTTCTGAGGAAGAGGTTTTCCAAGCTATTTAAATGATGCACCCCATAAAATCTCCCAGGCACGAAAGTCTTTATCCTCGCTTCTATCAGTAATATTGGTATTTTATTGGGTAAGATGTGTATTGATTAGTAGTCAGTATTCTTGCAGGAGGGGTTATGCCTAACGGTTTTAATCACATGTACATTTGTTTGATTCTAAAAGTAAAATCTCCTTGCTTTATTTTAGAATATCGCCCTATTAGTCTTTATATTGTGGTGTGTATAATTGCTACTAAAATATTTACTAATCGGTTGAAGTCTATTTTGGGTGATATTTTGGATTAGGTTCAAAGTCCTTTTGTGCCCAGCAGACTTATTGCTGACAATGTTCTAGTTATTTTTGAATCGGTCCATCATATGAAGACAAATGGGAAGAGTAGCAGAAAATTCATGTCATTCAAATTGGACATGCAAATGCCTATGATGGAGTCAAATGGTCTTTTTTGGAGGCGATCGTGCCTAAATTGGGTTTCTCTTGTAAATGGGCATCCATAGTTATGAGGTTTGTCAGGTCAGCATCTTATTCGGTATTATTGAATAGGAGACCTTTTATCGTGGTCCACTTTTTCTCTACTTAGAGGTGTTTGGCTCGTGAAAAAATAGGATTGAGAATGCCCATAAAAATGAATAATTTTATGTTTAGCTAATATAAAAATAAAATATAATGAAAATGAAATTTTTTTCTTTTTTTTTTCTATAAATCATGAGTTATATACATCAATACATATATTTTTTAATATATTTAAGATTCAATTTTTATTTACAAATAAATCACTTTATTTTATTTTTATAAATATTTTTTGCATTTATTTTTATTTTTTTTAAATATAAAACCAAATGTACATTTTACTATTAAATTGCAATAAAAAAATCTATATTAGATAAGGATTTTCCAGAAAGAAGATAGTGTACTTTTATTTTTTTAATTATTATTTAATTGTGGTTTTAATTTATAATTATTAATATTATTTATTAGTAAAATTGATTGAGAATGATAATTTCATATTTGTAATTATTTTTTAATAAATTATATTTTTTCTAATTATTATAATTTTTAAAAATATATATTAAAAATAAATATAAAATATAAAATTAATTATCATTTTCGTTTAAAATTTTTTTTTATTTTTTAATAAATAAAAATAAAAGATAATATGTTAAAATTAATCATTCATGTTCTCATTGTCCTTCTTATCCATGAACCAAACTGAGTACTTATTTCTTTTGTGTACGGAAGGTCTCATTAGTTTGCATAATGATGCGGGTGATAGAAATGCAATTCATGGTATTCAGATTTGTGGTGGAGCTCCAACTATTTCACACCTTTTATTTGCCGATGATAGTATGTTATTTTTTTGAGCTTTACTTGCAGAGGCAAATGTAATTCTTATGGTACTACAACGATATGAGGCTATCTTTGGGCAAAAAAATTAACCTCGGCAAATCTAATGTTTGTTTTGCAGCCAATGTCAACTCCACTCTTAGAACCAGTTTGGTGGATCGGTTAGGAGCAAAATCAGTGGAAAGGCATGAAATGTACCTTGGGCTTCCTCCAGCGGTTGGTGGGTTGAAGCAGTCTGTTTTCATCAATCTTATAGATAAGCTTTGGCGTCGTCTTCAGGGTTGGAAAGAGAAGCTGGTCAGGGAAAAAACTTTTAATCAAAGCAGTTGCTTGAGCCATTCCGACGTATGCCATGCAATGCTTCTTGTTACCGGTCAGCTTGTGTGACGATCTAAGAGCTATGATATGTAGGTTCTGGTGGGGAGGAAAAGAGAGATTCACTTATGTAACTAGACCCAATTGTGCAAGTTTATATTTGAAGGGGGACTTGGGTTTAAAGATTTTCAGTGCTTTAATTTGGCTTTTCTAGCGAAGCAAGGATAGCAGTTGATTATTAACCCATCCTCTTAATTTGTTGGCTAGGATGCTTATGCTGATGGGGATTTTTTGAATGCAAGCTTGAGATAAAATCCAAGCTACACAGAAGCATCTTGGCGGGTAGGAAAATTCTGAAAATGGGCTGTTATTGGCAAATTGGTATTAGGCAATTTGTGAATATTTGGCAAGACAAGGGGATTCCTCAGCCTCCAACTTTTAAGGTCATTACACCTTGTACGAAGCTTCCTAGAGATGTCATTGTATCTTATCTGATAGATGAGGATTCGAAGCATTGGAGATGGAGTCTTGTTAGTTCAGTCTTCCTTCCGGTTGATATGGAGCGGATCAGGCTTATTCCTTTGGGATTTGTTGAGATTGATGATAAGCTAGTGTGCCACTACCACTCTACAAGTCAATACGTAGTGAAGAGTGGCTATAGAATAGCTTTCGAATCTAGGCTCTCTGGGTCAGACGCAATTTCATCTTTAAATGATCCCTCTAAATTTTGGAAGTCATTTTGGACTATGAGAATTCCACCAAAAATGTGTAGTTTCTTGTGGAGGGCATCATCAAATATTCTCCATGTGAGACATCAACAACATCTCTTCGGTGTGCCCACGTTGTGGGGAATCTGAATCTATAATACATTTGTTGCATGATTGTAAGGTGGTGGTACAGGTATGGGAGCTCTATTCTCTTAAGCATATTTATGTGCGTAGTGTTGTTTCTTTTATAGCTTGGCTTGTGAGTCTACTGGAAAATACATCTCATGAGGTAATTGCCAAGATAAGCCTCATTTGGTACTATATATAGTATATGCGCAATAAAGTGACCCACGATGGAATGAATTTTTCTGCCCATCAAGTCGTTCATTTAGCTGAGAACCTAAGCTCTGAGTGTGCAACTCTTTATCAACCGTTGGGTGGTGGGTCTAAGGTTCCCTCTTCCTCTATTTTGGTGTCGTGACATTGTCCTCCAACTGATGTGATTAAGATGAAAGCAGATTCTGGTATTATTAATGAAGGAAAAGTGGGAAACCATTTTGGAGAAGTTATTGCCTATGCTAGTTAAGCTTTGATTGGTTCTTGGGATCCATCAGCATCTGAAGCTCAAGCTATTTCCTATGGTTTACAACTTGCAAAACACTTGGGGTTCTCTAAGCTAATAGGGGAATCAGATTTTAAGTTCGTGATTGAGAGCCTTGTAGTTGGAACTCCTCTGTGTAACAGCTTGGGTTTGATCTTAGCAGACGGTTCTTATCTTGCATCCAACTTTCAGCTCTCGGAGTGGGTTTTTGTTCTCAGGTCATGGAATAGGATAACTCATATTTTGGCAAAACAGTGTTCACTTGTGGATGAAAAAAGTGTATGGATTGAGGATTACCCTTCTTCTGTTTTGTTTGTTATTTTGGACAAGATGGCTTCTTCCTCTGCTTAATGAAATGCTATATTTTATCAAAGAAAAAAAAAGGTCTATATGTATGTTACAGTATCATAAATTTCATATGAATGATACAAAATATTTTTCAGTTTTTTTTTTCCAAATTACCTAATAAAAATTTATGATAAATAAGAATTTCATGAAAAACATAGTGTTTTTTAGTTGAAATCGGGCAAATAACTATAAGTTGAAAGTTGTATGCAAATTTAATACAAATATTGATTTTGTAACAAATTAACCTTGCTAAAAAAGGGACCAAATTGGTGCATTCCGTTTTTCAAAGTCATCCCAAGTGCATATACAGAAGAAGACATAGCAAGTAGCCATATCTCCAGTCTTCAAGCAGAGAGATACGACTGAAATGGTAGGTAGAACAAACCCAAAAGCGGGGTCTTTGAGATGGGGAATCCTTCATCAGGCCCTTCTTCATCACCCTTCCTCCCAAAATTCAGGTTCTTTCTTGTATCTCAGGTACGAATCGCATTATTTTTATGTAATTAGCTTTGACTGTTAATGGATTTTGCAGATGAGCAATCTTCAAGTACTGCTATGCGCATTTCGAGGAAGACTAATCTTGGGTTCAACTTAATTCCCAACCAAATAGTTGATAAAGATCCAGGATCTAGAGATGCCCGTATATGCTACACTTTGCCTGTTGATGGGTCGCCCAAGCTTTTGCTTACGTGAGTTCGTTTCCTTCCCTTTCGTTCTGTTAGGCATTTCATCAAGCATATTCTGAACATATAGAAACTATGCAACTGTTTTATACCTTAAAACATTTAACTTTCTCTCGTTCCCTCAGCGAAATCACTGGATAGTTGGTGATATTGTAAGTGTGTCATAATTGTTCAATGCAAATTTTTCACGGTGTGGAGTGGCTGGTTTTTCTTACTAAGTAAACTTTATATTGGTGAGTCATTGAATTGAATATGTTTCTTCGTAAAAATATATTATTAGAGTTTGAGTGTTACTATATATGGAATTCTTTTTGCAGCCAGAGGATAAATGGACGTGCTGATCTAAGTGATTTTGAGATGTCTCATAGATACAATGTCGACAACACTGGGCTTCTTTGTAAGCTATCCTTTTCATTTTTTGGGTTCTGTTAAGAACTTCGAGCATAGAGATGGCATCTCTTAGAAATTTATATCTTCTTTATTATTTCACTAGCTGTGACAAAAGCAGAAGTGAGGTATATCTGGCTTAGTGTAGCATAATTTCTTCTAAGTTGAGCTGCATTTGAGCTTGCTTGTCTTTCAATGAGGTTTAAGTTTGGAAGTAAATTCTTACATTGCATTGCGTCTATTCCTTTTCTTTTATTTTCTTTTTTTTTTGTAATAAATAAAATGACAATTAACAATAATGTTTAATGAGGTTCCTGCCAGACTTGTGGCAGGGTTTCATTTCTTGGAGTCTTTCATGCTATAAGTTTTGTTTCATCATTTTTTGGCTCAGTTCTTTTAGTTTTATCTTGATAGAGGTGTGGAGGTTATTTTCTTTATTTTGAAAGAAAAGAGCATTCAGTGATGGAACTAGAAGCATGTGTCTTCCTGGTTGGTCTAATCCAATGGGACTTTAGAGTTTACACCAATTAGGAAACTACAGCTCTAAAATTTTCACATTAAATTGAAATTCTTTGGTTATAGAAACCAAAATGAACCGAACCAAATCAACCCAAAATATAAGTTTTTCGTCTGGTTTTTATATGCTTTGCACCAGGCAAGTATATATTATTCTTCAGTTCTAACAAAGTTATTATGCCTGTTAGATTGGATAATCTGGTCATCACACAAAAATTCACTTCTTATACATATTAAAAGATTTTACTAGTATACTACAAATATGTGTATGTTTGATTTATGACATAATTTGGTTTCAATTAAAGTTTAAGTAAAGTGAAATCAAAGGCCGTAATTTTCATTTCCTTAATATGATATTGTACATTATGAATTTGAAATTAAAATGAAGCACAGACCAAATCAGTTAGTTGTGTACTGGATCAGTATCCCTGAGACTGAAAATTGGGGTGCATGGCTGTGGGCCTTGAAGAATAGGCTTTATTTAGATAAAATTTTAAATATTTCACGTATTAGTACAGGACATTCTTTTATTTGTATTAATTTGATCATATTACAACTATATTGTTTGTGATTTTTTTTCTCATGCTTCTGCTCTCTCAGAACAGCAGTTGCTTCTTTACCAAGAATCAGCCTCTCTCTCCTAAGACTTAGCAACTTGAATCTTTGGCCCATGTGATAACTTAATTCAGTGGTCATGCATCTAACTCAATCTGTTTACCTGTCACTGGTCCAAATGGCTACCTGGTTTAACTCCAATAATAGAAGTCATCAATTTGCATCCCCCATTCTGATTTTTTCTGTTCTATCTGAGCCATGTAACTTTCTAAGAAGTAGATTGTATTTGAGGGAATCTGCATCGTTATTGGTGCCTCAAAAAGTGGAATACTCCTCTTAAATAGTAAAATCGAATTTGAATTGAATGAAATCTAACAAATTTGTTTCTGAAGTTTTATTTCATGTTCTGCTATCGATTCAATTTCTGCAATGGTTATGTTTGTAGTAGCTAGTTAAATAAACTTTTGTGAGTGCACTTGATGTCCATAATCATGAACTGGTTCCTAAATTTAAGTGTATGAACTGGAAGATTCAATTAAAATGTTAACTGGACGAACTTCTAATATATTCCATGTGCTTAATTGCATATATTTGTTATTTTTGTGATTTTATCATGTTTGTGCTTATGATTTTTAAATGATCTTATTATATAGGTCATTGGCCATCAGAAGATGTTCTTGCTTATTTTTGTTTATCACATGCAGACATGTTCAGTTTGGTAAATAATGTTGCTCTGCTTGAGAAGGATTTGTTTACTAGTGAAGAATTGTGCTATAGTTCCATCTATTTGTTTCTTCCTTCTTTAAATCTTTTGTGTATTCAGTCTACTTATTTGATAAATGACAATAGCTTGTCCAATTTTATAGGTCTAAAAGAGTTATTGAGCTTGGATCAGGCTATGGTTTGGCTGGACTAGTTTTCGCTGCAACTACTGATGCATTAGAAGTTGTAATTTCTGATGGAAATCCTCAAATGGTTGGTTGTATCCTTTTTATTTCAAATTCTAGCAGTTTATATGTAGGGGAACTATATGATTATTCTCTTGCATTTATATATAAAGAAAAACTTTAGGTTTTTGATTAATCAAAGAGTTACTTTTAAAACTATCTTCTCTAATATATGCCAGCAAATAAATATCCTTGTCACAATGCTATTATAGTATGAAATTTAACCTTAGAGCTCTGTGTGTTTGATTTTGTGCATTTTCTGTTATTGCTCCATTTTGTGTCAAATACATGATAGACCCATTCATTGTATCTAATGTAACTCCTAGGCTACTGTTGACCACACAAATGGGGTTTTAGATGGTTGGATGAGTTGGTGAGCCATGGCAGTTGGCATTAGCAATCTTAACTTTGCTTTGCATTACAAAATTTTATTGGAAAGTATACCTAGTTTCTAGAATAGATTGTTTTAATATTGTTGATTGTTCCAATTCTACTTTTATTCCTCAAAAACATGAAGCCAATTGTTAGCTTTAAAAAGAATGTTAAAAATTCTTTGATCAATTATTTACTCATTCAGAATTTCCAGAACTTTCGAGCTCTTGATCTGTCAAGTCTTTTGACCTAGGGCTGACTTATAGTTTTACTTTGGACTTGAGAATCTGAGTAGGATGTGGAGTGTCTCCAACCGGGGCTGATGCTTGAGGTCCAACCTAGATTTTGTTGGATGTTATATCAAGTATCCTTCTGGAAATTTTCATTTTGGCAGACTTTGTACCATCAATATGATCTTAGGTTGTATTAAGTTGGAAGAGTTCGACGGGAATTGTAATGACCCAAATACCGGGTTAGTCGTAAACTATAGTTTCTGAGAGTGATCAGTATAACCGGGGGTCAAAAATACACCAGTGGGTGAAAAATATTTTATTTGATCATCGGAAAATATATGTTATGACTAGTCTAAGGGAAAAATTTGGAGTGAAAATGAGGTCAAATAAGTATTCAAAAGTCAAAATTAAGAAAAAAGGACCCGGTTTAAATAATCGGTTGACCGTACTTTGACCGGTTTATGAAAAATAGCAAACGATATCCAAAAATTTATTTTAAGATATGGATAGACTCTAAATAATATTTAGGATTATTTGAAAGTGAAAATGGAATTTTACGGTAACACCGAAAATTGAATTATCTGTCCGATTTAAGTGAGCTGGACAGAAAATGAACTCCGATTGAGTTGAAATTTTTTGTGTAGACATATAAAAATATTTTATGAATTATGGAATCAAATTTGGATGAAATTGAGCTTGGAAAATGAGAGAAATAATTTATAGTGTTTAATTGGGCCTTAAATTCACAAATGGGCCTAATGGATTGGATCACTTGTCTTGGCCCAAGCCCAGCCCATTCCAGCCACCTATATAAGCTCAAAATATCAGAATTCACTAGATAATCCAGCACCTTCTTCTTCCTCCCATGCTTCCCCCTTGGACAAATGGGTTTCCTCCATTTTCTCCACCAAATTTCTCTCATTTCTCCTAATTTTGCACCAAAATCAACCACCCTAATATAAATTCAGCATCTCTAGTTGCTATTTGAAGCTTTTGATCTTCATTTGGAGGGCTAGAGTGGAAGGAAATCAAAGGAGAAAAGTTGAGATATAAATTGGAGGAATCAAGGAAGAGAAGGAACTTCAAAGGAAAAAGGTAAGGAGAAGGAAGCATAGGAAAGCTAAAGAGAAGAAATAAGGTTAGTGATTTCAAAATCTACTTATTTCCATTGATTAAGCATGAATTAAGGTTATGGAAATTAGAAATTTTGTGTATTTTGCATGTAATTGATAATTGATACTTAAATTATGATTAAGAAATTATAAAAAGTGAATTAGAATGGTTAATTTCAATAAAAAAATTAATTAGTGAAAATTGAAAAATATGACCTTATTATGTGAAAAATATAAATTAAGATATAAATACATTTTATTGTAGTATTATGATATATATGGAACAATGAATGTATAAATTAGTGAAAGGAATATTTAGAGAATGAAAGACAAATTTTAATGATAAAAATTAATTATATGCCGAAATATGAAAAAAGAAAAATTAATATTTTTCTTGCTAATTAAATGAAAATTTAGTTATGAAATGCAAGAAAATGTAATTTTGTGTGTGTATAAATTTATTGAAAATTTTTAAATGATATATTGAATAATTTTCCAATTATTGAGTATATTATGCATGAAATGAAAAATAATGAATAAAGTGTATTTAGTGATGCTTGATGACTTAATTGAATGTTCATAGTGAATTATTGATATATTAGAATGCAAAGTGTGAAAAAATTATGGTAGTGATAAAATTGTTATGAATGAATAAAATACTATGTGATTAATAATGTGAAATAATGAAATTAATGAAAATTGAATTAAAGGAAAAGAAATAATGCCCTTAGTTATTTTTCTGATGGTTAAATCTAGATCAGGATATAATTGGCTAGCCATAGGGACATCATTACCGCGGTGCGGGTCATGGCGACTCGCTTATGTAGGCCAATGACGGTCTACTTCAGTGATAGTGATTCAGTGATCAGTGTACAGTGTAGTGCTCGGGTGGTCCTTCGGGATTACTCTTCAGTGTAGTGGACTTTTGGGTCCACGTCCAATGTATCCGGTCTGAAGATTTTCTATCGGATTGAAACTAGGGGCAAATGTGAATAAAAGTAGTACAAATGATTTAAGCGAAAAATATAATAAGAAAATATGCAAGTGAAAAGTATGTTAAAAATGAAGTAAGTGAAAAATGTGAGAAAAATGATAAATATGATAAAAGTAACAAATGTGAATAAAATGATAACAGTAACAAATATCAATTAAATGATAAAAAAATATAAAAGATCAAAATGACAAGAGTGAATAGAAATAGAAAAATATGAAAAAAGAAAAAAAATGATAAAAATGATAAATGTGAATAAAAGTAGTAGATATAAATGAAGTGAAAATTATGATAAAAAAATAAAATAAAGTGAAAATTATGATGAAAATGAAATAAGTGAAGAAAAATAAAAGTGGAAAATATGAGAGTTGATATAAGTGATAAATATAATAATTATAATAAAAGTGATAAAGATAATAAAAATGGTATAATAATAATAATGATAAATGTAACAAAAATAGTAAAATTGAAAAACAAAATTAAAGTGGAAGATAAATGTTAAATTATGTAGTAAAAAAAGAAAATAAATGAAAAATAAAATATTAGTGGCAAAAGTGGAAATAAATGTAAAACAATGGCAAATTTGTAAATAAATGTAAAGCAATGGCAAGATTGTAAATAAATGAAACTTTAGGAATTAAAGTGAAATTTGTAGTTAATTAAATAAATGATTGAAAAAAAAATAAGAAGAAAGAAAGGAATGGTTAATTAAAGAAATAAAGTGAAAATAGACTGAATTGAAAGAAATTGAAAGTTCAGGAGTAAAGTGAAAAAAAAAAATTGAAATGAAAAAAATTGTTAAAATTAATTAAGATATTAAATAGTGAATTAAAGATAAATAAAAGTAAAATATTGATAAAATGAATAATAAATATATTAAAGAGAGAATTTGAATAATGTATTAAAAATATTATTGCATGTATAAATACATGAAAAAAATATGTCAGTGCAAATTTTTAGATTTGTAATAACCACTGAGCATATTAATGCTCAGCACGTAGTTATTTGACTGCGTGCAGATAGTAGCAGAAAAGGCAGGAGCAAACATACAAAATTTGGGAGCCGAAAGAAGAAGAAATAATAGAAGGTTAGTATCAAAGATAGCATGTATATATATGTTTAGGTATGGAGTTGTAGAAATAAAATGTATATATTATGATAAAAAAATATTTGTGAAATATTGTGTGTGAATAATGCAATGTCGAATTGTGATGGAATGGAGAATATGTTACATATTATATGTACTGTTGTGCCCAAAAATGGGTTGTATATTGTTTGCTTGGCAGGAGGGGTAGCTAGTTTATAGCCGTTATGCTGCCGAAATTTTTGGAAAAAGTAAAAAGGATTAATTAAGTGTTGGTAATATTATAGTTATTAAATTAAGATAGAAATAAAAAAAAATTTTGGCATACATCGGCTATAATCGTATTTACCCACGTAACGTACGTATAAAGTAAATGTTATAAGGGTGTTACAGGAATAATCATGATTTTTAGTTTTAGTTTAAATATGCTGGTTTTGGACACATTTATTTAGAAATGTAATTTCTTCTTGTGTTTCCTAATGCAATTATATCGTTGGATTGGTGTTAAGGTTGGGTTGGTCATTTAATCATGTCAAAGAAAGCATTAGCACATTTCTGATATTTTGTTTTTGCTGCATTACATGACCATGTTCGTTCTTGCTTTCTTTATTTATGTAGTAGCAACCAAGTTCTACTGTCTCTCTTTCTTTCACTTATTTCTCAGATATATATATTACGTTCTTAACATTCAGATATTCAGCTGAATATAAAAGCTAACTCTGGAGTATTTGGTCATACAAAAGTGAAGGGTAAGATATTGCATTGGGATAAGGAGGAAACCTTAGATATCTCCAACACTTTTGATGTCATCATTGCTAGTGATTGGTAAGCTCTGCTTGCTTTAACTTTCCATCTCAAGACATGCATCAATGCCATACCATTTTATTTGTGCAGGAAAGTTTTAAAATTAAAAACTAGATCAATATAATTAACCCCATTAATCTGTTAGATCCACTCTCAGGTAAGGACGAAGTTTCTTCCCACAGGGTGGTAGTGTGATAAAGGCATGCATTCTACATTCCACTTCTTTTTATCTATCTGATGCCTTCTACGTTTTGTATGATGTTGATAAGAGTTCTTTATCTGATTGGGCAAGGAAAATTTGTCATTCCCTGGGCCTTGATGGACTGAATATATCCAGATCTCTTAGTTTCCTTAAATAGTTTACAGAAAGTGCTTGTACCCATTACAAATTGCATAGGATCATGTAGACACACATGACAGACTGAGGTGTATTTTTCCTTTTTGTGCTAAACTCATCTTCCTTTTATTCAGTGACAATATATCATTTTGACAGCACCTTTTTTAAGGATTTCCACAATAGCCTTGCTGGTACAGTCAAACTATTGTTGAGAAACGCTGGGAACTCCGAAGCAATATTCTTCAGTCCTAAAAGAGGAGATTTGTTGGATAAATTTCTAGAGAAAATTGAAGAAAATGGCTTGCATTTCTGTATAATCAACAGTTCATGAATGGTGATAACTCATGGCCCAACTATGAAAGCGATCACTGCTATCCATTATTGGTGAGAATTACATTATAAACTTTAGGAGCTTATATTCCTTCATTCACAATCTGTAGTATATCCATCCATTTCCCAGAATAACTTTCCATGGTTTGACCAAAATTAATAGGCTTGAGTGATGCATCAGTTATTAGTGGTAGGCAACAATTCACCGGCTTCTACTGCTCTATTTCTAGCTTTCTCTTTTGGTGGGTCCCATGATAACGGAAATTGCATTGCCCACCACTACATTGTGTGGGTCCTTTTGCTGGTCTTTGTTTTAGCAATTGAAAAGGAAAGATTGAGACGCTCTTTCTGATTTTTTATTTTTTATGATTTCTCTTCGAACTTGTTTGTACGATAGGACTGAAAGCTTTTGAAAGAAGATTCCTTATCTTCATTTGAGCATCTAAGTGTTACTGAAACATTTTAGATGTGGCCGTCCTTGTGTAGACAAAGACCCTCGACATAAAGGATGATTGAAAACAATGTCAAAATGCTATAAGATGCTTTGTGGATCGAAATAATCAAATAAACTATTATTTATTATAGAATAGGAAACCCTTTGCTTTTTTCCCCTTGGATGCAATAATGAATGTGCTATCTGCAGATAATAAAAATGAACCTGCTTGACATGAATCATTGGCTATTCTGGAAGTGAAACTGTTTTTGCAGGTTTTCGAGCAACAAAATTCTGCTACCGTATCCTTATTGGTCAGGGAGGTGACAGATAGTTGGGTAATGCACATCTGATGAATGATAATTGAATTACAGAAAAGAATCATGCTAGTGCTAATATATGATCTGAAATGTTTGGAAGCTTCAACTTATATGTTTCTTAGTTGCCTGACATTTGCTAATTAGTAGACTCCAAAATAGTGTTGGAGCCAGAGCCACCATGTTTGGTGCAGAAGCTCCCCACTATAATCTGTTTCTTAGCTGATATATTCTCAACCTTCATCTCTTATCAGTGAGCTATCCTTTGCGTCTTAAAATTCCGTTTATAGACAAATTTGTAAGGTTCATACTATTGACGCAAGTTCACATCAATGGTATGAAACCCATTACAAATTACCCTTAAAGATTTCTCACACTTAAATCCATAAAATTTCTTTGTGCGTCCTTTCCTTTCTCTCATCTCTATGAAGACTTTTGGCTAGGGATAAAACAATACATTCCCTGCCCATTTATCTACTTATGCTACTGTCTTTCAAGTTAAAAAGGAAAAGCATCATCCGCTTGCATATTTTGAGTTTTCCCCACCACCAAACGAATTGGTTAATCATCAACTCTCACCTCATACACTTCAGACTCAGAATCAAGTTAGGCCCCAACACACATTGGACGGCCATTTGCATCATGTTTATATTGGCTTCTTTACCTTTATTTCCTTCTCTCTCATTATTCATGCCCCAAATTTTTCTAATATAATTTGAAGATAAATTGCGTTTGCATAATTTGTTTCTTTCAGATTATGTGACATTCAACCCACCATTCTTCGTCAATCATATTCATAGAGAAGGCTATAAACGATAATGATTTGATTGATGGTCTCTTATGATTTGAAACCTCAATTTCCAACTTCTAAAACTAACCATATCCACTTTTTCAAATTATTTTTTGTAGTTTTCTAACAATGGCAGCCCTTTACTTGATTCTCTACATTAGAGGTGGGAATATGTGAATGGAGAAATTTGAGATTGAGATCTTTAAAAAAAAAAACTTTACCATCAAGCTAAAATCTGTTAACTGAATAATTTAAAAATGAAATGAAATAGTTCGATGATCAATTGAAAATTTGGAAGTTTACAGTTCATCTGAGCAATTATTAGTTGCTACTATTGATGCATTTATTTATGGATAGGTAAGACGATATGATTGCGTCCTAATTAAGGCTGATTAATAAGTGGGTTGAGAATGTGTTGACTCTCTTGATAAAGGATAATATAATTATAAATGATTTTTTGGACAATCATCTTCTATGAAACATAAATTATATATATTTTTATGATGATTTAATCAGATAAAATAATATATGCTCTAATTTAAGAGTAAAAAAATTATAAATTATTTCAAATAATACTATTTTAAATAATTCAATATATATTATAGGAATAAATATATTGAACAGGATAATTCGTTTATAATATGATTATAAATAGATTAAATGTAAATTGAAAAAATTAATATAAATATTAATTGGATGTACATAATACATACGAATTTATAGTCGTTATTGATCAATTGCTAAAGATGCTGACAAATTTCCAAGTCCTTATTTTTCACTTCTGAAATTCCACTAATTAGCAATTGATCAATCTTCAGAAACAATACAAGAAAGTAATGATTTGTTCTTCAATTCAATCTCTACTTTTCTTATTTTTCCCGCAAATATCTCATTCTTCATTAAATATCTCCATACAGTAAGTTCTTAAATGGCGTATGGCTATTTGCCAAAGCCAACCTGTGTTAAAAGGTTTAGCGCAGGGAAATATTTCAGAAAGGACCGGATTCTTATAAAGCACAACTATATGATGCGAATTAAATTTCAGCTTACAAATAAATTACATAATCGATAAATAAAACTGTCAATGAAAATTAATTTATTTGTTATTTGATTTCAATTCGAATAAAAAATTTGATTTTCGTATTCAATCGAAATTTATTTTAAATTGTTTGAAACTTTATTCGAAAAATATTTAAACTATTACAGTTCAACTTGATAAAGTTCAAATTAATTAAAAAATTTAATAAATAATATTCTCAGTTCAATTTAAAATCAACTTGAATTAATTGTATTCGATTAAATTCTAATATATTTAAATTTAATTTAAATATTAAGAATATAAATAAAATGAATAACTACTTGGTTAAATTCACAAGTTTTACTAGTCATGTATTGTGATATTCTAATTTGATTTTACAAACTATTTGAGTTATCCAATTTCGATTCGATTAATTTCGAGTTGAATTTGAATATTTTATGAGTTAAATTCAAATAGTTTGTAAGTAGCTTGACTTATACACAACATTAGATGTTAAAAAAATAAAACCAATTAATATTTAAACTAAATTAAAAAAATTACAAACAAATTGTATTAATTTTATTTAAAGAATATAAAACCTTAATAGTTATTTACTATCACAATTCAGTTAGCACAATGAAATAGGCATTTCCTTAAAAAAATAAAATAAAAAATAAGGCCAGTATGAATTTATATTGCACACAAATTCATGCCGAAAGTATTTTTATTTACTGTGTTAAATAGTCAATTGGCTTCTTTCATCGCATTCCTTAATTTTATTAACGTTTTCCTTTGAAAAGAAAGACAAAAAAAAGTGTGAAACCTTATTTTAAAATTCCAAAAATAAGAAATAAATTGCGAGCTTGGGATTCCCACAAAAGTGGTCTTCCACATCAATTCAAAAATTTTATTCACGTTAAAAGTTCACACTTTTTCTCTTATATTTTCAGTTTTAATCTTCTAAATTAAAATAGTCTCAAGTCTCTCAACGATTTTTTTTTTCCCTTTTCCCATTTAACTTTCTTCGTTGATTCCTTTTGCGTTAGCTTAGAGGTCAGTAGAAAAATATAAGTGACCTCAAAAAAGGAAAAAACACATTCTATTTCTAAAATAGTAACATGTTTTTCATAAATGTTTATTTTGAATTGCTGTTAGTTTAAACAACAGATTTAGAATTTTTTTATTTAATATATTAATTTTTTTATTTTTTTATAAACTGATTTTCTAAAATCTATTTATGAAAAAATATTTATTTATCTGTTTCTCTCCAAAAAAAATTTAAAATTCAAAAAATTTTAAAATAAATCTTTTTTCACTAAAAATATTTTTGATAAATATAATACCAAACATAACCTAAATGTGCAGAATTTGGGAAATGTGTCTATTTTAAATCTGGATTTGTCAACTTTCATAATTGATTGGTCCCCATGTTATTGATTCCTTATCTCATTTTCTTACTTTTTGAAAGATATATATATATAAAAGTTTCCACAATTGAGAATTAATCAATTAGGGACAATTAAAGAAGAGAGGTAATAAATCCTAGCTCTACAAGTAAACGTAAGAAAGAATGAGAGATGATGTGAGCAAAACAAATGCAAATTGAACAAGAGAAACAGGGCATGCTGTGGTTGAATCTCCAGTGGCCAAACTTGCTAGCCATGAACTTGCTAGATTTGCTTCCTCCACTGCCCCTGCCCCTGCCCCTGAATTTGTCGCCCCTGCAGCTTCATCCGTCTCTGTTCCACTTTCTGTTGCCTCTGAGGACGAATCTCGTGATGATTTTAGACTGCACATTTTTATAATTCCAAACCATAAACTTCACTACCCATATTATATCTTTTTTCTATCTCTTCACATGTATTATTAATACATGAAACAATATCATATTTTATTTAATTAATTGTTTCATTACATTAATCAGATTTAAATTCTCTTGGAGAATTAAGAAAACACTCAAATTCAATTTTTTTAAGTTTTAGCTATCCAGTTTGAATTAATATCAGTCAGATACATTAAGGAGATAAAACACTCACTTTCAAATTTTTAATGTGTTTTATACCCAATATTCAAATTTGAAACATATGATTAGAGTTGTAAACGAATCGAGCTGAATATTGGTGAGTTTAAACTCAGCTTGTTTAAATTTATCATAGATTTGAGTTCAATTTAACCTTTTATTTTTAAGTTTAAGCTCAGCTTGTAAAAAATTCATTTATTATATTTAATGAGTTTATCTTGAATTTGCTAAAAACTCAAATTCATTTCGTTAGCTAATAATGAAAAAAATTTGAGTTTGAACTCGAACTCGATAACAAAATACAACATAAATGAATAATAAAGAAATATATTTGTGAGCTTTTAAACAAACATGTTCACGAATAACTTAACCTATTTACATTTATAGTCCTATTTTTTATTGAGAGAGAATAAATTTTTACCATTTAATTTCACCCGTTGAAAGTTCAATTTCAAACTTCTTTAATAATAATATCTCTTTCTGTATGTATTTGTAATCTAATATTACAAAACTAATGATGGTGAGACCACAGAATAAACTGTTTAAAAAAATAGTAAAATCTCTCTAATAACAAATAACCTAAGAGAAGTAAGAGGACAATTTTTTTGGTATAAAAAGACATGAAAGTAAGATGACGACTTTGATATCATGTTTAACTCACCTAAAAGCTAATTCAAGAAGTAAATTGCTCAAAAAGAACAATTATGAGGAATCAATCTCAAATATTTTATCTAATAATTATTATGTAAGGATAAATGAAGTGATTACCTTGGGAAATTAGGGCAAAATGTGATGGTGTAATCAGCACCGGTGCAAGTAAAAGTGCTTGAAGCATCATCAAAGGCATAGCTATAAGATTTCGGACACGCGCTCTTAAATATTTCTGAGTACGTGGAAGGCTTACAAGTCGACGGTGAATTATACGCGCCACTGCAACAATATTCCGGATTCCCAAAAGCATCACAAGCGCTCCGGCAAGCAGCGCCGCCTTCGACTTTCAGTTCCGTCGGGCACTTTCTATTAAGGTCGGTCACGCAGCCCGTCGACGCGCACTCACCAGTGCCGCCATTAACTTCGACTACCATCGGCAAATTATAGCCGTCGACGAGGCTGACATCGTAGAAATCTTGAGAGCCAGAGCCGAGGGTGAATTCAGCTAAGGTGGCCGGCGGAGTAGCGGTGTTACCGTTGCACTCGAGTTGGTTGGAGCCGCAGTCGGCGGTGGCACAGGAACCATGACCAGAGCCGTCGAAATTGCAGCCAGTACGGCCCCAGAAACGACCGGACCAGCCGGTCGGAGCTTGAAAGGAGCGTGAGCTACCTTTAGGAAGCTCAAAGCCAGTAGTGTCTAGCTTTGGACTGCCTAAAATTCCAGGCCACACTGTGTGATCACATTTGTTCACTAGTGTGAATGTTGCACTTAAACCACCTGAAAAATATTTAAAAAAAATCATAACCATAATTCAATTTTGAGTTTTCGAATGCTACTATCCATTTAAAAATCAATCAAATTACCCCAAAAAAAAGAAAAAAGAAAAATTTAGCAATTTACCTTTAACAATGATGAGAAGGGTGAGGCTAATTAGGACCCAAGAATTGGAAGAATATGAGAGAGAACAAGAACCCATGTTTTCTTTCAAGAACTCCTCTTGGTTAGTGCAAGAATTGAGGTTTTTCTTGGGTGTTTAATTGAATAATAATTAGAGGATGGAGCTAGTTAATTAATTAAGTTAATGGTAATGGTGATACATTTCTTGATGAATATGATCAAAGAAAAAGGAAGGAGAAGAAAAGTGATCAAGAGAAATATGTTGGGGATTAGCACCCATAAATTACATCAACTTGCAAAGAATTTTACAAGAAATTGAAGTTCCAACTCTATCTCCCTAATCTTAATTTTTTTAAGAGAGAGAGAGAAGGGAGTGGATTGAAATGTAAGGAAAATGGAAAGAAGGGCAAGAGCACTAGTGGTGGTGGAGAATCTCAATCATCAGCTACACAACCCATCTATTTATAAAGGAAAATAATAAACAAAAAACCAACAAAATTTTACACAAATTGGAAAAAGGAGAGTAACGCCCCACTGTTACTGTTATATTTAATTTTAGTGATTCCTAGGCCAAAAGGGTCCCTCGCATATATATTATCAGTGCAAGCCTTTAGGAAATGACCAAGAAAATCATATTATCTTCCACACTTAGACCAAGATTTTTTCTGTGTTTCCACTGCAACTATAGAATCTGCTTTTCTTCTTTTGCCAGCCATCCCTTCACCGCCTTCTAGTATAAGTTATTCAAAAAACAGATTATTGTATAAGTTTTTTTTTTAATAATATCTTTCACTTCAAAATAAATAAAAAGGTTTTGTATAAAATATCGAGTTCTAAGTTCGAATTTTAATTAAGATCTTTTATTTTAGAAATAGAAAATTTTAACCTTCTGAAAGATCTAGCAACCTATAGATGATTTCGATTCCATTAGTGGGTAGGTTTGGAATTATTACAATATGATTATTAGTATTATTAACTGCTAAATAAAATATTAAGAAATTTTTGGTCATTAACATTTATAAATTAAGATTTAGTATCCGTTTTGGTTTAATAATAGTAACAATTTCAGTTGTCAGTAGCAGTAGTAATTAGCTAATCAGTTAATTTTCAGCTGCTAATTTTAATCCTTTTATAAAAATCTGACTTGAAAAATGAAATAATAAATGATGATTTGAGCTTTTAGTTTATTAGACTATTAAAAACTGACAACCACTATTCAATGATAAACACTCTTTAATCGTTGCTGTTGTATATATAATGTGAAGTGGGAGCCATGACCCATGAGAAATTATACAAATCTCAAAATGGAGGGAACTAACCACAATTATTTGCCAAGAGGCTACTCTTTCTTTGTTCTTACTTAATTATTTTTGCAGTTTTTTTTTTATCACTTTTTCTTTTCGAAAATGAAAAAAAAAACAATATAGAGAGGTCATGTTTGACATCGGAAAAAATATATTTTTTAATTTTTTTTAAAAATTTTAAAACTATTTTAGAAAATATATATATATATATATATTCAGAAATATATTTAAGAAAAATAATTTATAATAATTTAAAAAATTAATCAATTAAGTAAAAAAATTAAATATATTTTTTTAACATCCACCTAGAGTAGTTAGTTCGGTTGGTCAAGTCTTTTCGATCATTTTTTTTTTTCCTAGTGTATGACAGTGTAGAAAACTAGAAATTAATGACCTTCTAGATTTGATTTGATGAATTACTAGTTAAATTTTATTACAATAACCTACCCTATAATTAATATAAAATAGTCAAAAGACCCATTTATTATAGTTAGCTGAGTTAGATCAAAATTCAACAACAATCTAATCCAACCAAATTTAAATTAAAACACTAATTAAATTCTGAAAGTTCTTATACTTAATTTAACTATTATCTTTTCTATACTAAATTTGTAAAGGACGAGTGTTAAATCTATGACTTTCCTAATTTATCTATAACTATTTTATGATAATGTACTAATTATCTAATATTTGACTTTCATAAATTATATTTTCAATATTAGAACCCTATATATGATCAATACACGTTAAAATTATTGCCCACTATTATATATATATATATATATATATATATATATATATAAAGACTAACCACCCTCAATTAAATTCATTTTGAGGTATGATTTCAAATCCATAGATTAGGATTAGCTAATATTTGGTAAAAATAAATTTATAAAATTATTGAAATTCTTTTGCAATTTTTTTAAATTTTTATATAAAAATTAATATATTTATCCTTCTATTACATCTATATTTTTTTTAAATAAAGAAAAAATTTACATTAAAAATTAATATGATAATTTTTAAATTAAAATTTAAAAGTCATTTACAAATAAAATTATTAATTTTATAAAATTAATTTATACCAAGTATAACCTTAATTTACAAGTTGGAATTCTAAACTAACAGCTTCATTAACAAGTTGGAATTCTAAACTAACAGCTTCATTAACAAGTTGTACTCATTCAAACAAATATTACAAATTAATACAAACATGTGTTAGTTCAGCAAAACTTCAGCATGATGGTGTATCAAAAATGCCTAGATAGATTAAAAAAATAACAATAAATTAGATAAAAATAGGGAATTAAAAAAATGACAATTGAGACAAAGCCAATTGCACATAATTGAAAGAGAATGTTAGAAATAATCTCATTTAAAGGAATTGATAGAAAAATAGTTTGTAGTACAATTATTTTAAATTATTTTGAAATAACGGTGAATTCAAAATTATTAATTTCTACATATAGACCACATAATTCTAAAAAAAGGAAGCAAAATAATTTGAAAATGGTTAAAACCATAATTTAATTTTAATTTTTAATTCAAAGTAAATGTATTATGCATTTTACAAAACTGATATGTTATTCATAAAAATCAAGGACCCTCAATCTTGAAAGGAAAAATAATGTAATTAATTTTCGTTAAAATAGATTTTTAAGTAGGGAAGAAAAATATGTGACCATACAATACAAGTTTAAACACAAAACAAGGATTCGAGGAAATTTATAATTGCTTATTTCCAAAGCAATGGTAATTATATAAGCTTACTTCCTTCTTTTGTGTGTGTGTGTGTGTTTATCTCTTACTAAGAAGTGGGAAAGAAAGATTTTAGTAATTGTCTCAAATTTTTATTAGCTAGAAAAGAAAAAGATTAAAACATTAAATTAAACACAAAAAGTTTGTATCTCCACATTTCATTAATTTCCACCATCCGTTGAAGTTTGTTGGTCGTTGGACTCTTTCTTTATATTCCTTTTAACTTTTCAGTGGGACACATTTATTTTTTATCCTTGATTTTTCTTTTGTTTTTGGGTCATTATTTTTTTATTTGAAAATTTCTCTCTTTCTCAGCTTTCAACATAAGTCAGAATCAAATTTAATTAGAGCCAATTAAATATTAACTGGCAAATTACTCTATTGCTAAAAGTCATCAATTTGATCATTTGAAATGAGGTTAATTTGTGCTAAATGACAAAGTTGATGATGATTAAAGCTGCAATTTAAGAAAAATATGATTGTGATAGTGATAGAAGTAACTATCCCATTGTGTGATAAATATTAATTAATTTAATCACTATTCACTAATTTTATTGGCAATAAAAATTAAGCACATATCTTTATGAGATCCAACTTTGACACCCAATTCGATGTATTATTATATGCTTTATTTGGCATTATTAATTCACATAAAATGTTCATGTTATGAATTTTTCTTTTTATGTCAGTTATCCTAAAAAGTATTCATGCACATACTATAGAATTCTTATACTGTGTAAAAGGGGAGACACAAGCACCCAAAAGTTGGAAATTTTTAGAATTTATGTGGGGTGAGCCCTGAGGTTTGATCCCTATTAATTGTTATTGTGAGGAATTTACAAGAACAGGAGGACAGCTCCTATTATAAATCAAAGATGCAAATTATAAATTAATTAATTCTTAATCAAATTAATCTATGCTGAACAATATATATATAGTTTCATTCATAATCGTGATATTTCTATCTTTCAAAAACTACAAATAATATCATTCAAAAACTACAAAGTCATAAACTTAATTAGATAAATATCAACATTTAATTAGTTCAATTGATATATCTACTATAAAATAGAATTTATGATAAATGCTGGAAGTTATAAATTCAATATTCAACACTTACAAAATATATATAAAAAAACATTCATATTCATCTTTTGCGAGCTATACTTATCCTTTTACCAAAAAATAATAAAAAAAAATGTTTTACTTAAAATTAAAACTAAAGAGACAATTTTGAAAAGTTAATCCCATAAGAAAAGAAGAGATAAAATAAACTTTTAGAAACCATACCCTGATGAGGCCATCTATAATTTGCCTCTATTATGTTTGCTTCCACATCATTAATTTTTATCCTTTGACTTTTCCTTTTCTAGTCTTTTCTCTGAATTACATATATTAATTCCTTCATCTTCTCCTCCTTAATTACTCCTTAACTATGCATTAATTCTCCATCTTTTATCATTATTTATTCAAAAAAATCCCATTAATCTTTTATTGTTAATTTTTGTTTTCCTGCCTTGTAAAACAAGTGAATGTAGGTGAAAGGCTGAAAAATCAAAGAATTCCACAGCCCTTTTAAGAAATAATGATTTTAGCAATGGGAAACGGTCGTAGTGGAGTCAATGACGCAATTAATTAACCTTTTTATGAAGAAGATTGCAGTGAGAAAAAAATTTGATAAAGGGGATTATGCTCTTGCTGAGGAAAAAAAAAATCTTATCTTGATTTCCTTTATACACCAATACGCACAACAACAGGATGAATCTAAAAGATAATTTCAATAGATTAAAGTGTGGTTCTCAGTGTCATATTAGCAAAATTTTAATTATATTTTCAAATACATTTTATCAGTATAATTGACACTAATCTCAATTGTGAGACCTGATTAATATTTTAATATATTATATTTATTATTAACAATCGATAATAGATAAAAAAAAATAACATATAACTGTAATACAAGACATAAAAAAAATTTAAAAGATAATTTTTAGCAGCAATTATATGATTATGTATGAAATATAATATATAACTATTAGCAATTATATGAATAAATATAGCAAAAACTGTATAATTATCGGCAATTATATAAAATAATATAAAAATAATATATAACTACTAGCAATTATATAAAAAAATATTGTGAAAATTATATAATTGATAATAATTATATGGTCATATATGAAATATGATATATATTTGCTAACAATTATATAAAAGAATATATTGTTATTAATTATATGAATGAACATATAAATAATATATAATTGACAACAATTATATGAAAAATATAATAAAATTTATATAATTAATTATATAAATTTAATTTAATATTTTTATATTATATTTCATATTAATATATAAACTTAATTAATTAATTATACTAATTATTAATTAGTTAAGTGAAGAAAATATTTAATATATTAAATATATGAGAGCAATAATAAATTTAAATATAAAGGCAAAAAATGTATATAATCTATAATCGATAAGTGCCTCCCCTGCCTCTCATGCCCCCAACGTGAATCCACCCCTGCACACCAATATGACACTGCATATTGTCACGGGGTCATTACTCTCTTCTCAAAATACTGATCTTGTGGGGTGTGCAGCGCCACCCGCTTATAGTTAGGACTCGTTCCCTTCACCTATCCGATGTGGGATTGAACACCCGCTTATAGTTAGGACTCGTTCCCTTCACCTATCCGATGTGGGATTGAAGTTTGTGACATTATCCTCCACCCAACCCTGTGACGCCTTCGTCACAGTGGGCCCCCTGCCTGCTCCAAACCCGGGGTGCTTGGCGAGACATCGGAGTCGGATCTGGGTCGGCTCTGATACCATTTTGTCACGGAGCCATTACTCTGTCCCCAAAAGACCGATCTTGTAGGGTGTGCAGCGTCACCCGCTTATAGTTAGAACTCGTTCTCTTCACCTATCCGATGTGGGATTGAAGTTTATGACAACACCCATGGGGATCCTAAGAAGTTGATACAAGCTATCGGTATTCAAAAGGGAAGAAAAGTAAATAGGCAAAGTGATCTTCTTATTGATAAGAAATGTCATTAATTGCATTTCCAAATTATGATAATTTCGTTAAGTTATCATAATGCTTTATACTCTGTGTGTTACGAATATATTTTTTCTTTTTTAATTTTAATATAAATTAAAAAATTAATTGTATGATGTGTATTTATAATTTTAAAATTAAGGATCTAATGGAAAAATGCCTGAAATATTGAGAAATTTTTTGTAGTATAGTTTGTTTGTGTTTTCTTCTTCTAAAAAGCAATCATATTAACCACATATATACATCCATTATGTTGTAGCCCAATTAATAATAATTAAAAGGTTAGTCTCTTCATTTCATTCTAAATGTTTATTTTAGGTTTTTTTTTTGGCTCCATGTCTTCATTTCATAAATTAATGTAAAATTTAATACATATTTGTTTTAACTTTCCCTTTCTATTTTGGTATATGAAAGGTGGGTTAAACCCACAAAACAAAGCAAAGCAAGGGTATCTGCTATAAGTTATTCCAATAATTAATGTTATGGAATAGCCAAGAGAAAATCCTAGGAGGAGGAGCTTGTAAAGTATGTACAAAAATATTTTAAAAAATATATATAAATCAACTATTTTAAAATACACTTTATTATATATAACTTCTAGGAGTTGGGTATTTTAATAGTAAAATTTTGTTTCTAAATTATTAAAAGAATTATTAATTTAAAAATTTTCAATGACTCAAAAACTCTGAATATCATAATAATACAGGTTCGAATCTCGCTCTCTCCCTCCTCCAATATGTACTTGATTAAAAAAATAATTATTATTTTTCATAAAACCATTAAATAATTAAAACGGATTATGAGAGCATTTTTTTATCGCAATTTTTTTTGTACAATCAAAAAGAATTCAATAGATGCACCTAAAAAAAAGTAGCACATGCTCTCAATCTATTTTTTATTAATTTTCTAATTTTCTCATGATAACATTTACAATTTTTAACAAATAAAATGAAAAATATTTTTTTTGAGTTTTGACAACTGAGGGAGCAATTCGGAAAATTTTAATAGATTTTCCTTTAAGATTGTATAATTTACACCGCTGACGTACTAAATTCAAGAGTGTAATTAACATAATTAATACATTATTTAAAACTTTTATCATAAGCTTCTAATTAATATGGTAAATGCTAATGAATGATTTGGCTTTAGAAATTGGTCAATTTCAAGACCAAATCCATCTGAACTGACAGCCGGCGGCTGCTTTTAGTCATCGTGCCAAGTAATATTCCAATTATGTAAAACATTATAATTGTCTTTTGGTGAAATGAATTCCACATAACAACAAACCAATACGTAGGTTTTTATCTTAAGAAGACATTTTTGTTTCATCTTAACAATAATGTGTAGCTAAGAGTGCTATAGTTTTATCTTTTTTTAAAAATATATATATATTTCTATCTTTTAGGCATAATAATATATAAATTTTGCATCCAAAAAGTCATTTAATACTCTTAAATTTTTTGAATCAACATTTCAATTTGTATAAAGTTTATAACTTCATATTTCCATTTGAATAAAACCAACTACATATTTTAGCTTAATAGAACCGATATTATTATCAGGATTGTGAAATTTTAAATTCGAATCTTTATATTAATAAAATATGTAACTTTTAAATGAGAAAAATATAAAAAAATTTAAAATATAAATTATTTACCATTTTTTAACTATTCGTAATCAAATTTTTATCATGCTATCTACTTTCCTAAGCCCTCCAAAAAGTAACAAAGTCTGAGTGAATATATCAAATCAAAGACCCAATTCAGGTCAATAGTCTCCAAAAAATTGTCGCATAATTCATCAATAAGTTATATTAATATTGGATTTAGGGCTTTGAGCAATGCTATTATAGTGTTGGGCAGTTCGCCTATCTTTTGGAAGGGACTCCTAAAACCTACCTACTAAAACTAAAAAAATACCTCTTAATTTGTTGGTCAATCTTACATAATAAACATTAGTTTTAAAGGCCAAATTGGGAGGATAGCGAAGGGCCAAAGCCCTACATTAAGCCACCAATCACCTAACATCTAAGGGATTGGTTCCAATTTAAGACCCCTAGCTACAACCCAGCAGGGGAGCTAAGACTGTAAATAAATTAAACTATTTGTAAACTATTCAGATTGTAATTGGGAAAAAAAATTCATTCGAAATCGTTTATTACTGTTAACGAGTCGAGTTCGACTTCAAATATAAGTTCGGCCTTAATACTGTTTTAGTTCGTCAGCTCTCGAATATATTCATTTATAAGTTTACGAATACGTTTGCAAATATGTTCATTTAAAAACTCACAAATGTATTCATTTACAAACTCGCAAACATATTCTTTTAAGAGCTCACGAACATATTCATTAAAAGTTCGCGAACGTATTCATTTAAAAACTCGTAAACGTGTTCGTTTAAAAATTCGCGAACATTCTCATTTATGACTCGTTTATATTATATTTTGTTATCAAATATGAAATTTTGTTATTATTAGTTAATGAGCCGAACTCGAGTTTTTGTCATTATTAATTAACGAGTCGAACTCAAATTTTTGTCATTATTAATTAAACAGTCGAACTTGAATTTTTATCATTATTAGTTAACGAACCAAATTTTAGCTAAACTTATTAAGCACAATAAACGAGTTTTTTTAGTCGAGTTTAAGCTGTTCGCAAACTTAATAATTTTCAAACGAGCCGAGTTTAAACTCAAATATAAAAGATCGAATCATGCTTGAGCTTTTACAAATGACGTATTAGACAAAATTTATTGAACAATTTTTCATATAATTTACAGATAACATGATAAATAAAGTCTAACTATATATATATACACACACGGTAAGGGAATCGAGAAAAAAATAAATTTGGAGAATTTCTTTTAAAGGATTGCGGATTTTCAGGCAGAAAATGGAAGAGAATAATGAAAAATTAAATTAAAATTATTAAAATACTCTCAATAATATAAATATTTTTTATATATATTAAACTCTTTTCTATTTCTTCATAAGAGAGATTTAATTTCTTTCATAATTAAATTAAGCAAATTAAATATAATTTCAATTCAATTTCATTTTCATCATCTCTTTTTTATTTTTTCATTAAAAGAAATAATATTTCCTTGCATCAAACATATTTTTTCAGTGGAAAAGTGAAAATCACGTGGGGGAAGTATGGAGCATGGGGGTCCCCAGTCCTCTGAGATCCCCGAGTTTCTCTTATTATTTTTGTATTTTAGTTCTATGATTGCTTAAGCTCTAGGGAAACTTATATTATATACATGACCCCAAATCACTAAGTTAAACTTATTAGTATCAAAATAGGAACATTAACTTATACACCTCAAATCAAAATCATAATAATTAAAGGAATTTTTTTTGAAAAAAAAAATCACAATAGAGGAGAAAATTCCTTTATTTTTTAACCTACAAATTCCTAAATAGAGTTATGTTATTATTATGTACTCGTTTATAGTACTAACTAACAATGAGTTTGCTAATATGTGAGTTAGAATAGGAAGTGTATTAAAATATGGAAAGGCAGGTGACCCTCTGCTTAAAGTTAAGAAAACAATGGGACGGCAGGTGACTCCAAATTTTACATACTGTGTTACCATCACAGTATGACAATACCCATACGGGAACTGATTAAAGAATTGGTATTATTGTATTTGATGCATGATTGATTCAATTTAAAAAAATTGTAACTTAGAACTAGATTTTAGTACTACTAAAAATCTATCTTCTTAGAGTAAGAAAGAGGAATAGCTTTTTATTTTTTATTTTTTACTTAAATCTCTTGAGTAGTTTAAAGGATGTAACTTGTAATTTCATATAGAAGTTGGGATTTATCCTTTATAAGAGTGGAAAAGACTGATCTCCAAAATTTTTATAAAATTTAGTACTGTAATTTTTAGTGTCAGAGAAATATTTTGGAGTTGTAATTTAACTTATTGAAGGGATGCACTTATTTGAATTTCAATTGCACAAGCAACCAACTTTGAGTATTAAATGTCGGTTTTACACTTGCCCTATTCACAGGTGAATTTCACTTTGTAAGCTTGATTTTTTCTTATGACAAGTTGATCAGAAAGATTAATTTAAGAGTGAGATGTCATGTCCGTTTGGTTCAATGATGACAGTCAATATTCAGCAGTTAACATCGACAGTCAGTGGGCAGCTTCTAATTTTAAATTTTTCTGAAAAATTAATCATTTAAAATTTTGATTTTGGTTCAATCTTAACCAAACGGGAATAATATTTGCCTCAATCAGTTGCAAGCAAGGGAGTGATTAAAAGGCGAAAAAGAGAGAATTGCAAGTGCTTGAAATAGCCTAAAAAAAAAGGACAATAAAACAATTTTTTTTTTCAGCATATGAGAAATAATTGCTTTAAGCAATTTGATCCAATCCAAGTGGATGAAAACCTAATATGCTAAGCCTAACAATATATTATAAATTATTAAAATAATAGGGAAAAAAAATTGACCACCATCGGTGGATGAGATTTTATTCAACTCCAAACAAATGGTACAACTCCCTTGTAGAAACACAATCTCTACCTGCGGGAATTGCCTCTGACCGCTCATATTCCTCCAAATATATCACTAGAAAAGCATTCTAAAAATATTGAAAACTTGCTTAAAAACACCAACAAAAATCTAAAAATTTACCTGTAGTATTATAATTAATACTCTAAATATTATAATACTACATTTTATAATAATTTTCAAGACAAGCCTTTTCAAGACTTTATTAATACTTTAATTGCCTAATTAAAGTGAAGTGTTATCAGATACACACCAAAATTTTAAACAAAAAACCTTAGGTTAAAGACTTTAACAAGCATTTTCGACAAGGCCAGGCCTAATTCAAGCTCCCAAGAAAGAAATATATAAATTCTATTTGAATATAAAGATTACCAAAAAAATTTGAAAAAAAAACATATATAAGGGCCAAGTAACTTAAACCACATAAATACCACATAAATTTCCTCGCTATGTCGATTACTGCTATATATGGCAACTATCATCCCATTTAATGAACAAGTCAATGTTCTAACTTCTAGGTAATGAGATCTTGTGGACATCCAAAAATTTCCACATACCTGTAGGATTACATATTTGCATATTGTTCAAAGATTAGCAATCTACTGCCTGTTCTTTGCTGCAGTCTTGCTAGTGAGCACTGCAAAGTTTTCCCTGCTATGCAACAATTTTCATGACATAGATCTATTATCTATGACGATTTCTTTACAGCAACGAAATTAAACAATAAATAAATAAATAAATAATTTGACATTTGACGAACTTCCAAACATCACTCATATTCACATGCCAAAATATGTCTAGAATTCAACAAATCAGTAAATCCAACTAAAACCAATCATGGATTCACAATCCACAAACAAGCTTTGATTATTTAACAGCTCCACTCTTGTATGGAACTTATATCCAAATAGAGTGCCAAAACAAATGCCCTCACATCGGTACTAACAATCCCATCAATCTCCATAAGTTTCTCGAAATACAAGTCAAACTAAATAAAGTAAAAATATTCTAGGAGTTTGAGCAAGTACATGAGTGACAGGGTGGCAAAATGGTTAACCTTGTACACAATATGTTACGGTAAGAAGCTCGACCTAAGTACATCAGAACCCAACAAGTTCAACCATCTTATCTGCTAAAACTAAATACACCATCTTTAATTCTTCAACCGTAAATGTATATCAGTCAGTAGTGCAAAGCATCATCTTCTGTTACCAGCAATCATTTATGAAGAATAGAATAGTTCTGTGATAAAACTGCAACACTAAGTTGCTTCCTGTGGCTGAAAAAAGGGGGATGGGATCTGACTGCCAATCCCTTAAACTTGTAATAAAGACTGCAGGAATGCGTAGCAATCAGCTTATAGTGGGTTGATCTACTATGAACTACAATTGAATGAAACTGAGCTAACATAAAAACTGATTAGGGAACAGAGCTCACAGCCAGTCATAGACCACCACGGCACCTAACCCTTAGGCGGTTCCCAAATGTCTGATTACACAAAAATCTCATATTATATTCAGAACCCCAATAACAGCAGCCATAAATTTCACATTGCACAATGTTACAATTGCGGAGGAAGACAAATGAAAGCTCTAAGGTTACACTTATATTTATGAAAATTCAATCAGACACCACAGACGTGTAATTGAGAAACTGTAAGCCATTTTTTACAAGATCCCAATTCTAACTTGCCACAAGTTATCAATCCATCAATAAATATGTAAAAGTATCAATTTTCACCCTTCATAAAAAAAGAAAAGAGAACAGCTTAATTAATTAGAATGATCAAACAGTGAATGGCATCAAAGCCTAATTCTTTATCCGAAGCACCGTATGTATCCTTCAAAATTGGGAAAATTTCCTCTATTAAAGAGAGGATTACCAACTCGGCAACTTGGATTAGCACACCCTATGTATAGATTGATTTTAAGAGAGAGAGAGAGAGAGAGAGAGAAAAGCAGAACCCCCAATTATAACAAAAAAAAACCCACAAAGATAATGAAAAAAAAAGAGATATGTACTATTACTCTTCTTTTTCCCGTCGATCAAGAATTATTAGGGCATTCTCTAGCAAAATGCCCTTCCTTCCCACAGTTGAAGCATCCACCACTGGCAGCGCCGCCGCTAACGCCAAACCTGCCAGTTCCCCTAGCACTCGTACAATCCCTAGCCATATGCCCAAATCCTCCACAGTTGTAGCACGCACCACCACCGCCAGGGCAATCCCTAGCCATATGCCCAAACCCTCCGCAGCTAAAGCAAGCACCGTTGCCACCGCCGCTACCATTGTTCGCCCGCGGGCAATCCCTTGCAAAATGTCCTGCATTACCACACTTAAAACAACCACCATTATTATTATCACTACCACCTCGGCTACTACAATCCCTAGCGATATGACCGGGGCTACCACAGTTATAACAACCGGCGCCACCGGCACCGGCCCCGCCGCCACTATAACCTCCGCCGTTATTCCTCCTGTTCCACGAACCACCAAATCCACCGCCGCCACGTTTGGCAAACCCATCGCCTCTCTCCCCTCGTTTATTGTTAGCCTGAATAGGACCTCCACCAGGAGCAGTGACATTAATGGCTTGATATTTATTATCAGAGAGAGAGACAGTGAATTCAACTACATCGTCCTCAGCGAGAGAGCGATAACTGCCTTCAGATTTGATATTGGTGTGATGGACGAACAGATCTTCGCCACCATCATCAGGCTTGATGAAACCAAAGCCTTTCTTATCGTTGAATCTCACCACCCTACCCTTAGATCTCACCGACGTCTGATCATCCGCCATTGATTGAGACACTAATTAATCGGAAAAATAAAGAAAAAAGCCCTAGAAACGAATAGAAGAAACTTTAATTAACGGGATTTTTACTCTGTGAAGAGCCAGATCTGGAAAACTTAGGGTTACATAAATATATATATATATATATATACATACATATACACAAAGAGAGAGAAGGAACTGGAGAGAAGGAATTTGATTCTTAACTGCTAAATCACGCGTTCTTAATGCTGTTGTTGCGGCTTAGCTTAATCACGGTTTCTTCTTTCTAATCTAATCGTATTATTGGATTTGAGTGTCGTTTTGTATTATCTTGGGGCCTTTCAAGCCCATGGATATCGTTCATGGGCTTGAGGATTGTAGTTTCTTCTGCCCAATGAATTTGTGAACGTTTAAAATTAATATTCACTCCATTTCAAATAATAATAATAATAATAATAAACGCTCTTATATTCTTACAAAGATTTAAAAAATATAATTAGGTACACATAATGTGTTTGAAGTTACTGTAATTGTGATATGATTATGTTTGAATTGATTATTAAAATTTTAATTTTCATTAAAAATTCATCTATCGGGACAAAATTAATTTTAAGATCACGAATTAATCAGTCATGTCTAAAGGAACTTGATAAAATTTTAATTATTACAGAAAAAAATGGCATAGGGAAGTAAATGTTTTACGAATTTGTACAATCAAATCAATCTTTTAATTAAAAATGTAAAAAAGCGATCAAAAAATATTTTTTTTTCACAAAGATTTAATTCTTCGACAAAAAATTTGAAAAAATCAAAATAAAAGAAAAGAAAAAGTAAATCAATGAAAAAAATCAAATCTTTCATTTTTTTATTTATTAATATAAACTTAATTTTAGTGTAATATAAATTAGTTAAATAGTCATTATTAAAGGAAACAGTATTATTAATTAGTCTAATTTTTTATGAGAAAAAATAAGTGTTGATCAAGTTTTTTTAGATCATATAATCTATTAAAACCTAATATAATTCGACTCATTCATTTCAAAATATACTATTCACAACCCAATCGGATTGGATAATAACATACAAGAAAATATTTTAATTGGGTATGATAAAAATCCAATTAGAACTCTATCACATAAGAAAAAAGGAATAAAATAATGTGAAAGACAAAAAATTTCATATTTATTTTGTAGGGATATGAGGTTGGAAAGAGGTTGGAAAAAGGTTGGTGGGTTTTGCTAGTCAAACACATGAAAATGGAAAAAGGTGGGCAAAGTTTGAAGCTGGGGATTCTCCCAGTTTTGATGGCTGCATTGCTAATTATGGTAATTCCTCTCTATGTTTCATTTCTTTATCTTCTTCTTATGTGGATTTTGACAATGCCATATTATTTAACAATATTTTCTTCTTTATTTTATTCTAAATCACAGCCAGAGAGTGGCCCCATGCACACTTTAATAGTATCCTACAAATTAGAATATGTAATGGTCCTACAATGTTGGTTTTATATCCATTTTTAATAATTCATACCCAATCAAAGGTTCTGGTATTTTAAGAAACAGTTTCCTGAATTTGTAAAACCATGGTCATATTAAGCATGTCTTTCCTCTGATTAATTTAACACTAATCCAGTTTAAGACAAGATATACATGCAAACATTAATTAAGGCAAGACAAAAACTATAAATACCACACTTCTCAAGTCAAATTCTATATGTCCACCAAGCTCAAAATCAAAGCAAATACACTTTGAAATTCTCGTCTTCCATATCTATCATGTTTCCATTGTTATCTCCTACATCTGCAGGTGGAAGATGGGTAGGATTTGTTACTGCTATATGGGTACAGGCAATTAGCGGTAACAATTACACATTTTCCAATTATTCTGATGCTCTAAAATCTCTAATGAATCTTTCACAGTTGCAGCTCAATAATCTGTCTGTAGCTAAAGATGTTGGCAAGGCATTTGGTCTCATCTCTGGCCTTGCTTCGGATCGTTGGTCAACTTCTGTGATTCTCCTTATTGGAGCACTTGAGGGTTTTATTGGTTATGGAGTTCAATGGCTTGTTGTCAGCCGGCGAATCAATCCTCTTCCTTACTGGCAGGTAAGTTGTATCGTACTTTCCCATATATATAATCCTTGTTTATATTTGACAGCAGATTATTAACAGCTTCAAATTCTGAACTCTTGCAATAATTAAGATGCTAAATGTTGCAATAACTTAAAGAAGGTGAAGCACACGTAACGGCTACAGTTTTATGTCGTTGCCAGTACTTATATATTTTGTTTTCTGCTACAGATGTGTATATTTCTGTGCATGGGAGGCAACAGCACTACATGGATGAACACAGCAGTTCTAGTGACTTGTATGCGAAACTTCCCCAAAAATCGAGGTCCTGTCTCCGGAATTCTCAAGGGTTATGTAGGATTAAGCACAGCAATTTTCACAGATATCTGTTCTGCACTTTTCTCTTCCAATCCAGGTGTGTTTCTTCTTGTCCTTGCCATTGTTCCTGCAGTTGTTTGCCTTGCCGCTGCTATCTTTCTCCACGAAGCCCCACCTGCTACGACTCCAGCAGAAGAAAACCAAGAAACTCAATCTCTCAATGTCTTCAATGCCATTGCCGTAACAGCTGCTCTCTATCTCTTGGCATTTGACATTACTGGAAATCATGGCCATTCTCTTTCTCTAGCATTTGCAATAGGGCTGCTCTTCCTTCTTGCCACCCCATTAGTTGTTCCTTTGTACTTTCTTCTCTTCAAGATCAAACCCAATTCGGATATTGAGCAACAAGTTAAAGAACCATTACTTGTTGGTCAAAAAGATACACCAGCCAAGCAAAAGAGTATTAAATTGGAGAATACTGTTAGGATAAAGCAACAGCCTTCAATGGGAGAGAATCATACAATTCTGGAAATGGTAAAAACATTTGATTTCTGGATTCTGTTCCTATCATTTCTCTGTGGTGTGGGCACTGGGATGTGTGTGATGAACAACATGGGGCAGATGGGGCTTGCTCTTGGATGTGTCAATGTATCCATTTTTGTATCACTTACTAGCATTTGGGGATTTTTCGGACGCATATTTTCTGGTCTTGCATCAGAATATTACCTGTGGTATGTTCATCTTCCCTTTCCTTCCTCAGATCAATTTTTTTTTTTTGCTATAGTTTAGGAAATTTATTAGCAACAGATATAAAAACTGTTGATATATTAGCTATATGGTGTCAAATGAGCAACAATTTTAATTTCTGACCAACAAAATGCTCAAACTGTTGTAATAACCTGCAACAGCAAGAGATGTAACTGTACACCATTGTATTAGCTTTATGCCCTCGCATCATTTTTAAGGTAGTGTTTTGCACTTCCCATCTTGTATTGATTATATTATTTGCAGGAAATTTGGGACACCAAGGCCTTTATGGAATGCAGCTTCACAAATTGTAATGGGGATTGGTTTTGTGGTAATGGCACTGGCCTTGCCCGGATCACTATACATTGGTTCAATATTGGTTGGAATTTGCTATGGAGTTCGTCTCACCATAACTGTAGCAGTAGCCTCAGAGTTGTTTGGTCTCAAATATTATGGATTATTATACAATATTCTCATTCTAAATCTTCCTTTGGGTTCCTTCCTCTTCTCTGGCCTGCTTGCTGGTTATCTCTATGATGCTCAAGCAACTAATACAGCTGAAGGTGGTAATGTTTGTGTCGGTCCTCACTGTTATTTTCTTGTCTTTCTCATCATGGCCTTTGCTTGTGCTTTTGGGTTTGGATTGGATTTGCTGTTGGCTATTAGAACAAAGAAAGTCTATGCCAAGATTTATGCAGACAAGAAGTCTAGTAGGCCTATCGTTGCTTGAGGATTTTTTAAAGATTTTGGGCCAATGTTTAAGGCCTAATCTCATGAAGTTAGTTCTGAATATAAGATGCTGAAAATTATTCATTAATTTGTAAATTATTCTAGTTTAAGAAGTTCAATTAACCGCAATTATATTTCAAAAAATGAGAGTTTTTATACATAATTATCTTATATTTGTCTATCTTGTTTGTGCAATGTTATTTTTATAAATATTTGGGAGAATTGCTTTTAATCACAGTAAGACCCATCATGAAGACTCCGTTGTCATGCTACGATGCCAACAAATTATTTGCAAGCAACGGTACGGTGAAAGAGGTTGTTTTGTTTTTTCTTTCTTTTTTTCTTTTTCTTTTTATTTTATTTAAGGAGAATGTACCCAGAAACAGAAAAACAGACAACTTTCCTTGGAGGTTGGAAGCTATGATCAGATTTTGTATATAACAACAATATCAAAGTAGATTAAAAGAAAAACGAGTTACAAAAGTTTAAATTATACAAGAATTTTTTTAACAAGTCGTTCGATCAATTATGTTGGTTTCAATCAGAATGTTTTTCCGGGCACGTAGAGTTTCCTTGTGACAAACATTTGGAGCAGAACTAGCTAGCTCTATATAAATTATTGAAGCAATCCTAACACTCCATCATCCATAGCAGTAATCAATTTCCATCTTCCATGGCATTCACAGCCCAATACCAATCCATCTCTTTAGCAATCATCTTCATTTTGGGAGCTTTGGCTTCTCACGCCATTGCTCGTTCTTTGCAAGATGCATCAATGCAGGCAAAGCATGAAGAATGGATGGCTCGCTATGGGCGAGTCTACAGGGATTCTAATGAGAAGGAGATGCGATACAAGATCTTCAAGGAAAATGTACGCCGCATTGAATCTTTTAACAAAGCTGAAGGCAAATCATATAAGCTAGGCATCAATCATTTTGCAGATCTTACAAATGAGGAATTCAAAACCTCAAGAAACAGATTCAAGGGCCATATGTGCTCCTCACAAGCAGGCCCTTTTAGATATGAAAACCTTACTGCACTACCAACTTCAATGGACTGGAGGAAGAAAGGTGCTGTCACCCCCATCAAGGATCAAGGCCAGTGTGGTAAGTTCCACAACCTTATAACACAACAAACCAGTCATTAGTAATTATATTCTACTTGGCTAATTCGTTAATCGAACTTCTATATACAGGATCCTGCTGGGCATTTTCGGCTGTGGCTGCAGTAGAAGGCATTACTCAGTTAACAACTAGTAAATTGATTTCACTTTCTGAGCAAGAACTGGTTGATTGTGACACTAAGGGAGAGGATCAAGGATGCCAAGGTGGTCTAATGGATGATGCCTTTAAATTCATTCAACAAAATCAAGGCCTCACCACTGAAGCTAACTATCCATATGAGGGAGCAGATGGAACTTGCAACAAAAACAAGGAGACTAACCATGCTGCCAAGATCACTGGATACGAAGATGTGCCAGCGAACAACGAGGCAGCATTGATGAAGGCTGTGTCACAGCAACCAGTTTCTGTTGCAATTGATGCTAGTGGTTTTGAGTTTCAGTTCTATTCAAGTGGAATTTTTACAGGATCTTGTGGCACTGAATTAGATCATGGTGTTGCTGCTGTTGGGTTCGGAAGCAGCAACGGCAAGAACTACTGGCTGGTGAAAAATTCATGGGGCACGCAATGGGGAGAGGAAGGGTACATAAGAATGCAGAAGGATATTGATGCAAAGGAAGGTCTTTGTGGCATTGCAATGCAAGCATCTTATCCCACTGCTTGAACTTCAACATGACAAAAAAGAAAAAAGAAAAAGAAAAAGGAATCTATCTTATTACTATGTATATAATAGCGTGTATGCTTGGTTTTCATAATTATTATGTTATGCTGGTTAAGTGGTTGTCCATAACATTAGAAAGTAGGTGTACAGTCCTTGTATAAGATACAAGTTCGTATATCTGCGATTATTACAAAGTTTGTATTGTTAAATATCTAATGCCACTTTCACCTGCAATCATAAGTTTAAGTTGTCTTTGCAAGATCCTTGATATCATAGAATAGAAAGGAAAAGAGCACTCAGTATTACACAAAAAGGAAGGCAAACAACAACATCATCAACCAAAAAACACTTTTAGCTGGCATTATAAAGCTGAAATTTCAAGTTCATCATTTTCATTTACACCACTTTTTTGTGCCACGAGTGTACATCAATTTGAACGCACAGCAAGTGAGAAACAAACTAATGTTCAATGAATTGATTAATTAATCTAAAGAAGCTAAAACAAATCTGTGGAAAACAAAGGAGAATAAAGATGAGTTGTTTGTATTACTGCTTTGGAAAGTTTACAAAGTATCACAGGTTGATATTTATATGGGACAAATCCTACAAGGATAGTTCTTTTTTTTATACATACAATCTAATTATAATTTTTAAATAATACCCCTGTAATTTGGTAGAACTACTACTCTATTTACAGAAATATTCAAAATTAGTTCATAACGAATCAACCCAAGAATAGAATAATGCAAAAGTAGCTTTCATACTGCATAGGATGATAATGAAATCCATTACTTAGAGGATTGTTGGGCATCCTTTGATGATAACTCCAGGGGCAGTTGGGCAAGAAGCTAATGGGCATCCATCTGAATCGTTACCCCACCAATCAAGGCTAACATGCTGCATCCCCAAACACAAGTACAACAAAACCGCCATGAAGGCCAACCCAGCATCAAGTGCTCCAGACAGCAGATAGTTGTGGCGGCTCCACCACTCTCGATAGTATCTATAAGCAATATAGCCTGAAGCAAATCCAATTAGAATCCAGGTAGTGTAGTTGACAGCAGTAGCTGGCAGCATGTTGAGTGTAGCACCTAAGAGTACTGGCATGGAGATTAATTTAATCCAATCCTTGTCAGGGAAGGCCTTGTGTGCAAGCCAAACAAGGAGAGGAGCTACGGAACCAGCCAAGAAAAACCAGTTGATGGCAGAGTAATGACCTAGATCTCCAAAAATTCTGCGAGGGCCTATAAGACCCCAGATGACAGACGCATCAAAGAACACATGGTCACCTGGACAAGTCCATGGGCTTCCAGCCGGAAGCAATTCCCGGTCACATATGTTTGGGATGGTATCCATAAGCCACCATGCTGTTGTTAAATGTACCATAGCTGATATTATAGTACCAAGCACCTGTTTGGAAAAAAAATCATGAAAAAAAAATAGCAATTCCCACAGATATATGTGAATACATATAACACAGTAATTGTTTTGCTTTCCAGAAATTCAATGATGAAACAAGAGCAATTCTCTATTCTTTTTCTATCTGAAAAAAAAAATGGAAATATAGACTAAATTACCTGAGCCATGAACATGACTCTAGGAGGAATCTTCATATAATGGCCAAGCTTGAAATCTTGCAAAAATGTGATAGCTTGTTTCATGCTGATGTATCCATACACTTTAAAGCATATGTTAGCAACAGGGAATCCTGGGTACAAATACCCAATAATATATTCTGTTATCACATTTAGGCCTGGTGTCTGTTGCCAAAGAAAACCTCGTGTTAGAATAAAACACATAAGAAGATAAATTCCATTCCATTAAATATGCTGGTGACAAATAATCTACATATTTACTTATGGGAAATTTTTTGTCTATAATTTCCCTTTAAAAAATTATAGCTACAATTGATGATAGTGTAAAGGTAGGCAAACTTTGGAGACAACCTAAGTCCACGATGAATCATTTAATCCTTGTTGGGTTTTTGAGAGGAAGAAAACAAAGAACATAAACAAATCTCAAACATAAGAACACAAAAGCAGAACATAATTGATTCATGAAAACAGAGTTTTCTTTATCTTTTTCTTCATTTTCTTACAAAGGTTTCTTACAAATACCTCTCTCTCAAATATGCTCACATACACTCCATTTTACACCCTAACTATTGGGATGCTTATATAGCTGTAAGTAGTAGTCGTGCTTCATCACTCTTCACGTGAGAAGTGTACCATCACATTCAAAAATACTAGAAAGCCATCTGTCCATTTTCCTTCACATGTGGATGTACCATATCCAACTAAAGCCAAGATTTTGTAGGCAGAAAATAGTACATCAAATCCCAAAAGCCTCAACAACTCCAACAATCCTACATAGTGCATATGATTAAAAACTAGGCTTACTTTGTAAAATGGGATAGACACAAGTATTTTACCTGATTTGTTGTAGCAGTGATTACTCCAATAGGAAGGGTGAAAAAGAGGGCAAGACCACAAGCTAGCAAAACTCCCCACCATGGTAATTGGAGTTGATCATTATAGTACTCACATGTAAATATGGTTGCCATTACGTTTAGGAGAAGAATGCTCAAGAACCACCACTCTGGGACTCCCTTATATTTTCTCATGAGTTTCGTGTGAACATCCACTTTCTTCTCTTGAAAGGCAGACTTGCTTAGCTGCCATATATCTCTACAATCCTCGAAAAGACCAGAGTTATATATATATATATATATATATATATATATATATACATACTTCTACAGTGTAAAAACTAAGTATTTTTATTCTGAAGGCTTACCTTCCGTGAAAAAGGAAGACATGAACAATAGTGGCAGTCAGGCAAGCAAAATTGAGACCATAAATCATTGCAAAGTTGGTGCTGAGATAGAGAGGGCCCTGACGCTCATACTCAGCCATGTCAATATGGAATTTCGGGTCTACGATAGCTGAGATGTTGTATCTTTGGCCAGCAGAAATGAACAAGCCATCTGAGAATATGGGAAAATTTTTGGCCTTGTAAATGTTGAGCCAATATGCAACTGGGGTGATGACATACATAATAAGGGCAAAACCAACAGCTACATTAACAGTTGCAAACCATGGACTAACCATGGGACTTCCAAGGTAAGAGGATATACTGGCCCAATCAAATCCAAAAGAACCAATTCCAAGTCCACGGAGACCAGAACCAAGCTGATGGGCAAGAATAGAAGTTGGAAATATCCAGCAGATCCAGGATAGAGAGGTTAACTTTTGAAGGAGGTAGCCTGGAAAGACATAGTAAGCAAAGCTACAAACGAAGGCAACAATGAAGAACTGATTCCGTGTTATTCTTCTCTTATGCCTGTCCTCTTTCTCATTTAATGCCCTGTAGTTTGATAATATATAATCGTCTCAATATGGAATTCATATATAACGACTGCACATGCAAATGGTTGAGCAATTAGGGACAATATATATCTTGATGCAAATAAATAATACTTCAATTGAAATCCATATGATGGGTTGGCTTTAAGTCCACCATAATTTGTTTTATGCATAGTCAAGACGTGACAGAGAAGTCATCATTTACAATCTAGCACATACAAGAAGTAACATATTCAATTCACCAAGTCCGTTACTGCACTTTGTCTCACACACATTCATATGGAATTTATACCTTCATATTGATTATAAGAGAATGATACATTCTAAAGGGTGTATCTGAGTTATCTTATTGTGATGTTCTGTCTCTTAACTCCCATAGAATACTACGCTCAAAACTACTGGGGGATTCTTGTTTCATCAAGTAGGGATGACAATTGGGTATGTTCCAGTGGGGTGGATTTTTTTATCATTTTTCTGCCTCCCCCTGAATTTGAAGACTCCTGTAGCGGAAACGGTTGCCCCACTCTGATATATATAATACTTATTTATATTTTTAACATAATTATTTTTTAAAAAATAAAATATAATACTTATTTAAAAATAAAAAAATTAATATTAAAATAAAATTTTTGTTTAATAAAGTCAGGAGACTTGGGATCCATGTCCCTGCATAGTGTAGGGACGGGAACCAATAATTTTTTGGCGGGTCGGAGACGAGATGAAAGTTACAGAATCGGGGATGGAGACAGTAAAATCCACCCCAAACCCATCCCAGTGCCACTCCTATCATCAAGAATGTACAAGTACAAGTTGGAGATGAAGAGTGAGTCAATAGGGGATTACTAAAAGTTTACAAGCAGCAATTAGGCATGAGGATTATTTTTAATTGAGCTAACATGAGCTGGTCCAGTTGGCACATAAAAATTGTAAAGTTCTTTAAGTTCCTTGTGTGCTTTAAGCCCACCTGTCCATGCAACAAAAATGTGAATTTGGATGGAAGGTTGGGGGCTAGCCCAAGTCATAACCGCGGTTCAACATATTAAAAAACAAAATTATAAACTTTATATATTTTTATGTTTGTTATTTAAATTAAGCAATAAAATCTTTAATTATTGAATGATATATTTTCAGTATACTTGAAGTTTTATGATTTAAAATTAGACTTTATTTCCGTTTTCTAAATTTTGAATTAATAAAAATTTATGATTAGAGTTATTATAAAATACTTTAATCGCATAAAATCATACATTTTTCACAAAAATATTATAACGAATGAAATTGCCAATTTTAGAAAATAATCATAATATATGTTATCATAAATTTTATAGGGCTTTTGGTAGTAAATTACCAAGAGAAAGACCCAACTTTTGAAGGAAAAAAGAGAGAGAGAGAGACCTATCATGTCCTTACCCGGATTAGTAATTGAATATAGCTACTTATCAGGGTCAGCATCGGTTAAATTGGTCGGTTAACTGAATCAAAATTGTTAACCATGATAAAAATATATAAAATTTTAATAACTAATAGCACTAGAAATTTTTTATTAACCGATTTGATTAATTAAAAATTTTCGATCGATTGATTAACTGAAATTCAATTAAAATTTTATCGTTAATTATAACAATTTATTTTAACATTTATTTCGCAATTAATTTATATTAAAGTTTAAAAAATCTAAAAATTAATACAATTCAACACAAATAATCTAAAAATTACAACAAGAACTAAACATAAAAAATTACAATTAAATTTTAAAAAATTTAACAATTCTAAAAAAATTGGTTATTTCCGTTATTTTTTTTATTAACTGAAAAAATTAACTGAATCAAATATTCTTAATTTTCTAAACTATTTACCACAATGAAATCTCATCAATTAAATCATTCAATTCATCAAATTATATGAGTTAAATTCAATTTTAACATAATCCTCGCTCACCAATCACCCCTATAGTTATCAGGTAATTGGAAAATGGATAAATGCTATTAACACTTTTTTATTCACTTGCTAACATACATTTTAAATAAATAAAAAAAGTCTATTTTTTTTATAAATTACTAACTTTTATTATAAAAAAAAGTCACATTTTTATTTATGTATATTAGAATGGTATAACGGAAAGTGAAAGCAACGTTTCCCTTAGAAAAGTATCTTATGGGATCTTTGACAAGAGAGAAAAGAATATGAATTATGATCAAACGACAACCGAATTGAAAATCATTGAAAACGACACTTTTTCCTTTCCCACGTCATTATTGGTTGGCTAAAAACTAACTACTTTTTAAACAGTTCGCATGTGACCAATGAAAAATTTCACCCAAACTTGTTGTCACACCAATGATAGATTAAAACATGACTTTTTTATAAATCACACCAATGATAGATTAAAACAGTTATTAATATATATATATATATATATATAAGTAATTTTCCGGAAATATGATAGGAAAAGGTTAAATTATTTTATTATCAGCTTATTGAGTTGATGAATCATCATCAAGTATTGTATTTTTTTTCAATCAAATATTGTAGGTCAAATCTAACAGTGAAACAGAATTACCTGAATAGAGAAACCTGCACCAGATTCTGCGGCCACCACATAGTAGCAGGCTCCACCAGGTACCGCCGGAAAACTCCAGCCCACCCGAATCCCAAAACCTGCGTGGTTATAACGACAAGAAAAGCTACGAAAAACGTTAACTGCTTCTTGTAGAAGATCTTGATGGCGCTAACGATGTGAATCGCATAGACGTTACCAGCTCCGGAATTAGCAAATATCGTGATAAGCACATGCTCCTTCACATTAAACGGCCCTGGATTTAGGGAAAACTCCCACTTTTTGCCCTTGAAGAAGATCCTATCGGTGATTTTGGAGGCCATTAGATGACCGAGAGGAACCACCGCAATCTGAGCGGAGATGGAAGTGATGGTGAGAGGTTCCCGGCGGTACCAGAAGAACTGGTTGAGGAAAGAGAGGAAGATACAGGCGACAGTGCCCAAAGTCCACATACGGAAGGTAACAGTCGGAAGAGTGGGATCGTCGGTGGTAGGGACAGTGAGCGCCACTTGCTCGATCGGAGAATTCTCGTCGTCAACGCTAAGTGCCGAAGAGGAGGCATAAGCAGAATCAAATTTGGATGCATTTCTCCTGTTAACTGTAGTGTTTGAAGAGGAGGAAAGTGAGGAAAAATTAGAAAGAAGAAGGAAGAGACGAAGAGAAGTGGGAAATGATTCTTACTGAGAGGAGCAGTGATGTCTCGTGTCGCCATAATCTCTCTGGCGCTTCTCCGTTGTAAAAGTTCAGTCGATTTAAATTTAAAAATGTGGATTATTAATGGACTGATTCGATACTAAAAATCTTTGACGCGTATAAATATGTATCTCTTTTTTTAAAAAAAAAAAACACACTCCTTTTCTTTATTTAATTAATAAAAAATTCAATAATCTCATATAAAAAAATAAAAAGAAAATATATATTATTCACTTATAGTGGCAGTTTGATTTTGAGGATATTTGGGGTGTAAAAATAATAATTTTAAATTTTTTTAATTTAAATGACTAATTTTTTATAATTTTTTTAAATTTATTTCTTTATATAATTTTTAAAACTAAAAAATATTAAAAATAAAATTTTCATAAAAATATGCCAAATGTAACGGTAAAGATTGAGTGTTGAGAGTCACGATATATTTGAAATTGCTCTTGATATTTAAAAATATATTTAAAATTTTTTTATTTAATTAACTGATTTTTAAAATATATTTCTGATATATATATATTTTTTAAAACAGTTTTTAAAACTAAAAAAATTCAAAATAAAAAAATTCAAAAAGTATTTTTTTCAACAAATCCTTAGTATTAATGTTTAACTGTTAATTTTCAGTTTTAATTCTTTTTAAAATAGAATTTGAAAATGAGTTACTAAATATTCAAAATTTTTATTTGTTAGAAGCTAAGAACTCAAATAAGCGGTTCTAATATTATTAGTCAACTTTTAAATTTTAAATTTACTTTTTTGAAAAAAAATAAATTATTAAGTTACCGTTGAAAATACGGCACGTAATAAACCAAATACATTTATCTTCATTGGATATATTTGTCCGGTGAAGAAAATGCATTTGGTCAATAATAGGGGCTAGGTACATTTTCTAAAAGAATAAAATTTAAAATTATTATCTTGAACCCACTGGCAGGATAGCAATTTTCTAATTATAAAACAAATCTAATTAGGAGTGTTAATACATAAATTTCTACCGCTAATAATTTTTACTTTGCCTAACACGCAATTATAATTTTTCTTTTTTAAGTGTTTACTTTTTTTGGCCCTACAATTCATCATTTTACCATATCATACCTCATTTGATTTAAAATATATCAAATTTCAGTAGATTAATTATATCACATCTAATCCAAATATATTAATACTCTCGACTCTAACATTCATAGTCTGATGGAGCAACTGAACACATTCATCAATTAAGTTAGAAAATCTACTAACCCCAGCATCCTACCCACTAATCTAATTAGAAACAGATAAAGAAAGTGTTTAAAATTACTGTTAAGTGACCAAAAGACAGGTTTAAAATTTTTTTTATTTAATTGACTGATTTTTTTAATTTTTTATAAACTGTTTTTTTTTTCAAATCTATTTATAAAAAAATAATCTATTTACCTACTTCTCTTTAAAATCAATTTTTAAAATTCAAAAAATTTAAAAACACAAAATTTCCTCGTCAAAGTATCCAATTCATTGTTTGGAACTCCTTATGGACGAAGATTGGTATGTTTTTCATAGCATAGGAATAGGACCGAGTAATGCCATCCCCTGTCTGGGACGTGAAAAATATATATGTTATGTATTTTAAATAATAATAAATAAAAATTATGCCATTGCATAAAATATATATATATCTGTGTGTGTGAAAAAAAAATGTAAAATTTTTCACGCTTTTTGGGTCAATTGGCTAAACCAGGAACGGTACTTCAACTTCAAATACCTTAATAGGTAACAACAAAAATAACATTAGATAGAAATTAGCAAATTCATCTTCTAGGAATTACCTGCCTCAACTAAGTAACAGATTTTGTGAACTTCGCAACAAAAAGTCCACTGGTTTGTGAGGTCATAGGATCAAAGCGCAAGGTTTTGGCTATCCTCCCACTTTTACATGGCCAATCTTTGGCAGCATCCATCTCCTGCAACTCTGCACACGAAAGCATCAATTCATGGAAATACTACAAGACAGAATCAATAGATATGTCCCTTTTTCTTGCAATAAAAATAAAAAAAATAAAACTCGAAAGGTGAACAATGGCTTAGACATAATGAATGCAGATGCATATGTGTTCTTCATGTGAGTGCTACGAGATCAATAAGTTAGTAAATTTTCTGAAAGAATCTTAAGAAATTACAAAGATCAACAAATTGATACTAGGGTCATGATTAATCATCTCCAAAGAACAGAGAACTCCTTGAGAAACTTCTCTACCACATCTTCATTCTGAGCAACTGTCAAACTGAAAATAAAAAAACAAGTTTAGATAAACTGATTATTACATTTGGTATTCCAGGATAGGGGGTTTGCTGATTGAACACACCTGCAAGTTCTGTAGACAAGCAAACCACCAGTTCTTAGAAGCTTAAAACCATTTGTCAGAAGTTTTAACTGCAAGAAAAAGGTAAATCACCACACTTTGAACAGAAAGTATAAAGCAAAAGCTCAAAACTAAGAAGCAGTGGAAAGAGCAAAAATGGAACGCTCCAATAACAGTACAGCATAACCTTTAGCACAAAGATGCACAGAAAAGAACAGCAATCAAATGTTCTAAAAACAGTTTTGGCTTAGGTGTTAAAACTTACAGTTTTTTTAACCATAAAGATCATAAACGATTGATGAATCTTTCAGTGAACTAGCCATTACACGATAGACAAATCCCCATTAAATTAACTAGTTACCACTTACTATATGAGCGTCGACATTATATAAATTCTTTTTCAATTGTCAATATCTTTTAAGAAACTAGAAGTAATTTTGCTGTATATGTATTCATTCAAACAAAAAATATAAAAACAAGCTCAAGTATTTTAATACATCTTGATAAAATAAACATCATATGCTAATCATCAGTAAGAATTAAGCACAAAACATATGAAAAATGGGTAGTATATGACAAAATGATGAAACAAGTACCTGAAGTGTGGTCAAACTATCAGTTCTCTCTGCATTTAATACACGCTGTTGGAGAGTTTCCCAGCCCCAGTGTTCAAATTTTTGAATATGTTTAATTGACCCATCATGGGTGCACTCTGCATCTACAAGAAGCTGTATATAATTTCAACCAGTCATTAGCTGTATAATTTAGCAATATGGATACAAAAACTGTTAGTAACAGGGAAATGCAAAAGCATCCTGGCTATGTCATAACTTACCTTATCATAGCCACTGCTTAAAACTTCATTACTACACACAGTCTGATATAATTCCCTTTTGCTAAGCCCAACTACTCCAGAATCATGACCATAAAAAATTAGTTCAGGATGATCACTTTTTTCTGCCAACATTGAAGTAGAATTTTCCCTTGCTTTAGCAGCTCTTTTCCTGTCTTTCCATAATCTCCTAGAAGTCCACTCCCTAAATGTGTCATCCTTTTCTTTACATGCAGATTCACCTGTTTAATATCGGACAGAAGGATAACACATCAAAACAAGATAACAACTTCAACCAGTTTTCAAAAAGTCAAGGTGATTAAATTTGAAGCTTAATCTAAATGTACAAATATACTATCCAAGGTGTTTACATGAATTAGAATCTAAATGTTTCCTCACAGGAACAAGAGAAAATGATGTTCCATCAGCAACAAACAGTCTGCACCTATCATCCAGTGCATATTTCTGTAGCATTGTTCTACAAGCTGCTAGGCGATGTCTTGCCATATCAACCCCTGTTACAGATCCTGAATCACCAAGAAGGACCGAAATCATGCAATGTTTAGCACCTGAGGATAAAGGATAAACAATAACAAAGCTTGATGAGCATTTTATAAGATAATATGGTGTATATGACCATTATAATTACCCTTCAATAAGTCACGATCTAGAAAACTAGCTCAGAGACAATTTAGTAAAACTTTCCCCTTACAACTATAGATGTTCTGAATAAGCCAATCCTCTTCTTATTTTGATGGAGATACATATTTAACATAATTATGATCATTTTAAAACTAGTAGAGAAGTATTATTCAAACTTTACATCCCTCTTAAGTACTCCTAAGCCCTTTAAATTTTTGAAATTCAGTGATTGTTTGCTCAGGTACACTTATAACCATACTTTTACAATCCAGTTGCTTGATTCTAGGTCAAAACAAAGGCAACTTAGTATATTCATATTCATTCAAGAAAAAAAAAACACCAAGCACTAGTATTAGGGAAAACAAAGGTGATGCCCAATCAGCGCTTGTGTATGATTCAGTATAAGAGTGATCTTCTGCATAGATGGACAAATTAAAGGAATTCATTTAATACTGAAGTTGGGATTTGTCAAAGTGCTCATTCTTTCTAAAGCTCAAATCAATAATGAGTTATGGTTAACTCTGCCAGATTAATTAAAACAAAAAGGGCAAAAGATAATTACCAGGAGCAGCACAGAGATCAAGGACATGATCTCCAGCTGATATATTCAATGCCAAAACAGCAGCCCCTGAAGCTGCATCAATTCCATATATCTGAGTGACCATAAAAATGTAAATTATAAACATGGACCTAATATTACAATAAACTAAAACCCTAATAAGAACAATCCAATTAAGTACCGACTTTTGAAGCACAACTTCATAATAATTTCAGTAAGCAAACAATAAAAGCAGTCAAATTTCTATGTGACTTTTAAAGTTCTCCCATATCACCAAACTATATATATGTTATGTATTTTGTACCCTTCCTTCTCTGCAAGCCCTTGAGTTAGCAATCTGAATTTGAGGTGGAAAAGAAAAGAAACCAGGCAACCAACCCACTCTCTCAAGTTTACACTTGATCTCTGCCTTAATATCTTCAAGCTCATCTTCACTCCCAGGCTTCAACCTTTCTCAAAAACACAAATTTAAGAAGTAAAATTAGCAAAAGATCAAGACTTTCTCGATTCGAAGAGCAAGCATCAAGAAAATTGAAAAACAGAATTATACAAATTGAGCATAAGTTACAGATATCAGATCTGGGCATCTTGCAGAACTTTTTCCAAATAAAATTATATTGAATTTGGTACCTTATATAGCGAGGAATTGTATCACCGGCAGTATAAATTAAAGGGTCAAGCCCATTTTGTTGAAGGAAGTCGAGGAATGCTTCTGGCAACGGTAACTTTGAAGTTTGTTCCATCTAACACGACCCTCCCCTCCGCAGTGTTAAGTTCCTGACCGATTGTGTCGATCACCGGAGCTCTAAATACACTGAAGATTGGAGAAGCGCAACATTTAAACGACATGAAGTTTCTGCCAGAGCACAACACGGCGCAAAGGAGTCAGCTACTATCCAAACAACGACATGTAGTTGATAGCGGTACTTCCACCAGACAAAACGCACCGTTTTCTTGTTGAACCGTTTCCTCAAGAATACCATAAATTCCCACTCTGAACTACTCGTCCGAAATCCTATTTCTATGGCTGAATTCGAATAAACGAGAGCAGATTTTTTTTAAAAAAAAATCTTAACAAAAATTTAAGAAAAAAGAGGCGAATGCAAGAGATGAGAGAAAAAGGACTGTTTCGATGTATAATGCTGTTTCTTTGCTACTTTATTCGATTGATTTCAGCTACAGTGGTTCTAAAACCCTTATTATTTTCCTTCCCAGACCTTCCTGCCAAATTCGGTAACTTTCTTTTAATTTCATTGCATTTTTGCTTTTACTTTATCCATTCTTTTTTCTTTTTTTTTTTTCTTTTTTGATTTTATTTGATTTTATTTCAATTTTCAGCTGCTGGCCTCAATTACTCTGCTAGATGCGGAGCTTTGCATTTGGCAAATCCTATGGACGCTTGTTCTTCGCTCCGCAATCGCATTTCATCGAATGGAAATGAGCAAGCAAGATTCGTTTTGATTGAAAGAGGTGAATGTCCTTTCGAGAATAAAGTTCGAAATGCTCAGAATGCTGGATTTCGTGCTGCCATTGTCTATGATAATAGAGATATGGGCAATTTGATTTACAGTAAGTTTGCAATCTTCTAAATGTAAATTTTAGGCTATCTTAATGGATATTATGTGTAAATATTGAATGTAAATAGTTTATTCTATTTGCTCCTTTGTTAAAGAAGCGAGATTAATTCTTGCTTTTTTGGTTATTTATGAGGAATATGCTATTTCCTGCTTGCAGTGATGATGAAACCTGAGGGCATCAAGGTACCTGCCATTTTTGTTTCGAAGATGGCTGGTGAAATTTTGAAGGAACATGCTCGGGGGAAGGAAGGCGAATGTTGCATTTACTCGTCTCATTTTGAAATTGAGAGACCATGGACTGTTTTAGCAATATCATTTCTTTCTCTTCTTGTTATTTTAGCTTTCCTCTTGATGGCCTTTGTCTTGCCCAGACATTGCTTTCATTCGCAGCAAATGAATTTGCACCGCAAATGTGTAGACCTGCGAATGTTGGAAGGGCTTCCACGCTTCACTTTCCACTCTGCTCATTTGAATCTCAGCCATAGTGGAGAAACTTGTGCGATTTGCATTGAGGATTACAGAGATGGGGAAATCCTTAAAGTTCTCCCTTGCCAACATGGTAGGATTTCATTGTTTTGTTATCATCAACACCTGTAAACTTGTTCTAAGACTATTATATTAAGCTATGAATCACTTTGCTATCTGCATCCCTCTTCTCCTCAGCATATAAAATTGCAAAGTTACAGGTCAATAATGATGTTCATTTGTTACTAGCAGAATTTCATTCGAGCTGTGCGGACTCATGGCTGACTAAGTGGGGAACATTCTGCCCAGTCTGCAAATTTGACATGAAAGCCAAATTTGTATTTCCTGAGGTGAGTGCACAAAAAGATCATCGTTAGATTTTGGTGTGCCATGGCGGAATTATTTGTTTATTTATTTTTGCGGTTGGGGGGTGTTGAATATTTCTTTGATTGGGGTTATTTGTTGTTATGTTGGCACATCTTCTCTTGTGCATGGATCTTGATGTATGGCCAATCTTAGCTGTTTATACGGTCATGATTTCCAGGACTCACACACGGAATCTTATTCTTTTCAAAATCATGTACCCAATTGCAAAACCAAGAGTACAGAAACTAACTACCAGTTAAGCAATACATAAGTTATCTTATTTGCTTAAATTGATGTCATTTGCCGAACTTTTTTTTCGTGACATTAACCTGTAGACAAGGAGGAATATTCCTCAATCTGTAAGTCAAAGCTGTCTGATCCGACCTATGTTTTAGTTGTTTCAGTTCAAACTGTAAAGCTTTGTTTATGTGGTGTTTCCTTGAACACATATGCAAAAAGTCTAACACCTGTGGAAGAAGCCACTTATACTCTTTGCTTCAACTTCTCACATGTTGGGTAAGGCTAGAAAAAGATATCGTAAGGGCAATGTATTGTCTGGAGATGAGGAACTGAGAATTGATTTACCTATATAGCAAAAACCAAGGTCATTTTATGGTTACTTCACTGATTGACTAAAATACTCTTGTCCAGAAAAGTTGTTGTCCATTAGTGCATAGGGGGTAATATTAGGTATTTATAAAGGGCCAAAGGAGACAGTAGACAGTAGATATGAATTTTTCTAGTTGTACCAGCTAAACAATGTAAGATTTGCCTATATGTCTCTGCTTTCAGACAGAATTATTTACCATTAAGCAATATTATGCTTATTCTTGTTGAATGCTTTTTATCTTCTTGTCATAGGTCTAGAGGAAACCTGGATTCAGATGTTAAAGAATGCAGCAGATGGTTTAACTAGCTTTTTATCAGGTAAGCTGTATATCATTCCTTTGAAATGAATTCTAACCTCAACATAGCAGATCAGCTAATTAATCGTTTGATGTAATAGACAAATAATTGAAAAAAAAAATAGCTGGGAAATTTTATGGAGAGAAAGATGGAGAGAGCTTGAACTCTTCTAAATATCTGTCAAGGTGTGGTAATATTAGCATATTATCAATGCTTTGATCACAAGGCATACTTCAAATTGATTAGCATCTAAAATTGATATCTCGGTATTATATTTTAATACAAAAAGGCAGAGCTTTTGACCTTCGATTCATTAGCAGTTCAGATCTAACTCTTTTCTCTATGTTTCTGATTTGTATTGCAGTCCTTTTGCTTATCAGGGTTGTCCAATTTGAACAGCTATTTAAAATTTTCTTTGATCCCCATGCCTCTATTGCAATGCTGCTACCACAGTGCCTGTCGATATTAATAAGAAACTTAGTTTAGAAGCAGTTCCAAGAAAGCTTCTCTCCACTGCTTCAAGTCAAGGCCAGGTGCGTCTCTTTGTCATATCCTAGATTTAAAGAAAAGTGGCTGATAGTGTTTAACCACGTCTTCTCTTTATTGATGGTTCGTCTGGCTTGGTCCAGAATTGTGATTTTAACATAGGTATGCTTGATTTATTTATCTTTGTTTTCCATTTTCAGTTTGAACCTAAATCAAATCAATTTTTTTCCTATCTTTTTTCAACTGTGATGGTGTTTATGATTTTAAAATAAATTTATCTTCAAACTAAAATATGGAGAATTTCTTTTTAGTTTTTTACTTAAATTTATTGTATTCATGTTAAATTCTACTCAGCAAGGGAAAAGGGAAAAGGAAAGTGAAGAACTTACGAAAGAATCCAAAATGTGACGTTGCATCTTTTCGAAAATTTTTTTTCCTTCTTTCCTGAAAAAAATGGTCACTAAAAATCACTTACATTGCAATTAGCGCAGTGTCCTCTGTCCAGTAATTTTCAGTGCTCACGTCTATAACCTTTTATGTAAGCTTTAGGAAAAAACTGGCTATAAAAGTTAAAGTTCAAGGTCGGGTAGCAGAAACGCGCCAGATCATTCCAATTAAATTAGCATAATCTTAGCGTTTGTATTACATGCTTGAACTCAAAATATTGAAGGATAATATATTCAAAATGAATAAAAATATTGGGAAAAAAAAAAGTAAGATTGAGGGAGTAAAAGTAGTATAAAAAAGAATAATAATATACTAAAATCGTAACTAAAGAGAGTAAGAATGTGTTGTAAATAAGCAATTAAATATTGAAGATACAAATACAATTAACACTTGGGATAGTATTTATTAGGCTCAAATCTTATGCAGTCTCTTACAATTGCCAGGAGTTGTTAATTTATCCCATATATTTATTTTTGGTATTTATAAATATCTATATTTAAATGCACATATTCATCACTTTTTTTAATATTTAAAGGCTTTTATTCATTTTGTTTACTATTTAAATATTTTTATTACAATATAAACTTAAATATGATGTGCTTGTTTTTTTTAAGCAAATAAAGATAGTATATTAACCAGAAGCATCGACATTAGTTTGCAATCTGCTCCTATTAAAGTCAGAAGCAAAATGCCAGAAAGTTGTACTAGCATGAAAACAAGCTGCCTTAGCTAACAGATTGGAAGCCTCGTTAGCCTGTCGCCTAACAAAACAGTTGAAAAACCATTACAATGCTGGAAAAGAGAAAGACAATCAGACAACACACCATCAAACTCTCAGTTGAATCAGCTTTTCCGCTTTGAAGAAAGAGTTGACCACAGCTTTGGCAGATTCATATCAGAGTAAAAAAGTTCAAAAATATAATATATCGGATATTTATAAGATTTAAAAATAAGTGCAAGAAATCAAAGATCATATTGGCAAATGGTGTCAATTAAAGAAGATGAGATAAAGGGTAGTTTGGTATTGCATTTGTAAAAAAATATATATTTGGATAATTTTTTTATTTTAAAATTTTTTTAGTTTTGAAAATATTTTTAGAGATAAGTAGGTAAATAAATATTTTTTTCAGAAACATGTTTGAGAAAAATAGTTTATAAAAAATCAATTAATTAAATCAAAAAATTTATAAACTTGATTTTTGAATATCCAACAGCAATTCCAAATATCCCATAATTAAATTATTTAATGAGCAAAGTTAATAGGATGGATTGTGATTAAAGTCATTTTCTTTTTTTTTTAAATAATTTCATCTCATCATATTATTGAAATCCATTAATATGGATGATAATTTGGATTTGATCTGCGTTGTCCTGCTTCGTCCCCACTTCAAAAATGACGAATTTTTTATATTTTTTTCCTCGTTCTAATTTTGAAATTTTTTTTTAGGGACACCCGAATTATATATATATATATATATATATATATATTTTAAAGTAAAAAATATTTTTTTATTTAAAATTTAAATATTTAACTAATTAATTAAAATAAAAAATATTTTTAATATTAAATAAAAAAATTTAATAAAATTTGAGAGATTAGGACAGAGCCGAAAATTTTCATTCTCATGTGATGTGAGGATAGAGATCCTAAAATTTTTTCCGGCCAAGATCTGAGCAAAATCGGAAGAATGGGACAGGATTTTGGAGACGGAGATGGAAAATTCTGCCATGAACCAACTCCAGTGTCATTCCTATTCATTGATGGGACAGTTAAGAGTATTTAATGTCATACCAATCTTCCCATTGTATATAAAAAGAAACAAACAAAACTAATGGGTTGGGTGGTGCGTAAAACAGCAGCTGCTGCTGTGTTTAATTGGCCCACTTTCACAAATCAACAGCTGGTATTTCAGGCAAACCAGTATTCAGCAACCAGACTCGAAGAAGAGGCATCAAGTCAACGTTTTCAACTAGTCTTATTACTATAAAATATTCACCATCATGGGCTCTTTGGATAATATGTGCCTGTCAATTCCTCTTTATTACAACACAAGACACAAAACCCAAGTTTATTTTTAAGGTTTATTTGATATGGGTTTTTCTTCAGGTTTGATCTCTTGTGGGTTATTGCTTCTCTTTCTTATATGTTATACCTCAGGATCAGAAGTGGTCACTGTTGATGTTAAGGCAGCGAAGAATTTGATTGAATCTGGCTATATTTATCTCGATGTTAGGTACTCTTCAGCATTATTTTAATATTTTTAATTTCAGTTTCTTGAAATTAAATTCTTAATTTCTTAATTCTCAGGACCGACGAAGAGTTCAAAAAAGGACATGTACATGCTGACAAGATCAAGATATTCAACATTCCTTGCATGTTCAACACATCAGAAGGTACAAATTTTAGATACTAATAATAATAACTACAGAAATTAACGTCCTTCATGTGTTTTAAGAAATAAATAAAAATTAATATGATCTTGGGCTCCAGGTTGGGTGAAAAATCCTGAATTCTTGAAGGAAGTTTCAGCGGTTTGCAAGGAGGAAGATAAGATTGTTGTGGTAAATATTTTTCAAGCTCAACTCAATTCAATATTAACTTCCTCATTAAAATTATAAATGGTGATCAGAAATTGATGACCTTTTGCTAAAGCATACAGCAAAGGGCATCAATCTTTTCTTTATCCAGTTTCAAGAATTACACCCTTTTATGATAAGGTTGTGTTATATGTGCATTAAAAGATCAACAATTTAAAAAATGACTACATAGTCTTATGGTATCTAATTATTCTTTTTTCTGTAAAGGGCTGTCAAAGTGGAGGTAGATCCCTCTATGCCACTGCTGCTATGCTTGCTGCTGTAAGTTCACATAAATTATATTTACCAAAATTTCTTTTTGGTTAATATTTTGTGCTAATTATTAGTATGTCATAAATACTTGTCTACTTTCAAGGTATCACCTGCTTGCCCTGCATTGAGTTTGTATTTGGGTGTCTTATCATAAGAATATCCTAGTTCATTCTTAAGTTACAGGAATTGAATGCATATTTTAAATCCATTGTCATAGTTATTATTTATTATTTTTTTAATGATTGGAGAGAGTGAGAGATAATAACTAAGAAACTAACTTGTTTGAGGATGAAATGACAGGGTTTCAAGGATGTGTGCAATATGGGAGGAGGTTATCTTTCTTGGGTGCAAAATGAGTTTCAATTGAAGATTGAAGAGGAGCCCAAAAATGAGCTTTGATTTGTAAAATAAATATAAAATTAATAATTATCATAGCTATTTTTTTATGTGATTTTACCAATGCTATTTCCACTTATGTATTTATACAAGGACAAAATTTCTGTATCTAATTATATATATTTACGAATCCTCCATTGCATATATTTGGCCAAAATAAGTTATAAATTATATTTAACATTGGGATTAATTATACCTGCCATCACTGAATTTTCACCTAATTGATATACAATCATGAAAGAAAAAAAATTTAACCCAAAAATATCAGAACTTAGTGTATAATTTTTTGTTGGTTTTTGATGAGTCAAAACTTGAAAAAGTGAACTGGAATGACAGCTGGTAATGGAGCTTGCTAGAATATATTAACCTAACATGATATGATGTCATTTTTCCGAGTTTTAAAAATTACTTTAGTATATAATTTTTAAAAGTTATGATATTTTTAGGTTAAAAAATTTTCTTTATCTGATTATATAGCAACTTTGCAATTAAACTTTTAATATTGTAAATGTCAATACTTCTTATGTCCAATTGTATCACCAAATCTGAATGGTCATTATGAATGGAAAAGAGAGAGAGAATATTGATGAGTCAAATTGGTGGATGTTGCATCTGCCCTATGCTAGTGTTTTCATTGCCAACATTATCATGTACTAAATATTATAATTTAGGATTTGTTATACATCTCTTATTTTCTATATGCATGATAATACAAATAACTTGAAAGATTGATACAACTAGTTGTATCAATCTTAGTTATATCAATATCAACTTCATCTAATTATTTGAATTTTTAAAACATAAAAAACTTCATCTAATCTTTAATCAATATATTTTTTTAAAATAGCAAAATTATATTAAAGAATCGATGAAATACACAAGTAAAATCAAATGAGATCACTAACCCAAGTCAATGGGCCCTCCCCATAGAATTCGAATGAAGACCTCTTGGAAGTTCTTTAAAGACAATGATACTAGAAAGAAAACCAGGACAAGATGACCAACAATGAAGGCTAGCATAAAAAAATAGCAAGTTTAGCAACTGTACGAGCTGCCATATTCGCTTGCCCTTTAATCCATGAGTAGGATAAATAACGAACTTGACTACCAAATCTCAAACAATCAAATATAACACTGCCAAAAACAAAAAGAAAAGAGCATAATAAACTTCTTGGTTATCAATTTTCAAATCCACCCCAGAAATATTGTTGTTAAGATTAAGCCAAGATAAAGCTTCCCTAAAATCAATAGCTTCTGCAATTCTAGGCTGCATAATGCCATCAACATAACCCGAAACAGCCTTGACAAACATGGCCATCACGCAAAACTTGTCCCATACCTATCTTAATATCGCGGTGAAATGAGGAAGCATCCACACTTCACATGATATTTTACAGCCCCTTAACATGATTGGACGAGGCTTGTAAGTTGGGATGCTGTAGTCTAATCTTATGACATCTTTAACATGATTCTATTACTCAATTATACTTAATTTTCATGCTTTCAAGTTACTCACATAAAGCCTGGATTGTTTTGTCATTTTGCCTTTCATATTTTAACTTTGATGAATCGCATTACAGGCTTTTTTAAATTTTCACACATTCATAACCCTAAACGAAGAAAGAATAGAATATAAATTGGTTTTAAACTTGAATACAGGAATAATAATAATAAGCATCTGATTTCCTTTTTTTTAAAAAAAAAAGAAAAAGAAAAAGCAACTGATCTAATTTATTTAATGCAGTTAATAGTAATATCTGTTAACTACAATGCCTTGTGTTATTTTTAGTGTCATTATATAGGTGTGCTTGCTGCTGGGGCTCTGCATTAGATAATGAGAAGATATATGATGATCTGAATAGCCCAAATCTAATTGTGGGTTTTGATTTAGGAACCGATCGATGAATTTCGAGAGGTACCGCAATATGAATATCTGAATAATCGGTTCAATATGAATATTGGGTTAGTAGGAACATGGTTGTGTGTTTTTGCTAATCATTTGGATGTGGGTATTGATGTCTGGGTGATGAAAGAATATAGAGTTAAGGAATCTTTCGACTAGGCTGTTTTATGTTCCACCAATGTTTTGCTTTGTGAATCTATTAGACCTTTGGGGTTTTGGAAGATGGGATCAGAGATTTTGTTGGAATTGAATAAAAAAAGACTTCGTTTGGTATGATCTGAAGGAGAGAATGGGAATTCGAAAGTATCATTTATTTGAGATCCTTTGTTTATGGAGGAACGGATGATAAGCATCGACAACCAAAAAGGCCTTGAATGGATAAAAAGCAGCCCACTGCAACAAAAGAGAAAAAGAATAGGGTTATTATATGATAGATTTTTATCCAACCTTTCCTTATAGATGTCATTAATTCACAAAATGTCTGAAATTATATTTTAGTAAACTAATAAATATAAAATAAATTTATCAGTTATAATTTAGAAGTTCATACTTATAAGTTTATTATTTATAACTTATATATTTATTATTTTAAATTTATAAATTCATCATTTTGGACTTAAAGATTTATTATTTTGAAATTCATTATTTAAAAGTTACAAGTTTAATGTTTATAAACTACATGTTCATTGTTTAGAATTTGCAGTTTTATTGTTTAGAAACTATAAATTTATCATTCAGAACTTATAGATTCATCGTTTATAACTTGTAATCTCATTATATTTATCATTAACAACTTGTTAAACTTACAAATTCATCGTTTTGAAGTTTATTATTTAAAAGTTACAGATTCATCATTTATAAAATACAAGTTCATCATTTACAACTTATAAGTTTATCGTTTTGAACTTATAGGTTCATTTTGAAGTTATACATTCATCGTTTAGAATTTACAGATTCATCGTTTAGATTTTACAGGTTCATCATTTATATTTTGTATATTCATCACTTATATATTCATCGTTTACAACTTATATATTTATCTTTTTGAAACTACATATTCATTATTTTAAACTACAAGTTAATCACTTACAGATTCATCATGTTATATCTTATAGGTTTATCACTTGCAGATTTATTATTTTTATTAAATTTATCATTTTCAACTTTCAGAAACTCGATTTTTTCTCTTTATATTACTCGTTTTTAGTTCAAATATCTTCATTTTTAAATTTTTTTCTTTCACAAAAAAAATCAAAATTAAATATTTTTATTTCAAACAATAATAACAATCATTACAATATTCAAAAATACTAAAAATAAAATCAAATATGCAAATTAAAAAAATTATCTCTCTAAAAATAAAATTAAAATATACATAATTTTTTTTCTATATTTGTGAATAAGCAAAAGAATAAGAACAATACACTAAAGAATAAGAAGAATATAGTGAATACATAGTTAAAAAACAATTTTGTACCAATTAATAATATATAAAATACTATGCATTCGAGTTCATGATATAAATTACGAAAAGAATACTAGGAAGTAGAAGTAATGTTCTCAATTTGTTGAGTTTCTTTAATAGCACTACACATAAGACTGTAAACGAATCGAACCGAACCGAATATTGGTGAACTTGAACTCGATTCGTTTAAGTTTATTATAAGATTGAGTTCGATTCGAACTTTTATACTTGAACTCTAGCTCGGTTTAGTTGAAAATTATCAATTTCATAAGCGGTTCGAGCTTTGCTTGTAAAAATTTTATTTATTATACTTAATAAATTTAGTTTGAATTCGACTCATTAACTAATAATAACAAGAACTCAATAACAAAATATAACATAAACGAGTCATAAACGAATATATTCGTGACTTTTTAAATGAATACGCTCGTAAATTTTTAAATAAATATATTTGTAAGCTTTTAAATTTTTAAATGAATATATTCGCGAACTAATAAACTAAATAACATTAAATTCGAGCTCGAAATGATTTGAACTGACATTGACTAAACAATTTTGAACAATTTTTTTTTGAAATTGAAATTCGAATAGTTTTGAATTCATTTATAGCCCCTACACACGATATTTCACATATGTATCATGATGTTTTAACAAATAGTTTATACTTGGAAGATTGATACAACTCACTTCAAAGACTAAGTCTTGAATGCTTCGGGCCACCTGCAAAACCAACTAACTATCATACGGTAAATATATTTTATTTTTATCATTAAAATATCAAAATATAACTTGGTCATGCCTAGATTACCTTCTAGTCTAATGGTTAGTTTTCATGGAAAGGGACAAATAAGCCTAGGTTCTAACTTCATCCTATAATTTCTTTATCGCCGATAATGACAATTTTTTTTAGCTGTTATAGGTAGACCACATCTCTCCTGATAAATTGAACTCCAAGAGATGATAAAAATCTTATTTGATTTATAATTGTATAAAATGCTTTTAAAATTTGAGAAAAAACATTTTATCCTTTTAATTTAACTTACCTATGTGAATTTGAGCCAAAAAAATAATTATAATTTATGTTATCTTAATTTACATAAAAATTGTCCACTTAATGATAAAAAATAGATCATGTGTTTATAACGCATTATGCTCCATAAAAATTTAAGTAACGTTTAAATTTTGATTTATGATCACGTTATAAGAATAATATTACTATCACTACAAGAAAAATATAGAATAGCGACCGAATTTAGCGACAGAAAATATCGGTCGCTAATTAGAGACAGATCAGTGACGAAAAGACAATTGAGAATGATATAAAGATTTAGAAAAATATTAGCGACGGATTAGTAACAATTTAGTGACAAAACTTTGCGACAGAAATAATCTATCGCTAAATAACGTAGCTAATTGTGGCGGCAATATTTGGCTCCTCATTTTGTGACCGATTAGCAACGGATTTTGCGAAAGCATTTTTGCGACGGAAACTTGTTGTCGCTAGTATAAAGGATCGACTATCATACGTACCTTTAACGACGGATATCTGTCATCGCTATGTGTTGCGACTCACCAAGCCGTAGCTAATAGCGTATTTTTGAAAGTACAAAGTTTTTAGCAACAGACTTGAGCCGTCACTAGTTTTAGCGATGGCTAGAGTCCATCGCTAAGTTTTTGAATCAAAACTACATCGTTTTGAACTTTAATTTATATATACCTACTTTGCTTCTTTCCAATTTCCCCAGCCGCTCCTCTTCCTTTGTGCAATCCACCCCACCCCACCCTCTTCCCTCTCCTCTCTTCCTTTTGCTCTCCCTCGTGCAGCCGTACCCGATGCTGCCGCTCCCTCTCAGATCCAGTAGTGGTTCTCCCCTGTCAAATGCCGCCCCACTCCTTGCTGCTCTTCTCCTTCCACCTCGCACCATTTTCATCGCCGACTACTCTCCACCCTTAGCTCAGGTACACTTTGATTCTCAAATTAATTTTTAGTCAATGTTTAAGTGTTCAATTTTATTATAGTTGATTTAATTGTTAATGGCATAGTGTGGGTATTATTCTTTGAATCTGAGCTTTCATTTTCATGGTTAGAATAAAATAATGTGAGTTTTTTGAGATGTGGTGGAAGTTGCTTCGTAATGAAAAAGATAGAGTAAAGTTAATAGGTTGTGGATTCTGCAAAGAAATATATATGGTAGCTTTTTTATTTGTAGAATTTTGTATCGTTAGTTTCCTATTTGGTCTTAATTCTTATCCGGTGACCTACTGAGTTGAGCTTCTAGTGTTTAGTGTTTGAAAGCTCAAATACTTGTCATGTGACATTTGAGAATGTAATTGATTTTGTTAACCTCAAAAGATGGAGGAAAGAACAAGAGAAAAACTACTGAGTTTGGGTTTTAGTAGTTTTCAGCTTTGCATGGATTTTGAATGAACCCAAAGAAGATTTAATCTTATCTCTTTAGCTGAATAATTGTAACAGTCAATTAAAGTCACTCTGTGGATGGCAACTGTGAAAGATCTTTGAAATTTGAACTCTAATAATGGGACAACCTCATGGTTTAAATTTAACATATTAATGATTTTATTTACAAAAATAAATTTGATAAAAAAATGAGAATAAAGTGCTATATATAAAATTTACAGAAGTGGAATGGCTGCATAAAGCTCATCATTTTTATAGTTATGGCTAACCAAAAAGAGAAATAAAAGAATGACTACCAGGTTGATATAAAGTCTAAAATAAGATAGGTGCTAGTGTAATGAATAGAAATGAATTGATGAATTGAAAGATCTGTAGGTAGAAAATTTAAGTTACAATTTTTTGTGAATGGACCTGATCTAAGCTATAAAATTTACAATGAAATTAAAGATGTGTTGTTGAATTTTGAAAAGTGGTTTTTAATTGACCTTAGCTTGTTGCTAAGCTAAAATAAAAGAACTAATCTGGTAGAAATTTCATCTATCAATTTTTAAGAAAATGCTAATTAGAACCATGATGATGGATATTGTATATAGCATACAAAGTTCTGATCTTTAATTTAATGCAGTGGTGAACAGTGGGAGTATAGCATGTTGGAGCCTCTGTTTAGTCATTTTCAAATTTTTTTCACAGTAAAAATGAAAAATAAAGGCAAAAAAGTAGAAAATATATTTGTTTGATTGTTGGTGGTAGATGCTCTTTTGGTAATATCAAGCTTGATAGCAAATGGGTGCCTAAGCTAGAAAAATTCATGATAAAAAATTGATTTCATAAAATATTTAACACTTATGATTCTGTTAAGATGTATCAAGCTTAATTTGTTATCTATCAAGCTTAATTTTACAATTAAATTAAAGATTTGTTGCTGAATTTTGAAAAAAAAGATAATTTTGACATGTAGTTCCTGAATTTTGTACTTTATAACATTAATATAATTCAATTTACAATTAAGATGAAATGCTTCCTAAATTCTAATATTTATAATACTGAAATCCTTTTAGTTGATATGTAGGTAGAGAATTTAAGAAGAAAATATGCTTTCTATAATATCTTTTTCTTTGAACCTGAGCTTCAACTTAAAGATAGACATGCTTATTGTGATTCTTTAGCAAAGATGCTTTTCCTCTTTTGTGTCTTTCCTGCAGTATCTGATTCTTCTGATAGTGCTATGTGCTTGACTTATTTATTTTCCAACCAACAACATATTGATTTTTGCGGCTAGTAGTCAATTGGTATATTTTTTTGGTGGCTGCTCACTGTTTAATGAACAAAATTAATCAAAATCTACTTGCCTTTCTTATTTGCTAAAAAGTTATACCTTCAATTAATTGCTTGAGACCCGGAAAGTATGTTGTTTAAGATGCATTTGATAGGGTCATCAGTATTGGATGGTTTTGCTATAATATTTTGTTGATTTTATATTTCTCTTTACTTGTCACTTAGCAAATCAGGTCATTTTTTGTTTACAAAATTGGTCTGAATTCTTTAATAAGCAAACTAAACATAAGCTATCTTAGAAAAATAAACCAATCCCATTAATCAACTAACCATTAGCTTTTGTAAGTTGACTTATTCAAGATGACAAAAACAACATATACAAGCAAAATAAATTTTATTGTAAACTTAGGGTGCATACATGAAGTTTATTATAGTGAATTGTCTTCAAATAAAATATACGCATTAATTTTACAAATATTTAGAGTTCATTAGGAGGAATTTACGCATTTGTCTTCAAATAAAATATAAACATAAGCATGGTGAAGGATGAATGGTTTCAAAATCATTATTTATTCTCTTAGTCAACTGATTGACATTGGTCAAAATCATTATATATTCTCTTAGTCAACTGGTGAAAATTTATGAGCTCATTTCTTAAAAACTCATCTTAGTCTCAGTTTCAATATCATTAGTTGGGACCTATGAGTCTCAGCTGAAGTTTCTGGTTTTTACATTAGTTTATGAGTCTTATGCCCTATTAAACTACATTGTGAATGTTGCCTATCCTGGTTTTATTTTCTTGAACCCTACAATGGATAGGTGACAGCTGATGAATAATTAACCTTGGTGGTGTATCATAGTGAATTGTCATTCTAATGAAACGTAAACCTCACTTTATGGTGTATTAGAGTGAAATTGTTTTCTTTTTATTTTGCATTATTTATTTGAGTTCTTAAAATGCTTAACACGTATAAATGGTTTATTTGAAGAAAATCTTGCTTATTGAAATATTTATTAATATGTAATGTCAAATGGTTACAGTTAAGTGTAAATTTCGAAAGAAAAAAAATCACAAATTGATTATGGAAAACAAAATTTTGGCTTTAAACACTAATTCTAAAATTTGTTAAGCTTTCAATTTCTATGGAAACCAATTCTAGCTATTTTGCCTATGATAATTGTGATGCTTTTGAAAGCTACTAGGTCGACTAAGATGTACAATATTATTCACACCATGAATTAGAAAGGCTTGTCCTAAATTTGGTTTTAATTTCGTATAATTTGTAATCTCAATCAAATAGGCACAAACTTGAATGGATGATTGTATTTATTTTCATTACACATGTGGACATGCCATATACTTATATATTGATATATATGCACCTCACTTGCTATTTCTTCTCTATTTTCTTTCATTTATCTTTTCATTTATTATAAATATTTCACTTACCTATTCTAAGATATGTCCTTGCTAAAAAAATATTATAGTTTGAATTTAAACTTATATATATATATGTAGAGATGTGCAGAGAGCTTTGAGATGAGATCCGAAAAAAGATGTGTACGGAGTTTTAAGAGATGCGACAATTCATAGAAGAGATGATTGTTTTGCCCAACACTCAGTTTAACCTCCAGAGAGATATTTATCTCATTCAAATGACATATAGGACCATATATTAATAATGTTGTATAATTTTAATTATTGAATATTTATCAGAATTTGAAATGTAAATTTCTAAAATATGTTATAATTTATGCCATGACTGTTTTAAAGAAAATTGTATTTCAATCCATTGAAATTTAAAACTAAAAAAATAAATTAAATTACAAATTATTGCAAATTAAAAAAAAACTAAGCTAAAGGATTAGCGACGGCTTTCTCCGTCGATATTTAGTGACAGACAATTTGTCGCTAATATTTTGCCTACATTTAGTGACGGACTAGAAATCCCTCACTAAAATAGATACGAAATATTGATGGAAAATCTCTAGCTATATTAGCGACGGAGCTGCTGCGACCATATTTTAGGAGGCAAATATCCGTCGCTAAATTCATTGCTAATATTAGCGACGGAATTTGTATCTGTCGCTAAAAATTTACGAGGACCAAAACTGCAACAGATTTGTTCCGTCGCAAATCCATAGCTAAATATGGTTAGTAACGGATTTTCTATATTTAGCGACTAATTTTGTTCGTTGCTAAATGTTAATTTTCTTGTAGTGTATTTCTTAGATGAATCTATCTTTTGATAGAATAAACATATACAAATTTTAATCAAATTAAATTCCGATAATCTATTGAATTTTTATTAAATCATAGGAAATGCAATGAACCTCTGCATCTTTTATTCAATATTTCATTATGTAATAAATCCCTCGTATCTCAAATAAATACAAAACAAATTATATCTCGAGATTCTGAACATTTTGTCTCAATTATTGAGATTCATTTTTTTTTTTTTGTGGTCTGATAATAGTTTGATGCAGAAAATAATAATTATTAGTAACTTCATTATGACAAAATCAAAATTTAAGGGCTTAATAGCCAAAACATAAACAGTTCCCAAAAAAAATATTTATCATATTCTAAGAAATTTATAATTAATTGATTTAATTCCAATTTTGTGCAGTGTTCGTGAATCCCCAACTCTATGTTTAAATAAAAGTAAAATATGGAATGAGGGTAAATAAAGAAAAAAATTTCATTTTATTTTGTTTAGAAAGAAATAAAAAAATTTATTTCTCACCTTTCACTTTCTCTTTAGAATGGAAAGAAAAAAGAATATACAAAAATGATAAACCTTAATTATTGGTTTTTGATATAGAATAAAAAAATCATTTTTTCCTTATTTTACTTCAATTTAAATATAAAAAAATTAAAAAAAAATTATCTTTCTTCTTTATTTTTTTCAAAATTTCAAAATTCCAAAAATAGCTTAAGTTGTTTAAGAGCACTACAGGGAAAAAAAAGTTTAGAATCAAGATTTATTCCAAGAAATACCTTTTAAAAATATTTTGATGAAAAATAAAGGCAGAAATGATACAATTTAATATGATTAAATCCTAAATATTTCAGAAAATACGAAGCAGAAGACAGAGACACGTTAGTTCAACATGCATGGTCGTTAAGATGTCGTTATGGTGGGACCTATTATGCCCATTTGGTTCATAACATAGACTTCCCCCGTGGTTAATTTCTCAGTTGCCATGACAAAAGCAGTCACCAATTCATGGCGACAACTGAAACTGAACCCATCCCTACCTTCTCATTCATTGCCTGAAAATATGGAACAATTAAAGATCCTGATTAGCTTTTGTGGGTTTCTTCTTTTACAGTTTGTGATTCTATATATTGAATGCCTCGAAGCTGAAACAATTTCATGATCTGTATGAATTTCTCCATATAATATGGAGGTGGAAAAGATTGATGAAGGTTCGTCATTGGCCATAACCCCTACATGGTCTTTGGCTACAGTGATAACTGTTATGGTTTTTCTTGGATTCTTCTTCCAATTCTCTCTGAATCGGTGTGGAAAGGTGACAAAAAAATGCAAAAGAAATTCCATTTTTAAATGTAAATTTTTGACATTTTCTCTCATGTACCTGACTTGTTTGATGTTTTTCTCCAGTGGTTGGATAAGACTAAGAGGAAAGCATTACTTTCAGCCCTGGAAAAGATTAAAGATGGTAAGGAAACAGAGTTTTTTGGTTGCGCCGTTATGGGTTTGTTCAATCTCCTTATTAATTAAAGAATGTTACCTAAAATCTAATTATTGATTTTCATTGTTTGATATTGTCTGTGAGCAGAACTGATGGTTTTTGGGCTTCTGTCGCTGCTGATGGGTCATTGGGTTGTAGTTGTAGCCAAGATTTGTATCAGATCATCAACTGTAAACAGCAGATTTTTTCCATGTGCACTGCATGATGTTAGAGAATTGGAACAGCTCAAACTTGAAAATTCAAGTCATATAAATGATTCTTCTGCTGGAGAGAAGATATTTACCTTGGTGGACAGCCATGATCACTGCCCTAAGGTAACTCTTCACTATATAGTCATAGGCACTATTCCTTGTCTTATTTTTGATTCAGTTTTCAAGTCCATGGAATTACATGGTTTGTTGGTCAAGAGAATATAGAGATTCTTATATTGGACTGAAATGAAACGGAAAGTCATCATAGTTGCACTAATTTGCTCAATTTTGTTTTATGTTTTGAAGGGACATGAAGCTTTTGCTTCACGAGAAAGTCTTGAGCAGCTTCACCACTTGATGTTTGCTCTTGGTGTTATCCATGTTTTGTATAGCTTCATTGCCATTGCCTTGGCCATAATTAAGGTTGCTATATTTTTTAACTATTAAAAATTCTTTTTAAATGCTATTTGTCTATAAATTTTCATTTTAATTTAGCTTATCTACCATAATAACCCAAATCCTTCTGCTATTATCATTTTGGTTAATAATTCTAAACTTATCAATTTATACTTTTAAACTTCGATGTTAGTATCCATTTTAGCAACCTGACTGAAATTTATTTTATTACTGCTTCAAATAATATATAATGCTTTTCCAATTTCAAAAATGAAAATGTGGCTTAATATGCAAATTTCAAAAGTTGAGGTATGAATTGATGATAATAAATGATTAGCTAAAATTGATAATCCATGTAAAGATTTGAATTGTTTTGATCAATTGGCCTCTTGCAGATTCATAGCTGGAAAGTTTGGGAAAAAAAAGCTGAGACTATAGCTATTCAGAGTGGAGAAGGTTCAGTAGGTTCAGAATTTTATGTACCATAATAATTTTCTTTCCTTTCTCGGTCTGTATAGCAAAATTTATTTAAATGCCCTCATAAATTAAACTGTATAAATGCTAGGTCCTCAAGCTGCATTTGACAATACAAGAATGACACAATTAACTGCCTTCATTTCTCACCATGCATCCCATCCATGGAGTCAGAACAGGTTTCTTGTCTGGCTGGTACGCTCACTAGCTCTGACTTATGTATGCTTGCCTAGTTAATATTCCGCATTATGAAACTAAGGATGATTTTTTGTGTGCCTTGATCATGTGGATACTTTACATCCAATATTTACATTCATCTTTTCTTTCCTTTGGTGAAGATTCAAATTAGCAAATTCCTTAAAACTGTCTAATACTGCCTATGGCAGAGTGCTAGTCTTTTATCGTAAGAAATTTGTTGATTCAATAAGGAAATTTTTGAACTAAAAATCTTCACATTGTAGCTTCTCTGCTCTGAGCCATATTTAGGTTACCTTTCAGATCCTGGATGCATGTGTAACTTGACAAGTACTTCTGTTTATCGCCTCCATCTCTCCTCCATTGCTGTTTCATTGAACTCTTTTAATGTTGAGAAATTTACAGCTTTGTTTCAGCCGCCAATTCTGGAGTTCTATAAACCATGCAGACTACATGGCTTTGCGCTATGGATTTATCACTGTATGTTCTTTCTAAACCCAATAAAGTTTTTCTTTCCCATTTGCTTTGGTTGAGGGAAAAAAATTCAGAGGTTTATACTATTCTCTTTCCACTAATAACAGTCCTATGCTTCATATGCACATTAACGTAGAGCATACTGCTGGGCTGGGGAATCATATAAATAACAAACTGCAAATGTAGTCATGTGCAAAGGAAAAGTTTTGATAACAATATAAGAATTTTATTTTTGGTTCTGTGATCAACTCATAGACATTAAGACATCATTTTTAAAGAAATGTATCATATCAGAATTACATGTATATTTTGTAGCTGAAATATGGCTGAGACATAATACATGTTGCTAGTAGTCGACTCAAATTTGTTTGTTTTATTTTCTCTTCTCTATCTGTAGAAACATCAACTTCCTTTGACATATGATTTTCATAGTTATATGCTTCGAAGCATGGAGGAAGAATTCCGTGATATTGTTGGCATCAGGTATCATTTCTTACACTTTCACATAGTATGTCTATGATTTATCGTACCTAAGAGGTTCTCTAATTAATTCTCTTGACAATCCCAATTGTAAGTATTACTTGCATCACGATAAAAGAAAAGTATATATAAATAGATCAATCAAATTCATTCTAACTTTCCATGTGAATATTATACCTGCATGTTAATGGTAGTGTCTGGCAGCTCTAGTATTGCCTGTCTGTAGCCTGCCTATTATTTTCCCACAAATCAAATTGATTACTCTTGTTTGGGTTTCTTTTACAGCTTGCCACTCTGGATATATGCTATGTGTTGCATTTTTCTAGATTTCCATGGTAATTTGCTGCAAGTCTTGATACGCTAATAGCGGAAGATCTTTGATATTGTTTCACAAAACACCATCTTAGAACTTGGTTATATGCCTTTGTATTCTTGGATTTTTATTTCTAAGTCAATCCAGAATACATTGATGAAGCCCCATTCCAATTGAAATTGAATGTCTAAATGTGTTTGGCCTATGTGTTAGGGGTACCTATCCATGATTAAGAGCGAAGTTTTTAATAAATATGGGAGTCAACAGGACAATGATATCTTTCAGGCCTTTGTTAAATAATATTGGTGAAATTTGTTATATGAGGGCAATATCTTATCTCATACCTGTATCAGCCACAATCATGGTGTTATTTCATGGCATATTGCCCAAAAAACACATTCAATGTTTTTAGTATATTCAGGAATGCACTTCGACTCTCTATTTTGAAAGTTTATAGCATACTCCAATCCTGAAAGCATAAATGTTCTGCATTTTATGCAGAAACTTATGTTTACTTTTGGATCTCCTTTCTTCCAGCCTGTGTAAGTCCATGAACGTATCTCCTTTGATCTCTTCATATAATTGATCATTCGATATTGACTTTATTCTTTTTCGTTGAATATATCTTTTTTTTCTGAAAATTTATTATGTCATAGTTAGTACTGCTAATTGGTACAAAGCTTCATCGGGTGGTGGTCAAGTTGGCTGTTGAAATCATGGATACAGCTCCAAGATTGGGAAATCTTCCATTAAACCTGAGGGACGAGCTATTTTGGTTTGGGAAGCCTAAACTTCTTTTGTGGTTAATACAATTAATATCATTTCAGGTAAGTCAGAGCATATCATTCTTCCTTGCCTAGAAGTTCTATTATAAAAATTAAATATTACCCTTTAGTGAGATCCTTTTCTTATTTTTTTTTCTCTTTCACGGCAGAATGCCTTTGAGATGGCAGCGTTCTTATGGTCCCTGGTGAGATTTTCATGCCTGTTGTAACATAATGGCAATTATAATTAAGTAAATGTAGATATGCACTTGTTGCTAATTGTAGTTTCAATTTCCAGTGGGAAATCCAAGATTCTTCTTGTTTCATGACTAATAAATGGTTCATTGCGATCCGCTTGGCGTTTGGGTATAACAATATATCTCTTTGTTTATTCTGTGTTCTCTTTGGATCAAAGATAAGAAAAATTGGGCAAAATAATATTGCAGGGTAATCACCCAGTTCTGGTGTAGCTTCATCACGTTCCCACTCTATATAATTGTTACACAGGTAAAGGCTTTTTGCTTCTCCCTCTTTCATCATCTTCCTGTTATCTCTCTGACTTTAATTTACGGGTTTACATAATCGTAGATGGATGCAAGATTGAAAAGAACTGTAGTTTCTGAAAGTGTGAGGACATCAATTCATGGATGGAAAAGAAGAGTGAAGACCAAGCATAATTCTTCCTTACACCGGAAAGGCTCATCAACTTCATTCTTTTGTTTGTCACCATCTAAGCACAAAGTTGACGAATCTGCCTCGAGCAGCAAGGAAGGAAGCTCCTTGGGACTTGCAGATAAACAAAACTCAATTCAAGAGTTATCACCTCCAAAGGCTAATAGTGGTGAAAATTTGCCTGGGAAGGGCATGATTGAGGTTCCACTTTTTACTCATAGCTATGAAAGTAATAGTGATGAAAAGATGATCATAATCACAATACTGATAATTAAGCATTCACTCTCTAGCTTCTGCTATTATTTGGAAAAGTTATGTTTCCTTTCATTGAACACCTCTTCCTGGGATGAACTTGCTATATGGAGATGATGGTTAGTTTTAAGTAGTTCTTTTGTTTTTCTTTATCAAGAGTTTGATATGAAGTGTTTATTAAGACCATATATTATTGTAATTAGTGCTGCTTTTGCTTTAGCGTAGGGAAAGGGCTGATTAAAACCTCAGTTCAGTTACTAAATGCACAGGCTGATTAGTTACAAATTACAATGGTTTCTTAGCAAAATCACACAGGAATAAACAGTTGTCAACATTTTCTTTATTCTGAAAGCACATTTTATGAAACAGATTGACATTGAGAACCCTTGTACTTAAGGTTAGAGCTGCATCTTAATTTATTTCTTCATGCCATCCAAAGACACAAATCGACCTTTTTTTACTTAAATAATAATAATAATAATATTACAATCCCCAAATAGATTTCCATAAATTATTTTGATATCACATTTAATGATGAAGGTCCACTAATAATTCTAAACCATGATGTCTCATTCATTAGAAGTAAATAAATAAAAAAAGAAAAAACACTCTGCTGTACCCTTCAAATGTTAAAATCGATTTCACAATTATTTGGCAGCTCCTTATAGCTTGTTGGGTCATGGGTTGTAGGACAATTTGGATCCATCCGTCGGGATGAATTTTTTTTGTAATTTTTCCCTCCGTTCCAACTCCTATTATTATTATTATTATTATTATTATTAAAAAATAATAACAAAATATAACACTTATTTAAAGTAAAAATTATATTTTTACTTAAATAAGTATATATTTAACTAATTAATTAAAATAAAAAATAAAAAATATTTTTAACTTTAAAATATAATAAAAAATTTAATAAAAATCAGGAAATGGGGCGGAATCGGGAATCTCTGTCTCAGTGTGATGCAAAGATGGAGATCCCAAATTTTTTTCCGATGGAATCGGAGATAGAGATAGTGATGGAGAGCTCCGCTCCGAATTTGTCCCGTTATTATTCCTAATGAAGCCTGATAAAATAAAGAAAAAGAGAAAAATCACATATTTTTTTGGACCATTTCTAACAAAAAAAAAACGTGCATACCACGACCTGGCACCTTAATATGGAAAACAAATGTTAGTTGTAAGGGTAAAAAATAGATTTATAATTTTTTAATTTAATTGAATAATTTTTTTATAATTTATTTTTTTCAAACTTATTTTTACAATATATATATATATATATATAATTTATTATCTGTTTTTCTTTTTAGAAGTAGTTTTTAAAAATTAAAAAAAATAAGAATATAAATTTTTATTTGAAAAATATTTTTCTCTGTGGCAATGCCAAATAGTGTCTTAGTAAAGGACGTGCAGAAACTAGAAGCTCCAAAAAAATTTCAATTGATGATACAACAATTATTGAAGCACCATCATTTTTCTTACCCATTTTACAGCTGTATTTTAATGAAGGCCTTAATACATATTTAAATACCTGAAATTGCTAAAGAAAAAATAAAAAAAGAAAAAGAAAATCGCTTAAACACAACTTTTTGGAAAACAATTTAAGCAGTTAAATTTCAGAATTTCTACAATTTAAGCATCTAAATTATACAATTTTCGATCAACTTTTAAGATAAGATCCAACAAGAGTCTCAAACATGTCCTTCATATGCCTAATCAAACATATCACCCTCTCCTTTCAGCCCTTCCACTGTGCTATATAACAAAACCCATTATAAATTGATACTAAATTTTTTAAAAAATAAAATATGATAGTCCAATTATAAAGTTAATAATATATTTTTTTTATCGTAAACTGATTTGAGATATCATATTATAATATTTTTAAAATTTATAATATCAATATATATCAATTTATAATAAATGTTATTAACCCGTCCTTTCCTCCAAAAGGCTAGAAGAAAGACGTGTGTTGTAGTTCATAGTTGTCCTTTTAATAATGGCTGTAGGTATAAAGGCCATATCACAATTTGTCATGATAAACCAAATTTGAACAAGACATGTTGTGTTCGACTTTTATATCTATTAAACTACAAAATATGTCTTTCCCATTTGACAAAATGTACTCTTGTTGGACATTGAGTTTATGAAAAATATTTTTAAATAAAAAATTTTTATTTTTAATTTTTTTTAACTTTTAAAAACTGATTTTGGAAAAAAATAGATAAATAAATATTTTTTTAGAAAAATATTTATGGAAAATAATTTATAAAAAATCAGTTAATTAAATAAAAAAATTTTAAATCTACTTTTTCGACACTCAAAGCAATTCTAAACACTCCATTTATATATTGGTTTTGTTTGACATTACATTTGAAAAAATATTTTGATTTTTTTTAATTTTTAAAAATAATTTTTGTAGAAAAATAGATAAATCGATATTTTTACTAGAAACATATTTAAGAGAAATAATTTATAAAAAATTAAAAAAATTATTCAATTAAATCAAAAATTTTTAAATATATATTTTTAATCCCAAACACTCTCTAATTTTCATCTCAATTTTTATGATCATTTTTTAATAAAATATTATTTGTATTTTCAATTTTATTTTATATAGATCAAAACAAAAAATGGTTTTTATAATAATTCTTTAAAAAAAAACCATTTCTACTAGTGAGATCCTTTTTAATTTTTACATAATCCTAAGTTGCTTCACCTTTATCCATACTTTGTTTAGATTAGGATAATGCGAGGTAAAATAAGATAATATAAAGTAAGAACACTTGCTCAAAAAGAAGATCAAAGGGCATAATAAAGTAATTTAGAGTTTATTTAAGACATTAAAAATTCTCATTTCTTATTTAAATTTTAACATCCCAATTTGAGGTGTTAAAAAGAATTATGGATTTTATTTTTAAATTTTTATATTACCAAATTATTTTTAATCATATTATGTAAATATTTATTAGATATTTGAATACGTTTTATATTTAATCTTTACATTTCAATAAATATTATACTTTATCTTAATTTGCTCCACTCTACTTCATTAAATTTTATTTTATCCTCATCCAAAATTATTTGAAATTATAAAAATATAATTTAAGAGATAAAAAAGAACTCCATCCACACTTAATTCAAGTATCTTAATAATGTTTCAATAATTATATAACAACTGTTTCATATAATTATGAATCCAAGTTTGTAAATTCAAAAAAGAGAAAAAACAAAAAAGGGTTAGGTATAATTGGAAATTGACCAAAATTATCAAGCAAGAAAAGAAAGAAAAAAGAAAAGAAAAGAAAAGAAAAGAAAAAGACAGATGCTGGAGTCTAAATGCCAATGCTATACTAAATTCCCTACAGCGGAAAACAAAGAAGGTATGCTCTGCGCTTAATGGCTGAAAGATCCCTAACGCATGCCCAATTTTACTAATCCCGACTTACTGATCAAGGGTATGTATACATCTCTTCAAATTAGGGTTTCCTTATTTTCATTTCTTGTCTGCTTTTTGTTTCAACTACTTTATCTTAGGAGTTTTATCCATCTGCTTTTATGAGATCCATTGCCATTGAAGCTGCTTGCTCTCTGTAATTTTTATTTTATTTTATTTTGATTACTTTTAGCAAATGTAGTAATAATTATTGGACTAAATGTAGTGATAATCATAGCTGCAATGAAATTTTTTTAAAAATTTTTTTATCAAGGGGAGGGGGGATTTTTAACCACTTCAGGTGGGGAGGGGGGTCTCGAATCCGAGACCGCCATGTGTTTGTTTGATTTAAATTGCTTTATATGTTGTCATTCCTATTATTATCCAGTCACTTTTTTTATTTTTTCATAAAATATATTGTTACTTGCTGTAGGAACTTCTTTGCTGTTGCATTGGACTTGGATTGGATGGAGCAGGTAAGCCAAGGTTTTGCTTTTGTGCGTGTATAATTTGTGTATTTTGATTTTCTGCTTGCTGTTTGTCAATTTTACTTGCAATTCTTTTATTTGGTACATTGTTCAAATATGCAGTATGAGAAAGTGGAGAAAATTGGGGAAGGAACATATGGGGTGGTATACAAGGCTCGTGATCGTGTGACTAATGAGACTATAGCTTTGAAGAAAATACGGTTGGAGCAGGAAGATGAAGGCGTCCCTAGTACTGCAATTAGAGAGATTTCCCTATTGAAAGAGATGCAGCATGGGAACATTGTCAGGTTTGTCTTTTTGTGTAATTGATTGAACTGAGCTTGTTTCTTGTTTGGAGATCATGTTGGTCACCCTGTTGCTAGTCTTGTTCTATCTAATTTTCTAGCTGGGTTTATTTTCTAAGTTCATGGTGCTAATATTATTTCAGAATTAAGTATAAGTTTCGCTGCCTGCTTGTTTGGAAGTTTATAGCCATTAGACATGTGAAACTCAATTAATATTTGTGCATAAAATATTAATATTATTCTGCATTATGCATATGACCTTTCATTTTGCTTTTTTTGTTATCATGTAATTCCACAAAGCATTCAAATGGAGTCAGTTATTCAAATAATGTTTGGGCTATTGAACAACATCTTCTTCCACAGCTAAATAATTTATTTGTTTTATTCAAATTGATCTTGGGTTAATTAAATGTTTCCACAACCTTGTTTTTCATGTCTTCTTTGTTACAACTTATCCAATTTATATCCTGGTGACAGGCTGCAGGATGTGGTGCACAGTGACAAGCGCCTTTATTTGGTTTTTGAGTATCTAGACTTGGATTTGAAGAAGCACATGGATTCTTGTCCCGAATTTTCCAAGGATCCTCGTCTGGTTAAAGTAAATTTTCATTTTTTTCTACCACCTCTCAAATTTTCAGCATTTTATTTTTTGTAGCATTCATGTTATATCCAGATGAACAACTTGCAGGTGTAGCTCACTTAATATAGATACTTATTGCAATTTTTAACTGATGGGATAGTTGGTCTAATTCTTCATGTTTTCCTGTGAATCCTTGTAAATTTTCATGCTTGATGGAAGTGTGGAATTATCACTCCTGCATATACCAGTTTTTTTTTTTTCTGTGTCATATACGTTATGTTCATGTGACTATACTATATGTTTCTTCCATATGCTTGGTTCTGTGTCACTGTTACATCTTCACTTCCTGGGTTAGCTTGCTTGAACATATTTTTCACCATATTTATCATGTGTCTGGCTTCTCAAGTGTGAGAATAGAGATAAACACTCATGATTTGTTTGCAGATATTCCTTTATCAAATTCTCCGTGGCATTGCTTATTGCCATTCTCATAGAGTTCTTCATCGTGATCTGAAACCACAAAATTTGCTTATTGATCGCCAGACCAATGCTTTGAAGCTTGCAGATTTTGGACTCGCCAGAGCATTTGGCATACCTGTTAGGACTTTTACTCATGAGGTATCAGTATTTACTGGATTTGGTTTTCTTGGTCATACCTGCCTTCAATGAATACTGGAGAATGCAATATAATACTAAATCTTCTATTGTCAGTGTTCTCACACTCTACAATCTTAATTCTTTCAAACTTAAAAGTGCACTAAATATTGTGAACGAAGGTGTTAATTTACGTAGAAGCACATGCGAATCTTGTATTTGGCTAGTATAAAACTGTTTCTCTGCTGAAGCTACTGGAAAAGTTTATTATGCATGAAATGTTAGTTGAGATTTTAGCACCAATTAAAGAGGAGACACCAAATCTGAAAAAAGAAGCCATTATGTGTAAATGTAGCCATTTCAGGGTATAATTTTTTTATGGCCTGGATTTTTTTGCGAACTTTGGATTTTTGGATTTGTCAAGTCTAGACTCTGATTCTGATATAAACACCCCAAGGTATATGTTGATGCTGTTTGCACTGATATTTGTGGAACTTAGTATTCTGGATTGGTAATGTTATATCCCTACATGAATATCATATCTTGCTTCTCTTTCCTGTTCTTTTCACTTTAAAGATCTAGGATGTGATGGCTTCCCATCCCAACTCTTTTTCTTCCACTTCAGAAAGGAGCAATAAATTTCTATGATATTATATGTAAGTGATTGACACTGAAATGATTTAATGATTGCCATGTCTGAGTTCCCTGAGTCTACCTCTAGGTGGTAACCTTGTGGTATAGAGCACCAGAGATTTTGCTTGGATCTCGACATTACTCAACTCCAGTTGATGTGTGGTCAGTAGGGTGTATATTTGCTGAGATGGTGAACCAACGGCCACTGTTTCCTGGGGACTCCGAGATTGATGAACTGTTCAAGATTTTCAGGTTTTATATCTAATTATCATTTGATTTTTGAGACTTGCTTTAATTCATAATGTTTAAAATTGTGGTTGAAATGCTTATTCTAATTTCTCCATTCTGTGTTGTATTGAATTCCTCAGTTTATGCTATGTAAGGAGAAAATGGTGATAATATGAGAGAAATAGTTAGCATGCACATTGATGTTTGAGTTCGTCAGGGTGAGCCTGTGCAGTAACTGCTTTAAGTCATTGGATAAAGTTGTTAGAGTTTCTTATTCACTGTTAGATATAACTTCATAATCAACCGTGACTGACAACTTTAAAACATGAGCTTCTTGGACTAGATTTTTTTTTGGGGGTTAAAGTGTTTAAAAACTTGCCTTACCTGACATCTGATACATGCTGAAATTGATACTCACCTACATTTGGGTATTTGCCCCATAGTAAGAGAACCAATAATTGAAATCTCTCCTGTTCCCCTTTCTGAAAGTTGAAGGTGGAGAACACGATTCTATGCATGCATGCATAAATGACATATTTTCAAGTTTATGGTTTATTTTCCATCTTTAGGACACAACATTTTAATGAAAGTCATCAATACTTTTAGAACTGTTTCATTCATAAAATCGAATAATAGAGAACTTTACAAATTAAATACTCAATTAGGGCTATACCATTATTGAAATTAATAAGATTATCAATTATGATATTTATTATCTGTGGAAACCTCAAAATCTATAATTTTTTTAACACAGGAAAAATTGTGGTTCAATGGTTAGAGAGGTTATCAGAGGTCACTGTTGGACTTGTCTACTCAATGTATATATATATTACATGCCACAGATATATCATGGATCTGAACACTGTTATTAAATGTAAATAGCTTGGCATTCTATTTGTAAATATTATTTTATATACAGAGTCATGGGAACTCCAAATGAGGACGTATGGCCTGGAGTGACTTCTTTGCCTGATTTCAAGTCTGCCTTTCCTAAGTGGCCGCCTAAGGTCTTGGTCTTCATTTTTATATTATGGTCATAGCTTTCGTTTTTTATATTTTATTTTTTCTAATTTTTCTTTTAAAACTCCTATGCATGCTTTACTAGCAGGATTTGGCAATTATAGTTCCAACTCTTGATTCAGGTGGTGTCGACCTTCTTAAAGTAAGTTCAGATTTGATAATTACACATGCATGATTAGTCTCTCTCCCACCATCCATACACGCCCCATCTCTCACCCAACTAGAATATAATTCCCATTTGTTCATGCATTTATCAACTAGAAGGTTTGCTAACATGGTGCAGCCCTACTCAAAATTAATGGATAACCCACCCTAAATAGCTTTCTGACAGCTCTCCTGCCAAAATAAGAGGAAGGTCACATTATTTCTTGAGTTTCAAATACTGACGGTTTTTCATTTTAGTGTAATAACAATATGAAGTTATTAATGTTAAATGTGTATTTAGCTTTAAGTATGAATTTGCATTTTGGTTTTTTCTCGAGTTTTTAACATACGATTACATGGAAGCTCATTTTTTGAGCTTCAATGCAAATACATTTCTATATGATTAATATTCACAGCTCTTATGAAACTTGAATTCTTGTCTCTGATTTTTGTTCTTTCAAATGCTTATCGCTGTATTTTTCACAAACCAGAAAATGCTCTGCTTGGATCCTTCCAAAAGAATTACAGCCAGGAGTGCTCTTGAGCATGAATACTTCAAGGATATTGGTTTCGTACCTTAGTTCTATTTCTCATCTTTCTACTTAAGAAATGGCTATATAATTGTGCAGCCCTTTTAGTAGATTTTGATTGTGTGTAAAACATGCATGTTCTCTCCTACCATTTGTTCTTTCAGTTATCTTGGATTTGAAGTGATTAGTTTTCTTGGAAATTTCTACTGTCATTCAGTCTTATATGAGCTCATATAGAAGGGGGATATTCTTTCTTTTCCAGTTTGCTTGTAACAGACATTCGCACATTTGATGAAAAGTGTATTTTGGCAATTTTATTTTTGATTGTGAATATGTAGTAGAAAATTTTATTTTGATTTCCTGATCTTTGCTTGCCACAAACCAGTTTTAATTTAATTGGACTACATATTTTCAGAAATTGAGAAGTCTCAAATTTAAATCCCAAATCAAAATTTTTTCATACAAGACTAGGAAAGCAAAATAAAATTTCTATTTGGAAACTTGAAAGCACCACCAAAATTTCAATATGCACAGCTTAAATAGCTCACAATTACCAAAATATAAACCTAGGCATTAGGATCTAATGGCCGGTTTTTCCGGATTGTTGTAGATTGTATCCTCAATTGGTTTAAATTGTACCTTTGAGCTTTATATCATATTGATCACTGAATATTCTAAATTAACAGCAGCCAACCTTTTTTTTTTATTTGACCCAGTAGCAGCAACAAACTTATTATCGTCATTAGACTTTAATTTCATCAACAAATTATGATTAACCTGATTGAATCACAAATATTTCAGCTTGACTCTCCAGGAATTCTCTACAGATTCTACAACTTATTTATTATTATGAAATTTAACTGTATAAATCTATGTAGTCTTTAAGTTTGGTGTATATAACTGATGTTTTAGCTAGCTTATAAATCTTGTCAAGAATGGGTGCAGCAAATTAATATTACCAGACAAATTTCCAATTGGCAAAATACAGAAAAGATGTGGAATATTGAATATAGCTTGATGTGCTAGTTTCTTAATTTCATATAGAAAAGAAATAAGTAAGGAAAAAAAGTTTATAATAAGTCTATGCATTAACTACTAGTATCAATTTGGATTAATCAGAGGAATTCAAGAGATTTCATTTTCTCTTTCTCTGTCCCTTCATGAAGCTTAAAATTTAGGGGAAACTGATAGATTTTTAACGGCTTAATCAGTAGAGTGTGTTAGATATAATAGTTGGATCCGCTCTCAAAGTGTTATTTTCTAAATTTTTTATCATTTTTGTCTCCCGCTCCAATCTCAAAACTTTTTGTATCGGGGGCGGGGCATATGTCCTCCGCCCCAATCTCCAATCTAAATATTATATATATATATATATATTAATATAATTAATATTTTTAAAAAATAATAAAATAAAATATGACACTCATTTAAAATAAAAAAAATATTTTTAATATTAAAATAAAATAAAAAATTAATAAAAATCAGATATCGGAAATCCTAGTATAAGTGCGGTGTGGAGACGGAGATAAAAAAAAATTCCAATGAAAAACGGAGCTGGATTAGAGAACATGCGAGATCGAAAATATGGACAGAAAACTTTGCCTCCAACCCATCCATTTGTGGGATATTTCAATTATAAATCCTGAAGTTCAGCATCACTTGCATTAGCATAGAAAGTAATTCCTTCAGCTTTTCAAACTTACGGGTGTGAATGGCTGCAAATTGTTGGAAATTTCTACTTGTTTTCATCATTTTAAAGAAAATAAAATCTGAAAATTCTACCAACCACCTTATTTCTTCTCTTCTCTTTTCTTTTTCTTTCTACCAACGAATTTCAAATAACATGTTAATGAAATCTGATCTCTTTTTTTTTTCTAATTCTAATAAAAAAAATTAAATGTAAAAAAAACGATTTTAGCTTGAACTAGATGATATGAATTAATAAAAAAATTAATTTAAAAATGTAAAATTAATCTAGTGTTTAAGTCAATTTACTCGTATTTGAACTAATAACTTTTGTTAAATACATATTAATTTTAATTGATGATCTTTTTGTATATTAGGGATCAATTTATTATTATTATTGACTATATTTAACTTACGTTTTTAGCTTGGCTTGTTTCATTAACATTATCCATTGATATTTAATATCAAAAGTTTAAAGCACTGTGACCAATTAACTGCTTCAATCGACTAATCATTTTTAAAAATTTTGCCAATCAACTTCTTGCCTTTCTATAGTTAATTTTTTTCAATTGTCTTATTTGACTTTATTTTTAAATTATTTTAAACAAGTCTCTCACTTATATGTATTTTTTTATTAAAAAAATTATCTAATAAGAAAAACAAAAAGTATAAGAATTTGATAGAATATGAGAGTCAATAGAATAAATAATAGAAAAAGTATCAAATCAAAGTATAAAAATTCAACTGAAAGTAACACAAAAATACAAAAATTTTAAGTTCGAGTTAACATTTTTAAATTTTGGGAGAGACTATTTAATAGTTTCCGGTACGAAATCATAATTTTTACTTAAGTGCGGAATTTCAGAAGAAAAAAAAAAAAGAAAAGGAAAATGTCTCCCACGTGCCACGTTTTCACTCGAAAACTGTAACTCACCCCGCCGCACGTATAATTCACGCTCATCACATTCTCCATCACACTCAACGGTCAACCGCCATAACTGATCCCTTCATTTCAAGCATTACCCAACTGCTTCTCGCTTTGCTCCTTTCCTCCTTTCAACTCAACCAATGGCTTACCCTAATCCTAAAAAATCCTTATATCCAGAAGTTATCAAATCAAATCCAGAATCTTCTTCCCCACTCTTTTCAAACCCTAATCCTCAATCTTCCACTTCCAATCTTTACCCCACGATCGACATGCATGACCTCGTCGAAAACCTCTTCCCTGATCCCGATAAGCACAACCCTCATGCTCCCTCTGCCCCGCCGGAGGCCGTCGAGGAAGTGCTCATCAAAATCCCCGGGGCTATTCTCAATCTCATTGATAAAAACTACAGTGTCGAGCTCGCTTGTGGTGATCTCTCCATTGTCCGTCTCCGTCAGGGTGATAACGTCGTCGCCATTCTTGCTCGCATCGCCGATGAGATTCAGTGGCCTTTAGCCCGGGATGAGGCCGCAGTAAAACTGGACGATTCACATTATTTTTTCTCCCTGCGATTGCCTAAGGACCATCATGACTCAGATTCGAGCGATGATGAGAAGGATAAGAGAAATAAAATTAAGAACAGTAATGATTCGAATGATATACTAAATTATGGTTTGACAATCGCATCCAAAGGGCAGGAGGCGTTGCTGAAGGAATTTGATGGCATTCTGCGGGCTTACAGTTGTTTTACTGTACAGAAAGTTTCTGAGAAGGCGAAAGCTAACGGAGAGGTTGTGTTGGATGAGATGGTAGCGAAAGAGATTTCACCGGCGGATTTGAAGTCTGAAGAGAAGAAAGAGTTGATGGAGGGAAGGTGTGCTGCGTATTGGACCACATTGGCACCCAATGTGGAGGATTACAGTGGCACTGCTGCAAAGGTGATTGCTGCAGGTTCAGGGCATCTTATTAAGGGGATATTGTGGTGTGGGGATGTAACTGTAGACAGACTTAAATGGGGGAATGAGGTCATGAAGAGAAAGATGAGTCCCAAGTCGAAGTCAGAGATTAGCCCTGACACTTTGAAAAGAATTAGAAGGTGTGAAAAATGTTCATACATTGGAATTGCATGGCTGTCTCTGTTTTTTTCATTTTTTTCCTTACTCTAGATTATAAATTAATGAACGCGATTTTAATTGTGCTATTATTATTATTATTATTATTATTATTATTATTATTATTATTATTATTATTATTATTATTATTATTATTATTATTATTATTATTATTATTATTATTATAGCAAAGGAATTTGGATGATTGTATAGCAATTACAACTTTATTTGCCTATTTCGAATCAAATTAATGGTGATATTTTAGTTCAATTGCGCCTGCAGAGTTAAGAGGATGACAAAGATGACAGAGAAAGTTGCCAGTGGTGTTCTTTCTGGGGTCCTGAAAGTCTCTGGGTTTTTCACTAGCTCAGTTGCAAACTCAAAAGTGGGCAAGAAATTCTTTGGACTTCTGCCGGGGGAAATCATCCTTGCTTCTCTAGATGGATTCAGTATGTCTACCATCTTAAGCCTTCATTCCTGTTGACTAATGTATAGAGTTGGATCTTCTGCCAGCTCGTCCTTTTATTTTGTCTCATCCTTTTCTTTATTTTTGTCTTTTTGCTTTGTCTAATCCTTCATCTTTATATTTTAGAAATTTAAACTTTGTGTAAAGTTAAATTTTTTGTGGGATATGGCTCTGTGTGAGGTTTCTTTATTTCAGTGTTTGGCTAAATCTCTGTGGCCTGTTCTTTCCCCATATTTTGTCCAAATTTCCATCCCATCCCATATCTGAATTTGTTCAAGGAATACCTATAAAATATATGGGAGATACAAAGTAATATACAAAAACTAATATATGGTAGGTATTTGAAATAATTTGATTGGCAGAGGTATTCAGATAAGCATCCTATTTGATTGGTCTTCCAGTTGTAAATTATATATATATATATATATATATATATATATATATATATATATATATATATATATATATGCATGATTTTTCTGCTGGCTAATTATTTTTTCCCTTACAAAAGTTGATTGTTTGCCATGTTGAGCTAGTTATTCAGTTAATACATGTTGATGGTAGGTGAGGTGGGAGATCGCTTTGGTATGTGGTTAGAGTTCATGAGATGGGGTTCAGGAATAACTTTAATATTTAGATGCAGGATTTATTTAGATTTGTCTTTTTTTTTTAATTACCTAATAATTTTGGAATTATTTCATTCTTGTGACTTTATGTGGATGCTGGTAGCATTTGTCGGATTGAGGTAATTGTTAAGTTGTTGCTTCTATGTTTTTTTTTTGGCCCTTTATTATTCTTCATCTGCATATTGAAGAACTTTTTTTTCTTTTTCTTTTTCTCCTTTTCTAATTTTGAATTTTCATTAAGTGTTTTTTAGACAATACTTCATACAACATTCAATTTCTGCTGACATTTTATAGATTTTTTTTTGTTTTCAATCTTTATAGACAGGTCTTTTCTTGTTGTATGTATGTTTAGGTTGAATTCTACACACTTCACTGTACTTATCAATTTATTTTGTTGTAAATAGACAAGGTGTGCGATGCTGTTGAAGTAGCTGGACGGAATGTCATGTCAACATCTTCCACTGTCACGACTGAACTCGTTTCCCAGAGGTATATACAGTTGATGCTCAAACAATTAGTTCTGCTGTGGCAATTAACATGTTTCAAAATGTTCCTCAGGAAGGACATTTGGAGGGAAGAGAGGATCCCTAAACGATATATTTTCTAAAAATATTATTTGATTGGGTCATAAATCCTAATAGCATCTTTAACTGAGAAGGAATCATATATTTATTGCACAGATATCTTACAGGAGGTCGGAAATCAGCTTACCCTGGCTCTTTATCTATTAGAGGATGTTGACAGCCACTTAATGCTGGGCTTTTTACCTTGCTTTCATAAGTTGGCTGTACTAACTTATGGGTTCACATCAACATCTTAACTGCTCGAAATGATATAGAAATTGTATAATTAGCATAAAATATCTAGATGATGCTTTAACTGCAAATGCTTACTGTGTAGTCCAGATTTTCTCTTCAGAAATGTAGAAAGTTTTGACGTATGCAATGACTCCAAAGGGTTCACAAACTGCACCTAATAGAAAAATTTTCTATCTTTTGACTTATCTATTGTCTTCCCAGATCCCATATCAATTTGACAAATAATTAGTGAGAAAATAGGCATAATAGTGCATATGCTTGTCTTGGATTTGGTGTAGGCAAAGCATAAATCAGATTATGTTTTCATCTCTGATGATCAAGTTGCAACACAAAATCATAATCTTTGCATATGGTTACTGTGATATGTTCAGATATTTCTTATTGTGCCAATAATTTTCTTCTGTCCTTTCAGGAAACTATTGAGAGTAAGTTGCTTGGTAAGCTATAAACTTGGGAGATGTTGAGTGGCCTTAAGCATTTAGACTACTCTGTGTGTAGTTCTTATGTTGGTGATAATTTTTCTCTTTGGAATGGGTGTAACTGACTTCCTTTAAGTTTACTTTAGAGGGCTGTTCTGTTTAAATTTTATTCTGATCTCCAGAAATGTGCCTCTAAGACTTCTGCAAGTTTTGAATGACTGCCAACTTATTTTTGCTTGACAAAAATTTTTCTCTTTCAAATGTCTGGTGTTTTTTCCTCCATGACGGGGTTTTGCAAGTCTCATTGATTTATTTGGCCACAGTTTTTCTATTATATTGGTATACACTATTATAGACTAAATCAGCAGTTGCATATGTGTGCTTCCATTTAGGAAAATAGCCAGGATCAGGAGGACTGCTCTTTAAAGATCCCCTGTTGACAACTGAAGTTGTCCCTAGCATGTGAATTTTTGCTGGAGTAGAAATAGGCAGTGATGGAAAAAGGAAAAGGATTATTCTCCAGCATTTATCATGCCTTAGAACATGCTTGCAGTTGGTTCCTTTTGTAGCCCATGCTTTTATCTACCTTCTGTTTATTCCCAACATGGCTTCGGTCATTTTTCTCTCTTTTGTGCTTGGAATTGGTATATCTTTGCAGGGATAAATGGGGAAAAAAAAAAGAAAAAGAAAAAGTGAACCATTTGGTGTGAAATTATCAAAATGGATGTTTATCTTGCAGATATGGTGAACAAGCAGCTGAGGCTACACACGAGGGTCTTGGTGCTGCGGGCCATGCATTTGGAACTGCATGGGCTGCATTTAAGATTCGAAAGGCATTCAACCCAAAAAGTTCACTAAAACCCAACAGTCTTGCCAAATCTGCTGTTAAAGCTGCTGCAGCGGAGGTCAAGGCAAAGAAATCCAGTTCCAAATAACTGAAGATGGATATTCTTAAAATCATTTCAGAGATTCAGCTGTATCATTCAAACCTCTTATTTACTGTTGTTTCCCTATGCTGCTTCTTGTGAATGTAAGCTATCATTTCTTTACTAATGATTTTTCTTTTTTTTAATGATTGTAGATGTTTTATTGCAAAGATGATTCAAAGTTAATATGATTTGAGTTTGCAGCACCTTCTTTTTTGATTGTTGTTGCTTTCTAGATTGATTTCTCAGTTTAGTTGTGTGTCATCTGAAATTCCTTTGAAATTTTTATCTTTTTCTTTTGATATTACTGGAAATTTTTAGTCTCAAGTTTCACCGGCACTTTGAAGGCAAGCATCTGAATGTATGAATTAGCATTGGTATATTTGAGAAGGGTTGTTATATCATGGACTCAGCTCCATAATGCATTATAGAGCTCATTCATTCATAAAAGCACGTGTTTTTCCAGAATTGGATCTTAGTAAACTAATAAATATAAAATATATTTATCAGTTATAACTTACATGTTCATCATTTTTGAACTTATAAATTTATTAGTTATAACTTACAGGTTCATCATTTTAAATTTACAAGTTCATCATTTTGAACTTAGAAGATCATCGTTTAGAAGTTATAGGTTCATTGTTTATAAGTTACACATTCATCGTTTACAATTAACAGGTTCATTGTTTTTAACTTGAAGGTTCGTCATTTAAAACTTACAGGTTTATCGTTTATAACTTGCTACTTCATTACTTAAAGATTCATCGTTTACGAATTTCAGATTCATCGTTTTGAACTTGCATGTTCATACTTTTGAACTTTCAGATTCATCATTTAGAACTCAGAGATTAATCATTTATATTTTGCAGATTCATCATTTATAGATTCATTGTTTACGTCTTTAAAGTTCATCGTTTTGAACTTACAGATTTATTATTTAAAACTTGCAGATTCATCACTTATAGGTTAATCGTTTACAATTTATATGTTCATTACTTATAAATTCATTATTTCTACCAAATACATCGTTTTCATCCTCCAGTAATACGATTTTGTCTCTCTATATTTCTCATTGTTAGTTTAAATATTTTCATTTTCAACAACTTTATTTCACAAGAAAAATCAAAACTAATGTTTTTATCCAAAACAATAATAACAATCATACAATATTCAAAAATATTAAAAATAAAATTAAATATGTAAATTAAAAAAAAATTCTTTCTAAAAACAAACTTAAAATATATATATATATATATATATATATATATATATATATATATATATATAATTCTTTTATCTTTGTGAACAAGAAGAAAAAGAGGATAAAAATAATAAAAAAAAACAAGAAAAATATGATAAATACCTAATTAAAAAATGGTGGCGTATCAATTAATTATATACGAAATATCATACATTCGAGTTTATAATATAATTTGCAATTTGAGAATGATGGGGCGATTTATTTGTGGGTCTTATTACCTCTTTACAATTTAGTTTTCTTTAACAATAATTTCAAGTTGATAGCCTCATCAAGCAACAATTATTGTTATCAAAACATGGATTCCTAAAACCATGCCCCATAAAATAACCTACAAATGGCACCTGTTAAGGGCAATTGATCCTTGTTTGCTTCTCCTTACCTTTTTCAAGTGACTACCCATAGAATTAGTTAAACATCAATTTCTTGCAAGGATTTTTTGCTCCTACCTTTTTGCTGTGTACATGGCCCGGAGAAAGGTATCCTTTCCATTTTGCTTCACTCTAACAAGTATTATTCATTTTTCTTCAAAACATAAAGGTGAGATAATACCTGCCTTTATTCTGAAGCTTATATCAACGTTAAAAAAAAATGTTTATGTATATGTGTCCAAGCCTGATCTTAAATTTAAATAAAAGTCCTTTGCTGGCCTCCAAGCATCACTTTCCTTGCGGGCTTTTGCTTGGCAGCCACCAACCTAATTCAACCATTTGGGGCAATTGCCACTTAGTTGAATAGTGGGGCATAATCTATCACAGACCATATCTAAGTTACCAATGAAAATGAAAACATTTTCTTTAGCAATTACCGAACTAAAGTGGCTAGTGGACCCTTTAACATTTCTTCAAGATTTCCATACCTAAATCATATTTTAAATATGCCACTTAGATTTATATTACACCCTTTTATACAAGTATTTGGAGCACCAATGATGAAGATGTGGATACAGTTTGTTTCTTCAATTCTCAGCTTCAATTTGATCCACTGGCCTATCAATGGCCACGTACTACTTTTGCTAGTGTTAAGTAACGAATCAAATGCTCTTCTTGAGAGAAAATTTGTTATTTTTTTTAAATATGCATTTTATATTATCTTGTATGTTATTGTGTATCCCACTTTGATTCGTTGTTTGATTGCGGCAAGGGTTTCTATTTCTTTTTTCTTTTTTTTTTTTTTAATTTTCATCAACTTTGTATTATTTAGGATTAACTTAGAACTAACATATTGAGATTCTTTAATTCCAAGATAATTTTAGTAACTAGCATTGATTTTCATACCTAAGATTTTTTTTCCTTCTTCCCCTTAGCTTCATCTTAGCTATAAAGTCCCTTTTGGGTTAAAGAATTGTTACTTTATTCCTACTTGATTTTTTTTTATCATACACTCATGAAATTGATTAATCCTGCCACTCATACTTTTTTGACACTTGTACCAAATATATATATATATATATATATATATATATATATATATATATATATATATATATATATATAAGACTCCATGTAAGCTTCCATATGTCATTAAAAAAACACATGTAAATATTTTGTTTACCATCAATTAATATCTTTGGATTAATTTACATGATATTAGAATCATAAAATTTAGCAGCAGCATGAGAACAGTGGGAAAACACTCTTGAAACCATAATTATAACCATTTTGATGAAATCCAGTCTTTGGTGTTTCAATACGAAAGATACACTTTATGATATATATAATCACACACTAACAATGAAGAAAGACAATGTGAAAAATGCATCCTCAAATTTATTAAAAATTAATACAAATATCACATCATCAAATGTATTAAAGTAAAATAAAATAAAATAAAGGATTGTCCAACTTCAAAGCTAATAAAGGTGCAAATGCCATTAGTAATAAACAAATTACAGAATGGGCAATTGGTGATAACTGATAAGATAGAGAGAAGAATTTTGGGCATTAAGTTATGTTGGTCTAGTGGTAAACAATGACCTCACCAATTAATGTGAAGTGTTGGTTTACAAAGAGGCCACAAGCTAAATAAACTGTCATTTTATTGGCTAAAAACATTCAATATCTTACAATTAAATTATAAAATAATTTGAATAGGATTTAAATTTTTCAAAATTTGAATGTAAATTTCAAATTCGAGACATTTGATTAAAAAAAAGAATTAGTGTCAATCTATCTTATCTCTTAGAGTGCTAATAAGCTAGCATTCATTTACTGAAATTTGAGAGATGGTGGATTGGTGAATGGTGAAGTGTACTCACTAATGCTTTGTCTTAGAGGATGAAAGCAATCCATCCATTTCAATCCACACGTAATCCACTCCCATGCTTTTGCAATTTGTATTATAAATTTATAATCAACCTCATATAATCCTTTATCACTTAGTCTTTGTCATAATGTGATGGATTACTCTCAGCCACCCCAACTTTGTTTTATAAAATTTTAATTTTTTTGAAACCATTTATTTTTTATTTATCAATAAAAGAGCCACCTTCAACTATCACTTTCATTCATCTTCAATATGCTATCCTTTCTGATCACACACACAAATTTTGAAAAACTTAGGAAAAATCGAAAAAAACAGATGAAAATTGACAAGCATATGTATGTAGTTTGCAATTTTCCTCATGTAACTTTGTTTTTCCATTATTTATATGTACATCCCAAATTAATATCTCATATATGACATCATTATTATCATTCTAAGGTATTAATTAGTCCTCGGAAATGTATGTCCTTGTCAATACCTAATTTACTAGGAATTGTTGTTCGGTTTTTCAAGTGGTTTTGCTTTAAAATTAATTAGACTACACAAAATGTATTAGTTCTAAGTTAAAATATAAGATGAGTTGTTATTATTATTGTAATTATAAATTTGTTGTTGAGTATACAATGGAGATGAACATGGTGTACTCGAATTTAATCTCCAATTGAATATACTTTGTATTTAATTAATGCATGGAATAGGTAAAATATAATTAGCACCAACCATAAAATAAAAATTGACATGGTCTTTTTTTTTGTTTTTACTACAATTACGAGATATTTTTGAACTTTTATATTTGAAATTTCGTTTTTTAAACATTTTAAAGAGTGCGTTTGATTTAGTATTTTGAGACTGTTGATAGTTGTTTTGTATCCAATCGCTACTCTAAAATACTTGGTAAAACTTTCAAATTAACAAAAATTATAATCTTAATAAATTGTTGATTAAAAAAACTATATTTTGAAATTTTTTTCTCATTAGTAAATTTAATTTAATTTTTTTATCTAGACTATATTATCTTTATAATTTTTTTATTACAAAATATTTATTTCTCCAAATTAATTTTTTAATTAGTAAATTATTTGTAATTACAATAAATAAATAAAATGTTTATTTTTATATGATAAAATATGTAAAAATAAAAAAATATATTTTTAATTGTTATACATGTTATTTAACATATTAAAAATAAGTTGTATTAAGAATAAATAATACTTTTAATGGTCATTTAATATATAAACAATAATTAGTAACATATTTTTACCAAATGTGTATGCTTTTTTTTTTTGAATAAGTTATAAGCTATAAGCTATTATCTACATTGACAGAGAGACACCAGAGAGGACATTGGACCCCCTGAATTTTTGAAATTCTTATAAAGGGAGTTTAGTAAATTTGAATTCTTTTAAAGAAAAATAAAACTTAATTTATTCTTTTATTTTAATCAATAATGTATATTTTTATATTTTTCTCCATATTTTTACTATACCTTCAATAATCTTTCAACCTCTACTGCTTTTTTATCAAATCCTCAGAGAATAAACCAATATTTAAGAGTTTTAAGGTAAATATTTTTATATTTACATTTTGTAATTTTTTTTATTGGATTTGTTTCAATTTTTTTAAGTATCAATTGTTATCCCAATAATTAGGAAGTAGAGATTTTTTGTTTTTCCTAAAATAAGAGAGTAAAAATTATTTATTTCAATTTCTTTCTCATTTCCATGAATATTTTATTATTTATTATATAAAAAGTTATAATTGCTAATAATTTTATTGTACTTCATATGTAATTATTGTCGTAAGTTACTATTGCTTATGATTTTTAATTAGTTTTATTTTTTCTTAGATAATGAAACAATACTGTAGAGTCTATTATTTTGATCGGTTAATGCACCTACTGCTATTCAAAAATTGTCAAAGTAAGATATTATTGAGTTTGATTTAAAAAATCTTCCTAGTGATCTAAGGCTACAACCTAACATAATAAGCTCTTTACCTAATTTAATTGAATTGGTTCATAGAGTTCACTTATTAAAAGATCCATATATAAATTTTATTTGTATACTTTTCTAATTGGATCCATTGAGTAAAAGATTTGGCTCCATCACTCACCATTAATTAGCAACAATTATCAAGCTACCTCAAACCGCTAAAATAAATCGGTCCTAAAAATAAAATATCTTATATTATATATAGAATTGTAAACGAATTAAATCGTTTGTGAGTTACTTATATATCTATTCGGAAAAAAATTATTCAAAATTATTTGTTAATGTTAACAAGCTAAGCTCAAAAAATTTTCGAGTTCGAACCCAAGTTTAATAGTGTTTGGTTCGTTTGCTTGTAAACGTTTTCATTTAAATGCTCGTAAACATATTTGTTTAAAAATTCGCAAATATATTTATTTAAATATTCATATATATATTCGTTTAAAATTTATTTAAATTATATTTTGTTTTCAAACTCGAATTTGAGTTTTTGTCATTATTAATTAACGAGATAAACTCGAACTAAACTTATTAAGTATAATAAACGAATTATTTACAAAATGAACTCAAACCACTCGTGAATTTAATAATTTTGAAACAAACTAAAGTCGAACTCAAATATAAAACTTTGAATTCAATTCGAGCATGTGATATTTTTAAATGAACCGAATTTGAGCTCATCTGTATTCGAATTAGCTCAGTTTATTTATAGCCCTGACTATATATATGGATTTTGTACAATTAAAAGAAAATTTTTGAAGTACTCTTTAGTATTCTATTTAATTTAGTTTATAATCAGAAAATAATTTCAAATTTTTATCCTGCAGAATAAATTAGTCTTATAATATAATTAAATGAGAAAAGAGGCACTAACATAATATGCGTAAAAAAAGCATCTATAATGAGAAAATTGAAAACTATATTATCAAAAATCAAATCATACCCAAAGTAATGTGAGCGATAAACTCATTTACCAATCAAGACACAAAATTTTCATCAACTTATTTCATAGGATGAGAATTACCCCATTCATGGTACGTAAAAATGATAAAGTAGATAGTGTAACTAATTAATTGTATATTAGATCTTCGAATAAATTAATAAAAAGAACTAACACGATAAAAAGACATTAACTGAAATGTGTGCAATGAAATGATTTTAGTTTGATACAAATTATAGTAATTAAAATAGTTGTAATACTCGTTTTTATGATCAAGGCTTCAAAATTTCAAACTAAAATTTTAGTCAATCCACTTATAAAAAGAATAATTAAATTGGTCATTCAATCATGATTGATTTATTTGACCAAAAAAAAAATTCATAGACCCACTTCACTGAAAATTAATTGTAGAGAGTTAAATCTAAATCTAATTAATATTTGTCATTTCCAAACTTTATTCTACCCCATTTCACATTGTAGCTTCAACAAGCAGCAATTACTTTTACCCAGTGATTCTATTCTCATCACAATATTGTTGATGGATTTGATCCGTCTTGTTTGTTTTTTTTTTTCTTATAAAAATATTTATTTAAACTCATATTCATATACCCATTTATAAATAAATTCATTAATTTGATGACATATAAAAAATTTAATTTTACCATCAACTTCTTCAATGTTTATTTTATTTTATTTTATTTTATATGACAATGTGGGAGTTCAAAGTTTCAAAGTCCTCCAAGGTTAAGGCAGGAACACAAATGGAAATCATTTTCAACCCAACCGACTTATAAGTAAAGAACATTATTAGCTAAAGAGGGAAAAAAAGGATGCTTTAGAATTTTGCAGTTGAAAGCTATCTGTCATTTTTCTCTGGTTGTTCACATTTTCTCTTACAAATCTGAATAAATACATTATCCAATCTATAAATATCTAAAAAAAATAAAAAATAAAAGTTTGAAACTTGTGTTTTGAATGAATTCAAGACTTGGGTTTTAAAATCTTGGATGTTCTTAAAGCTGTTATTGATGGTGATCAATATTCCCCTTAATTTAAGGAATTTTTCCCTCAAAATGGGATAAAGTCTGTTTCATCTTAAAAACACAGCAAGCATGGGTGGGTCCATCTCCAAGCTGATGACCCACTTCACTTCAACATATTTCCAAGAATTCACAAACAGCAATTTTCTTGGCCCAGGAATTTTTCAGTCTCTTGCTTGAAAGAGTAAAATTTTTTTACCATTTTTTGCCAATTCTTTTGCCACTGCTGAATTTAGCCAATCCAAATGAATAAAGACGAAGACAAAAGGTGTCACCATTACTGTGGATGAGGAATAATTAAAAACACCACAATTTTTTTTTTCTTTTTCTTTTTTCCTTTTTCCCACTTTGAAAATGGCAAGAACTTGTGCTTTGCCTTCAAAAAGTGGGGAATGACACATTAACCAGCATATTAATATGTACACTCCCCACTCAAGATCATATTCAGACTTAGAATCTCACTCTTTCTCTCTCTGTCTATCTCTCTTTCTCTGATTGACTTTCACTCGATTGATATTCATTGTATGTTTCCGGAAATGGCAGAGAAAGAAGATGCAAGTTATTCTGCCAGTTTTGATGGTTCACCAACCATAAACAGACCATTGGGTTGTAAGATGTTTGATAAAATTCTGGGTCTTTTCCCTTCTTGGACAAAGAGTACACCTCCTCGTGGTAGAAGAATTTTCCATAAAGATGTTGAAGAAGATGAGTTTCAGTATGCTAGTACTCATTGTCTCTCTTCGTACTACAGTGTTTTTGTAGTTCGTCTAGCTATCATGGTTAGTTCTGATGGGCTAACAACAATCTTCATATTTATCAATTCCGTAAATTATGAACTTGATGAGCTGATAGCAATCTTCCATTGATATTTGAGTATGCATATTTATCAGTGTCATACAATAGATAGTAGATATAGACGGGATTGATTGCCTGTGTCAACTTATGCCTTTTTCTTCCCCATTCTTTAATTTTGAAGTTGCTTCATATTCAGCTTCTGTTTATTTTGTGTGCGAGAAACTGCAATTCAGAACTACATTTGTAGCCAAAAGCTTCAATTTTTTTGTCGATGAACGTATATACATATTTTTCTCTTAATGGCTCCATACAGGTGATGCTGGCAATTTTGATTGGGCTGCTAACAATTCTAACATGGCATTTTACAAGGAGGTATACAAAAAGGTCATTAGACACCTTAGCTTCAGGCCTTCGTTATGAACTTCTGCAACGTCCCATATTAAGGATGTGGAACATTTTGAATTCTACAGCTGAAATAACAACAGCCCAGGTTAAGCTTTCTGAATATGTAATCAGACGGTATAGCAAGCCAGCTACTCAAGCAGAACAAGTTGAGGTTTGTTATTATGTTAATTTGGTGGTACTACCAGTGTTTTTTCAAAGAACAGAAGTGTTATCTTGAGATTTTTTAAGCTTTCTTATCTTGTAATTTTCGCTTTTTTCAGCTGTATCAAGTGATGAGGGATATTACATGGGCACTTTTTGCGAGTCGAAAAGCTCTGAGTGCGATCACTATAACTTACAGAAATGGGTTTGTTCAGGCTTTTCATAGAGATCATAGGAGTAGCAATACATCCTATATCTACTCTAATCTCGTAAACTATTCAATCAGTGCTAATGAGCCATATGATGTCAGTATGCTGTCCTCACGTCAGGGTTGGAATGATCAATCCATCCATGGTAATCTTTCAGCTATTTGGTACCGGGAACCACTTGATCCCGTAACAGGTGAAAAGATTGGAAAAGCCAGCCAAATTCCACCAGATGATCTTATTAATATTGCCGGATTTTCACGAGTTCCAGATGGTGTAGCTTCTTGGCATGTTGCAGTAAGCAAGTACACAGATTCACCATTACTTTCAGCAGCACTGCCTGTCCGGGATGCTTCGAATGAGAGCATTGTAGCTGTCGTAGGTGTTACTACTGCACTTTACAGCGTAGGCCAGCTGATGAGAGAACTGGTTGAAGTCCACGGTGGACATATATATTTGACCTCCCAAGAGGGTTATTTGCTGGCTACATCCACAAATGCTCCTTTGTTAAGAAATTCAACAACAGGGCCCAAGCTTATGATGGCTGTTGATTCTCAGGATAACATAATACGAAAAGGAGCTCAGTGGTTGGACAGAGCCTGTGGAAACAAGTTTCCTCCGAATCACATTGTTCATGAAGAGAATGCGAAGCTTGACAATCAGCAATATTACATTGATTCATTTTTCCTAAATCTAAAGAGACTACCTATAGTAAGCATTATCCTATTACAGCTTTTTCCTTTCATTAAACTTAAATAGAATAAAAAAATTCAGACTCAAAAGTTACTGATAATTATACAGATTTAGCAAGATAGTACTCTTTGTGCAGGTGGGGGTAATCATCATTCCGAGAAGGTATATAATGGGGAAGGTAGATGAAAGAGCCTTCAAAACATTGGTTATACTAATTTCTGCATCAGTCTGCATATTAGTCATTGGATGTGTCTGCATATTAATACTCACAAATGGAGTATCTAAGGAAATGAAACTTAGAGCAGAGCTGATAAGCCATCTTGATGCAAGAAGAAGGGCAGAGGCTTCAAATAATTACAAAAGCCAATTTCTAGCGAACATGAGGTAAGTACCTCCAAAATCTAACAAAGTTCTCGCAGTTCACAGAATCTGTGATTGATAGAGAGATACATCCCATTTTGATGAATCAACACTAATCATGATTTAATGATTTTCATGTCTTAAACTGTAATGGATATGAAATATTTGTTCATGCTGTGTATTACAGTCACGAATTGAGGACTCCAATGGCTGCAGTGATTGGATTGCTGGATATTCTTATCTCTGATGATTGTCTCACAAATGAACAATATGCAACAGTAACTCAAATTAGAAAATGCTCCACAGCTCTACTCCGGCTTCTTAACAATATTTTAGATCTTAGCAAGGTGAGATATTAGCAAATGGCAAAGTATATTGATAGCAAGTAGTTTTACCAATTAAGTTCTAGATCAAACAAGTTTCTGATTACAAACACAATAACAATATCTATTGCTGCAAAAAGTTACTGAATGTTCATTATGCAGTGTCAAGATTGGGGATTCTTAGTCTTTCACTTCCATTTTAACATCATAAGAAAAAGAAAAATGCTAATAAACCACATGTAGTTGCAACAGAATTTTTGGAAACTCAAAGTTTATCACTGGTTTGTTCTTTGTGTAACATTTATATTTGTTAAGGAAGTTTTACATTAATATTCACCCCTGTGTTATCACATCTCCATTACGAGATCATGAGCAGCAACCAGTTCTTAAATCATCTAGCTTTATTTCAAATATTTTGTGATTCACCAAAAAAATAATATAATTGTCTTTGTTTAAATTCTCTAGGTTGAATCTGGAAAGCTAGTGTTGGAAGATGCGGAGTTTGACCTGGGACGAGAACTTGAAGGACTAATTGACATGTTCTCAGTGCAATGCATTAACCACAATGTGGAGGCTGTTTTAGATCTTTCTGGTATTAGCTTATTTAAATACCAACACAAAATATTTTAATCTCTACTTTCAGTTTCTGATGATCATTATGAGTAATATTTTGATTGTGCAGATGAAATGCCAAAATTAGTCAGGGGAGACTCTGCTAGAGTTGTACAAATATTTGCAAATCTGATAAGCAATTCTATCAAGTTTACATCATGTAAGTATATCATTTTGTTGTACTGCCAACTTCAGTTGCTTTTAATTGACACTATTAGAATAATACAAGAGAATAGAATATGCAATCACCCATTTTGTAGAGAAAGGACCAACCAAAAACTATGAAATGTACATAAATCAATACTAATTACTTTTAACCTAAATATTGACAATTCAAATTATCAGAACACTTGACTATAATAGAGAAAAAGCATTTAGATGACTCATATTTTATCCACCTAAATAATCCATATAATGGTTGGCTCTATTAGGTTATAGACAAGCTTGAAGTTGAAGAAACTTAAGAGTTTTTATCTCTTTAGGTGAGTTTCTTTTAGAGGAGTGATTATATGGGATTAATAGTCTACTTTTTTTTCCCTTTGTTTATCACTTATCTTGTAAGTAGGCACTTGCTGTAGATCACAGATCATTTCATGAGAATGAAAGACTATGATTAGCATCTAGATGACAAAAATTTGTCGTTAACTGATCAATCTAGTCACAACCAAACAATTTCAAGATTTGCGAGTAACTTTGTACCAAATTTTACATTATAGAAATCAAAGGATGTAAACATAAATACTGATATTCAAAAGAATATGTCTTTAGTCTTTCTTGCATTAACTGTTCCAAATGGCTTGCAGCGGGTCATATTATTCTACGTGGTTGGTGTGAGAACATAAGTACTTTCAATGATACCACAGAGTTTCTTCTTGACCAGAAGAAAGTACGGTGTGCAATTAAGCCAAAATTGAGGCAGCAGGGGAACCATATGAAGAAGGCCTCAAAGAAAGAAAACAAAGTAATTCTTTGGTTTGAAGTTGATGACACAGGCTGTGGTATGAACCTCAAAATTTCCAAGAAATCTCTATAAACAAGATGGTCAACAATTCTAATCTTGGACGATTAATATCAGATGGCGTTTTTAATATTCTGCAGGAATTGATCCAAGCAAATGGGAGTCTGTATTTGAAAGCTTTGAGCAAGCTGATCCTTCTACAACTAGATTGTAAGTAGCAATAGCATGTTTAACTGTCAACAACTGAAACAAACTGAACTGTTGATAGCTGGTGTGAATTCCTGAATCTTAGTTTTAAACTAATGGACACAGAGTTTTTATTGAATAAAAGCTTATGTCTGAACAACCCAAATAAAAGAATAAGTTTAAGGAATCTGTAAAATAAAGAACTGAGATTACTAGAATCTAATTTTTCATTTTAATATTACTTCAGGCATGGTGGAACTGGTCTAGGACTTTGCATCGTTCGAACCTTGGTGAGTAAACTCCACAACTATGTAAGACTCTACTGCATTAAAAAGCAAATTGCCTGCTCACTCTCACAACTGAAAATATATGACCTTCAAACTGTCAGGTGTATGAATAAAACCTTTTCAAAAATCAACATCTTAACGATTTTCTTTTTTACTTTACAATGGTACCATGATGGCAGGTTAATAAGATGGGTGGAGAAATAAAAGTGGTAAAGAAGAATGGGCCAGGAACTCTAATGCGACTTTACTTGCTTCTTAATACCGCTTCAGATGGTGCAGAACAGCATTGTCAAATAGATTTTGCAAGGCATAATGTTGTGGTGAGTAAAATTACTTGCTTTGGAATTTAATTCTAATCCTCCAATCACCCTTACTTTTTAATGCTTTTTCTTCACTATTTTACAAAGTGTCAACAGTCAGATAATAGAGGCTCGAATAACAACAATCATTCAATAATGATGAATATCATAAAGGGCATTCAGGAATCTGGACTGATCTTTAAGAACTAAGAGGTGCACAGCATAGTACAAGCAGTATAGTAATTGAGAAAATCAAACTGCAGTGCTGAATTTGACTAAACTTATTTCTAGAAAGTGCTAATTCTGAGTGCAAGTAAATCTTTTTAATTATTTTTCAGTCCAAATATACCAAAGCAATATCAAATGAATGAATTGACATTTTGCAATTGTGAATGCAGGTGATGCTAGCACTATATGGTTTGATGGGTAGAGTTATTATGTCACAGTGGTTGCGTAGAAATGGACTTTCTACTCTAGGCATTTCCGAGTGGAATGAGCTAACACAAGTTCTTCGAGAACTCTTTACTGCCAGAAAACACATTAAAGGTTTTGAGATTCAATGTTTTCTAAATGAACCATTAAAATCAGAAGTTGTTAATGTACGCGATGTTAGGGATCCTGTATTTGTCATAGTTGTAGATATAGGGTTGCTCGACTTGAGCACAGACATATGGAAGGAACAACTTAACTTCCTTAACAAGTTCTCTGGGAAAGCAACATTCGCTTGGATGCTGAATCATGATACTTCCAATGCAATAAAGATGGAGCTTCGTCGAATGGGACATATATTGATGATGAATAAACCTCTCTACAAGTCTAAAATGATTCAGATTTTAGAGACTGTTATTAGGGAACAACAAAAGAAATGTTCAAATGCTACTAGAGATGCCATGAAGGATAATGACATGCACGAATGTCTCGAGATCGATTCAACTCAGTTTGACAATGCGAGTTCTGAAGATTCTGATGTGGCTGAAACGGGTAACTCGAATTCTCTGAATTCATTTCATCATGCTAAGTTCACAAATGTATCACAGAATCAGACGTTTAAGAAGTGCTTAGTAGAGTTGACAGATGTGCTATTAGAAGAAAATAATTCAAGGAGGGAAGATGTAGGTCAAACCAGGCATTGCTTGCCTGCCACCAAAGATGAAAGTGAAAATTTGAAATGCTCAGAACAAAATCCACAAAGCAGTTCACCTAAAGGGCAAGTTAACTTGAGTAAAGCTGCGAAAGAAAAGAAAGCTCTTGAAGGCCTAAGCATTCTTCTAGCAGAAGATACTCCAGTTCTTCAAAGAGTTGCAACCATCATGTTAGAAAAATTGGGGGCTACAGTCATTGCTGTGGGAGACGGGCTTCAGGCAGTGGAAGCTTTAAACTCTCTGCTTGAGGGTAGAACAGAATCTCCGTTGCAAGAAGGAGATAAAGGTTCAGAAACTGAAATTCGGGCTGCCCTGCCTTATGATTTGATCCTAATGGATTGTCAGGTGAGAAATCACAAGTAACGCACATTTATAACATTGTTTTAGATGTACAATTATATATTGCAGATTTTCTATAGGATTCGAGGGCTATAATATATTGTCTGAATGAAAAAACAGATGCCAAAGATGGATGGGTATGAAGCAACGAAAGAAATCCGGAAATCAGAAGCAGGAACAGGATTGCACATTCCCATTGTAGCATTGACAGCCCATGCAATGTCATCTGATGAAGCCAAGTGCTTGGAGGTGGGGATGGATGCTTATCTAACAAAACCAATTGACTACAAGTTGATGGTATCCACCATTCTCTCGCTTACAAAACGAACAACCTAACACTTTCTTGTCACTTGTTAAACAAAGCTAACCAAATATTGTAATGAGCAAACTTTGGATGTAAAGTTGGATAAACTGCTCTGAAAATATAGCATAACATGTAAGCTGTATGCAAATAGTAAGTATTATCCAATTTTCCACATAATTTTGCAAAGGTTTGTTGCTTTCATGTTCATGTCTTTTTTCTTATAGAACATAAGAAACTCAACTGATGCTATGTAGGAAAACTCAGAATCTTTCTTAAGTTGTAGAGCTTTGTTATTGTGACAAAATCTTCCTTATTGTAAAATTTTTCAAAAAATTTCATGAGTAATGTGATTTCATTTTTCAATTACTAATGAATAGCTATATTTCTCATGACATAAAATATTTAAATAGTTAATTGAAAAAAATGTTTAAAAATTGTTCAATTTAAAGATACTTAACTATTATAGAACTCATTTAAGAATATTACAAGTTGAAACCGAATGGAAACTGTTCAAGCAAAACACTTGCAAAAGGTTGAAATTATTTGAATCCTACACAACAGTAAATACTTCAGATGCAAGCAAATCAAATCAATTATCTCTAGAAGTTTTATGAATAAATTTAAGCTTAATGACATGATATATCCAAAAAAACTCATCTGATTGCTAGTTTTTTTAATTTGAAAATTACTTATAATATTATTTAAATTATAAAATTAGTTATTAAGTTTTAACGAGTTTCTTTTTATTACATTCTGGTAATCAATTGTAATATTTTTCTTCATATAATTAACCCTTAGGAACAGGAAAAAAATCTATTGGCCCATGCAGGTCTCGAACCTGCGACCTTCGCGTTATTAGCACGACGCTCTAACCAACTGAGCTAATAGGCCAGCTGATGTACGAACCATTTTAACTATATATGGACAATTACAAAAGAATGCAAATAACAAAACAAGGAAACGGGAAAGGTGGTTCTCTACTATTTTCCGCCATGAAAGAGGACTACGAGGTAACGTTTCAGGCTTCTTGCTTTCATTCTCATTAAAAAAAAAAAAAAAAAAATCTCTGTTCGATTTTATTTCTTTAAGTAAGTTTTTATGGTCTAGTGAATTTTTCTGCCTGGATCGTACTATTTTTAGTCTACAATTTATGGAATAAAAATATCTTAAATTTTATGGCTGTCAGCAAGTTGAATTAAACTTGTGGCATGTTCTTGATGTTTACTTTAACTGCTTGTTTTTGTCGATCCTTTGGAAAAAGAAGAATAATGTTTAATTAATTTCAAATTTTCCTCATCAGCATCTATCTCTTTCATTTTTTAAAATTATTTTTATAGAGTGAATCATTTAAACAGCAAAATTACCTCCTATTTCCCTAAATTTTGTGCCATGTTTCTTTCTTTAGTGCTGCTGCGGGTTGTTTAAACAGTGGCAATTGCTTCTTAAACGGTGCTGGCTTATAATCACCGCCATGAATTCTGAAATTGAGAAAACTAGGGTTTTATGGTGGGCTGTTTGTTTAGGGATCAACAATTGTGGGTGAAATGGGGTTCCTGCTGAATTGGATTGTTTTATAGTAATCATGGAAAAGTGAATTCATTACTTGTGGCTATAATTGATTCTGCTAAAATTTCATAATTTTGATAATGTTATGTGTCAGTGTGTACTTTAGAAAGAGAGGAATTTTTTTATTTCTTAATTCAGTCTGCATCTGCAAACTTCTTTTTCCAGAGTTTTTCCTGCTTTTGGCTTTCTTTATTCTCATTCTAATAGTCGAGTGTCCAATATGTTTGCAGATTGAAGAGAAAAAGCAAGCTGCTGCTGATGTATTGTTTCAATATTCTAAATTTGTAATGGCATGTATTGGAAATCAAGTCCGACCTTGTGACTTGAGGTTGCATTTAATGAAGGTAATCCCATGTACAGAAATTATATGAACAGTCTAAATATTCCCATCCAGAGGTGTTTGAGGCCTGTGGAAAGTGAATATAAATTATGAAGTTCAAGTATGACCCAAGTTTAAGCCATGCTAATGGGACTTGTGCTTCCCCATATTTTTCAGGAGATATCTGGAATGCCAACTTCTCTGAAGAGGGAAGTGTCCCAGACAGCTGCTTCACCCGATGCAATGGGTGAATCATCGAGCTCAGGTACAGCCAGACTCGATAAAGCAGACAGTTTTCGAGCACTATAAATTAATGTAGAGTTATGAAGAATATGACATCACAGTTTTCAGCACAATGCTAAGACGAGTAATCCTTGATTTTATTTAACTTCTTCATTTATAATTTTCTTGAATTGTCTTAGGAAGATATTGTTAAGGTCGTATATTGAATATCTGCGTATTCTTTTGAGTCATATAAGACAGGGATTTATGTACTTTTTTTGTCAACAAACCTTAGAATATATTGTTGAATAAGAAACAGTGAAATCTGCACAGAAAGCAGAAAAAAAAAAAACTGAACCTGGACAATGGCCCTGTGCCCCGGAATTTCTTTCTTATTGCACGATATTTTAGTTTCTTATCAGTGTATGGTGGATCTGTTCTTTCCCAACAATGTTCCACCTCATGGTCTATTTCTCTGTTATTCCGTAGTCAACATGGCATAAGAATTTAGCTTTTACATCAAATTATATATTTATAATAGATACATGTATGTTTCTAAATGAAGAGAGGATGTATCTTGATGGTTTAGTAGTTCATTTGTCATATTTACAAGTTTTGGCTTTCAATGGGTGAGGCCTACTTCATATGTTGTCTCAAGAGTCGATGTCAACCTAGTAAAAAATGCTCTTCGTTGATACTACCATATCTTCTAAACCCCGTTCAGGCCTTGGCTTAGGCCAGATCCATTTGCTAATATAAGTAACATAGATAATTGTCTAAGTTAATTTATCTGTAGGACAGATATTGTGATTAACATTGAGAGTGTCGCTATATTTCTTATTATTTATTATAATTTGAATCATGATCTTTGAAGTTCCTTTTAATTCAATCCGTCATAAGATTTTTATTCAATTTTGAATAAATTCTTGATGTGAATTTATTGTTGGGATCCACATTTTGTAGAGTACATGAGGGTTAAAAATGGATAGAAAAATGGAAAAAGAAAAATTGAGAGAGACAGAGAGCATGGTACTGATCTGTCACAGAATCTAATTTTGTTCACATGCAGTGTTAGTTGAAGTAATTAATGTTTAGTTGGTAGACATTATGGACAATTGTGTTGATCTAACAGCTGTATCGCCCACTGCTTCTGTCTCTCTCATGTTCTTTTTCTTTTTTGCATGATTTTGATTGGGATAGATTACCTACCTTTGTCTTCTCTCTGTTCATCACCCTCCCTCTCACTGCTTATCCATTACTCGACAATCTTGGAGGTCATTTTTGTCGAGGGGAAAATGATTTAATAAAGCTCATGCTGCATTTCACTATCCAATTGGGGTGAAATTTTCAATAAATAATGATTCCCAAGAGCTTTCTGAATCAGTTAAATAAATAAATAATTGTAATGGTGAAGAAAGAAGGTAGCTACTAATCTATCCTCAGAGATTTAGTTCCATAAATTAATAGTTTATAAACATTTAATGGTTTCCCTTATAAACAAGAAGTAAACCCACTGTTGACAACTCTCACCTCCTTCTTCTATCATTTATAATCCAAAATACTATTCTTTATTTCTAGAAATCATCACTGTCAATCCTTCTGCAACAGCATTTCTTGCTGTTTTGCAATCCCAGGTTGCAGTAGAAACAGACAACTTTCCTGCCTCTGCTATCCAATTCTTCAGATTGGTATTGCAGGGGAGGGCATATTTTAAGCTCAAGATTCAATTCTTGACACTTTTCATCATATGGATTTTCCTGGTTTTCGAACCTGAAGCGACCAGCAACATTTTCTTCATTCAAAACTTCACTGGAAGAAGTTACTGTGCTGTCAACTGCTGATTCATTGATTTGTCTATGAGTCAAAGGATCAATCCCTCTGCCCAAGAGCTTTCTTCTTATATGAGTATTCCAGTAGTTCTTGATCTCATTATCAGTTCTTCCTGGTAACTTACTTGCTATAAGAGACCACCTTAATACACAAAACACACAACACCTTGTTAGTATTTTCACACTTAAAACTAGCACAATCATTCAGGGTTTAGGGCCTTACTTGTTACCAAGGAGGCTATGGAGTTCAATAATGAGCTCATCTTCTTCAGCAGTAAAATTTCCGCGCTTGAGATCAGGGCGTAGATAGTTAATCCATCGCAGACGACAACTTTTGCCACACCGAAGAAGGCCAGCGGCTTTAGGGAGGGTTCTCCAGGAGCCTTCACCATTAGCTTGAATGTAAGCAATAAGACGTTCATCTTCTTCTTTGGTCCATGCCCCTTTGTTGGTGTGAGCTTTCTCACAGCAAGGGGACCTGCCCATGTCTTTTTGCTGCTTGTTGAATAGCTATCAACACTTCTATTACCAGAACTTTTTGATGGGTGAGGATTTTAGCACAGGAATTGGGTGTATGCAGTTTTGGGATAGAGTCTTATACTGCTCACTATGGATAATAAATCCCAGCACTGATTATTTCTAGATGTTGGTTGGTGGAAAAGAGAAGTGATTAAGAGGGTCCACTTGGTGTCTTTTATTAACCACCCTCCCCCATCCTTTTTCTCTGTCTGCGCCTGCAGTCACTCTTCGGTACGTTTTGCTTGTATCGGACACACACTTGGAAATCGTCATTTTTCATTTCAACTGTTCATCTTTCTTCTATTGATTCGAAATCATGAACATACTAAGATTATTATATGTTTCCCTACAGTTAAGATGAACTTTTAACTCAATAATACTGGAATCATTTTTAGATCTGATGATATAAATTTAAATCTGTCCAAACCTTATGAAAGAAAATCCTTTAATATCATACTTACAAAAAAACATAGGGAAATTTCTGGACTTGGATTTAAATTTATATGATCAGATCTAAAAATGATTCCAGTATTATTGAGTTAAAGTTCATTGGACATGTGAAGGGGGTATCAAGATGTATCAAGTCACTATCGAGTAAGGCACAAGTGGATGGAAAAGTGGGTTCCTCGTTGTGGTTAACATTGATAGGCTGCTATGAACATTGTCCACTTGTGCAAATTGTTAAGGTCAAACAATTGGAGAAGCTTGTTGCTGTGGAAAATGACTTTTGAACATTTTCGATAGTGACCTAAATTATTATTGGGCTTCTTGGTTTCTCAAGGGACTTGTGAAAGAGCATGGACTTTGTTAACCTTTTTTTTATTTTTTTTTTTGCAACAAATTCATGAGGGAGGAGGGAATCAAACATGAAACCAACGGAGAGAAACAATGCCTCTTAACAAACCGACTGTCTCCAAAGGAACGGACTTTGTAAGAGTTGTGGTCTCCATATGATCCAAAGCATATACTAAATCGAAAATGCCACTGGATTTAAAACTTGTGTGGTTTATTATTAATTTGTTTCATAAGTAAAGGAATCTACGTCTTAAACCTTAGCATCTCTTCAATATTCACCTATTTCGTAAGTCAATGTCAAATTTAGACAATACTTGCTCAAATACGATTTCTAGTGGTTTAATGTTATGTAAGTAAAGTACTTTTTATAATTTTTATATGATATTCTATCATTTATTTGTTCCATTATAAATTAGATTGCGAAAAAAAAAATTCATCAAGCTTTTTGAATAAATGTCTTAGACTACATTTTATATAAATGAATTCAACAAAATTAGTGAAATTCATTTGCAAATTTCTTATAAAATTTAGTCTAAAAGTTAATATATTTGTCTTTTTTTTTTGTCAAACTACTAATTATGCTCGTGTCATATAGAACTCTGAATGACGCAAAACACTCTATCAATAGTTTTAAGGTTGTTGTATACTTAGAAGTTGAACTTGAGACTTCTAGTTAAACTGAAAAAATTTCGAATAAATTGGAAAAAAAAAATATATTTGCCTTTTTTGCATTAATTCACACTTTTTTTTTCTTTTTTTTCAAATAACAAAATGAACCCAAGAAAATAACAAATGTATTAATTTTTATATCTAATTTTTTAAAAAAATTATAAATGACTCCATGTGAAATTTACTTATATCTAACGTGAGCTTAAATTAGTGCGAAATTTTGCATGGCCTATTGGTTACTGATTAAGACTAGTCTTGCCATGCATGAAATCAACATTACCTTTCAAGCCTTGAAGGATTAATTACTCATTATATTTCTCAAAATATATAAAAACCCTCAGCCTGTTGGAATAGACACTATACAGCATAGAAGGAAACCTTCTGTAAGAGAAGAAGGTGCTTCCATTGATGAAACTAAGCACTCACATGCCCTCAAAACCCTAACTCAACACTCTCATTCAGAACAAATGAGCGCAAACCTTTACTCATCATTCAAACACCGGATTCAAGCTTCAATTAAATTGGGAAAAAGAATTACTATTGTAATTATCTAAGTTAGTGCACTTAGGCTAATGCACCATACTCACCTAGGAAAATCAGAAGAAAATCTTGAAAGGAAGGGCAAAAAAAAAAACAAATGCCTTTATGAGTAAGTCCCATATTAAGTTCAGGAGAAAATAATAAAAATAAAATTATTAATATGTTTATTTTAAAATATCAAGCAGATGACTAGAGGATCCAAAACTAATCCAGGCCAACAAGTCTTTCCATTGAACTTATGCTACAATCCTCTTACATGGCATCAGAATTAACAATATATTAGTTATTTCTTAATAGTGTGTTTTAATCATAATATACCTAAAAAAAATTAGTGCCAAATTTTTATTTTTTGGATGTTCTCTCTCATCAAATTAGAATTGACTGCATACATCTGGATCTGATAATTTTGACAGATCTTCTTGGCGAGGGTCGTGGATGAGAGCTTAAATAGATAGGTATATTTCCTTTTTCTTTCTTGTTAAGAGATTATCCATCAAAATTTAAGGCTCAATAGATCATAATAGATATTGATTGACTTTCAATGACCATAGAGGGTTCACTAAAATTGAGCTTAGGGTATACACTCAGTTGGAATGAGTTTTGTCAATTTCTTTGTAATCTTTGTATTTCTGACTTTTGAACGGTAAAATTATTCGATGATACTGCAACTTTTACATATGTATCAAATTGGTACTGATTATTTGAAGTTAATTTCAGATCATGGTACTAAAATTTTTTTCGATTGATTTATGCTGAGGTAAATGGACGTTGGAAAAATTTTGTATATCATCGTCTAAAACTCAAATTCAAAATTTTGGTACCAATTTGATATAAAATAAAATTTTAATACCAATTTAATACATATACAATAGTTATGGTAACAATTTATCGACTTTTGAATGGACAAAAAATCAAATTCATTTTAAAAAACTAAAAAATTGAAGCTAATTAATTTGCATTATATTTAGAGCTGTCAATTTTTATCATATTTGAACATGAACTTAACTCGAAAAAAAAAAACTTGAATAACTAGTTTGAAACACTCGAATCTACCTAACTAAATTTAATGAAATTTTTTTTTTAAATTACTTTTTTCTTATCAAAAGAAAATAAAAATAACTACTTTTGAGTTGTTCTGCTCTACGAGTGAGGAGAAAAAATTATTATATCTTTTTTTATCGGAAAAATATTAAATTTTAATAATGTTGCAATTGCAATTGAATATAATGTAACTTTTTGGTTAATTTTCTAATTATAAAATTTATTTAACTCCATAAAAAGGGAAAACACGAGAAGAAACTCAAAAAATGGGCGGAAAAAGAAAATATACTACACAGTAAGGATCAAAATGAAAATACAAAAATACAAATCCTCTAACCCCCTCACCGGATCTGTAAATTACTAAATTATTGGGGAGTCCATGCAACGGCTACTACGTAAAACGGTAATCTCATCTTTTTTTTTTTAGAAGCAGCGTGAAACGGTAACCTTAACGGTCGAAAATTTTCAAATTTCATTGTCTAATACGCCTCTCTAAATCACAACCTTCCTTCGTATTCCCTGAATCTCTTTGCATATTCTTCCTCTCTAAGCTCTACCTTCACCCTCTTCTTCTGTACCTTCCATTTTCCTTCTATTATCTTCTATCTCTGTCTCTTTCTGCACAGGCAAAGAAGACGAGAAGAGGGAAAGGAAAGGTCTTTATTTTTTCTTTAAAAAAAAAAAAAGAAAAAGAAAAATGCTGCAAGATATGTGGAATGCTCCTAATGGTTTCAGACCCACCAAATCTGCACCCACTTCACCAGCCAAACCACTTGGGGTTTCGAGAACTCGCTCTGAGTCTTTTCATGCCATCCACAAAGTTCCTGTGGGTGATACCCCTTATGTCAGAGCCAAAAATGTTCAAGTAAGCCACTGGGTCAACTTCAATTTGACTTGAATTCATGTTTTTCTTAATGATTTCCTTGATGGGTTTTGCTTGTTTTGCTGTTGTGTTTGATTAGTTGGTAGATAAGGATCCAGAGAAAGCGATTCCACTGTTTTGGGCAGCCATAAATTCAGGGGATAGAGTTGATAGCGCTTTGAAAGATATGGCTATTGTAATGAAGCAGCAAAATAGGGCTGAGGAAGCCATTGAAGCTATCAAGTCATTGAGGAATCGATGTTCAGATCAGGCTCAAGAGTCCCTTGACAATATTCTTTTGGATCTCTACAAGGTATTTAAGGAATTCCCATCAAGTTAATTAATGCAATTTTCTCAGATAATTGGAATGCTTCCGTGATCTTTAACTAATATTTTTACAGAGATGTGGGAGATTGGATGACCAAATAGCATTGTTGAAGCACAAGCTTTACTTAATTCAACAGGGGTTTGCTTTCAATGGGAAACGAACAAAGACTGCCAGGTCTCAGGGGAAGAAATTTCAGGTCTCTGTGGAACAAGAGGCAACTCGATTACTGGTAAGGAAAAATAAATTGTTCCTTTCTCTGCTTTGCCTCCTATTCAACTTCTGAAAATAATTTATTAGTGTTGTTGAATTTGGGTTTGATTGTGTTTTCTTGTTTCAGGGGAACTTGGGATGGGCATTGATGCAGCAGAATAACTATGTGGAAGCAGAAGATGCCTATCGACGGGCACTTTCTATTGCGCCTGATAACAACAAGATGTGCAATCTTGGTATATGCTTGATGAAGCAGGGGAGAATTACTGAGGCTAAAGAGACACTACGGCGAGTGAAACCGGCAGTTGCAGATGGGCCAAGAGGTGTAGATTCTCATCTCAAAGCCTACGAAAGAGCACAACAGATGCTTAAGGATCTCGAATCAGAGATGATGAACAAGGGAGGAGATAGGATAGAACAGAGAAGGCTGTTTGATGCCTTTCTTGGTTCTTCATCTATTTGGCAGCCTCAGCCTTGTAAGGACCACAACATCGTACCAGCAACAAATGCAACCAAACTTCATGATGATTTCGCAGACGAGAACATTAATTCGAATGTAATAGCCCAGCAGAAAAGTGTCAAACAGTTTTCTCCTTTTGTGAACTCATTGAATGTGGATGCACCCCCTTTCTATTCTTCTAATACGGTAAAAGAGCCGCCAATTGGGAATCAATTTCATGAGACCCTTAAGAGAACAAGATCAGGAAATGCTGGTAATTCAAACAGAGGTAATCAAATGGGGGTGATAACCAATGTGCCATTAGCAGAGCCTGATAAACCTGAAACTAAGTCCAGAAGGTTATCTGGTGAAACAGAGAAGGGATTATCTGATTTGTTGCCTGATAATAAGGACTTTGAGGATGCTATTCTTGCAGTAGTTTTGGGTTCGGCAAATGATTCAGAGAAGCCAGTTGAAACTAGCAACACCGTAAATTTCAAGATCGAAAAGAGGCTTAAGGTTTTTCAAGACATCACTCTGTCTCTCAGCCCAAGAGCCTGATTCAATTTTACTATCCTAATTTAATCTTTAAGTGATAAATTTCTAGAATGGAGATAAACTTGTTCTCCTTAACACTAGTTCCTGTTGAAGGAACAGGCAGAGCTGTACCTAGTGGAAGCAGCAGTAGTATGCTAGTTGTAGTTTTGGGGGGGTTTTCCCATTACACAACCGCATTGTTTCTATCTGATTTATGTAAAATTCTTAATAAGCATATATTTTTTAACATGAATAACCCAAGGTCTCATTTCACACATTAATGTCTGATTTATGTAAAACTCTTAATAAGCCATATAGTTTTGGGGGATTTCTCATCCCTAAACCCTAAACTCATTACCCTTGCTATAGATTTTTTTTCAATTATCTTAATTTGGGGTGCAGGCATTTTGCTTTAAACAACAGAAAATAAAAAATGTATGGAGTTTCATTATTTGAATAACATATGGCAAACAAATTGAATGAAGAATCCTAATAATTGTTCCATCTTCTGATTTCAAATTAGGATCTATATTGTCAAGTAAAATGGTCCCTTGTACTCTATGCCCACTTGATTCTTCTGTTAACTTCATAGTAGTAACTTAGGATTATCACAGCTGCTGCTACAGCAACTCCTACAGCACTCTGTGCTAATAGTGCACTGCACTTTCCAGTTCCTCTGAAGCCAAGCTCTGATAGCTTCTTGTGGGAGGCCACATAATCTGCGCAGAATGCCTCTTCATCCTGCCATAAGAACAACAGCTTCCCAAATTAATTAAGTAAATCAGATGCTAATAATCATCATAAATAGAACAAATATGATTGTATCACCTCAGCATATCGCTCAACGTATACGCGGAACTTGGGATCTTCAACTAGCACCTTATCAGTGGGGAGTTTTAACAGTCCATCTGAATCCCCTTTCAAAAGCTCCCTAATTTGGTTTCAAATAATTAGTTCATTCATAAGGCATATAATTATTGCATGTAATTAGATTTCTTACTTGAAGTAGGAGTTATCGAACTTCAATGGCTCCTTTGTCCAAGCACCTTCAAAGCCTGACCTTTCCTTATGTGCCTTTCCCTATAAAACCAACAAAAACATGAAAATTGAAATTCATTCAACAGAGTAAAACTAAAATCTCTAAAATTATTGTATTCCTAAAAGAAATTACCAATGTGTGACCGCCAGAGAGTGCTACAATGTCCTTGTCTGATAGACCCATACGATAAAAGACATCCCTCAAATGAGATGCACCTGTCGCCAAATCCAATTGCATGAAAATTCATCCAAAAAAATGGAAAACCGATGCTTGTTTCATAACAAATAGATTCAGTTAATCACAAACCCTTTTTCGCATCAGGAAGACGCCCCTCTTCAGGAGATTTAGTTGAATCCTGATTGAGAGAGAAACAAAGAAAGTTGCCAAACATCAATCATTAGGTAGTTGATAAGAAAATAATTTATCTCATCAAATGATCATATTCATACCTTTCTTCCTGGAACAAAATCAATAGTGGGACCTCCGGTCACTTCAACTGCTACAACCCCAGCAAGCTAAATATCCAACCAAGAAATTTTACATTTGTAATTATAGAAGAAATTAAATAACGAATTCATTTCACACCTAATTCTTACAAAAGGAGAAGATCCTACTAGCTTCTTAGATCTTAAATTATTCTAAGCGTATTCTTGTTAACTGTTACATAAAATCAATAGCACATCACAATAATTCTCATGTTTAGCAGACATTGCATTAGATCACCTGATAGAGGTCAGCATAAGTAATTTTCGGGTGTTTGGCCTTGATTTCCTCTGACATGAAAAACATAACCATATTAAGCTACAGATATTACAAGTAGTGAAGGAATTATTGATGAAAAAGAAAAGAAAAGGCTCACCGCACATATCAATAGCGATTTTAAGACCTTTATTAGCTTCATGTTTGTACTCTTCTTCGTTCCTGATGGAACCATTAGGCCCTCCTGTTTTTGTTTTGGCATCGTAAGTTCCCGCATCATGCCATCTACACATGCATTTATCAATTTCAAAAACCGCAATTCTGCATTTATAAATATTTCAGGAAAAACAGATTGAAAAAAAAAACTGAGGAGATGGCAATTACGCTAAGCGAAGCATAAGAGGAGCACAATTCTTGCTAGAAATAAGAGCACGAAGGTCCCGACGAGCCTTCTCTACCTCCTTCAAATATTCTGCATCCACCAATGGTGCTGCTGCTGCCATTACTGCAACTAAAAACCTGAAACAGAGCCTTTCTTGATGATCAAGAAGAAGAATAACAGCTTTCAAGTTGAACAAATACAGAGGAATATTAAGATTATATATGAAGTTTTAGAAACAGAACAGAATCTGAAAGGGGAAGAAGGTAGTGATCGAAGAGAGTAAGCAAAGGATTGTGTTTTTCTTTCCCGTGCTGGGAGGGAAGGTAGGCTTTGGAGGGACGTTACTGTTGCTTTTATTATTTAAAAATGGATGACTTTTTATGCAGTCGCGTTGGAAGTACGTGGAAGATACGCGCTTACTGTGTTGGAGTTCAGTTGAATCAGTTCAGAGTTCGTAATTTGAATTTGAGATGGTTGTGGGTCAGCTTTGCTTTGAAGAGCGTGCGGAGTTGGAGAGCTCTCCTTACCTCATTCAAGTTTGGGCTATGGGGTCTCGTCTCGTAGAATAGAATAAACGGACTGGTTCGTCACCTCCACGTCCTGAAACGAATTATCGTTAGTTTGGGCCCACTGAATCTCATTCAACCCTAGTGATTATTTCTTCTATTCTTTTTGGTATATCTGTAAATACATTACAACGCGGTACAGTGTTTACAATTTTCCCCACACCAAAACGACGTGGTTTTTAGATCGTTATAGAACCCAAACCCTGATCGGTCTTTACGCATCCCAAGCCCTTATCCCTCTCTGCCGCCGATTCTCTCCTCCTGCATGAATCTCAGTCGTCAGTTCATAATTGAACGGATTTGAAATGTAATTTTCCGGAGAATCAACGGCCGTTGGAGATACAGCACATAGTCTCGAGTATCGCTGCGAAATTCCTAATTCGGTGATGGTTAGACCCTAGAACACTGCACAATCCAAATCCCGCATGCTATACTCCCATCCAATTTAAGCTGCCTTAAATATCCCGATTCATTTAACAGAACCCGCCCACTTCCTTTCCCGAAAATTTCTTCTAAAGTCGCAATTTCTAGGGTTTAGGTTTCTTCCGTCTGGGCGAGCATACATTTTCCGACCGCAATTAGACCTGGAGAAGTGGTGGAAAGTGATAAATTCGACCTAGAGACTCTCGAAAGCTGTGCTTGTGTGTGTGTTTTTTTTTTTTTACTTCGTAATAATATTGCTTTTTCTAATTTATTTTTCAGTAAATGGAGGATGCTAATTCTTTTTTCACAACTGGTTAATGAAATTGCTCTTCATATTTCAGGTTCATGCCAAATAAAGACCTAAGCTGGTAGTGTAAATAATATAATTTTCCTGTATAAATATACTGCTACGCAAATATTGAAAAAATATAAGGAAAGTAGACAAAAACCACAGCATTCAAAAGGGAAAGAGATTCGAAATCGGATGCTAAAGATATAGGAAATTGTTCGGAGCTGCTTGACTGGCACGTTTTGCTACTTACAACTGCTGCCTTCAATTCTTAGGCTATGAATATAGGTGGGTGTGCATTTCTCAGCTGTGTACTTTCTAATGGGTTTTCTGGTCTTGGAAAAGTTTTAGAAAGAACCCATTTTTGAATTTTGATAATGCATCGGCTTTTACCTCAAAATTTGTTGACTTTGATGCTTCTTTTCCTCTTGAATCACATAGTTTAAAGTTTATTTTTTGCTGGTGGAGTACTGTGATTGGGTTTTGGATGAATTTCAGGCTGCTGCATATTATTGCTTTGTCTGTCAAAAACAAAAGACAAGATTTTTGTTGCCGGTAAATCCTCCATATCCTCGCCTCAACATTTCGATTGCTGAAGGGGGGAATTTGTGTGAGAGAAGAGTGGAAAAGGAATCATAGTTGAGCAAAGAAAAATCAATATTGCAAAGTCATTTGAAATAACCTATTCCATGAAAAAGAAAGAGGCCATTCATAGCGAGAGAGGAAGCATAAACCATTAATGTCGTGTGTTCCAATACTTATTCGTTCAAAAATACAAATCAATGCATGTGAAACACCTTGCCTTAACGTATTCTTTGTTCTTCATGCGACGGGCGGCTCAATATAACTTACATTTAAATTTTTAAGGGGCAATATATACCAAAAATAAAGTACATATGGGAGTTCGTAACAAAAATGGGAACAAAACGCAAAGTGGCAAAATCGGACATATTCTGCCAAATATATATATATTGGACTTTAAATTTTATAAATTTGTAAAATTAAGGTTTTTAATTAAAATTTTATTTAATTAATTCTGTTATTTTTTAATTATAAACTAATTTAGTCCTTCATCTATTAAATTTATCTAATTTTTGTTGAATAAATTTTTAATTAGTCCCTATTTATAAAATATATATTATTTAATCAATAATAATTAATTGAATTAATTTTCATTGAGAGAATAAATTAGTACATAATTAATAATTAAAATACTCAATTATATATTTTTTTTACTTAAGAAACTTATTTAAATAAATTGTTGAGTTGAAAAACAAAAAAAAAATTCCCTTCTTTCACATCTTTTTATTTTATTTTATTTTCAAGATGTATATGTTTAGATTCCCCATGAAAAAGAAAAAATATGTTTAGAAATTAAAATATCAAAATAAAGATAAAATTATTTTGATGTTTTAAATTAAATAATTTTTAAAAAATATTTTGAGTAGAATAATTTTTTGTTAAGAATATTATTGTGTGCGTATGTGTTTTATAAATATATATATATATATATAAAAAATCTATGACTCCATACGACAAATTTACAGTACATACACAAATATATAGTGTACATGATAAATATGTTTCGTTCAAGCTTTGAAATTGAAATTAAAATTGAAACAATATTGCTAGTTTAATTATTATTTATAATTATAAATAATTTATTGATTGAAAAAATAATTTGGAGTAAATAAATGTTTTGTAATTAATAAAATTTATAAGAGTAATACAATCTAAATTAAAAATTAAATTAAATTAACTACCAATTCATAGAAAAAAAAGAAAATATATAATTTTTTCAATTAACAACTAATTAGAAATAAAATCAATTATCAGCAGCTGATAAATATATTTTCAAACATCATTATAGCAGTTGTTGATTATCAAATAACTACTAGTTATTTCAAAAAGTTGAATCAAAAGCCATTTTATTTATGGCACAATGTCAAACAAAGTTATGTGAAAAAAGAAAAAAAAATATTAAACCCATAAAAAATAAATAAATAAATAAAACTAATACATATTTAAAAGCTAAAATTTTTATTAAATATAGAAGAAATAAACTAAAATGTTTATGCTACCCTTACGAACTTTAGGGGATAAAATAATTGGAATTTTTTATTCCTTGGGGGAATAGAATTCTCCTTCCCTGAAACTATTTCAAATCTCATTTCTAGGCTTATTTTGCTAGAATTGAACTATCACCTAAAAGGGAAAAAAAAACAAAACAAAATAGAAAAACTAGTGGTAGGGTGGTCAAAAACCTTTTTTTTTTTTTAATTTGTATGTGTGTGTGTTTTTTCCTCATTCTGTAGAGTATATTAAGAGTTTTTCTCCTCTAACTCTAGGCAAAGATTTGCCATGATCTAGGCTAAATCCTTTTTGTCTCTCTTTTTGTCATGAGTCTTGTAACTTAGAAGAATTTTTGATGCCCCAATAATGCTTGATTTTTGCATTTTTATGGGCGAGGTGAAACCAAGACATATGGAGGAGTCTTCTACAAGATTAGGCTGGGATCTACGACATGAAAAAAGGAAATTTATAAATTTGGATGTGAGTGGTTATATAGTGTTGTTCAGTCTTTCTATGTCATGTTCCATGTCGAATAATATATAAATGGTCAAATCACATAATCTAAAATGGTTTCTTCAACTTATTACTAGCAATTGGTGCATAAACTTATAAGTTTTCTTCCTTTCTTATTTCTTTCTAATGTAAGTTTGGGAAGCAAGCGTGTCATGCTAGCATATTTTTAGATTCAAGTTCTTACATTCTGCCCAAAATTTATCTCATGCTCTGTCAATATGAGACTTGTCTAGATATATTACAATTTATCCTCCTGTATTGGACTCAAAATCCTCGTTAAGATTTGTTCCACTATCACCAAAAGTTGCACGTGAAGTGCTTTTGATATCAAATTGTAATTGTCCAACTATCTTAAACAATTTGTTAATGGTCAAACCAAATCATTTAAAATAGTTAATCTAGATTATTACTAGTAGATGGTGTATATGCTAATAAACATCTCTTCTTTTCTCATCTTTTTTATATGAGATTGAAAAATTAACACCTATCTAAATTTAAATTTTTACATTTAGCATAAAATTTCTTACATATTTTGTCAATGTGAAATTTAACAAGAAATATTACACTCTATATGCAAAAAAAACACCAGTTCTTAAAATGGAGACATCAAGTTTGATTTATCAAGCCTTTTGAGAGCCTCAAGACAATTTATTTAACATAAAAAGCAAGTATTTTGATTTTTTTTTTAAATTGATATATTAGGTTAGGGGTTTGAGCCTAAAAAATCTTTCTATTTTTCGTATTATATCCTCCATGGGAGGCTTGTACTTTTTTTTATATTTCTCTTCAGCTAAGGTTTATTATTATTTTAAAAAAAATACCGATTAAATATATATTGTGTCATAAATAACTTATATAGTATTGAAATTTAGGAATTAAGTTGATTTAACTTATGCATGATTGACATCGATCGCTCAAATTTATCATGACAAGTTTAAGATTGTAAATAGGATTTTAAAATCAGATACCTTAAATCATAAGCCGAGAAAAATGATTATTTAATAGATAATTGATTTTACATAAAAATTTATGGATTAAATATATATATATATAAAGTAGTTATTATTTTATATATACGATAAAGTATTATCGAATCATCTTATTCATGAATGCGATTTAAATAAGATTTTTTTTTTTTATTTAATTGCATACGATTGAACATGATCATACCTCCCTGTGGGAAGATATTGATATCTTTAAACTGGTAAGAATAGCATGATTACTGAAGCAAAATTTAGCTGGCTTTCTGATTCTTTTAATCCGTTGGATATTTGGAATCTAATTGGCGTTAAAGACACATGTCTTTAAACTTATACTAAAAAAAACTATATTTAAATTAATTTATTTTCTTATTCATTTTGTTTGTTTCCTCATGGAATAGAAGTATAGTTAAATCAAATGGGCCTAAGAAAAAAAAATGATACTTTAACTTTTACCTCAACCCAAAATAAAGATACACTTTAATCAAATTTTGAAAAATAAAATAATGAAATTTGGAATTAGAATAATTATATTAGACCTAACAATTTGGTCCGATCCAACGAGTTCAAATTTAGGTCATTTTAAATTTGGTTAATTTTTTATTATACAACAAATTTGTTATGATAGTTTTATAAGAACACAAGTTGATAAGGAACAAGTTCAAAGAGACAAAAAAAAAAAAGAGAAAGCAATATAGAAGTGGAAGAAAAATAAAATAAAGGATAAATGCATAGCTTAAAACAATAACCTATATTTTATCATTAAGTTACATAATTTAACCATTTAGTATGTAAATGATTGTAAAATAGTAGTATTTTGTGTTAAAATTCTGAGAATGTATGTTTGCTAGATTTAAGATGATATTTAGTAAAAATTAAATTATGTGATTGTGAGTTATTTGATGAATTTTATAGAGCAGTCTATATATATATTTCTATAATTTAAGTTCTGAAATTAGAATTAATAATTTTTTTTATTTATTTTGAAACTTAAGATATGGGTCTAAAACTTTTATAAAAAACATAAAATCTAGTTTTGACTTAAAACATGCTTAATTTTGGTATAAATATAGGATCAGAAAACTGTATAGAAAATTTTGAGCAACATTTTTAATAAGCAATTAGTATTTAAATAAGTATAACTTTCACTACATAACTTCAAATTAAATGATTCAAATTTTATATTAAAGTTAAAATCCAAAACTAAAATTCTTAAGAGATCCTGTAATTTAATTCTGATGTTAATAAGTCTAAAATTAAGATTCAAAACAGAATATATAATATACTAGTAACATAGCAAAATTTAAATGGAGGGATTTAATGTGTAAATTACATCAGATTTTGTTATATTATACAAATAATATTTTTATTGAGTAATAATATGATTAATTGAGCTATTAAACTCTAAAATATATGAAGTAAAAGAGTTAGAAATTTTATAATGATATTAATTAAGCTCCAAAACACCTAGTCTAGAACTAGAATATTAGATAGTTTAACATGTCAATCAGATATCTATTTATATGGGTAAAGATACATTTATATTATGTCGGTGATAACACATTTATTATATAGGAGATGACACTCATATTATACTAGTAATGACATATTTATAATATACCGGTGATAACACTAATATGCATATAGTACTATATCCAAGTGGCAATTTTATTATACTTGGATGGTCAATCCTGTTATCATGATTATTTGTTCAATTCTAGTTATGGGAATAAATAAATTAATAATGGTACGAGAATTTGATATAGGATAATTTGTGACAATTGTTTTTGTATGTTAACTAAATTAGTATAATAAAATACAAATAATGATATGAGATAAAAAAAAATTGCATGAAAAGTTGTGCATAATATAAATAAAATGACAATATATATTACATGATATAATTAATTGTATTATCTATATACATCACTAAGCCTAAAACTTAGCGTGAGAGTTTTTCTCACGCAGATACAGAAAAGAGTGACCGATATGTAGATAAATTTAATGGTGATTCGGTCAAGTAAAACAGCTTGTTGAAATACCGTAGATTACACGATTTTGTTTATTTTGTTTTGAATTTTCTTTTATAATATTTGTAAAGTAACCTTATATTTAATACAAACACAAATATTTTTTAATTATTGTTTTTGTATATTACATACACATTGTTCCTTCTGTATCATTTAAAGATAAAAAAAAATATATAATACTCTGTTTCTTCTTGATTATTAAATGATGATTTTGACTGAAGACAGCATAACAGCTTCTTATCTCGACACAACACATTATTGGAGTGAGGGGGTGTTATAATTTGTACTAGTTATTTTCAAATAATTGGACTGAATTATTTTTAAATAGTGAAACTAAACCATTTTAAATTGGTTAATTGGATTTAAATTGGGTTAAATTAATTATATTAGAGTTCAGTTTATTAAATTGAACTTCAATTTATTAGGCTTAATTTAAATTAATTAATAAAAACTAAACTGATTAAATTGGGATTCAATTAATTATTTTAAGATAAATTTACTAAATTCAACTTTATTCACTATTTAATAAAGAAATATTTTAAACTTTAATTTTTCTTTTATTAATATTTCATCGAAATTAATTTTGAATTAAATTATTAAATTAACAGTTAAACTTATTACTTAATACAAGATTATATAAATTAATTTTTAAATATTAATAATAATTTCAAATGGATTATCATAAAAATAAAAAAATTAAAAATTAAAAATTAAATTTTTTTGAAAGAATCATGTCAATCAGATTGATCCGTTTTCGGACTATTCTTGGATTAATCTTGACTCCATCCTAAAAAATTTAAACTAATTTCGAATTAACTCATTTAAATTGTAATTGATTTCTAATCAGAGTTCCCAAATAAAGCAAAATCTGGTCAAATCTACATTGTTGTTTTAGATATTCAATAGTACGGCAATGCGAGATTGTATCTTAATGTTACACATCGTACTAAAACGGTACAGTTATTTGAATGGGTTAGCTAAGTGGAAATTATCAATGACCATTTGTAATTCTCCATTTGTTTGCTTTTTTTTCTTTTTTTCTCAATGACCATAAGTATTAAAATTTGAAAGTTAAGAATTTAATAAAGATCTCCATTTTATGAAATACGACGAACATAGAATACTTGAAAAAAAAATGATCTCACTTTTTTTTTTATCTATTTTATAGTAAATTAAATATAAAAATTTAATCAGTTTCAATTAATTACTTATATATGATTTAATCTTAGGAAGAAGCATTGTCAATGTAATTGATAACATTATTCGAGACTAGAGATGGTAAATGGATCCATCCCGTGGTTCGGGACGATTTTTTTATGATTTTTATTCTCCATTCTGATTTGTATCGGAGATGAGGGTATACATCCCTTGACTCAATCCGAATATATATATTATTTATATTTACTTATATAATAATTATTTATATTTTAACATAATTAATATTTTTTAAAAATAATAAAATAAAATATAACACTCATTTAAAGTAAAAAATATTTTTTTTATTTAAAAATTTATATAATTAACTAATTAATTAAAATAAAAAAATTAATATTAAAATAAAAAAATTAATAAAAATCGATGATTGGGTCGGGATCGGGGGATTAAAAAATTTTCTCCGACAGAAAACGAGACAAAATTTCGGAATTGGGAATGAGGGCGAGAAACTCCATCCCAAATTCATCCTATTATCATTACTATTTGAGCCTTATGTTTTTATTGTTTAACATAAATGAATTAGTTTTTTGGTAAATGACATATTTACCCCTGTAATTATTCGTTTTTGTTATTTTCACTCCTAAAATCATTTTTAGTCCATTTTATCTCTTAATTTATTTTTTATTAAATTGGCCCCTTAAAAATTTTAAATTAAGTTATATTAGACCACCTCATGCTAACATGTCAAAGAAAGTAGCAACCTTTAACACTTACAATATTTGTTCGTTCCAATTAACTGAAAATTAAAACACACCGTTTTACAACACCTGCTCATCCTCATTAATAAAGTTACAGCTTTCCTAACCCTAAGTCCCTAATTTTCTAAAAACAAAAGAAAGACTCACTTTAGTTTTCATCTTATCTGCAACATATATCCATAGATTAGAACATAACTCTACTATATAAGAGAATGTCACATAATTGTATTCATATAAAACACATTCTATTTAAAACTTTTTCCATATCATGCGACTTAATTTATTTCCTATTCATATATGCATATTTATAATATCAATAATCCGTATACTATATAAACTAAATTTTATATATCTGAATAAAAATCTAAATCTATATCTATAAATAAATTGATTTGGGCAACAACAAAGTAATCCTTATTTAAAATATTCAAAATTCATACATATCTTTATTATTAGAAAACTTGAATAAATTAAATAATTATGCCCTATGTCATTGAAACTGACCCAAATACGAGTCTTCAACTTAATTTATTTCCTATTCATATACCTATATATCATGCATATTTATAATATCAATAATCCATATACTATATAAACCAAATTTCTATATCTGAATAAAAATCCAAATCCATATCTATAAATAAACTGGTTTGGACAATAAAAACCACTTATTACAAAATAATCCTTATTTAAAATATTCAAAATTCATACATATTCTTATTATTTGAAAACTTGAATAAATTAAATAACTATGTCCCACGTCATTGAAACCAACCCAAATACGAGCCTGCTCTGATGGGTTCGGACTTCTCTTTTAGTCAATTCAACCATCTATCGGCTCCAATCCTGCATACAAAAAAATTCACATGTTAAACTACTAAAAGTTTATGGTTCATACAGGCATAAAAATTCTAACAAGTAATCATACATTGTCATAGCATATATATTGTATACATATATGTGTGCTCAACCATATCATTATATATTAGTATAACTTATACACATTAGTCTACTGGGTTAAAGCACACGCATGTCATATTATACATAAGTGATTCCATATCATGATGTTATTATAGCATTTATGTCATATAAAACAATCTTTATTTCCTTGTTTTGTTTACCTAGTACTGGTTTTTCCATGTACCTGATTTGCTTAACCATGTTTTTGTTTAGCATTGCCCAATGTTATAGACTTGAATTATTCGGATAAAGGTTATAAAACATTAGCGCTCTAATTCAAGCTTAAGCCACTATGCTAACTATTTGTAATTGTTTATATAAGTGTTCAACCAAACTTCTCAAGTTAATAACGCACTTACCTGAGCTTAAGCTATAATGACTAAGTAAAATATAATAATTGCATGCATATGGGATCATAGGTGCTCTCACTTGAGTTTAAGTCATCTTATCCTAAAATAATATATCCATATGATAAGCTCTACATTACTGTAACTCTTTCAATGGCTTGTCATCTATCCTATATTAGTCCTAGTATATAGAATGAGCATTTAAAGTTTATAAACTGGTTATCTATTTCATTTTACGATCCATTTCATGTTTTCCACATGTTATCTGCATGATACTTTGTGATTTGAAGCATATAAAGCATATTCATATTCATGTTCATGTAATAATACTACATTCAACCATATCTCAGCATGTAAGGTATAGGTGTATGCCAGTTTTGTGTCATTCATAACAAAAATCAATATAAAATTATGTTTTAGGGTTTTCACGGGCATGAATGATCATTCACTGTTGGGAAGGTTTCATTCACAATCGTGAAGGCTACATTCACAAGTTGTCAACCTATGACCCAAATTGTAAACACTGTCGTGAACGAATTTGTTCATTTTGAGGGATCATTCACATATGTGAATTTATTGTCACAGCCATTAACCAATAAATTTCAATAATAAATAACCAATTTATATCATATAACACACAAAAGAACTAAAGCCGACCAATATTAGCCACTCCTATCAACACTTCTCAACATCATTCATCAATAATCAAGTTATAAATATGCAATTTACAACATTTAATCAATTAACCTAGATTTTGTGTCTTCAATTATCAAACTATAACTTCATCAAGCCTCATTTATTATTGTTCTTTATACATACCGAGTTTAATATATTTCATAATCTCATTTCCAGCAATTAACATACCAAATCATACCAAATAACATATCTCTATTACAAATCGTCATACAACATGTCATAATTGCGAATTTAAATGCACATATGTACAAACATGAATTGTATCCTTAATATTCAACCTTTCTAGCATCTCTAATCTATTTGGTGGGTTTTTTTCACTTTTTTTTTGTCTCTTATCACCATAATCAGAATTAGATATCAATATCTGACCAATAATAAACGATTACATGCAATTAACAGTGCAAATCCTAACTTTAACTCTCGGTATAGGTCTTTAATCATCAATTTCCATTTAAAACCAAATTAAACTAATTATAAGACTAAGAAAATCATGATTCCTTGCCAGAATTTTGAGGAAACATTGCTAGTTATGGGTTTAATTTTTGATTCCTTCATTATTCCTAATTTTCCCCCTATGGAAGAACACAAATCCTTGATTCTTGCACTTGAGAATTTTGTGCTATAATTGTTTTGAATTGAAAGAGAATTGAAAGAAAATTATTTCTTAGGTTAAAGGGTTTTTGGCTAAGATAGGTTGTGAAATTCATGAAAATTTGACAAAATACAAAGCTGTTCATTTTATATTGTAGAATTTCACAAGCGTGACTATCCTTTTATGGTCGTGAAACTATTAAGCTTTAAAATTCCTTATTTCACGACATTCATAGGCGTAAACCCTGTGACACCTCACTTTTATGTTTTTTTTACTATTTTCATATTTCAAAATCCATAAATACTTATTTACAACAAATATACATTTAATACATGTTATTTCTAGGTTCTAACTTACGGACGTTACATTTCTCTTCTCCTTAAGAAATTTCGTCTCTGAAATTACCTTTTGCATTGTCTCTGAATAGCTATATGGGTTTCATCACTTCTTCATTTTTTTCATGTAGTCTTTTTTTGTTACATGATTTCTCCATAAGACTTTGACTAATGATACTCGCTTATTTTTGAGTTCTTTAATCTCTTTGGCTAGAATTTGAACTATTTCTTCTTCATATGTCAGATTTGGTCTCACCTTAATGCTCCCAACTGGAATAATGTAAGAGGGATCTGACTTGTATTTTCTTAACATGGAGACGTGGAACACATCATATATCTTACTCAACACTGGTGGTAGAGTAAGCCTGTAAACAACCAGTCCAATTCTCGCTACAATCTCATAAGCCTTAATGAATCTCAGACTTAACTTACTGGTTTTTCCATGTATTTGATTTACTTAACCATGTTTTTGTTTAGCATTGCCTAATACTCTAGACCCAGACTATTTGAATACGGGTTGTGAAACATGAGTGCTCTTACCTAGCTTTAAGCCATTTTGCTCATTATATGTAACTGTCTATATAAGTGTTTAACCAGGTTTTTTAAGTTAATAGCACTCTTACCTGAGCTTAAACTATATTGACTGAGTAAAATATAATAATTGCATATATATAGGATCAAGAGCACTCTCACCCGAGTTGAAAGTCATATTGTCTCTAAAATAATATATCCATTAGACAAGATATATGATACCGTAACTTTTTCAATGACATGTCATCTATTCCATGCTAGTCTTTGTATTGAAAAATAAGCATTTAAAATTCATAAACTGGTTATCCATTTCATTTCACAATCCATTTCATGTTTTTCACATGTTATCTGCATAATACTTTTTGATTTAGAGAATATAAAACATATCCATGTTCATGTTCATATAATAATACTATATTCAATCATATCTTAGCATGTAAGGTGTGGGTGCATGCCAATTTCATGTCATTTCATCATAAAAATCAATATAAAATTTTGTTTCAACATTTTGCAGGTATGAATGATATTCATGGGTGCGAAAGCTTCATCACATGTTGTCAACTAATGACCCAAGTAATAAACCATATCATGAACGAATTTGTTCAAATTGAAGGATCATTCATGGTTATGAATCTATTGTCACAACTGTGAACCTACAAATTTCAACAATAAATAACCAATTTATGGCACATCACACAAAAAGGCCCTAAAGCCAACCGATGTCTGCCACTCCTATCAATATTTTTCAACATCATTCATCAATAATCAAGCTGTAAACATGCATTTTACAACATTAAATCAATTAACCTAGATTTTATATCTTCAATATAAAACTATAACTTTATCAAGTCTCACTTATCATTATTCTTTGTGCATACCAAGTTTAATATATTTCATAATCTCATTTCTAGCAATTAACATACCAAATCATGCTAGATAACATATCCACATCACAAATCATTATATAGTATGCCATAATTGTGAATTTAAATGCACATAATTACAAACTTGAATTAGAGCCTTAATATTCAACTTCTTTAGCATCTTTAATCCCTTTTGGTGGGTTTCTCCACCTTCTTTTTTCATCTTTTATTGCCATAATGATAATTACATATCACTGTCTAGCTAATAATAAATTTCTACAAGCCATTAACAATGCAAACCCTAACTTAAACTATCGGTATAGGTCTTTAATCATCAATTCTCATCTAAAACCGAATTAGTCTAACTAAAAGGCTAAGAAAATTATGATTCATTACCAAAATTTGGAGGAAATAGAACTTGTTAAGGTTCAGTTTTGATTCCTTCACTCTCCCCAATTCTGCCTTTTATGGAAGAACATAAATCCTTTATTCATACACTTTAATCTTATTAATGGTGAGAATTTTGTGCTATAATCATTCTGATTTGAAAAGGAATTGAAAAAAAAATCATTTTTTGGGTTAAGGGGCTACAACCTAGCGTTTAGGTTGTAAAATTTACAAAAATTTAACAAAATATGAGATTGTTCATTTTATACTGCAAAGTTTCAAAGGTGTGAATCCTTTGACACCTCACTTTTTTTTATATATCTTTTTAACTATTTTCATATTTCAAAACTCATAAATACTCATTTACCACTTATATACATTTAATACATGTTATTTATAGGCCCTAACTTGCATGTGTTACACTTTTTCACTGTTGTCTTGTCCTAAGCCACTTCCACTCCCAAAATCAGCAGCAACATCATCGTTCCATCTCCTTCACTAACATCCATTATTGAAACAACAAAAGGAAAAGAAAAATATCAATTCATTAAGTTTGATTTGAGTATAAGTAGAATGCTTTGATCTTCCCAAACTTTTAAGTTCTATAATGGTATGGTTTTTTTTCAACTTGGCTTTAAAAATCCATGGTTTACAATTGAAATAATGGAACATCAGATATTCGAAATTAAAAAAAAACCTATAAAATGGAGACAATGAGAATGTAAAATTACATAACAAAAGAAGTTTCGTAACACTAATTAAGTTAGGCCCAAATAGTAAACGTGTCTTAAGGGTGCAACCATGTTTAGCGGAGTCCAAATCCAGTCTGAAATAATAATTTGGATATTCAAGAGAATAATTACATTATTGGGCAAGGTAAGGTGGGGATTTAATTAAGGGCATTTTTCGGATAAATGCATGTGTAGGAGCATAATGGTAATTTTGCATGTGCAAAGTCTTAAATATTAGTTTGACCAAAGACTATGCTTCTATTAGTTGATTAAACATGTGGTTGTGATTTAAAGACACATGTGGCTTGATATAGGCCCTTGGATTATTAAGGAAAATATTGTAATTTTGACCATAGATATAAAAACACTTCTTGTTCACCATCCTCAAAATTTTTTTTACATACTTTCCTCTTTCCACTCACTCTCATTCACATAACAACCCTTCTTCTCCCTCATTTCTCCATTTTCTTCACTCTTCACACATACCCAACTCGAAAATTAAAGAAAAAACCTCCACCAGTGACCAAAATCTAAAGGAAATCTAGGGAAAATCACATTTAAGTGAGAGAAACAATTTTTAGAGAAAAATGAAAAATGAAGGATGGAATAAGAGACCCACACCCCCAAAAAGTGATCTTTAGATGTGTTAGGGAACCCTATAGAGGAAGAGAACCCTTAAGAGGGGTGGTAGAGCTTGAAGTTAAGCTTGAGAAGTGATTTGAGATTACATTAGAAAAGGTATGTACACTTGACATTCAAATTCAACTTGTGGCATGTTTTGATGTGACTAATTATATGCTTGATGATCTTAAATGCTTAAATGTTGAATAAGTATGCATAAAAATGACATAATGCATGAATGTTGACTATTTGGCCTTATGAAAGGCAATGGAGTGTGGTAAAAGAGCTAGGATTATGCTTTGAGTATGAAAATTGATATTTGATGATTTAAGGCAATTAGAGACTTTAAATGTGCTATAATTAATGTTTGAGGCATGAAAAGTATGTTATATAATTTTTGCCAAATGAGTTGTATGTCGAAATGGAACACTTTAAGTCTTGTATGTTGAAAGAATGTCAATTCCTTTAAATCACATTTTGGACACATGCCCATGAATTGTGTCTTCACAACCTTGAAAGAACCCTTCAAGCTCTTGAATTTCCTTTTATGGTCGTGAATATTGGACTTGTAAGTTGTAAAATTGGACAAAAGCTTTCATGGGTACGTTCAAAATTACGTTCACAACTTGCATCCTATGAAGCACCCTTTTACGCTCATGAATCATTCATTCACGTTTGTGAATCCCCCATTAACACCATTGAACATTTCTTTCATAACCATGAATGTTTGATTTGTATTATTTAAGTTTGGATAGAAGCTTTCATGGATAGATTCATAACTATGTTCATGTTTTTATGATTGTGAACCACACTTTCACACATGTGAAAGAAGTGTTCACAACCTAGAACAGTCATTCAACCCTATGAATGGTTATTCATAACTATGATTAATGTTGTACACATGAAAGATTAAGTTATATGATGTCAAGTTAAATGAATCATTTTGGAACTATGTTAGATGCACAAATGTATATAAAACCATGATATATTTATACATAATGCCATGATATGATAAGAACTAAGGTGACATAAAACATATTATCCATATACAATGTTCAAATCAAGTATGTATGATTATGAGATATGAATGTGATGATGATGTCACAATGATATGAAATCATAATGTTATAACTTATGATGTTAAGACATGACATGGATATAAATTATATGAATCTTGTAAAATGTGCTTGAATGATTTATTCTAAAAAAGACATGACACATGATGATTATAATATATGATACAAATATATGTATAAGCATGGTACGTACTTAAATGATGACACCTTGTATGAGCATATATACATGTGTACATAATGATGATGAGAGTTTGGGATATGATATGAGGAAGTTTAAACAAGATAAACATATTGCTCTAACTTAGGACTAAAGTTAGGTAGATGACATGTCATTAAGAGGTAGACGATACCGTGAGATATACAATCAGGGAGTCTATGTCAATGCCTCTGATTCATGATTACTTATATGAATGCTTATGATAATTGGACAAAAGGTTTCTGTCAGCTTGTGTGAGCTCTCTTGATCCAACATGCATGCATGATTTATAAACTTAAGTCAATGGGTCTGTATCAGCTTATGTGAGTGGTCCAGATCGATGAAGTTCGGATAAGCATATCTTTGATTAAGGACAAGGGTTCTATGTTAGCTTATATAAGCGCCCATACTCTATGACAAATATCTAGTTTAGTCCAGGTTAGATTGTCATGGGTGAACATATTAATAAAAAGTAAAGATGAATTTAATTATAATAACATGATTTTGATTCATGAATGTTATAATATATTATGCAAGGTGTTATTGTTGGATCATATGATTATTAATACTTAATTTATATAATGAGATGCCACTATTATATTAGTATATTTGATGTAGTTGTTGTATAAATGATCGAGGAAAAAATACATCTTATACCTTTTTATTGATGTTTAGAAATATTACATGAATCATTATATGGTATCAAATTGACATGAAATTGATATGCTATATATAAACTATCACTGATGTTATTGTGACATAGCTTAATATTTAGAAAATGATGCTCAATTTATTTTATTTTATTACTCTAAAAATGACATTTGCATAATATATATATATATATATATATATATATATATTATAAAATCTCATAATTAAAATTCACTATTTCTATAAATTAAATTCTTCATAACATGTACGTAAAACATACACACAAAGATATTAGTTTAGTGGTACTTTTGAAACTTATCTAATAATATCAATTATTATTTAAATTATGTGGTATAAAATAAATCATCATTATACAATTTCATTCATTAATGAATAATATAATGCACAATTAAATAACAAGGCATAAAAAAATATAATTGTTTATAAACTATTTATTTATTTTCTTTTTTATATACTTGATAGCTCACAACGTCATAGACTGGTACTAACCACTAGATATGGGATGTTTGCAATTTGGTAGTGTCATATACGTTAATTTAGGCATCGAGTCAGATATATCGCTAAGTTGACACATTAAATTGACTGAAATTTAAATTTAGATTTTAACTGAATTAATCAATATAATAATTAATAATTATGATATATGTCTAATAAAGTGTGTGTGTGTGTGTATATATATATATATATATATATATATACACTGGTGATAACACTTGTATGCACATACCATAAATGCCCGGGTGATACTCATAAATGTCTGGATGATAACTCCGTTATTCTAGTTAGTAGTTTCTAGGTGTTATGAGCATAAATGAGTTAATAAAATTAAAAAGGTTCATGATATGTGAAACAATTGATTATGTAATTATAATATGATAAAATAAAATGAATATGCGATATAAATATATGAATTAGTATATATATATATATATATATATATATATATATATATATATATATATATATATATATATATATATATATATATATATATATGGTAGTTAACAATGAGATAATAAATTGTATGAAAAATGTGCACTATAAAAGTATGATAAAACATGTTGCATAAATTTTTATATGTTATGAACATATGACAATGCATGTTGCATGATATAATATATTGTTTTATCTTTATATACTACTAAGCTTAAAGTTTAATGTGATAATTTTCTTCCGCATAAATTTAGAGAGATAGTTGAAACTTATAAATAAAGACAACGATAATTTTATCCCAGTAAAGCAGCTGATTTTTAGAAATCGTATGTCACAATTTTTTGTATTTATATTTTTTTATTTTAGATTTATAAATTATCTTTTATGGTTTTATAATTAACATGATATTTTGTAAATATTATCTTATGTAAATAAAATATATATTATCTTTTTATATCATTGAGTTTGAGTTAAAAGAAAATGTATTACTTTCTAATATTTATTAAAATAATGATTTAAAATAATGTATACGCTCCCTTATCTAGGTACTTGAGGCTGAGGTGAGAGGGTGCTACAAGTAGTATACTCAGTGCCTACATAATCATTTTGGTAATTTGGCGTTTAATGTATACTTAATCAATAATAATTCGACATTTTTTTGGTATCTATATAATTTTAAACTCAACACTATTTTCTAGTATCTATATCTCTACCCCTTTATTAGTATGTCAATCTATCCTATTTTTTAGTTCTCGAGTAGATGTTTTGGGGTTTAATCATAATTATTCTATTTAATATTGGTTACGACAACATTATATTAAATGTTAATGAAAATTCATATAAATAAAATTAATCTTCGTTAAATATACCTCAATATCTTACTCCCTTATTTAATCATCACAAAAATGAGAAAAGTTAAATAAAATATTTTTTATATTTAAAACTCAACAATTCAACCATTTAGCAAACTGTCTTGTTTTGGATAAAATTGATGCATCACTTTGCTCTTAATTTTTCATCCATTTTTAAATGAAATCAAGACAAATGATCACCTAAGAAATTGTACCTTAATATCTTATATTTAATTATCAACTTAAATCACATCAATTCAAATTTTGTAGTAAAAGTTATAGATTTTACAAATGATTGCGCTCAAACTCATTTTGCCTAGTACTTTTTTTCTGGACATATTACATATCCAAAATTTAAATATTTTTCTCGAAAAATACAAGCATTTTTAAATTTGATAATTTGAATGAAAGTTAAAGCCTTATGTGTTAATTTTCCATTTCTATAAAAATCACTCAAAAATCACATATAGAGCTCAAATTATGAATTAAAATGTAACACTATTCATATGATAATTTTTCAGCAATTTCTACTTATCATACCAATTATTACCTTTATAATTCATCAACCTAAATTCATTTTTTTACCAAATTTAAAACACCATTTCATACATCAATTAACCAAAATTATCACTCAATCAAAATATCAATAATTATTCATTTAATCACGCATAATCATCAAAATACAATAATAACAACATAATAATATTAAATATCTTTAACAATCACATTTAATATTCATTTGCTATGTTGAATTTTTGCTAAAAGTACATACCTCAAAGATCCTTTATTCTTATATTTCTTTTACTTCTATGTGACTTTTTTTTGTCTCTATTTTTTTTTGCCCAAATATTGCTCACTTCCTTAGCCTAACAACAATATCACATATTATCAAATCAATTAACCAAAATCGTCACTCAATCAAAATACCAATAATTATTCATTTAATCACACATAATCATCAAAATGCAATAATTGCAACACAATAACATTAATATCTTTAACAATCATATTTAATATTCATTTGCTATGTTAAATTTTTGCCAAAAGTACATACCTCAAAGATCCTTTATTCTTCTCATTTCTTTTACTTTTATGTGGCATTTTTTGTCTCTGTTTTCTTTTTTTTATATTTTTGCCCAAAGACTGTTCACTTCCTTGGCCTAACAACAATATCACATTTTATCAATTCATGGCTTAAATCTTATTGTTATGCATGAATAAAAATTCTACTTAAACTCTTAATCCCTTAAGCTTCATTTTCCCATCATAAATCTCTATTTTGATAGCCCAATATCTACCATTAGAGGGTACAATTAGAGCTTGACCATGACTGTCTAAAATCAATCTAAAATCATTCAACTCTTTTCCAAAATCAACACTCAATTACTTCATACACCTCAAATTAACTATTTATTTAATTAATATCAGAATATCCTAAAATTCATCCATATTAGCAGTGCCATAATCAATCTTTTTAGAGTGATTTCTTTGAGTTTTTAAGTATAAAAATATCACTCATAATTAATTTTAACATCAATTAACACTAATCACACCACAATCACCATTAACATATCAATAACCCTAACTTGCCAATTTTAATAGTAATCAACTTCAAACCAATACTAAAAAACAAGAAAAAATTAAGAGGATGAGAGATTTATACTCACCTTTGAAAACCCCCAAAGTGATCAAACCAATTTTCCTTAATTTCTCTTCTTTTCTTCCTTTGATTAGCTCACTTTCGTTCGCTTTCTTGTTGATCTTACTTTAATCCTTCTTTTTCACTCTTAAATCGTGACTTGAATTGAAGAAAGTTGATGAAGAAATGGAGCATATGGGTATCACGGCTATGGAAGAAAATGGAGAGAAAAATTTTTTCTTATGAAGAAGAAGAAGAAGAAGATATTTTGGTATAAGGAGAAAATATTGACTTTTATACTTAAATTAGATAGATAATTAGAATTAATTTAGACTAGTCTTGCTTCTCATATATCCATTAATTTTAATTCTCCACACTTAAATTTAATCCAAATAATATTCTTTTATTTAGACAAAGAATATTCCCTTTAAAATCTCAATCTCAGAAACACCGTAAATTTAATTTTCGTTTAGGGAAAAATTATTATTTTCCAAAATTTACCACCAAATCAAAAAATTCTCAAATAATAATATCCTAAAATATTTTTCTCATATTTATTTTTTTAGTTTTTTTGTGCGACCGAATTTAAATTCCAATCCGTTCGGCGTACCGAGTTATGGTCACACACGAATGTGACCTAAATTACCGTACGTTATATGTTAATTAATAGTTTTTATATATATAAGTTATAGTATCATTGATTAATAATCATCTTTATGTAAAAAGTTTAAGCATACAGTAAAGGTAAACAAAAGACAATTGTATGCTAAGAACCCAAGTCATTACAAAATGACATATTTATGGACAATAACCATAATCACATTAAGATCCTTTGTTGTGAATAAATGCATAGGAATAAAAGAATATATTATAAATACATAATGGTAGATATAAATAATATAATTTCAATTAAAATGTCATCCTAAGTGCAATAAAGATTTGAATGCATGATTTCATATTTACATATACATGTCACAGTATACCACTGGGTATTATTGCTTAGTATGTGGGTTGTTGAAAAGACAAAATCTGATAAAGAAGAGAAAAACCCGCCAAAGAGTCTTTAGTTAAGATTACAGCACCAATGGAAAAATTGTAACATTAAATTTATATTTCTTGATTTATAACCTATTTTAATTTAGGCATGTAATAATTATATAATAAATTGGTGCATGCAACATATTTAGTTTATACTATGTGAAGGGCATAGTAATGCCCTAATTACTATGCATGTTATTGAAAGTTGAACATTATGAGACCAAGTAGGTGAAAGTATATTGATTTTTGATATAATCATAGAAACATAAAGCTTTTGAGAAGAAAAATATTTCTTTAAAGGAAATCAAGTTTTTTTATATTTTTGTAAAACTATCGATTTTCATGCATAAGATAACGTGACATATTCTCGTATATAGTTAAAATAATCTAACTATATAATATGGTGTTACAAGTTTACCAAATTAGTGTCACAATCTCCAAATCCAAGAAAGACCCATATAAAAATACAACTCAAGAAGAAAAGAAAAAACCAATTCCAAATAAGAAACAAAAGAGAAATCAAGAAATCAAATGGAAAACAAGTGCGTCAATGAGAAGACACAATTGACAATTTCAATGGAAAAATTTGGCAACAACTCCGCCGAATTGATCCAGATTATGTGCCATAAGGTCACAGAGCTCCATTAATGCCTCCACTACCAAATGTAAGAGAGAAACAACAAAAAATAGAGAGTGTTTCAAAAATCAGGGCTGTTTATTTGTAAATTTACCATTTTTTATTTTTTATATAATTATTTTATTAATTATTCCAAGTGTCCAATTATTTTTGGACCACTAAATTATGTCAGCGCATTTGAATTCATGCGCCTTCATTTCTCTAGGCTTGAAAGGATAAGTGGCTAGATGTTGATTTTTTTTTTTTTAAATTATTAAGTAGGAAAGTGAACTAAAAAGAAAATATATAGAAGGGAAGATGAATAAAAACGGTTTTAGAAGGGAAAATAACAAAAATAGACAATTAGAGAGACTAAATATGTCTTCTATTTTCTTTTTCTTTTTTTTTTTTAAAAAGAAAAACGTGAATGAGATAATTAATTTTGCATGGTTCTTGGGTAAATCTATTTACAAAACAAAAGGTTCCAAAGATGGAATACTGGGTGGAAATTTAAGCCCTCTGGCATGAAATCTAGAGAGAGAAACAAAAGTTAAAAATTTAAAGACAAAAGACAAAAGTTTAAATGGAAAGAAACAAAAGGTTCGTAACCATAGTTTGTTGGTAATTTAGTATTTACTATATTTACTATTTAAAGCTAATATATCATTGATTATTGTTTTTGTATATTTTGAAACTAAATGTCATTTTTTTCTTTTTATTTATTTTAGATTCATGATATACTGGGATTGAATTTAAGATATTTATATAAAGTTCTAACAACTTCAAGAATTTGTTCAATGCATTTAGTGAATCTTGCTTAAACATTATAATAATTGATAAAAGATAGCATTATGTTCATATGAATGAGAAATTTGTATTCTAAAGCTTATGGATGAAAATACATATCTCGAAAAGAGTTGAGCATGACTCATGCTCCATGGGCGTTAAAAATTTACATTACAATCCAAATTAAAAATTTCTAATTGTTACGGAATTACTACTCTTACCGTGTTTGAGAATGGTTATTGTTGTAATTTATCTTATTTGTTGGGGCTTTTATTGTTATCAAATCCACAATTTAAGATAACAAATAAAGAAAATTTGATTTAATAAAGATTATAAAACTTTTAGATAAATTCAGTATATTATTTCACTTATAAATTAATTTAATTATATAAAAATATATATTTAATTAATTTATAAATAATGTATTTATCTAAGTTACAAAAATATTAAATTAGAAATAAAAGAGAAAAATCTGAAAATTAGAAATTTTTTTTCACTGGACAGCCAATGAGAAGTTTAACGTTGCAGTGTCTTTTAAGGAAAGTTATTAATCTCTTTATGTGGATTGAAATAGAAAAAGACCAAATAAACCCTTCGTTCCTTTTCCATCTGAGCAGATTCGACAACGCTCACCTGGTTCATCGTGGCAAATATCAAAACATTTGGCATGGTGTGGTGTGCTGCATGTTCGAGGGTATTTTTGCAGTAAATTAAAATAATCACAGGATATTTTCGTCACCAAAATTTCAAATATAAAATTAGCTCTGGCTCTCTGCCCAACACTCATATCTCTCCCTCTTTAGTGCCTCTCAACCATGCTCATTTGCTGTGCCTCTCCTCCACCGCCACCACCGCCCATTACCATCGGCTCCAAGTCAAAAAGATTGAGCTAAAAAAGCCCGCAAGTTTTTCGAGTTATTAAGAAAGCAAGCAACTTTGACCGAGCTGTAAGTATGAAAGAGCCTCCATTGATGAAGAAAGCTCAAAAAACCAAAGCGACAATGCTTTCGCCGAAGTAAGATCGTAAGTACAGGAACACAAATTCCAAAACCCAAAAACCAAATTATAAAAATGAATGTTTCTTTTGCTTTCTAAATAGCATTTCGATTGTTACTTGTCTCTTTGGGGTGAAAAGCACGCTTGATCTCTGCTACACAAAAAGAAACAGAGAAGAAGAAGAAGAAGATAGAAGAAAATGGGCTGCTGTTATTCAAGATTAGAAAGAGAAGAAATGGTTTCCAGGTGCAAAGCCAGAAAGAGATATATGAAACAGTTGGTTAAAGCTAGGCAAGCTGTTTCTGCTTCTCATACAATGTACCTCCGTTCCTTGCGTAGCACTGGATCAGCTCTCCTTCAGTTCTCTAACACCGAATCCATTCTCCACCTCCACCACCACCACCACCTCCGCTGCGACCATCTTCCACCTGTTGTCCCATCCCCACCTCCTTTATCACATACACCACCACCTCCTCCTCCACCAATGAGTCCTAGCTCCGACACATGGACATCCATAACAGCATCTCCAGCTCTCCCTCCTCCACCGCCGCCGCCTCCTCCTCAGTCGTCAAACTGGGACTTCTGGGATCCTTTTGTGCCACCTCCTCCTTCGGCATCGAGGTCAGTGACCGAGGAAGAATGGGAAGAGATGACAACTCCTACGGCGTCGGAGGCAGTCATGGCCACTGGGACAGCGGCCAGCCTTACTGCGCCGCCGTCAATGGTGAGTGGATTCTCTAAAGAGACCGGTAGTGTGAGTGGAGGCGAGCTGGCCATGGTGGTTTCAAGGAATAGTAAGGATCTGATAGAGATTGTGAAGGAAGTTGATGAGTACTTTCTTAAGGCTGCAGATGGTGGTTGTCTGCTTTCTTTACTTTTAGAGGTTCCTAACTTTAACTTTATCAATCAAAACAAAGGAGGTAAATGCTTTTCTTGGGTTTTTCCTTTGCACATTTGCTTTTCTTGATTAGCTCTGTTTGGTTGCCGAGAAAATTCAAGAAAACAAAAGAAAAGTAGTTATCTTTTCGATTTGCAGGTAAAGTTTATGATCATGGCTGCAATTTGACTAATCCATCATTATGGGCATGGAATTCGAGTCCAAAGTTGAATGGATTTGGGCAAATAAATGAGGAAATTGTTGGAAATAATGTAGGCGTTAGCCATTGCTCCACTATAGAGAGGCTATATGCATGGGAGAAAAAACTATTCCAAGAGGTCAAGGTAGATCTAAATTTTGCTCACTACTTAACAACTTCATTAGTTTAATTAAACCCATAATTAAAAACAATTATCTCAACGAGATGGGGTGAAAAAGGGTAAGAAGTGCCTATCTTGAAAATGATATATTCTCATTTTGTTTATAGTTTTATTTATTTATTTATAGAATGCTGAGAGTATAAAGATAGAGCATGAGAAGAAAGTGGCATTGCTGAGGAAGCTAGAGGTGAAGAGAGCTGACTATTTAAAGACTGAGAAGACCAAGAAAGAAGTGGAGAAATTAGAGTCACAAATGATGGTAGCCACACAGGCAATTGAGACCACCTCTGCTGAAGTCATCAAATTAAGAGAGACAGAGCTTTATCCTCAACTTCTTGAGCTTGTAAAAGGGTTAGTGTCTTCTTTCTTTCTAGTACTTGTTTTTTGCTTCCATAAAAATAAAACCTTGAGCATTGAAGAGCTGGATTTCACATTTATTTCATTTTCCATTCCTAGAGAGAGTCCAAATGGGTACTTGTAGGCATTAATAGCCTAAGCCATTGACCCATTTTTGCATTTCAAATTATAGTATAAGTTTTATTGTTGGAGTGCACGAGCATCATTTTCCTTCTATATATGTGGTTTTGGCCCACTAGTGCAGTTCTGCAATTTCTTTTTGGTTCATATGGAGGGGTGGAATTAGAAATTTATATTTGGGCGGGTGAAAAAAATGAGAAATGGTAAGAAGCAAATAAATGAGATATTGACAGAAAAGTAAAGGTCAAAGCAAAATACATAAAAATTTGAGAGGTCAAAATTAAATAGCAAAATTAGATATCACTGTGGGGACCGGAACAAAAATTTAAAATTTTTTGAGGACAATAAATATTTTTGAAAAATAAAAAATTATACAATTTATATATAATATTTTAATTTGTGTATGCAGGACCCAAAAGATCTCGTGACCTTACAGACGTAAGCTTTTGCATGTATAACAATTTTATTATGGGCCAGTCTAGGCAAGAAAAATCGGACTAGACAATTAGTGATAGCTTTTAGTTGTATTAGGCGTCTCTACCACAAAACTCCATTTTAGTATAAATTTTAAAAATAATGTAATTACAATAAATTTATTTTCAATTTATTACACTATTTCTTACATTAAAAAATATTTTACATACATTCTTCCAACACATTAACCAATAAAGAATAAATTTAAGTTTTTTTTTTAAATATCGCCTTAAAGCTACTGTTTTTATTATTTATATATATATAATTTTGGGTCAAAATCCCTAAAAAAAAAATTCTTTATCGCTACAGTGTCACATGCTCTGCCCAACCATACTCCTCCTTCCTTCTTTTGTTCGTCAGCTTATTCACCAAAAAAAAGGAGAATAGTGAGATGGCGTGTTCACGGTAGCTCATGCCATTTTTGGTATGAAGAATGGCGCTGGCTGGAAATCTTCTTTTCATTCTATTTTTGTCTTACTCTCTATATGCACATACTCTATATGCACATTATTTTAGCATGGTTGGAGTTGCCTTAAAGCCAAAGCTCATCTGGGTTATCGACAAGAAAACAAAAAAAAAGGCAAAGGAAGTCAACTTAGGATTTTCTGTACCTTTTTTTTTCTTTTTTCGTCTTTTTTATTATTTTTTTTGTGATCCGAAGATTTTGCTTTGTATTGCTGTAAAGAAGATTGTTTTTGACTGGCTTGTTTTTTACTCCCTTGTTTTCTTTTGTTTCAAAGATATAACAGTGACCCCATTAACTGTGCCATAGTACGGTAATTTGGAGGCCAAATGAGTTCAGTTTAGTTTAGTGTAGTGAAAGTGAATCTTTCTTTACGTTCATGCTTATACTTTTGTTGACCCATTTGTCTTCCTAAAGGAGACAATGACATTCCTGTGACTTGGTGTACAACATAGTTGTGGGTGACCGATAAATTGTCCTCATATCATGTTCATGTCGGACAATAAGTATCTAGACCGCAACCATCACAAAATGATTCAATTATATTTTTTGGAGAGGAGTTTCAGTATTATTGGATTAAGACCAATTAAGCTCATTTGTCAGGAATGTTATATATTCATTTATAATGTACATTTGCTCAATTGACACACCACCACCAATATTGCCTTGTAGATTGATGTGCATGTGGAGAAGCATGTATGAGGCCCACCAGGTCCAAACACACATAGTTCAGCAGCTCAAATACCTTAATACCATTCCATCTACTGAACCGACGTCTGAGATTCACCGGCAATCCACTCTCCAGCTCGAACTTGAAGTTCTGCAATGGCATCAGTCCTTCTGCAACCTCGTGAAGGCCCAGCGGGATTATATTCAGTCCCTCACGGGTTGGCTCCGGCTTAGTCTTTTCCAGTTTAGCAAAAACCCGTTTTCCAGACCTAATCAGGAATCTCAAATTTACTCTCTTTGTGAAGAATGGCATCATGCAGTCGACCGGATTCCAGACAAAGTAGCATCTGAAGGAATTAAGAGCTTCCTAACTGTTATTCATGCCATAGTAGTTCAACAAGGAGAAGAACATAAGCAGAAAAGGAAAGCAGAATCAGCATTCAAGGAGTTTGAGAAAAAGGCGGGCGAGCTCAGATCATTGGAGAGCAAGTATGGTCCATACTCAGTGCCTGATGACAGCTCTAGAAGCAAAGACCCGGTAACTGAGAAGCGAGCTAAGGTTGAAATCTTGAGAGCCAAGGCAGAGGAGGAGAAAACAAAGCATGAAAAATCAGTGAGCATAACAAGAGCAATGACAATTAATAATCTGCAAATGGGATTCCCGCACGTCTTTCAAGCGATGGTAGGATTTTCAAGTGTATGTATGCATGCATTTGAGTCAGTATACAACCAAGCGAAAAGTACTGAACAGGAAAATGAGGTGAAGAGGATATTACCATAATAAGAGAAGGTATCTTCTTTCTGTATATGGATAGGCATCGTACTCCGCAGTTGGAGTGATAGTGTTGCTGGATCAACCACCTGAGTGGTTTGATTTGCCGGAAGCAGGCGGTGAGAATGGTCAACTAGACTGGCACATCTGTACAGTACTATGTGGTGGGAAGCCTTGGTGTGCAATGGGGCTAGAAGTTTTGGATTGTGGTTTTTGTGCCATTGTTGTTCTGTCAAAGGAAAATGGTGAATGGTTTTGAGTTTTCTGTCCTGCTTTAGGAGTATAAAGTTGCTGTCTTTGTTAGAGATTTTAAAGGACGAGTTCTTGAATGTTAGATTATTTTAAATATGATCAATTGGGAAAAAAGGCCAACTTTGCCTATATTATATTTGGAAAATGTTTTTTCTTGAAATAAATAAATCAAAATCAATTATACAAGAAGAAATTTCACATTAATTACAGCTGATACCATGACCATCAGCAAAAAAAAAATGAATCATTTAAATTCGAAATTTATTAAATTTTAAATTGAATTTTTTATGAGTCTGAGTTAAAAATTGTACGAGCTATGATGGATGTCAGGAATCATATTGTCGTATGCATCAAAGATTGCAAGGCAGACCCACGTTTGTTGTGACTGTCTACGACATCGTTTCAGTAGTTCTCACGGCTAACATCAACTGCCTCCCGGTGGCTTTATTCATTTTCTTGTAGTGACAACACAATTTGCTGGCTTAATGGCAAAGAACAAGACTATTAATTGGGAAATTTTCTTATTTAAACCGATTAATTAGTTTATTTATGTATCAGACTGTCATATAAAAAAGATGATTTCATCATTTATAAACTGACATTTACAAAAAATAATTTACCAGCTGAAGTGAGAAGCTAATTGGCCATTTCCTTTGACAAACAGACCAGTACTATTGCATCTGATCCCACCAGTAATTTATCATTAGCATCTTTTTTTTTTTGAAGACTAAAATTTTCATATTACTAAAATATTATTACATCAAATAAAATACATATTTACATCGGTTTGAGATTAATTATATTCAGATCTTAATTACTATTAAGACTTTTCACCTCTCTCCATTGATGTGTTTAGTAGGGATTCAAACTCAAAACTCTTTCCAACAAATTCATAATGTATTACCAACTAAGTCATAATATGAGGATTATATCCCCATTTTTTAAACATAAATTAAATAGTTCTTCACTTAATTTTGAAAATATATTCACTTCAATCCTTTCATTGTATTTTGGTTCTTTCTTTTCATTTTTTCTTTTTCTGAAGAAGATTAGTTCTTAACTTTTCATATAAAATTCTACTCCCTTCCATGCAATTAGAACCATCTTGAATATATGAGAGAATGCTACGGTCCTTTTTTGTGGAAAATCTGTACAATTACATTTTGTTTTTTTGTAAAATTTATCTACTTTCATATTAGTTATTGCACAAAATCATAAAACATGCATAAATTTTGATCCCATTAGATCACTTTCATATAAAACCATTATTGGACTAAACTGGTCCCATATATGCAAAATACAATATTAAAAAAAATTACATATTCTTTAAAATAAAAAGACATGTACACAAAACTAAATCCAAAAAAATCATGACATGTATAAAAAAATCAATAAATGTCATGTAGAAACCAACCCAAGACTGAATCTACTCTAATGGATCTCTGTATGAGTGTTTTTTTTCTTCCTATCAACTTTTACTAGTTACTACACTCTAAGTTTATATGCAAAAAATTCACAAACTAAGCTACTAAAAGTTTTATGGTATATATAAGTATAAAAATTTATACATACAAACATACAAGTTATGACATAATATATATATTCGTGTCATTCTATAATATTTTATAAACAATTATTCTAATTTTTATTTAAAAAGTTATATAATTAACTAATTAATTAAAATAAAAAATAATTTTTTTAACATTAAAATAAAATAAAAAATTTAATAAAAATTCGGGAATGGAACGAGATCGGAGTTTTTCTCTCGTGTAGTGTGGGGACGGAAATAGAGATAGAGAACTCTACTTCAAATCTGCCTTATTTTCATTCATAATTCCCGAACCAGATTTTCTTTCAATTCTTGTGGATTGACCCTTCTTCTTTAACTTGGTGAACACGTAAATATATTCACTTAAATTATTGTCCAGTATCTCCCATGCATAGATTTTTCTCACAATAAAGATGGCACACCATTATAAATCCATTAGGCAGCCATTGACACAAAGAGGCAATGGCAAATGGCTGCCTAAGGGAGTTATAACGGTGTGCGATCTTTACCGTATCACACTGATCGCCAGTCATAGAATCGTTTTTGTGGAGTTGAAGTTTTCCACCACTCCACTTTTCAAGAAAACACATATCTGGAAAAATATTTTTGGATCCCACATATATTGGTAAATTTTTTTTTTTTTACCTTATCTAAGTAAAAAGCTCCTTTTGTCGAGGGAGAAAATACTAAACCAGTTCTTGTTCTGTGGGTTTAAAGCGATATCCTAGTAGAATTACAATTTCTTCCATCTTTTTTATTTGTACAGTTTTTTAAAAAAAATTCTTTGGGTGGGGGATTTCCTGTTTAAATTTTGAATAATACTGATTTGGTTTTCTTTGATTGCTAGACTTTTCTTTTGCTTGTGTTGCATTTCTCTCATTGGATTTCATAACTCTGATTACGACTTCATTGCTGAAATTCATGCCAATTAATTGACAGAGGAATGATATAATTAATATGTTAATTTCAACCAGGAATCAGTAATTCAAGTTATGATAACCTCTGATAGATTCTGGATGCGAAATCTTCACTAGAGAAAAAGTCCTAAATCAATTTCTCAAAATCGTTACAGATTTTGTAACACCATGATTTTTTTTAAAGAAATTCTTTTTGAAGAAAAATAAATTCTAAAACTGCAAGTTGAATTTACTTTTCTCCTTTTTCCTTTTATGTCCACTGCTTGACCACAAATTGTTTTTGTAGCTGCAAATCTAGCTAAGACTACCATTCACTCCTGCAGAATATCTTGAGCCTGCTGGAATGCAAGCTAAGCCCCTCTTGCAGCATGACCTGAATCACTTGATGTCTTTCAAATTGAAATTAGGCTATGCGCTAGGCAAAAAACGAAGTTGGTTTCTATGAAGATATGTCTTGCACAATAAAAGGCTCTTTTCCATCTATAATACAGGATGAGCATTACACTTGCCACGCAACCAAATCATACGCTTCTCACCTTTGAGAGATAAGATCTCCCTTGCATTCCAATTGTCAAACAAATCGAGTGCAGCAAAATAGACTCCTTCCAGACGTTGAATCGCATCCAATTCTTTAATACAATCAGTTACCCTGTATCTCTGACTAACTTTAGTTATGGCAGCTGTCCTGAGCCTCGATGCTGTTGCCATGTGCAATATCGCTCCTGTAATGGCATCATCAATCCCCTTCCGACCTCTTTTACAATTAGCAGTGTTTGTGCTGTCCATAGCAGTAGTTGCATTATGCATAACAGTAGTTGTGTTATGCTTGGTGGGTTGAAATTTGGTGGGTTGAGATGCAGCCAGTTGGAATGTTTCTTGATTGTCTGCCACATCGACCCCATTTTCAGATTCTGAAGAGGAATCGACTCTCCCTCCTGGATAGCATTCAAGTGCTCCTTGCCAGGAAATGAAGAAGGCAACTCTTCCTCTTGGATAGTGTTCAAAGGCCCCTCACAGGGAACTGGTGAAGGAACTTCTTCCTCTTGTTCAATCGATAGGTCGTGTTTTCCGTTAGTTACTGGCTCAGAGAATATCACACCAAGCTGTTTGTAAATAAGGCAGCTACTCCCTTTTATAGGCTCTGCATCAGGATGTTCCTAGATGTGGATGTTTTACAGGAAGTTGGAGACGAACAATTCAAAGAAACATAGATCAGCCCCCTGCCCTCAGTTTGGAGGAACTCCGATCCTATAATGTGGATAAACATTATTGGCAATTATGGAACTAAAATTTGTTTCTTGAATCATTCCAGGACATTCTCAAGAATATACTCATCAGCAATCATTTCTAGCATGCTCATCCATTAAATTACAGAAGAACAATATTTTCAATAAACTATAAGAATTCCATTGAAGACAAGAAGTCCACCACAAAATATGGGGTTAAGGGAGATTCCTCCATCTAAGGCAGGAGATATTCTTGTGTGCAGGCAAGGCTAGCGACAAAAGGATCATACCTTTATATATTGGTTCTATGTATCATTGCTGGCTGCAATGATCCCTGTAGATTCATCCAAACAGAATTCATGTAATGTGAAAAAGCAACACATTTTAAGGTTCCGTTTGGAATTCAAACTAAATAATTCATGTAATGTGAAAAAGTAACACATTTTAAAATTATGTTTTGTTCAACTGTTAAGTTAAGTGCAGTTGGTAACTGATAACTGACATATTAGAATGTAAAATTACTAACAGAATATAATTTATTTTATGTTGGAAATTGTGGTTAATAAGCTATTTTGAGAGTGATATTTGGATGAATCTCATAATTCGATTTTGAAATAGTGATCTGGATGTGTTCTTTAATATGAGAATTATAAATTATGATATTTATATTATCAAAATGATAAATGTGTAAATAAAAAATAAAAATTCAAAATAAACTCTTTGCTAAGGAGAAAGAGAAAAATGGATTATCCAACATAAGAAAAATGAGAAGTTAGAAAAAAAGTTTATAATTCCAAAAAACATTAAGTGAATAGTTTGGAAGACTTTCTCTCGTGCGTAATGCAAATCCATGGATTAAATCATGATTCAGGCCTAACCGAACTTTTACATTTTTATTTTTGGAAAATTAAATCACAATCCTTTTCTCGCTAGTCTTGCCTGCAAACAAGAATATCTCCACCGTCAATGAGTATAACCTACTTGGCCAGTTAGGTTATGAAGCAACACATGATCTCCACCGTCTTTCGATATTGCCAAATTTTCTGCTTTGGAAAATCTAACTCTCCGTTTGATTTTGGGTCAGAGGAAGAAGAGAATATTGAATAAAATAAATGTGGACGAAACTATGCCGTTTGCATATTTTACATAAGTACTTTTTAAAAACATGATACATAAATCCATACTTGTATTTGTTATTAACCTATAATTTTTTTAGTGGATCCATTATTATTAAAAGTCATCTTAAAAATTGAACATCCAACACTTATATTTTAATGATTGATAAAGGAAGAAAAAAATTTAAAATAATTTTTATTCTCTCCACTCATTCTTAAATTTTTTCTCTTCTTCTATTAATCATATAATAAGTGTTAAGAAAATGATAGTTGTTGTCATTCCTCTCATTATGAATGGTTGCAGGAGTTGATTTGCAAATTTTTTTATTCGATTTTTTAAATTATTTGGTGTTAATATAAAATTTTTATTGATTATTTATTTATTTAATACTATATATATATATATATATATATATTACGATTTACTGATTTATAATAACAAAGGTAAATTTTTACATTTTATCAATTTACTATTATAAATATATGTATTTTGCCAATTGGAATTCCTTGAGCATGCAAATTCTTTGGAAGTTCCTTCTAATATGCAAATTTTAGTCAGTGTAGAATTCTTTGAAATATGTTGGATTATTTAGAAGAATTCATTTAATTTGCAAAATTTGTTATTGATGTGGAACATGTTTATATAAGTGCTTTTTAGTTCAACCTCTGAAATTTTAATTCAAATATTTTTTTTCACTTAAAAAAAATAAAGTAATAATTTTTTTTTATGTACAACAGATATAGCATAGAAAACAAACTAAATGAAGCAAAGGAAAATTATTATTTTTTATTTTGATTTCGAACTGAAATCAAATTGTATTGATATGGGAGAGAAGGAATGGTCATTTTTCATTCATAGAATTACATGATTTATATGCCATAGTAGTAATTTTTTGTACAATCAAATATTAGAAAATTGTTTATTTCCTGTCTCTTTTCCACTCATTCCAAAAAAGCCACTCAATCCACAAAATCAGAACTTTTGATGGGTGCATGCCATGGATTCCCTCATGGCATCCCACATCGCTTAAGTTGCAATCTCTGGAGTGGAATGAAAGAATCGCTTAAGTTGCAAACCTGCTCTCTGTGATGGAGTGTTTCCCTTTCTTGTCCCACTTCCACCTACTTCCAAAAACAATACTAGAAATTAGAATAACTCGTTACGACTTCGAGTTTGATTCTTGAGCTCATTTTATTCATATCAAATGCCCCCTTATCTTGTGTGACCTTATGAAAGATTTCCTCATGACTAGTTTCCTTCTGATTAAACCTGTAACACAATGATTACTTCACTGATTTTTGGGTGATTTATTTGTATATCGAATGATTGATTGCTCAATAGTAATATCAGTATAGGGCTAGCATGTAATTGGAAAAAAGAAAAAAGGACCTTTACAAATGGAAATATGGAATCACAGAAAACAAATCTTGACTGATAAATGGGTTACTAAACGGAGTCCTAGTATGAAAATTTCTGAAGGAAAAAAAAAGGATTTTTATAGGGATGCATACAATATTTTTATGGACAAGGTATGAAAACGCAGGCATGAGATCTAATTGGCATATCATGACCTCATATAATTGGTGTCATGCACCATTCCGACATTGTTCTCCAGCATCAGTAGCAAAAGTTTCCAAAGTAATTGATACCCATATGATATTTACCTTCAAGAAGAAAATGAAAATATATTTTCTGAATATGAACATCAAAGCCAAGCCTTGGGACACAAAATTCGCTCACTTTTCGAAGGCGAAAAGCAGGACAGTCCAACGCTGGCTAAATTTAACTTTACAATGTGAAACCCAAAGCAAATCTAAAATCAGCTTCGCTTATATGCTCTCATTGTTCTTACCAATCTTCTATTTCATCATCAGAAATCTGGTCCTCTGCTTCACTATCTGCACTCATATTCTCATAACTGCCATCATTCGAGTCCTTATGATGCTCAAGCACCTGATGAGTTTCAATACCAAAGGCTCCATGTCTAAGCCATTTTAGCGCAGGCATGTACTCAATAGCAACATCTGACGCATTAGAGAAGCTGAATCCTCCATTAACAATAGGTCTCCTATTCACTGTCTCTTTCTGCATTAACATGTAGAAGGCAAAAATTAAAAGAAAAAGCCATCGTATGAGCCACTTGCAACCACCTGAATCCCTGGATATTGCAGCCAAGGACAAGGTGATTACAGAACGGGTAAACAGTATGCTTACATATGTTGCCTAAATGTTAGACAAAGGCAAAAGTCGGAAATGGATTCTTAAAAACACTTTGAACCTCCAAAACAATTCAACAAACAACCAATTCTTAATTTGAAGTGCATGAAATATCACTGCTTTGTAACTTTGCAATTGCTGAGTACATTTTAGGCAAAATAACATTAAGTATTTCACTATGAAACTACCTGCTGGCTGCTGTTAAGTTTAAGAATGCAATGCCCATAAATGTAAGTGAGCTAAAAAGAATAAAAATTGAAAAATGTAATCCCTGACTCTTTATAGAGAGCTTGTATATATAGCCAAAAAATCGTCTGTTCAGGTCAAGATTGTCTCATAATTTGCAGATGCTGCATAAGAGGTCAGCTTGTACGTTATTCATGTTCCCTTTTACTTATGAAATAAAAAGACAGAAATTCAAAATAAACATGAATTAAGAAAAAAATACTGGAGAAACAGCACAGAAATGAAAAGAGCTACAAACACACCTGATTGTGCAACATTGACTGCTCAACCTGCCAAAGCTTTGGCCTGCGAATTGCTTGCCACCTGAATGTTCAAAACTATTGGTTATATAGCTGAGACTCATAACTGATTCAATTGAACTGCTTCCAGCATAAAACAAAAACCTGGACGGAGCAGGACGAGAATTTCCAAATAATACCCCACGAACAGCAACTGAAGCCGCAGTTGATTGAAGAACATTCTCTGCCTCATTATATCTAGCCAACATTCCTCGGAAAGATGAAAGAAGCAAGTCCGCATCACTCAAGTAAGAAGCTACATCTCCAGCAGCATCCATTGCTTCATCACATATAAAATCTAAAACTGCAAGAAATAGAATACTGGTGCTGAGATATAGAGGCAAGGACCCGAAAGCCACACATGTTGCCTTGTCTATGTGCATGAGAAAGGATACAGAGTTGGGGGGCGGGTAGGAAAATTCAACATGAAAATCTTGCATATGCAATGGTCACCATTTTCATGTAGAAAATCAGCAATTGGCCTTGCTTGCCCATGTGCTTGGGAGAGAACCTTCTCTGGAGGATCCATCTTTAGCGGTAACCTAAAGAACTTCCGTTGTACAAGGAACGGATCTTGGTCTACAACAAATAATGAATCAACTTTAAGGAGAGTAATTTTTCATTTTCATAAGAAAAAAACATGATCATCAAATTGCTCACCAGACAGAAAAAGTACAAGATGAATCTCACAGACTCACACATGCACAAGCACATATATGTATTACAAGGGCGTACCAGATACAATCTCAACTTCAGTTTCTCTTTTATTGTGCAGAAACTTGCCAAGGGCATGAAATAGAGACAGTGTCTCATCTCATCCAAATAGAGATGAAAAACCACTGATCAAAGAATCTATGTCATCTGCCTTTCTATCTGAGAAACTCGGAGTACAAGTGGCAAATGATGAATTGAGAGCCAGATCTGATTTTATAGAAAAAAGCTGGAAAGATGTAATCCCATGTCTTATATCACCTCCACTGGCTTTTGCTATCAAATCAATCTGTTCAGAAGTTGCATTACACTGCTCCTCTTTACATATTCGGGTAAGTGCCTTCTTAATGGAGTTATTTGTAATAGGGTTAAAAGAAACCTGAAAATGTCCAATAGCAACTTCAAGTAAGCATAAAGGAACAATTTACTATCAAATTTTCAAACTGAATTCGTTCAAGAAAGTAACCTTACAAGCTCCAGCACTCTCAAGAGACAACTGAAGTTCTTCCAGGTATCGTGCACTATGATCTGCTGAATTTGCTTTGCCATAGTCAGTTAATAGTATCACAGTTGGTATCCGAGTTGATCTCACAAGAAGAAGCAAGCAGCTTTGAAGCCTTCCAAAAGCAACTCTTCCATTTGCCATCGGAAGATCATCGATCAAGAGAATAAAGGGTGATTTTGATTCAGATGACAATGATGAAGAAATAAATCCATACTTCCTTATTTTCTCAATGAAGTTGACAAATTCATCCAACTTGGATGTGTAGGTTATCCCTAATGAAAGAACAGAAAATGCAAATAATATAGCCATCATGAGAAGAAAACACAGTAATAGTGTAAGTTTGAAATAAACACTTTAAGTTCCTTTTTCCTATATGAACATCATAAAGTAGCAAATTTAACTCAATTCACATCTTGGAGAGATTGCTTAATCTTCCAGCTATAAATGCCACATGCCTCAACAGTTTGTTGTTCAATCTTCAGAAGAAAACTCGTTTGCATATTATAAGAAACTTAGGCAATTTATCCAATGATAAATCAAGTAAGTTGGAAATTAAAAAATTGAAACTCAGTTGCATGTAATTTGGAAAAAATAAGGGTGATTATAGACCAGAAACAAATCCATCATGCAACCTTGTTTCTTCATGAAAAATTTACCTGTAGCAGCATTATGCACATGTTCTAGCCAAATTATCGGAGTAGGTGTGTTCCATTCACATAATGTGGCTCCAAAATGAGATGCGATGACATGGATAGTTGTCTACAAAACAGAAAGATTCTTGGTTGTCAATAGGGCAGTATTCAAGTTATGGGATTTAATTCTATTACAGAACAGCATCTCTCAAGATAATTGGAGCAAATCATCCAAAAAAACATGATTAGCAGAGTTCACAGTAGAAGCAAGTATACACACAAATGTGTGTAAATTCATGTGCATGTGCCCATGCATTGTTGCTTTGAACAAATTAAACCATCCACAAATCGCATCCAAAAAGCACCATGTAACTGATACTAGCTTTGAGTAACAATAATCCAATATCAATTCAACAACACAGGAGATGACTTTCCTACAAATTCACAAACCAAACAAAACATCATTCAACAACACAGAAGCAGAGATTAGGTCTACTACCTACAATTATGGAGGTCAAAAAAATTAATACAAGAAAATGAATGGTAAAACTTACAGATTTTCCAACACCTGCTTGCCCAGAAATGACAAGAACATGATTGCTGAGAATTTCCTGCACAAAATAAAGAGAAATAGGATTTATTTTAAAATGTAAGTAGTATGAATCCTGAAAGAAAATTAATCAAAAAACAACATTTAGGTTGCCATAATCTTTCCTGCTAGGCCCAAGAACTATCCAGAAAATTCATTAGCCTTCAAGGAGAAAAGAACAATACAAATCAACAACACTGATCACAAAATAATGTTGAAACCTTATGCCAAACACCTAATTTTCACTTAAGATTTGAACCAAAGTGAGAAACCCCAACTCCCCTGGCTGTACATGGAGCAACTTTTGTCAGAAAGAAAAATATAGGCATTCTAAGCTGATATGGATATGCGCTGGAGATAGAGAGCTTCAATGAAGTCTTGAGGACAGCATTTGGCCTAAACAGTAGGCTCTTCTTCATGTCCGCTAATACAAATGTCTTTTCTGATCATTATTTAACAAAAGGAACTCAAGAAAAATGAAATAACAAAACTTGAAGATGCTCCCTCAATGTTACATGGCCTTGATACTCTCAGAATAAATCTCCTAGTTAAGAGCAATATACACATAGTACTTTATTTCCTTAACCAGCCTGCTCACACTCCCAGGTCATTCAGGAAATGAATATTAACATAATAGTTCTGATAATTATAGAGTCACCTTTGAAGCTGTCAATCTTTCCTCAAACCAGACCTTGACTTCCTCAACCTGCAAAAACCAGGAAAGAAATTGCATTTTCAAAATAATATTCATATATGACATGTGAAGAAAGTGAACTAACCTTCTTCTTATGAACAGCAAGTTCTTCAAAGGAACGAGGCTTGTATTTATCAACCCACAATTCCTTCACATTGCTCCTTTGCGAAACTGAATCATATGTCCCCTTCCAATTTGCTTTAAGAATCCATAAATAAACACAAGCAAAAATAATCCTAAAATGGAAAAAGAAAGACCACTTCTGCAGTTTGTACGTTCATTAAGTTCATTGAAAAGAAGAATGGTCACAACCATATGCGAGCAGCATGCATCTCAAAATTTGCAATCAAACAGAAAATCAAAATTTCAAATTACCACAAAGACTAATAACCGAAAAAACACAACAATTACATCCAAAAACCACAAGCATGGCATACCAGCAGATACCTTGGACCCATAAAAGAGTTCATCAAAATCCTCACATGGGAATCCGAGCTGCATGAAAATCAAGCAAACCAATGAACAAAAATTAATGGAACTAATACATAATTTCAAATTTAAATTCTTTTTTCCATACAAAGACTAATTGCATACGGGGGACAAAGACTAATTGCACATGGGGGGTGATGGGGGAAGCAAAAACTAAAAATCAGGTATACGGCATCTACATTTCTAGATTTTCTGCCCAAACGAGACCTAGAACCCGAAACACGAGGCTTCTTGGATTCTCTTGGATTTGTACGAGTAATCAATGGCCTTGATTTCGGCTTCGAATAGCTTCGATTCGAATTGAAAGAACTCTCATTATCTTCATCATCCGACGATATAACGACAACGCTATTTCTTTTCCCCATCACTTTCACAAGCAAAACCAAGAATAAAAAATTTAGGGTTCTGTAACAACAAAATGAGCTGGAGTCAGCTCCTCCATGACTGGAATACTCGATTATTCAACAAAACCCTAACATTACAGAACTAGAGACACATTAAACCCCAACAATTTTTGTCGAATCGACGTTAAACTCCAGAATGGTTGAGCTTCTAGCTATAGACTTCAAAAAACCCAAAAAGGGAAAATTTGGAGAAAAAGAAATGAAGTTACAGAGATTATGGAGTTAAAGATCAATTCGCGGGTTTGAAAAAATCGCCCGAGTTTTGTAGTGGAATTTTAAGAAAGATTGCAAAGGAAGCTCTGTTGCTGACAAAAATAAAAAAAAATTGCAAGACAAGCTAATGGTAGGCTGACATTTTGTTTTGTATTTATTTTGGCAAAAACTTTTTTAGACAAAAGATTTTTATTTTTAAATTTTTTAAATTTTTAAAAATATTTTTAAATAAATAGATATTTTTTACAGAAGCAGATTTAAAAAAAAAGTAATTTAAAAAAAATTAAAAAAATCAGTCAATTAAATAAAAAAAATTTAAATCTGCTTTTTGAACAGTTAACAATAATCTCAAACACACTCTATGTATAAGTGTGTTTAAAATTGTTGTTGGGTGTTTAATAAATAGATTTAAAATTTTTTTGATTTAATTCACTGATTTTTTTAATTTTTTATATACTTCTTTTTTCAAACCTATTTCTGAAAAAATATATATTTACCTGTTTCTTTTCAAAAACAGTTTTCAAAACTCAAAAAATTTTAAAATAAATTTGTTTTCTAAAAATATTTTTTACAAACGCAATATCAAACGAAGTCTATATTATATAGCCTTCGCATCCTATCCAAAGCAAAAAAAACTAAATGTAAATAGAAAAAATAATATAAATATATAGAAGAAGTAATATAAATAAAAAAATAATTAAAAAATAGTATCATTATTGTATAAAGAAAGAGAAAAAACTGATAATGAAATTTTAAATTAATAGTTAAGTAGATATTGATTCTAGATACAAATTTAGGACTAATCCATGCACAAAAATCTAAATTAAATGTTGAAATTTCATGTTCGTTATATAAAATTAAATAAAAAGAAAAAGCATTTAAGCTCCCTTTAGAAATCATAATATATTTTCCTAAAATATAATCATTTATATCACCATTTTCTACAATTTTCTAACCATTTATATCATATTTTTCTAATTATTTTATGGTGTTGAAACTTCTTTTTTTTTTCGTCTTCTCCGTTTCAGTTTTTTCTATATATATATATATGAAATGATATGTTCACTTTGCTCGTTTTTTGTATTAATTTTCATATATTTTTTTAATTTTATCTTTTATTATATTAGGAAAAAACATATGAAAAACTTGTTTTGAAAATGATGAGATGGAAAAAATGATCATATATACTTAGAATTTTATAATAATTAGATTCAAAAGTTAATTTTGTTAAAATTTATTTTTATTTTTGTTAAATAATTTGAGAGACAAATTGATACTAAATAATATGCAATATAGTTAATTAGTTGAACTTTTTTTTAAAATTTCCGAGATAACTTACATGTCATAATTATATTCTTTTTCAGCAATATTATCAATTGAAAGTAATTGACTAAACTAATAATCACCGAAAGCTGGACTTGAAAAATAAAAATTGCACCATTAATGGCCCATCATAATAACAAATCTTAAATAGTAAGCATTTTTCTCATCAATGGAAAATGTGAAAAATAGGAGATATTTATTTGTTTTTTGGTAGATACATTTTTCATTTTATAAATATAAACTTAATTTATATTTAAGGTGAATTTTTGCTTTTAATTTTTAATGATCTAATTATTTAAAAGTTAAAGTGGATATTTATTTAATTCAACTCACAATAAATTAAAAGCCGAATTGACTATTTGATAAAATAAAAATAAAAAGCCAACACTTAGAAACTTTAGAAATTATACTTAAATATAAAATAGTAAAAATTTAGATTTTTAAATAAAAAGTTAGTTTTTATATATCAAATATCTAAAATAATATTTTTAATTTTTATTAGCTAAGAAATCATATTTTTTTGACCATTAAAGTTAGTTGTTGATAACTTCTATTAATTGTGGACAGCTGATTATTATTGCTGACTCACTTTATTTTTACTTTCATGGAACAATGTCATCGTAAAATATAATAATATGTCAAATTAACTAATTCCATATCCCATAAAATTAGATTTATATTTATGTTTAATATGTTTTAAATTATAATTTAATTTTATTAAAAATGTCAGAAATTTTTAAAAATTTTAATGTACTTCTATTTTTTTGGTGTAAAACTACAAATATCCTCAGTTTATATATTAATGCATTAAAATTAACCATATTCGTGCCGAATATGACTATAAAGAGCGACAAAACACTCCCAAAAGTTAATTTGTCTAGATAAAATTAGAAGTTTACTATTCTTAGAACAATAATAAATAATAATCTTGTTCTGATTATATATATATATATATATATATATATATATATATATATATATATAGCCATAGTGTTGCGGAAAAAACATTGATAATTTATTTTCATTTTCTTCGTTATTTCTAAATATGTCAAATTGAGACATAGTCATCTATGTTATAATTCAATGATTAAATTCTCATCTTTTTCTTGTTTTTTTTTCTTTTTGTATGTCAACAAAACATTCATTCAAATGTTAATATAATACTTTTTAATAAGTAAAATATAGAATATTTGTAAACAATTATTATATGATTGCCACATATAACAAACGTAGCAAAATTAGATAGGAAACTAAACATAAATGTATTAATTCTTTTTCATGTACAAGACATAAATAACATTAGCACACATAACTGCTTTTCAATGACGAATGGAGGAATGATGATCACTCGAATTTTCTACTTATGGAAGACAAAATATTAATGCGCAAAGAAGTTATGTGTTCCCAATATGGAAAGTTCAGAAAGAGAAATTATGAAAGAAACTTAGGGACCGTTTAGCATAGTATTTGGAACAAGAATTTTTGGAGAATTTTTTTTAATTTTAATTTTTTTGAATTTTAAAAACTGTTTTAGAAGGAAAATAGGTAAATAAATATTTTTTCCAGAAGCAGATTTGAGAAAAGTAATTTACAAAAAATTAAAAAAATCAGTCAATTAAATTAAAAAAATATAAATCGATTTTTTAGACATCCAACAATAATTCCACACATCCTCTTATTGTTCTCCTTGTTCAATGCACTTTGATAGTACTAAAATATATGGAAAGCTTAGAAAAGAATTATTGGTGGCAAGGTATAAAATGGGATCTAACATTTTGTGGATAAATGTTTACTGTTTAGTATGTTAATGAGTGAAGGCATAAGATTAATATCATTTGCTTTCTTTTTAGCCTTTTCCTATTCATAAAGTGAAAATAGAAGCATACTAAATGAATTTTGTTTCTGGGCTACCAAGGCTTTTTATAAGGGCATGACTTCATATGAATAATAGTAGTAGATAAATTAACCGAGTTTGTTCATTTCTTACAAGTCAAAAGGGAGAATTCATTAAATAAGCTCGCAAAGATTTATATGGATGAAATTGTGAGACTTCATAATGGTCATATATTCATTGTCTGATAGAGATATATAGTTCACATCTAAATGTTAACATAGTATACATTATGCCTTAAGTACCAAACTAAAATTCAATAACTCTTCCAATGACTGTTTGAATGCATTATTCAAACCTTAAAAAATATGTTAAGAGCTTTTGTAAAGGAATTTTGACAAAGTTAAAAAAAGCATTTGCTATTAATGGAATTTAATAATAATTTTCATGTAAGTCTTAACATGTCCTTCATGTTGCATCATATGGAAGTGTAGAATGCTGATATGTTGAATTAAAGTAAAATAAGTGAAAATAGTAGTATAGTTGAATACAGAAATTCAACTCACTAGAAGTAGATTGAATGCCGCTCAAGATAAATAGAAGAGCTATACAAATTTTTTTATAGGACAAGTGTTGAATATAAAATGGGTAAATAGGTATTTTGAAGATTTGACCTTTGGAAAGTATTAGTTCATTTTAGGAGAAGCATGGAAAACTTAGCTCACTTTTCAATGGTCCATGTGAGATTGTAAAAAAAAATGAAAATGTAGCCTATAGGCTGCACTAGAACTACCACTAGAATTATCACCAATATACATTGGTGAGCATTGCCCAATTTTTACCATTAAAGCGGCCATTGTTAGTAGTGAGCAAGGAAGTATTGCTTATGCGACAAGGCATGTGCATTCGCATCCTTGTCCACCCATAACCTTGCTCTACAATATTATACAAAAATGGATAAAATTTATTATATATCATAACAATAGCTCTAAACCGACTACAAAAGTAATCAAATTTTCATAATTTCACAAGGCAAGAAAGTGAAGCTTCCTACTTGCTATATTTAAAATAGAGAAATTCTTAAATAGATTTAATTTTATTAGACTAATTCAATCACACAATAATATATATATGTAAATTCATTAATTATTATATTCACATCAACTAATATGAATAAAATAATTAAATATATATCACTGTTTGATTGGATTAATGTACATATAATATAGTATATTGAATCTATCTAAAAATTTCTCATTTAAAAAAATAGCTACCTACCAGTCTTAACTTTAATGAAGTCAATGACATTAAATTATTTCAATTTAGTGTCAAAATCCATTAATTAATGGAAAATAAAGGCAATGAGGCATTGCCTATGCATATATACTATTAGAGCCCAACCAACATACATTCATAGGCGACATGTTTAACACACAACTTTGTCCAATTAAATTGTACAAAGGTATATCTATTAGGTTGAAATGAGTTAGTTCATACTGAACCTACTCGCATTATGATACAAGTTCAAATTCAATATCTTACCATTATAAAAATAATTCTAATACTATTGAATTAAAAGCTCATTAGTTCTTCAATTATATGTAAAATTATTTATCCATGATCCATTAATAATTAAATTTAACATATGTTTGTCGTTAAGTATCATGAAATCTTTTAATTATCACAATCATATAAGTTTTAAACCTTTATGACAAGTAAAAAAAAAACTAAACCTATCCAACTACTAAAATCAACCTTATATCTTGCAATTTCTACTTCATCATCCCTAACTAGGGTTAATTGTGTTGGACGGTAGCCACATTTCTTGAAAAGTGAGTGTGTGGGTCCCTCCAAACATGCAAGTCCACTACTGATTAATGAATTAAAAAAATTGAAAGTAAAAAATATCAGCACCAAAAGCAAATTGAGGCTGCCAAAATAATTGACTTTTTTTTTTTATTTATCACCATCATCTTTGCCTATAAAAAGGTAGATGATTTTGGTTATCAAAGCATTGAAAATTCATTTGAGAAAGGTAGTGAAAGGAAAAATTCAGATTTTCCCTATGTGAGAGTAGGCTTTTGGAAAATTTTTTAAAAATTGGGGAGTGATAAAAATAGTGAGAAAAATATTTTTGGGTGTTTTTGGGAAACACTTGTGTACCACTATTTTTGAATTTATCTCAAATTGTTGTATTACCTCTAGCATGTGTCTAGGGAAGACCCTCTCCTTATATCCATTAATTTTTATTAGTAGAAAAAAAATATTCAGAGTATTGTCTGTGAACGTAATCCAAATTAAATGACAAATCACGTTAAATTGATGGTATTTTTTTTTGCTGATTATTTTATTTCACATTTATTTGTATTATTTTACCCTCTGTGACCAATAAGTGGTATCGGAGTCAGCTTGTTAGTCCTATAAAATTCTTATTATGTTTTGTGGTTGTAGTATTGACTGATTTTCTACATCAAAAAAGATTTTATTAATTTACTATCAACTGAAATAGTCTTATTTTTTTAAAAATGAAGACAAATGACACCAAAATGATCAGCTTAAATGACACAAATTATCATATATGGAGAAACAAAATGAATGATCTCTTATTTGTGATGAAAATGCATCTATTGGTGTTTACTACAACTAAATCCGAAGGCAAGACAAATGAAGAGTGAGAGTTTGAGCACGAGCAGGTGTGCGGTTACATCCAACAATTCGTCGAAGACAAGGTGCATAACCACATCTGCAATGAGACTCATGCCCAGATACTATGGAACAAGTTTGAACAGCTTTATGTGTCAAAGACTAACAATAATAAATTGTTTTATTTGACAAAATTGATGCAGTAGAAATACAAATAAGGGACTTCTATAGCCAATCATCCGAATAAGATGCAAGAAATCATGAACCAACTATCCAGAATGAACATAAAGCTGGATGACAAAATTTTTGCCCTGCTAGTATTGGGCTTTCTACTAGAGTTATGGGAGATTTTGAAGATCTCAATTACCAACATTGCATCTAACGGTGTAGTCAATATGGAGTTTGTAAAAAGCAATATCCTAAATGAAGAAATGAGAAGGAGATCACAAAACTCATCTTCTTCATCATAACCAGATATTCTGGTTACTGATTACAGAGGAAGGAGTCAATCTAGAAAACAAATATCTAGAGGAAAGAGCAAAGACAAATCAAACAAATATGATAATATTGAATGTCATTACTGCAAAAAGAAGCATCATATCAAGAAATCATGTTGAAAGTTCAAGAAGGAACATAAAAGGTAAGGAAGTTAAACGAGATGACAACAGTGATGATGACTTAACAACTACCATGAACGAATTCAATATCGTTTGCGATGATACTATTAATTTCACATCCCATGAGACTAGCTGGGTAATTGATAGTGACACTACCATTCATGAAATCTCGAAATCCTACACAACATGAGATTTTGGTACTATAAAGATGAGAAATGATAATCTGTCAAAAGTCAATGGTAGAGGAGATGTTTGTCTAGAAACTATGAATGGTACCAGATTAGTTATGAGAGATGTTAGGTATATTCCAGATATTCACCTGAATTTGATCTATACAGAAAGACTCAATGATGTAAGTTTTTACAGTACCTTCTCTAATAATCAGTGGAAACTTACCAAAGGTTCCTTAGTGGTGGTTAAAGGCACAAGACATGCTACCTTGTATGTGATGCATGCAAAGCTCTCTAACAACATTGTGAGTGCTATGGAGAAGGACAATGTTATTGAATTATGACACAAAAGACTCGGCCACATGAGTGAGAAAGGGATGGCTACCCTTGTTAGAAGGAAGATGTTGCCCAGAATGGAAGAAGTACATTTGGAGAAATGTGTAACTGTTTAACAGAAAAGCGAAACATAGTTGTTTTTAAAAGTCCCCTTCATTCCAGAATGAATAATATGTTAAATCTGGTTCATTCAGATTTATGTGACCCAATGTCAAAGTCACTGGGTGGTGCTTGCTTTTTTGTAATTTTCATTTATGACCATTTAAGGAAGATATATAGGTGTATACTTTAAAGACAAAATATCAGGTACTAAATGTCTTTAAAGATTTCATGTATCAGTTGAGAGACAGATTAGGAAGAAATTGAAATGCATCCTAATAGACAATGGTAGAGAATACATTGGACCATTTGACATGGTATTCAGCATCAGACAACGCCTTCAAAAATACCGCAGCTAAATGACTTAGCTGAGAGGATGAACATAACTTTGATGGAGAGAGTCAGATGTTTGCTCTCACATGCAAAGTTGTCTAAAATATTTTGGGGTGAATCTTTACTCACGAGTGTGTATGTGTTAAATCTTTCACCTTGCATCCCATTAAATCTAGATATACCAAAGAAAGCATGGTTAGGAAAGGATATTTCCTATGATCATTTGCGAGTATTTGGTTGCAAAACCTTTGTGGATATTCCAAAAGATAAGAAATCTAAGCTTGATGTCAAAATATGACAGTGTATTTTTATTGGCTATAACAAAAATCAGTTTGGCTACAGATTTTATGATCCAGTTGAGTAGAAACTTGTCATAAGTCGTGATATTGTTTTCGTTGAGAAGAAAACCATTGAAGATATTGTCAGGACAGAGAAAAATGTTCCTGATTCCAATAGAGACTCAACAGATTTAGAATTGATTCCTCCAACACTAGTGCCGATACAAGTTGGGGATGAAGATCAAGTTGATTTGCCTGAAGAAAACAATGCTTCCATCAATAACCTAGAACATGATGTTGAAGATGATGATGCCCATCACCAACCATTACATGTGCACTCCCCAATTTCTGTGAGAAGGAGCAATAGAGCAAGACAACCGTCTTCAAGGTATCTAGAAAATGAGTATGTGTTACTCACTGATGGGAGAGAACCAGAAAGCTTTGAAGAAGCTATGACTGATGAACACAGATAGAAATGGGTAGAAGCCATGTAAGATGAAATGAAATCCTTGCATGAGAATAAAACTTTTGAACTGGTGAAATTATCAAAAGACAAGAGAGCTTTGAATAATAAATGGGTGTTCAGAATCAAACATGAAGAGAACAGTTCCTATCCACAATTCAAAGCCAAATTGGTGGTCAAGGGATTCAGCCAAAGAAAACGAATTGACTTTGATGAAATTTTCTCACCAGTTGTCAAAATGACATCCATCTGTATAGTGCTGGGGTTAGCAACAAGTCTTAACCTGGAGGTTGAACAAATGAATGTCAAAGCTGTCTTCCTATATGGTAATTTGGAAGAAAAAATATACATGGAGCAACTAGAGGGTTTTGAGCATAAGGGAAAAGAGAACTATGTTTGCATATTGAAGAAAAGTCTTTATGGCTCAAAACATGCACCAAGATAATGATATAAGAAGTTTGAGTTTGTTATGGGAGAACAAGGCTACGAGAAGACTACTTCATACCATTGTTTTTTTGTATAGAAATTCTCTTAAGATGATTTCATTATTCTTTTGCTCTATGTGGATGACATGCTGATTGTTGGCCGGAATATTTTCAGAATTAATAATTGAAAAACCAGTTGAAAAAGTCTTTTGTCATGAAAGACTTAGGGTCAACAAAACATATTTTTAAGCATGAAGATTATCAGAGACAGGAGGGCCAAGAAATTATGGCTGTCACAAGAGAAGTACATTGAGAAAGTACTTCAGAAATTTCAAATGGACTAAGCTAAAGAGGTTAGTTGTCCTCTTGGTAACCACTTTAAGCTGAGTTCCAAACAGAGTCATTCTACAGACGAAAAGAAGGATGAAATGGACAAGGTTCCATATGCTTCAGCAATTGGAAGTTTGATGTATGTCATGATGTGCATATAACCAGATATCGCTCATGCAGTTGGAGTACTGAGCAGATTCATTTCAAATCTTAGAAAGGAATATTGGACTGCAGTAAAGTGAATTTTCAAGTTATCTTTGGGGTACTTCCAAAATATATTTATATTTTGGAGATGTCAAACCTATGTTGGTTGGATACACATATGCGAATATGGTTGGTAATGTTGACTTAATAAAGTCTACATTAGGATATCTGATCACTTTTATAAGGGGAACTGTGTTATGACAATCGAAATTATAGAAATGTATTGCATTGTTTACTATTGAAACAAAATTTATTGTAGTAAAAGAAGCATGTAAAGAGTTGTTGTGGATGAAGAAGTTCTTGAAAGAACTTGGGTTGCAACAAGATAGATATCAGTTGTTTAGAGATAGGTAGAGTGTTATTCATCTTAGAAAGAATGTCTTATTTCACTCAAGATCAAAGCATATTAATGTGAGGTATCACTGGATAAAAGATGTGATAAAGAAGATCCTACTATAAATTGAGAAGAACTATATAGAGAGAAATGGATCAGACATATTGACAAAGATTCTACCAAGATTGTACTTTGATTTCTGTCGATTAGCTGCTGGAATAGCGGAACCTCCCATATTGTCGGAAGGGGGAGATTTGTTGGATGGTAGCTGCATTTCTTGAAATGTTAATGTGTGGGTCCCTCCAAACAAGCGGAATCCACTACTAATTAATTAATTAAAAAAATTTGAAAATAAAAAATATCAGCACCGAAAGCAAATTGGGGCTGCCAAAATAATTGATATTTTTTTTAATTTCTCACCATCATCTTTGCCTATAAAAAAGTAGATGATTTTAGTTATCAAAGCACTGAAAATTCATATTTAATAGAAACTTTCTTGTGTGAGAGTAGGCTTTTGGAAATTTTTCCAAAAATTAGGGAGTAACAAAAATAGTGAGAAAAATATTTTTGGGTATTTTTGAAAAACACTTGTGTGCCACTATTTTTGGGTTTATCTCAAATTGTTGTTTTACCTCTAGCTTGTATCTAGGGCAGATTCTCTCCTTGTACCTATTAAATTTTATTAGTGGAAGAAAAATATTTAGAGTGTTGTCCGTGGACGTAACCCAAATTAAAAGGTGAACCACGTTAAATTGCTAGTGTTATTTTTTACGGATTATTTTATTTCACATATATTTGTGTTATTTTACCCACTATAGCCAACAAATTGTACCGACAATCATTGAATTTTCTATTAATTACCACAAAATCACTAAATTTTACTTTAGTTTCACAAAAATAATCTATGGTTGGTTGGCAACCAGAATGCTGAGGTGGCCACGTCATCCAACATCACTGCCATGTAAGCAATAATATCACCTCAGTTGACATATCGATGTCACGTAAGCAATAATATCACGTAAATAACACGTCAACAACTTGAAAAAAATTTCGCCGCATCAGCCACCACATGACATACCCACATAGAGAACTATGACACATCATTATTAATTTCACTAGTGGTCACTGAATTTTGCTTCACTGGCCATAAAATCATTGAACTTTTTTTCATAAAAAAATTATTTTCCTTCCACTTAAATAACTTCCATCTAATGATGAATATACAACGGAAAATCTAATTTGACAGTTGATATGACACTGAATTTTAGCAAAAAAAAATTGAGTATGTTATCATCTTTTTCAAAAATATGATTCATGGTGGCTCTACCAACTGGATTTGAGACTAATTGTTCTCATGTAGCTAGTAATACTGGTATAATGATTTTTGGGTTTAGATCCTACTTGTTTTCCTTACTAATGTTGATTTTTCATGGTAAAGTAAAATTTTTTATTGTCTATTCATCATATTTAATAGAAACTTATTTAAGTAAAATAAAAATATTTTTTTGACCAAAAAAAAGTTTAGTAAATTTAGAATGAGTTAAGCAAAGTTCAATAATCACTATTGAAATTAACAATGATGTGTCATCATTCTCCAAGTGGTACTACCACATGGCGATTGACATCACACAATATTTGAAGTTGCTAACATATCATCTTTGTGACATTATTGTTTATGTGGCACTGATGTGATACTTTTCGGTGGTCACATCTTGTGCCAACTCAACATTCCAATTGTCAAATGCACGAAGATAATTTTTATAAAAATAAAGTAAAGTTTTGTGGCAAGTAATATAAAGTTCTACAAGAAAAAAAAAATTTAGCAATTTTGTGGCAAGTAATATAAATTTCAATAACCATCAATGCAATTTACCCAACCTAACCATGCTAGCATCTTTCTGTTTGCATAAATTTTTTACAATATTAGTGTCTGTTGCTTCCTTCTTTTCTTCAATATTCTCTTTATTTTCCCTTTTTTTGGTTATCCATCGTCCTTTGACATACTTGACTTCACGCTTAAAGCTGCAAATAACTTGGTTTATGAAAGTGAAGCCTCAAGTTCTAATGGGGATATGGCTCTCATCCTTGAAACCTATGCATTTCACTTTGGTCGTGTCTTGCATACAGAGCATATGAGATTGTCGGACTCATCCACGAAGAAACAAACAGACTTCACTACCCATTTCTCATTCACCATTGAGAATAAGTATGATGTTGTACTTAGTGATGGCATTGTTTTCTTTCTTGCTCTTTAAGGTATCCAATCCCAATTAACTCTACTGGTGGATTTCTTGTATTATTCAATTCATCTATAAACCAAAGCCAAATTGTTCTAGTGGAGTTTGGTACTTATGGTATTGGGGTTTGGGATCCAATAAGACAACATATTGGGATCAACAATGACTCCCTTTCTTCAACAGTCTATGCCTCTTGGGATGCGGACTCAAGAAGGCCAATGTTTGGATAAACTATAATTCTACTAACAAAGACCTCTCTGTATTCTGGAGCTATGAGAATGACACAGTTTATATGGGCAAAGGCAAATCCAATCTCTCATACAATATTGACCTGATAAAAAATCTTCCTGAGCAAGTTATGATTGGATTTTCTGCTTCTACAGGCCAAATCTATAAAAAATGCTCTTTCAACTCATGGCAGTTCGATTCAAGTTTGAATTCTGTGGAGGTAAATCATAGTATCAGGAAAAAAAATTCCACTTGTAATTAGAACTAGTGGGTTTTCTTTTATCATTCTTACAGTTGAGATGAGTTACTTTGCAGTAATGATGATAAGAACCAAAAACAAATCAAACAAAGGCAGCCATGCTGTCAATGGTTTGATGTCTGATGATCTTGAGATGGGTTCTTTGCCAAAATGATTCTCTTATCAAAAGTTAGAGAAGGCAACCAACAACTTTGCAGATCACATAAGGCTAGGCCAAAGAGGGTCTGGATATGTTTATAAAGAGGTGCTTAATGATATCGCCCACCTGGTTGGTGTGAAAAGAATTTTTGCCAAATTTTCCAATTCTGAAAAGATTTTCATCAACGAAGTAAAAATTATTATTCATTTAATACACAAAAGTATGGTGCTATTCATAGGATAATGTTATGAACAAGGAAAGTATATACCTATTTATGAGTACATGCCAAATGGGAACTTATACATTCATCTATTCGGCAATGGAAAGACTTTTCTCTAGCAGATGTGTTATATATTAATAGCTTTGGGCTTGGCCTTATCAATTCATTATCTTCATAAAAAAGTAGGGCAATGTGTCCTTCATAGAGATATCAAGTCTACCAACATTATTACTAAATAGAGATTTCAACGCTAAGCTTGTTGATCCTCGATCAAGGACTCAAATAACAGGCGTAGTTGAATATGCAAATGCAGGAAAGGAAAGTAAGCAATCAAACATGTTTAGTTTAGGCATTGCAACATTATAAATTACATGAGGGAGAAGGTCTTATTAGAATAAGGCTTTCTACATGTCAGCGGTGAAATGGGTATGAAAATTTTACCTTGCGGGAAATATTCTCAATACAGTGGATGAAAGACTGAACATAAAATTCAACAAGGAAGAAATGGAATGCTTACTGATGATAGGTACAAATCAAGGGTGCCATTCTGAGGCCCTAATGAGGATGACCAGGGGCTCTTTTTTGTGGATTTGCTGACGACATCACTGAATAAAACGATCTAAACATGTTTTAAGAGATAACCAACATCAAGATTATCATTAACATCAAAATTTACTATTAAAAAGCAACAACTATTCATCGGATTCAAGATATGCATCTGAGAAGAAAACTCAAGATATTCCGTAATGGTAGATAGCATAGCTTGAATAGTTATTTATTACCTCTTTGTTGAATCAGAAAATCAGGACCCACGGTAATTTTTCTTTTGGCTGAATTGTAAAAGTCTTCATGGCATTTGACATTAGCAAAGTCAATTGTTCCAGTAAAATAACAATATTGTTGCTGTAACATAAATACTAAATATTTGTTGTCATTTTCTTATATATATATATATATATATAGATATAATCCTCTGTGATTGAAAAATGAATAAAAACAAGACACTGAGTGGACAACATTGGTGAATGGTGTCTGAAGCTAAGAAGGAAAAGTAATTAGGTCTGTGTTGGATCAGAATAAGAGAGATAGAGATGGAAAAAGGAAGCAAGGAAGTTTATCAAATCCTCCACATGAATGGAGATATTGGAGAAGACAGCTATGCCAATAACTCCAAATTACAGGTCTCGTTCTACTTTCCTATCTCTTTTAAATTACACCATACACATATCTTTTTCTTTTTTTTTTTTGGACCATAACATCGTAATTAAAGATTTAGATTAAGGGTTTCGCATATCTTATTAAACTTCTTTGTCTTATAGGTCCGTGTTCGGATTTCTGATTGCACTATAGATTACAGGATGATTTCATATCATATTTATGCATGAATATCTGTATTCTATGCTAAACTTCTGTCTTCAATTTTTTGGTAGAGTGCAGCACTATCCAGAACAACGCTAGTAATGGTTTAATCGATCCTAGATTTCTGCGATACCAACATGTCTGAGCCTGTCGCCGTTGCAGATCTGGGATGTTCCTCAGGATCAATAACACTCTTTGAGTTACTGAATTCACAAACATCATCTACAAGGATGCCATCAATTGGATCGGTCACCTCCAGAAATTTGTGGGTTATTGAATGATCTTCTAGGGAATGATTTCAACACTGTTTTCAATCTCTGCCTGCTTTCCAAGAGAAAATTAGAAGAGAGAATGGGCAAGATTCTCCTCCATGTTTCACTTATGTTGTTCCTCCTTTTTATAGCTAATTTCACCAATAATCACTGAAATTTGCTCGAATTGCAGTAAAATTATAAAACTTTTTTCATCACAAAAAAATCACTAAACTATTTTTTTCGTTTAATTAAATCACATTTGGCGAATTTTCAAATATTGATAAAAAAAATTTGATGTGATAGCTGGTGTGACACCAAATTTTGTCATGTCATGCCACATCATCTTCCATGTAGATGACATGTCGATAACTTTTTAAAATTGTGTCACATCAACTGTCATATAACATATCCAATTAGAGAAAGATGACATACATCAGGATTAATTTTCACTAACGGTCAATAAAATTTGCTTCATTTATCTTAAAATCACTAAATTTTTTTTTGTTCAAAAAATAACTAAACTTTCTTTTCGTTTCACTCAATTAACTTTCAATCTAATGTAATAAATAAACAATTGAAAATTTGACTTAATAGCTGATATTATACTTGATTTTTTGCATGAACTCTATGACAATTAACTATGATAATTTGATTCTTCTTCTCTTGGACAACCGACTTAGGAGATTGGGGTAACTCATCTTGGATAGAACTTGAGTTGGACCCAAACCTAGTAAACACTTTGCCAATATTAATAGTTGCAGGAGAGAAATCAATCTCATATTCGGAACTACCAAGAAAAATCCAGTTTGTTAGAGCCACAAAAAATCATGATTTTTGAGAAAGAAAAGAGCAAATACAAATTCTTTGATGCAAATCTAGTGTTATATTTGTTGTCAAGTTAGATTTTTGGTTGTCTATTCATCAAAATTTGGAGGAAGTTAAAGACCTAATAAATACTTTGCCAACATTATCAGCTGTAGAAAAAACAAAATCAATCCTAGATTCGGAACTACCAAGAAAAATCCAATTTGTTAGAGCCATCAAGAATCATGATTTTTAAAAAATGAGACAACAAATTCAAAATATTTGATGCAAATCTGGTGCTACATATATTGCCAAGTCAAAATTTTAGTTGCATATTCATCAAAATTTGCAGGAATTTAGAGAAAAATAAAGTATTATTATTTTTTTGGAACAAAAAAAAATTTAGTGATTTTGTAGTAAATAAAGTAAAGTTAAATGATCGTTGATAAAATTAACCATATTTCTCCAATTAGATCTATTGCATAACGACTGAAGTGGTGCAAATTTTTTAAATTACTAACATATCATCTACGTGGATGATGACATGACAAAATTTGGTGACACATCGGCTTTCCAGTGGCACGTCAGCTGCTAGCTATGTTGCTTGGACTCGGGTACAGGTATCCAATACGGGTATATATTTAGAAATTCAGTTTCTTATTTTTAAAATTTTAGGATATGTGGGTATAGTTAAAAAGTACCCAAAATTAAGGTATGAGTATGGAGATACGTTTATATGTATATAATTATAAATATTTTATATATAATAATTTAAGTTAAAAGATAAATCAAATTATAACATTAAATTGTTAAATAAAATAAAATTGGATAAAATATTTTAAATTACAAACTTAAAGTCTAAAACTCAAATCTCAAACAAACAATAAAATGATAATTTTAAGTCCATTTAAATTGTAAATCAACCCACGTTTGCTATATAATTTATATTATTTTTTGTCGCAACCACAAATTATAGTCTTTAATTGTGGATCATTAAGAGATAATTTTTCTAATTCCACAAAATCACTCTCTTCCAAGTTTATTTGATATGCACCTGTAATTTAAATAAAATCGTAATTATGAATAATCACTTTTTAAATAAAAGATCCGGTAAGAATTTCGTACTCATAACAATGTTATACCCAAAGGGTACGAATACTTCTTCAAAAATGAAGTATTGGACTAATATAGACTGCTAGTAAGACTTGCTGGTTAGGAATGCCTGGAAAATGGTCGGAGATGATTTTTACTAAAATAAACACATTATTTGGTGATTTTTTTGGGATGAAAAAAGTTTATTGATTTTACTATAATTAAAACAAAATTTAGTGACTATAGGTGAAATTAACCTAGGAATTTGGCCTTCAATATGAAGCAACTCAAGTAATGTGAAAGACTCCTAAGAAGGCAATCTAGAATATCCACCCTCAAAAATATTAGAAACTTCTTATTAAGAAGAAGAATAAGAAGAAGAAGAAGAAGAAGAAGAAGAAGAAGAAGAAGAGAAAGAAAGAAAGAAAGAAGTCTTATGATCCACGCATGCACAAAAGAAAACCAATCTCTCTGATCATTTTTATCTTCATCTATTGAAGAAAAGAATTTGTACAGCTTATATACAAAGTGCAAAAGCCAAAAAAAAGGAACAAAGCTAACTACTCCTAACTGACTTTGCCAACTAGATTACAATTAATACTAAAGACCAAAACCTTGCGTTTCACTAACTACTCTAGTAGCTTTCGTTTAAACCAAGTGGGCCCCAAACCAAAGCTTTGATCGCTGCGCTTCCCCTTATTGTTAGTTTTTAGAATACGCCCTATGGTCGATCGAAGGTCCTATGCCAGTTAAACTAAAATCTATCTTACCTTCAATCCATCTTTGTTCAGCCAGCTCATAACAAAATGTTAGACCGGACTGACACAACCGAATTGGTTGACTCGATGGGATGTCAACAGCGGTAATGCCAAATGCAAGACCTGGACCTGGTTCACGCAGTCAAGCAGCAAAGCCCTCTTTCTCTTCGGGAGCTTTCGTACCTGGAAATCTTGCTTGCTCTTAGAGTTCAGACTTCAATCCTTGCTTCGAATCACCTTGACTTGAGGAAGAGTGGAAAGGAAGTATGAAAGTGACGGTGCACTTTAATACAAAAGGAAAAAGGAGAGTTTATTCTCCTTGTAAGCCCCTGCGGTTGTTCGGCTGCGTACTCCCCGTCCGCCTATCTCACACTCTCAAAGCATCTTTTTTATTTCCTTTCTATCCGCTTCGTGCAGGGAGAGATTGGTGCTCCTTGAGGTATGCCCTTCCGGTGGGTTGTTCTCTTCTCTGTCCTTTGACATGCCTGACATCCTTTTGCGTATTCCATGCAATCAGCTAGGAAAATTCGGCCCTTATTAGTAAGGCGCCTTCTAATGAGTCTCGCTCTCAAACCCTTGTACTTTAGCTAGCGATTGCGGGTAACTGAAACTCCTGGGTTAGGTTCTTCCCTTAAAGGGGTCTGGATCCTAAGGTCATTTGCAGGAATTCAATCATTATCGGGGTGCCCCTGTAACTCGATAAATCATAAGAGAAGAAAGATTGGACAGCTTTGACTTTGGATGGAAGAGGGAGTGTGTTTCCTGCATGCCTAGGTCTGAGTATCTGGTCCCCAAGGGGGTCAGGGATGAAAGCGGGTGTAAATGTTAAAGAGGGAAATAGCAAGGAAATGTCACCTACAGAAGGAGGAAAGAGACGGAACGCCAAGGGAAAGACTGCGTGCTCTTCTAGCTAAGAATCCTTCTTTTCTTGCTTTGCTAGTCCTTGGGAACAGCGTAGCGACGGATAATTCAGAATCAGAATAAATAGGTCCAGTCCAGGGGGAAGGAGTCTAAATCAATGGACATTAATGAACCATCATTGATGGACGTTGCACATGACACGATCAATTCGGTGCGAAACCCGTGCTGACAAATAAGCAAGCCGCACCTTGAATTTCGTAAAGAAGCGATCCCCTTGATGGAGTTCATATGAGGTAAAGCTTGGTCTCAGTTCCTCGGAATCAGTCCTTGGGAATAGCGGAATAGCTGACTAAAAGACGATCGGGAATGCTTTCCCAATGAAGCAAGAGGTCGTACCCGTCCAGTCATAAAGAATCTGCAGTTCCAACAGCGGCACTAGGGTAGAAAGTAGGCTTCAATCCGATCTTACTTTTGAAAAAGTGAATCTCTTAACTTTTTAAGATTCAGTTATTGATCTTTAGATGCTTAAGGAAGGAAAGATAAATACAATTAACCGCAAGCTGCTAAAAGCTCTGCTTTACTGCTGCTAAGTGTTGCTTTTAGAACTGAACCTTTTCATGCTCAAGCACTCAAGATAGCTCAAATACAAAGATATTTGATTCTTTCATCCCCCCTCAAGTTGGAGCCTGTTGAATGTCTGACATGCCCAACTTGCAACATAATCGATAAAAAACTGGGGCGATAAGTGCCTTTGTAAAAATATCTGCAAGTTGGAAATTTGAAGGAACATGTTAGGGATTAATGAAGCCAGCCCTGTACCTTTTGTGAACAAATTGGCAGTCAATGTTTAAATGCTTCGTCCTTTCATGGAAAACAGGGTTGGCAGATATGTGAATGACAACTTGGTTATCACGCCATAGTGAAATGGGAAACTGAACAGGAAAATCAAACTCTTGAAGGATGCAAGTGACCCACTGAAATTCACAAATAGTCGATGCCTTGCTTCGGTACTCCTCCTTAGCAGAGGAACAAAAAATAGTATTTTGTTTCTTGGTTTTCCATGAAATCAATGCAGGACCCAAGAAAACACAATACTCTGTTAGTGTCACGACAAATAACCCAATTCACATCTGAATAAGCCTGCAACTGAAAAGAGTTAAGCCTAGAATAGAAAAGGCCTCTATCTGGTTGTCCTTTTAGTAATGAAGCACATGAAGAAAAGAAGCCCAATAAGTGTCACAAGGGACTTGGACATACTGGCTTAACTGTTGAACAATGAAAGTAACATCAGGCCTTGTGAAATTGAAATAAAGTAAACGCCCTATAAGTCTGAGGTATGGTTGAGGATCAGCTAACATAGCTCCATCTTCAGCAGACAAGATGGTACCTTTGACAATTGGTGTAGAGGCAGTTTTGGAATGAAGAAGGTCTACATCAACTATCATATCTATATGTATTTTGTTTGGCTGAGGAAGAGATCATGAGGTGAACGTGCAATCTCAATGTCAAGAAAATACCTTGCTGGCCCAAGATCTTGATAGTGAAAGCTTTATACAGATAAATCTTGACTTTGTTGATCTCATGTTATGATGTATCAATGATGAGTACATCATCCATATGTACATTAGCAGAGCTACGAAATGATATCCTTTCTTGAGAGTGAGCAAACAATTGTCATGCACTGATTGATGGAACCCATATTGTTGCAGCTTCAAGATGAACTTTGTGTTCCATTGCCTTGAAGTCTCTTTCAATCCATATAAAGATCTGACCAGTTTGCATATTTGGCCAGGTTTAGCTTACATGTATCCATATGGAGGTGTTATATAGAGGTCTTCTTCAATGTATCCATAAAGGAATGCATTGTTGATATCTAGTTGTTGCAAAGGCTAGGATCTAGTTGCTGCCACGGCCAATAAAATTCTCACAGCAATAGTTTTAGTGACTGGTGAAAAATATTCAGCAAAGTCTAAAGTCTAAACCCTCTATTTGGTTATAGCCCATTGCAACTAAATGAACTTTTATATCTATCTAAGGTTTCATCCTATTTAAGCTTCAATTTATACAACCATTTAGAGTTTATAGGCTTGACATTAAGTGGCAGATCTAACAAGTGTCAAGTTTGATTTTGTTCCAAAGCTTGCAATTCAGCTTGCAGATCCTACAACCATTGTGTTTCACTGTTTCAGAATAGGTTTTAGGTCCTTGAATTTGTGATAGATTGGCTAAGAAATACATATGTGCAGATGAATAATGTCTAAACATGGATATTGATTCTGTGTTATGGGTTGTTTATGTGAAATGGGTATCAAAGTCATAAAGCCAATGTGGAGGTTTGTTTTCTCTAAAGCTTTTCCTTCAAGTATGAGTAGAAGGAACAATACCTGACAGAGGAGCATCAATAGTTGCTGCTAGCGAAGCAATAGGCACCTGCATAGAAGAATCAACTATAGAAATAGGTCTAGGTGAATTATTATGAGTTTGATCAATTGTTGGAATAGAACCAGGTATTGGACAAGGCAAATTGGTTATGGAGATTTAGGAATATGTAACTCTTTAAAAGGAAAACCTTCTTCATGAAAGGACACATCTCTAGCTCTAGGTTCAAATTTCCTTTGTTTAAGAGTAAGAATTTTAGTAAATGCTAACCAACCAAAACTTCTAATTGTCTCATAGGTAGGTGGCAGAGAATGAAATATCTCAAAAGGTGTCTTCCAATGCCAAATAGATGTTGGTAACTTACTAAAAAGATATGTTGCATGTAACATTGCCTCTCCCTAAAATTTAGAAGACAAACCAGGAGAATGGCCTAGATATGTTTATGCTTCCTTTCTACCCCCCACCCCCATTTTGTTGTGGGGTGTAAGTACAACTTCTCTTATATAAAGAACCATAAGTAGCCAGAAGATCATGACAAGATTTACTAAGGAATTCTAACCCATTGTCTGTTCTGAAGGTCTTAACTTTCATCCCAAATTGAGTTTCTATCATTCTGAAAAAGGTACTTAAGATTGTCACCATTTGAGATTTATGAGTCATCAAGTATATCCCACCATTTTAGATTTATAACTCATCAAGTATATCCACACCCTTTACTGTAATCGTCCACCAAAGTGAGAAAATAATGTGCTCATGTTAATAAGCATCTTTATGAAGCCCCCCAAATATCGGCATGCAGTAATTGAAAGATATGTGATGACCTGGTTTGTGACAAAGGAAAAGGACTTCAGGTCTTTTTTGCTAAAGGAAAAATTTCATAGGAAGTATAATCAACAATTTGATTTTTATTGATGAAACTCAAATGAGAGTGTACATTACATAATGGATGTCCTAATCTGCCATGCCAAAAAAGTATTTTTATAGATGAAACTTTATTTACAGAATGCAAAGGTAAAAAAAATTGAATTACAGGTTTTATTTCTAGGGATTGCAGAAAGATTTCAATCCAACGCATACAAGTTGCCTACTACTCTCCCAAGAGCAATGATGTGATTACTCCTCTAGTCCTAAAAAACAAGCACTATTAGTAAAGGTAACTTTATATGATTGGTTTTGGCTAATTCTGCTACAGACAAGAAGTTATGACTAAAATTGGGAAAGTAAAGAACATTGGAGTTTCAATGCAGTTAATAGATCAATATATCCTATCATGTTAACATTTATTGTAGTGTCATTTGGTAAATGCACTTTAGTGGGGTATTTAGCTGGGAACATATCATTGAAAATGGCTTCATCTGCACAAATGTGGTTAGAAGCAACACTATCAATAATCCAATAAGTAAAACCTTTATTTGTATGAGCATCACCATTTATAGCACCTATAAATTCATTTCACTTAAGCAAAGTGGATAAAATAATCAGTTTGCAACTAATTGCCTTTATTGTATTTAGATGCTTCCTGTTTAATCAATTCTGTAATATTTTGTGCCTTCTATGCTTGAGCTTATGCTTCTGTATTCTCTTCTCCTTCCCCTTCATTCTCCACTACATTAGCTTGAATCCTCCTTTGTCCCCTTTGCCTTTTCTGTTTTAATTTATTGTACCACTCAGGTACCCCAACAAGCTTGAAACATGTATCTCGATAATGCCTAGACTTCTTGCAATGAGTGCAATACTTTTCTTCATTTTTTCCAGCTTCTTTCTTCTCATATGTTCCTTTGTCAGAACCCTGCTTTGCATAAATTATAGCCTTCAGAAGCATTATTGTACCCTCATCAACATTATCTTCATAATTCATATTGACCAGCTTTTGTCTTTCAACCCTTAATACCATTGAATGAGCCTCATTCACAGAGGGTAAAGGATCCAACATAAGGATCTGGTTTCTTGCATTGTCGAAATTATCCTTGAACTCCATCAAAAACTGAATAAGCCTTGTTTATGAAGCCAATTCTTCTATCATTCTAGCTGCCTCACACTCACACTTTCCACATGAGCAGTGCGATGTTGGGCTCAAGCAACTAAGTTCATCCCATAATTTTCTAACTCTAGTATAGTAAGCATTTACAGACAAATAACCTTGCTTAACCAAGGAAATCTCCTTTTGCAATTGATATAATTGCATTACATTTAACCTAAATTGTCCTTCAACTCTCTCCATAAATCCCTCGGAGAAGATGCATATATAAAGGATTCAACTATCTCCTTTTCCATGGCATTCAATATCCATGAGATAACCATTGAGTCAGTTCTACTTCATTGCTTATAGTCATCAGATTCTTCATCAGGCACATTTGCATTCTCCTCGATAAACCTCATTTTTTTTCTTCGCTTTGAGAGCAATTTTCATTGCCCCACTCTATGTCAAATAGTTATTTCCATTCACTAAATTTGTAACCAAAAGCATTCCTGGATCGTCAAACGATTGGAGATGTAGAGGATCTTCATTGTTGTTAACCCTAGCTTCTTCACCTTGATGGCTACCCGATCTCCTTTTCTTATTCACTTTCTCATATTGAATTACAATACAACAATCAAACAGGTAGATCACAACTATTGAAATTTATGGGTCTGATTCATTGTAAATAGGAAGAGTGTGAATTTTGAGGGCTTGAAAATTGTTGTGAAAGTCTTTTCACCAAAATGCCAGAAAGCAAATTGGTTTGGCCCACTTGAATCTTATAAATTGTCCATTTGTTGAATTTCTGATGTGGGATTTGTGGGATCTCTAATACTTCCCCTCAAGTTCAACTTTATTGGTTCAATTTACATCTGGGTTTGTATTCATCCGAGTTTTAGAGGCTTCAAGTCTACATTTTTGTATGAGGTTGTACTCTTTGAATCTCAGAAGCCGCAAATCAAATTAGAGTCTCAGAAACCACAGGTTTCCATTTTGCTTTGTCTGAACTTATACTCTTAAATCAATTTGAAGGATTTTCATAGACTGTTTGACAATTGGCTTTGATATCATGTTATAATTTATGGGCTCAGATCATTGCAAATAGGGAGAGTGCAAATTTTTCAGGCTTGAAAATTGTTGTAGAAGCCTTTCCACCAAAATGTCCGAAAGTAAATTAGTTTGGCTTATTTGAATGTTATAAATTATCCATTTTTTTGTTGAATTCCCGATGTGGGATTTGCAGGATCTCTAACAACAATAATAGAGAATCGAATCTCAAAACTAAAGTAAAAACATTCAAGAATTGTATTGTTTCTCACTAATTATTCACCATGGCTCTGATACCATGATCAAAGCATGCATAAAAGAAAACCAATCTCTCTGATCAAAATGTTCTTCATTTATTGAAGAAAAGAATACGTACAGCCCTATATACAAAGTGCAGAAGCGAAACAAATGGAACAAAGCTAACTTCTCCTAACTGACTTTCCCACCTAGATTGCAATTAACATTAAAGACAAAAATTTTGTGTTTCACTAACTACTCTACTTACTCTAGATAAATACAATTAACCACGAGCTGCTAAAAGATCTGCTTTGCTACTACTGCTGCTAAGTGTTGCTCTTAGAACTGAACCTCTTCATGCTCATGCACTCAAGATAGCTCAATTACAAAGATACTTGATTCTTTCATCTTCAACTAGTTCTTTACTTCTATAGCCCCTGTTTTCTTAACAGAAATAGCAACAAGCGTGGAAGCTACAATTTGAAGTAAGAAATTCATGGATTGACTTGCATCTATGGATGAAGAGTTTTAATGTATTGAGAAGAAACAAGAACTAGACTTGGGTGATAGTTGGATTGCCGAACTAAAGGAAAGAAGACAATGTTACAAATCTCAACAAGGTACCCCTAGCCATAATCACATCAAAATCTTGTCCTAGAAATTTTTTTAAGAACAGGTCTCCGAAAAAAAAAAATTAAGAACAGGTCAATTGATCATAATTTCTATCACACATCATTGAAAGCAAAAACCTTGACTATCAATTCCTATGTGTCGACAATAATAAAATATCATTCGCAATTCAATTTTTATCCATTCACCTATTTATGTTGCTCAAAATATATTAAAATACTAGTATTTTCATTCAGTTGAGACATAGTATATTGTATTATTTTAAAAAATCATAAAATCAATGCAAGATAAAGTAAGATTCAATATAATATTTAATTCAAGGGATATTATCTAATTTATAAATTAAAATAAATTCAATTCAATATTTAATATATATATATAATCTTTTCAACTACACAAATCCTAATTATCTCTCTAAAATATTCTAAATGCTTCCATTCAATCAAAGCAAACTTTGGCTAAAGATTCAAATAAGTCGCAAGACCTGAGCCAAAAATTATATTAATTTTTATAGTAAAATTGAATGTAGTCTCAATATTAAAAATGGTCTAAAATCTAAATAACCTCCCATTATGATATTTCAAAGTGCAAAATGACTCACAATTAAGGGTTAATAGATAACTAATTTTAAAATTTTAATATTGAAAAAAATAAAATTATATGAAATTTTAGTGTGAATATCAATTGAATCAAACTTTACTATAAAACTTAATGTGCTTAATTTATTGGAATACATTTAAAAGCCTATTTACACCTTTGCCCCTATAACTTTTAAAATCTTGAAAAGAAAAAGATTAGATCGCATCATTGAATGTGAAAAGAGAAATTAAAAAGAAGAAATAAAGGAAAATACAATATTTATAAATCTAAAATGTTTTAGAGAGTGAAAATCAAAAAAAAAAAAGGTGAGAAGGACAAAGAAATAAAAACGATGGGATAGAATAGTCATAAATTAGGTGGGAGAAAATCAGTTTTATAAGCCATTTAAAAATGGGAAAGAAAGAGAGTATTTGCATGTAAATAATAATTTCAAAATTTTCAGTGACTTGTAAATAATAATTTCAAATAAGTTTTATAAGCCATTTGAGTCTAACGTTGCCCTTCTTTTGTATGATATCTACCAAATTGAAGGACTAATATCAATATATAATTGCATTTAATCTTTTCATATATATTTTTTTTCTTGTCTTTTTCAGGTTTTCCAGAAAAGAAACTTGAGCACAGTCTTCATTTTATTTTACTTCCATTTTAGTTATAATGATAAATTATAATGAAAATAACAATGATAACAAAACAATATTTTAACAAATTTAATATGTATTAACTTTTATTTAATTATTATAGTTATTCAATCGCATACACAGTCACATAAAGTAAAGAGATAATTAAGAAAAAGACAGCAACACAAGACTTATATCATATCATTAAAATGATAAATTATGATTAAAATAACAATTAATTAAAATGAATTAATATCCTAATTTTGTAGTTTTTGTGCAAATAGTTTTTCCCATTTTCAAAATGTACATCTGAAATAAACTGAGTATAATAGTTTTCTTACCCTTTCCTCTGAATCCTGACTTTCCTGTTATAATGAAAAATTTACCATTCCCAGGCTTGTCTCTAACTTTTACAGGTTTTTGGAATTATACAAATAGCAAAGTTCAAGAGCACTGAAATGTCACGACGAACTTAAATTTTTAAATTCATGAATTAGCCAGATCGTCTGAAGCCTGAACAGAATCACCTTTCTTTCCCCGGACCGATGACTCGCTTGTTCAGTACTGCTAACTATTATAGTATAGGAGGATGCCGGCCCCTCGGGACTACCAGTAGTTTGGGTTGTTGAATCTCGTGCAAGTTAGGTTGTGGTTGTCTTGGCTGGAAGCGGAACGAAGGTGTGAAAGAAAAAAAAAAAGTTGAGAAAAACAATCAACCCTACCTAAACCTCTCTTCGGTTCCTTAATTCAAATAATAGTATAACACCACCCTACCCACTAAGAGTCAAATATTGAATCACCATTTCAATGATTCATCTTAATTAATTTTAAAAATTAATACAGGGCTGAGTGGATACTGACTCAGCAGAGGCTGCGTTCTTCACAGGAAATTGTATTTAAAGGTTGTCGGTTGATTATTTGATTTGTATATTACACCATTACCTAATGAATTTCATATCGTCTTTCCTTTTTTTTTATGCGAAAATATAAGTCGAAACTAATTATGTTCGTATTAGATAAAATTTGGAAGACGGCAAAATACTTCCATAAGAGTTTGAAAGATGTTGTAAGGTATTGATCATCCTTCTTTAGTTGACTTTAGGAATTATTGTTACTGATTTTACCCTTCTTTTATAAAGTCTCAGTTTAAACTTAAAACCGTCATTAGTAAAGTTCAGAATAAATAAAATATGCATTATCATTGAAAATTAAATTCAAAGGCACCCCATTGTTTGTCATTTTGGGCTCTATTGCTCCCAGCGTCCTTACTCTTCATTTTCTTTTTGCAATTACCTTTAAAATTATCCACCATTTCCTACTCAATCTTCACTTAGACCCATAAATTCTTTGTCCATCTTTCTTCTTCCATCATCAAGTGTCCACTGATTCCATCAGAGCCATTCCACAGTTCTTTGTTGTTCACTGTTTTTCTTGCTTTTCAATTTCTGTTTCCTCAAGCTTTTCTTCATCTTGCCTTTTCTCTTTCATCGACTCTATATTGCTCTCTTTAGTGTTCCATCTATTTTTCTCTATTCTCTTTTCTTTATTCCCTCCTCCTCATTTACTTACTCTTCATTCAGTCAAAAATGTTTTTAAAAAAAGAGTTCAATCCAATTTCCTTCAGGCCCCCTCTACAGCAGATAGTTGAGCCATCTGTTTATAGTATGAAAGCCTCGCAATCATGGGTGATGATCCAGAACCAAGTTATGGATGCGCTCAAAGATCCTAATCTTCACATGATTGGGGTCTATGGTATGGGAGGCATTGGAAAGACCACACTAGCGAAGGAGGTCTATAGGAAAGCTGTAGAAGAAGAGTTATTCGATTTTGTGGTTATGGTTACTGTCTCTCAGACACCAAATCTGAGAAGACTCCAAGGAGAAATGGCTAATTTCTTGGGCATGGAATTTGACGCAGAGGAAGTACCTACTGGGAGAGCAAGTCGATTATATCAAATCTTGGCAGACTCTGAGGTACTTATCATTCTCGATGATATATGGGCAAAACTTGATTTGAGATCGGTAGGAATTCCTTTTGGCGTTGAATCCAAAAGATCCAAAATATTGTTAACGTCGAGAAGGAAGGATGTATTATGTTTTGAAATGGGCACAGAAAAAAATTTCTCGCTTGAAGTTCTGCATGAAGACGAGGCAACGAGTCTGTTCGAAATGACTATGGCTGAAGCTAAAGATCCAGAAGTGCGAGCTATAGCAAATGAAGTTGTTGAAAGATGTGCAGGGTTGCCCCTCTTACTAATCATAGTTGCAACGTATTTGAGAAATAGAGAGTTAAGTGTATGGAGAGATACCTTGAAGAAGCTATTTGATTTTGGAAATGAAGAATTACATGGAAAAGTGCACAGGGTTCTCAAATATATCTACGATTGTCTGCCTAGCAATGAAGTAAAGTCATTTTTCTTGCTCTGTGCTTTGTTCGGGGGACCCAATATTCCAGTCAACCACTTGCTAACTTATGCTATGGGGCTGGGTTTATTAGGAAACATGATTAGGCTGCAAGATGCAAGAAAGAGATTATTTCAAATGATCGAAAAGCTCAAAACAGAGAGCTTATTGGTAGACGGGGATATGAATGGGTATGTGAAAATGCACGATATTGTTCGGGATGTTGCTCGCTCGATTGCAGCCAAAAAGCAACATGCGTTTTATGGTATTAGTGGGCATGGGTTGAGGGAATGGCCAAGTAGGGATTGCACTACAGTTGTTCTGCCTTACTGTGATATCAAGGAGCTCCCTCAAGGTCTAGAATACCCAAAGATACAGTTTTTTTCACTTTTCAGCAAAGATCTTTATTTGGGAATTCCAGATATATTTTTTGAAGGTTTTCGGGAACTCAAAGTGTTAAATTTGACAAACATGCATTTTATGGCCCTGCCTACATCTCTTCATTTCTTAACAAACCTTCATTCCTTGTATTTGCATCGATGCCAGTTGGTGGATGTGAGCATCATTGGAGAGTTGAAACAACTAGAGCTTCTTAGTTTTGCAGAAACCTATATAGTTGAGTTGCCTCAACAAATAGAGCAATTGAGTCAACTAAAGTTGTTAGATTTAACCAATTGCACTCAACTCACAGTTTTTCCTGCAAATGTCTTGTCTAAGTTGTCCCTTTTAGAAGAGTTATATATGGGTAATAGTTTTGTCAAGTGGGATGTAGAAGGGAACCTAAGTGTTATGGAGTTGGAGGAATTGTGTCACTTGACAACTTTAGAAGTACAATTGAATGATGCCAAGAGAATACCAAAGCGCCTCTTTTTTAGAGGGTTGCAGAGGTATAGAATATCCATAGGAGATGGATGGGATTGGGATGGGACTTATGAAGTCTCAAAGACACTAAAGTTGAGGCTAAAGACAGTTATTCATATGAAGGATGGGGTTAAAGAGTTGTTGAGAAGGACTCAAACTCTATACTTAGATGATGTTAGAGAAATCAAAAATTTGTTATATGATATAGACGGGAAAGGTTGTCAACAATTAAAGCATCTTCACATTCAAAATGATGATATCATTCGACATATCATCAAGTCAACAGTGTGGGCTTCATGCCGTGCCTTTCCAATATTAGAGACGCTGTCTTTGCATAATTTGAAAAGCTTGGAAGTGATTTGTTACGGTCAACTTAAAAATGGGTCTTTTAGCAAACTCCGAAATCTAAAAATTAGCAAATGCCATAAATTGCAGGACCTCTTCTCACCACAAATGGAAAGCATTTTCAGCAAAATGGTATGTATTATGTATATTATATTCTCTGGTTTATTTTACATATTGTTTATTTCATTCCAAAAATTAGGTCCGAAAATAATAAATATGAATTAACATTTTTTTTGTCAAAATACATAGTTTTCAAACTTTTGTCAATGAATTATTTATGTGTTTGTCATTTTATTTTTTATTTTTTTGGCTACTTCAATGATCGTTTCCCAGTTATTAGTGTATTTTTATTTTAGCTAATTCATTAGGAGATCAAAGTTAGGAATTTACATTTTACTACTAATCTAGATTTTTACATTTAAATATGAACATGCATAAATTTCTTTCTAAACAAATAATATGTATAAATTTAATACCATTAAATCATTAAGCTATGGGGCATTTGTGATTGTTGTTGGGTGTCAAAAAAAATATGTTAAGAATTTTTTTGATTTAATTAATTGATTTTTTAACTTTTTATAAATTTTTTTTCAAACATGTTTATAAAAAAAATCATCTATTTACCTATTTCTAAGTTTTCAAAATTCAAAAATAAAATTACAAATATTTTTTTTTGAAAAGTATTTTTTTCAAACGCAATACCAAATAAAGTCTTGGTCTCAAGTATTTTTTTTTCCTTCCAAACCAAAATTTTATCGCAGGTTTTAGTGCTAAATATGATCATTTCTTACTTTAACAAGCAAAAATATTTTATATACACTAATAATATAGTATATTGTAAGATTAATGTTTTCTATACACTAACATTTTCTTATTTCGGTTATTACTGGAAGACTTATTATGAAATGAATCATTTTATAAGCAGGTTATTTTTCCCAATTTAACAAGCTTAATCGTGAAGAATTGTGAAAGATTGAAATATATTTTTAAAAGTTCAACGGTTAAAAGTCTTTTGCAATTAAAAAGACTTGTGATAGAATGTTGTGATTTTGTGGAAGAGATAATACTAACAGTGGAGAGCATCAATAAGATTGTCTTTCCTAATATGGATTTCATTCGTCTTGCTAACCTTCCAAATTTGAAAAGATTCAATGATGGCTATCCCATTGAATTTCAATCACTCGAAAAAATGGAGATTGAAGAATGTAATGAATTGAGAAATATTGTGAGCAATATTTCAGACAGAGGCGACAACTATGACATCCAATCCCTCTTTAATGATATGGTGATATATTTACTCTCTCTCTTTAGTAATATATTTCACTTTTTGTGTGCACTTATAAGTAATCACCTTTACGCACTAAATTTATTTATTCTAACTTATGAGTAATTTATTACAAATGGTAGTATTACGTATATCATATTAAGGAGAAAAAAAATGTGCGTGTAATAATATAAAAATTAATATTAATTAAATATCATTATTTAAAAAGACAAATATTTTTTATATTAGTTTTTCATAATTAAACACTAGCTAGCTTTTAAGTTGTTAATGTTTTGAAATTTTATTTTATTTTTCTAAGTTTTAGTGTTACACATAAATCATAATGCTTAAGTTATTACACTAACATGAAAATATGTTTTTTTTTTAATAACAATAATATTTTTAATAGATTAATTATGTTATTGATTATATATTGTTTAATATGAATTTAAATATAACATAACATAACATATTGCAATATTTTCTAATGTGTTAAACAAATTTCTTCTAAATTAATTTTGATACAGAATAAATTCTAACAACTGGCCCAATGTGTATTAAAAATATTTATTATTATTTCAGTTATTAATGGAAGACTTGATCATTAAATGAAGCATTTTACAAGCAGGTTATTTATCCCAATTTAAGAAGATTGATCGTGAGGAAATGTGGGAGTTTGAAGTATATATTTAAAAGTTCAACACTAAAAAGTCTTTTGAAATTGAAAAGACTTATGATAGAAAGTTGTATTGTTGTGGAAGAGATACTACTCATAGAGGAGGGCATCAATAAGATTGTCTTTCCTAATTTGGACTTCCTTTGTCTTGCTGAGCTTTCAAATTTGAAAAGATTCAGTAATGAAAATCTCATTGAATTTCAATCACTCGAAAAAATGGAGATAAAAGAATGTCATAAATTGAGGAATATTGTGAGCAATATTTTAAACAGAGGCGACAACTGTGATATCCAATCCTTCTTCAATAATATGGTGATATACTTAATCCCTCTTTTTAATATATTTCAGTTCTTTTTAATAATATATTTTAGTTTTTGTGTGCATTGATTATTATCACCTTTAAATTTACCCCCCCCCCCCTCCCTCTTTTTTTTCTTAATTGATAAATCTTTTAAGGTTACATTGAATTGAGATTTAATTAGTCAAAAAGAAAACCTAATGGTTGAGAGTAATTATTTGTTTCCCGAAAATTTCTCAAAATTTACCATTTAAAAAATAGATATATTTTAAGATGTATGAGTTGGGTAAATTAGAACTTGTTTTTAACTCATAAAAGGGTAGAGTTTATCAGAAAAGTATCTCAGAAATTACATTATTTAGGCCACAACCTTTTGATAAATAACTCATGTTGTTAATACTTGAGGTATTATCTAAATTTGGCCTACACCATTAATCAATCTTAGTGATGTTTAACCGTTTATTTATATAAAATTATTCGCAGGTTACTTTTCCTAATTTGCAAATAATGAGAATCTCTGATATGCGAAACTTAGAGTATATCTGGCCCAGTCAACTCCTAGCCGATTCCTTCTGCAAACTTAAATCATTGAGAATTTCAAGTTGTATGAATCTACTAGCTGTGTTTTCATCTAATGTGGTTAGAAGATTCCAGAGATTAGAGGACTTTTATATATATAATTGTCCTGTAATTGAAGAGATATATCAATTTGGAGAGCTGAATTCTAATGAAACGGGAGCATTTGAGTTGAGACACTTGAAGATAAAATTTATGGCCTCATTGAAGCGTATATGGAGTAGTGAGGATGGAGATAGACTTTTTAATTTTCAAAATATCAAATCAGTTGTGGCTCATGATTGTGGATTAATGGTGAAATATATTGTTGTGGGGTGAAATATATTGTTGGAAAGCGAAAAAGCATAGAAGCTGATGATGAAGCCCCTCATGATTTTAGTTTTCCTGAATTAACCTTCCTTCGACTTCAAAATCTAAGGGAGCTGAGAAGTTTCTATCCAAAAACATATTGTTCTGAGTGGCCAAAGTTGAAATATTTGAAAGTATGTGGGTGTCATGAAGCAATGAAATTAGATGTAAAGGTACTTCAAATTCTCTCTCTTTTTCATTTGAATATACTTGATAATTATAAGTAACATATCAATATTGAATATAAGTCAAATATTAGAACTTTCAAATCTGAAATATCTTTAAATGGTAAGTGTTCTCTATTTGTATTTTCTTTTTTTTGTTTTATAAATCATGTAAAGCACAATTTTATCCTTAAATATGTGGATTTTTTTTTCACCTCTGTGTGAGTTTTCAAAATTTTGTGTTATATTTTTGTTACACTTATCAATCTTTAGCATAATTCAATTATTTTAAATATTATTTATTGTTAACACATACCATTTTGTAGTTTTGAGGATATATATATGAGAAGATTTTTTTAAAAAATAATATATAAAATATAAAACTTACATATATCTATGAATTTCATAAAAAAAATTATTTTAAATACAGTGTAATAGCTTAACTCGTGAATTTTACTTTTTGAGGTTAATGATTATTTTAAATTAAACTAACATAATATAAGGCTCATTTTGTTTGTTTTCTCTTAACTTTCCCATAATATAATAGAGGGACCCTTTTATTTTATTTATTTTTCCTTTGGTGTGAGGGAAGAACAAAATGCCTTATTTTAGTATATATACAAGTCATCAACTTGTATATTGCGTAGCATGGTACAATTTCGTACGGAAGTAAGTTAGGTAAATTTTTACTAAATTGGTCAACTACTATTTAAAAAAAAAAGGAAAAAAAAACTATATTATAAATCATAAATTTAAATTTTTAAAAATATAAGGATCAATTATTTTCCAAAAAAGTTATTTTTCTTTTTTGTTTGACCTAACTTTTTTTTTTTTGTTTAATATGATTCTTATGTACTTTTAGGTGAGTTCCAACTTGGAAGAATTGATGTTAGATTGCGAAAACTCTAATGAGTTTTCAATTGAGCATTTTTCCAGATTGAAAGTGATTGAATTATCTCATTTGAAAGATGAAGATATTAGTTTTCCGTTTGGTTCCCTTGGACGACTTCACTCTTTGGAAAAACTTATACTCACTTTCAGTTCTTTAGAACGTATAGAATCAATCTTATTTGATGACGAAACAACTGTTGCCAAGGAAGAAAATGTCACTAAAATTGTACCACTAATATACTTGAGAGTTCAAGATTGTGATCGCCTAAAGTACATAGCATCATCCTCAGTTTCTTTCCAAAATCTGACGACTCTGCATGTGGCATACTGTCATCAGTTGGAAAACTTGGTAACCCCATCAACAACTAAAACTATGGTACACTTCATTGAATCATGCATTAAAAATTGTAAGGTTGTGAAAGAAATTGTGGCAAAGGATGGAGATGATACAGAGCATGATGAGATTATTTTCAATCAATTGAAACCTTTGGAGCTTCAATGTTTTCGTAAACTAAAATATCTGACAGTTGAATTTTGTACTCGTCTGAAGAATATAGATGCGTCATCCTTAGTTTCTTTCAAAAATCTTACGACCCTTCATGTAGCATATTGTGATAAGTTGAAAAACTTGGTAACGACGTCAACAGCTAAAACTATGGCACACCTCATGGAATTGAGAATTAAATATTGTGAGATGATGAAAGAAATTGTGGCAAATGATGGAGACAATGCAGAGCATGAGATTACTTTCAATCAACTGAAATGTCTGGAGCTCCGATATTTACCTATACTCCACAGCTTTTGCTCAGGGAATCACATCTTCCATTTTCCATTATTAGAAGAAGTAATTGTTGAGGACTGCTTGGGAATGAAAATTTTTTGTGGCAGAGTCTTAAGCACACCAAAACTACAAGGAGTACGCCATTGGAAATATAGGGAAGAAATACAGTACTGGGACGGAAATCTCAATTCGACCATAGCATCTCAATGTTTTAGAGAAAAGGTGTGTATTCATATTACTATGTTTCTTATTAATTTTCCATAATTTGTTAGTTCTTACATTTATAATTCTATCTTTTGGGATTGAAAGGTCCTTCAAAATGCATATAATTGATATGTGATTGAAGATCCATCTTCCTCAAAAGTTATATTAGCCAATCAACTGAAGTTCTTGAACAATTTGAGAAAGATAAATATAAGAGATTGTGACTCACTCCAAGTAGTATTTGACTTGGAAGACGCATCTGCTGGACCTTGGCATATTGGTCTCTTACCAAATTTAGACGAATTGGCGTTGATTAATCTACCCAAGTTAAGTGAATTATGGAATAAAGTTCCTGCGAGAATGTTTGATTTTAATAAGCTTAGGTTGCTCAAAGTGCAAAATTGTAGCAGCCTGAAATATGCATTTGCTCAATCCATGACCTCATTCCTCATCAACCTCCGAGAGGTTGAAATAGAAAATTGTAAGATGATGGAGGCAATAATAAAAGAAGAGAAAGCAGAGGAAACAAAATTACCTTCATTGAATAAGATTAGCATAAAGGGTTGTCCAAGCATGAAGGATTTCATATTCCCAGTTTTCTCAAGGGAACAAACTCCTAGACCAAATGAAGAAGGAATTAGAGAACAAATAATAGGCATGCAAGAGCACCATGAGGTTTGTCCAATACTTTCTTTTTGAAATATTAATACGCTAATCACCTGAATTGCCTATCAATAAGATTCTATGTAATTTAATTTTAACTCTAGGTTTTAAGAAGTTACATCATCGAATTTATTGTTGGTGATAATTATAGTCATCTCCTGCATTGTTCTTATTAATATACTAGTAAAAACTTGATCATAAGATTCAAATGATTTGTTATAAATTTTCAAAGCAGATTATGAAACTAAAGATTAGGAGTTAAAAAGACTAATGAATTTGGTAAAAATAAATATTTGTATGTTCTTATAATAAGTATATTTAAAAAAATGAAGTAGAATAAAGTGTAATAAATAACTATAAGAAAAATATAAGTCAAAGATTTCATAAAATTAGGATTCTCAGTATACCTAACATTGTATATTTAGTGTGTTAAATGAATTGATAGACATAATTGACGATGCAGACAAAAGTTAAACTAAATAAATTTAAAATTTGTTAAAAACGAAGGTCATAAATTTGAAATTTGTTAAAAGCAAAATCTAGCAGGGCAATTTCCATTTGATGCTTTTTCAAATTGACAAAATGGCACTTGGAAGTTTGGGAAATGTTTATGATGCCTAATTTGAATCAATAAATAAAATTTGATAAAATTTGAATTCCTTTTCATATGTGTGTCATTAAGGCTTTTGCATTCCTATATAGTAATTTTTACAATCAGTCCAGTGGGAAAAATAATGATTTTTTCTTTTTTTTTCTTTTTTTTTGGTTTTGTAGATTGTAATGCCATGGTTAAAGGAACTGATAATAGATTGGGACATTATCAAGCACAAATTGGATGGCAACAATCAACCTGATTTCTTCACCAGACTCAAGGTCATTGAACTGATTTTTCCATCTAACAGTTTTCCAACTATGGAGAAGCTTATTTTGACTAATACTCTAGTGGAAGATTTAATCATTTATGAATTGGACAATCATCATGAGTCACTAGCAAGGTTGAGAAAAATAATTCTCTCTAAGCTGCCAAATCTCAAACAAATGGTGTCCGATGATGACCCCCAAAGAGTCTCCATTTTTCTGAACCTGCAAGTATTACAAGTATGGGAATGCAACAGTTTGAGAACTCTAGTGCCATCCTTTGTGTATTTCCAAAATTTGACATTTTTACAAGTGTCAAAATGTGATGGGTTGATAAATCTGATAACTGCCTCAACAGCTAAAAGTCTTATACAACTCAAAACAATGTATGTTGGGAGATGCAAAATGATGCAAGAAATTGTAGCGGCTGAATCCGATAGAGAGGAAGATGAGATATGTTTCTTTCACCTAGAATATTTGGTACTTGATGATCTACCATGCCTCATAAGTTTTTGTTCGAGTGAGAATTCTTTTGATTTTCGCTGCTTAGAAGAAGTGTTTGTTCTAAAATGTCCCAACATGAAGATATTTGCTCAAGTCCTCAACACACCAAAGCTTAGCCAAGTTCAAATAAAAGGGAAAGAGTATGAGTGGGAATGGGAATGGGAAGGCAGCCTTAATAGCACCATTCAAGCATTGTTTATGGAAAGGTACATACTCATTATTCACCAAAACCATTCATGCATTGATAATTCACATGCCTTTTTATATAAAAACTTAGAACACATGTCTGCTTTTAGATGATGAGTTGTAACATTGGTAGCATAAGACTAGATAAAAATTTAAAGATGTCTAGGGGTATTTCCCTGTAACATAGCTATAATTTCCGTTAACCTGACAATTATTCACCATCAAAATATTTTTTTTGCAAAATGCAGAAGAAAATATGTCTGAAATAGTGAGAAAGGAGATTGTATGAGCTCAAATAAGGCTGAAGTTCCATATATATGATTACTGATAGAGATTGCATTTTTCAATTGACGGTAGATAGCAAGGGGATCTCACATTTTGCAAATAATAATATTGTTCTAAATAAGGGAATTATGGCAAGTAGTACTCCGTGTTGCAACAAGAAGCATAGCAAAACAAGGTATCTCTAAGCTTTATTACATTTTGTAATTAGAGGTGCCAATAGAAATTTGTCAATTTCAAATTTGTGGTGCATCATTCTACAAAAGACATAATTAAAATACACGAGCTAATCAACAATAATGCAAAACTTGTCTCGTTTGATTGAATTTTTAGAGGTAATCTATTAGTATTATAGTTTTATTAAATATAAAAACCATCTCTGAATCTGAACAAGAAAATTGCATGGGTCAACACATATTCTCTTTCATTATTTTGTATGAAGTATACTTTGCGTATAGAATTTGGATCCAACGCCTTTAACGAATAATCTGCAAAGTGTGTGAATGAGTAAATCAAATTATATGCCATGTGCTAGCTCTTGTTAATATTAAGAGCTTAGGAATCTACTTCTAAATTTGCTAAATTTTTGCAGATTTATATCCACTCTTCAATTTGTTGATATTGTTTTTTATTTACAGGTCCTGATGAGATTCTGCTCAGCTGGACTGGACTTTCCAGAAGATATGTAGTTGAGCTCGGGGACTTGTGGTGGCCACGCAATCTTGTTTAAATCACATTGTTCAAGTATATGTATAAATATATATCTAGTTGAGCATGAGGAGTGGGTTTTGCAATTGTAAGCTTTACAAGACATTATCATTTATCGTTTTGTGGTAACTGGTGTCTCTTTTTGCTTAGTATTAAAGAAGAATCCAAAAACTTGCTTGAGTAAATTCCCTATTTGAACCGAACTCATTGTTGAAAAAACATCAATATATTTTCTAACATCAACTCGAAGGGATCATAAAAGTCTTTGGGTTTGAATGTCAGACCTGAAACAAGTGGGTTGTACATTGTTGGAAATTTGGGAATGAAAGAAACAAGAAACAACATTCATCATAACTTCATACTGAAAATTACAAATAACTAAAGAAACAGAGAAACCAATTATTCAATTATATCTTAAAAAAAGATCAATTATAAACTTTATGGGTATAAAAAAATGATTTTAAAGCATATTTTTGTTCCTCCATCACTTAATTATCATAAAAAGCCTCCATAATCTCAGCCACACAGTGTGGTGAAATTTCCAAATTTCACATGTTGTTGTTGTTATTGTTAATTAAATTTTATTTTATTTTATTTTATTTTAACTAAAATAGGTAATGATTCTAGTGAACTAAGGGAGGACACGAATGCATTGATAAATCACATGCTTTTAGATGGTGAGATGTAACATTTGTAGTGTAAGACTAGTTAAAAATTTAAAAGTGTCTAGGGGTATTTCCCTGTAAAGAAGCTATTATTTCCATTAATCTGACAATTATTCACCATCAAAATATCTTTTGCAAAATACAAAAGAAATAGATGCTTGAAAAATCGAGAAAATACATTGGATGAGCTCAAATAAGGCTGAAGTTCCCACATGATTATTAATGATAGATAGCAAGGGGACCTCACATTTTGCAAATAATAATATGGTCCAAAAAAAAGGAACTATGGCAAGTAGTACTCCGTGTTACAACAAGAAGCATAAAAATAAAAATAAAAAATAAGTAAGGTATCTCTGAGGTTAATTATATTTTGTAATTAGAGGTGTCAATAAAAATTTGTAAATTTCAAATTTGTGTTGCACCATTATGCAGAAGACAAAATATATGAGCAAATCAACAATAATGCAGAACTTGTCTTGTTGGATTGAATTTTTACAAGTATGGGAATGCAGGAGATTGAAGATTCTAGTGTCATCCTCAGTGTTTTCCCAAAAATTGACATTTTTGCAAGTGTCAGAATCTGATGGGCTGATAAATCAGATAATTGTCTCAACAGTTAAGAGTCTTGGGCAACTAAAAAAAATGCTTGTTAGAGAATGCAAAATGATGCAAGAAATAGTAGTGATTGAATCAAACAGAGAGGAAGATGTGATTTCTACATTGAATTAAAAATTTTGGAACTTGATGATCTACCATGCCTCACAAGTTTTTGTTCAAGTAATGATGTTTTCGATTTTCCATATTTGGATAAAGTGCCAATTACAAAATGTTCCATATTTGGATAAAGTGCTGATTACAAAATGTCACAACATGAAGATGTTTTCTCAACAAGTCCTATGCACACCAAAGCTTAACAAAATTCGAACAGGATGGGAGTTTTATGAATGGGAATGGGAAGACTGCTTTAATAAAACAATTCAGGCATTGTTTATGGGAAGGGCACGTACTAACATTCACCAAACTATTTGTGCATTTGATAATACATATGATCTTTAATTTACATTCATATATATATTCTTTGCTTGTAGTATATAGGATGTATATATTTAGGAGTAAATCACATGATCTCTACCTAATCAAAAATTATACCATCAAAACATGTTTTCGCAGATTTGCTGAAGAAACATAGGGCATTTTCCAATTAAAGGTAAAAGCAGAGAAAAACAAGGTGAATGATGAGCTTAAGTCAATCTAATTTCAAGATTCAGAAAGTATCAGAAAGTTATCAACTTTTAATGGTTGTTTTATTTCACTTGTTGCTTCTATGATTGTGTAAGCAGTAGTCTTGTGAAGAGGAAAATTGTGGTGTGATGATGATGAGAGGATAAGATGAGTGTTATTAACACAAGACATGAAGAATTCCTCCTTAGGTTTATATCATACCAAATCAATCAATGAATATCCTGAACGTTGTTATTAGTTTCCATTTCAATGCTTCAAACATCAATTTTCCCAATATATATATTTGAACCAATTAGGCGTGCCAAATTTCTATGAAGCTGACTGCAACGGATTATTTATCTATTTGCCAAAAATAACTATTTACTCGAAAATTCTAAGGGTAACAACGGGGGTGGATTTCACCATTCCCCTCTCCATCCCAAAAATTTTCAACTGTTCCGACCTCGCCCCATTTTACTACGGAAAAAAATTAATTGTCCCTGTCCCCGTATCATTTAGTGACGGAGATCCGTGACCTCAATTTAATGTCCTTATTTTATTAAAAATATTTACTTTATTTCAATATTAAATTTGTTTTTTTATTTTTATTATTTTTATATTGATTGTAAAATTTAGTTAAAATTAATTGTGTAATGCAAGAAAAATTAATAATAATATATATTTTTATAACAATAAAAATTTAAATAGGATAAATTTATTGTAAATATTAAATTTTTAACTAATTATAATTAAAATATAACTTGAAGTAAATTGATCATTGTCAAAAAAAATTAACAGGCAATTTGACCATAAGCTTGAAAAATATATATAATATATTTATTTTTAATTGAGATTGGTTGAATTGAAAAATATTTGAATTCCAATTGCTTTTTTTTTCAAAAATTAATTATGTAATTAACTAATAACCACGTGATTAGTTTCATAGTGAACATGAATATTAACTATAATTGTAATAGTATTAGTATTAGTTATATAAGAGTTTTATTGAAAATACTTATATATATATATATATCAGACCGAGATAGAAGACTTCGGATTTGGGGCTCAAAAAAATACCCCATTAAGAACGGGTTTGGATTAGAGCTCCACGAATGTGGGTCCAATTATCACCTCTGAAAAATTTCAATGTATATTGAAATAAATCTTGAAAGCTTTATTTCAGGAATAGAAACCAAATAAAAACATAATTATATGTGCAGCTCATAATGTGTGCATGACAATTGGACTTCTCACAGTATAACTTCCATCAGACCAAACTAATGATGCAAACACAATCTCATTACTACTTAAACCATCACTATCAACTATTACGCTGAAAGACAGTTTTTCATTTATCGACTTGAGGGAGAGGACATCAGGATCCACATTGATTTTAAGTTTCAAAGTTATAAAGAACGTTACTTTGTACGTAGAGTTAGCAACGCCAGCACTGGTAACAATTCTTGGAAACAGGATTGTGAAAGATGTTGGGTACAGCGGATAAAATAACACAAATAAATGTAAAATAAAATAATTAGCAAAAAAATAACACTGACAATTTAACGTGGTTCACCTTTTAATTTGGGCTACGTCCACAGACAACACTCCGAATATTTTTTTTCCACTAATAAAAATTAATGGGTACAAGAAGAAAGTCTTCCCTAGACACAGATTAGAGGTAATACAACAATTTTGAGATAAACCCAAAAATAGTGGCACACAAGTGTTTTCCAAAAAAATACCCTAAAATATTTCCTCACTATTTTTGTCACTCCCTAATTTTTGGAAAAATTCCAAAAATCTAACTCTCTCTCAAATTCTCTCAAATGAATTGAGATTGTTGTAATTCAAATGAAAGCATATCTGCCTATTTATAGGAAAAATATTCCGTGTGAACACATAACAAAAAAGTCAAAAATATTGGCTGAAGGAATTCAATTTGAAATTGAATTACTCAACTTTTGACTTTTTTATTTTATTTTATATGTGGTGGGACCCACATGTGGAGGGACCCATACCAAAATTCAAAACTTTCGGCTGCCTAACAAATCTCCCCCTCCCGACAATGTGGGGGCTCCACCATTCCAGCAGCTAAACGACAGTATTCAAAATATGATCTTGGCAGAATTTTCGTTAACATGTCTGATCCATTTTCTTTTGTATGGATCTTCTCAAGCTGTAGTAGCTTATTCTCCATCACATCTCTGATCCAGTGATATCTCACATCAATATGCTTTGATCTTGAGTGAAAGGAGACATTCTTTCCAAGATGGATAGCACTCTGACTATCACAAAATAATTGATATCTGTCTTGCTGCAATCCAAGTTCTTTCAAGAACTTTTTCATCCACAACAACTCTTTACATGCTTCTGTTGCTGCAATAAACTCTGCTTCTGTTGTAGATAGTGGAACGTACTTCTGTAACTTTGATTGCCATGACACAGCTCCCCCTGCAAAAGTGATCAGGTAACCTGACGTTGACTTTCTGGAGTCAACATCACCAGTCATATCTGCATCTGTGTATCCAACCAGCACAGGTTTGGTATCTCCAAAACATAAACATATTTTTGAAGTACCTTGAAGATACCTGAAAATCCACTTTACTGCATTCCAATGTTCCTTTCCAGGATTTGAAAGGAATCTGCTCACTACTCCAACTGCATGAGCGATATCAGGTCGTGTGCACACCATGACATACATCAAACTTCCAACTGCTGAAGCATATAGAATCTTGTTCATCGCATCCTTCTCTTTGTCTGTAGAAGGGCTCTGTCTGGAACTCAGCTTAAAGTGATTAGCAAGAGGACAACTAACCATTTTAGCTTGGTCCATTTTAAATCTCTGAAGTATTTTCTCAATGTACTTCTCCTGTGACAACCATAATTTCTTGGCATTCCTATCTCTGATAATCTTCATGCCAAGAATCTGCTTTGCTGGCCCCAAGTCTTTCATAGCAAAAGACTTGCTCAACTGCTTTTTCAAGTTGTTAATTCTAGAAACATTCCGACCAACAATCAGCATATCATCCACATAGAGCAGAAGAATAATGAAATCTTCATCAGAGAATTTTTGTACAAAAACACAATGGTCTGAAGTAGTCTTATGGTATCCTTGCTCCCCCATAACAAACTCAAACTTTTTGTACCATTGTCTCGGTGCCTGCTTCAAGCCGTAGAGACTTTTCTTCAATTTGCAAACATATTCCTCTTTTCCCTTATGTTTGAAACCCTCTGGTTGCTCCATGTATATCTCCTTTTCCAAATCACCATGTAGGAAGGCAGTTTTGACATCCATTTGCTCAACCTCCAGGTTAAGATTTGCTGCTAACCCCAGCACTGTACGGATGGATGTCATTTTCACAACTGGTGAGAAAATTTCATCAAAGTCAATTCCTTTTCTTTGACTGAATCCTTTGACGACCAATCTGGCTTTGAATCTTGGATGGGAACTGTTCTCTTCATGCTTGATTCTGAACACCCATTTATTTTTCAAAGCTCTCTTGCCTTTTGGCAGTTTCACCAGTTCAAAAGTATTGTTTTCATGCAAGGATTTCATTTCATCTTGCATGGCTTCAATCCATTTCTGTCTGTGCTCATCAGTCATTGCTTCTTCAAAGCTTTCTGGTTCTCCCCCATCAGTGAGTAACACATACTCATTTTCTAGATATCTCGTAGACGGTTGTCTTGTTCTATTGCTACTTCTCACAGGAACTGGGGAGTGCACAGGTGATGGTTGATGATGAACATCATCATCTTCAGCATCATCTTCTGGATTATCAATGGGAGCATTATTTTCTTCAGGCAGATCAACATGATCTTCATCTCCAACTTGTATTGGCACCGGTATTGGAGGAATCAATTCTAAATCTGTTGAGTCACCATTGGAATCAGGAACACCTTTCTTTGTCCTGACAATATCTTCAATGGTCTCATTCTCAACGAAAATAGAATCACGGCTTCTGACAAGTTTCTTCTATACTGGATCATAAAATCTGTAGCCAAACTGATCTTTTCCATAGCCAATAAAAACACATTGTCGTGTTTTGACATCGAGTTTTGACCTCTCATCTTTTGGAATATGTACAAAGACTTTGCAACCAAATACCTGCAGATGATCATAGGAAACATCCTTTCCTAACCACGCTTTCTTTGGAACATCTAGCTTTAGAGGGATACAAGGTGAAAGATTTAACACGTAAACAGCCGTGAGTAAAGCTTCACCCCAAAAAGTTTTAGGTAACTTTGCATGTGAGAGCAAACATCTGACTCTCTCCATCAAAGTTCTATTCATCCTCTCAGCCAGGCCATTCAACTGCGGTATTTTTGGAGGCGTTGTCTGATGCCGAATACCATGTTCTTTGCAGTAGGCATCAAACGGTCCAATATATTCTCCACCGTTGTCTGTCCGGATGCATTTTAACTTCTTCCCAGTCTGTCTCTCAACTGAGGCATGAAATTCTTTAAAAACATTTAGCACCTGATCTTTTGTCTTTAAAGTATACACCCATGTCTTCCTTGAATGGTCATCAATGAAAGTCACAAAGTACTGAGCACCACCTAGTGACTTTGGCATTGGCCCACATAAATCTGAATGAATCAGATCTAACACATTCTTCATTCTGGAAGGAGGGGAACTCTTGAAAGCAACTCTGTTTTGCTTTCCTGCTAAACAGTCAGCACATTTCTCCAAATGCACTTCATCCATTCCGGGCAACATATTCCTTTTAACAAGGGTAGTCATCCCTTTCTCACTCATGTGGCTGAGTCGTCTGTGTCATAATTCAATAGCACTGTCTTTCTCTATAGCACTCACAGTGTTATTGGAGAGTTTTGCATGCATCACATACAAGGTAGCATGCCTTGTGCCTCTAGCCACCACCATGGAACCTTTGGTAAGCTTCCATTGGTTATTTAAGAAGGTACTGCAGAAACCTGCATCATCGAGTTTTCCTGCAGAGATCAAATTCAGACAAATATCTGGAATATGTCTGACATCTCTCAGGACTAATCTAGTACCATTCACAGTCTCCAGACAAACATCTCCTCTGCCAACAACTTTTGACAGATTATCATTTTCCATCTTCACAGCGCCAAAATCTCCTGCTGTATAAGATGAGAAGAATTTCTTCTGAGACGTGGCATGAATGATAACGCCACTATCAATTACCCAACTGGTCTCATGGGATGTAAAATTGATAGTATCATCACAAACGATATTGAATTCGTTCATGGTATTTGTTATGTCATCATCACTGCTGTCATCTCGTTTTACTTCTTTGCCTTTCTGGTCCTTTTTGAACTTTCGACAGTATTTCTTGATATGACCCTTCTTTTTGCAATAATGGCATTCAATATTGTCATATTTGTTTGATTTGCCTTTGCTCTTTCCTCTAGACATTTGTTGTCTAGACTGGCTCCTTCCTCTATAGTCAGTAACCAGAACATCTGATTGTGATGAAGAAGATGAGTTTTGTGATCTCCTTCTCATTTCTTCATTCAGGATACTGCTTTTTACAGACTCCATATTGACTACACCGTTAGGTGCAGTGTTGGTTATTGAAATCTTCAAAGTCTCCCATGACTCTGGCAGAGAGCCCAATACTAGTAGTGCAAATACTTCATCATCCAGCTTTATGCTCATTCTGGATAGTTGGTCCATGATCCCTTGCATCTCATTCAGATGATCTGCTATGAAAGTTCCTTCCTTGTATTTTGACTGCGTCAACTTTGTCAAATAAAATAATTTATTGTTACCTGTCTTTGACGCGTAAAGTTGTTCAAGCTTGTTCCATAGCGTCCGAGCATGAGTCTCATTGCAGATGTGGTTATACACGTTATCTTCGACAAATTGTCGGATGTAACCGCATACCTACTCGTGCTCAAACTCCCACTCCTCATCTGTCTTGCCTTCAGGTTTAGTTGTAGTAAACACCGGCGGATGCATTTTCATCACAAATAGGAGATCCTTCATTTTGCTTCTCCATATGTGGTAATTTGTGTCATTTAAGCTGATCATCTTGGTGCCCTTTGTCTCCATTTTAAAACAAAATGAGACTCCTTCAGCTGACAGTAAACTAATAAAATCTTTTCTGATGTGGAAGATCAGTCAATACTGCAACCACAAAGCATACTAGGAATTTTATAAGACTGACAGGCTGGCTCTGATACCACTTGTTGGGCACAGCGGATAAAATAACACAAATAAATGTAAAATAAAATAATCAGCAAAAAAATAACACTGACAATTTAACGTGGTTCACCTTTTAATTTGGGCTACGTCCACAGACAACACTCCGAATATTTTTCTTCCACTAATAAAAATTAATGAGTACAAGAAGAAAGTCTTCCCTAGACACAGGCTAGAGGTAATACAACAATTTTGAGATAAACCCAAAAATAGTGGCACACAAGTGTTTTCCAAAAAAATACCCTAAAATATTTCCTTACTATTTTTGTCACTCCATAATTTTTGGAAAAATTCCAAAAATCTAACTCTCTCTCAAATTCTCTCAAATGAATTGAGATTGTTGTAATTCAAATGAAAGCATATCTGCCTATTTATAGGAAAAATATTTCGTGTGAACACATAACAAAAAAGTCAAAAATATTGGCTGAATGAATTCAATTTGAAATTGAATTACCACAACTTTTGACTTTTTTATTTTATTTTATATGTGGTGGGACCCACATGTGGTGGGACCCACACCAAAATTCAAAACTTTCGACTGCCTAACAAAAGACTCATACGGTTGGAAGCTGGAAGTCATAGAAGGGTAATTCAAATCATATGGTGATTCTGAAGCACCCTAAGGACAAGTACTATTATCTCCAGAAATGCGTCTGACAAGATCTACATCATTGTCTTTAATGCTACAGAGGAATTTTATGTAGTCTGCTTTATGTGCTTCATAAACAAGTCCTGGATTTATAGCTTTTAAAGGATTGACGTGCCCGAATCCGTAAGCAAATTTAGCTTCTGAATTCCTACTAGCATTCATCGGAGAAGCTACATAAACATAGATTGGTTTTCAATAATTTAGAAACACACACTAATAAGTCAACACTAATATGTTGACTTGAACTAGCCGTGCTTCTTGAGGGTTACTTGTGGGTGGAATATTAGAAGGAAATGCTGCCAATATATCTACATTAGCTCCACTTATATTTGAACATTTAAACAGCATATCAGAAAATGTAATCAATTTATGAAATAGTCATAGATATATCTAAATTCAAGATGTCTAAAGTGATAAGATTAGGCCCCCGAGAGGATAAAGAAGCAACAATAGGCGCGGTAGAATCCTTAATTGCTTCACTTTTTAATATGTTTGTTGAAGGATATCTGCAAAATGAAAAAATGTCAAAAGTGGATTACTTAATTCAGAGAAAACAAACAGAAAGAACTAAATCCACTAATGTTACTTATATCAATCCATACTTGGAAGAATTCATGTAAGACTCCACAGCAACATAATTGACACGAGTTAAAAGTTACTACGGGTAATGGACAACATTAGAAACATCACCAAATCCACCATTGTCTATGATAGACCCAATAACACCAGCTCTCGTATCCTCATTTATTCTCCGAAGATGATCACAGTGCACAATCTTCCCGTGCGCTAAACTATTATCTAGGCAATTTATGCTGCAGGAACTAAAATAGAACAATATCTTGAAAGTCAGATCACTTACTGTTGTCTATGCATGTTGAAGGTAGACTGATTGAGGTGGTAGAATATACCTAGCAGTTGCATCTGAGCAGTCACTATTTTTTGCATTAATTCCATTTATCAACGGAGAAAATCCTTCTAGACCAAAAGAATTAACTGCAGTTCCCGGTTTCAAATAAACTAGTTATTAGAATGAATCATAAAAAAAAGTTAAATCATGTAGAGAAAAAGACATACAATTATTGTTTTCCCAATTCCAAGAACAACTTTGTTAACCATTAAACGATATATGCTACTTGCTGCGACAGAGAGTACCCATGGTGCTACACTTGACACATATCTTGAGGACCACAATTGCCTGCAGAATGGGAGGTGAGTATTCCTTTGTCCATTGCATGAAAAGATCTAATTGCATTTAATAATCCACTGCTAACTATTTCCCAATGAAATGGTTATAATGTCAACTCCATCAGCGATAGCATCATCGAATGCTACTAAGATGTCTGCTCTGCACACCCATTAGGTCTGCAAACTTTATATGCAACAATCCTAGCAGAGGGAACCCCTCCTCTCGCGGTGCCACTAGCCAACCCTCAAAAACTAGCATCATTTACTTTGTTTCCAGCTGCTGTTGATGCAGTATGCGTTCCATGACCAACATCATCTGGGTTAATATCACCTATAGTCACACTGAACTTTGGTCTAATTGTAGTAAAATTACAAAACTTTTTTTCGTCCCAAAAACATTACTGAATTATGTTTCTGTTTCACTAAAATCACTTTCAGTCAGTTTTCAGATATTGGTAACTGAGAATCTGACATAACAATTGACGTTTTACCATATTTTGCCACGTTTTTATCCACGTAGATGACACGTTAGCAACTTCAAAAGTTGTGTTATGTCGATCGCCACGTGGCAGATCCATCTGGAGAAAAATAACATGCCAATTTTCACAAATAGTGACTAAAATTTGATTCATTTGTCATAAAATTATTAAACTTTTTTTATTTTCAAAAAAATAACAAAACTTTGATTTTCTTTCATTTAAATAATTTTTACCAAATGTGATAAACAGACAATTGAAAATATGACTTGACAATTGAAGTGACACTTGATGTTGCAGCAAATAAAGTAAAATTCAATTATTGTCAATGAAATTAATCATTTTTCACCAGCTGGATTTATCACATTGCAGTTGATGTGACACAATTTTTTGGAAGTTGCTGACATGTTATCTACATGGACAATGATATGGCATGAAGTGGCCAAATCCGGTAACATGTTAGCTGCCGCATCAAATCTTTTATTACCAATATATGAAAACTAACTGAAAGTGATTTTAGTGAAATAAAAATATAGTTCAGTAATTTTTATGGAACGAAAAAAAAATTATGATTTTACTGCAATTAAAGCAAAATTCAATAACTATATGTGAAATTAAGCAGATTTTCCCATCAAATAGCTGCATTTTGTGCACTGTGCCTCTAGTCTTCATTGGCTTTCACAGGTTCTCTTGTAAACTATCCAATTACAAAAGAATGAATCATTTATATTCAGCTAATTAATTTAATTTCATCTTGGAGTTGCTTACTATAGGTTTCCCCAAAGTTGAGTGAGAAATCAAATCATTCACTAATAAACAAAGGGAATATTTATATTTCAAAGACAAGTCCAACTGCTGTTATTGAAGCTTACCAGGCTAAGTTTCAAAGGGACTTCTCATCATTTCTGCAAGCAAGATCAGGAAGAAGTAATTCGAGAAGGATGATTAATGGAGATGATATTCTTAGGAAGAGATCTTGCAGTTGTTTGCAGTGGGATTATTTAGGGCAAGCATTCCAAGATTTAGTCACTGAGGTATCTGACAACATTACTGTCTGTCCATTAATTACACATTTAACAGGAAAATTGCATCGCATATTCTGATCACTGACTGATTAATTTAGGGGCTTTTGAAGAAGAATTGCTAGATACTTATAATACACCATATTACGAACCATATATCGAAGTAAGAGTCGAGATAGAGAAGGGTCCTTTGAAATTGATCACCTTGGAACTAGCATAATTACATGGGATGTAACACGAAATAGAGCAACTACTGCAAGAAACGTTGGCAAGGCCATAGAGAGCAGTCAACGAGTCGATGATTCAGAATCATTTTGGTGTAGAAATTATAGATGCTTTGCTTCATAGGTTCTATAAAATGATGGAAGCTGATACAAAGGAAATTAAGCATGTTAATATTGTGGTTTCTCTTATTTTTTTGGATTATAAGAGAGGGAAAAATCCAAAAAAACAACATCAAACTAATTATCTTGGAATCATTCTTTGCCAACAAACTCCAATCATATCCTCCTAAATCATATGAAAACAATATATGGGAGGTACCTGCAACTCAGTAACTCTTCTATCTATTTTGAGAGTTTCATTGGATAACCAATCTACCACACGATTTCCTCGCAAAAAAATATGTTGAACAAAAACCATTAAAAAAACAGCAGATCCTTACAAGCTTGGACCAATTGTGGTTTTTTTTTATTAGAAAAGCTTAGTCCACCTAATTATATAATCGCTTGAAACTTGCAACTTCACGGTTAACTGTTTTGCTATTTTGAAATATTTTTAGCTAACTTATGATGATGCGTCACCATATGCCAAAAAAAATTGTGATCGCACCGATTTTACATATATGAAAGTGTTTAAAAATAAGGAGTAAACTTTAAAATATCTTTAACCTTTTACCTTATTTTTAATTGGGCTAATTGCCAAAATATATTATAATTATAGGTCATTTAACAATTTTGGTACGTCCTATTAAATTTTGCATAAAAATACTCATACTATTAATTTGTTTTCAAATATATCTTTCAGTACAAAAATACAACGATGGTCCTCCTATGTGAAATTGTTTCTTACATGATTGCCGGAGACTAAAAAAATAAAAGGGCTAATTACTGAAAAATATACAAACTATTGAGCTTTTAATAATATTGGCATATCTTATCAAAATTTACAAAAAAAAAATACCCAAACCAATTTTTTGCCTTCAACCTTAGCATCCAGTACAGAAAAATGGTGACACATTCCTACATGGTAGTCGGATAGCTTTTCAAAAAAAAAGTTGAATCAACAAAATCAAAATGGGGCATTTTGCACCAATAAAATGAAAAATAAATAAATTTGAAGTGTTTATACCACAGTTAGGGTTCATCATCTCCATCTTCTATAAAAGATGAACCAATATCGTGATAGGGTAGCATCTTTTCATCATCTCAATCATAGTCTTCATTATCTTCATCATTAAACCTATTGTTCTGATGCATTATCTAAGTTTTTTTCATCATCGCTATTATAATTGACAATACTGGCACATTCATTAGAGCTAATTGGTTTATTTTTTGCATTGGCTGTGATTGCGACATATTCTCTCTCTCTCTCTCTCCATGTATGAATGTAGGGTTCTCGATATCAAAGGAATTTACTTGGACGAGGAAAAAATTACAAATGAATCATAATCAAAAGATTGAAGTAGCATTACCATAGTCAAATTATCTTTTAGTGCTTTATTGAGAGTCTTCAATTATTTCCCCATCCAAGTCGATTCTTTTGATATCGAGAACCCCACAATCACAGACGAAGAGAAAAAGAATGTGTTGCAATCATTACAAAAATGAACGAATTAGCTCTAATGAATGTGTTTGTACTGTCAATTGCAATGACTATGAAGAAAGAAAAAAAACTTAGATACTACAGTGGAACAATAGGTTTAAATAAAGATGATGAAGACTATGATCGAGAGAGTGAGGAGATGCTACCGTCTCACAAGATTGGCTCATCTTTCGCAAAAGCATGGAGATAATGAATCCTAGATGTGGTGCATACATTGCTAATTTTTTTTTTCCATTTTATTGGTGCAAAACGCACAGTTTTAGTTTTGCTAACTCAACTCTTTTTGTCACGTCTGCTATCTAGACCATGACCGTGAATGTGTATTTCGGTCATTTGTACCCCAGTACAGAAGTATACTTATCAGAGTCTAAATATGCACAAATAAGTATGAGAAAACTATTTTCATATGATAATAAAAATGTCTAATATGAAAGTTTAATTCAATTAATCAATTGTTGTGATTTCGTGCTTAGCATGCAAATCAAGTTATTGGCAAGCAAATCAAATAAACATATCAGATTTGAAATGTGTGATTTTTGTCCGATGATGAAAATGTGATTTAAGCATTTCAGAATATAGAAATTATTATTTTAAGACAATAAGTGAAGTTAAAAGGTGAGATTTTAAGATTTAGGACATGAATTATGAAAATACAGTATCAAGTCTAAGTTCATGGTCCGATTTTCTGATTAAAAATTAGAGAGATGCGTTCATGATAGCAAAAGTGCTGATATGATAACAATTGAATTTTAAGATTTTTAAAACTGATAATTTATAAATTGGACTACGGATGAATTTTTATTAATATGATTTAGAAAAAAGACTAAATCGCAAAAATATAATTTTTGTACCGACTATCGTTTTGCAACATCGAAAAGACCATTTCAAATAGAAAATTATTTTGATGATATTGACATATTCAATTTAAGGAGATAAGATCATTTGAGATATGAAATTTAAAAAAAAATAAATTTATTTAAAGATTAAATTGAAAAATTAAAAAGTTTCGTAAAAAAAGTCCAAAGTCAAAGTTTGTTTTGAAATTAATTTGGATAAAAGTCAAAATATCTTCTTGATTAATTTTAATTGACCAATAGAAGCTTATATTAAGTTTAATTAAGATTAATTAAGTATTAATTAAGTATAAAGTCAAAGAAAGAAAAAAAAATGAATAATATCATAAAAAAAAAAACCTTATCTTCTTCCCCACACCCTTCTATGGCCGAACCTCTCTCTTTTCCTTCTCTTGATTTTCTTTCATTTTATTTCCTTATATTCACAATATTCAAGCATTAAGTAGCAAAATTTTAAGTGAAAAAGGGAAATAAATTTATTTGGAGCTAAAAGAATTTGAAAAAAATTCCAAGAAATTTTCAGGTAAGATTTTCATCATTTTTTTTGAATAATTATTGTAAGTTGATTTTAAGTTTAATGATCATTTGAAATTGAATTAGTGTTATGGAAAAATTAAAAAAAAAAAAAAGAAATGAGTGGAATGAGACTTAAGAATGATAAAAATGGTGAAAATTTAATGAAAATAATTTTTAAAAATTTTTGTGGAATTTTTAGAAATTTTTCATAATTATGGAAAAATATTTGAAATTTTATTTTGAATGATTTTGTGCCTTAAAATGATGAAAATTGAGTGTTTGAAAGTGAAAAATAATTTTTGGAATGGAAGATAATTTTAATAGAAATTTTGGTGAATATTTGTATTTTTGGCATAATTATTGAAAAAAATTATTGGGAATTATTGAATATATTTTTGGTGAAATTGATTATGGAAAATAGAAGAAAATGAATCAAAATAATTATAGGAATTTAGTTGGAATTTTTAGACCATTTATTGAATTAATAAAATTTTTTGACTTAGAATTAGATTTTTGGAGAAAAAAATGGAAAATAAAAATATGAAAAATTAAATGAATTGAAGAGAAAAATTAGAAGAGAAGAGAAAAAATTAATTAATTTGGAAATTTCGTATTAGTATTATATATCGTAAAATAAGACTAGTAAAAAAAATACATGTAAACGTGAGAGCTGGAAAAATTAAATGGATAGTTTAATTTTCATTTAAATTTAGTTATTTTTATTGGCTCGGTAACCAATTAGGAATTTAATGGATTTAGGTGCACCGTCAGGACAAATAACATGACTAAATAAAGAGAAGGAGTCGGCAACCTCTGACAGAGTTCAATAGAGGTATGTGCATTAACTTATAATATAAATCAATTGTGATTTAAATTGATTTTTATATGTTGTTTGACATGAAATTAATTTACATTTTAGAAAATAATTATATATAACATTTATGAAAATATTAAATGTTTGGAAAGTTATTAGAAATATATTTTATGATAAAAATAAAATATTTTAGTAAAGAAATTGTATTGGTATGAAATAAATACATTGATATAATATGAAATTTTAATGAAATAAATTTATTTTCTATATGTGGTGAATTTTTATGCTATAAAAATAATCGTATGAGAAATTGATAACGATTATATTTATAAAAAAATTTGGTAGGATAAATGTTTCAATATTTTATGTATACCGATAAATTCATATATTAGCCTAAACAGTAAACTAGAGAATTGTTAGCATGCAAATAAGGTAGAAACTATATGACTGGTGGTTATTTTAGTAATGAGAGGTATTGTATAGCTCATGTAATTATCTTAGACTATACAAATTATTTATTTACCGATCAAATAGTTATGTTTGATCGAAACTGATCATATAGTTATTTTGGATCGGATAATATTATTAAGGATTGTGTGATTATTTTTAGCCTTAATCCTATAATTATTTTGGACTTCGAAATTTTTTTCGTTTGGCGGTACGCTTTGTTTCTCTAGCAGTAGGTCTATGATATAATAATATATAGGTTGGATAAATTTTTTATTTTAATGAATAATTGAAAATTTTTATTGCATTTATTACATACTTTTGACATTAATATCAATAACTTTGGTTTCGAAAATTTTGTTTAATAATTTATATTTATTTTTCTGTATAAGTAAATAATTTATTAATGGTTTTAATATATGAAAACTTTTTTCAGAATTTTGTAAATTTTAAATTGTGTATTTTCATTCAAAATGATTTTTATTATAAGTTTTTCTACCACTGAATTTTATATTTAGTACGAGAGTTTGTTTTCTCTAGTATAAATTTTAACAAATCTAAACTGCAACATGTCTATACATAAAAGTCGTCGCTGGTATTAATAGATCATACCTATGGAGTTGAGCAATATTGTCACTCACTCCACAATGGTAAGTTTTTGCTATATATATATAAGTTATTTGTATGAATATATAAATTAAGATCATAGTATGAGAATAATGAGAAAACAAAAATTTATCTTATTTTATTAATATAATATATTATTTTATTAAGTTCTATTCAAATAAGTATATATATATATATATATATATATATATATATATAAGCTTTAATAATATATTATTTCAAATAAATATTCTATAACATTCATTATCTGACTATGTACAATAGTATATATGAGTAGATAAATGGTGTTACACTTTTTTTTGAAAAACTATCCTAGGAATACGCTGCTGCATTTTTGTACCATATGCTAATTTTGAAGATTAAGAATTGGTTTGCATTTTTTTTTTTGTAAAATTTGATGAGACATGCTAAAATTGTTAAACTTTAAATAGTTTGTGTATTTTTTGGTAATTATATTAGCCCTTTTTTTATTATCCGACCGCCACGTAAAAGACAAGATGTCATATAGGAGGATCACTAGTGTATTTTTGTATTGAAATATATATTTGAAAACAAAATGTTAGTAAGGGTAAATTTATGCAGATTTTGATGAAACATGCCAAAATTGTTAAATGATATATAATTTGGATATTTTTAGATAATTAAGTCTTTTTAATTAGAAATTTAATATTTTTTAATTACAATTAATATATATTTATTTTTTCAATTTAATTATTCCATTAAATTTTCCATCAATTACTGACGGAATATTGACGTGGTCATCAGATATGAGCTCCAACAAAATCAATATGGCAAAAAAGTGTTGTTAGTAAATGTTTTAAAATTTTAGACAAAATTTTTGTCACTCATAATTTTTAGATTTTTGCGATGGACAATTTAGTAAATATTTAATTAATTTTAAAAATATATATTTTTTGCTCAATTAATATCACATAAGATTTATGGTTAAAATAACCAACAAAATTATTAACCATATAAATTTTGAAAGAAAAATTATTCTTATAATAACTACAAAAAAATACAATTAAGTGGTTATAAAAAAAATTTCTTATAAATCCATTTTTTTAAAAATAATTAAAAATTTCATATTATTTATCTCATTACTTTAAATAAGAAAAAAAAACAAGTTTATGAAGTTAAAAAAACAAATTTTATTTATTTATTAAATTATTAAAATACTTGCTTCCAAATTTTTTCTAAGGAATCTGTCGCTAAATTTAGAAATTATTAAATATTTATTGGCTATTATGTTTTGCCACGTTGACTTCTGTAGGATCCACACGAGATGGTCACACTAGCATTGCACCAATAATTGATGGAGAAATTGACATAATTGTCTACTTGCAAAAAATTGAATGCATAATGTGCCTATATATATATATATATATATATATATATATATATATATATATATATATATATAATCAAATGTTGATGTATTTTTAAAATTACCATACATAATTTTTTTTTGGTTAGTTTAAGTTGTTTAATTGATTTTTGTTGTCAAATACAAATGCTTTCATACTTTACCCTTTGAGTAATTTATGTTAATTTTATTGGTTAATAGATGAAGTATTAACCTCATATAATACGGTGATAAAGATATATATGGTTGAGCAGGGTATTACTAAACATTACCATAATTTTGTGGCCTAATTTGCCTTGGATATACAATGAGTTGTTAAACATGATCACTATCTTAACATAATTGTGGCTCATATCTTTCCATCTTGGGTATATATAACATCTGATCTCTTACTTTTTTTTTTTTTGTCGAAATACATTTATTATCAATTAGTCAATTAGAACCATGTATTAAAATTAATTATACTTTGCATGAATTTTAAAATAATAGTATATTTATAGCTCGAACTTAATATTTCTGATTAAACTAGAAGAGATTCGCGTTATTTCTATGTCTTTCCTTCCACTTTCATAAAATATATATTAAAAAAAACTATATATCTGATGAAATAAAAGAGATAATCTTAATAATAATTGGACGGGAAGGTTGGAGTCTTTCATCAACCATAAGTTTTGTACAAGGCACAAGCTGACTTTTTGGTGACTACATGTTTCAATTTAAACAAATGATCTGCAAAAAGTTTATGTTAGTATCAAACTTTCAAAGCCAAAATCTCCTCCTATGATGTCTTGTCTGTATCAATCCAAAGCAGGTCTACTAAAAAAAAAATTAAAGAAACCCCTTTCATCACAGTGGTCAAATGCATATATGTTGGTTAAGTAAAAATTTGCAAATTCTACGTGCATCTTTCCACAAAAGTTTTTAGTACTTTAACTAATTGAATATTGGGGAGTTCAAAGGCTTCAAATTTTGATTTATTTACTAAAAAATTACTATTTTTTTTATTACAAACTATAAAAATAAATCCTAAATAATTTATGATGGAGATAATTTGGTGTCAAGAAATTTGACAAAGTAGAATTTTTAAAAATAAAATGTTGAACCGGACCACCTGTAATTCATAATTTAGTTAAACCGGACCTACAGCTCGGGTCAAGCAACGCCCATCACCAATAGTCTTTCCTTCACCTACCCCTACATCTCCCTTCTCTTCTTCTTCGACAAAAAGCACAACTCCCTCAAAAATGCTTACCAAACCTACAGGATTTGCAGACCCAATTTTAACCCAAAAATCTCTATTCCCTTCTCACCACGAACCCCTAATTCCAACTGCAAGAGAAGCCCATGGCTTCCACCGCCAATGCATTCTCCCCTTCTCTCTCCACCCCCAATTCTTCCACTTTAAAGCCTGCAAAATTATTCCATCTTCGGTTCAGAAACCCTAATGCCTTGTCTTTGAATTCCAGAAGAGTGGGGATTCCTGTGCTGAGTTTGAACCGTATTGGGTCGCTGAGAATTTCCGCTAGTTCTGCTCAGGTTATGGATCAATCGATTGGTGAAGCAACTTCTAAAGCGCCTACCATTGTTGAAGTAGATTTGGGTAACCGGAGTTACCCGATTTACATTGGATCCGGGCTTCTTGATCAACCTGAGTTGCTTCAAAGGTACTGCTAGTGTTGATGTCTTGTGGGTTTTCTATTTTGAAAATGAAAAATAAAAAAAAAATTATATCTTGGTAATTTCTGCTTGATTTCTCTTCAGGCATGTGCATGGGAAGAGAGTGCTTGTGGTCACTAATAACACAGTAGGTCCAATATATCTGGATAAAGTGGTTGATGCGTTAACTATAGGGAACCCAAATGTTTCAGTTGAGAGTGTGGTTTTGCCTGATGGTGAGAAATACAAGAACATGGTAGGTCTTGACTTTTTTGCTTTCTGGTTCTGTGTGATTGGGATGAAACTGATGTTACATCACTTGTGCTTATAGGATGTTCTTATGAAAGTGTTTGATAAAGCTATTGAATCAAGATTTGATCGGCGTTGTACATTTGTTGCTCTTGGAGGGGGTGTTATTGGTGATATGTGTGGATATGCAGCTGCTTCTTTTCTTCGTGGTGTTAATTTCATTCAGATTCCTACAACTGTTATGGCACAGGTCCTTGTGCTACTCTTACCCATTTGTATTTAATTGTATTGTTTTTGGCCTTTTCATTTGTTTTGATAGTGTTCTTTGTTCTTGGCAAATTGTTTCCTTTCAGGTGGATTCTTCTGTTGGAGGAAAAACTGGGATAAATCACACTCTTGGAAAGAACTTGATCGGAGCATTTTACCAGCCTCAGTGTGTTCTCATAGACACTGACACTTTATACACACTGCCAGATAGAGAACTGGCATCAGGCCTTGCAGAGGTTGTAAAGTATGGGCTTATAAGAGATGCCGAATTTTTTGAGTGGCAGGAGAAGAACATGTCTAACTTAATGGCAAGGTATTAGATATTCATTAAAATGAAATTTGATTAGGTTTTAAGATTAAATGACTTTGGGAATTGATTTTTAATCAAACAGTTATATGATATCAAATCGTGTTAGATGTGCAACCAAGGGGCCTCTTTAATCGGAATTCATAATATTTTTTTGGATTTCTGCCTCCAGGAACATTCATGGTTAATCCTTTTATTTCTCCAGTCTAATCTATTGCATATACTCTTAAAATATTTGGGTTTACCTCCATAAAGGAAACAATTATGGAAGTCTTTCACTAATGTGGCTTTATGATGCTTTTTTTAATGTTTTCATTCACTTCTGGGCTTTGAAAATTACAGAGATCCAAGTGCGCTGGCATATGCCATAAAGCGTTCATGTGAAAATAAGGCTGAGGTTGTATCCTTGGATGAGAAGGAAAGTGGGCTCAGGGCAACATTGAACTTGGGTCACACATTTGGCCATGTAAGTCTGTTTATGTGGAACTGATATTTTTCTGTGTGTATTATTGGAGTGAATGATTAATGTTGTATTTCTTTTTGTGATTGTCTAAATGGTTAGGAATAGAGGGTTTGCACTATTGCACAGTGGGTAGGCAGTGTTTATGGCAATTTAGCACGTGTGATTACGTTAATGCTTGATTGAGTCTCAAAAAATGTTTATTGATATTTGAAGTTATCTTTTTCTATTGATGCACAATTATTCATTCGAGTCATCAAGCAACTTGTTTGGTTGCTCTCTTGCTGGTGACTTATAACTTATATGTGTGGAAAACATGCAGTCTAAGGCATGAATTCCTTATTGATGAATGAGAGGAAAGCTCTCTCTATCTCCCCACTCTTGGATTTGGAAATAAGTATTTACATTTCTTTCCCTTGCCTCCCTCTATTATTATGTGAATCCTTTTACTTGCGCTTCTTTTTTTTTTTTTGGGGGGGGGGGGGGGGGGGAAGCATGCCAATGTACCAGTCTTAATGTCATACCAAAGTAGTTCATTCATTCTTGTGTGGCATGTCTCTTCAGGCTATAGAAACTGGTGTTGGATATGGGGAGTGGCTCCACGGAGAAGCTGTTGCTGCTGGCATGGTATTGCATTTATTACTTGTTTGGTTTGGCATCCATTTACTACATACGAATTATGCAACCCTTCCTGAACTGATCTTGTGTGTGTGATAATGTTCAGGTCATGGCTGTTGACATGTCATACCGCCTTGGTTGGATTGATGATTCCATTGTGAAGCGAGTCCACACCATCCTAAAACATGCCAAGTTACCCACCACGCCGCCAGAAACCATGACTGTGGAAATGTTCAAGTCTGTTATGGCGGTAAGATAAATAAATGATGCTGTTCTTGAAAGCTTAATTGTGTTTTGTTTGAGTACTAAGGTGCCTGAGTTATTTTGTTGTGGCAGGTTGATAAGAAGGTAGCTGATGGGCTGCTAAGGCTTATCCTGCTGAAAGGTCCTCTGGGCAACTGTGTATTCACTGGGGATTACGACAGAAAGGCCCTCGATGATACACTTCATGCATTCTGCAAGTCATGAGCCTTGTTCTGGCTATTTCTGATTCCACGTAGCTGCATCCTTTGTAGTAGCAGATGTGTGATTTTATATGTTGATGATGGTCTGTCTTAGCAGTATTCTTTCCTTTGGTTACCTTAGCTGGCAAATATGGTGTTTTAAGTTTTTGTTCAGAGAATTAAATCACTGTCAATAAAATCTCTCTTTTCTTCTCACATATGTTGTTTATGCAATTTTAGACTGGTCGAATTGAGTCTTCGGGACTAGGTACCTCTTTCTTTTTTTTTCCTTTTTTTTAAGTCAGATTTAGCAATAAAATAAAATAAATTTTTTAAAGAAAAAATTACATGATTTGTCACTTTTTTATTTTTTTAAAGATATTTTATTGTTTTTAGAAAGCTTCAAAATATCTCTTTTTAAAATTTTTATCTTTTTAAAATATTTTTTTTGAAAAGACCATATTTTAGTCGAAATTTTAATCTAAATGTTAATATATTTGATATCTGGCATACTTATCTTAATATAATTTTTAATTATCTTAATATAATTTTTAATTTTTTTAGAACTAAGGATCCGTTTGTTTTCAGAAAATAATTTATCTTTAAAAAATATTTATTTTTCAGAAAAATATAATATTTTTATATATTTTACCTCAATATTAGAATAATAAAAAAATGAAGTAATATTTAATTTTTTTTATTTTTGATAAGTTTTGAAAAATGATTTTATATTTTGAGAATAAGAAATTATTTTTTTATTTTTTAAAATATTTTCCTTTGATTTGAAAAATATTTTTCTTCAATTTATTTTTCCAATATGAACCAAACATTGTAAAATAATATTTTTTGAAAACAAATGTAGTCTAAATTAATTTTCTGAAATTATGTGAATTTTTCATTCAATTCATATACCATAAATATAATGTATGTATGTATACAGTATATTACTCATATATATATATTTTGTGATTAAAAAAAGTATATTTGATAAAGAATAAATAGGAAAGTACATTTGTAAAAAAAAATTTTATTCCAAGGCATTTATGTAAAAATTCCAATTTCAAATAAAATTCATAAAACTAGCGTTTTATTTTTTATAAAGCATCATATATAAGAATATGGAATTATTAAATGAGATTTTTTTTTCTACGACAGAAATCAATTTTTGCTTAGACCATACACCGTCAGCCGGGTGGTGAATAAATGCCCTGGCTGCTGTATTCTGCACAACATCTACACGCATTCTGTCTTTCACGCTTGGCTGCTGTCTCCTTTCCCTCACTTAATTAAACTTGCACGCATTCACAGGTAATCACCATAATCATATATGTGCCAATTATCATTTCTTAGCCAATCTTTTTTTCTTTTTCTCCTTTTAAAAATTAAAAACATTTTTTGTCTACATTATTTCTATATATTAACTCCTCCTTATCTTCATGATGCTTTCACTTCACTCTGCAAAAAAGAATCCCACTTCTGCTCAGCGAATAATATAATTTCATCATTCTAAAAATATATAAAAATAAATAAATAAAATTTCATCATTCATCATATACATGCATATCTTATGGTTCACATAATCCTATCAATAATTATCAATACCATGTATGTGCCATCTCATATTGCAACATTTTTTTTCTTAAATTATTATTTCGTACGATCTTTCTTATGATTTTTAAATTATTCTGTGTTTTCACATTAGTTTGCTTCATTTTATTTATTTATTTATTTATTATTATTACAATCTTCCTTATGGTTCGTTTAAATTATTTATTTATTAAAGTCGGACTAATTCCGGATACCAGATTTAAAAAAATTATTCGCTGATTATCAAGCGTATTGATTTTTCCTATAAAAAGTGATTCTCCACCATGCGATATGCACCCATATACGAGTAGTTGCCAAGAGAGAAAATAATTAACAATGGAAGCTAAGGTAAGTACCAAGAGTCATCTTCTCACAGCTGCTCTTCCCTTTCTTCTATTCTCCTTAGTAGCCATCGCCGCCGCCCCCATCAACAAAACCTCAAGCAGTTACTACAAAAACTACCTAAAAACAGCCTGCAATTCCACCAGATATCCAAAAGTCTGCTACAAATCTCTCTACTCCTACTACTCCATAATCAAAACCAATGACCTCACCCTTTGTACCGCTGCATTAAACGTATCGATTCAAGCTGCAGCCAACACATCTGCCTCGCTCTATGTTCTATCAGAGCAACAAGGATTGAGCGACACAGAAGTTGAAGTCATTCAAGATTGCCTTAATGAAATTGGTGACAGTATCGATGAATTGAACCAATCATTAAACGCCATGTGCAGTTTAAATTTCAGCAGCTCTGATGTGAGATTTCAGATTTCTAACATAAAAACATGGGTTAGCGCTGCCATTACAGATGAAGATACTTGTACTGATGGATTTGATGGCACTAAAGTTAGATCTTCGGTGAAGAAAAAGATCAGAAAGTTAATATCGAGCCTTGCATGGTTCACCAGTAATGCTTTGGCTGTTATTAATAACAAACTCAATTTCTAATTATGGCTTCTTTTTACTTCTGTTTGGTCTTCGGATATATTGTAACAAGTTAAAAGCTATTTGTTCATTGTTTTTCTTATTTTTCTTTGATTTGTTTGAAAGAGAGTGTAATAATTTAATTTTAAAGTGAATATATAATAATGAGGGTTTAAGATTAGTGTTGCGTGTTTATATTTTAAATTTTTATAAATTGTAATATTTTTTTAAATAAATTTCTGAAATTTTAAAAATTTAAAAATATATATATATTTTTAAATATTTTGTTCAAACTTAATAATAAATGAAATCTATAATTATTTATATCTAATAGCAATTCCAAACACATCAAAATGAATTTATTTGAAAAAATGCAACTTCAATTTGACTCAAAATGGGAAAAAATCCATTGAATGAATTGATCTGAATCCTATCTGAATTTAAAAATCTAAATGTAAAGAGCATTTTATGTCCAGGACCTGTCTGATTATTTCGACTGGGAACCCAAAACTAAAACAATGACTCGAAAATAACCCGAATTTAAATGGGCGATTTCGAACCCGACCCGACCAAATTATCAGCGCAATGCTATGAATCAGTGATTGAGTGGACAAACAAACGGAGAAAAACGTAAACGGTGATCAGCGGGGGAAGCAATAGAGGGGAGAGAGACAAACAGAGAGCGATGATGCATCTGAAAAAGGCGTTGTGGAGCTCTGGATTGAAGGATAGCTCAAAGGAATCAGATCCGCAGGCACAAGCGTCGGCCACGGCGGTCGGAGAATTAGTTAATTCATTGAACAGGGACAGACTGTACAGAGAAGTCACTCTTGCCCTACGTTCCAGCCTCAATGATGCTAGCGCTGAATTCTCTTTCCTCCGCCTCCGTGGTCTCCGTTCTCTTCTTAACTTCCTCCGATCCGTCGCACAGTCCGACTCCACCATCAACCTCTTCTGTCAAACTCAATCTATTCCTGAACTCCAAGGTTGTCTTGCTTTTAGATTCAATTAAATATTTAATGGTTTCGTTTCTTAAATTTTGAATCGATTCATTTTTTTCCTTGCAATGAGCAGTGGTTCCGGTTCTGTTTCGACATTCTCTCAAGGAGGCAGAGGATTGCAAGGTTGAATCCTTGAATCATATATTTGGTGTAGAGCCTATTAAGATTACTGGTCCTTCTACGGGAGCAGAAGTTGCCCTTGCACTTCGAGTTCTTGAAGGCTGTTGTCTTCTCCATAGAGAGAGCACGGTGTTGGCTCATCAACACAAGGCTATTGAGGTGGTTTTTCCTCTTAAATGCTAAAATTAGGAATTGAATCCTCCAAATTGCTATTGATTCTTCTAGTCCTTTTCAAGGAACTGGTTATAGACAGTCCAATTCTTCTAATTTGTTAGCTGAAATGGAACACAGTAATTGATAGAAGGAGTGAATCATGGGATTAGAACGTACTTGGTCACTTTGTTTATGTCATTTACTAGCTAGTTTATTGATAATCAAAACTGCTGCTCAGGAGCGAGAACCAATGCTGTACTTGCTCGTTAATTTCATATTGATTATTACTTGTGGTACTCATTTTAGAATTATAAGGAACATTTACTCTCCTTTAAGTTTCTCATAGTCGTATATCAATTTCTTTTAGCATTTACTCATTGCCAAATCTCAGTTCTGTGAATCTCTACTCTATTATATTATAATTACTCATGCAAAAAATGAGTTTTTGTTTGGGATCAATGACTTGCAGGTGTTGTTGCATATATTATCAAGTAGGGGCGCACAAGAGCAAGGTGCCTGTTTAGATGCTTTAATCTCAATAATGCTGGATTCATCATCCAATCAAATGGTATGCAATTTAATCTTAATGAAAGTTGTTCTTAGTCTGGTATATTCTCGAATTATATCTATTGTTAACCTAACTGGAGCTGGACCTGGGCCTGTTTCATGGATTATGTCAGAAAACTTTTCCGTTTCTGTACTGGGGATTCAAGTACAACCACCATCATGTAAATGAAATTCTTGGACTTGTTTGATTGTTGAGCTTGTTTTCCCTTAATCTGCTTATGCCCCAATTCTGGTACCTTCTCATAAATGCATAATGAAACTGCCCTCTTATGTCTGCATTCATTTTGGACCTGTAGGAAACCTGAAAGCAGAATTTAAAACTGATATGATGTCCTTGAAAACTTAAGTACACTAGTTATATCCAAAAAATATCCTTTTCTTCCCAGCAAAAGTTGATCATACTTTGTTTGATGAAAAACCTGTTCTCCTTATGTAACATCTTAATCTACTCTGCTAATATTTATTCAGGATTTTGAGGTTTGTAATGGTATTGAGGAAGTTACAATACTCATCAGGGACAAGCAAGTGGATGAAAATCTCAGGTATATGTTAATTTTCATCAGCCCATAGTACCTTCCCTTTATCCATTTCCTTCAGAATCTTACTTTGGGATTGATTTGTAAACCTCCATTATATGAGATGATGCATTTACCATTTTGTTTATCAAGAACTCTACTGAAGGAGAAAGAAAACCATGCAAAATTTCCAATAAATTATCTTGGTTCTTAGCTTATGAGATAGAAATTTGATAAGCCAAGTGTTCTATCATCAATGAACACCACTGACATTATTTTTCCTAAGCAAATGTATCTCTCTCCATTGTGATAAAAAGACAGGATTTATTTCATGTAGGAATTTCATTTCTTTTCTATTTTATTTGTTTTTTCCTTTTCTGTTTCTCTTTTCATCATCAAATTCTCGGATATTGTAGGAAAGCAACTAACCAAGACCTTTATTAAGAGACAATGATATACTTTTATGATGGGCCTCAAATCTTCTATCATTATTAAACTTCATTAAAAATTCTCTTTGGACAAAAAATATAAGAGGCAATGATTTTTCAACTTAATGATGACCTTCAGATGTTTATTATCATATGGCCTCTCTCTCCCCCCTCTCATCTGGAGATTTAATTTGCAATCAATTTTGTTTCACACTATTAATGTTTCCAAGCATCATTATGGCATGTGAAAAGAGAGCTTTCAATTTGTGGATATTCCTCCTACTCATTGATCCTCTACTTCTGGGTAGATGAAACATATGGAGTTGCCGGAAACCAGCCTTTTTCAATCACTCTCATCAGTCCCAGATCTCTCCTCTATGTGTGTGTTTGGCAGGGGTAGGGTGAGATTGGAAATCCAATTTGTGCCATCAAAACTAACAGTAAGAAAAATTTTGTTCCCCTTGTGGATAGTCGCTGGGGTTGGGTGGGGGATGGGGGGGTTTGGTTTTGGAAAACTACGCATTTTGGTGAAGTGTGTCCATTAGGCTATGCCTCAGCCACCAAGTTGAAGTCCTTAAGATTTCAGGAATGAAGCAAAGTTGCATATTCATCTTGTCTTCTACTAAGCTTGAGCTGTATCTTGCAATTCAGAGTTTACTGTTAAAGTAGCATGATCTTTTTTTGTTTCACTTTTATTAGGTTGAAATGCGGAGAGTTCTTGTTGCTACTCATTGGCCATGTTAATGGGCGGGAAGGCCCTCCAATGGTTACCATACACGAAGACATAAGGCGTCTTCTTGGTGAGAAATCAGCATCTTTGATATGGGCAGCCAGTCAATTTGGCTCAACCCTTGACCCAGAGCAGAGACTAACTGCCTTACACATTCAAGCTGGCAGGGTGCTTGAGTCATTAGATATGTACTAACTCAAAAGATATGAATGCATCTCTTAAATTGTTTTCTTTAGCAACATTCTCTTGTTGATTAGAAGATGCAAGTAGGTTCTCTTCATAGTATCAACAGTTAGTATCCCTTGGAACTTACCATATTTAGTTAATAGGTCAAAAGGTAGACCTAAACGTGCTTATAATTTGTTGCATCAAGTTCAACTTGCACCCTTACGTAGCCCTGAAGAATGTAAGACCTTTTGTAAATTACTTCCCTATCCTTCATCAATGATGCTTCTGTGTTTCTGAAACATTCTCTGGTGACTGGCTGGGATGAAATGGGCACTGCTGGACACAATGAAGCTGGATTGATCAGGGATCGACTCATCAATCAGACATGACTACAGGCTACAATGAGCTTATTTTGCATCATCGATCAAGTCCCCTTTATGTTATCATACATTCTGATGAGCGATAGTTTCCCTTACTGAACTGCTATCCCAGCAGAAATGTGTCTAAAATCTCCTGGAGGAAAATTTCTACGGTTAGTGTTGCTCAAGTTGCCATCAATGTCACGACTCCCTGTTTCCTCATAGACTCAAGCCTGCAAGGATTTTCTCCGTACTCTATCATGGAAAACATACAAAATTATCTTTTCAGGAACTCATCCCAAAACCATGATTAAGTTCTTTAGCCCACAGAATTCGCAAATGCCTTGTAAAAGAGATCTGAAGCAGTTTGCAAGTCCTGTGAGTAACCCCTTTTTAATCTTTGATTTCCTTGGCGAAGTTGACTCTTTTTATAAAAGCTCACTGTATTGTGTAAAAAAGCTGTCTTGTTTATCTTTTGCATGTAAAAGCTTTTTGGTCTTTTTAGTTAAAGCAGACCAGGAGAATATATATATATATATATATATATATATATATATATATATATATAGAAAAAGATAAGATGACAGGAAATCTAAAGTGAAAAATTAGTAGGGAAGAAAGTGAAACCAGGAAAACTGAACTTGTCTTTCTGTTTGGTATCATTTCATTTATTTTGATTTTGAGGGACAATAATTCTTTCAGGGAGCTTTTATTTTTAGGGGTAATGACCAAATTGTTGACCTACAAATTATAACTTTCCCTATTTGCTTTCCTCTTTGTTTGCCAGACACTGACAACTATAATTTTAGCCAGGGGTGTGCAAAACTGAATTAAATGGACATAAGTCAGTACATGTTTTTTTTTCTTAGGGTTAATTCTGCTCGTGTAACACCCCCTCACCCCAGCAGCTCGTGTCCGAATAAGGGTGTGCTACACTGATTTCATCGATTAAAATATCATTATATAAATTATATATAAAACAAAATCACTCGTACATTTTTTTTCATTTCCAATATTCACTATTTATTTATTTTGCATTTGTAAAAAAAATATAATATAAAAGTTAAACTACCTTTTTATATAGTAACATATTATTTACAAAACATACTGTTTATTTTACAAATACTACAAAATAAAATTTACAAGATAATACACAAAAGTTGTATAACCCACGATGTGTGCACCAGGTTGCTTTACTAGATTATGTCACCGTTGACTTTGTCTACTACCTTCTATTTATTCTTTATTAAATCTGGGTGAGAAAAACTCACACGCTAAACTCTTGGTTTAGTGGTGGATATAAATAAGACAATAAACTATTTTTAATATCACATGCATTGTCATATAACAATTTATGATCAAATTATACAAACATACATTTCATAATATTCTAGTATGCATAACATTAATTTATTGTATCTCATTTTGTTTAACATAATCAAATCATCATTCTCATGCAAATTATGGTATTCTAGCATGTATAGACATCAAATTATATTATTTTATCTCATATTTATTTATTTTATTATCACCTTATTGTATAACACTAAATCTTCTTTTTATCCATATCACAATTCATAATTCCATTTTTATTTTCATTAATTCTTTTATGTTACATAACTTCTTTATTTAGGTTTTCATTTATGCCTAGGACACCTATGAACCACTGAATAGAATAACGGAGTTGTCATCCAGACATTTAGGAGTGTCATCCGGGCAATATGATGTGCGCATATAAGTGTCAAATCCGGCGTAGATAACCGTGTCAAACTCGGCGTAGATAATAATGTCATACTCAGCATAAATAACAGTGTCAAATCCGGCTTAAATAACATTGTCAAACCCGGCGTAGATAATCATACCATTAATGAATTTAATTATTTTTATCATACTCCCCCCTATTTGGCATGTCAAACTATCCTAAGTTGGTTCTAGTTAAGTGTTCTAGGGCTTATACAATCATTAAAATTCATAACAATTAATTTCATACTTTTCATGCATGTAATATCTCAAAATAATCACATAATCACTCAATTAAAATAATATTTACATAATATAAGAAAGTTCTCAACATTTTACTCATTTCATTTCTCAATTAACATGTTGCCCTGTAACTGGCAGATTCTGTTCTCTGTTTTGGACCTTAATTTTGGTTCTGTTCCGTTATGAATTTAGTTACATGATCTTCATAAAAATTTAAGATATGGATCTTAGCTTTAATATTCAACTTAAATCACTTAATTCTGAGTTTTGTATTAAAAGATATGATAATATTAACACTAACTGGTCACTGATCATTCTGTCCAAAATTTTCTGGACAGATTCTAAGTCTAAACTTTATGCATTTTTCTGGACAATTACAGATATATTCAGATTTTATGGTCTGAATAAAAATTTTAACTCTATATCTTAGCTTTCAAACCAAATAAAGAATACACAAATCCAAGCTCCATAACTCAATTTATAACAGTTTAAGTACTTACTGCTCATTACTAACAATTCTGCCCAGAATTTCTAGACAAATTTTATGTCCAGAGTTTATGAATTTTTCTAGATAATTACAATCAATTTTTACCAAATTAAATACTAAGTCTAGCAAACATGCATCCCCAATATTTTCATCACAAAATAATATCAATTCAGAATCATCAACATGCCAAATAATTAAGCATACAATTAAAAAATAAAATAGTCTATTGTCTTAGATTATGCACGAACCTCTTTTTTTCTCTTTTCTTTCTCTTTACTTTTCTTTCTCCTTTGAGCTAAATCCTTGTCACTTTGAGTTCCTAAAGTTCATAAACAAATTATTAAAACTTTATAAACCTAATCTCTCTCTTTCTTCTTACTCTTTTAAGCTTTCTTAGGCATGAAAATGGAATTTTCCATGCATTTCTCTCTCTTTTTCTCACTTTCTCTTCTTAGAACAAGGGTTGGTTATGGCTGTCCAAGGGATAAACGTGGCTGGTGTGGAAAACATAATTTTCCTCAATGAAAAATGGATAAGGAAGAAGAAGAAACAATTCAGAGAAGATGACAAAAGTCATTAAAATTGGGAGACACCTAAGCTCAATCTAGAAGCTTTCATTAATGCTAAATGCATGTATGCTAATTAACTTCTTAAACTTTACCACTTGGTGTGTTATGCTTCAAGAAATGTGGAAGACACTTAATGATGGAAAAATTCTAGATCAAGGGTGATAATTAAGAAAGGATAAATACTTAAGAACAAAGTGACAAAATTACATAATTAATGGAGACACCTAAACATTTTCTAGAAATTTTTCATTAATTTCTAATTCATGTATGTCAATTGACTTCTTAAAATGTGCCACTTGATGCGGCTGGCCTCCATATGCATTTTATGTCCCAATTCATGCATTTAATTTATGACTATCCCAATAAATTCTCAAATTTTCGATAAATTGCAAATTGACATTTAAACTTTTCAAAATTTGCAATTTAGTCCTTTACTGAAATTTAACATTTTTAAATATTTTAAACACTTTATTATATATTTTCCATACTTAATTGTCATTATTTTCATTATTTTTTGATAAAACTCCAAATTTAGATTTCGGTCATACCGACGAGTCAATTTAACAACTCGCGTGACTTTAGTCTAAATTAGCGGATATGACAATTCGGTAGACGAAAATCCTCTGTTTTGAGCTTACCAAATATTTGCTTGCTGCCAATTTCAGTAAAAACTTTGAACCAAAAATTAATTATTTATCCAAATGGATTCTGAACCCCATTTTAACTCGAATTCTCTTTAATTTCGAAAATATGGACAGTTGCTCTACACTAGCCTGGTGGAAAGGAGTTTCACAGTGGTGAAATTCGAATTTTGACGCACACTTCTAAACTAATCTTATTTTATCATTAGATTAAGGGATCAGTTCAGTTCCCTTTATATTTAACATTTTAATTATATATATATATATATATATATATATATATATATATATATATATATATATTGGAATTATTTCATTCCTGAATGTTTCATGAAATTTATGACAATTTTCATTCATAAATTGTGATATTATGCTGCATTTTGATCCTATGAGGACTCACACGTTTCACTTGCAATAGTTTTAGGTTTAAAATTGTTAATTATTGAATGGCAAAGATCATAAAAGTATATCATAACAAATTCTGAAAGTTAAAAATTTTATGGGCTAATAATAGGCACTCCAATGTGGTAATATTGGCCATTTTGACACCTTAATTTATTAAGCAAAACACTGCTTAAATACTATGGCATCTGACGTGACATCCAGATGGCATGGGGGGGTGAGAAATACGTAACTTTGTTGCATGAGTTCTTATAAGAGAAGGAAAATCTCAGCCTTTTCCTTCCCATCACCATACCCAGGCACATGATTAGACTGAGTGTCCGTATGTCCATCCATGAGAGGAGTCAGGTCAGGCCGATGTGACCATAGAAGAATTGTCGGCGCGACTCCCGTCTTATTTGTTTCTTTGCTCATACTTCGATCGGATCAACTTTCGGATTTTGTCTCAACAAAGTTCGAGAAGAAACAAAAACAGACTTGGATCAAGATTGTTGCAAAATGGATCAGGGTTCTCCTTCATCGTCGATATCTCCTCCATCGGGACTCTCCACCAATTTCTCCGAGTAGCCCGCAGGTCATCTGTGGGTCATTCAACTCAGTTAGCGAGGTCGCTGCGAAATGAATTAGGGTTTGGGGCACCCCGTGGATCCTCACTGAGGCCCGACTTATAGGATTGTAGTTTGGTGGAAGAAACCGCAATTGGGAGGGTGGAATCTGGAAGGGATTTAAGGGAAAAAATTTATGCAAAACTCAATAAGGAGAACTCGCTAGATTGAGCTAACCCAGCAACATCTGGACTGAATGTCTGATGGGTTTCTGAGCTAGTTAAATGAAGTGGCTTGGCTTATGCTACCAATTACAATTTTTTTTTTCATGATAAATTAATTTTGTTGGCTTTTGATTTTTCTCTCTGACTCTATGAATGTGAATGTTGAATTTGAAATTCGGTGAATTGCTTTTGCTCCTTTGTAAATAGTAGAAGAGGAGAGAAAGAGATGAAGAATGGGGTATGGAAATCTGTTTAATTATTGGTAATTTTAAATTGCTAAGTGTAATAATATTATTGGTCTTCAATTCCTCATTAACCAACACAATGCAAGTATGATACACGTGCTCATCTAAGATAGTCTAATTTTGATTTTTATTTAGTGTGTTTTGCTAAATTGGAATGTCAAAATGCCCATTATTATTAAGTTAAGAGTGTCTATATATGTACTTGGCTAAATTTTATCCTTCGGTAGCCTATCTATTTTGTACGTACGTTTGCGTGATTGATTTCTTTTTCTTTATCAAATGTTTGATGTACAACTTTTTACCAATACTAAACAATAGATTGACACTTGATTCTATTTGAGACCTTTTTAATGATTCAATTGAGGATTTTTTAAGGTGAAAATATTTTCTTTTTTTAACGTTTTGAGGACCTATAATAATAAATAAATAGATATACCCTTGATATATGTGTTTTTTTAGCGATATGATTTCAAAAGATTAACATATAATTTCTTTTTAACAACGTATGTTTATGACTAAATAAAAAATATATAATTTTATAAAACTAAATAAATATTATTATAAAATTAATTAAAAATTACTAAATTATTCTATTAGTTCCTATTGTCCAGACAATCACAAAGAAATTGAATAAATTGGTAAATAATTAAATTTTTTTCACAAAAATAAATAAATAAAATATAGAAGAAGTAAGGAAAAAAATATTAGATACATGATTTATAAATATTCCAAAGTTAACAAACTATATCCCTCTCCTCAATTTTAATTGGATTTTTTTTCTATTTCACTCAATGAGATACACTGAAATTTTGTTAGCTCATTTCAAACTATGTGTTTTATTCTCAAATTATACCAAACCCAAATTTTCATATGTTTTAGCTAGCTAACACAAAAATTAATTTTTTATGTTTTGATGACTCACACAACAAGCTTACTCACAATTGAATAAAAAATTATTGAAAAATAAAACTAAAAGAGTATTACCATTTAGAGAGAGTTGTTCTACTTTTAATGGTCATTTGATGAAATATTTATAGAGTTTTATCACCAATTAATTATTATAAATATTGACAATTATTAATCCCAACGTTCTAAAATATTTGAATTGAAAAATATTTTATGTGGTCAATTCGTGGTCACGATTTTTGAATAATTTATGCTCTTGTGACATTTGGCATACTACAATTGGTTGTTTATGATCGCTAAAATAATTTTGCGATTACGAGTCTCTTTTAGCAATGAGATTCACAATCGCTTATGAAGTCGCAAACCTCTCTAAAATGAATAGTATTTGGTGATGATCTTTTCACAATTGTAAGAATCATATCGCGATCATGAGTTTTGATTGAAACATAATCCCTCCAACTTTTCAGTTCAACCTAGGACACATGTCAGTATCTAGTTAGACCGAAAAGCAACGGTAACTTCTATTTGAACTTTGTGAAAACTTTTTCACAATCAATCTCACAAGGGAAAATGACACCGTGAACCTCTCTGGAATTTTTTTATGTCATTTCGCGATCACAATTCTTAATTTGCAGTTGGGAGTTCTTGGTATTTTCTTGTCACGGACGAAAGTTACATGATATAAAAATTTCTTCAAAATTTACTAAGTTTTTTACTTCCAATGAGTTATAAACTTTATTTGTTATCAAAACAACACTAAATAAAAACTATTAGTAACATTTAATTTAATAGTTAAGATCAAAATAGATATCAATTACCATAAGTTTGACATTTCCATTAAAAAGAACAGCAATGCTTTAACAGTCAAGTGAGTGTCAATACTAGCACTTGATTGGTTAGTCTACCATTTGATTGAGTGATGGAAAAAAGAAAAAAAATCAAAGATTAGGAAAAAGTAAAAAAATTATTGCAATTTTGCCTTTCTTGACTAACTAATTAGAATGTAAATATTAAATAATTATTTTTTAAGGGATTATGATTAGCATTAGTAGAAATATAACATAATTATTTAAAATCCAAAAAATGGATGATATGTGTCTGAATCACTCTACAAGTAATGCCAAAAGGTTGATAAAATGGTTGTTATATCATGAATCCATATTCATGTTGCATTATGGATCTTTTTTCTTCACACGTGCGAATTAAAACAAAATGCGTATTTTTCTAAAATTAGATTTTGGTGAACTAAAGAATAAAAATAAGTTCATTAATTATAATTTACAATTTCATTATTTTAAACTTATAAGCTTATTAGTTATAACTTACAAGTTAATCATTCTGAACTTACAAGTTCATTATTTAAAAGTTACAGATTCATCATTTTAAACTTATAAATTTATCAGTTATAACTTACATATTCATCATTCTGAACTTACAAATTCATTATTTAAAAGTTATATGTCCATCGTTTACAATATATAGGTGCATTATTCAGAAGCTGCAGCTGCATTGTTTAGAACTTACAGGTTCATTATTTAGATTTTATAGATTTATCGTTCATAACTTGCAGGTTCATCGTTTTAAACTTACATATTCATTGTATAGAAACTATAAGTTTATTATTTAAAATTTGCATGTTCATCACTTATAGGCTTATCATTTACAACTTACAAGTTCATTATTTTTTACCAAATTCATCATCTTCAACCTCTAGCAACTCAATTTTTTTCTGTATTATACTCATTTTTAGTTTAAATATCTTTATTTTCAATCATTTTCTTTCACAAAAATATATCAAAATTAATGTTTTTATCACAAAAAATAATAACAATCATTAAAATATTCAAAAGTACTAAAAATAAAATCAAATATGTAAATTAAAAAAGTTCTCTAAAAGATACTTAGAATATTTTTTTTGTCTCTCTCTTTCAATAAGAGAAAAAAAAAAGAATACAATGAAATAAAAACATTCTAACAGAAAAAAATTTTGCCTTATAAATAAACAGAATATTAATATCATAGTAAAAATTGTTTTCATATAAATAAAATGCACAATATATTATGAACATGAGTCCATAATATAATTTGCATTGATGAAAAAACTTTTTTTTCTAATAATCAATTTGTCTTTTATTTTCCTTTGGTTCATAAAATTTTGTTCTTTTATAGAATTTGTCATTGATTAATTTTATTGTAACGACCGATAATTTAGGCTACAGTAGTATATAACCGTAATCTAGCACGTTGAACTGATTGGGGTCAAAACTCGCAAGCACCAAAAAAATATGAAAAAAATATTTTGGGATATTATTATTTGACAATTTTCTAATTCGGTGGTAAATTTTGAAAAATAATAATTTTTCGCTAAACGAAAATTGAATTTACAATATTTCTACTACTGATATTTTAAAGGGAATATTCTGTCTAAACAAAGGAATATTCTTTGAATTAATTTTAAGTGGAGAATTAAAATTAATAAACCAATGAGAAGAAAAATTAGTTTAAATTAATCATAATGATCTATCTAATTTAAGTATAAAAGTCAATATTTTCTCCATATACCAAAGTATCTTCTTCTTTTTCGTAAGCAAAAATTTTTCTCTCCATTTTTTTCCATAACCGTGACACCCATATGCTCCATTTTTTTCATCAATTTTCTTCAATTCAAGTCATGATTTAAGAGTGAAAAATAATGATTAAGTCAAGATCAACAAGAAAGTGAAGGAAAATGAGCTAATCAATGGAAGAAAAGAAGAGAAATACAGGAAAATTGATTTGATCACTTTGAGGGTTTTCAAAGATGAGTATAAATCTTTCATCCTCTTAATTTTCTCTTACTTGGTTTGAAGTTGATTACCATTAAAACTGGTAAGTTAGAGTTATTGATACGTTAATAGTGATTATAGTGTCATTAGTATTAATTGATATTAGAATTAATTATGAGTTGTGTTTTTATGACTTAAAACTCATATAAATTACTCTAAAAAGATTGATTATGGAGCTGCCTATATAGATGAATTTTAGGATATTATGATATTAATTAAATAAATGACTAATTAGAGGTGTATGAAGTAAGAATTAAATGTTGATTTTGGAAAATAGTTGAATAATTTTTGACTAATTTTGGATAGTCATGGTCAAGCTCTAATTGTGTCCTCTAATGGCAGATATTGGGCTATCAAAAAAAAGATTTATTTTGGGTAAATGAAGCTTAAAGGATTAAAATTTTAAGTATAATTTTTATTCATGCATAACAATAAGATTTAAGGCATGAATTGATTATATGTGATATTGTTGTTGGGCTAAGGAAGTGAGCAACATTTAGACAAAAATAAAAAGAAAAATATAAACAAGAAAAAAACCACGTAGAGGTAAAAGAAGGGAGAAAAATAAAATATTTTTGAGGTATATACTTATAACAAAAATGGAATATTGCAAATGAATGTTAAATGTGATTATTAAATATATTAATGTTATTATGTTGCTATGATTGAATTTTGATGATTATGCGTGATTAGATGAATAATTATTGATATTTTGATTGAGTGATAAATTTGGTCAATTAATGTATGAAATGATGTTTTAAATTTGGTAAATAAATGAATTTAGGTGGATGAAATATAATGGTAATAATTGGTATGATAAGTAGAAGTTAATGGAGATTTACCATATGAACAAAGGTTATGTTTTAATTCATAACTTGAGCTCTAAATATAATTTTTGAGTGATTCTTATTGAAATGGAAAGTTAACACATAAAGTTTTAACTTTCATACAAACCATCAAATTTAAAAATGTTTTTATTTGTTCAAAAAAATACTTAAAATTTAGATATGTAATCCATTTAGAAAGAAAAATATTGGGCAAAACTAATTTGAACACAACCGCTTGTAAAATCTATAACTTTTGCTACAAAAATTGGATTAATATGATTCAAGTTGATAATTAAAGATAAGACATTAAAATGCAAATTCTTAGGGATCATTTATCCTTATTTCATTTTAAAATAGGTGAAAAAGTCAGTGCAAAGTGATGCATTAATTCTGCTTAAAATAGAATAGTTTGCTAAATAGTTGAATTGTTGAGTTTTTAATATAAAAAATATTTTATTTATTATGTGATGATTAAATGAGGGAGTATGATGTTGAGGTATATTTAATGAAAATTAATTTTATTTATATGAATTTTTATTAACATTTAATATAATATTGATGCAACCAATATTAAATTGAATAATTATGATTAAACCCTATAACATCTAATCGAAAACTAGAAATTTGGATAGATTAACTTGCCAATAAAGGGGTAGATATGTAAATATTATAAAATAGTATTGAGTTTAAAATTATGTAAGCAAATGTCGAGTTATTATTGATTATATAAACATTAAACGCTGAGTTAATAAAATAATTATATAAGCACTGAGTATACTGCTAGAAAGCAGACATTCAATAGTTAGTTTCAGTTTATGATATTGTGGGCTATCAAATATATAAAATGAAAAATGAATAAATAAATAGTTTATAAGCAATTATATTTTTTTATGTCTTGTTAGTTAATTGTGCATTATATTATGCATTTAATGAATGAAATTATATAATGATGATTTATTTTGTGCCACATTATTTAAATAATAATTAATATTATCGGATAGTTGTCAAAAGTACTTACTAAAAGTAATTATCTACAATAGTGCTAACCAAAGAAATAAAATCAGAAAATCAGATTGTAGCATCATATTTTGTATTTTGAGTATAACTGTGTAATAATGAATTTTAAGATTTTTTTTTGTAAATATTCAACTTGCAGAATTTATTAAAATGTAAATTGGCTATTAATATAATTAGTAATGTTTTGTAATATATTTTTGAATAGTAATACTTTGTAATATAATTATAAGGATTTTAATTTATAGAAAGAGTGAATTTTAATTATGAAATTTTATGATCATAATATTTTTTATCATATATTATACAAATATAATTATTGGAGTAATGAAATAAAATAAATTGAGCATAGATTTCCAAACATTAAGCTAAGTCACGCTTTCTTATACGATTACCGGCCAAAAGGTATGTGAGTGTTACATTTATCATATTTATTTTGTATATAAATATAATTATTTTATTTTATATATATTAAAATATTTTAGTAATAAAAATAAATTATTTGAATTATTTAGTTAAGGTATAGTGTGATAAATAAGTATATCAAGATATACATAAAAACATTTAATAGTTTTTTAATATATTTCTGATTGCAAAAATTAATTATTTTAATCAATATAAATTTATGATATGCAATTATAAATTTTTTCTAGTTAATTGAAAAAGAATGACATCAAATGTGAAAAATACTACAGAATATTTTAAAATTTAAAAGCATTAATATAATTTAAATTTAAAAGTGATATTTTTTTTAAATTAATGTTATATTTGATTAATTTGGTAAACTTATATAATTTTGTCTATATCAATATTATTTGCAAATACTTTTCTTCTGAAATAATTATTTTGATTGCGCAATTATTATATATTTACAAACTAATAAATTTAATGAATTATTTAGAATAAAATAATGTTTAATTAAAGAAAAATTGAATTTTAGAACGCTTATTAAAAGAAAAAAAAATACTTAGGACGAACAAATTGAGTTCATTAAACTCATTATAGAAAATTAAAAGTAAAACTACATTTTTGGGAAAATAAAAAGAAAAGGAAACAAAAGAATCGGAGGGTTTGTTGGTTTCGCTCAACGAACGCTTCAACGGCATAATTGCCGGCCAACAAAACCACAAACCAAAATCTCAAAGAAAAAAAATGCTTCTTTCACTTTTCCTTCTCTGATCAGATCTCTGAATTCTCCCTCGTTTTTCTCCATTTTCAGTTAGCTTCTTCTCTCCTTTCCTTTCTTTTTATTTTTATTTTTCCACTTAGGGTTTTGCTCATTTTTTTCATTTTTTTTTTTTGTGATTTTCTGGTTTTTCGATGAGCAGATGGCTTATTGAAGAGAAAGAAAACGAAGAAAGAAGAGAAAGGAAACAGAAGAAGTAATAGTAGAAGAAGAAGAAGAAGAAGAATAAGTGTTGGAATTGATTTTCTGGTTTAGTTCTGGGAAGACGGTCCTCAGGTGAAGGATCTGAGGCTTTTTTTCATTCACTTTTCCTTATCTTTTGGTTAAAAATAATATTAATAATCAGTAAATAAATAAAGAACAAAAAAAAAAAAGAAATGAGCGCTTCGAGGTTTATCAAGTGCGTCACGGTCGGTGATGGTGCCGTTGGTAAAACTTGCCTCTTGATTTCTTACACCAGCAACACCTTTCCTACGGTACCCTCTCTATCTCCCTCTTGCCTTTTTTGGGGTTTATAAAATGTTCGTTATTTTCTATGATTGATTGTGCAATTTGGGTAATTTTAACACCAATTTTGATTGTTTAAAATGTTTGCTTGATTTGGAAATGTCTGTTTCATTAAAGAAATTTCCTTTTTTTTTGGTTCTCGAAGTCCCAGTTACTTTGATCGAAGTTGAATTTGCTGGGTTGATTTTGTAAAGCAATCATCTTTAATTATTCCATGGCTTGAGAATTTGTTTTCCTCATATGGGAATGGGATTGAGAACATGGGATTGTGATATCTAGTTTGGGTAGTTGTTGTAAAGGCATTAGAAAAGCTTTTTGTTGTTTAAAAGGTAGAAAGCAATGTTAAAAATGTGGAAATGACTATATTATTTGCAATAGTAGAAGTTTCATGCATTAGTTTCACATTACTTTGGCTCATTTTTAGAATCATGATTATACTTATCGGGAGAATCATGGTTCTCCAGTCAGTTCCTGGTAAATATAGAAATGAACAAGTGATTCTACATTTTATGTTCTAGAATTCCAAAATCTATATTTTTAATCTGATTCTATAATTTTTTTTTTTAAAAAAAACTCTTAGAAGCTTTTGAAGTGGATGTTAGAATATCATGCCATTTCATCAATTCTTGGTTCACTGTCTGTATTAAACAGGATTATGTGCCAACTGTTTTCGACAATTTCAGTGCAAATGTTGTTGTCAATGGTGCTACTGTTAACCTGGGGTTGTGGGATACTGCTGGTAATTTTTGAAACTTTTCTTCTGTTTTTCCTCTTTTCCCTCAGGATACTTTATTATATATGTCTATTCTCAGTTTGGTCTAAGTATGATATGGCTTGAACAGGGCAAGAGGATTACAATAGATTAAGACCTTTAAGTTACCGTGGAGCTGATGTTTTCATACTGGCATTCTCTCTCATCAGCAAGGCCAGTTACGAAAATGTTTCTAAGAAGGTTGTGTCATGTGTGTCACATAGATTACAGAGAGCAGCATACTTTTTCTTTTGTAGAATACAAAAATGGCAATTTTTCTTTTCAAGCACAAATATACTTATCCTGGATGAGAAAATTTTGGCATGCTGATAATGTTCCTTATTTGGCTTCATTTCCAGTGGATTCCAGAATTGAAGCATTATGCACCTGGGGTCCCCATTGTTCTTGTTGGAACAAAGCTTGGTAAATTTTCTCTTACACTGTTGTATCTGTATCAATTATGCTAGTGTCTTGTCTGTGGTGGTATATGCGAAGTCACACACACACACACAGAATTAATAAATGATTGACATGCTTAGTTGACATTTTTCTTCTTTTCATATAGTGGTTTTACTTAAAGGGAAAAATTCTGGTGCTTTGGTTTTGTTGACTACTTTTGTTTATTATTTCCAGTACCAGATATCTCTTTGAATTTAATTGGCTATAGTTTGATCTCATGAAGCTTAATCTGCTAGAATCATTTCTCCTTAGATGCTGTTAAGGTAGTACATTGTTCCATATCTAATGACTGTTGATTTCAATATAAGTTAATGTGCTTTCTAAGAAAGTTACAATGGACAAACTATTTCTTTCTTTCTTTCTTCTTTTTTTCTGCTTGTAATATTTATTGTCTGAAGGAGTGGTCCAGTTACTTTCCAATTACTGCATGTCATTCATATGTTTGCCAAGCAACTTAAAAATGGACATGCTATACCTTTCCTTCTTATTTTTCATGTTGTTAAGTGGATGAAATTGAATTTTAACCGTCTTCTCTGCAATTTGCTTCTTGATCAATATTTTTGAAGCCCAATTTTTGAAAACTTTCCATGCATAAGCAGTCTTCTAATTTATGGGTACAAGTGTATAAATTGCTGAAACTGAGTGTTATGGAGTAGCATGTCTTCCTAACTATCCCAAAAAAAAAAACCTGATAAAGCTGTTGTCACATGGTTTAGCTGCAGTCTGTGGGCTTCCCAGGTGCCTCACACTCCTGGTGTTTACCTTTCCTTTTGGCTGCTATTTCAGAATTCATTTCTAAGCTTGCTTTGTCGAGATGTGTTTATTGATGCAGTCTGAATTGATTGCGTTGCTAAACTATCTAACAAATGCTGACCATTCCAATCATTGGTTTTGATTTATGGTTAACAACATGAGAAAAAGGGAATTGGTAGAGGATGGCAGCAGAGGCAGGTGCTAACAGCTAACTTTGTGGTGGATAGAATGGGTTTTAAGTTCAGCCAGATCATTTTTTTTTTAATATTTTCTGATTATATAATGGAATAAAACAATGTTTAGTTGAAAATTACTACTGGATGTTAGTGAGGGATATTTGTAGGAATTGTGATATTGTTGTAAATACATAATTTGAGAAATCTCGTGTAATTAGCTATTTTGGACACAACGGCTTTATTTGATTATTTAACTCTGACATTATTGAGCTCTTTTATTGTGAAAACAAGGCTTGGCCACTTTATTTTTTTGTTGCCCTCCAATACTGATTTCCAACCTTATTGACAGATTCATCACTGAAATTATTTTGTATATAGCATATTCTCTTTTATTGTGAACTTGCATATATTTGCCTTGTTACTAATTTTATTACCTTTTGACTTGATTATTGGATGCTTTATTTAAAAGAAAAATTACAATTTATCTTCTCGAGCCTCACTTTTTCTGTTATTTCCAATGAGCCAGATCTTCGGGATGATAAGCAATTCTTTTTAGACCACCCTGGTGCTGTTCCCATTAGTACAGCTCAGGTGATTTATGCTCATGTTGTTATAGATACTCTGTCTTTCTCACAAAACAAGAACCTGAAATGTTCTTTTTCTTTTTCTTCACTATCATTATTATCATTGTCTTTTCTATTTGAAAGGGAGAGGAACTGAGGAAGCTGATCGGTGCGCCTGCTTACATTGAATGCAGTTCGAAAACTCAGCAGGTAAATTAATATTTTGGAAAACATTTTTATTATATACTGATTACTATCAGGGCCTTGTCAACTTTGTGATGCTCTTTCTGTAGAATGTGAAGGCAGTTTTTGATGCAGCCATTAGAGTTGTCCTTCAACCACCCAAGACAAAGAAAAAGAAGAACAAAGCCCAAAAGGCCTGTTCCATATTATGATTGAAATGGTCACAAGGAGTTAACGGCCCATGTATTACCGGTGCTCCCCTCATTTCTTTTCCTCCTGCTCTTAAAGAAGCTCGTTTACAGTCCCGGCAGAGTTATTAGGAACTCAGTGAAGCATCAGGTGGTTTGGTATTGCTTGCTTGGATTATTGTGGATGTCTAATGTTGAATTCTGTCATGTAATTGCCCACCTTCTCTTACCTCCCGGTTTTGATATGTTTTATGTGTTAGTGACTGGAATTATCCCAGTTAGGAAAACAACATTGCCTCGCATGGATTCAAATATATTGTTATCATTTCAAGCTATGCGGTTAAGTATTGCTTGCTCAGTTTATTAGCAACTTGCTTGTTTCTGATACAAATCATAGGCCCCTCCATCTGTATCTGATATTTTCTCCATTATTATTGCATTTTTATTGTCATATCTATGGGTGACAGCATATGGGTTTCTTAGATGGATAGTGGCTTGGGTCTTTGGGTTATCAACATGACTGCTTTTACATGGTTCGTGAACCATTTTATCTAATAGCATTGAAAATGGGGATTTCATGTAATGAGAATGCCAGCATACTGGTTAAAATAACTCTCTACTTATGAAATTTGACTAGCCTATATAGAGTTCCACATTGGCTTCTAGTTTGCTGGGTTTGATTAAGCTCATGAAACCATATATGTTAAATCATAGAGTTTCATGCGTGTGGTAAAAGCTTCTTCTTCATTGTTCCCTATTTTGAATGTTTTATAAGATATTCAGAAGTTAAATAGGTCCTAGAATAGTAGCAATGATGAAAAAAAAAAACAATTACAGCAATGAATTAGAAAAAGTGGATCAGGCCATTGCATTGCTTTGGGAGGAGGTTTTAGAAGAGGCTCTGCTTTGAGAATCAGGTTTATTTCAACATGATTAAACATTCACCAAAATCTGATTACATGCAGATTGTCAGAAAAATAACTGTATGGCTACCAATTTTATAATTTCAATATTTTTCCTTTTTTTTCCTTCACAATTTCTTTAAATGTAAACAATTGATAAAATTTCAAATAAAACATGTTTAAAATTAAGTTTTTTAACATTTTATTATACATAAATCATGTTAAATATTATAGTTTAAAAAAAATTCATTTTGACTTGTTGAATCTCATTCAACCCTAGTTAAACATTTTATCCTTCAACCTCTCTATCTTTTTCAATTCGTGGGCCAGTTTCTAAAATTATTAATTTGTATAGGTAACAGATAATCCAAAATATGCTACTCTATAAATTGAGGACTCCCTTTTATTTATTTTACCATATATAATAAGAGACCTACACTGTGCATTCAATCAAATTAATTTTTATCAGATTTATTAATTTTAAATAAATATGAGTACATCTATTATAATTAAACACATTTTACCAATATATGCATTAAATATATTTTAAATTATCATAGTCATTCAAATCAATAAAAGTTGTATGAAGTGCGAATGAGGACCTTAATAATAAAATTCAAGGAAAATAAATATTATTTACCCAAGTTACAGTGCTATAAAGTTCAAAAAAGAAAGGTCTCGAGTATTATTCATGAATGCTATTTATCCTTGTAACCTTTCCCAATTTCCGGTTTCTAATTGATTTATAGAACATAAAAGCTTTCATGAAATTAATATTATAATGCTGACATTAGGCATGTGCTAGGAAAAGATATTCTTATTTTCAAATCCAATTTATTTTAATTTTTTAAATTATTTTATTTTATTTTTAACTTTACTTCTTTTTTCTGCGCAAAGGCGCTAGAGAACCAACCCTTCGGAACCTCACCAGGCTTAACACCTTCAGTTACAAAGAGAACCCTAGTTGAGAACAATATACAACTCAGATTAGACAGAAAACTTCAATAGATAAACAGCAATATGAAAGGTTAAGTAAGAAGTTCGGTTCAGTACATACAAATGGTGTCATTACCATTTCACTTTGCATCTACATACAAATAAAAATGGTGTCATTACCAGAACCTCAAAATATATATATATAGTCAGCATTTAACTTTCCATTCAGTTTATTTCCAAAACCATAAATATAAATGTTGGCGTATAATTCGGCACTGGTGTAATGAGCAGACAGAATCTCAACATTTCAATCAGACTGGACTCAGGATAGCTTCTTCGCCGGGAACATTAGCACACACCCTACTCCATGCAGTCAATGGCAGCATTATATTTGAAAGAGAAAATGAAAGAGACTTGTAGCATCCTGTCACACCTTGATGGGCTCGTACTTTTCACCAATTGCTCCACCTTTCTGTTTCTGGAACTGGATGTACCTAAGTGTGCTGGCAAAGAAAGCATGAGCAGCAGGATCTGGTGTGCTTGAGTCGCTTTGCATCTCAGTTGTAGCCAATTCTATGAGGCTCTGAATTGCGGCAACAGTAATCTGTGGGTTTCCCTTCTCGAAGAAATAAAGATACCTTCAAATACAATAAAAATTAGGATTTCAATCGTCGAAGTTAAAAGATAGATTTAATAAAAGGAAGCAATTACTTGTTCAGAATCTCAACAAATAGAGTCACTGATCCAGTGCTACTGCGTGCTGCACTGGCCATTTGTTGAGCAGCATTTGCAATTCTTAAAGCACGCTTTAGGCAAATTAAAACCCTAGCACAAACAAATAATGCATATCAAATTAGCAGTAATAAAATCAGTAATCCCTTTTTATCTTCCTGTGATCCGGAAAATGTCACTGATGTCCAACAAGAAATCATAAATTAAGGCATTGATTAAACACTGCTAATCATGTATATTGCAGAGATCTGACCATGCTAAATAAATACTAAAGGCTTCAATACCCACCTCTCTCCATCTTTCATGTTATCCTGATCATCAACCCAAAAGAGATGTGCACACCCATAGACAGCTCTGCATTGATCAGGCTTCTTTAGGAGCTTAGCAGAATACTGCTCGAAGGAAAGGTCTTATGTCAATACCAGTTGTCAATGCAGTGCAATAAGAATTAAATTATGATTAAATCTACTAGGATTACCCCCGTGGCTTTGTGCGTCAAAGTGTCCCTATTCTCAACACCAAAGACATGCATCCTTTGTAAAGTCCCTATTATTAAATGTAGAGCAGTCACTTGAGCTCTTGAATCCTGTTACACAATGGTTGACTTTAGTAAAACAAACAAATAGGAATGTCTTTACTCAAGTTAGACTCAATAAAGAACTGATCATTTACTAAGACAGTTATCAGCTTACAGAGATTTCTTCTTCATAAAGAATATATGCTTGGGTGAAAAATTCATATGCAACCGGCTCTAAATCAGAGTCATTTGCAGCCTGATAAACAAACAATAACAAAATATACATATCAAAACACAAGATGACAACAGCCAAATAGTGCCCTGGATATTGATATGAAAAATATCTTTACCTCAGCACATTGTAAGTACAACCTTAATGCCAGTTCAGGAGCTGGGACAGTTGACAGTGTCTCAATTGTCTGAAACAGTATGGTTAACATTCCCAAATATATTACCAAATGATCATGTTTCCATGTCTTCACAATAAACAGGCAGACCAAAAACAAAATGCTACCTGATTCAGAAGCTGGAAAATTTTCTTTGGTGTAGTCGATGAATCATCCCCAAAAGGATTTTCCTCTTGGCCTTGCAGTCGCCTAACCAACTGCACACGCAAATATTGTACCAAGGATATGTTGTCAAATAAAACTGCATTGCTACAAGAGAAAAAAGGAGGACATTATGCATTCCATCCTCAGCTAATAATGCTTTAATTTTGTTTTTTGAAGACCACTCAAGAATTACTGATTCAAACACTGGTTATCATGCTTGCTATTGTTACTGATAAATAACATATGAACATATTGTAAGACTGGCAATGGAGATTTCATTAATCTCAAAACTGATAGTTTTAGGATGAAGCAAACCTTAAGAGAAGAAAAAACAAGTGGAGGAACAGTGAAGGGTAAACGTTTTGGTCCCCCAGTCATAATCTGCTGCCTCACTGTACATATGATCTGCAATATTAAACAGAAGATGATAAAGCTTTTTAAACTGAAATACAGAAGTAGGCAACAATTAGTATCTAGATATACAAGTCAATTTGAGTAAGAAATCATTATACGAAAATAAGCATAGAACTCAAATAATATGATAACAATTTGACTTCCAAAAAGACATATTGATCCACATATATGATAAATGAAATACCTTATACATTTCCTCTGGATCATCATTATGCAGCATCTGAATAAGACGTGCAACAGAATTCTGCTCCTCTTTGAAGTCATCTTCATCAACCTATAGGTGGACTGAAGAAGTTACTTAGATAAAACTTGTGCCATATCAAAATTTTCAGAAGCATGTGAGAAGGGGGAACTAAAATATTCATTACTCGCAGACAATACAAACAAACCAATATTCTCAAAATTCGAAAGTTTTAGGTAATAGCAAAAGTGAGTAAACTAAAAATAACCTCCCCAGGAGTTCCATCTAGATCCTTGATAAGCCCTGTGATTAATTCAAATAACGCCTCAGCCTACAAAATGAAAATAACTTTAACAAATATGAATATGGAGAGCTTACTTGAAAGATAGGATGAGGAAAAAAGAGAAATATACCTTGTCAGCTGTAGAAATACGTGTGTTGTTTTTCACAATACTTTGGATTATAACACTTGCCATTACTTTATTTGTCTCATTGTCAAGATATTCCATGACTCGGGGATAGTTTGAAAGCTTCAATGCAGTGACAACATTATTATATTTCTCTAATGGAGCACTTAAGAGTGCCACAATTTGTTTTGTGGCTTTGCTGTCTTCAAGCTTTCCTTTGCTCGATAATTTCTTAACACATGCTCCCTGATGATCAGTGGAGACAACAGATCACTTTATATGTAAGAGCAGACAAAACAGGCACCCAGATTGATGTAAACCTTAGTTTAGCTACCATGATATCATCATATCAAACAGGTTAGTTAAAAGGAACTTGATGATATAGCTTAGGTTCCATAATTGCATGATACCATAGTAGCGCAAATTCACTCTCAGATGCACCAAAGACACTAGGGACATATTTGTCAGTTTGATAGGGAGACCATATCTGCTCAGATATAATTCCATTACCAACCAGAATGTTCCAAACTAAGTATGCTTCACGGAACTGCCAGCATACCATCTAATACCTTGAAACTGAACTTTTGTTTACAACCAAATTTAAATATGCAATAATAACAAGAGCCTTCATCGAAGAAATGTTGTGAAACATGCCACAATAACTTTCAATCTCTAATAGCAAGTTTATTTTGTAACTTAATTTTGTTCCTAGCATTTGCAATAGAATTCATTTCATAATTCTTAAGTAAAAAAATTGTGCAGTGGAGGACAAAAAATGTGAAAAAGAAAAGAATAGTTCTCACAATTGGAAAGCAAACTCCAATTACAATATTGCCAAGTTGCATCCATGATTTAACTTATCCCTAAAAATACAAGGGACACCTAAGTGGAAATATCCATAAACTTTGTAGACAGACCTAGAAGTGAAATGTAAATGCAAAAGTAGTTTACAGAGTGAAATATACCAACACTTGATCTGCATAATCCAGCCGGTCAGGATGAACATGGAGAGTAAACGTAAGGAGAGATGAATATAAAGTCACAAGTCCAAAAACAGGCATATCAACATGTGCTTCTATCACCTGCATCAATGTATATGATTTATCTTTGTAGGATTAAGTAAGCAAAAATAAACTAATTACAAAAAAAAAAAGAATGAAAGAAATGAAAGTACAATGGTCAGGCACATTAATAAGAAACTTTATTTGAAAAGAAACATTCTCAAGAATATGCACAGAAATTATATATACACTATTGACTAAAACACAGCAATTGTTATATAAACCACAAAGAATTTGATGTAATCATTTCAAAAGCACTACCAAAAAAAGTTTCCAGTCTAGTGTTTATTTTCAAACACTAATTCTTTTCCACCCTTCAATTTAACTCTAATATGCAGATTTTTAGATCATTCAACATCCAACATGCAGAATTTACCTTCCCTATTGCATTGCTCAATTTTGAGAAAGCTTCTACTTGCAAGAACTCAGGTAAAACTTCTGCACTTGAAGCTGCATAATTTGAGAGCCTCTCCATCAATCTTGAGAGCACTGTCTTGATGTCCACAGATGACTGTGAAACATAGAGTCACAAGAGGAAGCAGAACTTAAAATCTGAAATTGTTGCATCCTCACAAAGATAAAGTCAGATGCATCAACTAAAACCAAATTCACACCTGAAGCTGGGGGCATGCACCCAATAGAACTTCAAGAGTTTGCAAGTGATACTCGTCTGGAAAGACTTGAATAATGCAATCCATCAAATAAAACTGAGCAATCTCATCTTTACAATTAACCACCTGTCAAAATAATTGAGATGCAGAGTTTATTTCAGAATAAAGTATACATTATGTGTAAAAAAAAAAAGATCATAGCTTTAAAGGCAAATTATCACACAGAAATAAAAAAATCAAACCTGTTCAAGGACCCTGGGTAATACGGTATCTTTATACATATCAAGATCAACTCCTTCTATCTGACTGAGGACATGTAGGTTCTTCCCGACCTATTAAATATCATGGAGCAAACACTTAGACGTTCATGTGTACTGCACATACACTACAAAGTTGCAGTGTGAAATTAACCATTTGCAGGTTATTGGTATTACAAGATCACGTAGCTCGCTCCTTTCTTTCTCCCGCTTCTCCTTTTCTCGGGCAGGCCCCTGCAGACCAGAAAGCCCGACAGCAAGCCTCAACTCAGGATCAGCTAAGAGTATGAATGATTGACATGCAGTATAAGACCTGCATGACCAGAAATCATGCCCTCATGATGTGTTTTACCTTCATGACATGCAAGCATTGTGATGCATGCCAAACATGAGAGCAGAAAGTCATAGATATTTCAACCAACCTGATGTTGCATCCGCACCCACAGCTTGTTCATCTCAGTAAAATTTTGCAGCACAAACTCCACAGCATCCATGACTGTGTCAGCATCCCTGCAGGGTGTAAAAAAGTCAATGCGCTTGTAAGTTCCAATCATAATCCACAACAAGAGTACAAATGAAAATAAAACTTAGTTTGGAGGAGTGATAGGAAATGATATGGCCAAAGAATAAAATATTTAACTTGTTTGGGAATTCAAAGATGCTGGAAACTAAAAGATAAGATATTCTTCTAAATCCCACTTTGCTTACCTCTCAAAAGTGACGGAACAAGAATTATCCCTCCTGCACAACTAAAAACACTTTAAATGTGACTATTTTTTTTCCCTTCAATTTAAAATTCTTCTCTATCCACTGTACCATCCAAACATGAATAATTGGTTAACCCTCGTTTCTTTTATTTTCCTATTCCCTAGATTAACCATTATCCTTTACTTTTCATTTCTATTCTCCTAAACCCCTAGACATAGTGGAAAGCAATATAAATATCACTTTGCCAACTTGGTGCTACAACTTGAGGGGAAGGGTCTGCCAAATTCAGCTATTCACATTTGCTTAATACAACATATATTGATGGTTTTGCCTTTTATGTTCTATTACACTGAACTGCACCTGAAAATAGTATATTCACCTCTCTTTTCATCTAACACCCCCTGACATTTGACTTAAACAACTACACTTAGCAGGTCTACATCTGACTAGATATTCTATCCATAACTACTATAAAATTAGTTTCATCTAGATATTTAACAAAATCCTCAACAACCAATGATATCCTTACCCTTCATACTCAGAACCAATATCAGGTAATTTATCCCTACTGACTTGAGATAGATAACTTCTCAAAAATAGCCCGCGTACAGGATGTTGAATGCCACGACACATTTCAACAAGATCCTTAAGAACATCCTTGGCAGGAGCCTCTTTGGATTTAATGTATACAGACCCTACAGTACAGAGGAGATACCTGAAAAGGAACATGATGAAATTACATTATGATGTGAGAACTTCGAACAAATACCATTACTAATTATCATATGGGTGGCATCTCTTTAATAAGCCATCCAACCAGCAATCAGTACGAAATTCTCATATATGCATGTATATTATTCACAGATTACACTATTTAGATGTAGATTCTTGACACAGAAATTAATAATAATTGCAATTGAAAATTTCATCATGTCTTCTCACTTCCAAAACATTTTTGCTATTTTCCAACAAACTGATATTTAAGCCACACGAACTATACAAACAGCCTAGATTGTCTGTCTATCAATGGAACATAGTTGCAATAATTGGACTGCAGATTTACTTTAAAATGGCCCAGCCAATTTAGGATTGTCTGGCTGCAAGACCTTTCTTTACCAAATTAAAAAAGTTAGTCTAGAATTATCAAATTTTGAGGCCTCTATGCTTGTGCATTCCATTTATAAAGCACATCTGCTCATATATAATGCCTTTATTTGCAAGAGCATGAGGATCTAACATAACAAGTCCATATGGCAATATTGTAAATAATGAAAGGGTCAGAGTTTATAGCTCTCTAAAATATTCATTTTTTGTTTTCTCTTCATATCTTTCGACCACCAGGGATGAGGAAAGCATGAAGTCCAGATAATTAGTACATGGATATCCTGATATGCAGAAGTTTGGTAAAAGAGGACCATAATGATGACTATGTCATTGATATAATGACAATCAGAAGAACATAGGACATTATGTAAGAACCTAAAGCATCATAGAACCCAAAACAGAAACTAGCAAAACATCAGAACTCTCAGCTTTCATAAGAAATTGAGCTCATTCTTACTGATTAAATTCAGAATTAACATTATTAGAATGTCAAACGACAAAAGATAGGAGAATAATAAATTCACTTTATTATAGAAAAATCAGATGAACAAAACCACATAGCATTTGTTTCATAAAACATGGAAAAATTAAGCCAAAAAGATTGAATTGAAAAAAACTTAAAAATTAAAAAATAAAAATGGACTTACAATCGTGGCAATATGTTTCCAGCATGTTGCACAAGTTCATACAAATCAATAATTGAGCAACCACGCCGAGTCTCTTCCTTGAAAAACATCTCCAGCTTCCTCAATTCATCAAATGCTCGCATGTCTACAGCATCACACCACAATACACAATTCCACAATTTCAATAATTGCCTACTCGAATTCAAATATCAGTTGTGTAAAATAGGGAAAAAAATCAAACTGGAAATTAGATCTCGAAGAACAAGCCCTTACAGAGTTCATAGTATTTGTGAGGGGACAGCTTCGAAGTCCGCAACTCAGACAGCATCTGCGCTGAATACTTCAAAGCGTCTCTAAGATTGTTCGAGTCCTGAACAAATTAGGGTTTCTATAAATCAACTAATTCTCCTCAGAGAAATGTTAAATCAACTAATTCTCCTCAGAGAAATGTTAAGGAATTTCCCCCTATTTTCTCAAGAAACAAACAATTAAATGGAAAGTAGGGTTACCAGAGCTCGATGCATGAAGAAGGCATTCTGTTGAAGGGCAGCAATTCCTGCCGCCAACCATTTCTCTTCGTCTTCCACTCCGTTCGTGATCATTCTCCCTCTCTCGCTCTCTCTCTCTCTCTCTCTCTCTCTCTCTCTCTCTCTCTCTAAAACGATCTCAATTGTAATCAAGGTTATGTTATTGACTTGTTTGTATTTTAACGAACCCTCAACTGCCTGCCAAGTAATTGCTATTGTGGATTCGAGTGATCGTGTGCTGTTTAGGTGTAGGTTCGGCCTCGGGTCTTTACCACTAAATTATTTGATGCAAGAAAGAAGCTACCTGATCGACTCTAGACCTTCCATTCTGACAAAGCTGTTCCTTTGAGACTGCCCTATCATGTCAAAACGGTACCGTTTATGTGTAAAATTTATAAATTAACAGTAAAATGTGAATTGATGCCAATAATTTATTTTCAAATTTCATTATATTGTTTATATAGTTATATATTTTTATAATATACATTTCTATATGATTTTTGTTATTTTTTGAGAATTTTACTGCTTAATCTCGAATCATTCATCTTCAAATTTCTTTTGAACTTGCTTTCTCCTTTACTTAAAATGAAGATTTTATGGTTTAAAAGGGTTTTTAGTTTAGCAAGACTTGGACCTTCCCAAATGTTGACTTGGGTGAAAATTTTCTTTGTTGTTAATTTGAGATATGTTTTGAATTGATCTCTCTCTAGTAATTACTTCCTCCTTTTTACAGTAAGTTCATGTGAGCCATTGCTGGAAGGGAGATGCAGCCCAAAAGAGAGTTCCTACAAGGCTAGTAATAAAAGATTTAGCTGCTAATGGTGTTGTGGGATTTTGACTTTTATACTCTTGCTACCATTTTTTCTATTTAGTATCCGAATGCTACCATTTTTTCTATTTAGTATCCGAAATTAGTCCAATTAATTCAGTGTGCTGGATAGAATTTTAAAAAACGGCAAAAAATATTTAAAATGGTGACTATTCTCATTGTCATACACTAAAAAAAAAAACTAATCCTACTAATTTTTAACATTCTTCAGCATATGACGACTCACAGCACCAAGAGCAAAGTCCTTGCATTCCACTATTTAGCCTGAAAAATATAATATTTTTTTATATTTGGCTGTAATACTAGAAAAATAAAAAATATATTTTATTTTTTTATATTTAATAAGTCTTGAAAATTGATTTTCTGTTCTAAAAATAATAATTTTTTTATTTTTGAGATATTTTCTGTTGACTTAAAAAATATTTTTCTTTAATTTATTTTTTGAAATTAAACCAAATATTAAAAATAAAAAAAAATACTTTTCGAAAACAAACGGAGCCTTAAAGTGATGCAGAACCCTAAAAACTGTGTCTTGAAACCCCTCAACAAGACAAGGTAAACAAACCTTAAGCTATAATGATCATAAATTAAATTCAATCTAAAGCTAACCAATGTAGCAAAGAACCAAGATTATAAGTATTATTAAAAATAGTCACGCCACAAGCAATATTACTTGATAAATAACTAATTCCTAAAGGTAATAAAGAGATGCAAATCTGTCACACTTTAAAGAAAACTCTCAAATATATTTTTATTCATTCATTGATTGATTGTCTTGTAAAAGAAGCCTAAATGAGTATTTATAGCCCTAAGTCTTTGAATCCTTTATGGGAAATGATAACTAAACCATATTTTAACTTAATTCCTAAAAGTACAGTCATATTCTAATTCATATTCTAAAAAATAGAGTCCTATTTGAATTATGACACTAATTAAATCCTTCTAACATAAAACAAGTGGTGGGTTGGGTTTCATATCCATTGGCTCACATACCTATCACTAATTAAAGTATAAGGTAATTTAAATTAGGCAGCTCACATACATAATTAAGCTCAATTACAAATTAAGTCCAAATCTCATAAGTAGGCACATGCATAGCACATGACTTGTAATATTCAATTTTATGGACTTTGTCTTGTTTAGCCCATTTGAATTGAATCTTCATGAAAGACTCCTTTGATTTTCACTTTAGGCTTCCCTTTGTATATTATTGGCCTATAAATTTGATTGTGAATTTTAGACCAATTGTTGCTCTCAAAGATCCATTTCTGCCCCATATGGTTTGAAACACGCCTTATAAGTATTTTGCTCATATTAATGGAATTTTGAACTATTTTTAAGCTCATTTTAATGATATAAGATTGTAATACCCCTTACCCTTCTGTATACCCATCTGTATACCGGACGGATAAGAGGTGCTGCAAAAAATAAAACTCTTCAAAAATACTTCTTTAATTTTAAACATATTTAATATAAGAAATTTAAAATATATACTAAAATATTATACATACACACATTTCTATTATATTTATATACATACTGTAATAAAGTTTAAAAACTTGTATATATGCATATCAAAATATTATAAAAGACCAACCCGCTCTGGGTGGCTAACACTGCTACTGTTGTACTCCATTTTGTGGGTCTCTAGTCAGCGTCCCTTATCTACGAGTCCAAACGCTATCTGCTACTTTTGTAATCTACGCAAGAGAAAATAAACTCTCCCGCTGAGTATATAACTCAGTGGTACAAAAATTCTTATAATAATAGTCATTAAAATAAAATATGCTCTTAAAATATAATCAATTCAAATTTTGAATCTCCTTTTTATAAATAAATATAATAGCTTTTTCATATACCCACATATTATGATATTTTACACTTGCTTATAGGGAATCAAAGGGGTATCATATTACATCTTAATTTAGAATCCACAGAAATGCACATGATCCAAATGTAATATGACTCAGTCCACATAAATGCATAGGACTGAAAAATTTATCAGGTGATCCACAGAAATGCACAGGATCACAATATTTCATAGGTCCACAGAAATGCACAGGACCATCATTTCTACCCTATTGGCATGCCAACAATACCCTAACTCATGTCTAGGCTAATATGTGGACAAAATTTCTCAAATTCATAATTCAATTCATTTTTGTATCTCAAAGCAGAATAATAATTTCCGCAAAAATACTTTACTGTCATTTTCTTAATCATTTTCCATAAAATTGATAAAATATTATTTTCATGTCAAAATAAATATCATCATAAAGTATATCGAACTTTTAAATTTTTTTGAAATACAGATAAAATATTTCAAACTCAATAATTGCAAAAATTCCAATTTTTCACATAAAAAATATAATATATTTTATGTAATATTATAAATTATTTGAATCTAATAATTTCTTTATTACTTCATATTTTTCTTTAATTACTTATATATATATATATATATATATATATATATGGCTAATATTATAAGAATAATTGCACTAACCTCTTTACGCTCTGCCGGTATCGGCCGGCTCTTTCCCTTTATCTCGGGCTGGCGTCTGGTCCGACATCGCACCTAGAGATAGAAAATTTTCAATTAGCTATTGAACCCCTTACAACATAAAATTTAGTAAAATTTAAATTTTCTACTAATTTCTCGGTCTCACGTATATCAAAATTCTATATTTAAAATTCTCCTCATTATGTGTGTTTAACGCATAGATTACAATTTTGGTCATCAACATGCTTTTCCGTGCGACCAAAAATTTCAAATATTATTTTTCTTAATAATATTTTATTTTCTTTATCTTTCCTCCAACACTATTTTTCTCAATTTATTTCCCTTTATTCTTCTAAGACCCCTTTCCAATTCAAAAATTCTCATTAATTCAATAAATACTCTAAAAATTCCAAATAAATTCATATCATCACTTTAACTCGTTTTATTTCATTTTCCATCATCAATTTCATAAAAATAATATTCAATAACTCCCAATAAATGTTTTTCATAATTAGGTTAACAATCCAAAAATTCTCCAAAAATTCTATTAAATATTCATTCTACTATAGAAGTTATCTTCTACTTCTAAACACTACAATTAACTCCATAATTAATAATCATCGATTATTAATTTAATTATCTAATATATTAATATTCTAACATAACTAATAATCACCTCCATTTAATAATATAAAATTCAATTATTTCCCAAATAATTTTCAATAAACTCAAATAATTATGCAATTCAACTAAATTAATTAATCATTTTAATAATAAAAATATACTTAAACTTCACAAATAAATTCATATCTCACTATCTAAAAATAACTAGGAGGTGCGGTTTATACCAGATGACTCGGTTTAACGAGCCGAAGATTCTGTCCAAAATACCCGATTAGTGGTCGCCGGACTTCGGTCACCGAAAAATTTTCAACGGCGGCGGATCGACGATCGGATGGTACCAAAAGAAAGCTTGAAATGTGAGGAGTCCAAATATATAAGTTTTATGGCTTGGAAGTAGCTGAAAACGTGTAGATCTACAAAAATTAGCAAGGCTCCGGCGAAGAATTCTGACTCCGATCAGCCCCTAAATTGTGGTTCCCGGAGCTTAAATTACACATACCAAAGTTTTTCGACGTCCTGAGTCCATTTCTGGTGTCAGATTTAAGAAAAGAAGTCGAAAAATACGTGAAATGAGAGGGCAGCCCGGAATCCGATTTTTGCTGCTCCGATCTCGAAAAGTCGACCAGTTTTTGGAAAATCAGATGTCGTCGGAGTGATAAGAATATGGAGAACTACTTCTGGTTCGAATTTGGAGAAAATCGGATGTCATTTGGTTGATGAACGGAGATAGGAATCGTGTAGGGAAAATAAGAGAGAATGAAATTTTTTTTACTTAAATCTTTGAAATCTCCATATATATATATACTCAGGGGCAATTTTGTATTTTTTTTACAAATCTCAAATTTGTAATAAAATTTTACTCAAATAAAATTATTAAGTCACCAAAATAATTAAAAAAAATCTTAATTGAGCAAAATTAATAAAATCTGGGGTGTTACAAAGATTGTCCACTTTATTAATAAAAGATTGTCCTTCAAGTCCTTCATGCATGGTTCCTGTGCATACATCATAAAGTTGAAAAAAATATTCCCCATACATATCATAATGTAAAATCCTAAAAGCTACCCTATACATGCCCCAAATACATCACATATATATTATGTTGTTTCAAAGATAATTTGTTAATAAAAATAATGAAGAACCATGTGGAATTATAGGCTTAAAACGCATTAAAGAACGATTTTTCTTGAAAGCGATATTTGTCCCCCTCTCCTTTTTTGAGATTGTTATGGGGTTAATTGCAAATAGGTTTAGCGAATATGACAAGCCTTACGCTCAACAAGAAATGGAGAAATCCAATTAGAAAAACAATAAATTGAATTGATTTTTTTAAGTAAATAATTTTGACAAAGAACATAACTTTTTGGAGACATGGAGGGCTATTGGAATTTTTTGGTAAGACATGAAAAAAAAACCTTAGGTGGTTACTAACAAATGAAAGGTAGTTAGACATGGGGAAAAAAAGTAATGAAAATAGTTACCAATTTAAATGAAAGAACATTAATTTATTTTAAAATATAACTTCTCATTTGAAAAAATAAGTTACAAATATAACTTATGTAGAAAATTTTGCATTTAAATCATTTCTAACATAATTTAACTTTCATAATCCACATTCTGTATTGCATATCACATTATGAATGAATATTTACATACATTCCCCATTCGTCCATGTGTGATCAAGTAGAACCATAGCATTAGTATATCAAGTTGTCATTATTAACCAATTTATTTTATTCTCATTTTATTACTTTTATTTTCATTTAACTTAATATACATGTAGCTTTTATACTTGTTATATTTTGTCACGTTGTCTCGTGTACTTATTTTTGGTACATATTACCTCTATAATATAATTTCTATTACAACTATGAGGACCGGCTCAAGAATTCATGTGACTCTAATTAAAAGTTAATTATAAACTCTTTAATATTATAAATAAAATTTTTAAAGTTATTCAAATTTTATTTTTCTTATTTTAAAAAAATTACTAATTAAAATTTTAGAAAACAATTCTTAAAAAATAAAATAATATTAAATAGATGAGTTATACAAGATTAAAAAGAAAAAATATAAAATATAAAATAAAAAAATATTTATTTTCTTTATACAAATTAAGAGAAATATAAATTGTTAAAAGAGAAAAAGAGAGATAGAAACCAACAAAAAATTACATAAAAAAATATTTAAGGGTTTAATTTATTATATAGAGTCAAAACCTAATTGTATTTAAATCAATCTATTAATGCTCATTTTAATCAATAAAAGCTAAATTTACCTATAAAATTAAGTCAATTTTCAGAGTAATCGTTTAAACTAACTAATCACAAATAATTTGTTATTTAACTTTAATATTACATGTTCAAAATCCAATAAAAATAATAGACTTATTTTTTTATATAATTAATAATAAATTTGAAGATTAAAATACTTATATAATTAATAGAAAAAAATTAGGAGCCCCTCAAAATTGGAGGCCTTAAGCATAGACCTTAATGGCCTATACCTTAAGCCGACCCTTGCAACTAACTTCTTAATTATTTAATTTTGGGTTCAATCGGTCTCATTTGTATGATGCGACTATGACTATGATACGTAAGGTTGTAAATGAACCGAACCGAATATTGGTAAGCTCAAACTCGACTCATTTAAATTTATTACAGGTTCGAACTCGGCTCGAGTTTGATTCAAGTTTTTATACTTGAGATCGAGTTCATCTCATTTAAAAATTATCAAGTTTGTGAGCGACTCGAGCTCGGCTCATAAAAAGCTTGTTTATTATTTTTAGCGAACTTAACTCGAGTTCGACTCGTTAGCTAATAGTAACAAAAGCTCGAATTCAACTCGTTAACTAATAATGACAAAAACTCAAGTTCGACTCGTTAATTAATAATGACAAAAATTCAAGTTCGGCTCGTTAACTAATAATTACAAAAACACAAGTTCAATAATAAAATATAACATAAACGAACCCTAAATGAACACATTTACGAGTTTTTAAATAAACACATTCGTAAACTCATAAATGAACATATTCGTGAGCTTTTTAAACGAACATATTCGCAAACGTGTTCGCGAACTCGTAAATGAATATGTTCGCAAGTTAATAAGCTAAATAGTATTAAACTTAAGTTCGAGATCAATAAAGTTTTCGAGCTCGAATTTTAACTTGAACTCAGTTCGTTAACAGTAATAAACAATTTTAAAAGACATTTTTTTAAAACCGAAATTTGAATAGCTCACGAGCGATTTGGTTCATTTACAGCCTTAATGATACGACATGTATTGATGCATAACTTACATTAACATATTATGAAGAATTGAATCTAAAATTAAATAACTAGAGAGCTTATTGTAACCTAAAAAAAAGTATAAAGAGCAATTTATACTAAAAATAAATACATAAGATATATGATTTAGTAAGTATCTATGTCAACCTATTGTAGCTAATAGAATTCAAAACTAAACAATTAAAAAACTGATTATTAAAAGAAAAAGAACAAGTTACAAAGTATAAAAAAAATGAATATAGACAATAAAATAAACAATTGTTGAAAGTATATGAGCTTCACATGGAGCTTGGCATATATTAGGGCTCTTTGTTTTATTAGCAAGACTTCAAACAAAGTTCAAATATTTAAAAATAAATTATATTAATAGTATTTCAACTTTTTAATGTGTAGTGCCACAAATTTTATTTGTAATAAATTTTTTTTTTTAATTTTGTAACATAAAATCTCATATCTGTCCATTTTCATTAATTGAGTTAATAGATCAGTGACATGACATTTCCACATCATCAAATAAATAACTACATGAATTTACATATCACCAAAGTTTTCATCTCAACTCCCTAATTATTTATCTCTTTTCAAAAAATTTATTTTAGATTAGAAACCCTAAATTCACAAAATCCAAGCTCTTTCTCAACATCATCTGCAATCTTCTTACAATTTTTTTAAAAGATTGATGGTTAATGCATGAAATTTTTTTCCAAAATGAAAAAAATCTTAAATCACAAAAATGTATTGTCTTTCATTAATCCCATTAGATAAAACTCCATTGGAGTGGTTTGAGCTCCTATTCTAAAACCACAATATTGAAAAACAAGAACATCAGGTCGTTAATGTTTGAAAAAGATAAAATCACTTCAAAAATAAATTGAATCAATAAATTGGAATACTGTATTTTTTTACTACTCATATATCGCCATATCAAATGTGTTCTTAATATGTCCATTTCCATTCGATGTAGCACCGTAAGAAGAATTTCTAAAACAAGAAAAAAAAACACCAATTTTTTCCATTTAACAAACATGAAACTAAATAACCACCATCAGAGTTTCTGAAATACTGTGACACATCACTTATATATTAGAAATAATCTCACATATATAAGAAGGATGTCACGAGCTTAACTTGATAATCTACTTGAATTGAATTTTTTTTTCATTTTAATTAACTTAATCTATTTATTTATATTGGTTTAACAATATATAAATAATTATATATATATATATATAATTATATTGTATACACATATGACACCCGATTATTTTACATAATTATTTACATACACACTATTAATATATGAGACATGTCTATCAACCCTCAAACTAAAAAAAATAATAGATAATTAACCCTCTAACTACAACTCTTATGTCTCTGTTGATATGAGTTTGGATTTCTTCCTGATCAACTTCACTATCTACTATCTACAACTTCAATTCTTGCGTGAGAAGAACCCACGCTAAGCTATTTCTAGCTTAGTGATACATATAAGTATTAAAATTTTCTCCAGATAGTCACACAAATGCATGTATCAAATAAATTCATGGCATATCAAATTTTGTTACATATTTATCATATAAAATAAATAAATATATAATACAAAAGAATAAATATAATAATCTTATTCAATAATTAAATTTGCACTACTTCATGTAAGTATTTTACACTTTGTTACTTGTATCAATTAATAAAATTTTATATTTTATTCTATGAATTATTAGCCCAAAATCTCATTCCCGGACTGTCCGGATACGAGGTGTGAAATAGGAGCGCTCACGGAGCTTAAGCCACCCTACTCACTATAATCTCAAGTCAATGACGCTCGCGGAGCTTCAACCACCTTGACCTAGTATAATCATTTATCTGTGTGTAATTAGGATCAATGACGCTCTCGGAGCTATAACCACCCTGTCCTTAAATCATATCAATATCGGTACCGAAATTTCCCCCTAATAGTGCACTATCTATCATATGTCGGTCCTCAGGTAGAGAAATTGGCAATTAACATCACTAATTACTTGTTTCTATAACCAATACTCATTTCATATTAACATAATAATATAAACACAATTTATTTCAAACTCATATAATAGCATGATATTTTATCAAATATTAGCATAATGTTAAGTTCATAGTTAATAACATTGCTATAATGTTAAAACATGTCATAATATATTATTTCATCATGATGACAAATAATTCATGTCATGCACATACAATCATGCATAAGGGACAAACTAGAATAATTATATGTACAAACCTCGATAGTGTTTTTCTTTTCCAAAATATAAGCTCAGAGTTTGTTCACTTTTGTTGGTCTTCTTCTTGTTTAGATCCTATTTTAAAAATATAATTAATTAATACATTGATAAAATATTTATTCTTAATATAATTTAATTAAATAACTATAATTTCTTTTAAGCTAGAACATGACTTTTTAACACTGTTGGATCAATAATTTTTTTTACACTTATCCAATTTATATGATTCTTGATCCTGATTAAATATAACATGTAAAACTAAAATATACTAAAATTTTAGGATTGTTTCACTATTACACAATTTTTAGCATAATTTTAAATATTACCCTATTTTCTGCCCTTAGGCAGTTTCAAGGTACTATATTTAAAAATTAATATCTTTCAATGTATAGTTTCAATTATTGTGAAAATTTTTATACGATTATATAAGTTACTTTGGCACATTTTTTTATGTTTAACTCATTTCTAGATTAGGTCTCTAAGGTTCTTAAATATTAGAGGATCTATAACTGGTTCAACATAGAGTATCAACCCAACCAGTTTAATTATTCAGCTCATAACTCTCAAAATACATGACACTTTAAAGTGAGACTTTTACAGGAATTTATATAAGACATAGAATTAAAACTTTCATATTTTGAACTTTGGCTAATTCAATCTAAAAACATGTCAAATATAACGACGAAATTACTAGAGCTGCACAGGTACTAGAACATAATTCAATCAAGAAACAACTACAATTCATTTCACTATAACTCAACCTATACAAGAGATATTTATACAAAATTTGGCAGAGACCTAAATAACACATATATCTACAACTTTTATGTTTTACAAAAGCTTATATTCAACTATTAAGATGATTAATTTAAATAAAAACCGTAGGTTATTCAGTTGATACCTCTCCCTGAACCAGTTTCACTCAAATAAATTTATCTCTTTATATACCCAATATAATTTCATGAAATTTGACAAACATATAAACAATACATATGTGAACAACTTTTATATTTTACACCTCCTCAAATTCGATTCATAGGGTACTCAAAAAATAAATGAAGTACACTGCAGAACATAATCTTAAAAGCTATAATAATACAATAATAAGAGAAATATATTACTTACCAAAATCATATTTGTTTGGACTGATTTTGATGCAAATCTTGAAGGAAAGGATAAAGAATTTGGGTTGTGATATGGAGGAAAGAAAAAAGATGATGAAGGAGAAGAATGAGAGAGGTGAAGTTGGAAGGAATGAGGTAAAGTCTTAATTGACTTTCCCTCTCCTCCCTCTTTCCTGATTTTAGTCTTCTCTCTTTTTTTTCTGATGTCCTTTGTACTGTTCACTTTTTTTTTACTTTATTATTTATTTATTTTTATTTTATTTATTTATTTTCATATATTTAGTTATCTCTAGTCTATTTAATTTGTACCAAAAATACAATTTAATTATATGATCTAATTTAATCAAATTTATCATGTCTATCAATTTAATTAATTTTAATTTCTAATTTAATCATTTATTCTATTTATTTTAATCTCTATTATCTATTATGTTTTTTCCTATTTATACCACATACTTATTCTAATTAAAATCTAATTAGTGGACGTTACAAATACACCATTCAAAATTATAAATTTTTAATATAAAAAAGAAAATTCATAGAAGAATCTACACTGACATCATAAACTCCCTAAACTTTCACTCAGGGCATCGTGATATTTTGAAGTGTTTCCAACAGAAAAAGCTCTTCATACGCCGATCAAAATCTAGTCAACTCAAGCTTTATCTTACATCCATAAAAATCTCAAAATTTTCTCCTTTTGACTTCAAATCCACTTTTTACCATTTGAAGCAAGTTTATCTTTTTAACAACTTATCGAGATCTGAAGCGAAGAATTTATTTTTTTTCAATTTGAAACTAGTTTCTCTCTCTGAACTAAATACCATGCGACAATGCGATGTGGGTTGTGTTGATGACACTGCTAGGTGTGGTAAGGTGGCGATGGTCAGAGCCTTTTTCTTCGTTGGAGTTGGGAGATGAGTATAGGCTATGTCGTGGATATAATGGATTTGGGTCTAATAACAGTGGAAAGTTTGAGTATTGGAAAGAGAATAAAATTGAAATTAATGTAGGTTGTGTTCTGGATTACTAAATTGTTATGTTTGTTTGTTGAGAAATTTAGAGAAAGTGTAGAAAAATTAACTTTTAATGGAAGGTATTAAGTTAGATTTAGATAGAGGTATTATTGTCTTTCATTGTTTAAAAATCTATGCTATTTTTTTAAAAAAATTCCACCTATTTTTTTTTAATTTTTTTATTATGTTAAAAATTTTACATCAATAGACCATTAAATCATATTAATGAACTCGGATGGAGGGATTTTATGTTACAAAATTAAAGAAAAAGTTATTTCAATTACAAATTAAAGTTAATATATTAAGTTGTTACGAGTAGGTTTGACAATGGAGCAAAAAATTCTCATTCCATGTGGAGATTTGCCCACAACGAAGCAAAAATTTTCTGATTAAATACCCCGTGAGGGCAGAGATGGAAATTTTTTCCCCATTGAGTAGGCCAAAAACTAGGAGGATACTTCATGTCTCGATAATTATTTTAAATTTTAATATATATATATATATATAAGTTTATATATTTTAAATATATAATAAATTTTATAATAAATTTTTCTTAAAATTAAATTCCAAAAAATTCTCATGTAAACTTAATTAATCAGTTTAATAAAATTAAATCGTGACTGGTTAACTAGTTCAATAATAAATCAGCTAGATATATTCATTTTTTAGTCATTTAATTGTAAATAATTTGACTGATTGATAAATAAATTGGTCAGACTAATTATATAATTAATCATATTTAATCATATTAACACATTTAAAAATTATTTAATTAATAAATAAATTAGTTAAATCTCATTTTTTACCGACTGATTATATAATTAATTTAATAATTTTTTATATATTATTTATTAAATTAAAAAATTCATTGCAAGGAATGAGAATCCACAAAGGACGGGGGCAGTACTAGGACAGGGATTCTCTGTTATCGCAAGGACGGAAATGAAAATCAGTCCCTATTCCGCTCCGTTGCAAGTTAGAAAGTTAGAGTATCGTAAGTGTAATTTGCCATGCTGCCGTACAGGCTTTATGTTAAAAATGCTTGTAGTTGATGTTACGACATCGTTTTAAAATAAATATTTCTGTTTCCAAACTCATTTTCTTCTAGGGTGTATTTTAACTCTCTATATATATCCCCTTGGTTCCCTGCTCAAGCCGCTTTTCGTTTTTGCATCTCAGGGACAGGTTCGTCTGTCTCCTCTTTTCTCCTACAATTCATCTCTTCAATAACCTACATCATAACTCAGTTTTCCGCCATAGGACTCTGCCTTCTTTGTCTATTAGTGAAAAATTAAATCCCTATATACATTTTTCCTATTTTTTAATCAGATTTAAGAGCTAGGGTTTCGTTTTTACTAACGCGATTACAGTCGGCTTTTGTGTTTGGCTGTTGGGTTGGTGTTTGAAAGATGTCTCGGTGCTTTCCGTACCCTCCTCCTGGGTACGCGAACAATGCAATCCACGATGAGGCACTGATTGAATCGATTAAGGTTGGTTGAGCCTTAAAATGCTACGTTGGTTGGCATTTTTACGTTTTATGCTCAACTGCTACTGCTATTCTCTATTGTATTCCCATTTACCAAAATTGTGGTTGGTGAACCTATTCCCTTCTGCTGCTTTGCTATGTGCTAGTTTTGTACGGAAAAAGAAACCAAGAACATGGTCTGTTATATTGCCACAGGATAGATGTATATTACCGTGCTTGATCCACTTGAGGAAGACCATGAACATGGATTTGGTTTTGAACCCGAGTTCTTATCTACTTATTTATGAAGATTTGGTATTTTTTGTGGGTTAATATTGCTTTGGACTTTGGTTTTGTATCTCCTGGACAATTCTTTTAATTAGTACAGAGAGCTGGTGATTGTAATGTGTTAATTGATAAAATTTGGGATTTTTATTACATACTGAAGGAGAAAATATCATCATACGCACTATTAACTTTGGTGGGGTGAATTTCAGTTTTTTTTAAACGATTTGGCTGTTGATTTGAGATATTAGTGCAGTTGGCACTAAATTATGTAATTTACATATTTATGTTCGCAAGGTTGATTGCAATTTGCAAGTCTGTCTTTAGTTTGGAAAGGGATTATTTGAGTGTATCTAAATAGATACTATGCCTACAATTTTGGAAATAGGATGAAGTGCAAAGCGACCTGAACTTTAGATGAAAAATCACTTGTTAGGTTTTCCAAACTTATCTCATTTTGTGGACTTGCATTAATTGTGTATGTGGACATCCTCATTTGCAGACTGATAGGCGATGGTGGATTGAGACTATAGCATTATCAGGCATTATATTTCCGTAGATAAATTTATTTACTTTAAAGATGCCTTGGAGTTGGACTGTAAACATACCAAATCCCTTATTCTTATGCTAAACAGTGGGAATCTCTAAGCCTCTCCAGGATATGATATTGGGATTACTGGAAATACTAGATTTGCTCCATGTTAATGTACTTGAAGTTTTAATATTTTTCTGTTGGGTATTCTAGAAAGATCTTAGCATTTTGAAGATAAAATGAATTTGGAAAAAAGTCATATCTAGATAAGTAGAATTTATTGTTATTAGTGGAATGATATATTTCCTAGCAGACTTATTTTTGTGCAACTTGCCCAAGACCCACATTCATGAAGTGTATAAAGAAGAAATTTTTTGAACTTGTCATCTTGAATACCTTGTGAGCCACTATACTGATTTGTCTAGCTGTCTAGAAATTTCAGATGTATGAGCAGTTGAAATTGAATGGAAAGCTTCTATGCTTCAACTCCTGATTATCTATTTTCTATCTTTTTACAAATGAGAGTTAATATTTTAGCCTAAGAGAGCTTGCTAATGAATTCCTAAACTATTTCAGATTAAATGGATTTTGTTGTTGCATGATCTTATTAAAGAGAGCTTATATTTCATTGTATTTTTCTTTGTTCTTGCTTATTATATTATATGTTCTTGAACTGAAAGTTACTCTGTCGGTTTGAAGCTCCAGAGAGAAGGAGAGAAGGCCAAGAAAGAAAAGAAGAAAGAGAAAAGACGACACAAGAAAGAAAAGGAGAAGGCCCTGGGAAATGGAAAGGTTGAAAGAAAAAAACAGAGTCCTAAGAAAAGACATAGGGATGAAACAAGTCGAAAGGATCAGAAAGGAGAATATTGTCAAAAGAGTAGAAAAAATGAAATAGATCATCTTGAGAAGAGTGGCCTCACTGAAGAACATGGACATCCTGTTGGTTCCGAGAGTTCCTATGATAGCACCCATAACAGCAACAAAAGACAGAAGCTGAGCTCAGCCTCTGATGCCAGGCATAATTCTGGTGAGTGGTTTGTGTTTCTTCCTTACCCAGGAGGCTGTTTACTTGTTGGATTAGCAGTTTGTTGTCCGTGGGTACTGATATTTTTTTATTCAAATTTTTATTATTAATGTAAAGGAAGTGTTATTCGGATCCGATTGCCTCCACGAAGGCATAAAAATCCGGAAATGGTACCCAGCAACGACCTGTCTTGTGGTTCTTCTGTGAGGAATAATGTTGCCTCTGTTCAACAAATGGATGAACATTCACCTATTCCAGGTAGAGTACAGGATGATCCTTCCTGTTCTACTTCTGGAAACCAAGATCTCCCTATCAAGATCAGGGAAGAAAAGCCACGCCTTCTGATTGGAGCTTCTGAAAATCCCAAGCTCAAAGAAAAGCCATCCTTTTCTATTGGAGTATCTGGAGATCTTTCTAACCAGGCTAAGTTGGCTCTACCATCAAATTTATGTGGCAGTTGCTCCCCCCCTTCAGCATTAAAATTCAGAGATCTGGTTGAGAACTGGGTTCCACCGCAATTGCAGATTGAATATGCTGAATTGGATGACCAAGATTGGCTGTTTGAAATGAAGCATAACCAAAATGACAAACAAAGAATCAGGTTCCAAAATTGCGATATTGGCACAAGTTGTGGAAAATCAAATGTTTGGCCACAAAGCTGTTACTTACCTGCAGCAGATGTACATGCATTGCCATTCACGGTACCTTTCTAAGGGTATAATTGATGCTGAAAGTGAGGGTTTGTTGCCAATGTTTTAGCTGTTTGTATTTGTAATTGTACGGGGCAAACACTTTCTTCAGCTCCATTTGCAGGTGGTGAATTTTATGCGAGATGATAATTGTAGAAAGAGAGAGATTATATGCAAATTCTTAGACTCTGGTAGGCCAGTTTCAATATTTAATCATTCAGTTTATATCCAATCGAAGATATTAAGCAAATTACATATTTAATTTTTTATATTTTTATAATTTAGTTTATTGATCTGTAAATTTTAATTTAAATTTTTTTAACCTACTGAATTCTCAAATTATTATTTTGCAATAATTTAATTTTAATTAAATGAGCAAAACATGGAAATAGTTTTACATGATAGAACAAGCATTTGGGTTGTCGTCGCTAAAAGCAGTAGTGGTTTTGACTTCAAAAGAGCTGGCACGTGCGAGAGGGGAAGCCTCCGGATCATCCAGCACATTCCGCACGTACCCTGGTGGAGCCTTCTTATCATAGGCCCCAGGAGCATAAGGGTGGGGTACTACATCGTACGGTACATATGGCCAGAAATCAGCCTTTTTCCCCGTTCGATGCCTGACACGTTGCAAGACATTGTTTGGATCTACATATCCTGTCACAGTGAGCTTGTGCTGCTTGGGCTCCGCTTCTACCGTAGTCACCCCTTTCATGCCTTCCACTGACTTCTTCACTTTCCTCACGCATCCTTCACAATCCATTCTCACTTTAATCTCTACCGTCTGATCAACATTATTGTATTCATCGTCAAAGTTGCGCATTAGTACAAGAAAAAGACCACAACTTAAATGATTTAAATTAGAGCATTAAAAAATCACATATTAATTCATTTTAACAGTTGTATTAAAACCAACAGTTGAGATTTAAGAATTAATTAATTTTTTTTAAAATATTTTTACCCATAATTCTTTGATTGGGTCATTTGGGTGTATGGAATTATATTTATATATGTTCCAAAACAAATGAGAAAATATGATAAAAAATTTATTTAAATTCGAATTATATTTTCATGATTGAATTAATACTTTATTATAATATAAAGAAATATTTTTTTTTACAAATCAATTTAATATTTTATAAATATGAAAACAAGAATTAGAGGTACCTTTAATTGATTGCTTCTTTTGAGCTTCTTACTATGATGATGAAGGCAGTCACAGTCGCATAGTTCAGAGAAGAAACGAAGGAAACCCATCCCATGAAAAACAAATTCAGTTCAAACTACATGAAGAAATGTGATCAAATTACCAAAGTGAGTTTTCATATATAAAATTGTCAACTTGGTATGCATAAAATTTTTCTAGCGGTGTTGCTGGTGTGGACATACACGTGGCGGGGGGATAGTACACGTGTACAAATAGAAGCAATAACAGGTCCCCACTGCTTGATGATGGTGGTGAGACTTTGAGCATATCTTCAAATCGATTGGGTTAGGATTACAATATGGGATTGGGAATGCATAATTAGTGGAACTAATGGGCTAGAATTTTCTAGTTGTTTTGCTTGCTTTGGGGGTATTCTTGTCGCCTTTTGTTTCCGGATTATTCCCATGTATACCTAATCATAAGTAATAAACTTGAAGGAACTAGCGCAACTATTCTAACGCCCCAAAAGATAAATTTAGTACTTTTTTTCACATATTAAAAAAATTAGTTAGTCTATTTATTAATATAAGAGATAGTTACATAACAATAATAATTGAATATATAAATAAAAGTATATTAATAATTAAATAAAAAAATTATAATTCGAAAATAATAACATGTAATTTCAAAAGACTTCCGGTCGGGTGAAATAATTATTTGCTAATATCTATAAATGCATTCAATTTCGGTCAAAACTCTCTACTGTTCATACTATTCATGTGACAGTACGAATACGATTTTATCCACCGACAAAATGGTACTGTTTCACTAGGTAAAGTTTTTCAGCTTCTCTTCCATAAAACGACGTCGTGTCATGCATTATTCTCTGACACGCTGACACGTCTAAATACCCAATCGTGTTTCTTGGTAGTTGGTAGAGAAATAAATTCTCTACTTCAAGTAATCAATTGGTTTAAATTGTTGATTAATACAATTACCATTGTGTCCTTAATATTCGTTTTTTGTACCAAACAAATCGTGTACTTCTTTGTCTTTATCAAATCCATGGCATTTTTAGTCTCTGCACATTCTCCTTTATGCAAAAACCTATAATATTAATAGAAACTTTATAGATTTGTTTAAATACTACAATACTATTTTTTTTTCCTAAAATTTAATATTATAATAAAATGTTATATAAATATAAATAATTGAAGGTATTAGTAAATATTAAAAAATAGAATTAAATTGTAAGTAAAAATACATATTAAATATAAATTAAATCAAAAAGTATAAATTAAATGATGATTTTGGGAATAGCATATATTGACAAAGCATGGTCCTCACCTTTAATTTAGTTGCCTGAAATAATAAAAATAGTAATTTGATATTAATTTAGTAAATTACAGATTACAATTTTTGCTAATTTCTTAAAAGTTTCTTTCTTTTTAAAGATATTAACCTAATTAACCGATAGATAAAATCATTTTTAATTGGAAATTCCATGTTTAAAGGATAAAATTACAAAGTTGATAATATTTGTAAAAAAGATATATTTTATTTACAAAAAATAATTGTATACTAAATTTTAACTTTTCATTTTTGTTTTAATAATGAAAAAAATATATTATTCCTTATTAATTTTGTTGGGCTGATAAATATTAACTTTAAGTGGTTCTTGATCTTTTCCTTCATATTAAAATTAAAATACATATTTAATATCATATATTAACAATATAATATATTTTTAAAAAAATTACATAAAGAGATTTATGAATTTATTTAAATATATTTCTTGGTTATTAGATATACCTATTTATTTATTTTTTTACTTAATAATATTTTTTTCTCTTTTTCCTTTTTTTTGACTTGCGTAATTTAACAAATGAAAAAATAAAATTGAAAATTGTAAACATAAATATTATGCTTAACTATAAATTTTTTTTTAGCCTTTTCTATATATTTATTTATTTTTTATATATTTCTCCCAACTTCTTCTCTAGTTATAGTTATAAGTCATCACATGAGTACTATATAAGTAAAGTACAATGTGAAGTGGCATCATTCATGTGTTATCTTGTATCTATTACCTATTTGTGTGATACCAAATACGTAATAAGTGAACTATTTATTCCTTTTTCAAAATAATACTACATGTTTGAGTGTGTCTCACATACCTTTTTATGCATTAACTATTTAAAATATACTCTAATTGTAGTACATTTTATGTTTTGCATATATCAATTTTTTTTACATTTTTCTTTTGTTATTTACTTCAACCATAATATAACCCTATATCTCAAAATTTTCAATAGGTTTTGGTCTAAATTTAAGCATCGATCAACCTATCATAATCGATATTAAAGTCCAAATAATTTTTATTATTATTAATTAACGAATTGAACTTGAACTAAATTTCATTAAGTATAATAAAAGAATTTTTTACGAGTCAAACTCGAGTCGTTCGAAAATTTGATAATTTTTAAATAAGATGAACTCAAATTTAGACATAAAAGCTCGAAATGATAAAGTTAAATAAATTGGACTCGAACATATTAATATTTAGTTTAACAAATTTAACTCGGTTGGTTTATAGCCACCTTTAATCTCCATATGCCCCATTAATTGACAATTAGTTATAAAATCAATAAGTTGTTCCATTAAAATATAAAATAATCATTCTCCATCTTCCACACTATTCTAATGAATAAAAAAAAATCATAAGGGGCAAAACTTTCTTCACCTTCATCTTTCCATTCTCTACCACCACTCAAAAGATTTATCGGGCAAGCAATTCAAGTGGAAAAAGTGAGTTTTGCAAGAAAAAGTAGTCCATCATGAAAAATTAAATATAAGAGCAAGCTTAAAAGGAAAAGGAGGAAAAAGGAAGAGGAGAAAAATGAGGTGGGAGAAAACTCACATGAAAATTTCGGCTACCATAGCCAAACTTTAAAGGTGGGCAAAATTTTTTCCCTTGTCTTAAAATTATTCTTGAGTTGTGATGGGTTTATGTAATTTATTGCTTTTGAGATTGAAAACTTTGGATTGATTGGTGAAATCCATGAAAGGTAGAATTAAGCCTAAAAATAATAAATTAATTTTATAAAATTTATAGAATATGATTGCAATTGAATTTTTATAGACTGAATTTATGGGAACCGTGGCTATGGAAGAGTAACTTGGGCTGTCTTGTTTGGAAAATTAAGGAAAAGATTAATTGAAGTTGTAGGTTGCAAATTGAAGTCGAATAAATAAGGAATTTAATGGAAATTTGAGGGAAATTGTATTGGAATTTAACATAATTTTGAATAGCACCTTCCTGTGAATCAATTTGGAAGCATTTAATTAAGACATAAGCATGTAATTGGGGTATGAATATGTAAGCATACTTAACTAAACAAAAATAATGTTGAATTTTATTTATAAGAGGGGGGAATGTTGAAGCAGTATTGAAAGGAGAAATGAGCAAGGAAAAATGAAAAGAGGCTTGATGGAATAATGCTTGATTTAGAACTTCAAAGGGTAAATTCATAGGGCCAATACAGTAATTTTATTTTTAATGGAGGGCATAATAGTAATTTTACTTCCCATAAAGTAGTTCTGCCAGTAATGTCAACTGAACAAATGGGAAGATGAGAGGGCGTACTAATCAGTAGTCACCATCTAAATCAGCCTATGATTAGCAGAAGTTAGTTTATTGGTTCTTACTTAATGATAAGAGTCTCAATCGCAAAAGAATCTTAAAAGAAAACTTAGCATCCAATTAAAAATTTTTCTCTGAATCAACTCAATCATCGGACTACCAAAGCAGGAGACACACATTGGCCTTTGATCAGTGCACTCTCTGTTTTCAGGAATTCATCGCACCCAAGCCCAGACCTTGAACACCCTTGATTGTACATCAATGTTCATATGATGATATATTACAAAGTAATAGGATATTACTAATCAATTATTTTAAAAGTTCACAACTGCCAGAAATGAAGAGCTGTCGTGATGAAATATGTACATTTCAATTATTCTATCGGTTCTCCTAAATTAGTTAGAATTATACAAATCGTTTCTATCACGAGACAACTACTGTCCTACCTTGCTCTAAACCTTTAGTCAAAAGTATGTTGCTCTTTTTTTTAATCCTTATTTTCATTTATTATTATCGTTTTTTTTAATTCTGTGGATTTAAGTTGCCAATAGCTCATATTCACCAATTTAGCAACAGCAAGTTCCCACATTTATTTCAAGCGTCAAAAGGAGTCAGTAGCCGCCCCAGTCGTTAGGGCATTAATCTATTGGTGGATTGATTATTAGGACATGACAATGAATGACAAAGATCAAAAATTTAATGTAAAACAGTAAAAGGCTTCCTTTTTTTTTTTTGGGTCTAAATTTAACATGACTTATTAATTAAGGAGACAGAGAGTTACAGTGGGTTAGTTTTTATGATATTCCAGTTTGATCCTAATTATATATGTGATTAAAATAGTAAATATATAAGTCAACTACATGAGAAAACAGAATTTGTACACAAGGAAAGTTGAACTTAATTAATTTCCCTGGCTTTATATATTCTACAGTTGTTGAAAGAGATGATTTGAGTCCCAATACCAACTTGTAATTACTATTCAAGGGTTTGAAAAGATGCTTCATCTATCAAAAAATATAAGACTTTCGGGATAAGCTAAGATTTTTGTGAAAACTTATGAGAGGTACTCCTTCCAAAACTTAATTCAATTTTAGAATAAAATTTTGATTAAGTTTTCATAATTTCTCTATCACCCTGACACCTTTAATCTAATTTATTTGAATTAAGATTTCTTTTTATTCACAAAATATAATTAATAAATCATGTTAAGATAATTTTGGTCATTCATTCATAATGGTTAATATTAAACTTCATATAAAATTTTAAAAGAGATTTTATTTTAATCATTGATATCATTTTAAAAAATGAATAACTAAAATTAACCTAATTATATGATGCATTCGACCCATCTATCTCTTTATTCTATCAAAATCCAAATATCCTCTCAATTCCCCTTTTTCTAACATCTCCACTGTAATCAAGCCCTTCCCATACATGCCGCTTCCAATTACACAATATCAACCTCTCCAAATTGTCAAATATTCCTTCAATAACAAACCCTTCAACCCTAAATTTCGTCGTAATTATTTAAAAGAAAGGGAAATAAATAAATTGAAACATCGGTTCATAAATCCGTCAATAATGCTATTAGTAATTGGCATCAACTGTATTACAAACGAAAATCATTTTCTTGAAATGTTCTCTTGCTAATGTGTGGACATAAAGCTGGGGATAACGTGTCCTAACTCTTTCTTCAGGAGACTTGTTGATATTTTTCTTTGATATTTTGTAGCTATTTAGCCTCGTTACTGTATCTATAATCTATCGATTAATTTCGTCGGTATTTTATAGTAATGTCGAACATCGTAATGAGGAATGAGTGCCAGCAATGAGGATCCATAAATTTAAAATTAGATTGAAAAGGGAACAAACATTTAAGGAAAAGGGCCCTTTAAGATTTATAGATTAGTTGTTAGATTCATAGCATAATTAAAGGGCTGAATAAGAAACTAAGGTACCTTACAGCTCACAAAGATTAGGGCAGAGGACTTTATACCAATTCCCAACTGTTAACCATTGATGTAATTAATACCATATATCAGGTTTGTGAGTCCAATAAATACCTAATGTAGTGCAACATATTTCATGCATATTCAGTATTAAAGGACCCTATAGTGTTCTTTTCTTTTTGGGTAGATTTGAGAGTAGTTAAATAGTAAAAGAAGATGAGTTATGTGTTTGAAAATTCAAGATTTTCATCATGGATGATTATCATTTTCTGGGTGCTTATTGTTATGGGAGATAAAGTTGTGGTAAATATTAGTGCAGCAAGTTTGTTTAAGAATGAAACTATTCCCGCAGTGTTTGTGTTTGGAGATTCAGTAGTTGATACAGGAAACAACAACAACATCCAAACAAGTGCAAAGTGTAACTTCCCCCCCTACGGCAGAGATTTTATGGGAGGAAAGCCCACCGGCCGCTTTAGCAACGGCAAAGTCCCCTCCGATCTTATTGGTATAATTATTTGTTTTTATATATATAAATACGCATGTGAAGTTTGTGTTATATGAACAGAAACTGGGTTAACTAATGAATAATTAAGAAAGTAATTTATTAATTAATTAAATTAAATATTATTCTCAAAAAATAAAAATACTGAAAGTCTGTTCAACAGCTGAAAAATTAGGTATAAAGGAGATATTGCCAGCATATCTGGATCCAAATCTGAAAACAGAAGACCTTCCTACCGGAGTATGCTTCGCCTCAGGCGGAAATGGTTATGATCCTCTTACGAACAGTTTGGCGGTATTTCTTCTTCTTCTTCTTCTTCTTCTTCTTTCTTGGGGTTTTTTCTGTATAAATTTGAATAATGTGGCAGTGAATTGAAAGTTTCAATAGGCTAGAAATGCATGATAATTTATGCAGAAAATTCATATATCATACTAATTATATGAATATATTTAGAGTGACTGATGAATTAATGATAATGAGCAGCCTGCATTTTCATTACCGGATCAATTAAAGCAGTTCAAAGAATACAAAGAAAAGCTAAAATCAGCAGTTGGGGAAGAAAGAGCTGAAACCATTGTATCCAAAGCCATATTCGTAATCTGCACAGGAACCAACGACCTTCTTAATACTTATTTTAGTCTTCCAGTAAGGAACACGCAATATGATATTAATTCCTACACAGACTTCTTGGTCAGATCAGCTTCAAGTTTCTTCAAGGTAACTTCATCTGATCTCTGCAATTAGCATTGCCATTTCATTATTCATAAATATGCTTTCCTCCTCCTTTTCGAATTTTTGCATTTAAACCACTCAACTGAAATATAATTTTGATGAACTAAATGAAACTTTATTCAATGGTTCTATTAAGTAATATTGTTAATTAGATGCTAAATGTTTCATCAATAGCAACAAAATCAGTTTTTAAAATTGATAAACAAATTTCATAGAGGGACTAAATTAATTAGTTCAAAATTGAGAGTTAAAATAGTCAATTGAATAAATTTTAATTTAGAGTTTTAATTGCATAAATTTATAAAATTTAAGGACTAAAATATATTTTATTATTCCATTTGATGTTTATATATTTGATCACGCACTGAGCCAGTATATAATAATTTATCATTTAAGAAAAATAATTTTTATTTTGTGAAGACTATTTTTTATGTGGTAATTTCTCGATTTAAAAATAAATTTTTTTTTTTAAAAAAGAAAATTTATGGCTCACTAATTAATAACGATTTGCTTAGCTATGGTGCATTGCATTGGAATTTTGGATAGGGTTTGGTAAGGGATTTAAGTATGATAATTGAGAATTTGACTGATCGAAAAACACAGCTTTTGTCTTTTGCTATCACAACAATTTATACAAATTTCCTTACAGCCTCAAGTTTGTTGCTGCCATTACTTCATCATTTCTGATTTATTTGGATATTTTAGTTCCTTTATATTTCCTTCAACTTGCCATTATTTCAAAGTGCAAACACTGCATGTCACAGACTCATACAGTTTCCTGATTGTGAAAGTTTCCTACTCAATATATATAGATACAATATTGGTGTCCAATTCCCACCTTTCATACATTGATAGCCTTATTTATATCTTCATACAATTTTTTTAAAAAAAAAAATTAAAGGGCAAAGGTGCATAACATTCATATGGTAATGTCAAAAAAAATATATTGATTTATATAGTAAAATTCAGTTTAATTGGTCTCTCATATTAAAATTTTATGTCACTTTTCATCTCTCCACCATTAAAATTTTAATTCAATTGGCTCCCTATATATTAGTCCCCTAATTTAGTTTAATTCATCTCGCATTTTAGATTTTTAGTATAGGGTTTAGACCATGGAGCTAATTGGATGGAGCTTTTAATATAGGGCAATTGGACCAAATTTTATCATAAGAATCAATGTACTTTTGTCACATAATTTTAGGACCTATTTGCATCTTAAACCTTTTTCTTATTATACTTTATAAATAATAGAATATAATAAAAACTAAAAAATAATAATAAATTATATTTATTAATAATAAAATAAATGAAATAGCTTGAGACATAATTAATAATATTTTAAAACAATGTGTCCTATAATTTTACAAAGACAAAAAAGAAAAGTTTATTTTTGTGAAATAAAGTGGGTATATATATTATATATCGATCCTTAATAAATATATGACTTAATCTATGATCTAGACAAGTTGGTGGCAGTCGGCTGCCATTAATTTTGTTATAAAAGTTTTTTTTTTCTCTTTTATATATATATATATAACAGCGAATCTTTCTATATATATATCTATATATATATAGAATAGATATAAAATATATCTATATATATATAGATATAGGCCAGCTTATATATATATATATATATATTCAAGTTTGTTAGTTATATGTCATTCAGCTCACCATTATTCACATTTTATGCTTCATTCTTCCCATAAAATTATAGTTAATTCTATTTTCATAAGAATTAAAAAATTAATTAATATAATTGAGATTATACATTTTTTTCTAGTATATTTGTATTAAAAATAAATTGTTCATGTTCATTCATAATAAAGACACATAATAAAAAAACTAAATCAATTAACCATATTTTACATAAAAAAAATGACTGATAATTTAGAATAGATGAAAAAGAAAATAGGGCAAGTATGTACTATTGATTAATGTATCCTTGATGAATATTTGAAGTCATAAATAATGGAGGAGAGAAATTTATTTAAATTAGATTAATTGGGTGTAATAATGAGGAAAAATAATAAAATGGACAGGACCTATATGGAGCAGGAGCAAGAAGATTTGGGATATTGGGGATACCACCAGGAGGGTGTGTGCCATCACAAAGAACAGTACGTGGAGGAATACAGAGAAATTGTTTTGAGAAAGGGAATGAAGCTGCCATTCTTTTCAATTCAAAGCTCTTATCCGCCATTAAATCTCTCAATTATACACTTTCTGATGCTATTCTCGCCTATCTTGACGTCTACAATCCTTTGCTTTCCCTCATCCGAAATCCTGCTAAATATGGTGCGTAATTTTTCATAACTATATATAATTTTTAATTAAATTTTGATTCATTTGGTACTTGTCATTTTATATATATATAGTCATTTTTCTGAACATTATTATTTGTTCATTAATTTTACTAAAAAGAAATTATTAAATTGACTTTTTTTTGTGGTTTTTTTTTTTGGGTGTGGATACAGGGTTTGAGGTTTCAAATAGAGGATGCTGTGGCACAGGAAATATAGAAGTGACATACCTCTGTAATCGTTTTGATGACCCATTAAGCTGCAAAGATGACACTAAATATGTATTTTGGGACAGTTTTCATCCCACTGAGAAGGCTTATACTGTCCTTATCGATATGGCTTTTTCAGCAATTTAAAGCTTTTAATTAATTATTTCCATCTCTCTCTCTCTCTTTTATAAATGTAATATACTGTTGCAAATTCATAAGCAAATAAAACTTGATAAAATCATTCAATAAGACTTTCGATCATCTAAATATTTTTCATCACCTCTGAAATCAAACGGTCCAGAGAAGCGAATGAAGATCCACCGTCCGTTAAAGCCCTCTTGCTCTTTTCGCTCAGCTCCTTCACCTTCTTTCTTACATGACTATTATGGTCCATAACACTCCTGATCCCTCTCTCCACATCATTAGCACTAACAATCATTTCAAAATCACTTTTGTTATCCTTTCTATAATCCATTTTAATCTCCACCGCTAATCCTAATTCCATTATCATCTCAAAGGCATTTAATTGCTGCTCTGAAAATAATGGCCACGTGGCAATCGGAACTCCATACCATAGGCTCTCCAGTATGGAATTCCACCCACAATGTGATACGAATCCTCCAATTGCTTGGTGGGCCAAGATTGCCACTTGTGGGGCCCAACCTATGACCCTTCCAATTTCAGCCGTTCCATCTAAGAATCCCCGAGACAAGACATCAGCAGGATTTGCATAATCAGATGGGATTCCCATCTTACCCTTCGGAGGAGGTTGGCGTAGAGACCACAAGAATCGATATCCACTCAGATCCAAAGCGGTGGCTATCTCCTTCACCTGATCCTCTCCCAAGCTTCCCATGCTCCCGAAGCATAGGAATACTACAGACAACGGAGGCTGATCATCAAGCCATGCCATGATCTCATCATTCTTCTGGGTGCCACTGGAACTCACATCACTACCGGCACCTCTAAGATTCAAGATGGGACCCACTGGGTAAACGGGAGGGGTTTTCGCATCTGAGAAAGAGTTAATCGCATGGGATTCGAGCTCCATAAACGTATTTACCATAATACCCTTAACCTCTCGAAATCTTCTGGCGCTACCGTAGTAAAGAGGGTGGAAATCCTTGTTGAAAACCACAGAAGGAAAAACCCTAGCAGGAACTGAGTTCGTAAAACTCGGAACCGTCAACTGAGTATCCGAGTCCTTGAACTCAGTGGTGTCCACGTCCTGCTCGTCGTTAAGAGATTGCATAAAAAGCATAAAGCCAAGAGAGGCTGCACTTGAAGGGAAAAAAATGTAAGAGTCGGCTCCAAATTCGTTAGCCACATCAATCATTGTCGTACAAAACATGCCGATAATGAAGCCAGCGAGTCGCGGCCTCGAGTCGGACTGAGTCAAGAGATGAGAAACAGCCTGCTTAACATGTGGTTTCTGAGATTCAATAAAGGATAAGAGAGAGAATCCAGAATCTTTGCGTTCGTCGGTTGAAGGAAGACGGATGAGTCGAATAGTTTCAGGTAAGGAGGTAGAAATCGATGATGTAAAATCGGTTATTTTGGTGTGAAATAAGGATGGTTTCATGGCGAGGATGGTGATGGAGACTTGCTCTTGGCGATTGACTATTAGCTTCGCCAGCTCCACGGCCGGGACAAGGTGGCTGACACCTGGTGAAGGGATTAGAATGAGCTCTGCTTCCTTCATTTTTGTTTGAACATTTTTTCTTTGATCCAACTTTTGTATATTGTTTAGTTAGTGTTCATAAGAGGATGACAAGTTTATCCACACCTACCAACACTTGTGGCTTAGACAGGTCCAGCAACTGCCCGTTTCGAAAGAGGAAAAACTGCAACTTCGTAAACTCGAGTTTTTTTTAAAAAAATTAAATAAACAAAATTAGAAGAGCCATTTGGTAAAGGATCCTTCAATGATACCTCTACAGATATGCCCGTTAAAAGAAAAAAGAAAAAGAAGAGTTAAAAGATCCCGACACAAAATACACCCAAAAAAAAAAAAACTATGCATAACAAAAATTTGGCCAAAGGCCAAATACATGTAGAAAGATCCATATAAAAGGAACTTTTCGCATGCCAATGCTTTGAATTAAGTAGTACAGGTAATGCTAGTATTTTCAGAAAAGCATTCTTTCAAACATATATATACTTAATACAGATAACTGGTCATAGAGATTATTTCCACATGCACACCTAAATCTTCCCAATCCTAATGCTAATCTAAAGTCCATATTACATCTCCTTCATATAAACCCAGCAAAGCTACAAAATTGCATTCTTCCTTTCCTGACTATGACTACCTACAGAGATGGGAAACAAACTATACACAAAAAGGAACACAGGACAATAGTAAAGAGATCAACGAAGCTTATTCTGAGCAACAGCCTGGCATAACTCATCCTCGTAGAATAGAACCCTGTTAGAAGCTAAAGATTTGCATATGGGCTTAGATAAAGCTGATGGCACAATGCACCTTGAGGGAAATGCTGTATCTTGGAAGAGAACAGCAGCAATTTGCTTCATCTCAGTGACTTTGATGCGTGAGGGAGGGCGGGGTCCATGCTTTGGTGCTTTTGGAGTATGTGGGCTTGGCATGAAACCACCCTTACCGTCTCCCTTGCTGCAGTCATTGTTCAAACAGAAGCAAGAGCAAAATTAAGATAAGCATTTTAATAAGCAAAGACTCAGGTAAAAATGTCTTGATTTCAGAATCCACCTCATGAAAGGCCAATGTTCAGTAGGCCGTGGAGTTATTGTTCTCAACATCTCCTGCCGAGAGCGATCTGGTGTTGTGTAATTGAAATGAAATTGCCTAGCGATTACAACCTGCTCACAAGAAGCAACACCCATAGTCAAATTAGACAAACATCGGGTGTAAGAACAGTAACACATTCTCCAGAAGTCCAAGCGGACATATAGGGATAGACAAACTTACTGCTCTTCTAATCCTTCGAGACACATGAAAAACAGCCCTCAGTTGGTCATGATGCAGGTGACAAAGTATTTTAACCTCAAAAATAGCAAAATAAACAAGGATCAGCATCCAAGATTTCCCATCCAAGATTAGAAATGGGAAAAGAAGACGAACATTAAAAAACTTATAATGAAGCATAAAACTCTTTTCCACTATAGGATCAAAGAAAAGGTAGTCAAATAATCAACAAAAAGCAAACATGAAAGCTTTTTTATTAAGGAGAATAAATGACTGCCACAAATTAAGAAATAAAAAAATGCAAGGATGGGAAAAAAAAACAGAAGGATTCAACAATCTGACAAAAAGACCTATTTTAATACATTGACTCAACAACATTTGGAACAATATATTGACATTACCTTTGCTTTCACTCGCACCAAATTTCGATTTACAAACTCACAACTCAAAAAGCCTGTTCTCTTTTCTGTTTGCCATGTCTGAGAGCACGTGTTAAACTGATAAACCCTCCTCTTTTTAAATTAACCATAAATTAGAAGTCCAAAAAAGAGCACACTGGCCTTCCCACAGTAGCAAGAATGACAGCATTAGAAAAGTAAGGATAAACTCAGCAGTAGTATGCTCACCATATTGATGTTTCAGAACAACAAAAAGTACTATAATACTTTAGCATCTAACTAGCACAAAAAGATAGACCCATTCAAACAATGGAAAACAAAATTCAATTAGACTCGTGTTGTTAGAACTCAACAAATCATCTCTAGAAAACATCCAACTCTATGAAACAAATACTGCAAGAGACTTTTCATTTAATTAAACAACTTTCAAAAGTAAATAGTATCTGCTAACATATTAATAGATTTTTTAAATTTACTATACACCTTGATCTTCAATACCATTTTAGTCAGCCAACCATAGAAGAAAATTAATAATTAAAGTCCACGCAATTTTCATATACATTTCATTCTTCAAAATATCATGTCCATTCAAGTAAAGAAAATATCAAAATCAACAACAGCATATATGAATCAGCAGCATCTAAACCATTATCTCAGTTTTTTTTTCCTTTTTTAAATCTTTGTACAAACAAGAAAGACAAACATGATCGCAATGACATAATCACTGAAAAGGAACCAATTAATAATATGATGTCATAACAGAAAACAAGCATGCAACAAACAGGATAGAGATAATTATTACCAGTAAATCCATAGGGAGAGACTCGAGCCTAGACTCAGAATCAAAATGGTCCATGCGAGGTGTCTTTGGTGTCCTCACCAAATGATTCTGTTTAATTAAATTCACAGGGGACAGCATCGAGGGGCTCTGATCAATAACCTTATTTTCAGTCATGAGATCATTTTCCTCCACCTTCTTGGTGGTAAATACAGCAACCCGTTTCTTCCCAAGATCAGTGCATGACTTTGTAGCAGAAACCTTGTTATACCGAATCTGAGCAAGGGCACCTGGTTTCAGATACCTGCTGCTTGAACTCCGCAATCGTCTTTTCTGCTTTGGAGTTTTTGAATCCCTATCTTTTGGAGACACTTTACCCATACTTTAGCATACTCCTCTTTTAGCTTCCTCTTCAGTTTTACAGACACTGTACACTAATTCCTCTCTTGACTTCAATCAATAATAAACTAAATATAGCTTAAGCTGTTATCAATTGAGACCTGAAACACATAATTCCCGGAAAATCCTTCAGTAGAACTCACAAACACAGAGTTATGCACCAGATAGATCCTCAAAAAGAAAAATCTAAAATCAAATTTTTACAAACCAATATATTAAAACATTAATCGATAAGAAAAACAATCTAGAACCTCTGAATAATCAAATCGAGTGACAACACGCATACATAAATCCAACTTACAGGAATTAAAAGATCCACTAAATTATCTCCACCGAATCACCTGAAAAGAAACCTAAAAAAATTATCAGAACCCTAAAATATGACCGTGAACACGAAACGCTAGATAGCCAAATTAAACCAAGACGCCAATCAATTAAAAACATAAAACACCAAATCATACCGGAAAATAGCAGGGAAACAAATAACAATGGCAGAGAGCTTAGTGAGAGATGGTGAGACTTGATAGAGAGATGGAGAATGGAGGGAGTCTAGTGAGAGAAAATTAGAGAGAGGGAAAAAAATGGGACCGCTAGGGTTTGCTCTTTATTTGAATTTCTTTTGATTGCCCGCCAAAATTTTCAACAATTTCTGTTTGGCCTTTTCTACGAAAACCAAGCAAGTACAAAAATGTTATGGCTGGAGCATACGTGGAGACTTTTAATTGGTACGTGACCTGATAATAGTGTACACGTTGGTATTTTTAATACTTCACGCGTCCCTATGGATACCGCGAGCCCGCAGATTTCGGTACTTGTTGATTTTTCATTTAATTTTTAAAAGAATTAGATTTTATGATAAGGAGGGAAATCAATAATATTTATGTAATGACAAAATTGCCCTTATGAGAGAGTGTGACCAACTGACCATATCAGTGATTACGTGTGAGACATTGAATGTCAACTTAAACCCCTTCACGCATTATTAATTACGCGTGACTGCCGCTTACTGAATATAAATGTGGAGGGTACTTTAGTCCTTGGAAAATTTATTAGGATACGGAATAGTATTTGATGGGTCATGGGCCTAGGCTTTAACCTTTTCTAGATTTGTTCGTTGAAATTATTCCTCTTTCTTGGGCCTACTTTGTACAGCACTGTGAATTTGTAATAATTAAAAGCTATAATGCTACGGTGGGCCCATTTCATCTATATAATTATTTTACTAAAAATATTTTGAGGATAAAAACATATTTTAATTACTAATTTTTTCTGAATTTGTAAAAGTAAATCTTTCAATTAAAATTTTAATAATTAATTCACTTAATAATTAATTATGATTAGTAATGAGTTAAATATTTGAAAAAAAAATCCTATAAATTCATACCCTTTTAAATTTTATTAAAATTAAGATGTTCAAATTTGTTTGAATTACTTAACATTTACTCAAATTGGTACGATATTTTAGGAAAAAAAGAAAGAGTAAAGTTCACAAAAATAATCTAGGAACTATAAGATACTTTAGTAAGATCATGCATAAGTTCTAACGGTGGTGGTCAAAAATAATAGTGTAATTTACTAAAAAAAATCAGCTGTAAAATTAGTCTGTCGAAAATATAGCAAATTAGGACATCAAATATAATAAATTAGGAAATGACAATCAATTAAAGAATACCAATGTCCGATTAGTGTTATTTTTATGCTCGAATAAGTACCAAATTCGATTAATGTTACTTATATATTGCCCAATGTTACTTATATATTATCCATTACCCGCATAATTCTCATTTATGAGTCATGGAGCTATATGTTTACTTTTTCTAGCATTCATTGAAATAATTCGTATCTTTTGGACTATATCTCAATTGAAATAATTCATGTCGATTGATAATAATTAAAAGGAAAAAAAATCATGTAATTTGGATTAACAATAAAGAAGAATATAGTCTTAGATAGTGTAAAATAGTACTTTTGTTTTTCAAGGATAACTAAATTGATTTCATTATATACAAAAAAAATACATGGGTTTGTCGATAATTAAAATATATAGAGAGGAAAAGGAAAAATGTAATTTTGGTAAACAATTTATGAAATATGAAACCATAATTTTCAAAAAAGTAGTAGTTTTCATGGTCAACAATAATTGATTGTGGATGGGATTCAAGGGTAATGATGATGTTGATATACAAATGATAACATGCAAGTTTTTCCTCCTAAAATTAGATTTGGTCTTCGATTTTTGCATGGTGAATTATGATCCTTTTTAATTACATGGATCCCACCTTAATTGGTATCATTTGCTAAGATAACTCTTAATTCTCTCCCCTCAAATGTAATAACAGCTTTTTCCAATTTGATTTTATTACTATACTTGGAATTTTAGTTTCTTTTCTCCTCGTAAAAGTATTTTGATTTTGTTAAAAATCAGTGCAAAATTTAAAAAAAATGATATCCATATTATAATAGATAAAAGTATAAATAGTAAGTGATTGGGCGATGATAAAATATATTCCATTAGCATGCAAAATATTTATAGCATTGTTTACCCACAAATTTCTAAGGTAAAATTCATTAACAATGAGAAAAGGTTCGTTATCTAACACTAAAATGAAAATTTATAGGTTCCGTTGAGCAAGAAACAAATTCTGAAACTACAAATTATAAAAAGGGAAAATTACAAAAAAAAATGACATGTACATGTAGTTTCATCTTTTTTTTTTTTAATAACAAAAAAGAGATTTATGGTTTATTCCATTAGCAAAAATTGGTACTTTTCCATTACGTTGTTAAGTTTATCTGTCATAATATCGACATGAATCATTGTCATTAATGTAGCTCTGACGTGATCCCACATAAAATGATCCACTATGGACTTAATACTATAATAGGGAAATACCAATTTTCGGTAATGGAATAAATTACAAATCTTTTTTAATTACAAAAAAATTTCAAGTGCCCCAAAATTGAAAAAAATGTCAGACCACAAACTTTTTTTTTGCACTTTTCCCTTTTAGAAATTATGATAAACAATCAAGTGATTTTATGAGATTAAAAATCTAGCAGACAGAGAATAATAATGGATGGATGAGGAAATGATACCAATTAAGGTTAATGAAGACTCAAATTCTGATTAGCATGTAAATGAATGTGTACTTCACTAATAATCATTTACAATATTTATAGTATAAAAAGCCAAAATTTTAAGAGTTCCAATATAATTACAAATTTTTAAGGGGAACTCATTTCTATAATATTTAATTTTATCCTTATTTGATATCATAAAACCTATCTAAAGAAGATCAAATATTCAAACAGTCATCTAATCTTTCTGTAGTTGATCCTATCTATAGAAGATAACACGCCCACAGCCATTTAATTACTTAATTAGCCGATCTTTCTATGATTTCGAGTTTTTGCATAGAATCGTGCTCAGTTTGCACTAGCAAACTTTGGACTCGTCAATCCATTATTACTTGTGTAAACAGGTATAATTGTAGAAAATTATAAATCCAAACCACACAATTTTATTACTTATCATTTATTAATTAATCCTTTTTTTTACACATAAAATATATTAAGAAAACATTCAGAACAATAGAGTTACGAATCAACTAAAACTTTGGTCACCAGACCTCCCCTTACACCTAACATATGATTTAAACTGGAATTCACAATATTAAAAAAGCATATCAAAACCGACATGGGACAAAATGGTAAGAAACTCATGTCAAACAATTTTTTTTTTTTTTTGCATACAACATAGTTACCCTAACTAATGAATGAGCAGCTGTGTTAGGTAGACAATTAACTTAAAGAAAACAAACATTGGAATTTAAGAGAGTGTGAATGAGTTTAATCAGATGTCTCAAGTTTAAATTCTAGATATACAGCTATTTTAAAATTATTAAATAAATATTTTTTTATCCTTCGGAGTCCTATCCTGCATAAATAGGATTAGTCTCAACTCGTTGAAATATAGACCGAGTAAACTTGTAGTTTCGCACCTAAAAAGAAAAGAAAAGAAACATTAGAGAATCTATTCTTTATTGTCAAACAATCCTGAATAATTCCTCCAACTTCAAAGAAATAAAGAGATTGAGAACGAAGTGCATGGAAGGCTTCAAAGTTATCCATCTCAATATCAACATTATCAAAGCCGGAATTATGCAGCCAAAAGACGTGAGAAACCCAAAATACCGCCAAAAAATGTTCCCACATGATTGCGAAGGACAGGAGCAAAACCTGTACAATTTTCTTTTTGAAACAAAACTGGATCGACATTGCATTTAGGCTGACCAATGCTTGATTTTTTTTCATCTAGTGTTAATCGCCATATTTCCCAATTGAACAAGGGAGGAAAGCTCCTCTGACCCAACCAGCTTCCATTAATCCCGAAAACTTGCCAAGGTTGACGCACAATGAAGGGAGGAGCGTGAGTTCTGTGTTGCTAAAGAAGCAGCCATAATACTCTTATACTAAACAATTTCATTTACACTTTATTTCTAATTACATTGAAATAGACTTGGTGTTTCTTTTTTTATTTATTTAAATCTTATTTATCTATGATTCTTTGCTGATACATCTTATCCATAAAAATTAATATACGCTATTTCAAAATTGGCTGCCAAAATGCCAATAGCCCAATGCGGATGTCAAAATGTTAGATGAATTATATGGACGGTATCTAAAATATATAACACGCAATAATTTAGTATCCAAATTATTATTTATAACTATAAAATACATGAATTATTATTTTGTAACAATAAAGTACTTTTGTCATGTAGTAATATATATTATCATTAATTGAAGTATCGTATTGTTAGATTATTATTAATTGGAGTATCATGTTTAGATTATTATTAATTGGAGTATCATGTTGTTAAATTATTATTAATTGAAATATCATATTGTTAGATTGTTATTAATTGGAGTACCATATGATTACAAAAATATAATTACAATTTGTTGTTTGGGGGACATTAACGGAAGATGACGAATATACTTTATTATTACAAAATAATAATTTAAATATTTTATAATTATAAATAATAATTATAATACTGAGTTTACTACTCACTGTGCCATTAGAGGACATTAACAGGAGATAACAGATGTACTTTATTGTTACAAAATAATAATTTAAATATTTTGTAGTTATAAAAATAATTAGAGTACTAACTTGTTACGTGTTATATATTTTAGATATCATTTGTGCAATTCACCCAAAAATGTTAAACACACTAAAAACTTCTCCTCCAAAATGCTAAAAAATATTATAAAATTATTAGATTAAATAGGATTTCTTCTAGAATTAGGAACTATAAATTATTACAACAATAATTTTTTATGTATTATATTTTAAATAATCAATTGAATCACCAATAAATACATCTATTTAAAATATTAAAAATATATACTTATTAACTATACCGAATAGGAAATACATAATATAATAATAACCATAATTTTTTATAAAAATTTGAACTAATTGTAAGGTTAGACTGTAAATTTTTGTAATATTATGATGCTACACAATAAATATATATTAACAAATTAAAATACATAAAATTATGGAATGTCTCATTATCTGCCTATTAATAAATTGTTCATGAACATGCAAAATTTACAAATCAGTGCATTATACATAGTAAAATATTGGTGCTTAGTAGATTGTACTTTTGAGATTAGGGAAAGATGATTGTTATACAAATTGAGTGTATTTTCAAGATTTTACTCAGTTTAGTAACATTCATGGTCTTCCTCTATTGTCCCAACAAAGTTCCAACATGGGGTTCTGTCCTCAGGCTCTCATTTATAAAACCCAGATATTATATGAGTTGGGCTTGGGATTTGTTTGTTATTATAGACTAAAAATAATTTTTTTGTACATTTAGTTATATTTCAGCACAAAATCAAACGAATTGGAGAAAAATGAAAAACACCAATTTAGACTTGAAAAAGTGATAACCCAATTTAAATTAATTTTTTGAACACACACACACACACATATATATATACACTCCAATTTATGTTTATGAATTAATTTTATCTTGTTTTTTGTTCATCTTGTATTAATCTTTTAAATATATATATATATATATATATAAGAAATTATATTTTTAATTATTATATATGTTGTATGACTAACATATTAATTAAGAATACTATATACGAAAATATATTATACCTTTAATAATTATTTAACTTACAAATAACAAAATTTTATTAATTACTTATAATTTATTAATTAAAAACTATTAAGCATGTCATTAAAGCTAAAAGAATTTTCCTATGATACCAAAGAATGAGGTTAAGTAACATTGGTAGAAAAGGGCATGAAGGAGAAGACAATGGCACGAGAAATGCGAAGGACCACTACCACCCCAAAACATAGATTAGCCACGACGCACGCACGCACGCACCCACAATTGGCCTTAGAAACTGGCCTTATCTTTCCACAGTTTCAGGCCATCATTGCCCTTTTCACTCTTGATGTGGATTGAATCTCCTTTCTGGATAACTCTATATATATATATATATATATATATATATATATATATATATATAATGATAAAACATTATTATTAAACAATTGCAAAAAATGATAAAGTATATATAAGGTAAATGGGCGAAATTCCAACCTCCCTAAAACCTCTTACTGTCCATTTGGTACATAAAATTGTTTAGTTAAATCATAGGATTAGTTACTAGTCTCATGTTTGGTTCAAAAAAATTAAGTATAACTTAGTAATCCAAAAACTTACTAAACCTATGGAATAAATCTTAACTAATACCTACACCTTCCGTATATTTACTAATCCCTATATTTATAAAATTAAAAATTCTAAACTAGTCTTACTATTTTACTTTTTTTTTCAAAAATAACTTTATTTTAGTATAAGACAAATGATATTTAAGTAATTTACTTATTATTTAAACTGTCATATCAAACATGAGATTATATATTTGGATCAATTAATACTAAAATTAAAATATTTATACCAAATAAAAATTAGTTTAACTAATCATATAGCTTAACTAAATTTAGTATTACTATGATTTAAACAATTCGCCAACCAAACGAGCTGTTAGAGTTTTTAATCAACAGTTATATATGATTCCTTAACAATCACATTCTATCTTTGTCTAACTAGTAGCTTTGTAATTAAATCACTCTTAATACTTTAAGTGATCAAGAGTTTAATTATTGTGAACCTTAATATAAGATGATATTATTTTTTTAATCAGAATTTTTTTTTCACATTTACTATTATTTTTTATATGAATAAATTTCAAATTATTATGATTATTAAATTAATATTCCTCTTTTTGTAACACAGATTAAAAATTTTAATCAATGTATTTAAAACTACAAATTTTATTTATATTTTCTTAATTAATATATTCCTACATATTTAATTAGGAGTATGTTAGAAAATTAAATTTGCTTAAAGGGTCAGACTCACTCAGACATGAAAAAAGCAACTTCAATCATTGTGCAAAATCCACACAGCAAACTCTAGTAAACTGAAAGATTCATTATCTTCATATAATACAATATAATAATGTGAATTTCGCATCAAAATAAATTACTGATTATTGTCATTAACATTGATTGTGTGGTAAGTATAGCACTAAAAGGCAAAAGAGATATTAAACTAAATTAATTAAGCAAGAGGTTTGTGGTCACCAACCCAAAAAGCTGTGTCTTAACTGCCTAGTGGGGCAGTAGATGGCAAGCATTTTTATAGGTAAGTAAGATGCTTTAATCAACTTGCTAAATTTTAATTTACTATTTTTAATTAATTATTAATTTTTCTTTTTATTAAGGGACAATAAATTATAATAACCAGCCAAAATGCAATGTTGAACAACCACCAAACACATGGATTTTTATTCCTTGGCCGGTAGTATTCAATTGAAATTTTATTTGTAAATTGAGTTAATAATAAATTTGAATGACAAAAAATTATAATTAATTTTATATTTATATTATTTAAATTAATTTTTATAAGATAATAAATTACTAATTTAGTTTTGCAAATAGATACATAAACTCTATCTATCGGTTCGAACTCAGCTGGGACTGTAAGCTAACATGAGAAATATTTGGTATGAGTCATTTCCTCAGGAACCGACAGTTCCTGGTTTCGGCCAGAATAAAATTCAATTTTATTTATTTATTTATTTTTAAAAAATATTGGTAACGTTCATGAGACTGTTACCTTTCCTTCCTCCCACCCCCACCCACTTCTGAACTTTTAAGTTTTTTTTTTTATTAACTAAATATATTAAAATATGAATATAATGAAAAGATAAAAAAAAAACTCTTTATAACAAAAATTAATCTATATTTCAGGGGTAATATTGATAATTAAATTTCAATATATTTTTCACTATAAATACTAAATTTATTTTAATTTTTTTCACTTCCTACACAATTTCAATTCTTAATTTTTCTATAATTTAATATCAATTATCTCTACATATATTTCTAAATTTTCTCTAATTACACTCTCAATTATTTGTTTCTTTCTAATTTATTTATAATTATACTTTCTACATAATCTCAATTCTTTCTTAAATTTTTTAATTTTCTCTAATTCTCAATTTTTTTCTTAATTCTACATTTCTTTTTTCATTATATTTCTCTATATTTTTTTAATATTCTCCAATTTTGTTTCACAAAAATTTAATCATAAATAATGGAAAATCATAGTGGAAAAAATATTTTTTATGTAAATGTTGTTGATTTGGAAAATTTCAACTAAGGAAAGTCAAAGAAATAAGAGTGATTAACAAACGAATCTGAGTCCGATATAGGAATCATCTGAAGCAAAAATTTGAATATCTAATAATTTTTAAATTCATTTCAAAAAAATTTTAAAAAAAGATGAGTCATTTGATGTTGTATGCAATTATTATGCACAAACATATAAATTTAAAACTATAGGTGGTTATGACACGTTTTGAAAGTATTTGCAAAACAAACATGTTGCTCAAATTAAAATAGAGAAATAACAAAATCAAATTTTCAAATACACAACATTTTTTTCACTTCTTATTTATTTCAATAATCAAATTAAAAAATTAAAAAAATTAACAAAAATGATAAAAATATAACATTTATCTTTTAGTTTTGGTAAAAAATTAGGTTTTGTTAATTATTATTAAAATATATTAAATTTATCTACAAAATGTACACCTAAAAATACGTTAATCGTGTTTTATATAATTTATATAAAAAAAATTGCTCAAAATATTTACTTATTTGAATGAATGTGTTTGCATTTGTAGTGATATTTAGAGTGATCATTAGCAATTTTATTATTTTATAGATCTTACATATTATTTGATTGATGGTGAATGACAATTACAAAAAAATTACATGTGTTAAGAGAATTGATAATCGACATACTATGATAATACTTTACAAATAATAAAAAATATTTTGGAAGAATATTGATTAGCTTATAAAATTTTTTAAATTTCTTTTGATAATGCGGTGATAAATTATGCCTCAATTTAAGATTTTCAACCATTATATCTATCTAACATTTGAGATAATTTTTTTTCATATTAGATATGAATGTCATGCATCAAATTTATGTGTTTAAAATAGTTTAAAATTTTTGAGTGTTATAATTTCTCTAATGAAAGTAACACTTTCATTTTTATAATTATATATGCAAACAAAAGAATTATGAACTCGATTTTATCGTAAAAATGATAAAAAATTTAAAATATTTTCAATGGATGTTCCTATTCATTGAAATTCAACTAATGAATACTCAACAAGTCATATGGATATATAAATTATTGTGCATATTTATTTCTAATAATGTATCACAGATTAATTTATATTCACAAATATAGCGATATTTGTCAACAGCTTTTAGATATTTTAAAATTTTTTAATGATACAACATATTTTTTAAGTGATGTTTATTATATAAAATGTCATTTATTATTGTATGAAGTATTAATATTACTGATACATTTCATTATTATATTAATGATCCAATTTTACATGATTTTATTTTATGATGAAAAATAAATAATTAAATTATTTTAAATTTATTCTTTTAATTAATTTTGTATGTTGTATTTTTTATTCTAAATATAAAATAGATGATTTATATAATTAATTGAGTTTTTATTATTCAACGTTAGACTTAGGTTATATAAAATAGATGGTTTCTTATTATTAATTATGTGAGAAAATTAATTTATAATTAATTTATAGAATTTATTTTGATTTATAATATCCATATTATTACTAGTCAAGATTTAGGTATATCGATAAAAATTAGAAAAAGTGATCGCTTGATAATACAAAAATATAAAAACTAATATTATCATCTGATTCACTTGAACTTAACATTTATTTAACAACTACATTTGAGTTTGATGATAGTAAAATGAGTAAAATTTTTTTAATTCTTGATTAGTGTAATCGATATCAAAATACTTATTTGGTATTCTCCTGAATTGCAATATAATTTTTTTCAAATATAGTCTTAACTATTACAATTGAACAAATTTTTAGTACGATAAGTAATATTTTGGGTGATATGCAATATAACTTAAATTTCTAAATTACTAAGAGCTCAAATATGTATTGATGATTAGACCAAAAAGACATTAAAACAATAAAAAATAAAGAAAGATGAAAATGATCACCAATATAACTTTACCGCCGAATGAACAACTGATACATCCGACACCAGCAGTTTTAATTAAAAAAAAAGTAAAATGGATCAATAATTAAAATTTAAAATGTAAGAAAACTATGTAGACTTTGTTTTCTCTAAACTCCGATAGGTTATATTAGCAACTTTATTATTAAAGCCCAATTATTAATATTATTATTTTTAAAATATAAATTCAAACTTTGATAATTAAATTATTTTTAAAATATAAAATTAAATTGATTAGTTTTTAGCCTAATTAAAATTTTTATAATTTATTAATTTACAAAATAAAAATAAATCTTTCTAAATTCTAACTTATAATTTTTTAAAATCAAATTCGTTCTTTTTTTTTATAACAATATAACTTATTATACAAAATCACAAATTAATATTTAATAAGTTATTTTTTTCACAAAATTTTTATTTTTATAACTTATTACTAATAAAAATTTATAATTTACACAAATTAATATTTTATAAGTTAATATTTCTTTTTAACTAACCCATTCTCCAATTTTTTTACTTATTTCTAACTTAATATTTTTTTTTGTTTTATTTATAAACAAATTTATAGGTTAAATTAATTTGTTTTGTTTCAAATTCACCTAACAATTAAATTTAATTACTAAACTTTAATAATTTTAATTATATTTATTTATTGTATTAATTATATAATTTAAAAAAATAAAAAATTATTAAAACTGATTGAATCGTCATGAATTGGAACCGGTGTCTCTCCGGTTCTAGTTTAGTCCCATATTTCTAGGACTAGGAAACTATTGATTATGAATTGTGGTCAGAGTTGTTCACATCTATGCAATAACTTACAATTATAAAGTGAAGTCCCTGCTAGTATATTCGTAAAAATTCAATTTCACTTTTGAAAACATTTTACCTTTAAAATTGATATAAATTTTAATTTGTGGGATCCAATTAATATTTTAATATATGATATTTATTATTAACAATTAAAATGGTAGATTTTTATTATCAAACAAATTGAATTATTATTATAATTAACTAATATTAAAATTAATAAATGACTTAAAAATTAATTATAAAACATATGATAATTAAAATAAGCACACAACATTTCATTTATAAAAACAATTAATGTTGAAAATTAAAATAAAACTTAATTAAAATTCAGCATTACAAATTCATAAAAAGAAAATACTATATTAAGCATCATTATATTATATTCTACATTAATAATATTATATTATATACTACACAATTATATTTATATTTTTTAAAAAAATTATATTAATTATATTAACTTAATTAATTAAATAGGTTACTTATTAATTTTATTATAAGTAATATTAAGTATATTAGTAAATAAATAAATATTATTTATTTTAGTTAAACTTATTATAAAATAAAAAAAGTGAACCCCATTTGAATATTTTAATCAATTGAAATTTTTTTTTCTATTTTTAATTTTGCAATTTGTAAACAATTATTTTATCCACAAAATAGTAATTGTCGTATAAACCTTTGAAAATTCAAATTTGAAAGGGGATGAAGATGGCATTTAACGACTTTGAAAATCGAGCTCTGGTTCATAGATTTGACAAAATCCCAAGATCTCAGAAACCTACGATTTTGAAAAGCATTTGATTCCATAAATTTTAACAAGCTCACAAATTTCATGAACATTTAGGGCAATGTTAGAATAAAAAATTAGATAAGTTCCCTTATTTATTAAAATAATGGTAAAACCCAACTCGTTCAAAAAATATTTAGAACCTTTGAAATGAGTTTTTAATAGTACTAATTTTGTTCTAATATAAACTTACAAGTTCAAATTTCAATAAAATCACCTTTCAGAAAAATACAAGTGAGAACTCTCGAAAAGAAGATGATAAAAATGAGCTCATTAACGTGAACTGTGAAGTGGAAACAAACACGTCGACAATACTGAAAAAGAGGTTGACACTTTTTACTTTTTTATTCTCTTAAAAATAAAGGTTAAAACATTGTTTAATTGTACGAACACGTACAGAAATTCCAATTTAAAGATATGTGATAAATTAATTATAGCAGATTTTAAACATATTTGTTAGCTTTTCATTGAAATATTTATAAATAAAAATTTGATAAATTTTTTATTTAGATAAAACTATTAAATGTGAGATATTTAATATAAATTCAGATAATAATATGAATATAATAAATAATTTATAATTATTATATATCGATGAGTTGAGTCTCTTGTTGTTAACTCTAATAATTAAACTATTATATAAGGAAATATAAGAAAATAAGAATTCTATTATTCTAGAGAAAAAATTTTAATGCAAATTTTTTTGGATAGTTTGTACAATGATAGATTTAGCCAAATTAAATATATATCTTTCTGTTTATCAATTAAACTCATTATTTTTATAATCTAAGATGCATGTATTAGATTTTAGATTGAGATTCTAAAATTTTTGTTATCAATCTCTCCATCAAAACATACATTTATAAATTAATTATAGTAGATACAAAAAATAGTAGATATAAATCCAAGATCACGTGTAACGAAATATTATTTAAAGATTTACAATCACTTGATATTGATACCGGCTTAATTAATATTGGAAGGAATTTTAGAAATAGAGAATCGATATAATCAATTCTATCTAATATAATTAATTTTATTGTTTAAAATTTAAGCTTAATTTTATTGTTTAAAATTTGTTTAATTAACCTATATAATACCCACTATATCGACTCCTCCATAACTATGTATTTAAGAAATATTCTACAAATGTTGACAATAAAAAAATGGTACGGTGGTTTTAGGTTTTTAATTTTTCAACCCTTTAATTTATTTATTTGTATTTGAGTGCCATCACAAGCATATATCGTTAATGGATTCCAAGTATACTTTTGCATATTCTGAGCTTATAATAATAATAATACTTCTTGCCGACCCATAAAGATCGCATTACACCTATTTCATTTTTTATAATTAAGTTCATAACTTATTAGCTTAATTAGGGTTTTCTAATATTAAAATTGGATTATTCTCCACTAACATTAATTATATTCAATTCACCAGATTTTCCTTCATTATATATATATATATATATACATACACACACACACTGGTTGGTCCATATCACTTTTTAATTATCTGTTAATAGTGTCTGAGTCAGTAGATAATCACTAATTTACTCAAACCTAATTTGTAAAGAAAATTATTTAATAAAGTCAATATTTTCTCAGCAATTAATTATATTACCTATATAACGTAGGAGTTGAATATGTTCATTTAAGAAAAAAAAAACACATGACCTATTCTGTTGTTAAACCGGAAGTATATTTACTTTCCACATTGTTGAAATCGGACCAAACCGGTCGGTCAAACCAAAATAATAGGAAATCGGCCTTTTAATCCTGTATTGGATTAAAAAAAAAAACTTGGAAAAAAATAATTAAACTAGAATGAAAACCATATTTAAACGTGTGAAAAAACCGGTTTAATAAAAAATAATTAATTTGTTTTGATTGGGCAAAGAATAAATAAGAGAGAGAGGTTTATTTTCCTTTTTTCTCTTATTTTTTTAAATGTATTTCAAAATAGCAGTTTCCTTTTTATTTTTTGAATTTTTTCTTTTACTTATTAAAAACAAATAAATTTGGCCCCTGAATAATTAAGAACAAATGAGTGAATTGATTCCTTATTATTATTATTATTATTATTATTTTAATGTGGTGTAAGACTTATTATGAATAAATTTATTTCTGTTTGCTTCATATCAAAATCTAGTGAAAGTGTCATCCCAGCTTTGTAAGGTTGACAGTTTAACGATCATTAGCGCAGAGAATGTTTGTTTAGAAAGCAAAGAGCCCAATTGAATGAGACTTTTGCCTAATGACATGTTACACAATAAACACCCAACTTAATTTCATTTATATTTTTTAGAAAAAAAAATCTTAGAATTGGTTTATTGTCCTATGAAATATTGAACCAATGTTTCTGCAAAATCTAGTCGTTGGCTCAAAGATTATAAATCCTTCCATCCCAAATTTTGATGATTTTAATACCATAAATTATATATTAGAATTAGTAATATTTGTTTGAATATCAGATTATTCTAACATAATTATTTAAAAAAATGAACATATATTTGAGAAGAAATATCTTGGGATCTGAATGTAAAGTTATTATAATTTGCGTCTTAAAGTATAAAATTTTTGAAGACAAAATATTTTTCACTAGTTAAAAAAAGTAGTATTCTAAAATATTTTAAGAGTTTTTTGAACATTCTAATCATATAACTATCATATTTTAATAAAATAAAAAATAACGATTAGTTTTTTAAAAATATAAATATATCTTACACTAGAAGTATAAATACAAGTTAAATAGATGTTTTAAATATTGAAAAGTCAAAAATTCTCAAGAGGATAATATTTTTTATTTAAAAAAACACTTATATATGGAGTTTCATTTTTAGATATATTTCATTTTTGTTCTAATTATTCATTGTATAATTTATTTTCTGCAGTTTGTGAGATGTTTGTTTATATAAAAATTTACAAGTTTAGATTGAAAACTTATTGTGGATTGTTTAGTATCTATGTTTGAAAAATTATTTAAGTGTTTTTTAAGTTTTACTTTTGTAAAAACTCTGATTTAAGTTTATAACCATAGATTAAAAAAAGGCTAGAACTGCCCTTTACTTGATTTTTGTCTTTGAAAAAAATCACGGATAGAAAATTTCAATATTATATCTTTAAAAATAAATGTAGGTAAGATGACTGAACTATTGTAAATCTAAGTATTCAGAACTATTCTTCCTAGTCTTATTTTCAATTTCAATATTATGATTTGTTAAAAAAAATTTGAATTTAAATTTTATGTGAAAAAGTGTTAAAAATATTTTTTCAAAAACCTATTTGTGTTTTAAGTTTTTTCAAAGTTTTAATTGTAAATAAAAAAAATAATATATTTGATAAAAACTGATTTTATATGTTGATTCATATTTCTGATTGCAAACTACAATTTTGTAAAAAAATTAAATTAAATTATATTATTGTGTGAGTATTCTGACTAAATTAAAATAGTATTATAATATTCTGAAATGTGTGTAATTTTTATAAGGGTCATAAATTTTTAAAAACTCAATTCATTCCTCTTGAATTATTTTATTTTGAGACTATTCTTTTCTCTTAAAATTGATGACATTGATGGATCAACCCATTAATTATTTTGTTTTTAATATGATTCATTCACTAATCTAGTTTAATTAATTATTTCAATTTTGTTAATATAATTGATTTTAAAATTTAATTCCCATAAATTTATCTCTAAACAAGGCTTTTATCTTTTTTTTTTTAATATGATTATATCTTTTCATTGGTTAGTGGATAAAGGAAGATGAATGATTAATGTGATGAGGTTTGTCAACTTATATATAGTAAAAAGAAACAATGCGAGAGTCACGGCTATTAAATTTAGGTGAAAAAAACTTTTGCCCAAAAAAAAAAAACAAAGTTAATATTTAAATTTTATAATTTTGTGTAATTAAATATCACAATTTTTAAAATTTTATTTTATTTGATTTACGCCTTTTAATTTATAAATTTTGTATAGAAAATTCACTTAAATATTAATTTTAAATTAATTTAGTGTATAATCATGAAATAATTAGATAGTTTAGAGAATGAATAACCTAAAATATAAATTTTTGGTTATTTTGTTTGGGCTTTTTGGCTCAGTTGAATAATTGACATTTAGGTGAATGATGAAATGAAACCTGTCATGTTGTTGTTGCTGTGGAGTGAGTGATGTCTGGTTGGTGGTTGCTGTCAGTGTCACTTTTGGCATTCCTCTGCTTCAATCTTTCCTTATGAAAAAGCTGAATGAAACCCACACAGTCTCCAACCATTATTACCCTCAACCCTCCCTTCAAAAGATTTTTAAACAAATATGGGTAGGATGCAGAAAGTCCTCTAAAATTCTCACATTTATATATTTTTTAAAATTATTTACCTTTAATATTATGAAAATAATTAATTATATACTTATTTTAATGGTATAAATTTTTTATCATTAAGTTTTCAAAATTAAGCTGATAAAAACACAAAGAAAAAAATATTGAATTAAAATCTCTAATTGGATATTTTGTACTTAACTGTATTTTTTAATAAAAAATAATAAAAATAATTTAACTGCTGACAATTCCAGCGACGGTTTCATTAGATATCTTACAACTAGAATTTCTCTTTTTTCCGATCTAGTTCCTCCACCACCGCGAACAAGAGATTTTGCTTACTATGAAAAATTTTATTCACATAAAGTATTCTAACTGTAAGAAGTTTTATTTACAGTTAAATGGAAAAATTGAAATCTTGTAAAATGATATTTTATTTGTAATATAGAATAATATTTTTCTTAAAATTTAAAATTGTAGGAGTTTAGAAAATCGGATTTTATAATTGTAAATTAATAATTGCTCTAAAATGATTTTAAATCAATTAATTTAAAATTAATTTTAAACTCTTATTCTATTTTTAAAATTTTTTACACGAGATTGTTTCTAACCGAAACTAATGAAATATTATTTTATTAAAATTCTATGGCTCAAAATCTTTTTAATATATAACGAACCCTAAAAAAATACTTACGTAATTAGAATATATAAAAAAACTAAAATTAATAAAATAAATTTAAATAAAATATTTCAGAGTGATTAAAATAAATTATAACGGGTTATATTTTAGATACTTATCCAAAAAATATTTTTCTTTTTTTTTTTTTTTTAAGAACGTGACCACTTTATGGTTCCATGAAAATTCGGCATTGAAAATAATTATCATTAAATGCAATATAAACACCAACAGGCTTGACTTGGCACTTAATAGCGATTTACAAAAGACAGAGAACGATTGAGGAGGGAGACACGTGCGAAAGGGGTGGGGTGGGGCATGTGCGTTGTGTCATTGTCTTTAACCATGATGACACCACATGGCAGTTATTGATTGTTGGAATATTGAATTCATGTTAGAATTTAGAGCTTAGAACCGAATGTTGCAATTTTTTTTCTGTTTTCTGTTGCTTTTCTTCTTTCTGTCTTTGCCTTCTCAATTTCCCCTATTGCCCCTTTCTTTCCTTTTCGCACTTCAGAAATCATCACTTTTTCGACTTCACTATTTTTTTTTCTGGTATAGACGAAAGAGAGTGAAATTTACTTTTATGATATTTTATAGAAAGATTAATAATATTTTTCACTTAAATAAAGTGAAATTCACTTTTATTTAAATGTCATTATTCTGTTAAATTTAGACTGAAAATTTGACAACCCAAAATTCTCTCTAAGATTTCCAGTCTAATTGGTGTACAAAACATAAGGTGCATAACTAAAATTTGAGTAAAAAATTAGGGATTTTTCTTAATTATTCCTAAATTTTGTTATTCATTTTGATTGAATTCCTTACTTCAGTACTTATTAGTTACTTGATCAAAAATCGAAAATTAAATCATTAAAACCGAAATTGGTATAAATTTTATTTTACTTTAACGAAACAGTTAATAGTTAAAAAGTTAGATTTAGATCCAAGGCTAAGGAATAAGTAAGATTTTAGCTAGTTTGGATAATGAAATACTAATTTACCAAGAAATTTTAATTAAATGATATTAATCCGGGATGTTAGATTTCGAATTTAAATTCTCCCTTCCATCCCTTATAAAAAAAATTTCCTAACACTAATTTAACAGGAAGCTAAGATGGCTGTTTCATTCACTTCCGGATTACTAGCATGAAATCTCTAGAATCGCGATTTTATCAGTTGAACAATGAACACATTAGCAATTGCATGTCACATGTAGAGCTACCTCGCACAAATCAAATATATCTATTTATTTGACCATATCCGAATTGATATCAATATTTTTTCTGTAGTATTTTTTTATACCATACGTATGTTCTTCAGTTTTATAATTTTAGACTAATTTTATTCAGAACGTAGCTACACTTAAATCTTTTTGCTCATCTCTCAATAATGCATTTTGTAGAAATCGAATTCAAGATTTTTCATCTACAAATTCAGCCTGTGTTATTTAAAGCTTCTATTGAACTACCTTATGCTGTTGATCAAATGGGAATAAATGGCATTTATAATGTGACATTATTCCAATGATTAGAATAAACTAAACACAAACATTTAGACGCTAATTTATCATGAATTTGATTTATGAATAAATTTTTAAATTATAGAAACGGTTTAAATAAATATTTTTTTCAAATCAAAAAAGATAAGTACAATCTCGTAGTATGGACACCAAAATTAAGCTCAATAAAACAATTTTTTTAAATACAATGCCAATAACCAACAAAACATAAAGGCCACATTGGACCAGTTCTTTAATTTGGGAGAATTGGCAATTTGGGGTGATGGGTTTTCATTGTTCTTTGTTAGCATAGCATGGAATTTGGATACTGATTGAGCCAAAAATAGAGTAGCCTTTGTGGCGATTTAGTTAAAAAGCTAGCTTGTTGCCTTAAGTTCGTATTGGTCCATTTGCTATTACTATCAGTGGTGCGTTTTAAAGGGAACATTAAATAGTCGCCTGTTCTCAACTCTAAGTCAGTGGGTTAAAATTTTATATAATCAATAGAGAATTTGATAAAGTTATTATTATTTTTCACATAATGCAGGTTATTGTTTTCTATTCTTATTTTTATTTTTAGTGAACTACTTATAATTTTTTTAAGGAGAGTAAAGTGAAAAAAAAATTTATAAGGTAAAAATGAAATCTACGAACTGAGTAACGTTAAATCTCATTCAATTGCACCTAGATATGTCACTGTCTCTAAAGAATTGCGACAGACGATTCATGTGAAAAAGGGATCGAATTACAATACAACGATACTTACGAAGAGGAACTGTAACTGGAAGCGTATGAATGGACAATACCCTTAATCACATTTTAACATTAAACTCCTAAATTAGAATTTAATGATTTTATTTATTATAAATATATACAAAGTTTAAATGTATTTCTTTATTGTAAATCATATTTGAGGTTAAAATTGTGCAGTGAAAACATAAATTTGAAGGGCGTGAATGAAAACTACATAAAAGAAAGCAATAATTTTAGAAACATAATGGTTGCTTCCATAGATTTTACAGTGCAGTAATATATTAGTTTTATACAAGGGCATTATGGTCTTTTAACATCAAATTAACCACTTTAATATATGAATCTTATTAGAGAAATGCAATAGTTGACTACATCAATGTTCAATGGTAGTATTCAATTTTACTTTAAAACCAATATATGAGAAAATAATTTTAATCCACTCTTTTTTTTTATTTCATAGAAATAGTGATTCACCATTTTTTATAGAAATGATAATAACATTTCACCCATAATTATCATGTAAAATAAAAATTTTGAACTAATAAGGTTTAATCTAATGCTAATGATACGATAACTACAGTAAGACTTTTTTGTAAAATAAATAAAAGTATGATTTTTTTTAGAAGTAATTTTTAAAAAAAAAATAAAACTCAAATGATTTTTTTATATTGTGTGTATACTATATATATGTTTTAATTTTTCATGATTTAATATTTTATTCATAAAAAGAAAATTAACTCGAGAAATAAATTTGCGAAAATTCGTGTCGCTGGTTTATTATCCTTCCCCGCTATAAGACTCCAAGTGCACATTACATCTTTGCCAGCTGTGCTTCTTCATTACTTAACTCATACGTGATAAAACATCTCAACAGTCAACTCTGTTGCATTTACCTCTGTGTTAGTAATATAACAGCCTCAAAGAGGGTAGTTTGGTACTTTTATATTAACTTTCCACTTAACCAGACCAGGCCAGACCAAAATCAAAATCCATGCTTGTCTGGTGCTGTGAGTGTGGTGGCATTTAAGTTGAGGTTACTCTCTCTCTCTCTCTCTCTCTCTCTGTGCACAGAGTCACAGACAAATGCCACCGAAACTGTGAGCGATAAAATATATACACGCACAAATTCACCGAGAAGAAAGAGATAGTCGAAGACTGAAGAGTCTCTATGAGTTCTCAAATACCTCAAAAAATCCACTACCAGCTGTAGAAGAAGAATCAGGAGCTCGTGTTTCTTTCTGACCAAACCCAATGTCTGTCAGTCTTTTCCAGAATTCAATGCTCTTCTTCTCACGGATTTTGATGTTTCTTCCTTAATTTTTTTTCTTTTCTTTACCATTTTTTTGAATTAAGTATTTTCATAGTGAAAGGTGAGTAAACGGAAAATTTTCACTTTGCATTTTTTTTTACGATGGAAAGTTTTCTTCTCTGTTGATGTGATTTTTGTGTTCTCCCTCCTTGCCATTTGCAGGTTCTTGGTTTTTTTATGTGTTTTTTTCTTCGGAGCTGAAGTATAGAGAAAGGTGAGTTCACGGCGGTTTTAGTTTTAGTATTTTTCTTTTTCATGCATTTTACATGTTTTTCTTCTTTGTTTGAGTTTTCTTTTACTTTATCTGCACTTTTTTACATTTTATTTTCCTTGGAAAAGTGAGTCAAGAGGCGTAATGAATAATCCATTGATCCGTATTTATTTGTTTTTTTTTTTGGTAATTTTGTGGCAGCTGAAAGTTGAAGAGGACTTATTTCTCCGTTACTCTGCTATCGGCTTCTGCAAGTTTGAAGATCTCTAGAGACTAGAAGCAAGAGCTCTTGATTGGCCATGTGGTTTCCAAAGAGATCCAGTGAAGGAGCAGCATTTGATGTTGGTCCAGCTTCAAACCAGAAATTTTTCTGATCAAGAATCTCATACTCCCTTTTAGTATTTGCGGTAGCTCTGTGCATTTATTTATCAATGTAAACGAAGCTCCTGCAAATATTGAACCAGTTGGCTTGGAAGAGGTAAAATGTATTGGAAATTGCAAGTTTAATTTGTATTTTTGCCCCTCATAAAAAGTGATCCGTGTGAGTTTTGGCAAAAGCAGGATATTTGGTTGGAGTGGTGAGAATGGCAACTTGGGATCATTTTGGGGAGCTTGCGAATGTGGCCCAGCTTACGGGTCTTGATGCGGTGCGGCTAATTGGTATGATAGGGAAAGCTGCTACAACAGCACGAATGCACAAGAAGAATTGCAGGCAATTTGCGCAGCATCTTAAGTTAATCGGGAACTTATTAGAGCAGCTCAAGATCTCGGAGCTTAAGAAGTATCCAGAAACAAGGGAGCCATTGGAGCAGCTTGAAGATGCCTTGAGAAGGTCTTACATTTTGGTCAACAGTTGTCAAGATAGGAGCTATCTGTATTTGCTCGCCATGGGTTGGAACATTGTTTATCAATTCAGAAAGGCGCAGAACGAGATCGACCGCTATTTGCGGCTTGTTCCTCTCATTACTCTTGTGGACAATGCTCGTGTCAGGGTATGTAAGTTGTTCTTGTTATTATTGTTTGATGTTATGTTTTAATTACTCTTAGCCTTGTTTTTTATGGTTAATTTTTTTTATTATATTTGTTGTCCTTATTCTTTTTGCTGCAATTAATCTAATTTTTGGTCGGCAAAATATAAGGAATTTGTATTACCAGAGTCTGTCATGTGAACTATGAGGATATATCTTCTTGTACCTCCATATTTAATCCTGGTTTTCATGGCAAAGAGTTGAAAATGGAAAACAATGATTATATGTTAGGGCTTTCTGATATATCATGTGAATTGAGTGCAGACAGTCACATCTGTGTTTGGTGGTGGGAGGGAAACTTCCTCTATTGGTTTCTCTTGTTTGGAAAGACATTCATTTATCAGCCAACGGTTAATGGGCTAAAGAATTCTACGTTGAGTTGTGGGGTTGGTTGTGTATCAATTCCTACATTGATGATGTTATTATGGACTATACTACTTTAGAACGAATAATGTTCCAAATTTCAACAATTCAAACACAGTCACTCTCTCCCTTCACCCCACAAAAAAAAAAAAAAAGAATAGTCCAAAGAAAGAGGAAACTCCCTCAGTTTGCTCTTCCCTTGCATTTCCTTTAAAATCGATGATGAATTAACCATGCTCCATGTCTGTGCAGAACTAAACCAATATTCAGTATTGTCAGTGTTATCGTGGTGTTTTATACTGCTTGCATTTTTTATTTGTATGACTTGATCAAAGTCAATTAACTTTTTCTTTCAATATATGCAGGAGAGGCTGGAAGACATTGAGAAGGATCAACGTGAATACACATTGGATGAAGAGGATAGAAAGGTGCAAGATGTGATCTTGAAGCCAGATCCCATTAAAGATCAGACAGTGGTGTTGAAAAAAACTCTCTCTTGTTCTTACCCAAACTTGGGGTTTAATGAAGCTCTTAAAAAGGAAAATGAGAAGCTTCAGCTTGAACTACAGCGGTCACAAGCTAATTTGGATGTAAACCAATATGAAGTTATCCAACATTTGATTGAGGTTACAGAAGCTGCTGCTGCAAATTCTCTTCCAGAGAAGAGTTCACTTGTAAGACCTTCCAAGAAACTGGATCCCAATTACTCAGATGATAGTGACAAAAGTCATTCATTTGATGAAAGCTATCCAAAGAAAAGTGATTCTCGAACAACTTCAAGGTTTGATGTTCTTAATCTATGTAAATGAAGTGTTAATGCAGTCATAATATTTAAAACGTATATGCATTGATGTGTGGCACTGACCTATTAAGTATCTAATGGTCCTGTGTGTGCATATATTTCTTTTTCTGTGTGACAAGACAACACCACAATCTGAACATGTTGGTGTACTTTGGGTTTTGCATTTTTGCTTGCTACATGATAACTTGATTCAAATTTATGTAAAAGATTATTTCTGAGCAACTGCCAACTAACTCATTTGGCTCAGAAAGCATTCAGTTTCTTTTCAAGATTGTTAGCTAATACAGTAAATGTGTAATCAGAAATATACTGAATTTGATACCTAAACCAATTTAATGCTTTCAATCCCTTAAAAAGTAATTCTGCTGAGTTGGAAGTTCTAAGATGGAAAAGATTTTTTACTTTGAATCATTTGTCACCCCGATTTTCAGATTTCCAAGATAATCACTTACATTCTGTATTCAATTTAGAATCTTCAACTGTCTAAAGCAAGTGCAGTTCAATAAATCTGATGCCAAACTTTTCTGTGCAGAAAGACATCCTCAGTTTCATCACGAGATGATCTGCTCTCACATAAGGGTTCATATCAGCATGAAGAATGGCATGCTGATTTACTTGGTTGCTGCTCAGAACCCTATCTGTGTATGTTTTCTCAGAGGATCATTTGCTTTCATTATCTGCTGCAAGTTTTATATTAGTAGTAATAATAACAATGGTGCTGGTCATTTCTTTTCAAGTACTTGTGTCATTGTGTTGATATCCCAGTCTATCTGTCACACAGATCTGTCCTTATGTTCTTGGCATTTGCATGTCTATGTCACTGCAGTCTGCTATTTTAAAGCCTTCAAAGTCAACCTCTTTATCGTTTCATTCTGCAATCTGGAAAATCTCGATTTTTTGTCTTGAAAATAACTGGCAAATTCTAATTGCTAAAACTCGTCGCTACATGTATCTGCTACCTTCTTTCTGTGGAAAATGGGGATGGTCTAAATGCAAAACCATGTAAATACTTATGTACTTTTTATTCTTGTGTTTTTGTGCCCAAACAACTTTTTCATCTTGGGATGAAAGAAATGAAATTAAAAAATTAAGGCCTGCCAGCAAAAGACCTTGTTATGTTTGCCAGTTATCTACTTTATCCCATTAGCATTCTTCTCAAACTGCAGGTATGAAGACATTCTTCTATCCCTGTGGCACATTCTCAAAGATTGCTACAGTAGCAACCAACAGACACATGTGTAAGTGGCTTTAAGTTATATTGAAATGTTATGGTTGCAAAATGTTATTTGAATTTTATTGTAGATTAGATTAAGGCTATTTGAATTGAGTTGAGTTATTAAAATATAGCTTGCTGATTTGTAGGACTAAACCCTTGATGGTGTTCCATTCACTTGAAGTTTAAGCTTTTAATACTCCACATGACAGATATTTGAGTACACAATTTTATATAACCCCAGATATTTATTCTTATTTAATCTTGATAAAGCTATTCAAAAAATTCCTTTCCTATGATTTTTTATTAGAGTGACAAATTGCGTTCCTAGTTTATGCTTAATATTCTTCATTAAAAATTTGCATCCAAATAAATATCACATGCTATCTGATGATAAAACAATAATATTAATTGAATGCCCTCTATATACTTGTTAATTATAAAGTTGGTTTTTTAATACTACTCAAATAACGGCAAATATTAGTGAACTTAAATTAATGTTATTCACAAGCCAGGTCAGTATATATGAAACAAAAATGCTGAGAAATTTTAAGAAAGAGGTTGAAAGAAATGTAAATTTGAATTAGAAATTAGAGATTGAAATAAGCTGTGACTATTCTTTCAAAATTTCATACCATATTAGTTGTAATTTATTATTCAAAAAAAGTCTAACGCTTTTGGTAGAATATTATCCAATAGATTCTGAGGATACTGTCAGATATTGTAGATTCTCATGTGAGCATTTGGGTCCGAATGTGATGAATGGACCAAATGTTTCCACACTTCCTTGTATAAGCTTTAGTTGCAACTATTCTATATTCTTTTGCAATTTATATAGGCTTATGATACAGTCTGAGCTTACATAGAAAAGTTCTGTTTCATGATTTTCAGCTTCAGCAGAAGCTTGTAATGAATTGATGGCATATTCGTTGATACTGTCATGTTGTTGCTATACTTGCTGCATCAGAAGGAAGCTTCGCAAAACATTGAATATCTCGGTAGGTCCTATATTCCTCTCTGATTATGATCTATTTTGTGGTACTCCACAGACGTGGATGATAAGAACAGTAATAGCTTGTCTAATTAACTCCTAGGGATATGATAGGAATTGATGCTTTTTTCCAAGATTATAAAAGCTGGATTGTTTTAGTAAGTAATACTATGAAGGAAGTGCTCATACCACCATAATTATCATAGCCAAACTAAATTAGTGTTGAACAAAAAGGTCTGGTAGTTCATTGCATATACCCAAAATGTATTTGCCAAAACCGGAAAAAAGCCTCTGAACTAGGTCTGCTTCTGCTATAGAGTTCTTAATTGAAGGTGTTCCATTGAAGCTTTTACTCATAATTTTACTCCGAAAGAAATAAAAGAACAGGGGGAAAAGCAAAAAAATGGATTATTTATGCATTGATTTAATAAGACTTGGCCTATATTTTGTAACTTGCAACCATTGGTTAAAGCAAACACACCTGTCCATTAAATTTATGGTTAATGGGATTAAAAAGGTCAGTTGCTGGGAAAAAATTAAAGTGTTGAGGGACTGAAGGAATGCACCTTTAGTTCAACAAAATATTAGATCTTACGAATGACTTTTGTCAAAAATATTTGATGTCTTGCGTTAGATAAGGAATTCGTTAGAGACTGAATCTGGAATTCAGGATCTATTATATTTAGAACCTAATTGTTTATAGCAGTTTTTTATTTTTTATTTTTCCAAACTATGGTTAATAGCAGTATTAATTTAGTTTATATTCCAAAATACTGTGCCCCTTACTATCTTTTTCTTTGCAGGGGGGCTTTATTGATGATTTTCTCTCGCATTTGATGTGTTGTTGCTGTGCTCTGGTTCAAGAATGGCGAGAAGTGGAGATCCGTGGGGTTTATGGTATGTTGTACAGGATCTTTGCTTGCCTCGCTTTAACTTCAATTTATAAGGTGAAATTATGTCAATGAGCAAGCTTGCTCGATGTTTGATATAAAATCTACTGTTGAAGGTGCTGAAAAGACAAAAACAAGTCCACCGCCTTCCCAGTTTATGGAGTCATAAGTGATGGGATGAAGTTTAGTTGTTGGTTGGACACCTTTATACGTTGAAGGCCATATACAGAGGTAATGGCTAATTGCCACTGTCATATGAGGCATGCGTGGGATTGCTTTGTAGCCATAGATCATCCTTACCCTTATGTCTATTTAATTTGTGTAAAGCTGCTTTTTCTTTACTTCCATATTTAGCAGATAATGTATCATAAACTAAATTTTAACTGATATAGCGTTGTTTGTGTTAATTACTTGATTTTTGCATATTCATAGGATTTGGAATTTGTTGGGCTGTCTAAGGTTTTACTTTGACAGTATTTGATTACTCTTGGGGAGAGCCGCAAGCACAAAGCATTTTTCTGTTCTGTTCACCTCACTGAATTCACAATTGTGAATTTTGGTTTTGTATGTACTGAGCCTACATATCATAGTTTTTAGATGTATGCATTTTGCAAGAAATGATGAAACATCCAGGTTATGGATTCCGTCCTTTTCTTTGAATTGGTATTTAATTTTCCATTTAAAAAAAAAATTAGCAATTATCGTTGTGTTAAATATTCATCTTCGATTCGATCAAACATCTGAAAAAGGGAAGTGTAAGAATATTCGGTAGCGGAAATTTATTTGTTGTGCGTATATTGTGCATTTTCAATATTTCAGACGGAATCAAATTACTAGAATCTGACTCGATTACATAGTATGAACGCTTTGTTTGAGATTGAATGGTCAGACTCGATTCCTTTGTTTGAGTTGTTTGAGATTGAATGGAAATTGGAAATGAAAAAATTTATTTTTCGACAATTTTTGAGTTTCAAGAGAAGTTTTTTTTTATGTAAGTTATAATTTATAAGAAACTGTTAAAAACTCTCTTTGGGCAGAGTCAAGTTGATATGGGCAATTCAGTCATACAAAGTCCAACAGTAAGAAAAACAAATCCCTCGATCAAATTCTATATGTTGCAGCCCAGACTAGAATTTAAGACTATGGAAGCCTATCATTTAATATTATTATGTCTAAAATAAAAACAGCGCTGATACTTGTCTGCTTCTTGAACATCTCAACTTCTCTAATTGGCTTGCTTCATAGTTTCACTTTTTGTACAATGTTCGACTTCTGCTCGGTGTTGTACTTATGAAGAAGTTATTTCATGAAGAATTCTTAACAGACAAAAAAGTTCCTCCATATTTCTCAGAATATAAGAGATTATGTGAAAGTGAAACAAGCTTGAGAAGAGGTTGGACTGCAGATAAAAAGGAGAAATTATATCCATATGCGTATTAACATTATACAAAGGGCAGAATTCCAAATTCGCATCTGGTGCGAGGATTGCCTTGCCTATTAGCTGAGATTATGAGCAGCCAATATACAATAATTACTAAAGCCAAGCATACACTATTTTATATATGCACTAGTTTTTAGATGCATACGTTCTAATTTGAACATCAAGCAGTGGGGTAAGATGCCTGCATTGCAATGCCACAAAGACCTTCCTTTGCATCAATATCCTTTTGCATTCTTATGTAGCCTTCTTCTCCCCATTGCTTGCCCCATGAATTTTTCACCAGCCAGTAGTTCTTGCCATTGTTGCTTCCATACCCAACAGCTCCAACACCATGATCTAGCTCAGTGCCACAAGATCCTGTGAAAATTCCACTTGAGTAGAACTGAAACTCAAAACCACTAGCATCAATTGCAACAGAAACTGGTTGATTTGCGACAGCCTTCATCAATGCTGCCTCATTGTTTGCTGGCACATCTTCGAATCCGGTGATCTTAGCAGCATGGTTAGCCTCTTTGTTTGTATTGCATGTTCCATCGGATCCCTCGTAAGGATAGTTAACTTCAGTGGTTAGGCCTTGATTTTGTTGAATGAATTTAAAGGCATCATCCATTAGACCACCTTGGCATCCTTGATCCTCTCCCTTAGTGTCACAATCAACTAGTTCTTGCTCAGAAAGTGAAATCAATTTACCGGTTGATAGCTGAGTAATTCCTTCTACTGCAGCCACAGCCGAAAATGCCCAGCAGGAACCTGTATACAGTATAATAATCATTAAGCTGTAATAAATTTTACTTTATGATCTGTTTGTTCTTACTAGAAGTTTGTACTTACCACACTGGCCTTGATCTTTGATGGGTGTAACTGCTCCTTTCTTTCTCCAGTCAACGGAGGAAGGTACTGCTGTAACATTTTCATATCTGAAAGGACCTGCCTGTGCAGAGCAAATATGACCCTTGAATCTGTTTCGTGTAGTTTTGAATTCTTCGTTCGTAAGATCTGCAAATTGGTTGATTCCTAACTTGTATGGTTTGTCTCCAACACTGTTAAAGGATTCTATACGTTCGACATTTTCCTTGAAAATCTTATAACGCATCACCTTTTCATTAGCATCCTTGTATACACGTCCATAACGAGTCATCCATTGCTCATGCATTGCCTGCATCGATGAATCCGGGATAGTACGAGCTGAAGCTACAGAAGCCAAAGCTCCTAAAATGAAGATCAATGTCAAGCAAATGCATCTGTAGTGGACTGTTGATGCCATGGGAATGGTAGCAGCTAAGTTTGATTGAGAAGAGCGATGGTTTCTACGATTTATATAGAGTTCCTATATGTCCTAATAGTTTGTAAGTTTAAGATTCAATCAAGGGAAAATCTACGTGCCTGGAAAAACATCCTATATGGACCAATATGATTAGTTCGATGACCATTTTAATACGTTTTTCACATTTTCGTCTTTTAGCTTGTCTTCTTACTAAGTTTTTTTTATTTTATTTTTATTTTTTTTAGTTACAGACATGGATGCAATTGAAAATTAGTTTCGGGCTCTAATAATTTTTTTTTCCTGTTGTATCTAATTAATAGTCCATCAATAAACTAAAGTTCTCGTGCCGTGCCTTACCATTCATTTCTACAAAAGATGTTGGGTTGGCTAACGAGTCATTGTGTTTATTGATTTTTAGAATGAAAGACAAACAAAGAATGATGGAACAATGGAGAAGGGAAAGTCTATTTCATTGAAAAACTTAAAACTTGCATTAGATATATAAAGATCAAAACAAAACAAATTACTGAAATTATGGTCCTACACTTAAAGGCAAACAAAAATAGAAATAATCAACTTAACTCCTAAAAATTTGGAACAAATAAAATCATTGAACAAAAAAAGAAACTATATCACTCAATAACAGCTACAAATGACAGCAAGAATGCCACTCAGCAGTCATAAACAATACTCTTAACACTCCTTATTTAGGAGCTGCAAATACCTAACTTTTTCGGTAGAGCTTCGAATTTGATTGCTGGCAGAGACTTTGTGAATATGTCAGGAAATTGTTCATCGGAACTGCAATGAATTAGCTTGACTTCACCTTTTTTTTTGTTGCACTTCTCAGTGAAAAAAAAGTTTAGTATTAAAATGCTTTCTCTTTCCATAGAAAACATGATTTTTTTGATATAGCTATTGCAATTTCATTATCAACATAGATTTCTGTAATTTCTTGTTATTCCAGATTAAGATCAATTAGAATCTTCTTAAGCCAGAGAGCTTGATTAGCAGTTGAAGTGGCAACAATTAATTCTGCCTCTGCTATGGATTGAGCTACTATCTCCTGCTTTCTTGAACTCCATGAAAATACACTAAAACCAAGAGTGAAGCAGTACCCAGAAGTGCTTTTCATGTCATCAATTGAGCTTCCCCAATCACTGTTTGAGAAATCAGTCAATTTGAGTTCTCTGCTTCTTTGAAAACTTGATTCCAAAACCACAAGTTTGTTGTGGAAATCGGGTTAGTTTCCACCAAAGTGAATAATTGTGCCAAAACTTAAGACAAAGAAAAATTCTCAGATAGTTGGTGGAGTCACAAATGGTCTTTCTTAAAAACCAACTTCCTCAGACTCTTGAGTCTTGGTGACATAATTTTTCTCAGATAATTTAAAACACAATATATCACAAGTAAAAGGCCCGACAATAGCTATTAAATAGAAATAAAAAGAACACCAGAATTTAACGAGGTTCGGCCAATTATGCCTACGTCCTCGGATACTACTAAAATAATATTCCACTATTTAAAAGAAATATTACAAAGTGAAATATTACAAGAGAGAGAGAGAAAATACAACCAATCTTAGAAGTAGAGGGATTGGTGTTTTTGGGATGAATTATTAAGAAGGGGATGAAGCCCTTTTATAGGCTAATGCTATTGTGGAAAAATGTTAACTTTTAGATGTGGGATTGCCACATAACATTTCAACAAATCTCCACCTTGGAGATTTCACAATTCCAAACAAACATTCTCTTTACAAATTTCAGTAATGCCTCCAAATGCACTTCGAAGCGCCAAATTTCAAATTCTAATAACATTTATCAAGTCCAAACAATGTTGGAACTTGACACCTGTCACAACTTTTGTTGCCATATCTGCGGGATTTTCAGCAGTCAAAATCTTCTGAAGTATTATCCCACCATCTTCAAGAATTTCCCGTATAAAATGATATCGAACATCGATATGCTTCATCCTTGTATGATAAACTTGATTCTTTGCTAAACAAATAGCACTTTGACTGTCACAATGCACTTTGACATGCTTCTGACCAATTCCCAAGTCATTCAACAATCCCTGAAGCCAAATTGCCTCCTTAACAGCTTCTGAAACTGCCATGTACTCTGCCTCTGTTGTAGACAAAACAACTGTTGACTATAAGGTGGACTTCCAACTAACCGGTGCCTTTGCAAGTGTGAACACATAACCGGTAGTAGATCGACGTTTGTCTAAATCACCTGCATAGTCGGATATTGTCATAGTCGGAATCACAATATCCAACTATATACTGACCACTTTTTTCATCCCACTCAAACATTATACCAACATCTACAGTATTCTGAATATACCGTAGAATCCATTTCACAGCTTGCCAATGTCCTTTGCCAGGATCATGCATGTACCTGCTCACAACTCCAACTGCTTGTGAAATGTCAGGCCTCGTACACACCATTGCATACATCAAGCTACCAACAACATTTGCATATGGAACATTTGACATATATTCTCGTTCTTCATCACTTTTCGGAGATAAAGATGCACTGAGCTTAAAATGAGGAGCAAGTGGAGTACTAATTGGTTTCGTCTTCTCATTTATCCCAAAATGCTTTAGTACTTTTCTCAGATATTGTTTCTGAGTCAAACAAAGTCTCCCCAATTTTCTGTCTCTGCATATCTCCATACCGAGAATCTTCTTAGCTTCCCCTAAATCCTTCATTTCAAATTCCTGATTTAGTTGAGCTTTTAATTTCTGAATCTCTCTTTCATCTTTTGAAGCTATCAGCATATCATCAACATAAAGGAGAAGATAGATAAAGGAACCATCCCGTAGCTTGCGCAAATACACAATGATCATATTTGCTTCTTGTGTATTTATGCCTTATCATAAACTTGTCAAATCGTTTGTACCACTGTCTTGGAGACTGTTTCAAACCATACAACGATTTGCTCAAGTTTCACACCAAATTTTCTTTTCCAGCAACTTTAAATCCTTCTGGCTGAGTCATGTAGATTTCTTCTTCTAAGTCTCCATGTAAAAATGCAGTTTTTACATCCAGCTGAACTAGTTCCAGATCAAATTGTGCTACCAAGGCCAATAGTATTCTAATGGAGGAATGTTTTACAACTGGAGAAAACACTTCATTATAATCAATTCCCTCCTTCTGAGCGTAGCCTTTAGCTACCAATCTTGCCTTGTAGCGGATATCATTATTATCAGGAAATCCTTCTTTTTTTGCATAAACCCATTTACAGCCAATCGCTTTCTTTCCCTTGGGCAGACTTGTTAGCTTCCATGTCTGATTCTTTTCAAGGGACTTCATCTCTTCTTCCATAGCCTTTCTCCACTTTTCTTCTTCTGAGTTTTGAATAGCTTCACAATAAGTGGAAGGAATCTCATCATCCACTGAAGATGTATAATTAGTCATATCTTCAAGTCGAGCAGGTTTCTTAATATTCCTTTTCGGCTTTCATAGTGCAATTGACTCAAGTTGCTGATGAGGTTTTTGTGCTGAAACCTCGGCTTCCTCATCTGATCCATTTTCTACCATTATTTCCTCTTCTGCCGTAGGAGTAATTTTATCAGACTTTACAATTTCTGGATCAACAATTCTTCTTCTATCAAACTCCACCTGTTTGGGAGTTTCCTCCACCTGCTGTGGAGAACCATCTGTCTGCTCCTTTGTTACCTTTAACATGGTAGACTCATCAAAGGTAACATCTCTACTAAAGATTATTTTCTTCGTCTCTGGGCACCATAGTCGATATCCTTTGATACCAAAGGATATCCCCATAAAGATAGCTTTCTTTGCCCTTGGTCTAACTTCGATTCCTTAACATGATAGTATGCAGTGGAACCAAACACATGTAAGGAATTATAATATGTAGCAGGTTTTCCATACCACACCTCCAAAGGTGTTTTGCCATTGATAGCAGTTGATGGAAAACGATTAATGAGATGACATGCGTATGTTACAGCGTCAGCCCAAAACTGTCTGCCTAATCCAGCATTAGACAACATACACCGAACTTTCTCCAGTAGAGTTCGGTTCATGCGTTCAGCCACCCCATTCTGTTGTGGTGTATTTCTGACAGTGAAATGTTGAACAATTCCTTCATTTCTGCAAACTTTAATGAAGGGATCACTTGTGTACTCTCCGCCATTGTCTGTTCGAAGACACTTGATCTTTCTGCCCGTCTGAGTTTCTACTATCTTCTTCCAAATGAGAAAAAATCCCAACACTTCATCCTTTGTCTTCATTGTATACACCCATACTCTTCTTGAACAATCATCAACAAAGGTAACATAGTAGTGTTTACCTCCCATTGAAGCAGTTTTGGAAGGACCCCATACATCTGAGTGAACATAATCCAGAATACCCTTGGTATCATGGATTGCAGTGCCAAACTTCACTCTCGTCTGCTTCCCTTTGATGCAATGCTCACAGAAGTCTAATTTGCAGGTTCGCACTCATTGCAATAATCCTTGATTCGCCAGAAGTTTCAAAAATTTTTCGCCTGCATGCCCCAAGCGCATATGCCACAATCTGGTTGTTTCTAGCTCCTGGTCATCACTAGAAACTGTTGCTGTTGTTCCAACAACTGTATTGCCTTCATAGTAATACAAGTTGTTGCTCATTTGAACTCCTTTCATCACCACAAGTGCTCCAGATATAACCTTCATTACTTCATTTTTAATGATTATAGTGAAACCCTTTCTCCCAAGGATTCCCATAGAAATGAGATTTTTTGTCAGACTGGGCACATATCTTACATCTGTCAGAGTTTTGATTGATCCATCACGATTCCTCAACTGGATTGAACCAATTCCAGTTGTTTTGCAAGGGCTGTCATTTGCTGTATAGACAACTCCACCTTCAATTTCTTTAAAATCGAAAAACCATTCCCGATTAGGACACATATGGTGGCTACAACCTGAATCCAGGATCCAAGCAGTCGAACTGCTTATTGATGGCATCAATGCTAATGAAAAATCTGAATCATCACATTCAGCTACATTTGAATCTGCAACAGCCTTTCCTTTGCCAGATTTGCTTATCAACTTAGGACAATCTTTCTTTCAGTGCCCATTTTCTCGATAAAAGGCACATTCATCTTTGTCCACTCTAGACTTTGATCTGTCTTTCTTTCCCCTGTTCTTATTTTTCGAACGGCCTCTTACTATCAAAGCTTCTGCTGCTCCACTGGTGCTATCCTTCTTGTATTTTCTCCTCAATTCATAGCTGTATAGTGCAACACGTACTTCACTAAGAGACACCTCAGCCTTCCCATGGAGTAGAGTAGTTTCTAGAAACTCAAACTCCTCAGGAAGGGATCCCAACAGCATCAGGGCCAAATCTTCATCTTCAAACGTCACATCCAAGTTCATCAGATCTGCTACAAGTTGATTGAAATTGGTGATGTGATCATTCATCATGGTACCAAGAACATATGTGAATTTGAACAGCCTTTTCTTCATATGAAGCTTATTTTGACTGCTATTTTTCAAGAATTTTTCCTCCAGTGCCTTCCACAATTTACTTGCAGAAGTTTCTTTACAAAAGACATACTTCTGCTCTCTAGACAGACACATGCCAAACGATTGATTGTCTTCCATTCCTTCTCATTTGCACCTTCTGGCTTTTCTCCCTCAATGGCAATGTCTAAGCCTTGCTGAAATAAGACATTTAGAACTTCACCTTGCCACATGCCGAAATGGCCTGTACCATCAAAAATCTCCATTGCAATTCTCGTATTTGTCACAACAGTTCTCGCCAAAATTGATGGAGTAGAAGCTGCTGTGTCCATCGTGGATTTTTGTCTGTCTCTTGCCATTTCCTCTTTAAGACTATTTAATAGCTTTCAAATGCGGAATACCCGAGAATCCAAGGAAACTTTTCTGATGTGGAAGATCAGCTTACGCCGTAACCACAGAGCATATAACTCGGTAACCTTGGCTCTGATACCAATTGTTGTGGAAATCGGGTTAGTTTCCACCAAAGTGAATAATTGTGCCAAAAATTAAGACAAAGAAAAATTTCCAGGTAGTTGGTGGAGTCACAAATGGTCTCCCTTAAAAACCAACTTCCTTAGACTCTTGAGTCTTGGTGACAGAATTTTTCTCAGATAATTTAAAGCACAATATTCACAAGTAAAAGACCCGACAGTAGCTATTAAATAGAAATAAAAAGAACATCAGAATTTAACGAGGTTCGGCCAATTATGCCTACGTCCTCGGACACTACTAAAATAATATTCCACTATTTCAAAGAAATATTACAAAATGAAATATTACAAGAGAGAGAGAAAATACAACCAATCTTAGAAGTAGAGGGATTGGTATTTTTGGGATGAATTGTTAAGAAGGGGATGGAGCCCTTTTATAGGCTAATGCTATTGTGGAAAAATGTTAACTTTCAGATGTGGGATTGCCACATAACATTTCAACAAAGTTCCCTTGACATATCTAAGTACTCTCTTAGCTGCCTTAAAATGCAACTCACTTGCAGAATGCATAAACCTGGACAATACACTTACTGCATCCAAGATGTCAGGCCTGGTTGCTGTCAAATACATAAGACAACCAATCAAGCTTCTGAATTGAGCCTCATTTACCTTTTCTGTCCCATCTTCTTTACTGATTTTTTCTTTCAAGTTCATAGAAGTTCCCATACTTTTGCATTCCCCTAGCTTGAACATTTTTAGAATCTCTTTGGCATATTTCTTAAGACATACAAAGATTTCATTCTCTTTCTGTTTGATCTCCATACCAAGAAAATAGGTCATTAAACCCAAATTTGACATCTGAAAAACTTGCATTGTCTCTTGCTTGAACCCTTTAATCAAGCTCACATTATTCCCTGTAATTAATAGGTCATCAACATACAATGAGATGATAAAAACTTTTGTTCCATTGTGCTTCACATACAAAGTAGATTCAAAAGCACTTTTACAGAACCCTAAGCTCAGCAGGGGCTCATCAATCCTGCTATACTAGGCCCTATATGCCTACTTTAGACCATAAAGAGCTTTGTTGAGGAGATACACCTTGTCTTCTTCCCCATTCTTTGCAAAACCTTCTGGTTGTTCAACAAAAATTTTCTCTTCCAAGTAGCCATTAAGAAATGCATATTTTACATCAAGCTGATACACTTTCTAGCTTGACTGAGCTGCAGTTTTCAGCAAAAGTTTAATTACATCAAGCCTGGCCACTAGAGCAAAAGTATCAAAGTAATCAACTCCAGGAATTTGGGCAAAGCCTTTCACAACCATCATTGCCTTATACTTGTTTACTGATCCATCTGCATTCAACTTGGTTCTGTAAACCCACTTGACCCCAATAACTTTACTATTTTGAGGTTTTGATTCTTCTCAATCATGTTAAGCTCTTCCTCCATTGTAGTTCTCCACTCTTGACTTAACTTTGTTCTTTATAGTTTCTAGGCTCACAAATAGCCACATTACACCTTTTGGTAGATATCTGCCAGTGACCTAGTACCTTTTATAGGCCTATCATTAGCTTTCTAATCTTCAAGTTCCTGGTTTGCACTATTGAAGTTTGTAAGCTTTAGATCCTGGCCACTTAGCTTCTCTTCTTTTCTGGCATTCCAGTTCCACTCTTCACTTTCAACAAAGTGTACATCTCTACTAATCACAACCATAGCATACTGTGGTTGATAGACTTTGTAGGCGTTGGCAGTTAAGCTGTAGCTAATGAAGATACCAGGCTGTGCTCTCTCATCCAACTTATCCCTTCTAATCTGTGGCACATGAATGTAGCACAAACAAACAAATATTTGGAGAAATTTAAAGGATGGTTAAAAGCCAAACCATGCGTCAAATGGAGTCTTGTGCTCTAGTGCCTTTGTGAAGAGTCCGTTCTACAAGAAAACAGCAGTATTTGTAGCCTCAACCTAGAATTTCTTGGGGAGATTCTTTTCATGCAACATACACCTTGTCATCTCTAGAATATACCTATTTATTCTCTCACTGGCTCCATTCTGTTGTGGAGTGTATTGAGTAGTCAATTGATGATGTATTCCAGTTTCCTCAAAAAATTGATTGAACGTGGCAGAGGTGTACTCTTTGCCATTGTTTGATATGAGGGCTTGGATCTTGCAAAGGCTTTCATTTTCAACTTAAGCCTTGAATTTTTAAAAGATTGATGCCACCTCTGATTTGTGCTTCATGAAGAAAATCCAGCACATTCGAGTGAAATTATCAATAAAGATGATATAGTAGAGACAGCCATTTAGAGAAGCGGTACTCTAAGGGCCAACCACATCAGTATGCACAAGTTAGAGCTTTCTAAAAGCTCTCCAACTTGACTTAGGGAATGGATTCCTATGTTGCTTGCCAGATTGACATGCTTTGCAATGAGTAACATAGTCATCAAGCTCTAGAAGTCCAATTGCCAATTCCTTGGATTTCATTTGAAGAAGCCCTTGATAATGGTAGTGCCCCAATCTCTTGTGCCACAGTTCAGTAGTGCCATCATTCACTAGAAACACAGCTTGCTCGTCCTCCAATGGATTTAGAGCAAAATTTTTTCCTTGCATTCTAACTCTAAAAATGTCTGTCTTGTGCATTTTTAATCAAGAACCTCCTGCCCTCAAATATGACTTTATAAATTAATTAGCCAACACTCAGCAGATTTTGGTCAATGTCAGGAACAAATAATACATCAGAAATGAATTTTGTATCTGAATAAGTTGGAATTGCAACTGTTCCTTTACCTTTTACAGCAATATGCTTGTCATTCCCAACTCTGACATTTGATGAGGTAGCTTGTTTTAATTCCTTGAAACCACTGTCAATAAGCCAACAATCACTTGATTCAGCGCTTGTAAAACAAGTGGCTACAAAAAAGATGATCCTCCTTTTCTTGATCAGCTGTACTAGCTTCCTCGTTCTGCTGCTGAGCTTTGTTTTTACAAATGATTGCCTCATGCCCCATTTGATTGTACTTGGTGCACTTAGCATCTGGTATTCTCCTGCATTTGAAGGGTGAATGTCCCTTTTTTTCGTAGTGCTGACAAGGAGGGTAAGACTTCTTCTGAGCTTCAGTCTTGCCTTTTGAATTTTTTGCAACATTTGATCCGCTGCCTCACCGCCCTTTTTCTTGTTTTTCTTTTTGTTTCTGGTTACATTTTGGTGCTTGACTGCTAAAGCTCCATCTACTGTTACATCTTCCCTCATAATTTTTCTTTGTTCTTGAGCTTGCAGGGCATTTAACAATTCTGCCAGAAATATCCTTGACAGATCCTTGGTGTTTTCAAAGGCTGTGATGGTAGCTTCAATACTTTCAGGAACTGTAACCAATATCTTCTCCACAATTCTTGAATCATTAAATTCTGCTCCTAGAAGTCTCACTTTGTTAGCTATTCCAAGAAGCTTGTTTGAGTAATCTTTGATTGTTTCAGTGTCCTTCATTCTTTTATAGTCCTATATCTCTTTTGTAGATTTGAAGGACATGATCCGGGTGAAGCTGGTAGGTGAGACAGCAGCAAATAGTGAGGCCTTTGTTTTTGACTTTCTTGTTTTTCTTTCTTTGTGTGCTTTTATTTGAGTCATGGTGGGATTTGCAGGAAGTGCATGTACTTCATAGTCTTCCTCCACTGCTTCCCAAAGATCCAAGGCTTCCAGGTATGTTCCATCCTTAGTGCCCACATCTGATAGTTTGCTCCATCAAATACTGAAGGAGCTATTGCTGTTAGATTAGCTTCTCCTTCCATGATCAGATTACAGGTCCCTCAAAAAGAAAGCTTTGATACCAATTGTTGATTTTTAGAATGAAAGACACAAAGAATGATAGAACACTGGAGAAGGGAAAGTCTATTTCATTGAAAAACTTAAAACTTACATCAAATATATAAAGATCAAAACAAAACAAATTACTGAAATTATGGTCCTAAAATTAAGGCAAACAAAAACAGAAATAATCAATTTAACTCCTAAAAATCAAGAACAAATAAAATCATTCAACAAAAAAGGAAACTAAATCACTCAATAACAGCTGGAAATGACAGCAAGAATGCCACTCAGCAGTCCTAAACAATACTCTTAACAGTGTTGATATTCCAGTCTATCTGTCACACAGATCTGTCCTTACGTTCTTAGCATTTGCATGTCTATATCACTGCAGTCTGCTATCTTAATGCCTTAAAAGTCAACCTCGTTATCCTTTCATTCTGCAATCTACAAAAATCTTGATTGTTTGTCTTGAAAATAACCAGCAAATTCTAATTGCTAAAACTTGTTGCTACATGTATCTGCTACCTTCTTTTTGTGGAAAATGGAGATGGTCTAAATGCAAAACCATGTAAATACTTATGTGTTTTTTATTCTTATGTTTTTGTGCCCAAACAACTTTGTGGTCTTGGGATAAAAGAAAGGAAATTGGAACAGTAAGGCTTGCCAGCAAAAGACCTTGTTATGTTTGTCAGCTATCTGCTTCAACTCATTAGCATCCTTCTCAAACTGCAGGTATGAAGACATTCTTCTATCCTTGTAGCACATTCTCAAAGATTGCTACAGTAGCAACCAACACAGTTGTAAGTGGCTCTAAGTTATATTGAAATGTTATGGTTGCAAAAATGTTATCTGAATTATATTGTAGATTAGATTAAGGCTATTTGAATTGAGTTGAGTTATTAAAATATAGCTTGCTGAATTGTAGGACTAAACCCTTGATGGTGTTCCAACCATTTGAAGTTTAAGCTTTGAATACTCCGCATGACAGATATCCGTGTAAAGAATTTTATATAACCCCTGATATATTCTTATTTAATCTTGATAATGTTACTCAAAAAGTTCCTTTCCTATATTTTTTATTAGAATGACAAATTGCCTTCCTTGTTTTTGTTTTATATTCTGAATTAAAAGTTTGCATCCAAATAAGTATCACATGCTATCTGATGATAAAACGATGATATTAATTGAATGCCCTCTAAATGTAATTATAAAGTTGGTTTTTAATACTACTCAAATAATGACAAATATTAGTGAACTAATGGCCGTTTGATACACTAAAAGAATGAGAAATTAAATTCTATTCCTATATTGGTGTTTTGGGTTTCCAATATTTCTCTTTGTTATGTTCATGTAATAAGAATTGAAGTCCTTTTTTTATGTTTTTATTTTATTGAGGGTACTTTTAGTAATATAGAATGTTTTACTTAAAAAAAAAACAACACAGAAAAGATTCTAAATATTAATAAATTTAAGATATTAGAAATTCTTATGTAGGAATCAAAATCTAATTCTTAAATGTTTTAGCTTAATATAAAATACAAAACTCAAGTGTGGAATGGGAATCTCATTTCAATTCCAAGATGAGGCATACCAAACATGCCATTAAAGTAATGTCATTCACAAGCCAGATTAGTATATATGAAACAGAAATGCAGTAAACTTTTAGAAAGAGTTTGAAAGAAATGTAAATTTGAATTAGATATTAGATATTGAAAATAAGCTGTGAATGTTCTTTCAAAATTTATTAGCTGTAATTTATTATTTAAAAAATTGTCTAACCCTTTTGGTAGAGTATTATCCGATAGATTCTCAGGATACTGTCAAGATATTGTGGATTCTCATGTAAGCATTTGGGTCCAAATGTGATGAATACACTAATGGCCATTTGACATTGCGTTTGACAAAAACGATTTTGGAGAAAAAAATTTTATTTTTAAATTTTTTGAGTTTTGAAAATTGCTTTTGGAGAAAAACAGATAAATAGATGTTTTTTTCCGAAACGGGTTTGAGAAAAACAATTTATAAAAAATTAAAAAAATCAGTCAATTAAATCAACTGCTTTTTGTACAACTAACAGTAATCCCAAAGTTTGCTGAACTGTAAGTTTACTGTTGTTTGACCTGTAACTGCTGGTAAACCATTAAGATTTAGATGTACATAACCATATATTTCCCTCACTTCCTTGTATAAGCTTTAGTTGCAACTATTCTATGTTCTTTTGCAACTTATATAGACTTATGATGCAGTCTGAGCTTACATAGAAAATTCTGTTTCATGATTTTCAGCTTCAGCTGAGAAACTTGTAATGATTGATGGCATATTCGTTGATACTGTCACGTTGTTGCCATACTTGCTGCATCAGAAGGAATCTTCGCAAAGCATTGAATATCAGGGTAGGTCCTTTATTCCTCTCTGATTATGATCTATTTTGTGGTACTCTATACACGTGGAAATAAGAACAGTAATAGCTTGTCTAATTAACTCCTAGGTTTTTTCCAAGATTATAAAAGCTGGATTGTTTTAGTGAGTAATACTGTGAAGGAAGTACTCATACAACCATAATCATCATAGCCAAATTAAATTAGTGTTGAACCTTCTGTTTGAAGGTCTGGTAGTTCATTGCATATGCCCAAAACGTATTTGCCAAAACCAGAAAAAAGCCTCTGAACTGGGTCTGTTTCTGCTATAGAGCTCTTAATTGAAGGTGTTCCATTGAAACTTTTACTCGTATAATTTTACTCCGAAAGAAATAAAAGAATTGGGGGAAAAGCAAAAAAATGGATTATTTATGCATTGATTTAATAAGAATTGGCCTATATTTTGTAACCTGCAACCATTGGTCCAAGCAAAAACACATATTCGTTAAATGTATAGTTAATGGGATTGAAAAGGTTGGTTGCTGGGAAAATAATTAAAGTGCTGAGGGACTGAAGGTATGCACCTTTGGTTTAACGAAGAAATGCATATTAGAAGTGATGAAGGACTTTTGTCAAAAATGTTTGATGTCCTGCATTAGATAAAGAATTCGTTAGAGACTGAATCTTGAATTCAGGATCTATTATATTTGGAACCTGATGGCTTATAGCAGCTTTATTTTATTTTTTTTATGGTTAATAGTAGTCTTAATTTAGACAATATTCCAAAATACTGTGGCCCTTACTATCTTTTTCTTTGCAGGGGGGTTTTCTTGATGATTTTCTCTCGCATTTGATGTGTTGTTGCTGTTCTCTGGTTCACGAATGGCGAGAAGTGGAGATCCGTGGGGTTTTTGGTATGTTGTACAGGATCTTTGCCTGCCTCTCTTTAAATTCAACTTATAAGATAAAATTATGTCAATGAGCAAGCTTGCTTGATGTTTGATATAAAATCTATTGTACGTTGAAGGTGCTGAAGAGAAAAAAACAAGTTCATAAGTGATGGGATGAAGTTTATACATTGAAGACCAAATACAGAGGTAATGGCTAATTGCCACTGTCATATGAGGAAGCCTGTATGGGATTGCTTTCTAGCCATAGATCATCCTTGCCCTTATGTCTATTTACTTTTCATGTAAAGCAACTTTTTCATTACTTCCATATTTTGCAGTTGATGTATTATAAACTAAATTTCAATTGATATACAGTTGATTTTGTTACAAACGTGGATGCAATTGAATATTAGTTTCAGACTCCAATCAAAGTTTTTTCTGCTGTATCTAAGGAGTCCTTCAATAAACTAAAATTCTCTTGCCGTGCCTTTTTAGTTTTTACTTTTTAGTTTCAGAGAATTTTGGTGCCCTTATGCGATCGTAGAGGTTTCACTTTTTAGTTTCAGGAGAATTTTTTGTGTTTTCTGTTCAGTGAATCGTTTGAAATGTTAAAGGGTATTTCTAATTTCCATGTGAAAAGCTTCATGTTAAAGTTTTTAGTTTATGTGCTGTGTTGCAATAATGCTATAATACTGATGGGCACTTCTCTTTCTATACTTCAGGGTACTCCTGGAACAGGTAAGACTACAAGCATACTGGCTCTTGCACATGAGCTTTTGGGACCCAATTATAAGGAGGCTGTTTTGGAGCTGAATGCGTCAGATGACAGGTAAGTGGTATTGACAAAAATTTGTGGCCTTTCTGCTTTCTTATACTTTCTATCAATAAATTTGAGGTATTGTTATCAATTCACTTTCGTTTTACAGGGGTATAGATGTTGTCACTTGTCAGGAACAAAATCAAGATGTTTGCACAAAAAGAAAGTTGCACTGCCTCCTGGAAGACAATTTATTCGCGAAGTAGCTGGTAAGTATGTGTGGAAGATAGCATTTCAATTGATCTATGCCTGTGCTGAATTTGTTTGCTTGTTTCAGTTATTATAATTTGACCATGTTCTGTTTGGCTCTCCACTTCTAATTATATCTTGTTCCATATGGGAACTTGAACTTGTAGTTATAGTTTACAATTTATTTTAGAAATTCTTTTTCTTCATAGATTTTTGTTTATTCTTTACTTATCCTATCAATGTTTTATTTATTCTCCATGCAATTCTCCTTCTGGTTTTGGTGATGGTGGTGTGGGGCTCTTTTGGATTGAACAAATATTAGCATGACTTCAGGAGCACAACAAGCCTTGAGGAGGACGATGCAAATATATTCAAATTCTACTCGTTTTGCTTGAAAATTGTTGGAAAAATCTTTTATTCAAAATGTTCTAAAATATTTTGGTTTGACACATTTTAGTCTTATAAATTGCCCATTTTTCCTAATGTGCGATTTTTGTTTATTCTTTACTTATCCTATAAATGTTTTATTTATTTTCCATGTAATTCTCCTTCTGGTTTTGGTGATAGTGGTGTGGGGCTCTTTTGGATTGAACAAATATTAGCATGACTTCAGGAGCACAACAAGCCTTGGGGAGGACGATGCAAATATATTCAAATTCCACTCGTTTTGCTTGAAAATTGTTGGAAAAATCTTTTATTTATAATGTTTTAAAATATTTTGGTTTGATACATTTTAGTCTTATAAATTGATCATTTTTTCCAATGTGTGATTTTAACATTTCCAACACTGTCTTCAAGTCCAATTGGATTAGTTCAATTGTGATTTACTATTATTTTTACGTCATAGACTTGTATCTACTGAGTTTAAAATGCCTCAAATTTCCATTTTGCTTGGCTTATTTTTATACTTTTTGAATTTCAGAGACCACAGATCCATTTTTGAGTTTTAAAAGCCTCATGTTTTCATTTTATTTTGCATGAACTTGTACTTTTACATCAATGGGATTTTCATGAGCTGGGATGCCATTGGCTTTGATATCGTGTTGAAATTTGTCGAACCTATCAAATTTCAATATGGTATCAGAGCTCTCATCACGGCTCACTGTTGACTACGCCTTTGAAGCCATGCCTCTCCCAACGATCTCTAGCCTCTTTAATGGCTTTTGCATGATCTCTTGCTCTTTTTGGTTTATCCTCAGGCCAAGCCCTCGCCATGGACAAGGCCTTCCGTTCAACCTCCATCTCATACTGTAACCGGGAAATCTCCTGCTTTTCATTTTCTGATTCTTTTTGAAGTTTGCTAATTCTTTCCTTTTCATATGATATCTCCACCTTGCTACTCAGAAGGCTTTGCAACTGCTCCTCCACGTTGCTTCTTAATTTGGAAAGCATTTCCATTTCTGCTTCAACAGCGACTCGCTCCTTCATCAGGGCAATATTATCTGCTTCTCTTTCAGACCTTAACCTTTCTAATTCCAGTCTTGCCTCTTCAGCCATCCTCTCGACAGCATTAATCTTTTCCTTCTCTATGGAAAGCTCCTTCTCAAAACTTACATTGATATGAAGGAATTGAAACATTTCTTTATTTTTTATTTTGAATTAATTATCAATTTGTTGATCTATTTTGTTTGAATCAGTATTCTGCCAAGTTTAATTATATTGCACTGTTCATTGCACAGAAAACATAATATCAGATAACAGCGATTTTACTGTTTTTTCTTTAGTCTTTTCTAGACTTTCACTTTTCGCATATAGCACATCACTTGATTCAGAAAATTGTCAATTTGTAATCATGAGTTTCATTTGTAGCAATTGATTCATCTTTTTCTCGAGGAATTTGTAACTAACAGAATGACTTAATTTTAAAGTTCTGAACTTCCAACTTTTAACGATTTTTTAGTTGAAATTAGCATATATATATATTGCTATGCTATTACATATCATAGGTTATGGATTCCGTCCTTTTCTTTGAATTGGTATTTAATTTGCCATTTAAAGAAAATTAGCAATTATTGTTACGTTAAATATTCATCTTCGATTTGTTCAACATCTGAAAAGATGAAGAAAATAAATCCCGCGATCAAACTCCATATGTTGCATCCCAGAAGCCTATCATTTAATATTATTATGTCTAAAATAAAAACAGTACTGAGATCTGAATCTCTGAATTCTGAGGAAACTTAGGAACCCAACATCTCAATTTCTCAAGGTTTGCTTCTTAGTTTCACTTTTGATGCAATGTTCGGCTTCTGCTCGGTGTTGTACTTATGTTCTTGTTTTCTTGAAGAATTCTCAACACACAAAAAAGTTCCTCCATATTTCTCACAATATAAGAGATCAGGTGAAAGTGAAACAAACTTGAGAAGATGTTGGACTGCAGATAAAAGGAGAAATTATATCCACATGCATATTAATATTATACGAAGGGCAGAATTCCAAATTCGCATCTGGTGCGTGGATTGCATGCCTATTAACTGAGATTATGAGCAGCCAATATACAATAATTGCTAAAGCCAAGCATACACACTATTTTATATATGCACTAATTTTTAGATGCATTTGTTCTAATTTGAACTTCAAGCAGTGGGGTAAGATGCCTGCATTGCAATGCCACAAAGACCTTCCTTTGCATCAATATCCTTTTGCATTCTTATGTAGCCTTCTTCTCCCCATTGCTCGCCCCATGAATTTTTCACCAGCCAGTAATTCTTGCCATTGGTGCTTCCATACCCAACAGCTCCAACACCATGATCTAGCTCAGTGCCACAAGATCCTGTGAAAATTCCACTTGAGTAGAACTGAAACTCGAAACCACCAGCATCAATCGCAACAGAAACTGGTTGATTTGCGACAGCCTTCATCAATGCTGCCTCATTATTTGCTGGCACATCTTCGTAACCGGTGATATTAGCAGCATGGTTAGCCTCTTTGTTTGTGTTGCATGTTCCATCGGATCCCTCGTAAGGATAGTTAGCTTCAGTGGTTAGGCCTTGATTTTGTTGAATGAATTTAAAGGCATCATCCATTAGACCACCTTGGCATCCTTGATCCTCTCCCTTAGTGTCACAATCAACTAGTTCTTGCTCAGAAAGTGAAATCAATTTACCGGTTGATAGCTGAGTAATCCCTTCTACTGCAGCCACAGCCGAAAATGCCCAGCAGGAACCTGTATACAGTATAATAATCATTAAGCTGTAATTAATTTTACTTTATGATCTGTTTGTTCTTACTGGAAGTTTGTACTTACCACACTGGCCTTGATCTTTGATGGGTGTAACTGCTCCTTTCTTTCTCCAGTCAACGGAGGAAGGTACTGCTGTAACATTTTCATATCTAAAAGGACCTGCCTGTGCAGAGCAAATATGACCCTTGAATCTGTTTCGTGTAGTTTTGAATTCTTCGTTCGTAAGATCTGCAAATTGGTTGATTCCCAACTTGTATGGTTTGTCTCCAACATTGTTAAAGGATTCTATACGTTCGACATTTTCCTTGAAAATCTTATAACGCATCGCCTTTTCATTAGCATCCTTGTATACACGTCCATAACGAGTCATCCATTGCTCATGCATTGCCTGCATCGATGAATCCGGGATAGTACGAGCTGAAGCTGTAGAAGCCGAAGCTCCTAAAATGAAGATCAATGTCAAGCAGATGCATCTGTACTGGACTGTTGATTCCATGGGGAATGGTAGCAGCTAAGTTTGATTGAGAATAGCGATGGCTTCTGCGATTTATATAGAGTTCCTGTAAGTCCTAATAGCTTGTCAGTTTAAGATTCATATAAGGGAAAATCTACGTGCCTGGAAAAACATCTTGATATGGACCAATATGATTAGTTCGATGACCATTTTAATACGTTTTGCACATTTTTGTCTTTTGGCTTGTCTTCTTACGAACTTTTTTTTTTTTATTTTTTTATTTACAGACATGGATGCAATCGAATATTTGTTTGAGGCTCAAATCTAAGTTTTTTCTGTTGTATCTAAGTAGTCCCTCAATGAACTAAAATTCTCTTGCCGTCCCTTATCATTCATTTCTACAGAAGATGTATTGGCTAACGAGCCACTGTGTTGATATTCCAGTCTGTCAAACAGATCCGTCCTTATGTTCTTAGCATTTGCATGTCTATATCACTGCAGTCTGCAATTTTAAAGCCTTCAAAGTCAACCTCGTTATCCTTTCATTCTGCAATCTGCAAAATCTTGATTGTTTGTCTTGAAAATATGCACATCTGTCCTAATTGCTAAAACTTGTTGCTACATGTATCTGCTGCCTTCTTTCTGTGGAAAATGGAGATAGTCTAAATGCAAAACCATGTAAATACTTTTTATGTGCTTTTTATTCTTGTGTTTTTGTGGTATTTGGATTCCTTTTTACTTGTGGCTCCCTTTTTTCATTAAACAATATATATATATATATTATTAATTTACTATATTAATGAGGCTCTATTTGCATCATTCATTTTAATTCGATAAATTCTAAATCTCTAATTTTAATTATACTTGTTTTGTTCTTATAATTATAAAAATAAAAATATTGCATAAAACTTTAATATTTTATTTTAACTCATAAATTGTTATACTATAAATAATATTAATAGTAGTACACTTTTATTTGATCGAAATATATAAAAGTAGTATGCAATTACAAAAATAAAATAAATCTAATAATTGGTCACAGAAAAAATGAAATATTTGTATCACCAATACATATATTATCATGGAAAATAGTCTTATTTGATCTTCATATTTTGCATTTTTTATTTGAACACATGGAAATAGATGTTGTCAGGAACAAAGTCAAGATGTTTGCACAAAAAGAAAGTTGCACTGCCTCCTGAATGACACAAAATTGTTATTCTGGATGAAGCTGATAAGTATGTGTGGAAGATAGCATTTCAATTGATCTATACCTGTGCTAAATTCGTTTGCTTGTTTCAGTTAATATAGTTTGCCCATGTTCTGTGTGGCTCTCCACTTTATAACTTGTTCCATATGGGAACTTGAACTTGTATTTGTTACAAAAATTTGATTTACAAGACTAATTCAAATTTCTCTTGATTGTGTAGAACACTATTCTTAAGGAAATATTGACTTCATTAAGTTGCTGATTGGATTTATGACAATTTTTTTCTTGGATAATCAAAGCAAAACCAGAATTTATGAACAAAAAAATCAATAAATTCTCCTAAGAACTTATTAAAAATAGTGCAGAGAATTGAAATTTGATTGCAAAATGAAAATGAGAAGGAAGAGAGATTAGATTATTATTTCTGATATAAAACATGTATTTATAGGTTTACAAATGATCATTTTAGATGGATATGATATTTGGGAATGGATATATGTAGTTTTTGAATGGTTAGAAACTACCAACTAACCGTTATACTATTGTTGTGCGCGTGAGGAGGTGTCGTGTGTGAGATAGTAGGCTGTTGGCACATGTCCCACGCACGACAGCGGGCTGCTCTCTTCGCGTGCATGACAGTTGCCTCTCTCGCTGTCTTTTTTAAAAGTAATGCCGCTAATGTAATGGAAAAATACAACGAAAGCAAAACTACTAAACCAAAAGAAATTAATTAATTCATTTAATGCCCAAATACCCCAAGTGCCCAAATTCCAATATTTGACATTTAAATATATATCAAAATTTGAAATTTCCCTCCAAAATTTTCACTAATCAACTTTAACTAGTTTGTTAAAAAACTCTTTATAAACCCATATATACTTTCTTCATTTTTTTTATGTGGGATAAGTTATCACATCACTAACTATTAGTCAACAATCTCTCACTTAGTGATATATGCAATCAAACTTCAAAGATTTATATATTTAGAAGACATCTTTCGACTTAAACTTTGTATTAGTATAGACTATTCAAAGTCTTATCGAATTTAAGATTATGATAAAACATTAAACTACGATTTCTATGTGACAAGACCAGATTAGCTACACACACAAATGTTATTGATTTCTCTAAAAGTTCACCGTTAGCTTTAGCACCACATTATGACCTTGTGCTATTTCCTGGATTCATGAACACTTACAAGAATTTTAAATTTTAAATTCTTAACAGAAACGACACCACTTTTAATGTTTATATAGGTGAAGATCATTTGAAATTTGTTTAAAACTTCCTCATTTAAAACTTAACAAATGTCTTTATTAAGAATATATTATATATTCAACCTCATTTTTATAAGTACTATATACTAGTACTTGCTACATGTCTCTAATAATTTGTTATTACGTTTTGAACCTTTCAAATTGCTTAGCAATTAGATCGGTAAGATTCTTATTATTTGCAACAAATCAAAATAAATTTAAACCCATTGTATATGTAGTATTATTTATCATATCTCTCGATAGTGCTTTAATTAAAAGGTCAACCAAATTATTACTTGATCTAACATAGATAATTGCGACTATTCCATATGATATAAGTTGTCTTGTATGCTCATATCTTAACACTATATGTCTAGATTTTTCATTATATATCTAGCTAAAAATCCTATACATAGTTGCTTGGCTATCACAATGCAAAGAGTCTGCTGACATCAATTATGGCCAAAACTCTATATTTAGCAATAAGTTTCTCAGCCATTCTGCCTCTTTGCCTGTTACTGCCAAAGCTATGAACTTTGATTCTATAGTGAATGAGTTATACATGTTTGTTTCTTCAAAGTCCAAGAAATGATGTCTCCTCCTAATGTGAATATCCAACTAGATGTTGACTTGTTATCACTAATACTAATTACCCAACTAGCATCAGTATAACCTTTTAAAATCGAAGGAAATTTGTTATAAAACAGTGCTAAAGATCTAGTCATTTTAAGATATCCAAGAACTCTAGCTATTGCTTTCCAATGTACACCGCAAATGATATATCCGACTTTGTACAATGCATTGCATATATTAGACTACCAATTGCACTTGTAAAGTCTAATTGACTTTTAGACTTACTAACATTTTTTGTTAATTTAATTGAAATATCTAATGGGGTGTTAACTTCTTTAATTTCCAAGTGATTAAACTTGGATAGAATCTTATTAATGTAATGAGAATGACACAAAACAAAACCTCTACTATGTTTTTTAACCTTTATTACTAAGACAATATCAAGTTCTCCCAAATCTTTCATTTTGAATTGAGAAATTAGATACTTTTCAGTATCATTCATTCCTTTCATATTAGTTTCCATAATTAACATATCATCTACATATAAACATATAATTATTCCATAGTCTTTAGTAAACTTAGGAATAAATGCATTTATCTACTCAATTGTGGTTGAAACTATTTGATAGATTTATACTATCAAATTTTCATGCCATTATTTAGAAGCTTGCTTTAAACCATACAATGATTTAACCAATTTGCAAACTTTCTTTTCATTACCAAGAAGTATAAACCCTTCGGGTTATTCCATGTAACTTTCACATCCAAATCACCATTTAAAAATGTTATTTTTACATTCATTTGATGAACATATAAATTATATATGGATGTTAAGGCAAATAACACTCATATAGGAGTAATTTTTTCCACTGATGCATATGTATCAAAGTAAACAATGCCTTCCTTTTGCTTGAATCATTTTGCTACCAACCTTATTTTAAAGGTTTGTCAAGAACCATTCGTATTATATTTTCTTCTAAACACCCACTTGTACCCAATGAGTTTAGAACTAAGTGGAAGATCTACTAATACCTATGTATCGTTTGCTAAAAAAGAATCCATTTCATCCTTAATAGCTTCTTTCCAAAAACTAGAATCTTTTGTAGTCATAACTTCACTATAAGTCATTGGATCTTCATTCAAGTTTATAACCATGGATGTCTTATTTATTACTTTATTTCTACTTTCTTCAACAAAGAAAAATCTCATTGATTGAGGAAATATATTCTAACCCCAAAATTTTCTCTTTTCAAGCCATTTGACTTCTCCTAGGTTTACTAGGAGGCTCTAAAGTTTTTCTTTTACCATTCAAAGAAAAGTTAGAATCAAGATTAGTGTCACGAGTTAAATTTTCAGTGTTACCACTTTCTCTTTGTGGTTTACCATTTGAATCATTTAGAAATCTAGTTTCAAAGAATTCAACATCTCTAGATTTAATGATAACTTTAGAGTCTAACATCCAATATTCTATATGTCTTAGAATTTTTAGCATAACTCGCAAAGATACCTTTAAGAGCTATTGATTTTAATTTAGTTCTTTTAGGATCAGGAACTCTATAATATGCTAAACAACCCCACACATTAAGATAATTCAAGTTTGACTTTCTACCTTTCCATTCTTCATAAGGAGAAGTTTTTTTTTCTTCAAAGGTATTTTATTATGCACATGATATGCAATTAATAATGCTTCTCCTCATAGATTCATTGGTATTTTTGCATGCATAAGCATAGAATTTAACATATCTACTAATGTTTATTTTTTTTTCAACCAAACCATTTTGTTATGGAATATATAATGCACTTGTTTCATGAACTATACCATTTTCTTCACAAATAGCTTGAAAATTCAATTGAAAAATATTCACCATCCCTATCACTTCGTAGGGTTTTAATTTTCTTTCCTAATTGATTTTCAATTAACAATTTATAACATTTAAACTTCTCAAATGCTTGATCCTTTGATTTCAATAAGTACACATATGTATATCTTGAATGATCATCTATAAAAGTTATAAAATATCTATTTTCTTTTTTTTTTAAATGACCATTCAATTCACAAATTTCAGAATGGATTAATTCAAGAAAATTAGTTGACCTTTCATTCTTTGGAAAAGGTTTCTTGGTCATCTTTCCTTGTACACATATTTCACATATTTTAAAGTTTTTATTTGCACATAAGATTAATCCATACTTAGTCATAAATTTAATTGACTTAAAATTCATATGTGATAAATGTGCATGCCACAAGTTTAAAAGAGACTCAAGCAAATAACTAGAAATATCAACTTTATTAATATTTAACTTGAACATGCCATCACACGGATAACCTTGTTCTACAAATACACCATTTTTTTTAATAATATAAGTTTTTCAGCCTCTAAGACACCCTTTAATCTCTTTTTGCATGGCATACTTGCTAAGATCAAGTTATTTTGAATATCAAGAACATGAAGAACATTCATCAAAATTAACCTCTTGTCTAAAGTGAATTGCAATTTTATAGTTCATTTTCCAAGCACTTTAGCCGTATCATGATTTCCCGTTAAGACCTTGTCATCTTTTCTCTCTTCTTTATATGTTTTGAACATATTTTTGCAAGCCTACATATGGTGGATTCCGGTTTGTCAACTAGGAAAATGTTTTCAAGGTTATGAGTTAGAATTACTGCATATAACTTCAGTATAAAAAAATCAATGTGTGTTGTGGTAGCTTTAAGTACATTGGTTGCTTTTCAGGTTTGTGATTAGCCTTATCCGTTGCGTGTGAAGAATATGGTGTGCCATATGTAATTGAGGGAAAATTTGATGATGCATGTTCTGGCCTGAAGCAACTTTATGATTTGGGCTATTCTCCCATTGACATAATCACAATCCTTTTCCGTATCATAAAGAATTATGATTGTTCTGGTTTGAAGCAGCCCTATGAATTGTTAGAAAACAAGACAAAAAAGGGCATTTGCTTCCATCAAGAAACCAGAATCCAAATTAGTTTGGTAGAAATATAATAAAGCTAAGGGCTAACATGTAAATTAATTGCCTAAGGATTTCAAATATTGTAGTTGTTTGGATGTTAATATTACTCTTTGTGTTTGATTTGTATTTTTAAGTATTGATGACTTTGAAAATTATTTTTTTTGTTCTCTTAAGGTTTTTTAGATATGGATTGGACAACTATGTGCAAACAACAAAACATGTCAAATGGTTGATATTTGTTATCAAATTGCATGTAATTTGCTATCTCTTTGGAATTCATTGTAAGAAAATAGCTTAAGTCCTCCTAATACTATATTTTGGGTTTCATAGATTGTACTAGAATGTAAATTTATTTTTATTTTCTTTACCATTCATAAGATTTTTTTTTTAAAAAATTAGTATAAAATTAACATTTATTATATTGAATATTAATTTTAGTATAGCCAAGTGGTAATTTTTAATATAAAAATAGTAACAAACAAACTATATTTTTATGTATAATGGCATTCACAACAACAATTTTTAACTAAATACACAAGACTGTTTTTTTTGTCTCACAACAATTTACAAATTGATTTATCAAACAGAAAAATATGTTTATGCTGTCAATGTTTCTGCTTTTAATGTTTCTGAAATCAGCAGAAGAATTAAACAACAATGTCAAATAGACTCTTAGTCTTACAACTTGAATAAGGGAGTTGCAAGATTGCTTTAGCCCATTGGTGAATACTGCTAGCAGGTTCAGATAAGATGATCCTCTACATCAGCTGAACCATAGTTAATGAAGGAATTGAAACATTTCTTTCTTTTTCCATTTTGAATTAATTATCAATTTGTAGATCTATTTTGATTGAATCAGTATTCTTCTAAGTTCAATTATATTGCACTGTTCATTGCACAGAAAAACATAATCTCAAATGACAACGATTTCACTGATTTTTTCTTTAATATTTTTTCTTAGACTTTCTCTTTTTGCATATTGCATATCACTTGATTCAACAAATTGCCAATTTCTAATCATGAGTTTCATTTGTAGCAATTGATTCATCTTTTTCTCAAGGAATTTGTAACTAATTGAATTACCTTTAAAGTTCTGAACTTTTAACTTTTAATGATTTTTATGATAAATCTCTCAGATAGCTGTTGAAACTAATAAAAAATAAATTATTACTCATGAAATTAATATTTATAAATAGTGAGAGCATGATCGAACCCACAAAAATTGTATAATTATCAAATCTGAATTTTTAAAATAAAGAAATAAAATTTGAGGCGTTTAGATTTAATGTAAATAAAACACAAAATAATAAACTCAAATTAATAAAATCAAATTAATTGAGAAAAATTCAGCCAATATATATCTCAAGATTGGTTTAAATATATTGATCATTGAAAGAAAGATGATTTTCCAAATTAAATAAATTGATTATAAATATTAACAAGCTCTAATATTCTTTCTTTCCTTAATTGTAGTTTAAATGAGCAAGCACTATAAATAAACCTTATTTATCAATCATTTTTAAAAAAGTTTTTAAGAGTTAAATTGTAAATAGCATTGAGAATTCAATTCAATTCAATAAAATACAAGTTCATTTTTTTAAAATAGATTAAATATTCCCATCAACACTCATTAACGATTTAATTTCACTAGGAGTATTGATTTGCCACTCTATTAGATCAATTAAATATTTATGAATTTAAAAACCCAAATAGCATAATTCATTCATAAAGTGAATAAATAAATAAAAAAAACTCAAATACTTACAATAGAAAAATAGATAAAGAACAAAATTCTCACAATTTATTTAAATCCAATCTATGACAATCTTGACTAGAAAAATAAAATCAGCCACACTTGACTATAAATAAAAGTGCAAAAAGACAAAGATGAAAACTAAATTGAATCATTTCCTACTTAATTTTGCTTCTATTTATAGGGAAAAGAATTCTAAACTAATTAAATAACAATCAATTGAATATGATAAGATAACTAAAATCAAAATCACATTGGTCTGAAAAGATAACTAAGAAAATATTTTTAAAAAAATCGGAATTAATCTGATAGAATTTCGTCTTTTTTCATTTCTCCTTTAGGTGTGGGCATACCGGAACTTTTTTTCCTCTTAAAAACTGCAGATAGCCTGGGTTAATCAAATTATTCCCGATTTGTTGGCCTCTTTTATCTCTTTAAATCTTGCAATTTAGCTTAATCCTTCTTCATTTTATAGGAGTTTAATTCATGCAATATAATTTATTTTTATCTTAAATATAGAGGAATTAAATATTAAATATATATCTATTTTAGCATTTATCCCTCTCATTTTATTTTTTATTTTTTTATTGAGTTCTTTAACTAGGGATATTATGGGAATTGATGCTTTTTTCCAAGATTATAAAAGCTGCATTGTTTTACTAAGTATACTGTGAATGATGATCATTGCTAAATTAAATTAGTATCGAACCTTCTTTTTGAAGGCTTGGTAATTCATTGCATATACCTAAAATGTATTTGCCAAAACTAGAAAAAAGCCTCTGAACTAGGTCTGTTTCCGCTATAGAGCATTTAATTGAGATTATTTATGCATTGATTTAATAAGACTTGGCCTATATGTTGTAACCTGCGACCATTGGCTAAAGCAAACACACCTATCCATTAAATTTATAGTTAATGGGATTAAAGAGACTGATTGTTGGGAGAAAAGTTTTAAGTGTTGATGATGGACTGAAGGAGTGCACGTTTAGTTTAACAAAGAAATGCATATTAGAAATGCGGTCAATGATGGGATCTGGAAACCTATTCTTTTGGGTAGAGATGGGTGCCCTCCAACTCACTTGTTTTTTGCAGATGATCTTATTATTTTTGCTGAGGCTTCAGTTCATCAGATTGCAGTGGTTCAGGATGTCTTACAGGATTTTTGTACTTGCTTTGGGCAAAAAATTAATAAATTGAAGACCTCCTTCCATGCTTCTAATAATGTGAGCTGCCACACTATAACTAATTTTGCTTCTGTTTCGAGTCTTAATTCACTCAAGAACTGAGTCTTTACCTTAGTGTCCCGATTATTCATGGTACAGCTGGTAGGAAGTCTTTCTGCTATCTGGAGAAGGATAGAAAGAGATTAATTTTGTGCAAGCTGGAATCTCAACATTTGGTGCTCTTTCTAAGATAGGGGAGGTTTCTTAGCACTGGGTGGAGGAGATGATCAGTTGGGCAGCGCCACCCGTGGGATTTATTACCCTTAATTTAGATGGTGTGTTTCGTCATAGCATATCTGAAGACGCTGCTGGAGGAGTCCTACATGATGTGAACGATAAATGGTTGAGAGGATTCTCTATGAAATTGGGTAGATGTTCTTCCTTTAGAGCTAAACTTTAGGGTCTTTTCACTGGTTTGCAACATGGTTGGGACAAAGGTTGGAGGAAAATCATTATTCAAACGAATAATCAAAGTGTGGCGGGTCTTTTTAAGTCCAACTTCTGTCCGTCTGTGCATAATGGCAATCTTATTTCTCGCATCCAGGTGCTTCTTCAATAGGATTGGAAAGTTGGTATCATGCATGTTTACAGAGAAACCAATATGGTTGCTGACTTTCTGGCTAATTTTGCCCTTGATCAAGGGAAAATATATATCTGGCATGATTCTCCCCTCCTGGGGTTGACCTTCTTCTGCTTGGAGACATGACTGGAGCTGCTCATCGAAGAAAAGTGTTACTCTAGTTTGCTTATTTTGTCCCTTTTTCTCAAAAATAAAGAAAGAAAGAAATGCATATCAAAAGTTACGAATGACTTTCGTCAAAAATATATGATGTCTTGCATTAGATAAGGGATTCGTTAGAGATTGACAGCCTGTTTGGAATGAATGAATTCCGCAAAATTTGTGGAATTCATGTGCCATTCCAAGATTTGTGTGTTTGAAATAAATGAATCACTTATTATAATTTTTGGAATTGATTATAACTAAAACCAAATTCTAGCAAAATAGGTGGAATTTGCAAATGAATTCCACAAAATGAGCCAAATAAATTTTATTGACAAAATTGTTGTTTTTGACTTAAATCTAACCTAACTTTTGTCTTCTTCTCTTTCTCATTTCACAAACATGATCTGCTGCCTCCTTTTCTCTTTCTTTATTCTTATCTTCTTCCCTCTTCACTTTTCAAGAGAAATTGAATGGATCACAACCCAGGAAGAAGATTTTGGGACCTAAATTATGACTGCGTAGACCTAGATTATTTTGTTATGTCTGTCATAATTTAGTTATGCAATGACTAGTTTTGCGTAGATCTAAGTATGCCTATGAAAACTTAGTTTATTATGAGCCTTTGGCTAGTTTTGCGTTGATCTATATATATATATATTTTAACTTAATGCAACATTATTTTAAAAAAATTAAATGCCACATTATTTAGAAAAATAATTAAATGTCACACACACACACATATATATATATATATATATATATTAATATATATCAGCAGTGTCAAATTAAAAAAATTAAATTCAAAGTATCACAATACTGTTAAACAAAATTAAATTCGTGCCAAAGCTACATATGATATGAAATTTTATGTATGTATACTTAAAAGTAAAAAAAAAAAAAAGAATTATTTTGCCACAAGTGAGAGTACAAGATTTTTTTATGCAATTTGGCCTTTTTTTTTTCTTCCTAAAAGTCATTATAAGTGTAATTTCGGAAAATAGGCAAATGAATATCCAATTCTAGATTTGTTCCAAACACAATTAAATAGAATTCAATGGAATTCCATGTTTTAAGCTACACCCTTGCAAACATGAGAATTCTAAGTAGAATTCATTTCTTCAAATTTTTCATTCATTTCTTCCAAACAGAGGTGAATCTTGAATTCATGATCTATTATATTTAGAATCTGATGGCTTTAATAGCAGTCTCAATTTAGTTTATATTCCAAAATACAGTGCCCCTTGCTATCTTTTTCTTTGCGGGGGCTTTATTGATGATTTTCTCTCGCATTTGATGTGTTGTTGCTGTGCTCTGGTTCAAGAATGGCGAGAAGTGGAGATCCGTGGGGTTTATGGTATGTTGTACAGGATCTTTGCTTGCCTTTCTTTAACTTCAATCTGTAAGATAAAATTATGCCGATGAGCAAGCTTGCTTGATGTTTGATATAAAATCTACAGTTGATGGTACTGAAAAGAAAAAAAAAAGTCCACCGCCTTCCCAGTTCATGGAGTCAGAAGTGATGGGATTAAATTTATACATTGAAGGCCAAATACAGAGGTAATGGCTAATTGCCACTGTCATATGAGGCATGCGTGGGATTGCTTTGTAGCCATAGATCATCCTTACCCTTATGTCTATTTAATTTGTGTAAAGCAGCTTTTTCATTACTTCCATATTTAGCAGATGATGTATTATAAACTAAATTGTAATTGATATATAGTTGCCTGTGTTAATGACTTGATTTTTGCATATTCATAGGATTTGGAATTTGTTGGGCTGTCTAAGGTTAAATTTGACAGTATTTGATTACTCTTGGGGAGAGCCGCAAGCACAAAGCATTTTTCTGTTCTGTTCACCTCACTGAATACACCATTGTGAATTTTGGTTTTGTATGTACTGAGCCTGCATATCATAATTTTTAGATGTATGCATTTTGCAATAAATGATGAAACATCCAGGTTATGGATTCTGTCCTTTTCCTTGAATTGGTATTTAATTTTCCATTTAAAAAAAATTTGCAATTATCGTTGCGTTAAATATTCATCTTCGATTCGTTCAAACATCTGAAAAAGGGAAGAAAAACAAATCCCTCGATCAAACTCCTTATGTTGCAACCCAGAACGGAATTTAAGACTATGGAAGCCTATCATTTAATATTATTATGTCTAAAATAAAAACAATGCTGAGATCTGTATCTCTTTGAGTTTTGAGTAAAATTAGGAACCCAAAAATACTTGTCTGCCTCTTGGTTTGCTTCTTAGTTTCACTTTTTGTACAATGTTTGACTTCTGCTCGGTGTTGTACTTATGAAGTCCTTGTTTTCTTGAAGAATTCTTAACGCACAAACAAGTTCCTCCATATTTCTCAGAATATAAGAGATTATGTGAAAGTGAAACAAGCTTGAGAAGAGGTTGGAGTGCAGATAAAAAGGAGAAATTATATCCACATGCATATTAATATTATACAAATGGCAGAATTCCAAATTCGCATCTGGTGCGAGGATTGCCTGCCTATTAGCTGAGATTATGAGCAGCCAATATACAGTAATTACTAAAGCCAAGCATACACACTATTTTATATATGCACTAATTCTTAGATGCATTTGTTCTAATTTGAACTTCAAGAAGTGGGGTAAGATGCCTGAATTGCAATGCCACAAAGACCTTCCTTAGCATCAATATCTTTTTGCATTCTTATGTAGCCTTCTTCTCCCCATTGCTTGCCCCATGAATTTTTCACCAGCCAGTAGTTCTTGCCATTGCTGCTTCCATACCCAACAGCTCCAACACCATGATCTAGCTCAGTGCCACAAGATCCTGTGAAAATTCCACTTGAGTAGAATTGAAACTCGAAACCACTAGCATCAATCGCAACAGAAACTGGTTGATTTGCGACAGCCTTCATCAATGCTGCCTCATCGTTTGCCGGCACATCTTCGTATCCAGTAATCTTGGCAGCATGGTTAGCCTCCTTGTTTGTGTTACATGTTCCATCAGATCCCTCATAAGGATAGTTAGCTTCAGTAGTCAGGCCTTGATTTTGTTGAATGAATTTAAAGGCATCATCCATTAGACCGCCTTGGCATCCTTGATCCTCTCCCTTAGTGTCACAATCAACTAGTTCTTGCTCAGAAAGTGAAATCAATTTACCGGTTGTTAGCTGAGTAATCCCTTCTACTGCAGCCACAGCCGAAAATGCCCAGCAGGAACCTGTACAGAGTATAATTAGTCAGTAAGCTGAAATTAATTTTACTTTATGATCTGCTTGTTCTCACTGGAAATTAAATTTGTACTTACCGCACTGGCCTTGATCCTTGATGGGTGTAACTGCCCCTTTCTTTCTCCAGTCCAAGGAGGAAGGTACTGCTGTAACATTTTCATATCTGAAAGGACCTGCTTGTGCAGAGCAAATATGACCCTTGAATCTGTTTCGTGTAGTTTTGAACTCTTCGTTTGTAAGATCTGCAAATTGATTGATTGCTAACTTGTATGGTTTGTCTCCAACATTGTTAAAGGATTCTATACGTTCGACATTTTCCTTGAAAATCTTATAACGCATCGCCTTTTCATTAGCTTCCTTGTATACACGTCCATAACGAGTCATCCATTCCTCATGCATTGCCTGCATCGATGAATCCGGGATAGTACGAGCTGAAGCTACAGAAGCCAAAGCCCCTGAAATGAAGATCAATGTCAAGCAAATGCATCTGTACTGGACTGTTGATGCCATAGGAATGGTAGAAGCTAAGTTTGATTGAGAAGTGCGATGGTTTCTGCGATTTATATAGAGTTCCTATGTGTCCTAATAGCTTCTCAGTTTAAGATTCAATCAAGCGAAAATCTACGTGCCTGGAAAAACATCCTGATATGGACCAATATGATTAGTTAGATGATCGTTTTAATACGTTTTTCACATTTTTGTCTTTTAGCTTTTCTTCTTACCCTTATTATTATTTGTTACAGACATGGATGCAATCGAATATTTGTTTCAGGCTCAAATCTAAGTTTTTTCTGTTGTATCTAAGTAGTCCCTCACTAAACTAAAATTTCGACAAAAGATGTTGGATTGGCTAACGAGTCATTGTGTTGTTGATATTAATTCCATTCTATCTGTCTCACGGATATATCCTTATGTTCTTAGCATTTGCATGTCTATATTGTTGGGAAATTACACAAATTTCTTTATAATAAGATTCGTGGGAAAACAAAATAAATGTGAAATAATAAGACAAGTAAACTTGATAACAGATTTCAGCCAATTATACTTACGTCTCCGATGCAGATCTTTTATTGAAAGAAAAAAAAATATAAAGTATTTACAAATACTTACAACTTAATTATACCCTGAAATTTTCTCTTGATTTTTTCTTAGTTACTCAAATCTTGCTGGGTATATAGAATGAATATTATTTGAGCCTTTTTATAGGCACAAACTGCAAAAAATTTCAACAATTGTAGCCAAAATTGTTGACTAACAAATTTTTAACTTGAAAACTGATTTCAATATGTTTTCACATATTGATCAATGCAACAATATTTTTGGTCTTGAACACAATTTTAGTTTATCGATAATCACCGCCTTTATCAGCATATCTATTGGTGTAACACCCCTTATTTATCCGTATACACTATCGCACACAGTCAGATAAAGAATACTACAAGATATATTTATTTAAAATAATACATTATTAAAACATATATATATTAAAATAAATAAAATACAGATATAGTAAAAATCCACTATTGTAGGGTGATTGTCATTGCTGTTTGGCTCCATAGGTGGGGTTCACTAATATCAGCGATAACTTTTATATATACATATATTATTGCTTAGCTCTACTAAAATCTACGTGAAAAAAATTTAGTGGTGCAAAAACTTATAATAAAAATTACTTTGAATGAAAATATATACTTTACAAGTCAACAAAATTCTAAAAAAAAAATTATTTATCAAAACTATTAATTAATTATTTAATTATACATAAAAATAGATATAAATCATTAAACAAAATCCACCAAAATTTAAGTCATTGGTATTAATACCACAAATATATAATAAATGTAATAAAAATTTTAATCATTATTAAAATGAAAACTTTATTTAACTCATAAATTAATAGACTATATATTTACCCATAGGGAAATAAGGGGTACTGTCAAATGACGAAATTTCAGGGTTTAAGATAACCACATGACTAGAGTTAAAAATAATCACATAATCCTAATTATTATCATTTGATCCAAGATAACCACAAAATCAATAATTAAATAATGTATAGTCCAAGATAACCACATAAGCTATATAATACCTCTCATGACCATGATAACCACAGGTTATAGAGTTTCTAACCTATTGACATTTCAACAATTTCATAGCTTATTGTCTAGGTTAATATATAAGTTTATGAACATATATAAAATATTAAAACATTTATTTTACTAAAATTTTTATAAATATAATCGTTATTAATTTCTTATACAATTATTTAATAGCATAAAAATTCACCACATGGGAAAAAAATAAATTTATTTCATTAAAATCTCATATCAACATATTTATTTCATACTAATACACTTTCTTTACTAAAACATTTTATTTTATTTTATTTATCATAAAATGTATTTCCAATAACTGTCTAAATATTTAATATTTTCATAAATGTTATATATAATTATTTTCTAAAATGTAATTCCATTTCATGCCAAAAAGCATATAAAATTAATTTAAATTACAATTGGTCTATATTATAAGTTAATGCATATACCTTTATGGTAACTTGTCGAAAACTACCGACTTATTTTCTCTACTTACTCTTGGTGTCTGTTCGGACGGTGCACCTGAATAATCATTAAATTTCTAATTAGTTATCGAACCAATAAAAATTACTAAATTTAAATGGAAATTAAACTACCCATTTAATTTCTCCGGCTCTCATGTTTACGAATATTTTTCTATAGTCTTATTTCACGGTATACACTACTAATGCAAAATTTTCAAATTAACTAATTTTTTTCTCTTCTCTTCTAATTTTTCTCTTCAATTTATTTAATTTTTCTTTCATATTTTTATTTTCTATTTTTCTCGAAAATCCTATTTCTAACTAAAAAAATTATATTAATTCAATAAATGGTCTAAAAATTCCAACTAAATTTCTATAATTACTTTGACCCATTATCTTCCATTTTTCATCACCAATTTTACCAAAATTACATTGAATAATTTCCAATAAATTTTTCAATAATTATGCTAAAAATCTAAAAATTCACCAAAATTCCTATTAAATTTTTTCTCCCATTCCAAAAATTAATTTTCACTTCCAAACACTCCATATAGCTCCATTATCATCATTTTAAGGCACAATTCTTTCAAAATAATTTTTCAAAAATTTGACCCTAATTATGAAAAATTCCAAATAATTTCATAAAATTTCTAAAAATTATTCTCATCAATTTTCCATCATATCCATCATCCTCAAACCTCATTCTACTCATTTCTTACTTTTTTTCTAATTTTCCATAATACTAATTCAACTCCAAATCACCATCAAACTTAAAATCAACTTACAATAATTATTTAAATCAATTTAGATTCATAAATTTTTGAAAGAAAAATGATGAAAATCTTACCTCAATTTTTTTTTTTGGAATTTTTGCCAAATTCTTTTAGCTCCAAATAAATTTATTTCCCTTTTCCACTTAAATCTTTGCTCCTTAATGCTTGAATATTATGTATTATGGAAATAAAATGAAAGAAAATCAGGATAAGGGAAAGGGAGATGTTCGGCCATGGAAGGGAAAGTGGAAGAAGATGGTCCTTTTTTTATGACATTATTCTTTTTTGTCTTTCTTTGACTTTTATACTTGATTAATGCTTAATTAATCTTAATTAAGCTTAATCTAAGCTTTAATTGGTCAATTAAAATTAATCAAGAAGATATTTTGGCTTTTATCCAAATTAATGCAAAAACAACTTTGACTTTAGATTTTTTTCACTAAACTTTTCAATTTTTCAATTTAGTCATTGAATAAATTTATTTTCTTAAATTCCATATGTTATCTCCTCAAATTCAATATGTTAATAACCTCAGAATAATTTTCTCATCGAAATGTCTTCTCAATTTTATAAAATGATCACCGATAGAAAATTTATATTTTTGCAATTTAGTCATTTTTCTAAATCATGTCCGTAAAAATTCATCCGTAGTTCAATTTATAAATTATCAGTTTTAAAAATTTTAGAATTCAATTATGATCATATCGGCACCCTTGCAATCGTGAATGCATCTCTCTCCAATAAGAAAATCGGATCATAAACCCGCATTAGATACCGTATTTCCACTATTTAGGTCATAAACCTTAAAATCTCACCTTATAATTCTGCCTATTGCCTTAAAATAATATTTTCTATATTTTAATATGCTTAAATCATATTTTCATTGTCGGACAAAAATCACGTATTTCAAATATAATATGTTGTTTCGATTTGCGTATCAAATACGAAATCGCAATAATTGATCAATTGAATTAAACTTTCATATTAGACATTTTTATATCATATGAAAATAGTTTTCTCACACTTATTTATCCGTATTTATACTCTGATCGGTACGCCTCTGTACTGAGGTACAAATGATCGAAATACTCATTTACGATCAGGGTCTAGATTGGATTCTTACTTTCTTATATCTTTTCCATTACTAATACATCATATTCCAATAGAGATCTGATGAAGTGATAACGATGCCCAATATGATTGGTTCAAGAATGAAATATTGAATTCTTCGCTAAATGTATCACAGTCTAACTATCAATATGTAAAAAATTATTCTCTTATTTGAATTCCAACTTAATTAACAAACCTTGAAGTCATATCATCTCTTTACTAGCTTCAATCACTGCTACATACTTAGCCTTTGTAGTGGATAGATTAACAATCTTCTGTATCTATGACATCCAACTAACAGCTGTAGTTCTAACAGTTAATATATAATCGATGCTACTTCTTCAGTGATCAACTTCAACTCCAAAGTCTGTGTCTATGTAGTCTTGTACTTGTAACTCTCTTTTACCAAAGTACAAATATTTCTCTATGGTGCCTTGTAGATACCTCAAAATTCACTTGACTGTTTCCCAATGAGTTTTTCTTGGATTTGACATAAACCTGCTAACAACTCCCACTGCATGGCCAATGTATAGTCTCGTATAGACCATAACGTACATCAAACTCCCAATAGCTGAGGCGTAAGGAACCTTATTTATAAATCCTTTCGCTTCCTCTATTTGAGGGGATTGATCATTGGATAGGCGAAATGGCTGGCCAAGAGTGAGCTGATTGGTTGGCGTCATCCATGTTGAATCTCTGTAAAATACAGTTGATGTACTATGCTTGAGATAACTGTAAAAATCCTTTCAGCTTATCTTTGCATTCCAAGAATCTTGTTTGCTGGATCCAAGTCTTTCATGTCAAACTCTTTTAACAATTGTTACTTCAACCTTCTGATATCATTCATATATAAATCTGCTACTAATATATTATCGACATAAAATAGTAAAATAATATAACTGGACCTATATTGCTTAAAGTAGCAACAAATGTCGGCGTTGCACTTCTGGAAACTTTCCTTGTGCATAAAGCCATCAAAATTTTTGTACCACTATCTTGGAACTTTTTTCAGACCATATAAATTTTTTTTAAGTCTGCACACCATGTTATTTTTCTCTTTTTCTAAGAAATCTTGTAATTGGTGCATATATATCTCATCATCTAAATCTCTGAAAAGAAACGCAGTTTTCACGTCAAACTGTTCAAGATGAAGATCTTCAATAACCACAATACTCAATATTGATATGATAATATTGAACTTCACAATAGGAGCAAAAATGTCGGTATAATCAACTCATTCCTTCTACTGGAATCCTTTAACAACTAGTCGAGTTTTGTATCTCTTGCAACCATCATACTCCTTTTTTATTCGGTATACCAATTTGTTATGAAGTGCATTCTTCCTCATGGATAACTCAGCTAGTTCCATGCCCGGTTGGAGATTAGAGACTTCATCTCATCTTTCATAGCAAACTCCTACTTACTAGCATCTCTTATTTGACAAGTTTCATTATAGCATTCAGACTTCCCTCCATTAGACAAAAACAGATGGTTCGTGTATCTCTTGTTAGGCACATGAGACTGAGAAGACCTCATCCATACAGGAGCTAGAAGTTGTGCTGTGTTGGATTTTTGCGCACTACTTTGTCCAACGAGTTCTTCTAGTTGAGAACTTGCTACAGTCGGTTCTATCACCGAACTATCTAAGATATCATTTGCATATGCAAATACTGGCTCATTCTGCTCTGAGTTACTGGCAACTGTTTTATGCATGTCCTTATCCATCACCCTTTCATCGAAAATTACATCTTTGCTATGGATCACCTCTTTATTTTTGTCATCCCAAATACGGTAGCTAAACCCATCCTCTCCATAGCTGATGAGGGTGCATTTCTTATATTTGGAATCAAACTTATTCTTTCATTGTTCACTAAAATGCACATATGCTATACAACTAAAAACTTTTAGATATGATAGTTTTATCTCTTTTTGCCTTCATATCTCTTTTGGTATTCTGTGCTCCAATGGAACTGATGGTCCTCAATTGATTAAGTAAGCTATGCTAGAACTATTTCGGTAGACTTGACTGCTGACTCTTTCTGTCAACGTTCGGTTCATACGCTCAGCTACATCATTGTATTTAGGTGTGCCTGACACAGTACTCTGCATTCTGATCCTACGCTCATAGCATAACTTCTTGAATATGTTGTCTTCATATTCATCATCATTGTTGATTCTGAGCTTTTTAATCTTCAAACCTGTCTCATTTTCAACCATATCTTTCTATCTCCTGAAAGCCTCAAACACTTTAGACTTATGCTTTAGAAACTAAACTCATACTTTCCGAGAGTGATCATCAATAAAAGTCACAAAGTAGTATTTTTCACCAATGGATGAGATGGTCATTGATCCCTAAACATCAGAGTGAATGAGCTTTAGCCTTTCATTCTTTGGGATTCTACCACTTGTCTAAAAGCTGACCATTTTCTGCATTCCAAGTATGTAATCTTCGAACATGTCTATCTCCACTGAATGTAGACCTGGAAGTTTACCTTTCAAATGCATAATCTTCATCCCCTTTTTACTCATATAGCCTTGTCTCTAGTGCACAAATTAGGATTTTCATTGTCAACTACAACTATGATCAAACAACGTATTTCTGCTGTCATGTAAATAGCACAACTCTTCTTGTCTCAAGCAATTATCATTGTGCCTTTTGAAATCTTTCAATCATCACCATGGAAGATCATAGTATAGCTTTTAATTGCCCTACTAAGATTAAGTTCTTTCTCAGGTCGAAAATATGTCTGACATCCTTCAACTCCCAAACAGATCCATTCAACTTAATCTTTATTACACCTTTACCAATAATAGCACAAAGTTGATCATCACCAATGTATACCTTTTCAAGGTTTTCGGGGACATATCTCTCGAAGAATTCTTTCTGTGAAGTAGTATAGAACGATGCTTCAGAGTCTAACACCCAAGATTCCTCCTTACTCTCCAAAGAGCATATTAATGCGTCATTGCCTCCTGAGGCGGACGTAACATTTGCCTCTGCCTTTTCTTTATGGTCCTTTAGTGCACTCTTGCACTAATTTTTGTAGTGTCCAATCTTCCCACTATTCCAACATTCGACAATTTTCAAGCTATGGGAATTACTGGGATTCTTAGATTTGGACCTTCTGTTCTTTGATCTACCTCAGTAGTTTGATGTGCCACAAACGTTTCTTTTTGTTGAATTTCTTCCTTTTAACTCTGTATGCAAAACTCAAAAGGTTGATGATTCACCCGATTCTCTTCGTCAGATCTCTTCACTGAGAACCAAATCACGAACATCATCAAATTTCAACTTATTACTTCCTGACGAGTTACTCACAGTCGTGATAGTAGCATTTCAGCTTTCTGGTAGAGAAGAAAAAAGTATCAATGCTCGTACTTTTTCATCGAATTCAATTCCAACCAAACTCAATTAGGTTGTTACTGTGTTGAGTTCATTGAGATATTGAGCTACCGATGCGCCTTTTGTAATTCGAAAATTGAACAAATGCCTCATCAAGTGCACTTTGTTTCAGGCTTATGGCTTCTCATACATACTGGAGAGAGCCGCCATAAGACTCATCGTGGTCTTTTCCTTTGCTATGTTGAAAGTAACATTATGGTATAACGTCAATCGGATAACTCTGAGGGCTTATCTGTCGAGAAGATTCTAGTCTTCTTCCTTCATAGCCTTTGGCTTCTTCACTAAGAGAGGTTGATACAAATTTCTTTAATACAAATAATCTTCTATTTGCATTTTCCAAAAGCCAAAGTCCGCACCATTGAATTTCTCAATTTTCGCATTTCTTTCGTTTGCGACCATCTCTCCCACTCGAATCTAACTTCATTTGGATTGTTTCTCATAATCCCTGAGAACTACCGTGTATTAGAATACCTCCATAGATAAATTGATACTGTCGACCAAATTTTTACTATTCACAAAATTTACTATTCACATGAATAATATTTGCTCGAAAAAGACAGAAAAACTCAACCAAAACTCTGATATCAGTTGTTGAAAAATTACACAAATTTCCTTATAATAAGATTTATGAGAAAATAAAATAAATGCAAAATAATAAGACAATCAAACTTGATAATGAATTTTGATAAATTATGTTTATGTTTTTGGGTTGCTGAAGATCTTTTACTGAAAAAAAAAAAATTTACAAAGTGTTTACAAACATTTACAACCCAATTACACCATGAAATTTTCTCTCAATTTTTTTCACTTACTCAAATCTTGCTGTGTATAGAATGAAGATTTTTTGAGCCTTTTTATAGGCACAAGCTGCAAAAAATTTTAACAAAATTTTTTATTTTTCAACAATTTGTTGACTAACATATATCACTCCAGTCTGCTATTTTAAAGCCTTCAAAGTCAACCTTGTTATCCTTTCATTTTGCAATCTACAAAATCTTGATTATTTGTCTTAAAAATAACTAGCAAATTCTAATTGCTAAAACTTGTCGCTACGTGTATCTACCTTCTTTTTTTGTGGAAAATGGTGATGGTCTAAATGCAAAACCATGTAAATATTTGTGTGCTTTTTATTCTTGTGTTTTTGCGCCCAAACAACTTTGTGGTCTTGGGATGGAAGAAATGAAATTGGAAAATTAAGGCCTGCGAGCAAAAGGCCTTGTTATGTTTGCTAGTTATCTGCTTTATCTCATTAGCATCCTTCTCAAACTGCAGGTATGAATACATTCTTCTATCCTTGCGGCACATTCTCAAAGATTGCTACAGTAGAAACCAACAAACATGTGTAAGTGGCTCTAAGTTACATTGAAATGTTACGCTTGCAAAAATTTTATTTGAATTATATTGTAGATTAGACTAAGGCTATTTGAATTGAGTTGAGATATTAAAATATAACTTGCTGCTCTGTAGGACTAAACCCTTGATGGTGTTCCAACTTCCAACCATTTGAAGTTTAAGCTTTGAATGCTCCACATGACAGATATTTGAGTACACAATTTTATGAAACCCCTGATATTTATTCTTAATTAATCTTGATAATGTTATTCAAAAAATTCATTTCCTCTACATGCATGTAATTATAAAGTTGATTTTTTAATACTACTCGAATAACCACAAATATTAGTGAACTCATGCCACGCTTTGTACACCAAAAGAATAAGAAATGGAATTCTAATCCTAGATTTTTATTTTGGGATTCCAATATTTCTTTTTGGTATATTCATATAATAAGAATTGAAGTCCTATTTTTTATATTTGATCTAATTTTGTTAAAGGTATTTTTAGTAATATAAAATGTTTTACATAAAAAAACACAGAAATGATTCAAATATCAACAAATTTAAAATATTAGAAATCTTTATACAAGAATTAGAATTATATTCTTAAATGTTTTATCTCAATATAAGATACCAAACTCAAATTTAGAATGGAAATCTAAATCTTATTCCAAGATGAGGCATACCAAACATGCAATTAAAATAATGTCATTCACAAGCCAGGTCAGTATATATTAAATAGAAATGCATGTAAACTATTAGGAAAGAGATTGAAAGAAATGTAAATTTGAATTAGAAATTAGAGATTGAAATAAGCTGTGACTATTCCTTCAAAATTTCATACAATAACAGTTGTAATTTATTATTTAGAAAATAGTCTAACTCTTTTGGCAGAATATTATCCAATAGATTCTGAGGATACTGTCAGATATTGTAGATTCTCATGTAAGCATTTGGGTCCAAATGAGATAAATAAACTAACTGTTTGTTGGATTGTAAGTTTATTTTACTGTTGTTTTGACCTGTAACTACTGGTAAACCATTAAGATATAGATGTACATAACCATATCTTTTCCTCACTTCCTTGTATAAGCTTTAGTTGCAACTATTCTATATTCTTTTGCAATTTATATAGACTTATGATACAGTCTGAGCTTACATAGAAAAGTTATGTTTCATGATTTTCAGCTTCAGTAGATACTGGTAATGACTTGATGGCATATTCGTTGATACTTTCATGTTGTTGCTATACTTGTTGTGTTAAAGTTGATAAGATTTTAATTTAAGGAGAGTTAGTAATTAGTTGTTGATAACTTTTTTTTGTATAAATACCTCTGTAAAGGCAATGAAACTATAGTCTTTTGTTCCAGCAACAAACTCTCTTATTTCCTCTCTGAACTAAGTCCAAAAACTCCAACAAGCAATAATGATCTTCGATGGGCTCTGTGGTTTTTTAAATTTTTTGAATCAAAACTTTGATAATGAAAGAAATGTTTTCTACAAAAGAAATGTTTGTTTTTAAACTGCATTGACATTTTTAAGTACCTGTAAGTCCTAAAACTGCACATGCCCAAGACTAGCAAGTCTTTAAACTACAAAATGCTGAAAACTAAATGACCGGCATGTCACTAAACTGTAATATCAAGACCAACAAGTCTTTAAAATGAAAAAGGCCGAAAACTAAATGACTGACATGTCACTAAACTGCAAAAATATTTTCATGTGACGTGCAAATCTCTAAATTGTATTAAAAAAACTCAAAAGAAAAAATATTTTCAAGGAGGAATTTGAAGATCAAGAAAGGTGTTGATGATTTAAAATGAAGAAGAAAACGATTTGAATGTGCCTTGCTGCATATTTAAAAAAAAAAATTGAAGTTGATGGCTATGTTATTGCCGCATTTCTTAATTTGCCTTCATCAACACTATTTTCATTGCAGCTTTGTCTTCTCCAAAGTTGAAGAAATCAAATTAAAGAAAAATTGTTTGTTAAGCTGTATGAAGACATTCTAATTATGAAGCTTTAAGTTAAGCAAAAAATCTCATTAAGGGGGAGTGTTAAAGTTGATAAGATTTTTAATTTAAGGAGAGTTAGTAATTAGTTGTTGATAAATTTTTGCTATATATAAATACTTCTGTAAAGGCAATGAAACTGTAGCCTTTTGTTCCAGCAACAAACTCTCTTATTTCCTCTCTAAACTGAGTCCAAAACTCCAACATGCTGCATCAGAAGGAAGCTTCGCAAAACTTTGAATATTACGGTAAGTCCTTTATTCTTCTCTGATTATGATCTATTTTGGGTACTCCACAGACATGGAAGATAAGAAGAGTAATGGCTTGTCTAATTAACTCCTAGGGATATGATAGGAATTGATGCTTTTTTCCAAGATTATAAAAGCTAGATTGTTTTAGTAGGTAATACTGTGAAGGACTTGCTCATACAACCATAATCATCATAGCCAAATTAAATCAGTGTTGAACCTTCTTTTTGAATGTTTGGTAGTTCACTGCATATACCCAAAATGTATTTGCCAAAACTTGTAAAAAGACTCTGAACTAGGTCTGTTTCTGCTATAGAGCTCTTAATTGAAGGTGTTCCATTGAAGCTTTTACTCGTATAATTTTACTCCGAAAGAAATAAAATGGATTATTTATGCATTGATTTAATAAGACTGGACCTATATTTTGTAACCTGCAACCATTGGATAAAGCAAACACACCTATCCATTAAATTTATAGTTAATGGGATTAAAGAGGTTGGTTGCTGGGAAAAAAAATAGAAGTGTTGAGGGACTGAAGGAATGCACCTTTTGTTTAACAAAGAAATCCATATTAGAAGTTAGGAATGGCTATTGTCAAAACATTTAATTTCTTGCATTATAAGGAATTCTTAAGTGACTGAATCTTGAATTCAGGATCTATTATATTTAGAACCTGATTACTTATAGCAGTTTTGTTTTTCCAAACTATAGTTACTAGGAGTCTTTTTTTTTTTAAACAAAGAAGCATTATATTAATCAGATTCAAGGCCAAATGCAGAGGGAATGGCTAATTTCCAGTTATATATGAGGCCTGCATGGGATTGCTTTGTAGCCATAGATTATCCTTACCCTTATGTCTATTTAATTTTTGTGTAAAGCAGCTTTTTCATTACATCCATATTTAGCAGATGATGTATTACATAAAATTTAAATGATATTTAGTTGTTTGTGTTAATTACTTGATTTTTGCATATTCATAGGATTTGTAATTTGTTGGGCTGTCTAAGGTTTGTTTTGACTGAAAGTATTTGATTACTCTTGGGGAGAGCCACAAGCACAAAGCTTTTTTCTCTTCTGTTAACCTCAAGACTGAAAGTATTTTAGTTTTGTATGCACTGAGCCTAAATTTCACAGTTCTTAGATGTATGCATTTTGCATCCAATGATGAAACATCCAGGTTATGGATTCCATTGGAATTTAAAAAAAATTAGTAATTATTGTTGCGTTAAATATTTATCTTCGACTTGTTCAACATCTGAAAAGGGGAAGAAAAAAAATCCCTTATCAAATTCCATATGTTGCAGTCCAGAAAGGAATTTAAGATTTTAATATTATAATTTCTAAAATAAAAACAGTGCTGAGATCTGTATCTCTTTGAGTTTTGAGTAAAATTAGGAACCCACAAATTCTTGTCTGCTTCTTGCACATCTCAACTTCTCTTGGTTTTTTTCTTAGTTTCACTTTTTGCACAATGTTCGACTTCTGCTCGGTGTTGTACTTATGGAGTTCTTGTTTTCTTGAAGAATTCTTAACACACAAATAAGTTCCTCCATATTTCTCAGAATATAAGAGGTTGGACTGCAGATAAAAGGAGAAATTATATCCATATGCATATTAATATTATACGAAGGGCAGAATTACAAATTCGCATCTGGTGCGAGGATTGCCTGCCTATTAGCTGAGATTATGAGCAGCCAATATACAATGATTACTAAAGCCAAGCATATACACTATTTTATATATGCACTAATTTTTAGATGCATACGTTCTAATTTGAACATCAAGCAGTGGGGTAAGATGCCTGCATTGCAATGCCACAAAGACCTTCGTTTGCATCAATATCCTTTTGCATTCGTATGTAGCCTTCTTCTCCCCATTGCTTGCCCCATGAATTTTTCACCAGCCAGTAGTTCTTGCCATTGCTGCTTCCATACCCAACAGCTCCAACACCATGATCTAGCTCAGTGCCACAAGATCCTGTGAAAATTCCACTTGAGTAGAACTGAAACTCATAACCACTAGCATCAATCGCAACAGAAACTGGTTGATTTGCGACAGCCTTCATCAATGCTGCCTCATTGTTTGCTGGAACATCTTCGTATCCGGTGATCTTAGCAGCATGGTTAGCCTCTTTATTTGTGTTGCATGTTCCATCGGATCCCTCGTAAGGATAGTTAGCTTCAGTGGTTAGGCCTTGATTTTGTTGAATGAATTTAAAGGCATCATCCATTAGACCACCTTGGCATCCTTGATCCTCTCCCTTAGTGTCACAATCAACTAGTTCTTGCTCAGAAAGTGAAATCAATTTACCGGTTGATAGCTGAGTAATCCCTTCTACTGCAGCCACAGCCGAAAATGCCCAGCAGGAACCTGTATACAGTATAATAATCATTAAGCTGTAATTAATTTTACTTTATGATCTGTTTGTTCTTACTGGAAGTTTGTACTTACCACACTGGCCTTGATCTTTGATGGGTGTAACTGCTCCTTTCTTTCTCCAGTCAACGGAGGAAGGTACTGCTGTAACATTTTCATATCTGAAAGGACCTGCCTGTGCAGAGCAAATATGACCCTTGAATCTGTTTCGTGTAGTTTTGAATTCTTCGTTCGTAAGATCTGCAAATTGGTTGATTCCCAACTTGTATGGTTTGTCTCCAACATTGTTAAAGGATTCTATACGTTCGACATTTTCCTTGAAAATCTTATAACGCATCGCCTTTTCATTAGCATCCTTGTATACACGTCCATAACGAGTCATCCATTGCTCATGCATTGCCTGCATCGATGAATCCGGGATAGTACGAGCTGAAGCTGTAGAAGCCGAAGCTCCTAAAATGAAGATCAATGTCAAGCAGATGCATCTGTACTGGACTGTTGATTCCATGGGGAATGGTAGCAGCTAAGTTTGATTGAGAATAGCGATGGCTTCTGCGATTTATATAGAGTTCCTGTAAGTCCTAATAGCTTGTCAGTTTAAGATTCATATAAGGGAAAATCTACGTGCCTGGAAAAACATCTTGATATGGACCAATATGATTAGTTCGATGACCAATTTAATACGTTTTGCACATTTTTGTCTTCTAGCTTGTCTTCTTGCGCAATTTTTTTATTTTTATTTTTACTTACAGGCATGGGTGCAATTGAATTTTAGTTTCAGGCTCCAATAATTTTTTTTTTCTGTTGTATCTAATCTAAGGAGTCCCTCTATAAACTAAAGTTCTCTTGTGGTGCCTTATCATTCATTTCTACAAAAGATATTGGTTTGGCTAGTTAAGAATAGGGTGAGAAGAACATTAGCCTCAGGAATATTTGAAAACTGGATTGGCTAGTTAAGGGCCCGTTTGGGATGGATTAATCTAGAAATTTGACTAAAATGAAAATTAAACTAAATTTAATTATTTCATTTTTAAACTTTCCAAACATACTGAATGTCTATCCATATTTTATTGTAAATTCAATCATTTGAATGCCCATCATTTATTACCCTGTATCCAAAGGTACAAAATGCTTATCATGATGAGAATAGTGGAGCTTCCTCTTTATGTTCAAATCTTCAAATATATTTAGAAGAATGATCCGTAACTGAGTTGAATCCATTGATGAAAGCTGCCGATAATTATTGTTCAGAAAGGTGACCCTCCAATAATAGCCAAACCGCTGTGTTAGAAAGTCATTTCTTGTGGAATACTGTTCATGGTTGAAAAACTTCGTTTTCAGATCATTTTTTTCGTTGAGGATAATACTCAAATTCTTCATTGCATTTTCACACAGAAAAAATATAACTCAAAAATATCTCTTATTCTGTTAGATACACTAGGAATGAAAAACAAATGTTTTAGAGTGACATCAGAAGGATGGCCCAATCTTTGGTGCCATATAGAAAAACTACCATTCTGAGTTTTATTCATACAGCATATGGACTTATTTTGAATGCAAAGTTTTGAAGTAACAAGTTTGATGTTTGTGAAAGAATTTTGTCTCAAAACATAAAGATTTCCTTCAATCTTTCCTTCAGCCAGAATCTTTTCAGTCTTCTGGTCCTGTATCAAGCAACAATTAGGAAGAAAAATGAATTTAATATGGCTATGTTGAGTCAATTTACTCACGGATAAAAAATTATAATTGAAGGTAGGAATATAGAGGACATCTTTTAGAATGAAAGATTTATGTAACATCTGTTGAAATGTGGCAATCCCATATCGGAAAGAGATGATTTTTCCACCACAGCATTAGGCTATAAAAGGGCTTCATCCCCTCTTAACAATTCATCCCAAAAACACCAATCCCTCTACTTCTAAGATTGTTTGTATTTTTCCTCTCTCTCTTGTAATATTTCACTTTGTAATATTTCTTTGAAATAATGAAATATTATTTTAGTAGTGTCCGAGGACGTAGGCATAATTGGCCGAATCTCGTTAAATTCTGGTGTTCTTTTTATTTCTATTTAATAGCTATTGTCGGGTCTTTTACTTTGTGATATATTATGCTTTAAATTATCTAGGAAAGATTCTGTCACCAAGACTCTAAGAGTCTAAGGAAGTTGGTTTTTAAGGGAGACCATTTGTGACTCCACCATCTACCTGGGAATTTTTCTTTGTCTTAATTTTTGGCACAATTATTCACTTTGGTGGAAACTAACCCGATTTCCACAACAATTGGTATCAGAGCCAAGGTTATTGAGTTTATGCTCTGTGGTTGCAGCGTAAGCTGATCTTCCACATCAGAAAGGTTTCCTTGGATTCTTGGGTATTCAGCATTTGAAAGCTATTAAATATTTTTAAAGAAGAAATGGCAAGAGACGAACAAAAATCCACGATGGACACAGCAACTTCTACTTCATCAATTTTGGCGAGAACTGCTGTGACAAATACGAGAATTGCAGTGGAGATTTTTGATGGTACAGGCCATTTCGGCATGTGGCAAGGTGAAGTTCTAGACGCCTTATTTCAGCAAGGCTTAGACATTGCCATTGAGGGAGAAAAGCCAGAAGGTGCAGATGAGAAGGAATGGAAGACAATCAATCGTTTGACATATGGTACAATTCGATCGTGCCTGTCCAGAGAGTAGAAGTATGCCTTTTGTAAAGAAACTTCTGCAAGTAAATTGTGGAAGGCACTGGAGGAAAAGTTCTTGAAAAAGAGTAGTCAAAATAAGCTTCATATGAAGAAAAGGATGTTCAGATTCACATATGTTCCTGGTACCACGATGAATGATCACATCACCAATTTCAATCAACTTGTAGCAGATCTGATGAACTTGGATGTGACATTTGAAGATGAAGATTTGACCCTAATGTTGTTGGGATCCCTTCCTGAGGAGTTTGAGTTTCTAGAAACTACTCTACTTCATGGGAAAGCTGAGGTATCTCTTAGTGAAGTATGTGCTGCACTATACAACTATGAATTGAGGAGAAAAGACAAGAAGGATAGCACTAGTGGAGTAGCAGAAGCTTTGATAGTAAGAGGCCGTTCGAAAAATAAAAACAGGGGAAAGAAAGACAGATCAAAGTCCATAGTGGGCAAAGATGAATGTGCCTTTTGTCGAGAAAAGGGGCACTGGAAGAAAGATTGTCCTAAGTTGAGAAGCAAATCTGGCAAAGGCAAGGCTGTTGCAGATTCAAATGTAGCTGAATGTGATGATTCAGATTTTTCATTAGCATTGATGCCATCAATAAGCAGTTCGACTGCTTGGATTCTGGATTCAGGCTGTAGCCATCGTATATGTCCCAATCGGGAATGGTTTTTCGATTTTAAAGAAATTGAAGGTGGAGTTGTCTATACAGCAAATGACAGCCCTTGCAAAACAACTGGAATTGGTTCAATCCAGTTGAGGAATCGAGATGGATCAATCAGAACTCTGACAGACGTAAGATATGTGCCCAGTATGACGAAAAACCTTATTTCTATGGGAATCATTGGGAGAAAGGGTTTCACTATAATCATTAAAAATGAAATAATGAAGGTTATATCTGGAGCACTTGTGGTGATGAAAGGAGTTCAAAGGAGCAACAACTTGTATTACTATGAAGGCAATACAGTTGTTGGAACAACAACAGCAGTTTCTAGTGATGACCAGGAGCTAGAAACAACCAGATTGTGGCATATGCGCTTGGGGCATGCAGGCGAAAAATCCTTGAAACTTCTGGCGAATCAAGGATTATTACAAGGAGTGCGAACCTGCAAATTAGACTTCTGTGAGCATTGCATCAAAGGGAAGCAGACGAGAGTAAAGTTTGGTACTGCAATCCATGATACCAAGGGTATTTTGGATTATGTTCACTCAGATGTATGGGGCCCTTCCAAAACTGCTTCAATGGGAGGTAAACACTACTATGTGACATTTGTTGATGATTGTTCAAGAAGAGTATGGGTGTATACACTAATATATGGATTCAGGCTGTAGCCACCATATATGTCCCAATCGGGAATGATTTTTCGATTTTAAAGAAATTGAAAGTGGAGTTGTCTATACAGCAAATGACAGCCCTTGCAAAACAACTGGAATTGGTTCAATCCAGTTGAGGAATCGAGATGGATCAATCAGAACTCTGACAGACGTAAGATATGTGCCCAGTCTGACGAAAAACCTTATTTCTATGGGAATCTTTGGGAGAAAGGTTTTCACTATAATCATTAAAAATGAAATAATGAAGGTTATATCTGGAGCACTTGTGGTGATGAAAGGAGTTCAAAGGAGCAACAACTTGTATTACTATGAAGGCAATACAGTTGTTGGAACAACAGCAGCAGTTTCTAATGATGACCAGGAGCTAGAAACAACCAGATTGTGGCATATGCGCTTGGGGCATGCAGGCGAAAAATCTTTGAAACTTCTGGCGAATCAAGGATTATTACAAGGAGTGCGAACCTGCAAATTAGACTTCTATGAGCATTGCATCAAAGGGAAGCAGACGAGAGTAAAGTTTGGTACTGCAATCCATGATACCAAGGGTATTTTGGATTATGTTCACTCAGATGTATGGGGCCCTTCCAAAACTGCTTCAATGGGAGGTAAACACTACTATGTGACATTTGTTGATGATTGTTCAAGAAGAGAGTGGGTGTATACACTAATATATGGATTCAGGCTGTAGCCACCATATATGTCCCAATCGGGAATGGTTTTTCGATTTTAAAGAAATTGAAGGTGGAGTTGTCTATACAGCAAATGACAGCCCTTGCAAAACAACTGGAATTGGTTCAATCCAGTTGAGGAATCGAGATGGATCAATCAGAACTCTGACAGACGTAAGATATGTGCCCAGTCTGACGAAAAACCTTATTTCTATGGGAATCTTTGGGAGAAAGGGTTTCACTATAATCATTAAAAATGAAATAATGAAGGTTATATCTGGAGCACTTGTGGTGATAAAAGGAGTTCAAAGGAGCAACAACTTGTATTACTATGAAGGCAATACAGTTGTTGGAACAACAGCAGCAGTTTCTAGTGATAACCAGGAGCTAGAAACAACCAGATTGTGGCATATGCGCTTGGGGCATGCAGGCGAAAAATCCTTGAAACTTCTGACGAATCAAGGATTATTACAAGGAGTGCGAACCTGCAAATTAGACTTCTGTGAGCATTGCATCAAAGGGAAGCAGACGAGAGTAAAGTTTGGTACTGCAATCCATGATACCAAGGGTATTTTGGATTATGTTCACTCAGATGTATGAGGCCCTTCCAAAATTGCTTCAATGGGAGGTAAACACTACTATGTGACCTTTGTTGATGATTGTTCAAGAAGAGTATGGGTGTATACAATGAAGACAAATGATGAAGTGTTGGGAATTTTTCTCATCTGGAAGAAGATGGTAGAAACTCAGACGGGCAGAAAGATCAAGTGTCTTCGAACAGACAATGGCGGAGAGTACACAAGTGATCCCTTCATGAAAGTTTGCAGAAATGAAGGAATTGTTCGACATTTCACTGTCAGAAATACACCACAACAGAATGGGGTGACTGAACGCATGAACCGAACTTTACTGGAGAAAGTTCGATGTATGTTGTCTAATGCTGGATTAGGCAGACAGTTTTGGGCTGAGGCTGTAACATACGCATGTCATCTCATTAATCGTTTGCCATCAACTACTATCAATGGCAAAACACATTTGGAGGTGTGGTATGGAAAACCTGCTACAGATTATAATTCCTTACATGTGTTTGGTTCCACTGCATACTATCATGTTAAGGAATCGAAGTTAGATCCAAGGGCAAAGAAAGCTATCTTTATGGGGATATCCTCTGGTATCAAAGGATATCGACTATGGTGCCCAGAGACGAAGAAAATAATCTTTAGTAGAGATGTTACCTTTGATGAGTCTATCGTATTAAAGGTAACAAAGGAGCAGACAGATGGTTCTCCACAGCAGGTGGAGAAAACTCCCAAACAGGTGGAGTTTGATAGAAGAATTATTGATCCAGCAATTGTAAAGTCTGATAAAATTACTTCTACGACAGAAGAGGAGATAATGATAGAAAATGGATCAGATGAGGAAGAAGAGGTTTCAGCACATGAACCTCCTCAGCAACTTGAGCCAATTGCACTACGAAAGCCGAAAAGGAATATTAAGAAACCTGCTCGACTTGAAGATATGACTAATTATACATCTTCAATAGATGATGAGATTCCTTCCACTTATTGTGAAGCTATTCAAAGCTCAGAAGAAGAAAAGTGGAGAAAGGCTATGGAAGAAGAGATGCAGTCCCTTGAAAAGAATCAGACATGGAAGCTAGCAAGTCTGCCAAAGGGAAAGAAAGCGATTGGCTGTAAATGGGTTTATGCAAAGAAAGACGGATTTCCTGATAAGAATGATATCCGCTACAAGGCAAGATTGGTAGCTAAAGGCTACGCTCAGAAGGAGGGAATTGATTATAATGAAGTGTTTTCTCCAGTTGTAAAACATTCCTCCATAAGAATACTGCTGGCCTTGGTAGCACAATTTGATCTGGAACTAGTTCAGCTGGATGTAAAAACTGCATTTTTACATGGAGACTTAGAAGAAGAAATCTACATGACTCAGCCAGAAGGATTTAAAGTTGCTGGAAAAGAAAATTTGGCGTGCAAATTGAGCAAATCGTTGTATGGATTGAAGTAATCTCCAAGACAGTGGTACAAACGATTTGACAAGTTTATGATGAGGCAGAAATACACAAGAAGCAAATATGATCATTGTGTATATTTATGCAAGCTACAAGATGGTTCCTTTATCTATCTCCTCCTTTGTGTTGATGATATGCTGATAGCTTCAAAAGATGAAGGAGAGATTCAGAAGTTAAAAACTCAAGTAAATCAGGAATTTGAAATGAAGGATTTAGGGGAAGCTAAGAAGATTCTCGGTATGGAGATATGCAGAGACAGAAAATTGGGGAGACTTTGTTTGACTCAGAAACAATATCTGAGAAAAGTACTAAAGCGTTTTGGGATAAATGAGAATACAAAACCAGTTAGTACTCCACTTGCTCCTCATTTTAAGCTCAATGCATCTTTATCTCCGAAAAGTGATGAAGAACGAGAATATATGTCAAAGGTTCCATATGCAAATGCTATTGGTAGCTTGATGTATGCAATGGTGTGTACGAGGCCTGACATTTCACAAGCAGTTGGAGTTGTGAGCAGGTACATGCATGATCCTGGCAAAGGACATTGGCAAGCTGTGAAATGGATTCTACGGTATATTCAGAATACTGTAGATATTGGTATAATGTTTGAGCGGGATGAGAAAAATGGTCAGTAGATAGTTGGATATTGTGATTCCGACTATGCAGGTGATTTAGACAAACGTCGATCTACTACCGGTTATGTGTTCACACTTGCAAAGGCACCGGTTAGTTGGAAGTCCACCTTGCAGTCAACAGTTGTTTTGTCTACAACAGAGGCAGAGTACATGGCAGTTTCAGAAGCTGTTAAGGAGGCAATTTGGCTTCAAGGGTTGTTGAATGACTTGGGAATTGGTCAGAAGCATGTCAAAGTGCATTGTGACAGTCAAAGTGCTATTTGTTTAGCAAAGAATCAAGTTTATCATACAAAGACGAAGCATATCGATGTTCGATATCATTTTGTACGGGAAATTCTTGAAGATGGTGGGATACTTCTTCAGAAGATTTTGACTGCTGAAAATCCCGCAGATATGGCAACAAAAGTTGTGACAGGTATCAAGTTCCAACATTGCTTGGACTTGATAAATGTTCTCAAAATTTGAAATTGGGCGCTTCGAAGTGCATTTGGAGACATTACTGAAATTTGTAATATAAGAGTTTAGAGAATGTTTGTTTGGAATTGTGAGATTGTCAAGGTGGAGATTTGTTGAAATGTGGCAATCCCACATTGGAAAGAGATGATTTTTCCACCATAGCATTAGGCTATAAAAGGGCTTCATCCCCTTTTAACAATTCATCCCAAAAACACCAATCCCTCTACTTCTAAGATTGATTGTATTTTTCCTCTCTCTCTTATAATATTTCACTTTGTAATATTTCTTTGAAATAGTGAAATATTATTTTAGTAGTGTCCGAGGACGTAGGCATAATTGGCCGAACCTCATTAAATTCTGGTGTTCTTTTTATTTCTATTTAATAGCTATTGTCGGGTCTTTTACTTTGTGATATATTGTGCTTTAAATTATCTAGGAAAAATTCTGTCACCAAGACTCTAAGAGTGTAAGGAAGTTGGTTTTTAAGGGAGACCATTTGTGACTCCACCATCTACCTGGAAATTTTTCTTTGTCTTAATTTTTGGCACAATTATTCACTTTGGTGGAAACTAACCCAATTTCCACAACAACATCACTGTTCCTGTAAGTGTTACTTGCATTTTGGTGCCATCTGGCAGGTGAACAATGAGATTATGTGTGATTGGTTTAAAGTTTATGAAGAAGTTCTTAGATGCACATATATGATTTGTTGCACCTGTGTCCACTATCCAGATACCAATATTCCTACTGCAGCCTATAGAATTATGATCAATTTCTGTATTACCTGCAAAGTCATGTATGTGGGCAAAGTTTACTTGTTCAGAGAGGCATGTCCAGGACTCTCTTTGATGTATTTCGTCATTTCCTGCCTGAACATCTCTGAGAATGAAGATGTCCATGGCTTGCTAGTAACTGGCTCCTAATCCTCCTCTACTGGACTCTCAATCATGTTAACTTGCCCCTTATAGCTACCCTTTTCTTTTTGTTTAAACTGATTGTACCGTTCTGGATATCCATATAGTTTGAAACAAGTTTCTTTTGTGTGTCCTCCCTTCTTGCAATGAACACAATATTTCTCATCTTTGTTCTCCTTATTTTTCTTCTTATAACTTCCTTTGTTTCCCCATGCAGATTGAATATTACTTCCTTTTGCTAACATTGCACTACTTTCAACACCTTCAACAAAATTCATATGTACAGATCTCTGTTTTTCTACTCTTAAAATCATGGAATAAGCCTTGCTTACATTTGGCAGAGGATCTAAAACTAAGATCTGATTTCTTATGTTATCATAGGAGTCATTTAACCCCATAAGGAATTGGACAAGTCTGTTATGAGAATTAATCATCATCAAGTTCCTGATCACATCACAAGTGCACTGGCTAGCAGCTCCACATATACATTGGGGAATTGGTTGTAAAACATATAATTCCTCCCATAATTTTTTGATCTTGTTGTAATACATTGTAACAGAAGCATTACCTTGTTCCATCGAGCTAATTTCCCTTTGAATCTGATATATTTGAGGACCATTACTTTCTCCAAATTGTTGTTCGAGATCCTCCCATAATTGTCTAGCATTTGGAGAGTAAATGTAAGATTCTGCTATCTCTTTACTCATGGAATTCAACAACCATGAAATCACCATGAATTCAATTCTTTTCCACTTCTCATACTCAGAATCTTCTTCATTGGGTTCAACCAGCTTTCCATTGATGAAGCCCAATTTATTTTTGGCGCCAAGAGCAATCTTCACAGATCTACTCCAGGTGAGGAAATTTGAATCAGTGAGAGGTGTTGTAACAAGAGTTGTTCCTGGATTATCTGATCCTTGCAGGTACAAAGGATCATCAAATCCATGTATTCTTCCTTGACTATTATCACTTTGTTGCGATTCATCCATTATCAAAAAAAACTTCGATAAAAAATTGAAACTGATTAACTAAGACAAAATCAGTCAACAGAATCAATCAACACAAGTAAGATCAGTGGATCGTCTGCTCTGATACCATGAAGAAAATACAGTAAACTAAAAATGGAAGAAGTAAAACCAGATAATCTGAAGAAAATTCTCTTTTTATTCTCATGTATCCAGTAAAGAAGAAGAAGTACATATATATATAGCTAAGCAGAAAATAACTGCCTCAAGCTAGAAATTACAGAGCTACCAATAAATATACAGAAAGTGTACACATGGAAACTTATAGAGCAACTATCAAAACTATAGTGGTATAAAACCTGTTGTGCAAGAAGAAACTCTCCCTTTGATCTCGGAAGCAGAGGTTTGTTTATCCTGCATGATTGTGCATTGTTTGTTGCTGCTCCTGCATGACTGTGTGCTGTTGCTGGGTTGAAGGTTGTTGATATTCTCTTCATAGGTGAACCAGGGTTTAACAGTTAAATCTTTCCCAAAATGAGTGCACTTGCTTTTGGCTATGGCTAATACTTCAGTTTATATATTTGCTTTGCAGATGGGAAGCGTTAGTTTCCTGATATTTGTGGGCAGATTAATTCTTTGCACTGCTAAAGGTTGAAGTTCCAAAGAGTTCTTATAGTGAGATAAAGTATCTCATGTGTTTCTTGTTCATCTAACTTGTCTTATCAGGTTTCTTCAGGGATTTCGTACATTAAGAATTCTAATCGTTTCAATGATATGAAAGATCCTGTGAAAACTTAAGTAATTAGACTTGGAATGCAAGCGAAAGTGGCACTAGATACATATCAACACGCATATTTTACAATAATTGCAGGATATACAAACTCGTATCTTGTACGGGGACTGTACGCCTACTGCCTGATGTTATGAACAACCAATACAACATATTAATTATGAAAACCAAGATTACACACTATATTATATATGAACTGATAAGATAGATGCTTATTGTTTTTGTCATGTGGAAGTTCATGCAGCGGATTAAGAAGCTCGCACCCCAATGCCACAAAGACCTTCCTTGGCATCAATATCCTTTTGAATTCTTATGTAGCCTTCTTCTCCCTATTGTGTGCCCCATGAATTTTTCACCAGCCAGTAGATCTTGCCGTTGCTGCTTCCATACCCAACAGCAGCAACCCCATGATCTAAGCCCAGTGCCACAAGATCCTGTAAATATTCCACTTGAATAGAACTGAAACTCAAAACCACAGCATCAATTGCAACAGAAACTGGTTGCTGTGAAACAACCTTCATCAATGCTGCCTCGTTGTTTGCCGGCACATCTTCGTATCCAGTGATCTTGGCAGCATGGTTAGACTCCTTGTTTTTGTTGCAAGTTCCACCTGTTCCCTCATATGGATAGTTCGCTTCAGTGGTGAGGCCTTGATTTTGTTGAATGAATTTAAAGGCAACATCCATTAGACCACCTTATTGGAATCCTTGATCCTCTCCCTTAGTGTCACAATCAACTAGTTCTTGCTCAGAAAATGAAATCAATTTATCCGTTGTTAGCTGAGTAATGCCTTCTACTGCAGCCACAGCCGAAAATGCCCAGCAGGATCCTGAATATAAAAGTTCGATTAATGAATTAGCCAAATAGAATTTAATTACTAATGACTGGTTTGTTCTTTTATAAGGTCGTGGAACTTACCACACTGGCCTTGATCCTTGTTGGGGGTGACAGCACCTTTCTTCCTTCAGTCCATTGAAGTTGGTAGTGCAGTAAGGTTTTCGTATCTAAAAGGGCCTGCTTATGCAGAACATATATGGCCCTTGAATCTGTTTCTTGAGGTTTTGAACTCCTCATTTGTAGGATCTGCAAACTGATTGATGCCTAGCTTGTATGATTTGCCTTCAGCTTTGTTAAAAGATACGATGCGTCGTACATTTCCCTTGAAGATCTTGTATCGCATCTCCTCATTAGAATCCTTGTAGACTCGCCCATAGCGAGTCATCCATTCTTCATGCTTTACCTGAATGGATGCATCTGGCAAAGAACGAGCGATGGCGTGAGAAGCCAAAGCTCCCAAAATGAAGATGATTGCTAAAGAGATGGATTGGTATTGGGTTTTGAACGCCATGGATGATGGAGTGTTAAGATTGCTACAATAATTTATACAGAGCTAGCTAGTTCTGCTCCAAATGTTTGTGACAAAGAAAATCTACGTGCCCGGAGAAACATTCTGATAATTGATCGAATGACTTGTTAAGTATTTTCAAATAATTTAATATTTTATAACTCATTTTATTAATCTACTTTGATCTGTTGTTATGGACACAATCAGATCGTCATAGCTTCCAACCTCCAAGGGAAGTTTTGTCTTTTTGGCTGTTTCTGATTGCTTCACATTTTTAAAAGAAAAAGCAAAACCTCTTTCACCGCAACGCTGCCTGCAAATAATGTGTTAACCTTATAGCTTGAATAACGGAGCTGAGAGAGTTAATGAAGGAATTGAAACTTTTTTTTTTCAATTTGAATTAATTATCAACTTATATATCTATTTTGTTTGAATCAGTATTCTGCTAAGTTCAATTATATTGCACTGTTGATTTCACAGAAAACAGTTTTTTTTTTTTGTCTTAGACTTTCTCTCTCGCATCTTGCATATCACTTTATTCAACAAATTGCCAATTTCTAATCATGAGTTTCATTTGTAGCAATTGGTTCATCTTTTTCTCGAGAAATTTATAACTAATAGATTGAAAAAGTTCTGAACTTATAAATTTATAACTAATAGATTGACTCTTTTACAATAAATCTCTTATTTTAGTTTTTCTATTGAGTTGTTTAACTATTATTTTCAGATGTTGGGAAAATAAAATGTCACCATACTTCTTAGAGATTTGGTGTAAAATGTTGTATTTATAGGATTTTTGACCGGCTAATAGTCTCGTGATTGAGTCCCTATCTCACAGTCACAAACAATGAATGTTTACTAATCCCAAATTTCCAATATATTATTATCAAGTATATGTGAACAAAATTGCCAATTTTCAACACTTTCAGTTTATTGGTTTGTTTAAATACTAACAACTAAAGAAAATCTGCTTCACCAGTAGTCTGCTTCTATTTTCTATGGACTAATTTCTTGAGTTAATTGGATGAGAGATGAAGAATAAGCCTGGTAAGTTACAAACAAACTCAAAATTGCAACTTTTTAAAATTGGTTACAGAATTATGGAAGCAGTGCTGGTTAATTTTTTTGTAAAAGATTAGGACATTGGATAAAAATTATAGTATTTTAATTCTCCTTTTTGTAAAACACATAACACCATTCTATCTAAAAAAACTCAAATTTTTGAGCACTTTTGAGACTTTTCATGGATTCTAACTTAGCTTTACATAAAACTTAAAGGATGAAATTTTAGGTACTCTTTTATTTGATTGAGTAGTAGCGACCAATTTTTAATGGTCTAACAGATTAAAATTTTCTAATTGTTGTCCGTTGACGATGCTACACAATGCAATATTTGGAAATAGATTACACCAAATAAAGTATTTTAACCTAATTGAAACAGATTGAGGTTTCTTACGTTTACAGGAGAGAAAGAAGCAGCAGATGTTAACAAATTTGTTAATTTTGCTAAATTGGGTCATGATGTTAACAAATAAATAATAGTTAAGGGACTTATTGTAAAAACCAATTAAAGTTCAGGGACTTGAGAATGATTTTTGCCAATAAGCAAAAATCGAATTTTTCAGTTCAGATTTCAAACCACAACGGAGGCCATTTTTGTGATTATAAAAAACACAATGAACCGTTGAGGAACAGAAACTTTTCCCTTTTGATGTGACTCGATTCTGCGGACAGACACATCTATTTGGGTCACAAGCCCCCAATAGTATTTTGACACTTGTCCATCATAGATTTTCCTAAACAGACTCGGATACATAGGATCACCCGGAATTATTTTACTCCCTCCACAAATTGAAGGGTCGCGTCCGTGCGGTTAGCGAATAAATTTTGCTTCATTCTTCTTTGTGGCGGACAACGAAATTGACAGGAGAACGAACGGTTCAAGGGTTAGGTTTGGTTTTTTGTCGGTTTCTGTTGCTTGTTTGTTTCCAGAGAAGCGGTTCACTTGAAACAATGTCATCGTCGAAGAAGATTGTCTTGAAGAGTAGTGACGGTGAGCCTTTCGAGGTGGACGAGGCGGTGGCGTTGGAATCACAAACGATCAAGCACATGATCGAGGATGATTGCGCCGATAATAGCATCCCGCTTCCGAACGTGACGAGCAAGATCTTGGCCAAGGTGATTGAGTACTGTAAGAAGCATGTCGAGACTCCTAAGTCCGACGATCGCGCAAACAGCGCTGATGATGAGCTTAAGAGCTGGGATGCTGAGTTCGTGAAAGTTGACCAGGCTACCCTTTTTGATCTCATTTTGGTATGTTTTGTTTATTTTTTATCGTTAGATCTGTTTCTTGTTTGATTTTGAATGTTATTTGTCAATCGATGATATATGTTGCGTTTCCTTGTGGAGTTTTAAATGATGTTGTGTTCATTAATTTAGGTTTAGGATTTCTAATTAGGGTTTTTATTTAGGTTCTTGAATTTACGAATATCTTGACTTGATGATGTCATTAATAGATAAATGGGAGACGTATTAAGATGAATATTTAATGTTGGTAAATACTGATATATGAATAAAGAGCATTTATTGATAAGAAGGAAAAGCTTTTGAAGTTTCCACTTCGGTGAAGAACATTTATTGCTATTTGCAAATTAAAAACTTTCCACTTCAGAAAGAATTGGCATCCCTAATTCCTCTCTTATATCAATATGCTCATCCTTCTTTTGTAGTGTGTTTTCCAGGGTACTGAGGCATATCTATGAACAGTATCATATAAAAGTATTATTTCTTGTGTAATCCATTTTTTTTTCCTTAGAAAAATAGAATGGGATATTTAGGTTTTGAAAAAGAAGTTCTTAGTTAGACTCAGTTTACCATGTTATTTGTAGACTAATCTAATCACATTAATTGTTGTGATCACATCATGTAAATAAAACAATAAAATACGTGAATTCACATAATGTGAGTAAAACAACAAAATACTTGTCACTGTGATTAGATTAGTCTATAAATGATATAGTAGACTGAGTCCATTTAATAATTTCTCGTTTTGAAGATATTGGGCAAGCAAGAATAATGGCTGGACTAGCTTTAAAGAAATTTATTTTTTGTTTTCTCATATATATTATGCCATTACTAATAGTGGCTATGCTTGTTTTTATTTTTTACTCATGGTTTGCGAAATATAATTACCTTCATCTGGTCATGACTTGTTTTGGATTATATTTGATGTTGACATATTAGACTGTTTTCGATCTCTTTGATCTTATAAAGCATCAGATTTAGAATTGATTATTATATCTGTGGTGATCAATGATCTTGTAGGCTTACTGTATGTTATTCATACTGCATCGTAAATTTTATATGATTATTAACTTTGTTGAACTGTAGCCACTACAATATGCCATAGCGTGGGGTTTGATTGTAGGTCACTGTTGTTTCAAATGTGTGAGAATGTTTTTGGCATTAGTTCATTAAAAGCTGCATGAAGAACTACTGACTCAGGCTTTGTAGCATTGTCATATGACACAGTGACTAGACTGTAGATTGTCACTTTCTATGCCATTTTGTTGAGTGTGTTTAATTGTATGGCTGCTATCTACAATTTTTGAGTTCTTCTGTCTTGAACTCAAAAATAAAATATCTTAAACCAATTTTTTGGTAAACATGCATTGTTATCACTTGGTTATAGGTAATGTACATTTCAGTTTGATTCATTCTGACCATTTAAAATCTTACAATTCTATTCAATTTTTTATTCTTATTTGAAAATAAAACTTGGTAGAAAATTTCCTTTTTCTTTTCTTTCTATTTTCATTTTGTTCTTTAGTTGCTTTCTCCATCTCTCCGTCCTCACTCTGAATTGCTTATTTTATTTTCATCTTGCCATGTCTCCCTTTTCATTTTTCTCTTTTTCAACTGTAGAAAAAGGAGATCTTTAAAATTGATGATAACTGAATTTTGAGTTTTCTAGTTGTCTATTTTTGTCTAAGAGAGCAATTGCTTTTCTTGTTGGCATTTTTGCTTACTGATATTTGTTAAAATATTTCCTTTTTTAATGTGTTTTGTTGGTTTTATATGTCATTTGTTATAAATTCTCAGAACTTTTTTTTTTATATGCATTTCTATTATTTCATTTGATTTTAAAATTCTAACGAAAATAAGGAGATTTTTATCCCTTAATGCGTAGTTAAATATCATATAGTTTCAAAAAGTATAGATTTAGTTATGTCATGTGAGTAGCTTGATCTGTTACTTCAATTGCCAAAAAGAGCATAATGCTTTTGGTCTTGCTATATACTCTAACAGATAATTACTAGTCAAGCTGTTAATTTGCATCCCTTGTGGGAGACACGTTTAGTATTAGTTAATTGATATTTCCAAAATAAAAGATGCTGAATGATTCTTTATTAAGCTATATTTGCTGGATTATCTTTTGCACTTGATATATGCAAAGAAATGGTTTTCTTTGCCACCATCTACAGGCACGCAATGCTAGCAAGTTTTTCATATTTGAGAGAGCTATTGAAGTACAGTTCTACCATTCTCCTTGCTTATTTAGATGTCCATTACTTTATTAAAGGAGATGTAAAAGCTTGGTGCTGTAACTGTGCACAATGAATTTTTTATTGGTAAATTTGTCATTCTTTCCATGCATATTGATAGGTCAGTACTTGCTTTTGTATGTTGTAGTAGAAGTTTTCTATAGGCACAATCATTCTGCGGTACACGTGCACAAGACTATGAATAATAAGCATGATACTTCCTTCTCTGATGCATTCTCAGATCCCTGGATGTGTAGCCCTTCCAGAATTCTTATTTGGCCTTTTCACTGTGTTTCTCAGGCTGCCAACTATTTGAACATCAAGGGCCTGCTCGATCTGACATGCCAGACTGTTGCAGACATGATCAAAGGAAAGACCCCTGAGGAGATCCGGAAGACCTTCAACATCAAGAATGACTTTACACCTGAGGAGGAAGAAGAGGTTCGTCGGGAGAATCAGTGGGCATTTGAATGAAGTTCTTCTGGCTTGGTTTAAGCAACAAATGTGGAGTATTTTAAGGACTATTTGGTATGATAGTGAAAACAACTTTATTTGCTTATGTTGGATTAGATGAGTTAGTAGACTTCATCTTTGGTTTGGATTACTGTTTATGGTCACATTTAATGTAAATAATATTCGTACTTTGGGGTAGCAGCAGTGGATGGTTTTCTTTTCTATCGATCCAAAAGTGATCATCAATTTCATTTGCTTTTGTGTTCTATATTTTGGATCATGAATGTCATTTGCTTTAGTGTTCCATGCATTTTTACATCTATAGTTTCCCATTCTGATTAGCTTTATGCAAAAAATGCGTGCGCAATATCAAATTTTGTTGTTGTAAGCAATATCAAATTTTGCTGTTGTAGGAAATATTGTTGAGATGTTCTCAAGAATTCTTGCAGATTTTATTATTTGCCTGGAATACTAGATGATCCTACGATAACAGGTTATATTTTCGCAATGTCATGAAAGAACGCATAATCAGGTTTCAGGCGAAATCAAATTCTGCAAATAAAAATGCTAACATTTCAATTTGCATTTGATCAATGAAGTAGTAAAGGGTGGAGAAGGTCCACTCTTTGCTGTGTCATGCAACCGTTACATATGCATCAGACCATAAATCATTTGCATGTAGAGGTTGTGCATCCAATTGGAATTGAGAGTGGGATTATGAGATAACATATAATCTTCTGGTTGAGTGGATTTATTCCTCCAGGCTATATGGTCCACTTTCAGCAAGCATTTATTCAGCAAAACTGAACAACAAACCTTGTTAGTAATAGGCGCTTTTTGACAGTTCAATCCTTCTGTTTACTACAATCATCAATTGAGATCTCGTGGTTACGGCTCCATCCGGTTAACGAGCTTGTCCTAGAATCTCTTATCTGAGAAACACTTGTATGCTCTAAAATGACCTATAATCATCCATAGTCCATATCGACCAACTACAATTTTTTTTATTAGAACATTCTCATAACAATCGACTGCAAAATTTTCATTAGAATATGCTCCGTGCTAAAAATGAGAATCTGTGCATTATTATCAGGCAATGCCCAGCAGGAGAAATTTCATTTTTTTTCAACATCAAACGAAGATTCTTATAGGTACCATCCTCACCTGCAAAATAGACTTTAAGCCTAAGTTCCAGCCTGCAATTTGTTCAGTGGTTGCTGTTCTAAACCAGCAATTCACAAATTTGGACTTTGAGCCACTTCGCTCATCACCATATTGATTTCATCAATCCCTTCTTGCCAAATATGTCCCACTTTATACTTGTGAACAATATTGTTCAAGTCCACAAGATTACAACCTGGCCTTCTTCCTATCCTTCTTTCTTTCACCAGTTCCTTTACCCTGGCAACATCATCCCATTTACCTGCTGCAGAATAGATGTTCAGTAACAATTGATAATGTGAGAAATTCCAAGGTTCTATATTTATCAGAGATTTTGCAATTCTTTCCCCTAATGTAACATCTGCCTGAAAACGACTCAAAGTGAGCAAATTAGCCCAAACCATGGATTCTGACGAGACAATCTCATCATCCTCTGGCATGTTCCTTAATATATTCTCTGCCTCTTGAATTAGCCCACAACCTGCGTAGAGATTAGCCATGCACCAATAATGAGCAAATTTTGGCTTTAGACTATACTTCTGCAGCATTTGGTTGAAAAAGCTTCTGCCTTCTGTCAACAATCTTGCTCGAGCACAACCACAAAGTACCCCTATGAAAGTAACTTCATCTGGAAGGATAGCTTCTGCATCTCCCGACCAATTTAACATTTCCGCAAATAAATTAAGCCCATCTTCTGGATTTCCATGAATGCAATGACCCAAAATCATTGCATTCCAGCAAATCAAATTCCTACGTAATACACTGTCAAAAATTCTTTGCGCCAGTTCAACCTTCTGACATTTAGTATACATGTTTATCAAAGATGTACTGAGAATTAAACTGCAATTCAGCAAACTCTTGATAAGAAACCCATGAACAGAACGTCCTTCTTTCAGCCTAGCTGACTTACCGCAAGCACAAAGCAGACCTACCATAGTTCTATCATTTCCTAGCAAACCCCTATTCACCATTTTCCTAAATAGCATCAGTGCACATCCAGGGTTATAACCCTTCAAGTACCCATGAATCATGATATTCCAAGAGGCAACATTTCTTTCAGGCATTACATCAAAAATTTCATGAGCGATATCTAAATCACTAGCGCTGGCATATGCATTAATAATAGAATTCCAGGAGACCAAATCCCTCCTAGACATTTCCTCGAACACCTTCCTGGCAAGTTTCACTTCTCCACAACTGCCATACACATGAACCAATGAGTTCTGCACTTGCAATATACATTCAACGCCATTCTTCACAGCCTGCCCATGGCACTTTTTCCCAGATTGGGAACACCTCATCTTTGCACAAGAACCAAAGAGCGAAACAAAAGTATAGCTATTTGGCCACAACCCATTTCTCAACATCTCAAAATAAAAAATCATAGCTTGCTGAGGGATAGAACTAACCGAGTATGCCTTAATAACATTATTTACGCAAAAAGTATCCGGCGAATCAATGTATCTGAAGATAAAAATACTGTAAGCAACATCACCAAAATCTGAAAAATATTTTAGCAGTCTATCCGACCAAAAGGGGAAAAGCCCACAAGTTATCAACTGAGATTGGACTTGAAGGAGATGACTTGAGTTTTGACATGATTTGAGAAGATTAATACTTGGGTGATAAATGGAGCTTGGTCTACCTTCAATATGAGGAAAAGAAGAAGAAGAAGAATATGGAAATGAAAAGAAATTATTTGGTTTGGGATGAGCTAGAACTGAAGGGCAGTGATGGATAAGAATGGCGTTTCCAATTCCGATCCGAAAGAGTTCTCGCATTGAAATTCTTGCCATTCATTTGATATTTTCCTTTGATCAACTCCTGAATTCGATTTTATCTGCGCCATTAACGCATACTATTGCTCTTTCTTCGGTTCAGATTTGAGCAACTTATTAATCTTCATCGGTATAAGACAAAAGGGGAAAAATTGGACGAAGGAATGAAGAAGAGACACGGAGGAAACGTTGGAGACGAACGACGTCGTATTCAAGAAAACGAAAGCTGAAACGGTGCGTTTCTGATCTTTCGTTTTGTACTGGCTTATTACTGGGGATCTGATTGGATCAAATATTTGATAGCCGGAAGTTGGGGAAGAAATAATGAGATTGAGCAGAGCTCTCCTAAAACAAGCAGAGAATGGAATCAGTAGGACTCTCTCAGAAATCCTGGTTTGCCCACTCTCTAAGCAACCATTGAGGTGATTTATTATGTATTCTATTTTCTCTCCAGTTCATTTTTGTGAAATTATCTAGTGGTTTCGAGCTTTTAACTTAATTTTGGTAGGTATTGTGAGGAAACCAATTCTCTTATCAGTGACGCTATTGGCATTGCTTATCCTGTAAGTCCTAAATTTTTATCATTTTCCTTCCAAAGTATTCAATTTTAAATTCTTCTCAACAATTTTGGGTCCCTTTGCCTTGTTGGTTTCTTTTTGTGCCTCGTGGTGAAAATCCCATTTCGCCATTTTCGAATTATAGTTAAATTTTATATCAGAAATTATTTGCTAGGAATTTACAGGGGAAATTGCGCAAAACTAGCTTGTGGGTTGAGGTTTCACAATTCAACTCAGTATCCGATGAAAAGAAAATAGTCATTGTCACAAAAAAAAAGAGTAATGATATTAAATTTGCAATTATGCAAAAAAGGGCTGGTGTGCGTATTTATTTTGCTGGTTTATATATTTATATCTGCTTTAGTGATTGATACTTAATTTGTGGCATGTATATATGGGTATATCATATGAATGAAAGCTGTGTAGTCTCTTATGTGAATTTTCTTGTTTGCTGTTCATAGATAATGATGTTTCTTGCTTGCAATTATGTCATAGATAAAGGATGGAATCCCTTGCTTGCATCCAAGGGATGGCAAGATACTTGATAATGATGATGGTGCAAAACCCAATTCTACTGCTGATTCATCTACAACAAACAAGGAGTAGAAGATGAGGTAGTCAATAAGTTCAAACAGATGAAACTGGAATTCTTCTGTTTGCCTTAGATAGAACTACCTTTATTGGTTGTATTTGAGTCCGATAAACTTGTTCACCAGAAAAGGCCCCTTTCATTTTCTTAGTTTTATATTTATTAGGTGTTAGTATCTGCATTCAACTAAAGATCAAAGTCATTATCTTGTATCTACCAACATTTTGTTTATATTTTGGAGAATTTTGTTGAAAGGTTAAAAAATTCTAGTTAATACTTACAAATGCAGCAAAGTTCCCCTTTGGGATTTAGTTTATGTTTGTTAGCAAGTTTTTGATAATGAGAAGCTAAATATCTAAAATATACATAAACTTCTTGGCTCATTCTTTTAGGGATTGGCGTGGGATGGTTACTTACAGGGACTCTAGATCTTTCAGATGTAATCCTGGATTGAGTAGAACATAGTAAAAGGATTACAAAAGCTGAACAGAACTAGGTTTGGATTGAGGTTTGTTTGGATTGAGGTTTGGTTGAATTGAGGTTGCTTATAGGGGAATTGTTGTATATATTTAAGCTGTTAACGTTCTTAGATGACATTTTCAGTAGAGGCATAGATTGTACTATCTGCTGATTTTGAGACCTAAATCTGCTGAGTTACGGCCAATTCCTGGCGAAGAAATATATACTGTGCTCGATATGTAACAGGAACTAAATATCTTCTTGTCAAAACCCTTGAGCTTTTGGTGACATATCAATATCTCAATAGAATTCCTTTACATTTAACTGTTAAACATGCTCCAAAGGTTTGATTGAAATAGGCTCTACTTATGCCGCAAGGATTCAAAAATATCTTATGGTTTAGGATATCTGTTTTCCATATTTGCATAAGGATGCTGTATTACCCCTTATATGTTGGATTTTTGTCACCCATTTCACAATTTGATATATTTTAGATTGCAAATTAGATGTACAAGTACATAGTGTGAGTGTGTTTTTCATTTTTTATTTCATTAAATTTTTTATCTGCCAATGTTGTGACAATCTCTACTATTAAGATGTGCTGAGAACATCTTGATGAAAACAAGAGAGATGTTAATCTTCGTCTGATACATCAAATGGTTCAAATAGATGGTATGGAATTTGGCTGGAAAAATAATGTTGCCTGATGAAAAATATTATGTTTGTTCAGGCTTGACAGAAGAACAGTGTCCAATCCAACACGGAATAGGCAACCTGTAGAAGAATTGTTGTTGACTGATGTATATATGGTTCAAATGTATTCTAAAGAATTGCTTTTGACTTGTTGCATGTGATTTTCTTGGGAATTATTCAATACATTCAAAAATTTTCTTGCGAGTCGAGGTGAGAGACAAAATTCAGTACCTGATTGCAGATTATGACTTGTAGACAACCTACTAAATGAAAAAATGAAGTTGGAGTTGAGCTACTAAGTTGAGTTAGTAGGTATTTACTAATATCATAAGAAATGGTCAAGAGTAACATTCATGTTTAGGTACACCTGCTTTTTTGGTGGAAACTCAAAATCGGTCTTCTATATCTAACAACTCTTCCATACCAATCAAAATTACCAGACAGCAGAAAGAACTCACTTACACACACCTCCATTGCTTAACTCCCCTTATTAAACATGCAAAACAAAACTTAATCCTCCATTAAACCAAATGGTATTCAAGAAGTTGGCTTCCTTCATTTATAATTTCATCCATCTAAGAAAGCAACTAAGGATTAAAGATTTTACATCACACAATGCAACGAAATTAGATGTTTCTGAGAATGCTAAGGAGGATGCGCGTAAATCGCTTGGAGGATCATCAAATTCAACTAAAGTTCTTGAGGTTGAAGGGGAGCTCTGTTGTGTTTGCTTGTCACTGTTGAAAGGAAGAGAGGATATGCGCGTTTTACCTTGTCTGCATAAATTTCATAAGGTATGCATTGACAGATGGTTCAATGTGTGCCGGAAAACCTGTCCGGTGTGTCGGTTTGCAATGGGGGAAGATGAGAGGTCTTACAGGAGAGAAGAGCAGCTCACTGAAGAGATGGTAATATGGTTTTCTTCTTTTCATGTAGCTGGCTTTTAAGTTGTAAATTTTCCATACTAATTTTGAGTGAAATGCTTGGAATCTTTGTTATTTTTTAAAACAAAAGTTTCAACAGTGTTCATGCTGGAAAACAAATAAAAATATATGTTAAATAAAAGAAGCATGTGCTGGGGATCTTATCAATTCTAGGTCTCATTTTCATACATTTGGAACAGAAAAATAAGCTTTACTTATCAATTCCGGGTCTCATTTTCATTCATTGGCAAAGAAATTTAAAAACAAATAAAAACAAACAAACAAACTTTACACAAAACATTTCCGTTGCCGGGAATCGAACCCGGGTCTCCTGGGTGAAAGCCAGATATCCTAACCGCTGGACGACAACGGATTAATAACTTACGAACGATCATAAATATACTCAATATAGATTTCATCAGTTGTCCTTGAGTTTATAAGTTCTTCAACTTCAATTTATAATAAAATATTAATTAATTAATTAATTAATAATAATAATAATGATTTCAATTTCAGGATCTCATTAATCTCAATTAATTTTGAAGGGAATCAGATTCAAATTTCAAACTAATTAAATCAATTAGAAGATAAGAGTTAGCATTCTGATTGTATTACTTAATCATAGTACTGAAGACTTAATTTTCATGGTTTGTAGCTAGTCATATAAAGCCTAGATCATATTGTTATTATCTCTTTCATATACAAACTTTGTTGACTCACTTATAGTAAATTTAGAAGAAGCAATTTTGCATTAATCATATTTGAATAGTAGTTTTTTTCCCCTCAAACTAATAGAATAATATTTGAATAGCTAATAAAGGAACAACAACTATTTTTTTTTTCCTAATTTCATGTTGTGCAAATCTCAAATAATTAGACAGAAAAAGGGCGCACAGGGCTTTCAAAATAATAATAATGATAATAATAATGCTTGCTATTAACATATTTAATTGACCATCTTACAAGGATGAGTTCAAATAGAAAGAAATCGACAATGGACTCTCATTTCATAGAAAAATATTATATCAGTATAAATTTCTCAATAAATTCAACTTAAAATTTTATGAAATTAGGTTTTATTTCTTTTTTATTATGTCATGTCTTTTTTTTCTTTTTCTTTTTGAGAGTATAGTTGATCGTTTAGTTTTTTAATGTCTCTATTCAATATGTATTATTTATTTACAGAAAATATATATGCAATCGCTTTTTTAGTTCTCTAATGTGCTGTTAATCATTACAAAATATATTATAAAAAATATAATTATATAAATAAAATTTATCGTTTTAAATCATATCAATTAGAATTTTATAATTTATGTGACAGAAACCCATTTTTATTAATAAAATAGAGAATTATCACGAGGACACGCCTTGATTACATATTAAGCTTAATGATATAAATTAGATCAACATGATCATTACAAGAAACCTTAATATTTATTGCTTTTATCACAACCCACATTACCACAAGCATGGATCAAATGGCTGGTTAAGTGGTAAGTGTAGCCGTGTAGGCAAGGCATTATTAATCAGTTGATAGATGGAGTGGAATTGTATGAAGGAGTAGCAATGCTGCGAAGGAGAACGGTGTGGAGAGTTAAACAAACCACAACAACGCCACCCCACCCCAAAAAAACAATCTCTAATCCTTCTTCCTGTGGCGGCGTTTCCCTCTGCAACCGATTTTTTCCTCATCTCACAAAACACTTGGACTCCACATGTTTCTTTTGGAAATAAAATATTCACACAAACAACTTTTATTCAAACTCAAGCAAATATTATAAAAACACTCTTACTCAACAAACAAGAAACTACAACTCACTCTTATAAAACTTTGCTTCTTCACTCACTTAAAAACTTTTAATTTTCCTTGATGTCTAAACTAAAATGGGGAGGAGTATTTATACTACTTAAGAACAATTCTACACCACACAAATAAACTAATCCAAAATTATAATAACCATACACCTCATTCTTCTCCATCATTCCTCATCCTTCTAATAATATTTTAAGTTACCAAATGATTCACATGCATAATTACTATACTCTAAAAAATTCTAGGTAGATGACTTATAATTTTGGACATTTATTATGAACTTGGACTCCAATTTGATTGGGTTTAGATTTGGGCTCCCATAATGGATCAAGTTTATGATCCAACACCCCTCTTAAACTTGATCATGTGACCCCTAGTAAGTTTCTTAATCTTATGAAGTCTTCACTTGTTAGTGGCTTGGTAAAAATATCGACAACTTGATCTTGTGACTTCACATATTCAACTTGCACATCCTTTCTTGCAACACATTCTCTTATATAGTGGTAGCGAATATCAATGTGTTTGCTTCGATTATGGAATACTGGATTCTTTGCTAAGGCAATGGCTGACTTGTTGTCGACACAAATCTTGGTAGGCTCTTCTTGTATTAAACCTATCTCATTCAGTAGATTTCTAAGCCAAATTGCATGACAAACTCATGAGGTAGCGGCAACATATTCTGCTTCACAAGTAGACAATATGACAATCGGTTGTTTCTTTGACATCCATGTGAAAGCAGTATCTCCCATGAAAAATACGAATCCAGTAGTACTCCTTCGATCATCTATGTCTTCACCCCAATCACTATCGCTATATCCAACAAGATTATAATTATTAGAAACTGAATAGAACAAGCCAAAATCAATTGTACCCTTCAGATAGCGAATAATTCTCTTTGCATCTTTAAAATGGGTGGTTGTTGGAGATTCCATGTAGCGACTAACCAATCCAACTGCATGAAGAATATCAGGCCTCGTGCAAGTTAGATAGCGTAGACTTCCCACCAAACCTTTGAAAAATGTTGGATCTACACTTTCGCCTTCTTCATGTTTGGACATCTTGATTCCATATTCCGTTGGTGTGCTTATCGGCTTACAATTCTCCATCTTGAACTTCTTCAGGATCTCTTTTGCATAGCTTTCTTGTGAAATGAAGATTTCATCCTTTTGTTACTTAACTTCAATTCCGAGGTAGTACGCCATGAGCCCCATGTCTGTCATCTCGAATTCTTTCATCATCACTTTCTTGAATTCATTGAACATGCTTGGGTTGTTTCCGGTGAAGATCAAATCATCCACGTAGAGGCACACAATCAAAATATCTCCATCTTTGATCTTGATATATAGAGCGTGCTCGTAGGGACATTTGTTGAAGTCATTCTCTTGGAAGTACTTGTTGATTCGGCTATTCCAAGCCCTTTGTGCTTGTTTTAGCCCATAAAGAGCCTTCTTCAACTTTAATACCTTGTCTTTGTGGCATTTGACTTCATAGCCTGATGGTTGTTGAATGTAGACTTCCTCTTCAAGAACACCATTTAGGAAGGCAGACTTTACATCCATTTGATGTATCCTCCACTTGTTTTGAGTTGCCAAAGAAATGATTAGTCTAATAGTCTCCAATCGAGCAACAAGAGCAAATACCTCATCATAGTCAATTCCAGCCTTTTGACTATATCTTTTAGCAACTAGCCTCGTCTTGTGCCTTTCAATCTCTCTTTTAGCATTTTGCTTTGTTTTGTACACCCATTTGACACCTATCGCCTTATGTCCTTTGGGAAGTGAGGTGAGTTCCCATGTGTCATTCTTTTCGATGGCCTTGATTTCTTCATCCATCGCATCTCTCCACTTCTTCTTTTGTACTGCTTCTTGAAAGCTCACTGGTTCACAATCAGCAAATAGACAAAATAATGTAAGGTTATCTTGTCATTCGGTTACCTCATAGAGATCTCTAAGACTTCGTGTGCGTGACACAACTCTTTCACTTGATGATGACGAAGGTGATGAGTCTCCTTGAATGGTTGGTGAAGTGGGTGGAGTTGTTGTCTCTTGTTGGGCTTCTCCCTGTTGTTATATTGGTGTTTGCTCATCTTCTTCAAACTGAGGAAAGAAATTGAAGTCATCTATATGAGAGCTAAAATCCCATTCTCCTTCTTCATTGAATACCACATCTCGACTAATCACAATTTTCTTATTGTCTGGATTGTATAGCTTGTAGCCCTTCGAATTAGCATCATAGCCAATGAAGATAAAACTCTCGCTTTTATCATCAAGCTTCGTTCTTCTCTCATCTGGTACATGAACATGGGCTATAATGCCAGGCTTTCTTCCACTCCATGCCTCTTGTGGTGCCTTTCCCCATACATTTCTTGTTGGAGATCGGTTTAACAAGTAAACTGCACACACCACTGATTCTGCCCAAAATTCCTTGGGTAATTTATTACTTTTGAGCATGCTTCGTGTCATATCGAAGATTGTTCTATTCTTTCTTTCTGCCACGCCATTTTGCTGGGGGGATCTAGAAACTGTCATTGATCGCCGAATTCCATTTGCTTCACAGAACTCTTGAAATTCCCTGGAAGTAAATTCTCCACCTCAGTCGGATTTCATGGCTTTGATTTTTCTACCGCTTTCTCTCTCCACTGCAGCTTTGAGCTTCTTAAAAACTTCAAAGACTTCTAACTTCTGTTTCAAGAAATATACCCAGGTTTTTCTTGAAAAATCATCAATGAAGAGAAGAAAATAGCTACTGTTACCGAGAGAGCTTGGCTTGATTGGACCACACACATCGGTATGGATGAGCTCGAGTGGCTTCTTGGCTCTTGACTTCGACTCCTTTGGAAAACTTTTCCTGAATTGCTTCCCGACTAGACTCCCTTCACATAGCTGGTTAGGATGGTTGATGCGAGGTAATCCTTTTACCATCTCGTTCTTAGATAGCAGCTTCAAACCTCCAAATTTTAGATGCCCAAATCGAAGATGCCAAAGCCATGATGCATTTTTGTAGCAAGCTTTCAGGCACTTTGCAACATCGTTTTGTATGTTGATCAAGAACATTTTATTCTTTGACATCGACACTTTAGCAATGAAGTTATTTTTATCATCTTTTATAGAAAGATTATAATCTTTCATATGAATATCTTAACCTTTCTCTAACAGTTGTCCTAAACTCAAGATGTTACTTTTCATATTGGGCACATAGTAGACATTGGAAATAAACTGATGTCTCCCATCTTTTAAACGGATAAGGATGTTACCTCTCTCTTTCACTGCTATTGTGGAATCATCTCCAAACAAAACATTTCCGTTTACTGACTCGTCTAGCTCCACGAACATGTCTTTCCTTCCACACATATGGTTGCTTGCACCACTGTCAAGATACCAGGAATTTGCTTGGCCTCCATCAGTTTCCTTTCGTGCTAAAAGAAGCGTTTCTTTGCCATCTGTCTTCTCCTCCACATAGTTGGCCTTCTTCTCAATTTTGTTATTGTGAGCTCTACATTCTGAAGCATAAAGCCCAAACTTCTGACAATTATAGCATCGAACTTGAGATTTGTCATACCTTGAGTTCGGATTGATTTTTCCACGCCCTCGTGTTGAGCTTTCTCCTTTCTCATAGTTGTTGTTGGAATTATTGTTGTGGTAATTCCAACCTCGTCCACGACCGCGACTTCCACCTCGTCCATGGCCTCTACCTCTACCTCGGCCACGTTGGTTTCTATCATTGCCTTGACTTTCATGCATATCCTTAAGTTGCAGCTTGAGGAGTTGCTCAGTAAATCCTTGCTTCTTCTTATGCTTCTCTTCGTATGCTTGCAATGATCCTTGGAGTTGCTCGATTGTCATTTCTTCCAAGTCTTTAGTTTCTTCAATCGTCACAACGATGTGCTCAAATTTGGGATCCAACGAACAAAGTATCTCCTCTATTATCCTCACATTTTCTAACTTTTCACCATTTCTTTTTAATTGATTAGAAACAGCTACTACTCTTGAGAAATAATCCGAAATAGACTTAGATACTTACATATGTAAGGATTCAAATTCACCTCTTAATGTTTGGAGACAAACCTTCTTCACTTGCTCGGATCCTTTGTAAAAGGTTTGTAGCTTCTCTCACGCTTCTTTAGCAGAGCTTGCACTTGAAATCTTTTCAAATCCATCATCATCTAATGTTTGATAGATGAGGTAGAGAGCCTTCTTGTCTCTTTTTCTTGAATCCTTCAAAGTAGTCTTTTGATCTGGTGTAAGAGTAGCAAAAGCAGCATCATCCGCAGGCTCGTTGTAGTCTTTCTTTACGATATCCCACACATCTTGTGATCCAAGAAGTGTCTTCATTTTGATACTCCAATTGTCGTAGTTGTTGTTGTTGAGTGTCGGGACTTGGAATGGTGTCATACCATTTGTCATATCTCTCAATATAATAAGAATTTGCAAAATCTGATTGCGCAGATGAATCTGGAACGTCGAAAAACTTTGGAAGGGACAGCTCGGTCAACTCGGCTCAACTTTGTGAATCAACTTAGTTTTCTGGTAGCACTATTCCGGTGGCGCGTTTGAACTCCGATCGGGGCAATTCTGACGGTGTCGAATTCCTCTTGTCGAGATCTCCGATTTGATATGCAATAGTGTATATTTTCCAACTAGCTCTAATACCACTTTTTGGAAATAAAATACTCGCACAAACAACTTTTATTCAAACTCAAGCAAATATTACAAAAACACTCTCACTCAACAAACAAGAAACTACAACTCACTCTTATAAAACTGTGCTTCTTCACTCACTTAGAAGCTTTTAATTTTTCTTGATATCTAAACTAAAATGGGGATGAGTATTTATACTACTTAAGAACAATTCTACACCACACAAATAAACTAATCCAAAATTATAATAACCATACACCTCATTCTTCTCCATCCTTCCTCATCCTTCTAATAATATTTTAAGTTACCAAATGATTCACATGCATAATTACTACACTCTAGAAAATTCTAGGTAGATGACTTATAATTTTGAACATTTATTATGAACTTGAACTCCAATTTTATTGGGTTTAGATTTGGGCTCCCATAATTGATCAAGTTTATGATCCAACAGTTTTCATATTCACTCAGCATATCAGCACATGCTGACTTGCTCTCAGTTTCTCCATTTTCAGTCTGAGTGTGTGTCTTTAGGACCGCCAGGGTGAACTATATATAAAACAAAGGGTTGTAAGCCTTGATCCCATATGGAGCCAAAGTTTCAGTCAGGCACTCCACAATTCGGTACTCTTCAAGACAAGTAATAAGAGAGACCCATTTCACGGTTATGGCCTACTATTCTATCCTCGGACTCGAGAATTAATAATTGTCTGAGAAGCCGACACAAGAACGAACAATGGGTGCTCTTTGATGGGATGGGGATTCGCGCCCACGATGACAGCCGCAGCTCCATCGCCAAAAATTGCAGAACCCAGGAGGATATCCAAATGGGGTCTGTGAAGGGGCGTGAAAGTAAACAGTAATACTTTCAAAGCAAACAACGAGAACGCGAGAGCCAATATCGTTCTCGGCAATGTCCTTGGCAAGACTAAGGGCTAATGCTGCTGCATAACGACCGTTCTGATAAATCATGTATCTTTTGACACTGAGTTGAAGACCAAGCAGATTAGTGAGCTCATAATTAATCTGCACCGGGCATATTCACTCCTGAGGATGTGCAGAAAATCAGATGGGTGAAGCTTGAAATGGGTTGACCCCATTCTTTTATGGCCTTCAACGCTGCCGTTTCATCTACTTTCGGAACTTTGCTCAATAGAATTTCTTGACGTGCATCTAGAGATGCAGCCTTGTAAATTCCGATGTTTGAGATCTGCTTCAAGTCTTCAACCACATCCATATAACGTTTCTTTATAGTTTTCGATTCACTTATGATCACAACAAAAAAGAAAAAAAAGTCAAATTTGAGAACTCATAATATTAATTGATCACCGTATATATTAGTAGGAATAAACTAAAACTAATTATTGTTATCCTTGGAAATATATATAATACTTACAAATGCATGCGTTTAAATTTGTTTTTCATATCTTCCAAATGGTCGCTTTGGGTAATTTTGAAATACAATTGTCAGGATAATCTTGTTGATAGATACAGTTGGGTGGATTTGCAGTGCCAGTACTTAGAATATCAGTTCAAGAATCCCATACTCACTTTTTTGAAGAAATTTATGGTTTGAAGCTCGTACAAGACTAGGCGTTTGGAATTATTGTTTGGTATCCAAAAAGCAGATTTTAAATTTTTTTTATTTAATTAATTGATTTTTTTAATTTTTTATAAACTATTTTTGTCAAATCTGCTTTTCGAAAAAATATATATTTATCAGTTTCTCTCCGAAAGAAATTTTCAAAATTCAAAAAATTTAAAAATAAAATTTTTTTCTCCAAAATTGTTTTGGCAAACGCAATATCAAACATTCAAATCAAGCTTTAATTTCCACCACAAATTTAAAATATTAGTCTCTATGCAGTCGTGCAGATACGCAACTACGGAAATGCATGGAAATTGGAAAGTATCCTTTCCAGGGAAATAATTAATTAAATAAAAATTTGCTGATAAAAGTATTGATATGGTTGGAATTGTAAATGGAGCCATAACATTAATCAATAACCAGGCAAAAGAAATGTTGTTAAATGATTACATTAATCAGAGATTAGCATTTACTCGAAAATTCAATTGAACCCAATCTCACAGTTCCATCACATGGAGACAAATATTCTCTAAAAATAATGTATAGATATGCATTCATTAGCAGCAATGAATTTTAACTCGTAAATAAAACATGCGTTTATTAATTGGAATTGCATTCTCAATTCATTTATATTTTCTTGAGAGACTCTTATTGAACGAATATTTTGATTTCTTCCTTCCTTTAGATAGCAATAATACTCTTATTTTCTCCAACCTCCAGGTGAAATTTGATTTTGGCCAATATAAAAATTATTCTAGAGTGGAAGTAAGGATTAAAAAGTGAATTTAAATAAATTTTAAGTATATAAGAAGGAAAATGTTACTTGTTCTAACTATTTTTGTCTTAACTCCTACCCAACATGTATTTAAATATTTGTACTTTATTAATTCACTTATTTGTATTGTCCAACTTGCATTAAAGTACTAGTATTTTAATACAATTGAGACAAGTTTATACCAACAAAATTGAGACAAGTAACATTACTCAAAAAAAATCATGTTTATCTTTCTAAGAAGCTTTTAATTTTTTAGGTACGAAGATCGGCAAATATAGCTTTCATTTTCATTATTTATTGCTTGCAATTTTGTCTTCTCAAATAAGGGGGAAAACATGAGGAAATGGTTTGTTCAAGACAGGATTTGTCAGAACATAGAGATTCATATCTCATATTAGTTATATATGTTAGCCTCACATAGCTTGTTATAATTGTAAACAAATCGAGCCGAGCAGAATATTAGTGAGTTCGAGCTTGACTTGTTTAATTTTGTTACAGATTTGATTTAATTCGAACTTTTATATTGAAGCTCGAGCTCGGCTCATTTAAATTTATTACAAGTTAGAGTTCGATTTGACTTCGACTTATTTAAAAATTATCAAATTCGTGAACAGTTCTAGTTCAGCTTATAAAAAACTCGTTTATTATATTTAGCGGATTTAAGTCGAACCGATACCCAAATAACTCACGAGCAGTTTTATTCATTTACAGCACTGCAGCCTATTACCGTTAATGTATTACTGCCTTCCCAACTTGTGGCGGCCAAGCATCCAAGAATTAACAGAAACTTGCTCACTAATTAATGTATATGTCTAGCTTTTCACTGATCTTACAAATATATATATATATATATATATATATATATATATATATATATATATATATATATATATATATATATATATATATTCTTCTGCAGGCGATGATAGTACAATTTTTATTTCAAAAAAATAAAATAAAATTTTATATCCAAAAAAAAATTGTCCAAGGTTAACCGCCGTCAAATTAATCGCGCTGATCGTGAAAGGTTGACCGATGCCGTTGACCATAAAACGGCACTTTGTATCCCCAAAGCTATAAAAGTATTGACTCTTCTCTTCGGCCTTCACACTCACTTGCCCATTCAAAACCAAAAAAAAACCTTGAGCAACAACACAATTACAATCTCCGATCAAATTTCGCTGGAAATTGTCACCGAAATTCTCCTACGAGAACAATTTCCTACCCTTCTAAACTGTAGGCTTTTCTCGAAACAATGGCCTTCTACAATAGATCGATGACCCTGATTTCATCAAACGCCACATCGATCATTCCATCAACACTAACACCAATAACATCCTCTTCATCCAAGCAGAAGACGGCAACTCATGCTAAATAGATTTCGATACTTTCCGTTCAGACGGACCCCAATTTTGTGAGCGACCCAACTTCCCTTGCTCCTTTTCATTAGTCGGCTCGTGCAATGGATTGATTTGCATAATGAAAACAATGAAGATTTACTTATAAACAACACATCTGTCTGGAAATACATCTGGATTCGTTTTCTTCCTGGTGGTATTCACAATTGTAATTTTGATGAGGACGGGACTCGGATTCGCGGTACAGGTTACGGCTTCGGATCTGATTGTGTTAATGATGATTATAAGATTGTTAGAATTCTTCGAATGCTTGGCCCTATTAATGTTGGTTTTTTGGAAAGTGGTGTGATGGCAAGAGTCATGCAATTTCTTGAAGTTCCTTATCTTATTCGTATATATGGTTCATAAGATGGGTGTACTTGTTGGTGGATCTCTGCATTGGGTAATGGGTAAATATGATGATTTGATGAGCTCAAATCTAATTGTCGGTTATGATTTGTGAACTGATGAATTTCGAGAGCTGCCTCGGCCTGATTATGTGAATAATCGGTTAAGAATGAATATTGGGGATGATAGGAACAATTTTGTGTGTTTTTGCTAATCATTTTGAAGTGGGTATTGATGTTTGGGTGATGAAAGACTATGGAGTTGAGGAATCTTGAACTAAAGCAGTTCACTATTCCACCAAATTTATTGTCTTATGATCTGTTAGAATTTTGGGGTTTTCGAAGATGAGATCGGAAATTTTGTTGGAATTGGATCAAAAAAGACTAGTCCGGTATGATTTAGAGGAGAGAAGAATTGATGATGCTGTGACCAATGGATTGCAGAAATTAGAAAGTATAATCTGTTTGAGATCACTTGTTTCACTAGAAGCATATGGAGGGATGGATGATAAGCCTATCTACAACCAAAATAGCCTGGAATGGATAAAAAGCATCAACCAACAAAAGAGCAAAATAATAATGGGAAGAAGGAATGTTTTCAGGTTGAAGTTACTTATTCTTGCTATTGACAATATTTGTTTTTTTTTTTTTAATAGCATCCCTTGAAATTTACTCAAACATGATATGTTATGTTAGGATGATATTAGGGTGATTTTAGATATTCATCCACAAATGAATTTTTGAGATTAAAAATTATGTAATAAGAAATAAGATTTAATCTTAACTATTTATTTATGTATGAATAACTAATATCATCCGAACATGACCACAACCTACCATATTGAGTGAATTTGAGGGAATCTTAATCTTATTTCTTATATACATTAGTAAAAATGTACGCTATGTACTGTAATTGATGCAGACTTTGAGCCTGTTTGGCACATATGTAATTGCATTAACTAACTTCTTTTATTTTTGGTTCAGGGATGATTTCTTGTCAACGGGTTTCAAGCTGAAGCTATAGGCAACAGCATGCAGAACAACTAATAGAATAAAGCATGCCGAATAAATAGGTATTTGATCAATTTATACAATAGTACTATTTAGAATAAAGCGTGCTGTTAATTTTTCATTTGCAATATCAATTCATATTTACTATCTAAATTTTTCATTATTCTCTGTTTACCCTTTCTATGATTAACTCTCAATAGAGAGCAACATTTAGGCACATGATTACATGTAATGGTATAATAAGGGAGTAAATGCCTTTTGGGGTAATTTCTATCGCTTTCCTTAGATCCAATAAACTTAACTCTTCAAGTTCTGTACATCCCACTTCTCATTAATTCCCCTTTGCTTCTAACGGCCAGTTTATTTATAGTACAAAGAACCTTAAGGGTAGCAGAAATGTCTAATTTGAGCCTTTATTGCTCTGGTTTAACCCTTCAACTTGGTGGGACTATGAAGTTGCAATATGAGAATTAGTTTAACTTTCATGTTGTGCAGTAGCTACATGATGCAAGGATGTGCTATGAGTACTGTGCTTATCTCAGCTGAGTTTGTGATAAAGGCAGCGCAAGTTTATCTATCTCTTTGTGCTGCAACAATTGGTGTATTCCTTTCTAGTGATAATTTGATTTATTCTTTTTATTAGATGTTTCAATTCTTTCTTTGAATTTCTTCTCTGGTTCTAGTCGAAGTTATTAGCTATGATGCAGCAACATATATTCAAAGTGATAATAACAGCCAAAATGCTCGAATTTTAACTTTTGACTATTATTATGATTAACTTTTTCTCTGTGATTTACCAAAAGAAATATATATATATATATATCTGTTCTGATGCAATTGTAGTTAATTAGCATAGCTTTTAAAGGTTAAAGATCTTCTGGTTAGACGCTTGGAATTAGCTAAGCATTTATTGGAACAAATTTAGAATCAGAAATGGATGGTTTTGTAAGAGTTGGTGTGAGTCAATCTATCAACACATTTTCTTATCTCATTCACTAGAACTAGAGATATATCTAGCACGAGTGATTTTCACTATTTGTGTTAGGCACCACAGATAAAATAATAAGATAAAATGCGGGATAAATTATCAATAAATAATCAACACCAAATATTTAATATGGTTCACTTTTTGAATTAAACTATGCCCATGAGATAAATTTTGAATAATTTTCTTCTATTGATATAAATTAATGGATACAAATAGAGAAAATATTTCTTAAACAAATGCTAGAAGTAATATAGTAATTTGAGACAAACCCAAAATAATAGCAGCACACAAGTGTTTTCCAAAAATACTCCAACTATATTGTATATATCAAACTACACATAGTCTTATAGTAAGAGACTCTTGCCATGTAGCTTTCTTCCTTGTTGACAGTAGTGATGACTGGTTGAGAGTCTAAAATGAGCTGCCAATGATGTAGAGACACTTTTTGCATTTTCATGCCAAAAAAATTAAGGATCTTCTCAACATACATTTTTTGACTAATTAAGGTATAACATACTAACATCACGATCCCTACTAATCTTTATACCCAAAATTCTCTTGGCTCCACCTAAATCTTTCATCTCAAACTCACCACTTAACAATTTTTTTAGCTTATAAATTTCAGACTTATCTTTGCAAGCAATTAACATATCATCGATATACAACAATAAATAAATAAAAGAATCAGCACTAACCATTTTCAGGTACATACAACTATCAAATGTTGATCAAGAATAACTATAAAAAGTCATAAAGGCATCAAACTTCTTATACCATTGTCTTGGGAATTTTTTATATTCATACAAAGACTTCTTTAACAAATACACATGATTCTTATTGCCTTCTTTTTCAAATTTCCTAGGTTATTGCATGTAAATTTGTTCTTTTAAGTCACCATATAGAAAAGCAGTTTTCATATCTAACTGCTCTAATTCTATATTTTCAATAGCAATTAGAGCCAACAAAAAGTAGATAGTTGTGTGTTTTACCAAAGGTGAGAAAATATCATGAAAATCAATTCCAATAACTTGACTGAACCCCTGTGCCACAAGTCTCGCTTTATAATGAGTTTCTTCATTTCCTGGAATGCCCACCTTCTTCTTGAACACCCATTTGCAGCCAACTATCTTTTTGTCTTTGGGTGAAATTACCAACTTCCAGATACCATTCTAATGTAGGGATTCAATTTCTTCTTGCATAGCCATTGACAATTATTCTTGCATAGCCACCAACCATTTATCTACATCAACTAAACTAAAACTTCATTATAGGAGCTTGGATCACATTCATACTCCACCTCATTTGCAACATTCAAAGTATACGCAACTGTATTTTCAAATCTGATAGGTGGACAAATTTGCCTCTTTAGTCTATTCCTAGTAAGAGAATAAGGTTCTTGTTGCACTTGAGACTATGATCCATCTTAAACAACCTCTAACTCCACATGTTTGTCAATTTTAATTTAAGTATATGCATCCATATCTACAGTACATTCTCTTTTTGGGTGTAACATAACTGACTCATCAAATTTAATATCTCTACTTAATATTATTTTTCTAGAACTAGGACACCATAATCTATATTCCTTAACTCCATAATCATACCAAATGAAAATACATTTCTTTGCTCTAGGTTCTAATTTACCATCATTAACATACATATATGTTAAGCAGCCAAATACTTTAAGTATTGAATAATCATATGGTTTACCAGATCAAACCTATTTAGGCGTCTTGAATTGAAATGATGAGTATGGAGATCGGTTCACCAATTAACTGGTTGTGAAAATTTCTTCTGCCCAAAGATATTTTCCTAAACCCGAATTAGATAGCATGCATCATGCCCTTTTTATGATGGTTTGTTCATTCTTTCAACCATTCCATTCTGTTGTGGTCTATTAACACAAGTGTGATCCTTTAAAATGCCTTCATTTTTGTAGAAGTCATTAAACTCACTTTCCATAAACTCTAACCTGTTATCCATGTGGAGACATTTGATTTGCCTCCCATTTTGCTTTTCAATCACGGTCTCTCATTTCTTAAACATATCAAATATGTCATTTTATGCTTAAGAAAGAAAACACATATCTTTCTAAAGTAATCATCAATAAAGGTAACCATATATCTGACACCACCAATTGAAGGAACTCTGGAGAGACCTCATAAAATCAGAATGAATGTAATCAAGTACACCCTTTGTAGAGTGTGTCCTTAGCCAAAATTAACTCGCTTATGTTTGCCAAAAATACAATGTTCATAGAACTAGAGATTTATATTATTTTGGTCTCCTAAAAGGCCCATTTTGCATAATTCAACCATGCATATTTTACTCATGTGTCCAATTCTCATATGTCATAGCTTTGATGCATCGTGATCGAATATAGAAGATGAAACCGTAGTTGACCCTGTCACTGTGTTACCCTATAAAATATACAGTGAACCAACGTTCATAGCTCTCATCAAAGTTAGTTCACCAAAAGTAACTTTTAATACACTATTTTGTGCATTAAACTTGCACCTATTCTGATCATGTATGCTAAGGAAAATCAATTTCTTTCTCAAATCAAGAATGTACCAAAATTAGTGAGAGTTCTCACAATACCGTCAAACATATGAATTTTAATAGTACTAATCTCATGAATTCTGTAACATCATTGACCTTCCTCACATGCATACCCACATGCATTTCATTTGAACATATGCATCTTCCATATAATCCAATTGAACACGTGTATTTCATACATATTTTCTTAGAAACAAGTTCATGGCACGCACTAGCTACGTGTCCTAGTATTTGGCAATTGTATCGAGTCACACGTGTATCCTTATAACCTAAATGATAACAAAGCATTAGAAATAAATTGAATAAGGTGACTAAATTAAAGTAAAAAAAATGATTAGATTAAGATTAGTAAACATTTACATTGTTAATTTAGTTAAATCGGGTCAAATGATTAAGCTGTATTATTGTGTAAATTAGTAGAATTATAAATATATGTAAATAATAATAATAATAATAATATATACAAAATAAAATGAAAATGACACAAAAGAGAAATAGAAGAGAAGATAAATGAGAAATGAGAAGAGAAAAGAGAAGAGAAAAAGAGAAAAGGACAAAAAACAAGTTGGCTTTATTTTCATCTTCCTTCCCCATTTCTGCCTTCTTCTCCAGCCCGACTTCTTCTTCATTTTTCTCCATTTCATAATTCAATTCTTCCTTCTTTCACTTATTTTTTGAAGCTAATTTATCCCTTGCAAGGTCGTTCTTGGTAAGTAATCAATTCTTATTGCTATAGGGTTGATTTGAGTTGCTTAGGTTCATTAATAGGCACTGAGTTGAAATCCGATTTTGATGCACATAGAAATTGATTCTGGAAAAGTTTAAAACACAAAAGTTGTTCCTTTATGTCTTATATTTATGTATAGTAAACTGTGTTGCATGATTTGGTGTATAGGAAGAGAAATACTCTCTCTACTGAAACTGGTCAGGGTGTGAACCCTAACCAAGTTAGCTATTGTGTTCTTTGATTTCGAATATGTTAAAGTCATTATTAGAAGTATCTCAAAAAAATACCAGTTGTATATATATATGTTATGTATCTGTATACCACATTCCATGATCATATGACTTGTATATTGTGAATTATGGTGAATAGAACCATGACTGTTCCATGACTTGAACTGCCAATTGAGTGCCCTGGGCAGATCCAGCAACTTGTTTGGCCCATTTGAGATCATTAGAGCTAGATTCTGTAAATTGTAAAAACATAAAAGTTATAGGTATATGTCTTAGAAAAATTGGGGTACTAATATCAGCTTAATGGGTTATGTATAGACTAAGTTATGTCCTTTTGAAGTCATATTGGTCCAGAAGCCAATTCTATTCTGGACCAGTAAAAGTTTTGTTATAATTTCAAGACCTTAGAGACATAATTGATAAAAGTTTAAAACATGAAAAATGTTCCATATGAACCCATATAAGTTTTTGTAAATTTTCATTAAAATAGGACTTATAGATTATAAGTTATGATAAACTAAAGTGGGTACCCTGAAACTGCCTAAAGGCAGAAAATAAGGCTGAAAATAGAACACACTTAGAAATTCCACCACAAATTGTACAATGATCCAATTGGTCTGAAATTGTAATATGTTCTATAATTATATGTTAGTTTTAATTAGGAATAAGAATCAGTTTAATTGGTCAAGTATAAAAAAAGGTATAGGCTAAACAGTCCCATAAGGTCACACTGCCTCACAGGAAAAATCTTAACTATTGATATGAACAATGCATATTAATTTGTTTAAGCCACATTAAGTCTCCCTAATCATGAGTTAATCAATTATGTTTTTATATTAGGCTCGCAACATATTAGAGACCCACAAGGAGCGGATAGACAATAAGTTAGGGGTCGGAATCAAAGGAGAACGGTGAGTCTAATTATCAATTGAATTCTTTAGTGCAAATGAATGTTGCTTGCTATGTGATTCATATGATTGTCATGATTGGTCCTTGATAATATGAGGATGGATAATTTGTGACATTTTGGTACATATAAATGGTATACTTGTGGTATATTTGAGGTATATGTTTGACATATGTGATATATATACATGGTATATGTATAGTATATATAAGGTATATGTGTGGCATATGAGACATATATGCGGTATATGTATGTTATATGTGGTAAGATACAATGGTTGATGAATGCTTAAGTACAAGTGCATATGCATATGGACTAAAAAGGCGTTGTGACTAGTTAAATGATATTGTAAAGCAAAAGAAGAGACCTATGACCCAACAAATGTGCAAATGAAACAAATGATCAAGCTAGCTAGCAAATGCAAATGTTCACATGGAAACCCGGGGCAATGTCTGTTTAGCTTGGTCACAACAAAATGAAATAAAGCATTTGCATACGTAAGGAGTAATGATTATATGTTTCAACTTTATTGATATTTATATGATACTGATGAATAGAATGGATTTGTGATTTATTATTATGAGTTGTTCGGTACTTTAGAGCTCATTTGATGATTATTCTCATTGAGCCGCAACTCATCAATTTGCATCATTTTTCAGGTAAAGAAAAGTAATAGCTCATTTTGAGTAGCATATAGAAGATATGAAGCACAGGTCACTGGCTGAGCCTCATCACTCTCTTTCTTTGCATTCCACACAAACATGAAAATATGTCATATGTGTTTTGTATTTACGTGCTTGAATATGTATAGTCATTTTGGAATGAGTCTAAAAATGTATAAATGAAAGCAACTCGAAAATACTTATGTGTAAATTTTATATTTTGATATATGTGATATATTATATTGTGGTGAAAACCTCAATGTTAACTTTGCAAAGTCAGTGAATAATATTACAGGATATGAGACTTGCAAGTCATTGAATGAAATTATAGGATATGAGACTTGCAAAGTCATTGAATTATATTACAAGATATGAAAAAAAAAATTTACTATTATTGTTAACATGGTATTTTACCTTTCTAGTATGCTATGTATGATTATTTGATACAGGGATAGGTTATACTCAAATGCATAAGATGTGGTGTTACAAATTCTACAAAATGTATCATTACCCATTAAAACAACTTTACCTTCAAATAAATTTAAGATAGTAAACATATCCTTATCAGAACACATATGGTAAGAACATGCAGAATCCATAATCCAGTCTTATATGAATTTATCTTTTTTCTTAGTGACAGTAAATGCATCCTCATCACTATCACTATCAGCAATATTTACTTGGGCAATACTATCTTTAGATCTATCATCTTAATTACCCTTATTTTTATCCTTCAATTTAAAACAATTACCCTTTATATGTCATTTGTTATGACAATAATAACATGTCATATTTTTATCATGTGACTGGGACTTGAACCTACCCTTACCCTTACTACTTGAACCTTTTTTCTATAGTTATACCCCAACCTATTAAACCCTTATGTGAAGGTTCATTAGACTTTTCTAATTGGTCATCAATAAATTCACATTGTAAAAGAGTATTTTTTTTTTTACCTATTCAGTTATAATCTCCTCACAATCATACAAAATGGTTTCACGAAAAGATTTGTAAGACTTGGATAGAAAACACAATAAATAATTGTTAAATCCTCATCATCAATATAAATATCAATGTTTTGTAAATCTATAATGATGACAACAAATTTCTTAAGATGAGATTTAATAGGTTTATCTTCCTGAAGATGAAGTTCCTTGAGTATGCTCCGTCAATACAATGACTTTAATTTGAGTCAAATTCCAACTATTGTGATTTCCTTTACAACTTCTCTTAATACCTCATTGGAGAGACAAAAATAATGTTGATAAGGCCTTCTAATCCAGTTCTTCCCATTATGAATCTGTCATGAATTTTAGCTTCTTACTTTTTCCAAGAAAAACTTTCTCTCATCCATTTTGAATTAGGATGACACACATTTTGAGTTGTCAAAGACCGAAATTAATGATCCTATCAAACTTTGTTGAAGACACCATCGTGACGCAGTGAATGATCGAACAACTCTTGTTAGGCACAATGGATAAAACAATAAGATAAAATGCAAAATAAATTATCAATAAATAATCAACACCATATATTAAACATGGTTCATCCTTTGAATTAGACTATATCCACGGGACAAATTCCAAATAATTTTCTTCTACTAATATAAATTAATAAGTATAAATAGTTAGAACCTTTCTCAAACAAATGTTAGAAATGATACAATAATTTAAGATAAATCCAAAATAATAGTGGCACATATAATGTTTTCCAAAAATATTTCAAAATTTTTTTTACTATTTTTATCACTCCCCTTTTTTGGATTAAATTCAAAAACCAACATAAGAAAAATTTCCTAGGATTACATCTCACAAATTCTCTTAATATGATTGAGATTGTATTACTTTTCTCTGAAATGCTTGTTCCTATTTATAGGCCGAGTAACCGTAGCAAAAGTTAAAATCTCCGGCTGCAAAATTCAAAGAACGGTGGCAATTATAACAAAAACTTTTGGTAGAATAATAAACAAAAATTTGACTTTTGTTACCACCGACTGTAATATATTGGTGGGACTTTTGTTTGCTTATCAATTTGACATATCAAAATGGCAAGAAAAATAACATACTATTATATGGAAGGGCAATGGTCGCCAAAATTTTGAAATTTTCTTATATATATATAATATAATTAAAAATTATGAGAAATACTTTTCATATATTTTTAATGTTTGGTCTTCCTATTAAGATAAGTATCATTGTTAAAGTGATATGTAGTAACTTAATTTTTATTTAATTTTTTATTTGACTTTCATTTATATTAAGTTACAAATATGTATGATTAGAGTTTCTAATAAATTATATTTTTAAAGCTTCAAAAACTGACTAATGCTTATCAACTACATGTTCAATAGAATAATAAAAAACAGTATCTTACATATAGTATAGTTGTTCATATTGAAAATATAATGGTTCATATTGAAAAGAGAATTACTGAAATTTTTGATTCATACTCTATCATTGATTACTTCAAAACCTTAAAAATATATATATATATAAAATAACACTCAAAATTGGATATTTTATTTGTTAATTTGTAAATTATTTATATTTCTTCTTTTTATACTTTTAGTGTAGTGATTTACATATTTTTAGTTTGGCCCTCTCAAAGCTTAGAGTCAAGATCCACCACTGGTTTTGTTTACTTCCAAAAACAGATTAAACATTATTGCAACAAATAGCGAATATTTAAATTTTATATTTTTTTAATTACTAATTACCTCAAATGAATTATGTTAGATGTTTTTGTCCAATTTTATTTCGTAAATCATATTCTAAGGCTCCTAAGTCTTTCCTATTTTAGCTATTAAATTTAAGGATGACATCTACTAGGCTATGCACGAAAAATGTCCTAATTGAATTTGAATCCATGCCATTTAAAATTATTTACATAGTATTCGTACCTATTTTAAGTCTGTTTAATAATATTTTCAAATTATTCAATATTCATTTAAATATCCATTTAATAATATTTTTTAAATAATATAAATATAATTATAAAATGACTATACAAAATTCAAATTAAATTTATATAAAATATGAATAAGTATTTTTAAAAATTAATATGTAACTAAAACTAATAAAAATAAAATAAAAATAAAATATTAAAAGTAAAAAATGAATAAAAGGAGTCGGGTATCCACTATCCATTATATATTTAATATGGCGGGTATTGAATAGCAAATACCGAGATATTAATATCTAAACTCGACACGAGTACTAAAATTAATACCTAAATTCGTTCCAAATTTGTGTATTCACTATCCTAATTTGTCCGATTAAAATTGGATATTCTAATAAAACCTATTGGTTTTTTCCAAGTAAACTCCTTTAACAACTATAATCTATTATTTTAAATTAAATTTCAATATTAAATTTTGGCAAGTGAAAAAAATTTGTAAGTGAAATTTTTTCCTCTCGTCTCTTCAATTCCACCGAAACAAACATAGACTCAGAAACCATCGCCAACGACATGTAAAATTCCCTTATAGATATTGCAAGTATGGACATGCTAATCAAGCTTTATATGCACGTACGGAAGTAAGGACTCCTTTTCCAGAAAAATGCCAACTTATTAATAATGCGTCGCCTACACTCATGGATGTGGTAATGATCAAACATTCTTAAGCTTAATTTGTAATCAACACGTATCTTATTAATAAAAAAAAAAGTTTTTACTCCTTTCGCTTTTATTTTCACATAAATTTTAAAATTTTTTAATTGAATCTATAATATTTTATTTTATTTTTTATTATCTCTTGTATTGATTTACACAGCATATTAGAGAACTAAAAAAAGTTGAGTACATTTATATTTATTTGTAAATAAATACATATTAAATACAAACATTAAAAAACTAGACAATTTATAAATTATACCATTTAATAGGAAAAAAAATATAGAATTCACTTTGAATTTTTATAATATTATTCAATATAAAATTTTATTGTTCATATCCGTTATAACTTATATGTCATTAATATATGTTACAACTTAATTATAGCCTATTTTTCTAATTATGAGTCAAAATATAATCTTCACTGCCTACTTAATTCCCAATATTAAATCCATATATATTTTACCTATTATTATGTAAAATAAAAATGAAATGAATAATATAAATAATGTAATTAATAGCAATTTATAATCTATTATTTTGAATTAAATTCCAACATTTAATTTTAGTAACTGAAAAATTATTAATTGTTAATATCAGCTAATTTCAATAATTTGTAAACTATGTAATTAATAATATTTTTTCCGTCTTAATTTAATTTAATTTAATTTGTAAATTGGTCTAAGTAGCTTAAATTTATGGTCAAAGTATATTATAATCTAGATTATATTCACACTTGTAAACTATGTATTTAATAATATTTTTTTCTCTTCTTAATTTTTTATCCAAATTCTAACCAATGAAAAGTGCAAAAAAGTTATTTCTTTCATCTTCTCTCAATTTCATTAAAACAAACAAAGACTTAAGATCATGGTCACTAAGGTGTAAAATTCCTTCTATATTATTATATACAACTATACAAATAATAAATATATATTTTAATATGCTATTTGAGAATGAGAATTTTCTTTTCTTTAATTTTATCATTAGTGACTTTATCTAAGAGGCAAATATATTTACTAATTAATATAACTTTACGATACAAGATTTACAAAATCAAATCTTTATAAAATATTTACCATTACTAAATGTGTATTTTCATATATAATTTAAAAATAATTAATTTATATCAAACTTACTCGTGTGTCCATTGAGTACCGCTTCGTTGGAAATATTTATCTCGATAGATCTTTAATTTGTAGATCAAGTCAATTGAGATATATATAATATCATGTAGATAAATTAATTTTCATGACATTTTCTTATTAATTTAGTCTACTATAATCCAAGTCTAAATTAAGAAAATTAACTTCAATTTTCAAAATTTCACAAATTAAATTCCTCTGATGAAAAACAAATTCCTTAATGCCTAAATTATACTTCGTATTTTTTACAAAATTATTTTCTTTCTCTAATATGGTACTTCTTAATTAGGTATTATTTATTAGTTTTGCATTTATGTTTATAATTTAAAAAATTAATTTAATTATTCAAGACCAAAGAAACAATCGATTTTATATTGTAAAAAAAAAAAATAAGGAAAAATAGTTTGATTGTAATTCGTACATAGAGTAGAGAATTTGAAAAGCTTAAAACACATTGTGCTACTTCAGTTCTAGTAGAATATAAGTTCATAGGAAGACCATTTCCAATCAAACACCATTTTGGTGTCAAAAATAGTATTAGATACAGTATTACGTCATATTTAGCGTGATATTATAGTCACATTATTTCTTTTTTTTTTTTATTTTTTACAATTACAGTTGTACAGAAGCTGCAAAAGCATAAAGAAAAATAGGATAGTGAAGATGAAAATAGAAGAACACAATGTGGTATATAGATTTTTGGGAAAGAATAAGGTGTGATATATGGATTTTTGGAAAAGAAGAATGGGACGGTGAAAATGATGAAAATGGAAGCAATTGGATTTTTATTTTTGTAATATTAATAATAAAATTTTATTATATTGGATGAATATGTTAAAAAATTAGGCTTATTATTAAATAATTAAATAGTATGTTTAAAGTAATAAAAAAAATATAAAATGAAGTATAAATAGAAATATACATAAAAAAAATTTGTGTAAAAAATAGTATTATGAGCTGGAAATAAATTTACTGTATTTACACCATTTTAATATAAAAATTATACAAAAATTGTGTTTTGGGTTGGAGATGTCTTGATTGCATCGGAGAGAAAGTGTTCTTAAGGATATACATATATAATACTTGATTTAGTAGCTCAGTATTCATTGTGGTTTCAAAACCTGAATTGTTTGAGAAACTTCCAAAGTCTTCGACAACCAATTAAGCTACACATGGGCACCTTAGAAATTCACTGTTTCTGTAATTAAATTTCCATAACGTTTGCTTAATGGATTGTACGTAATGATTGTCTCCCCCATTTTCTTCAACCTACAAGCTTCTTCAGCTTCTTCACCTTCCTTGCATACGTAACATTTACATAAATGTCAGCAGTTCTATATAAACTCCAGCTGCGGCACCCAACCTGCACAGACTCGCACATATCCTTTTGAAAATGGCTCCCACCCTTAAGCTCATTCTTGTCATTGCTTGCTTGGCAGCTGTTGCTAGCTCGGATTACGCCGCCATGGCCCATCCCTTGGCCTCGACCTCCAATCTTATCGCCCGATTAAAACTGGACCAAGAATCGTCGAATTGCTGGGATTCTTTGATCCAACTTCAAGCCTGCACTGGAGAGATCATTATTTTCTTCGTCAATGGCGAGACTGACTTAGGCCCCAATTGCTGCAATGCCATCCGTACAATCAGCAAACACTGCTGGCCTAACTTAATAAACACAGTAGGATTTACTAATGAAGAGAGTGATATACTAGAAGGGTATTGTGTCAAAGATGCAGATTCCCCTCCATTGGTGCCTACTGAGGTTGGACCAAAGCAGACTTGGGTTCCTTGATCGAGTATAAAATATATTGGTGAAGACCATGTTAATATCAATAAATAATCAGCTTGTTTTTCTGTTCGTGAGTGAATTTGATCCTCAATTATGTTTGTTTGGGTTGTGATTACTCTTTGGTTTGGAATGTTAATTAATTAAACTGTTTTAGATTTACTCTAATTAGAGTTGAAGTCGATTATGCACTCTTTAGTGACACTGCAAAACATCTACATATTAATTTTAGTTTAGAGTCAAATAACAGAAGAATTCAAGATTTGTAGATGACTGCCTGACAATTAAACACGATCAACAAAATGTTGATAGAAAAGGAAAAATTACAGGCTTGTCTATGTGCCATAAAAACATGCAATAATCAACTGACAAATTACAGGCTTCAGCTTGAAACCCATTGACAAGAAATCATCACTGGTCATAAGAAAAATAAAGTTAATGCAATTATTTGCAAAACATGCTTAAACTCTGCATCAATTCTAATACATAGCCTGCTTTTTGTATATAAGAAATAATGTGTAGTGCTATTCAAGAAACTGAAAATATAATAATAATAATAATAATACTCAACAAGAATTTTGTCTATAACAATAAATAATTTCAAGTTGAAAACTTTACTTGTTCTTCATATGCTTATAATCCATTCCTCCATATGCATCTGGTGAAACAAGGGATCTCAAACAAATGATAGTTTGGAATTTCCTGTTCTGCAATCCGTTAATCACTACATTATCAACTCTCATCTCCTTTATATCATAACAAACAAATCTCCTTTTATCCAATCCCAGAAAAATCTCTGATCCCATCTTCCAAAACCCCAGAGGTCTAACAGATTCATAAATCACTACATTTAATTTGGTGGAAACGAAAACAGCTTAGTCCAAGATTCTTAGCGCCATACTCTTTCATCACCTAAACATCAATACCCACATCCAATGATTAGCAAAAACACACAGCCTGTTAACCCAATATTCATACTAAACCGATTATTCACATAATAAGGCCGAGGTACCTCTCGAAATTCATCTGTTCCCCAATCAAAATCCACAATTAGACTTGGGCTCCCCAAATAATCATATCTTCTCATTAACCAATGCGAGCTCCACCAGCGAGAACACCTCTATGATGCGGAGTACAAAGAACATAAGGCATAAAAACACTTGTTACCACTCTTGTTTTGATACAGCAGACCATATTCTCTGATTCGAAAATACCAACAATGCCACAAGCTTGCAGAATTCTAACAATCTTATAATCATCACTAACAAAATCGTATACGAAACCATAACCTGTACCTTGAGTCCACATCTCGTCCTCAAAAAAATAACCAGGAAACTGAACTCCAACCCGAAAACAAATTGGCATCCATCGCTGTTTCCTGAGAGATGGGTTGATTATGAGTGAATGATTTCTGTTTCTCTTGTATTAATGATGTCATGTACAGAGGCTTAAATAGATACAAAGTGATAATGTTGCAGAGATTTCTATCAGGTTGTTGGCATAAGAATACATTTAAGATACGAGTTACTGATATAGATAAGGTTATCTGTTGATACCCCTGCAAGCCAAAGCCTGGAACGGGGTAAACACAAAGAAGTGGTCTGAGCTGTTGAAAAAGAGTGGAGGACAGTGGCTAGGTTAAGATGTCGGCAATTTGATCTTTTGAAGGAAGAAATCTGACTTGTAACTCTTTGGTAGCAACTCTCTCACGTATGAAATGGTAATCCAATTCAACGTGTTTTGTTCTCACGTGAAAGAGTGGATTTGAAGATAACTATACTGCACCCATGTTGTCACAGCATATAGCAATTAGCTTGGGCTGTGGGAAACCAAGCTCACGAGGAGAAATTTTAGCCAGAGCCCCTCAGCAGCATTGGCAAGGTTTTATGTTCTCCCTCCGCGGATGAACTGTTGATAAAATTTTAGAATGTACAATAAAATTTAAATCTCTAAAAAGGAATTCACTCAAAAATTTGGGAGATACAACCAAAATTTTATTAAATTGAAAATATTATAAAGAATCTCTCAACTTTCCAAAAAAACTCAAAACTTAGCCTTATTTTTTTCTTCACTTTTTTTATTTAAGTTTTGAAAATATGCCTATTTATAAACAAAATGATAAATCTATATCACACATTAGTTCAAATCTACACCACACAATTTTAGTGAAAAAATTGGTAATGGTGGGTATATCTAACATATGCTTCTTTTTTCAACAAATTAGATGAAAGTTGATGCACCTAAATTTTTCAACACAACAAATTTAATTTTTCAATAAATTTGTAGAGGTAAGTATATCAAATTTTACAACAAATTTGTGGAGGTAAGTGTATCTAATCTGTTAATAATTATTTTAGTTTAACATTGATTCTTAACACTCCAACTCAATATTGGCTCTCATTCTCTATACTATGTCAAATTATCGATAAAACATTTTGAGCATGCATGTAATTAAACTTTTTATGAATAAATCCACAACTTGATCATCCGTCTTAATCTGTCTCATTTCAATTTTTTCTTGTAAAACTTTTTCTCTTACAAAATGATAGTGCACTTAAACATGCTTAGTTTTTAAATAAAAGACTGGATTTTCCGGCAAATGAATTATTGACAAATTGTCACAATATAGCAAAATTGCATAGTCCACTAGTTGATTTTGATTATTCATTAATTGTATCAATTATGTACTCTCTTAAGCTGTCATTGTCATTGCTCAATACTCAGCTTCAGTAATTAACAACGATATGGTCAATTGTCTCTTGCTACACCAAAAAAAAATTCAGAACCAAGTTAAACATGTACCTAGTTATTGATCTCCTGGTATTTTGATCTCCTGCATAGTCAGCATCACAGTAACCAATTAACTTGCAGTCTTCACCTCTTATGTACAAAAGACCATAGTCAATTGTACTTTTCACATATCTCAATATTCATAGAACTGCTTCCAAATGAGGCTTCTTTGGATTTTGCATGTAACTACTCATCACACTAATTGCATAAAAGATATCAGGGCGAGTCAAAGTTAAATAAATCAAATTTTCTACCAATTGTCGATACATCATTGCATCTTTCAAAATTTTTTCCTTCATATGCATATATTTTGACATTTGGTTCTATCGGCGTTGAAATCAGCTTGCATTCAAGCATTCTGATCCTTTTCAACAAATTTTAAAATATTTTTGCTGACAAATAAATATTCACTTTTGTGTGTGATCAATTTCTAAACCAAAAAAGTGTTTGAGATGTCTAAGTTCTTTTATCTAGACACATACCAATAAATTCTCTTTTGTTCGAAGAATTTATGCATCATCATCACCGATTATGATTAAATCATTTATGTATACTAGCACAATAGTTAGCTTTCCTTCATTGGCTCTAATAAATTAATTGGAGTCTATAGATATTACTAAATAATTATTTTGTATTAGAAATTTAGCAATCTTACTATATCATGCTCTGGGAGCTTATTTCACCATAAAGTGCTTTTTGTAGCTTACAAATATATTCAGGATGATATTGGCTATGAAAACTCATTGGTTGGATCATGTAGATCTCTTAATCTAGCTCTCCATGAAAAAAAAAGTATTTTTCACATCTATCTACCACAAATTCCAATCTTTGTTGCCTACAAGTGCAAGTAGGACTCGTTCTATTGTAAATTGCACCATTAGACTAAATGTTTCATCATAATCTAGTTTGTACTATTGAGAGAAACCATAAGCTATCAATCGCGCCTTGTACCTTTCTATTGACACATCTGGATGACGCTTTATTTTGTAAACACATTCATAGGATATGAGTTTCACATCTCTTGGCTTTGACACTAGATCCCAAGTCTGATTTTTCTCAAGTGTATTGATCTCTTCTTTCATAATATTCATCCACTTAAAACTCTGTGATGTTTCTTCAAATGTCTCAAGTTCTATTATAGTTGTTTATTCGGCTATGGCTGCATTGGCATATTAGGGATTTGGTCATCGTGTTTTTATTGACCTTTGGAGTTGAGATTGCAAAGTTGATTCTTCAGTTTCACTAAGCCCACCTTATTCATTCAGTTGTTGATATAGGCTAGTTTGCCAAGGTTTCTAAGTCACTTTTTGTTTGACATCATCACTATTTAGATCTCCTAATTCATCTGAAGTTGGTTGGAGTTGAACATATACTCCTCCATTTTTTATTATAGTTTGTCTCCAAATTCTCTGGAGTTTGGTAGCACTTCATTCTTTGAAGACCACTAAGAAAATATTTTATCGAACACCACATCTCGTGAAATATAGCATTTTTCATTTGTTGGATCGCAACATTTTCACTCCATTCTTCGGTTGTCATATCTCACAAAGACACATCTAACAACCTTCTTGTCACACTTTCTTCATAAATGATTAGGAACAAATACGTAGCATACACAACCAAATACTTAAAAGTAGTTAACTGTAGGTTTCATATTCCACAGTTTCTCAAATGTTGGAACAAATTCTAATATTCTAATATCTTTTGAGGAAGTCTATTGATCGCAAAGGCTACAGTTCTCATTGCTTCAACTCAAAACATTCATGAAATTTTTTTGCAGGTAACATACTTCTATAAAATGACAGTTCATTCTCTTAGCTATACCATTTTATTGCAATGTTGGCACAAGTGTACTGATGATGTATTTGACATTCCCTTAGGTATTGAAAAAAACTCACTTGAGTTATATTCTCTCTCATTATCTGTGCATATGCAACAAATCTTCTTTTCCACTTCTCCTTCAACTGACGTTCTAAACTCTTTAAACTTTGAGAATGCATCAGATTTTTCTTTTATATAAAAAAATCCAAACATACTTTGAGAAGTCATCAATAAATGTCATCATATATCGCAAACCACTAATTGACAATTGCTTAATTGGTCCAAACATATCAAAGTGAACTAACTATAATGATTCTTTTGTTCTAAAATTTGATTCCATGTATGGAAGTTGGTGTGTTTCACCATACTAGCATCTCGCATATATTATATTTGTTCGCACGTCAAACTAAGGAAGCTTTTTAAGTATTGACTTCTTCATCATCACACTTAGCTTGGAATAGCTAACGTAACCTAACTACATGTACCATATATCTAATGTCTAATTTTTTTCTTGTTCTATCTATATATGTAGATTTTGCTGACATCATATAGACTAACTCCAATAGTCGCCCCTTGTTTGTTGGTATTTTTTAGATTTTGAGGTCATAATACTCTTTCACATTTCACAGATCGAACAAAATATAGTGGTATGATGATGTTAATTGAGTTAACGATAGTGTATTTTTCTTCATTCTTGGGATATGGTAAATATCTTCAAGTGGCACCGGTTAAAATCATATTGAAGTGTAACTATCGTCTTACCAATGTGAGTTATCGGCAACCTTGAGTTATTGGTTATTACTACCACATTACCTCATTTATACTCAAACAGGTTTTGCAACTTTTGTTTGTCACTCGTCATATGATTTGAGCAGTTTGAATCTACAATCTAGTCATTTTTGTAATCAATCTATTCTAATGTTGTTACTGTGAGGGTTAATTTTTCTTCCTCTATGGCGAATAATATTTCAGAATCTCAACCATCTTTGTTATTCTCCTTAGAATTGGAAGTAATAATGTTACTTTTAATAAGTTTTTTCTTAGTCCAACAATCTTTCACCAAGTGACTTATCTCCCCGCAGTTGTAATACTCGCCATCGAACTTCCTACTATTATCCCGCTTCTTTGAATCTCCCATTGGATGAGAGCCTCCCTTTCCTTGATGAATTTTTACCTTGTTGCAATCCTTTTTAAATCCATTGCCAATGTACCTCTTAAAAGTGTTTTTACTTTTGATGGTAAATAGTGTTGCCTCCTCACCCTTCAATAAGACTCATCTCATTTTCTTAGTCATAACTTCATGACTTACAAGCAAATTTTCAAATTCAATAAGCGATGGTTGTGTCAGTCATCCCTGTACAGCAGTAATGAACCATCGGTATTCGGGTTTCAAATCATGTATAATTATTTTCTTTATCCTAATTTTTCCAATAGAAGCTATCAGATCTAACTTTGAAATTTTACGACATATTGCCTTCACCTTGTGAAAGCATTGGACAATCATCATGTCACGTTGTGCCATTGATAACAACTCGTTCTCAAAAAGTTGCAGTCTTATATCATTCTTCTTTGAGAATAATGTAACAAAAATGTCTTATACTTTTTTTGGTATTTTGGCATCTCGAATGTGCTCCAATATTTTTTATTCAATTTTGCTTTACCCAATTTTAATCTTCCACTTTGTCAAGGTACTATTGATATCTTCTATCGCCAATTATGTAATTTTACTACCATTGACAACCTCCAGAGGTCCTAAACTTGTAGGTAAGACTTTATACTTGTTGCCATGTATTGTAGTTTTTATTGTTAAGCTTATTGATTTCTTTTACTACTTGAAGGTTAACTATCGTGCGGATAAGATTTCGATTATACCGAACAAGCTTTATCAACAAAAATTCAACGTACCAAACTTTTCACAACTCAAGATAGTTCTACCAATAACGATTTATAACTGTCATTCTCTGTTATCAATTTTCAAATGTGAATAATAATTTAACTTATTTTCTGATGTAGATAATTCACTTATTATTGGAAACTACAGAACATATGATAGGTAAATATTAACACTCAAGTTAGACTCTTATACCAATTGTTGAGAAAAATTAGAATGTACAACTCTAAATTTAAATATCAAAAAAGAAATTCACTTAAAATTTGAAGACAACAAAAATTGTATTAAACTGAAAATATTACAAATAAAGCTCTTAACTCTCACAAAACACTCAAAACTTTTTTTTTCACTCTTTTACAATTTAAGACTTTGAAGTGTGTCTATTTATAGGCACAAGAATAAAATTATATCACACATTTGTTCAAATCTATGCAACACATTTTTTGTGGAAAAATTGGTGGTGGTAGGTGTACCTAATATATGTTCAATCTTTCAACAAATTAGGTGGATGTGTGTGCATCTAAATTTTACAGCATAACAAACTTAATTTTTCAACAATTTGGTATGGAAGGGTGTACCTAATTTTACAACAAATTAGTAGATATGGGTGTATGTAATCTCTTAATAATTATTTTAAGCAATGGTAGGCTACTTTTTAGATGCCCAAAATATTAGATTTTATCCCAATAATATTCCATATACTGCTGGTTAAACGTCGATCATTAGGGCATTAGGCCCAATCGCTGTTAGCAAAGCATAAGATGTTTAAGTTATTAGTGCAAACCAAGCGAAGGCCATAGGAAGTTGTATGTTTGAGGTAGCAAAGAAGACGTTTGACAGTAACCCAATGTGTGTCCATGGGCTTGTGCATAAACTGGCGTAACTTGTTGACGGAGAATGCAATATTAGGGCGCTTAATAGTGACATATTGTAATGCCCCAATGTTTTTCTATAAAGATATCCAAAGGATAACAAGATGCCCATAGATTTTGATAATGGTGGGGCAACTGACATTGGTGAGTGTTGAGGCTTGGCATATGCCATGTTGTGCATTGAAAAAGATCTAAAATGTACTTATGCTGAGATAAATAGATTCCACGTGCAGAGCAGTGGACCTCAATGCCCAAAAAATACTTAAGATCTCCCAAGTCTTTTACTGGAAACATTTGTTGAAAGTTTGAAACCAGCTCATGAATAAGAGAACTTGATGTTCTAGTGATGATTATGTCATCAACATAAACTAGGATGAAAATCTTATCAGCACCACGATAGAGAGAGAAGAGGGAATTGTTTGCCTTGGAGTTGATATAGCCAAAAGAGGTGAGAAACTGGCTTAGACGAAGGTACCAAACGCAAGAGGCTTGTTGGAGACCCTATAATGACCTGTGCAATTTACAAGCAAAATTAAGGTGAGATTGATCAATAAAGCCAATTAGCAGAGTCATGTAAATATCCTCTTCAATATTGTCGTGTAAAAAGGCATTGGAAATGTCAATTTGACGAAGAGGCCACTGAGAATGCTCTGTAAGGCTCAACAATGTTCGGATGGTTGTAGATTTTATCACTGGATTGAAAGTGTCGTGATAATCTATATCAGTCTGCTGGTGGAATCCTTTCACTACCAATCTCGCCTTGTAGGAAGCCACTGTACCATTGGGGTTTCGCTTAATGCGATATACCCATTTATTACCAATCAAATTTGTGTTGGGACGACATGGGACTAAGGACCAAGTGTTATTTTGATATTCCTCATGCATTGCCTTACGCCATTCCTCAAATTTGTTTGCTTAGGTAAAGGTTTGGGGTTCAGTATTTAAGTAATTTGGATCGGAGTTTGGACTGGGTGAAAGGGCTAGGTTAGCTTGTCAAGTTTGTATAGTGGATGTTCGAAGAGTTGTAGGATGAGTGGGCTGGATAGGAGTGTGGGTAGTTACGGCAGAAGGTTAAGATGTGCACTGGGTAAGGTCAACTATAAGTTATTGAGAGGAGAGGGGATTTGATGTGGTAGTTGGGGATGAAGATGAGGGAGATATTTGAGGAGAGATAAGTGGTTGATCAGATGAAGTATGATAAGAATTGTTAGGAGAACAAATTTGAGGTAAAGTAGAAGAGGTAGAAGTCATACCTGAGGTGGAGTGGGATTGGTCCTTCTTGAACCGCTCAGTATAGGCTGTTGGATCATAAACTTGATTCATTATTTTAGCCCAAATCCAAATCCAACCAAATTGGAGTCAAAGTCCATAATAAAGGTCTAAAATTATAAGCCATCTACCTAGAATTTTCTAGAGTGTAGTAATTATGCATGTGAATCATTTGGTAACTTAAAATATTATTAGAATGATGGAGAAGAATGAGGTGTATGGTTATTATAATTTTGGATTATTTTATTTGTGTGGTGTAGAATTGTTCTTAAGTAGTATAAATACTCCTCCCCATTTTAGTTTTAGACATCAAGAAAAATTAAAAGCTTCTAAGTGAGTGAGGAAGCAAAATTTTATAAGAGAGAGTTGTAGTTTCTTGTTTGTTGAGTGAGAGTGTTTTTGTAATATTAGTTTGAGTTTCAATAAAAGTTGTTTGTGTGAGTATTTTATTTCCAACAAAGTGGTATCAGAGCTAGTTGGAAAATCTATACTATTGCATATCAAATTGGAAGTCTCGACAAGAGGAATTCGACACCGTCAGAATTGCCCCGATCTGAGTTCAAACGTGCCGCTGGAATAGTGCTACCAGAAAACTGAGTTGACTCACAAAGTTGAGCCGAGTGGACCGACCTGTCCTTTCCAAAGTTTTTCGACGTTCCGGATTCATCCGCACAATCAGATCTTACAAATTCTTATTATATTGAGAGATATGGCAAATGGTATGACACCATTCCAAGTCCCGACACTCAACAACAACAACTACGACAATTGGAGTATCAAAATGAAGGCACTTCTTGGATCACAAGACGTGTGGGATATCATAGAGAAAGGCTACAACGAGCCTGCGGATGATACTGCTTTTGCTACTCTTACACCAGATCAAAAGGCTATTTTGAAGGATTCAAGAAAGAGAGACAAGAAGGCTCTCTACCTCATCTATCAAGCTTTAGATGATGATGGATTTGAAAAGATTTCAAGTGCAAGCTCTGCTAAGGAAGCGTGGGAGAAGCTGCAAACCTCTTACAAAGGATCCAAGCAAGTGAAGAAGGTCTGTCTCCAAACATTAAGAGGTGAATTTGAATCCTTACATATGAAAGTATCTGAGTCTATTTCAGATTATTTCTCAAGAGTAGTAGCTGTTTCTAATCAACTAAAAAGAAATGGTGAAAAGTTAGAAGATGTGAGGATAATAGAGAAGATACTTCGTTCGTTGGATCCCAAATTTGAGCACATCGTCGTGACGATTGAAGAAACTAAAGACTTGGAAGAAATGACAATCGAGCAACTCCAAGGATCATTGCAAGCATACGAAGAGAAGCATAAGAAGAAGCAAGGATTTACTGAGCAACTCTTCAAGCTGCAACCCAAGGATATGCATGAAAGTCAAGGCAATGATAGAAACCAACGTGGCCGAGGTAGAGGTAGAGGCTATGGATGAGGTGGAAGTCGCGGTCGTGGACGAGGTTGGAATTACCACAACAACAATTCCAACAACAACTATGAGAAAAGAGAAAGCTCAACACGAGGCCGTGGGAGAATCAATCCGAACTCAAGGTATGACAAATCTCAAGTTCGATGCTATAATTGTCAGAAGTTTGGGCATTATGCTTCAGAATGTAGAGCTCCCAACAACAAAATTGAGGAGAAGGCCAACTACGTGGAGGAGAAGACAGATGATAAAGAAACTCTTCTTTTAGCACGAAAGGAAACTGATGGTGGCCAAGCAAATTCCTGGTATCTTGACAGTGGTGCAAGCAATCATATGTGTGGAAGGAAAGACATGTTCGTGGAGCTAGACGAATCAGTAAATGGAAATGTTTCATTTGGAGATGATTCCACAATAGCAGTGAAAGGGAGAGGTAACATCCTTATCCGTTTAAGAGATGGGAGACATCAGTTTATTTCCAATGTCTACTATGTGCCCAATATGAAAAGTAACATCTTGAGTTTAGGACAACTGTTAGAGAAAGGTTATGATATTCATATGAAAGATTATAATCTTTCTCTAAAAGATGATAAAAATAACTTCATTACTAAAGTGCCGATGTCAAAGAATAGAATGTTCTTGATCAACATACAAAACGATGTTGCAAAGTGCCTGAAAGCTTGCTACAAAGATGTATCATGGCTTTGGCATCTTCGATTTGGGCATCTAAATTTTGGAGGTTTGGAGCTGCTATCTAAGAAGGAGATGGTAAAGGGACTACCTCGCATCAACCATCCTGACCAGCTTTGTGAAGGGTGTCTAGTTGGGAAGCAATTCAGGAAAAGTTTTCCAAAGGAGTCAGAGTCAAGAGCCAAGAAGCCACTCGAGCTCATCCATACTGATGTGTGTGGTCCAATCAAGCCAAGTTCTCTCGGTAACAGTAGCTATTTTCTTCTTTTCATTGATGATTTTTCAAGAAAAACCTGGGTCTATTTCTTGAAACAGAAGTCAAAAGTTTTTGAAGTTTTCAAGAAGTTCAAAGCTGCAGTGGAGAGAGAAAGCGGTAGAAAAATCAAAGCCATGAGATCCGACCGAGGTGGAGAATTTACTTCCAGGGAGTTTCAAGAGTTCTGTGAAGCAAATGGAATTCGGCGACCAATAACAGTTCCTAGATCCCCCCAGCAAAATGGCGTGGCAGAAAGAAAGAACAGAACAATCCTCGACATGACACGAAGCATGCTCAAAAGCAAGAAATTACCCAAGGAATTTTGGGCAGAAGCAGTGGCGTGTGCAGTTTACTTGTTAAACCGATCTCCAACAAGAAATATATGGGGAAAGACACCACAAGAGGCATGGAGTGGAAGAAAGCCTGGCATTTCCCACCTGAGAATCTTTGGAAGTATAGCCCATGTTCATGTACCAGATGAGAGAAGAACGAAGTTTGATGATAAAAGCGAGAGTTTTATCTTCATTGGCTATGATACTAATTCGAAGGGCTACAAGCTATACAATCCAGACAATAAGAAAATTGTGATTAGTCGAGATGTGGTATTCAATGAAGAAGGAGATTGGGATTTTAGCTCTCATACAGATGACTTCAATTTCTTTCCTCAATTTGAAGAAGATGAGCTAACACCAATAGAACAACATGGAGAAACCCAACAAGAGACAACAACTCCACCCACTTCACCAACCACTCAAGGAGACTCATCACCTTCGTCATCATCAAGTGAAAGAGTTGTGTCACGCACACGAAGTCTTAGAGATCTCTATGAGGTAACCGAACAACAAGATAACCTTACATTATTTTGTCTGTTTGCTGATTGTGAACCAGTGAGCTTTCAAGAAGCAGTACAAGAGAAGAAGTGGAGAGATGCGATGGACGAAGAAATCAAGGCCATCGAAAAGAATGACACGTGGGAACTCACTTCCCTTCCCAAGGGACATAAGGCGATAGGTGTCAAATGGGTGTACAAAACAAAGCAAAACGCTAAAAGAGAGATTGAAAGGCACAAGGCGAGGCTAGTTGCTAAAGGATATAGTCAAAAGGCTGGAATTGACTATGATGAGGTATTTGCTCCTGTTGCTCGATTGGAAACTATTAGACTAATCATTTCTTTGGCAGCTCAAAACAAGTGGAAGATACATCAAATGGATGTAAAGTCTGCCTTCTTAAATGGAGTTCTTGAAGAGGAAGTCTACATTCAACAACCATCAGGCTATGAAGTCAAAGGCCACGAAGACAAAGTGTTAAAGTTGAAGAAGGCTCTTTACGGGCTAAAACAAGCACCAAGGGCTTGGAATAGCCGAATCGACAAGTACTTCCAAGAGAATGACTTCAACAAATGTCCCTATGAGCACGCTCTATATATCAAGATCAAAGATCGAGATATTTTGATTGTGTGCCTCTACGTGGACGATTTGATCTTCACCGGAAACAACCCAAGCATGTTCAATGAATTCAAGGAAGTGATGATGAAAGAATTCGAGATGACAGACATGGGGCTCATGGCGTACTACCTCGGTATTGAAGTTAAGCAACAAAAGGATGGAATTTTCATTTCACAAGAAAGCTATGCAAAAGAGATCCTGAAGAAGTTCAAGATGGAGAATTGTAAGCCGATAAGCACACCAACGGAATATGGAATCAAGATGTCCAAACATGAAGAAGACGAAAGTGTAGATCCAACATTCTTCAAAAGTTTGGTGGGAAGTCTACGCTATCTAACTTGTACGAGGCCTGATATTCTTCATGCAGTTGGATTGGTTAGTCGCTACATGGAATCTCCAACAACCACCCATTTTAAAGCTGCAAAGAGAATTCTTCGCTATCTGAAGGGTACAATTGATTTTGGCTTGTTCTATTCAGTTTCTAATAATTATAATCTTGTTGGATATAGCGATAGTGATTGGGGTGGAGACATAGATGATCGAAGGAGTACGACTGGATTCGTATTTTTCATAGGAGATACTGCTTTCACATGGATGTCAAAGAAACAACCGATTGTCACAGTATCCACTTGTGAAGCGGAATATGTTGCTGCTACCTCATGCGTTTGTCATGCAATTTGGCTTAGAAATCTACTGAAGGAGATAGGTTTAATACAAGAAGAGCCGACCAAGGTTTGTGTCGACAACAAGTCAGCCATTGCCTTAGCAAAGAATCCAGTATTTCATAATCGAAGTAAACACATTAATATTCGCTACCACTATATAAGAGAGTGTGTTGCAAGAAAGGATGTGCAAGTTGAATATGTGAAGTCACAAGATCAAGTTGCCGATATTTTTACCAAGCCACTGACAAATGAAGACTTCATAAGATTAAGAAATTTACTAAGGGTTACAAGATCAAGTTTAAGGGGGGTGTTGGATCATAAACTTGATTCATTATTTTAGCCCAAATCCAAATCCAACCAAATTGGAGTCAAAGTCCATAATAAAGGTCCAAAATTATAAGTCATCTACCTAGAATTTTCTAGAGTGTAGTAATTATGCATGTGAATCATTTGGTAACTTAAAATATTATTAGAAGGATGGAGAAGAATGAGGTGTATGGTTATTATAATTTTGGATTATTTTATTTGTGTGGTGTAGAATTGTTCTTAAGTAGTATAAATACTCCTCCCCATTTTAGTTTTAGACATCAAGAAAAATTAAAAGCTTCTAAGTGAGTGAGGAAGCAAAATTTTATAAGAGAGAGTTGTAATTTCTTGTTTGTTTAGTGAGAGTGTTTTTGTAATATTAGTTTGAGTTTCAATAAAAGTTGTTTGTGTGAGTATTTTATTTCCAACATAGGCTGGGTTTGGAATGAAGATGGAAGGTGTAGGTTCAGTGATTAATTCCTTTGGTGGGGGCTACATGTTTTTCATCGATGAAATCAGTCATAGTTGGTAAATTTCAGTTTGATTGCAAATGTATGAGTTGCGGTTGTAGAAAATGTTGCTGGCGTGAAAGATGTGTTAGAAGTGTTTTGAGTGGAAGGAGATAATGAGGAAGAGGCTGAGGTGTTTGGGGAAGTGGCCATGATTTCGTGGCTCTGATACCATGAATGATTTCTGTTTCTCTTGCATTAATGATGTCATGTACAGAGTATTAAATAGATACAAAGTGATAATGTTACAGAGATTGCTCTCAGCTATCAGGTTGTTAGCATAAGAATACATTTAAAATACAAGTTACTGATATAGATAAGTTTATCTGCTGATAATGAGAAAATCTTCTTTTTTTTTTATTGCATTAGTCGACTATGAACAGTTACGAAACCTAGGGAAGTTGGTCCCTTGCAGAATTGGATGGCTCCACTGGAACTGAAAGTATCCAAGTCTAGTTCATATAAGTTGGCGTCTTCTTCTTGGGTGAAGAGAATGTTATTGGTGTTGGTGTTGATGGAACGATCGAGGTGGCGTTTGACGAAATCAGGGTCAGCGATTGTGGAACGCCATTGTTTCGAAACAAGCCCTACAGTTTTGAAGAGTCGAGGCCTGTGCTCAGAGGAGAATATCGGTAACAATTTCAGGCGGAATTCGATCAGATATTGTAACTGTGTTATCGCTCAAGGTTTTTTGGTTCGAAATGGGCAAGTGTGACAGTGAATGCCGGAGAAGAGTTATATTTTTAACTCTTTATAGCTTTGGGCTACTAGTTGTTATATTTTTAAATGAAACAACTGCTGTCTTTTTTTTTTTTTTTTGAAAATAGACATTCATTAAAAATCAAACAAAGAACAAACAAAAGCTAGCTAAAAGAGAACTCTATCCCGAGCCAACAGGCTCTCCCATTACACTAACCTCTCATTACACCCAACCTATAATCTCTAGTCATAGCTTCGCAATCAATAATACTAAAAAAAATCAGGGCAAGAAAACCAACAAATGGTGCAGGAATGATGGATAACAGCTATAACAACCGTATGAGCTGCTATGTTCACCTGTCGCTTAACTCAAAAGAAGTAAAATTGAAAATATGTCTACCAAGCCTCTTGCAATCAAAAATAATAATACCTAACTCAGACAGGAGACAAGCATCTAATAAAAGAGCATAATAAACTTCTTGTTTATCTAATTCTAAAAAATGGAAGTGTTATTAGAAATAAGCCAAGACGATGCTTCTCGAACTCCCATAGCTTCAACAATAGAGGGCAGCAACACACCATCAAAATGACTAGAAGCTACTCTCAGGAAACTACCATTGAAGTCCCTTAATACCAGCCAGTACCAATTTAATTTTATGTTGCTGATGAAATCTTGAAGCATTCACGTTGCATTTAAACAAACCATTACCAGGTGCCACCCAAATTTGGTTGTGCCATGGAGACCGAATTTGAGCAGGAGCATAAGGCTTTCGGTATACTGCTTTCCAGTCCCTCCATATAGAAATAACGCATGCCAAGATAATTGAAGAGCTGGAGAGCTTCCTCTCCCAAGTCCACTAGTTTCGGTTCCACAAAATACTCCATAAAATAGTTTTATGGAGCTACAAAAATAGTTTTAATAAAATCGATAATGTTAACAGCTAAGATGTTCAACCCTAGTAAATTCAAACAAGAGTTCGCACGTGGACAACGAACGAGTGAATGCTCAATTGTTTCCTCAAGCCCACAGAAATCATAATGGGTATCAACATTCACTCCTTTTTGTGCTAGTCATACTTTGGTTGGTAGAATATTTCTTATTGTTCTCCAGAAAAAAATAATAATAATTTTGGGAGCTATATCAACATTCCAAATGCTCTTCCAAGGGCCTGACAAGGGAAATTCTCATTACTTCACTTAGAGATGTAGCCACAAAATAACCAGATTTGGCCGTGTAATCACCATGCTTTGAGAAGTGCCAAATTAATTTAATCATATCACCAAACTTGCTAATTGGAATACTGCAGATATCCATCCGATTTACCAGAAACCAGTAGCAATTGTTTCCTCAAGCTCACGGTAATCACAATGGATATCAACATTCACTTCTTTTGGGCTAGTCATACTTTGGTTGGTAGAATATTTCTTATTGTTCTCCATAAAAAAAAAAATTGCATTTTGGGAGCTATATCAACATTCTAAATGCTCTTCCAAGGGCCCGACAAAGGGGAATTCCCATTACTTTGCTTAGAGACGTAGCCACAAAATAACCAGATTTGACCGTATAATCACCATGCTTTGAGAAGTGCCAAATTAATTTATCCATATCACCAAACTTACTAATTGGGATACTGCAGATATCCATCCGATCTAGCGGAAACCAGTCGCCAATATATGGTAAATTCCAACAGTTGCTCATAATATCACAAAGTTTCAAGTTCCTCATTCCTCCAACAACCTGTGACTTGATAAAAAAATGTTTTCACTAACAATCCAAGGATCTCTTCAAACGTTAATAGAAGCACCACTTCCTACTCTCCATCTAACTCCCCTTCTTAACACTGCAATGGCATGCAAAATACTCTTCGACGTGAAACTGGGATTATGTCCCTCTTTTACATCAATAAACTCTCCATTAGGGAAATATCTAGGTCTGGAGATCTTAATTACTGGGAAGAGAGTTTGGGTTTGAAAGAATCCTCCAGACCTGCTTACTAAGCATGACTAAGTTGAAACAATAGAGATTATGAAATCCCAAGCCTCCATCACCTTTTTTAGTGCACATACGATCCTAAGATAAACAATGAAACCCTCTTTCCATCCATTTTCATACCCAACCAAAACGAATTCATCATCTTTTGGGGTTCATCACTCACAAAGACGGAGGAATATGAAACACACCCATTCAATAGGTAGGGATGGTTTGAGCGATAGTTTTTAACAGAATCTCCTTACCAGCTCTGGAAAAAATTTTGTTATTCCAATTGTTTATACAATGCTAAAGCTTATCTTTTAGGAAAGAAAAGATCTGTCGTTTTTCTACCAATCAAAAAAGGAAGTACCAAATACTTGCTGCCATCCAGGGACGTGTGAACTCCCAATTTATTTCTATTAGTTTCTTGTAACACATTGGGCACATTAGAGCTGAAAAAATGCTAGACTTATGCAAGTTAATAGCTTACCCTGATTCCTTTTCATAAGTCATCTAAATATTTTTAACAGTATTTGTAATGTCCACTAATTAATTAAGACTCCGAGTTGCGATCAAGACTCCGAGTTGCCTTAATAAATTAATATCACTAATTAATTATGTAAATTACTACGTTAGTTTATTAAGGTAATAATGGTGTTGTATGAAAAATCAAAAGACGAATTTATGATATTAATTTATTAAGGCGTTAAACTTATGGATTGTATATATATATATATATATATATATATATATATATATATATATATATATATATATATATATATGTATTCGTATGTATGATTCATGTATGTCTATAGCATGTTTAGTACAAGGATGACCATATAACTTAATGTGTTATGTTATTATTATTATTATTATTATTATTATTATTATTATTATTATTATTATTATTATTATTATTATTATTATTATTATTATTATTATTATTATTATTATTATTATTATTATTATTATTATTCAGACGGTGTCTTTCTATTGAAGGCTCAAGGCTAAACAGAAATACATGGCAAATGAAGAAACATAAGCCAAACTCACGTAAAGAAGTCCATACATATTCGAAGGCTGAAATTTTTTTAGAAATTACAGACGAAATAAAATGCTTCAACTCCACCAATTAAATAAAATATCCAACAATAATTATATGGAATTAACTTTAATAGGTTCTCCAAAAGTAGATCAACAATCATTTTGAAGGATCAAACTCGGAGGAAAATTTAAACCTTCGCTAAAAACACTATCAAGGCCAAAGATATTTCATCTGAAGAAATCTCCTCTTCTTGGTAGCTTCAGAGATAAATAGCTGGTAATTTTTGAAGTTCATCTTCATTTACAACAACTTCATCATCTCAAAAATAAATAAATAAATCTAGCATAGAGACTGGTGAAAATTCCCTCTAATCCATATTTTATTAAAATCTAGGGGAAACAATAACATATAAACTTAGAGAATTCAGACCTAGTCTTGAAATTAGAGGGGCGAAATCCCCTACAAAAGTCCCATAAAAAGAAAGAAAAATCCCATTAAAAGGGAAGAAAAACTCAAAAAAAATGCAAAAGAGGGGGCGTGGTGGGTTGCCGCCGGCCAGCCAACAACTTAATATGTTATGTTAACGCTTGTTGTCATAAAAGTAAAAATAGAGTTGGTATATATACACGTGTTATATTTCGAAAGGGAATATCACAAAAATATATAAAAAGATTTGTATTGTAAATTAATTTAAATTTGTGCGGGATACGTCCCAGGATGAAAGTGTTTCTTTTTAAATTTTAAAAGTGTTTTATATTTAAAACTTAAATATAAAACCTCTAATGGATAAATGAACTTTATCATTTTATCTCACATCTTAAAGATAATCTTTTTATTAAAATAACAGTGTTAAAATGAACAATAACAGTGTCTTTAATTTGTAATAAAAATTAATTCATTCTAATTAAATGTTAAATTTTCTATAAATATTCATTTAATGAAATCCAAAATGAAGTCTATCATCCAATGATTTTTAAGTTTACTTATCAGTGTTTTTAAATTTAATTTATCTTACTTCTTTACATACAATTTGTGATCCAATTAAGGAAAACTATAGTTTTGATACTTGACATTAACCCTTTTAGGACGATTATCTTTCTTCTTCCTAGTATATTAGTTGTTTGGTAACCTATGCAATTGTAGAAACTTCACAACAGCTGGTAAGATTAGAGTGGGCAGAGAGCTAAATTCTAAATCAGAGTCATTTGAAATCTTTAGGACAGGTCAATCAACTTCTGATATAAGTTCATAGATGAAATTCTGCATTAAGCCATTTTTCTCGTGGAGGAGAATATTAATAATAATGCAAAGCATAATTAAAAGTAAGGGAACAATTTAGGATTTAGATGCCCATTAAGAATTCCCTTGTCATTCATTCAAGGAAAAATTGCCTAAAATGTTAATATGATACCATTAAGTATAAAGAGAATTCTCGTATTTCTTTTCTCTAAACCTTTAATTTTGAACAGATTCTACTTCTAAGATACAACAACTTTTGAAAATTAGCATTTGTTCGATTCAGCTGTAACAGTTAGTACTAGTGCGGTAAGTTGTAGTAGTCAACATTGACAATTGATTGTTAGCTTTTAGTCTTAGTATTTTTCTAAAAAAAAACTATATTATAAAATAACTTATTAAATATCCATTAAAATTTTTGATTTATTTGACCTTTAAAAATTCGCTATTGCTACTCAATCAAACTGCCATTTAATAAATTATAATTGGTGAGAGGCAAATAGTCTAAAGATTCATTTTAGTGCACCAGGCACTAATCTTGTGATGTAATTTTCTCAAAGAAGGATATCAAAGGTGCAATTATAATTTGTAAGTACCAAACCCACCATTTGATAAAAAGTTGTATAAAAAGCAAAAAATTAATGAACATCTGCAGCCCACATACATCAAATCATAGTACCAATTAAATTCTGTGAACAAAAATCTTTTAATGGATGTACTAAAAATACCACAACTTGGAAACGAAAACCTTCACCTTGATGCCCCTCTATTTTTTTCTTAATTTTTTTTTTTTACGAAGTTAAAGTTTATTTTTTTAATCCATAAAGACTACAATTTTAAAAAATCAGAAAAACTCAAAAAAAAATGTTATTTGCTAATTTCCTCGGGCTCAAACAGCTAGATTTTTTTTTAAGGGCAGTAATGGACAACGCGTGAGGAAATTTTATTGACATGAGCTTTAGGTAAAATTCAAATAATTAAGTAAAAAATATGATGACACGTATATGACTTTGTTATAGTGATATTAAATATTTAATATTTTTTGTGCTTTATTAGTTATTAGAAAATTCATAATTGAAGTTGAGTTACCTATATTATAGACAGAATTCTGCCAAAATTTCAATTTGATATTAAATTTTTAATCTCTTTTATATCTGATTGGTTGTTAAATATCACGTTATTGGGGTTAAATTACTTATATTATAGACAGAATTCTACCAAACTTTCAGTTTGATATTTAATAAATTTAGGATCTTGTGTTTAATTGGTTATTAGAGGCTCCATAATTAAGGTCATATTACTTATATTATAAACGGAACTTTGTTAAAATTTCAATTTGATATTAAATTTTTAATCTCTCTTCTTGATTGGTTGTTAATGTCTCATACTTAAAGTTATATTACTTATGTTATAAATAGAATTTTGGCAAAATTTCAGTTTGATATTTAATAAATTTAGGCTCTTGTTCTTGATTGATTGTTAGAAGCATCATCCTTGATATTAGATTACTTATGTTATAAATGGAACTCTACCAAAATTGTCTGATATTAAATATTGAATCTTATATGTTTGATGCAACCAAAAAATCTTATATGTTGATTTTTTTTCTATTTTAAAACAAATTTCTTAGGATCCAAAGCTTGAAAGTGCAATGAAGCATAGATGATATTAAATATTGAATCTTATATGTTTAATTCAACCAAAAAATCTTATATGTTGATTTTTTTAATTTATTTTAGAAGGAATTTACTTAGGATTTAAAGCTTGAGAGTGCAATCAGGCATAGATAATTGCAACAAGTTGTTTTACGTTATAGTAACACTTTAAGTAGATGAAGAGCATTTAGTAGTAGATCACCACTAGTTCTAGAGTATTTTTAGAAAAGTTGACAGAAAAAATGGTCTACTCCTGAATTTAGGGAGTAGTCTACCATTGCCTCTAAGAATAGACTTAGTGAGACGAGTGATACAAGTTAAGATCCCTCACGACACACAGGGGGTTCCATCTCCATGATTGACCGTAGTGCGCGTATGGTATATTATTATGAAAACATGATTTGAATTTGTTATTTATTTAAATAGTAAGCTCGTAAAATGTATACAATGTTTGTTTTTTTTACTTATTTATGTGTTATGCATATAATTTTTGTTGTTAATGTGTTTTCTTTAATTTTTGCTTATCAAGCAAAAGAGTTAGGACTTGAGTCAAATCCTGCAAAATTTTTTGAGATCACACTAGGAAGACTACTTCAAGAATTGAATATGTGGACCAACAGTCTAAGGTTATTGCAATAAATGTTTACCAAACTCAATAATCCTCTTTATGTAAAATTTCATCATTTCACCTTTTTTAATTAATCTTTAGCAAGTTATACTTTTGTTAGTCAAAATTTGTATTGTAAGATCAAGTGTAGACCCTTAAAGAGACTAATTCTCAGCCAGTGGAGGGATCCAATGAGCCATATGAGCCAAATTTGAGGCAATTATTTTTAGAGACTGTAATGGTTCAAATACCGGGTTAGTTGTAAACTGTAGCTTCCGAAATTGATCAGTATACCATGGGGTCAAAAATACACCTGTGGGTGAAAAATATTTTATTTGATAATCGGAAAATATAGGTTATGACTAGTCTGAGGGTAAAATTTAGAGTGAAAATGAGGTCAAATAAGTCCTCAAAAGTCAAAATTAAGAAAAAAAACCCGATTTAATTAAATAGTTGGTTGATCGTAATTTGGTCGGACTATGAAAAATAGCAAACGACATCCAAAAATTTATTTTAAGATATGGATAGAATCTAAATAATATTTAGGATTATTTGACAGTAAAAAATGAATTTTATGGTAACACCGAAAATTGAATTATCTGTCTGATTTAAGTGAACTAGACAGGAAACGAACTCCGATTGAGATGAAATTTTTTGTGTAGATATATAAAAATATTTTATGAATTATGGAATCAAATTTGGATAAAATTGAATTTAGAAAGTGAGAAAAATGAATTATAGTGCATAATTGGGCCTAAATGGGTTGGGCTTTGTTTGGCCCAAGCCCACCCATTTAAGACCACTATAAAAGGGACCAAAATTAGCAGATTTATCTAGATAATTCTGCATCATCTCCTTCCTCTTTCCCCTTTCCCCTTTCTTACTCGTGCCATGCTTTCCTTGTTTTTCTTCCAAAATTTCTTCATTTTCCTTCAATTCTCACACCAAAATCAACCACCCAAAATTAATTTCAACCTCTCTAATAGCTAATAGATATTTTTAATCTTCATTTGGGAGGCTAAAGTGGAAGGATATCAAAGGAGAAAGTTTAGGATATTAATTTGAGGTAAGCAAAATTTATGGTTTTAAATTAATTTAATTGTTCAAATAGGTAATTTAAGATATGTAGATAATAAATATGAAGTTTATTTAAGCTTAGGAAGTAAATTAATGGTGGATTAATGAAGGAAAAATTTTGTCCATGGTAGGTTCAAGAGAAAGTGAAGGTTCTTCCAAGGAAAAGGAAATTTAGGAAGGCCTAAACAAGCAATTAAGGTTAATGATTCCTTAATCTAATTATTTTCATTAATTAAGTATAATTTAGGGTTATGAAAATTTAGAAAATTGTGTGTTTTGTATGTAATTGTTAATTAATGCTTAAAACATGATTAATGGATTATGAAAAGTGAATTAGGATGATTAATTTCAATTAAAAAAAATTAATTAGTAGAAATTGTAAAATTTGACTTTATTATGTGAAAAATGAATGTTAAGGAATAAAGACATTTTAGTGTAATATTATGATATATATGGAATAATGAATGTATTAATTAGTGAAATGAATAATTGGAAAGTGGAAGAAAAATTTTAATGATGAAAATTAAATATAGGCAAAAAAAATGAGAAATTAATATTTTCTTTGCTAATTAAATGAAAATTTAGCCATTTAAATGTAAGAAGATATGATTTAAAATGTGTAGAAATTGATTGAAAAATTTTAAATTAAATATTGAATATTTTTCTATTTATTTATGATATTATGTATGAAATGAAAAATAATGAATAAAATATATTTAGTGAGTTTATAACTTAATTGATATATTAGAATGAAAAATGTAAAAAAAAATTTGGTAATGATAAAATTTGTTATGAAAGAATAAATTATTAAGTGATTAATAATGTAAAAATGATGAAATTTATGGTTTAATAGAAATTGAATTGAAGAAATAAAATAATGTCCGTAGTTATTGTTCTGATGGTTAAATCTAGCTCAGGATATAATTAGCTAGCCATAGGAATACTACTACCGCTGTATAGGTCATGGCGACTCGCTCATGTAAGCTAATGATGGTGTACTTCAGTGATTGTAACTCAATGATTCAATGTACAGTATAGTGCTTGGGTGATCCTTCGGGATTACTTTTCAGTGTAGTGGACTCTTAGGGTCCACGTTCTATGTATCCGGTTCGAAGATTTTCTATCGAATTGAAACTAGGGGCAAGTGTAAATGAAATGATTAAAGTGACAAATATGAATAAAATATGAGAAAATTGATTAAAATGAAAAAAAAAGGATAAATATGAAATAAGTGAAAAATATAAGAAAAATAATGAAAGTGAGAAATACAAGATAAATAAAAAAAATATATGAAAAAAAAAGTGGAATAATCATAATAATGATAAATGTGATAAATGTGACTAAAAAAATAATAAAGTTGAAAAAAATGAAAAATAAGTGGAAAATAGATATTAAATTGTGTAGTAAAGATAAATAATCAAATAAAAAAATATAAAAAATAAAAATAAAAGTAATAATGTTAGTGGTAAAAGTGTAAATAATATATAGTTAATGACATAATTGAAAATAAATAAAAAATTTAAGAATTTAAGTGAAATTTGTAACAAATTAAAAAAAAAAAGAAATTGAAAAGAAGAAAGAAAAGAAGGATTAAAAAGAAAAAAAATTATTGAAAAAAAAAATTGATAAAATTAATTAAGGTATTAAATAGTGAATTAAGAAGATTTAAAATGAATAAAATGAATTATATATTAATGAGAAAAATTGAATAGTATATTAAAAATACAATTACATGAAAATACAACTAGTGGAAATTTTTAGATTAGTAATCACCACTGAGCATATTAATGTTCAGCACGTAGTTATTTGACTGCATGCAGGTAACGGCAGGAAATGCAGGAGCAGACATATAACTTTTGGGAGTTGACGGAATATTGACATAATTGTAGGTTATTATATAAAATGACATGTATATATAGGTTTAGATATGATGTTGTATGGATGAATTTATGTATATATATTCTGATAAATGAATATTTGTGAATTATAATATATGTGGAAAATTGGGGTTAAATGGAAAATATATTGCATTGTGTGTGAATTGTTGTGCCCAAAGATGGGTTGTGGATTGTTTGCTTTGCAAGTGAGTTAGTTAGTTTATAGCCGTTATGCTGCCGAAATTTTTGAAAAAATAAAAATAATTAATTAAGTGCTGGTAATATTATAGTCATTAAATTAAGATAGAAATTTTTTTTTGGCATATATCAGTTATAATCGTATTTACCCACGTAACGTACGTATAGAATAAGTGTTATAAGGGTGTTACAGAGACAGCTGACAACTGAAAAAAAAAGGCGAGTGTATGAGATAGGCACTACATTTCTATAGCGATACCTCATTCTTTTGCTCCAATGCCACCACATAAGACCTTAATGTAGAATAATTGTGTACTACCATTATACAAGATATGCAGCAAGAGATTCAAACTATGTTAGAGTCATAAAAATAGTAGATGCGAGAAGAGGTATACATAGAGCTTCGAGATAAAATTCAATAAGAGATGCATGCGGAGTTTCAAAAGATGCAATAACTCATAGCAGATATGACTCATTTTTTTCAACATTCACGTAAAGATCCACCTAATTCTAATGGCAGTAGGACCATATATTAATAATTTTATAGAATTTGTAATTATTGGATATGTATTAGGATTTAAAATATTACTTTAAATGTTAATTTTTAAAATATTTTATTATTTAATTTTTGACACGTTTCTAAAAAAGTATAGATTTTATCTAATTGTAATTTAAAATTAAAAAATAAATTAAATTACAAAATTACTGTAAGTTGAAGAAAAAACAAAAATTAAGTATTAATCATTGGCCTATATTTAGAGACAGACAATAAATCTCTCGCTAAATAATATAGCCCGCAAATACTCATTGAATTTCTCTAGGTAATTTAGCGACGGACCAGAACAAGACAATTAGCAACGACATTTTCCATCACTGATGTGGTAGACTCACTAGACGCTACAACCACATTTCAGCGATAGATAATCTGTCGCTAACGTTAGCAACAGAAACCTTGCCAACACAACATAACGAGAACCAAATTGCGACGGAAATTTTCCGTCACAAGTCTTCATCAGCGACAGATTTTTACTGTTAGCAACAGACAAAATTCATCGCTAAATGTTTTTTTTTTTATTGCCGTGAGATTTCTAAGTGATGGTGAATGTACAAAAATCAAAGCTCAGCTATTTTTAAAATACGAATTGAAATTTAACGACTGTAGAATTATTTGAATACAAGTTAAGTGACTATTAATCTAATTAATTTTTTTTGCATTTATAAAAAAAAAATAAACATTTTTTGGAGGATATAAAACCTATAATCCAATCTAAATTTATCTAAAATTCAAAATAACTGGACTTATTATGATCCGAACCCAGACCCTTTTCCCACCTCTTAAATTATACAACATTTACTTATGGAATCAAATTGGGAAAGAACAAAAGAATCGTATCAGAAGAACAAATCAACATAAATGGATATAACCCAACTTCATCAAAGGATTCCACCCTTTAATGGTGGCAGTAAGATAGGCATATATGATCATATGATTAATATGTTAGGAATGTCTCAAATTAGTAACCTATTTTTGCTTAAGCTATTTATCAAGCAATCATTAACAACTTATTTTATTCCAGAAAAATAGCTTACCATTTATTACTTTAATATTAAAGTTTGGTAGTGACGTAAATAATTTTCTGAATTTGACGAAGAAACTTATTGAAGACTGAAGCCCATTTTTAGAGCATCTTGTATTTAACACTAAGTTAGGATATCCATACTTATAAATTTTATACTATATTATGTAATTTCTCAAAAGGAAAAATTGACAATAATAGTCATAATAAATTATAATTGTAAATATAATATTTTTTTATGTAGACCGGTTCTTATAATGGACCAAATTAATAACAAAAAAATATTAATAAAATTTCTACTAAAGGAATGACAAGTAATTAGATTACAACAAAACTCTGATATTTTTCTCGCAAAAATACGGACTATTTAATTTTAAATTAGTAATTTTAGTACATGCAATATTGTCAACGAAAGAATAAGCAATTCTAGAAATTGAATTGATTTACAATTTAATATCTCCAGAACTAAAATTTGAAAATTTCAACTAAAATATAATACAACTCGAAATTTGAAAATACAAGAAATTTCAAACAAAAATACATAAAAACGAAAAGACAATCTCCCTTTTTTTTTCTATAACAACAAAATGAAAATCTCTGTACAGATAAAAATTATTTTCCTACCATTTAGAACAGTTCCAATTAGAAAAATTACTTTTTTCTTACATTTTGAACCATAATCTTTATTTAAGTTCGTAATTTAAATTTCAATCATAATATCAGCATGGACAGAATTGTCAGAAAATGATATTTATCCCAATTATTTTTGTCCTATTTTATCAAGTTATTGCTCAATCTGTATTAAAATTTTAGCTTTTAATAGAACAAGTTGATACAAAAAAAAAATTTAAAACAAATAGCATTACACTTTTTTCTCAGCCATAAAACCATAAAAAAATAGGAAGTTTCATCGATTAATTGAATGAAATAGACAATAAATCCTAAATAAAATGACTTGGCTCGAAACACATTCACGTAGAATATCAGAAATAATTGTTCCCTAAATAATACAAGACGGGTAGTTGATATCTTGATGATTGCAGTAAATAGTAACAGTTGCTTAAACATTCAATCGAAAATGATGTTATATCCCCAAGTGAAAGGGTGAAAAGAAATAGTAGAAATTTCTTAGTCTCGAATTTAAGTCCTCAAATATGATGCTCAAGCATTTTACCCTTTCAAATCAGTTATATATTGAATGAAATATTGAACGGTGAAGGGTGAGATGTGAACAAATTTTTTTTTTTTTAAAAAAAGATGACAATATATCTAAGTTTAAAAAAACGATGACATTATACATCAACAAGACTTGCACAGCTGCTGACTAATCGTTGGAACCAAGAAAGAACCCGAAGACATCCATTACTGTGAATATGTAATAATAAAGGGAGAGACTAGTTAGCAGCAGGTATTACCAAATATTGATATAGACCCTTGATAGCAAAAAAATTAACAAGATAAAAGAGATCATAAATTATGAAATTGATAGCTAGCTTAAGAACAAAATGTCCCATCCTCCTCTTTTTCTTTTTTTCTTTTTTTTCCTTTTCTTCTTTACACACTACGCATCTTCTTGGAATAATTAGTCTCTTCTCTTCTTCTCACCCGCTCCTACCTTTGCTAAAAAACAAGACACAAAAGCCGACAAATTAAAACCCACCACCAAAGGGCGTAGGAGATGGTTGATGTTCATAACAAGGATCATGATGTTGCAAATATCACTTTCCTTTTTCCTGCACGCATGATCTAGATTTAGATATCCCAAAAACATCAAAAACCCATTAATCTTCTTCTTTCTAATACTATATTAACATCAAGAAAGTCCACAAATGAGAATAAATTAGATTTTTTTTTTCGCCACAGGGAAAAAGATTAGATTAGTTTGAAATTTTTTTAAAAGAAAGCACTTGCTTACATCTCAAAAGGGAGCCGTTGACGTTCGATGAAGTGTGCGCTTTCTACGAAGTTGATAGGCTGCAGCCAAGCACAACTGCTCATAAAATTATAGACATCAAACATAATATATTTAAAAACATAACACGTCTATAAATCAAATTGATAAAATATATACTAATCTATTATATATTGATTAAAATAATTTATATAATACTTTTTTACTAATTTAGTTTTTTATATGTACTCGAATTTAGACAAAATCGTCAAAAATTAAATACAGTAACAAAAAATACAAACTTGGTAAGTTCCAGTGTTACAACTTCTCTTTATTTCTTTTTTTTTTTTTACTTCTAATTATAAATTACCTCTTCCTGTTCTCTCCTGAGTCTTGCATTTTCCGCATTAAGCTGATCAACTGCAGCCTCCAATTGATGAGTATAAGCCTGCAATAGTAATAAATGTTCAACTAAATAGGCTTTAAAAAGAAATCAATATATATATATATATGAAAAATGAAGATCAAAGAGAAAGATGAATTCCTGCTTTCTAGCTCTCGATCGAGCAGCAGATTCTCTGTTCTTGATCATGCGTTTATGGCGGCGATCACAGGAAGAACTGTGATCAGAATCTTGAGCCCTTCGCTTCCCAAAAGAAGCCCACCCAGAAGAAGAATCTAACCCATCAAAACAAGTAATAAATGAAGAAACATTTGAAGTAGAGTTATGGTTCTGCAAATGGGAACTGTTCCTAACAAGATCTTCAGAATTATTGGGAAAATCAAATCCAGGAGCACCAGAGTTCAAGCTGAGAATAGTTGCAGGAGTTAAAGACCCATAAAGATCAGTATTGTTATTATGATCACCACAATTCTTACTAGTGGTTGTTGCAGAAGAAACAGTAGTAGAAGATATAATTCTAGTGGGCGGATCTCCACGAAAAGGTCTTGTAAAGAAATCTTGAAGAATGAAACCAGAGTTAGAATGATGATGACAAGGACGAGGGGGAGGAGGAGGATTATGGAGCCTAGGTGTAATAGAAAGATCTTGATCAGCAGAAGAATGACCATTGAGAGAAGCAAGATTGATATCTTTCCACACTTCTTCCATGGTTTTAGGCTTGGGGGTATTGCTGATTTGGAGGATATATTTATTGTTGAGAGGTGAAAATGGAGGAGGAGAAGAAGACGACGACGAAGAAAGCCTGTGGAGAGTTTTGGGTCTGTGATTGTTGTAGCAGAAGGGGGTGTCTTCTTCTTGACCACTCGTGGATGGCAACATTAGAGAAGAGAAGAGGAGAAGAGAATATCATTAAGGAAGATTCTTTCGTGTGTGTTGTTAACCTCTCTTTAAGCTTCTTTTGTGATGGGTTTGGGTGCGACTGTGACCATTGACTAAGTGTACCTGACAAAGATGAGGGAGAGAGACTGAGACTTGGTTCTTGGATTTTGACGATAGTGGGGGTGTTTTGCCAAGAACATAATGCATAAACACACCATAAATTTATAAAAAATAATAATAATAATATTTACACATTTCAATTTTAAAAGTTGTGCATTTGAAGTTAAGTTATAAAATATATAATATTTACATTTTTGCTAAGACAATTAGTAAAGAGTAAGAAAAAAATAGGATGGGTATTTGAAAAAATATATATTTACTTTCTGCTACATGCTGCCATTTATTAATAGCATTATAAATATTATACCTTTTACAATTTGATTTTGGAATGTGTACTTATTTTTAAAATTAAAGTGGGTAGACGATATTTTTTAATAATTTTAAAAGTGTATTTATGTAGTAAACTTTTAAAGTTATCTATGGCGTATTTTAAGTTATAAAAAGTGTAATAATTGCATTTTTATTGAAATATCAGATAGAGAGTAGGAAAACAAATATGGGGCATGTATCCAAAAAAAATCTTACTTTCTATTTGTTGTCATTTTTTTCAATTTTTTTTTTTTTTTTACACTTACTATATGATTGATTTGCATCATTAAATTTAATATATTAAAAAATAAAAAATTTTATTAATTAAAATTTTGATAATATAAAGAAATCATCCAAAAAATATTGCAAATAAAGTGTTTGAAATAGAATTATAAAGATTACACCTTTTTACGATTCGATTTGAAGAGCACAATAAGTGATTTATAAAAATTACAGTGCCCAAGTAACGTTTTTTAAAAATAATTTTAAACTTGTATTTATATATTAAAATTTTAAGTATTTTTACAGTTGTTTGATTCTTAACATTTAATTTTGAGGTAGTAAATTTTTTTGTAATAGTTCTTTTATTTTTTAAAAGAATTTAAAGTTAGCCTCAAAATTTAACTATGAAAATATTATGACGGGATTCTCTTGGCTTTTATTCGCAGAATCTTACGAGGATGTGGCATTAACATTTCAAAAAATAAAGAGGAAATTCAATGATAATGTCGGAGCCAACTTAAAATTTATGACATAAAATATTTTTTTTTCTTTTTTTGAATATACGATTTATATAGGAGATGAAGCTTATGAGTTATGAGAATGTTTACACAAAACTAAATTATAAATTTAAGCTATTTTGATTTTTTTACCAATAAATTGAAAAAAAGCTTGGTGTGTGTTTTTTACCATACGATTTATATGGTAAAATAGATTATTTGAAAAAAAAATTATATTATAATCATCTAAAAAAACTAATAAAACTAGCTTCAACTTATAAACTAATAAATTATAATTTTTATTTCTTGTTATGCCTTTGTGCTTTTTTTTCTGGTCAAATAACAAGTTATATCTCTTAATCCAAAATCTCTCAGTAATTATATATAATATAATTATTAAATTATTTTTTTGTCACACCACAAATATCCTATATTTTGATTAATCTTGCTCATGCCGGATACATATTATTAAATTATTTAATATGTGTGGTTATATAATAATTGAATGTTAGATGATAAGGATAAACATATTTATTATATTTGATTGAAATATTTAATATAAATTTTATATTATTTAATATTCATATATATTATATAATTCATTTGTATTATATATTTAAATATATTTTATATAGAGTTTTTTTTATTATTATAAGCATGTCTTTTATATTATTTCAAATTTTTCAGCTACTAGATTATCAATTTGAAGCTAATTTTATCAAACAGAACCTATGCCAATGGAAACTAAGAAATTGTTAAAAATCAATATCAACTCAAATCATTATGCTTAAGTCCAAATCCAAATGATCAAACCCAAAAGTTTTATTTTAAGGCTCATAAAATTTATTAAAACCCATAAAAAATTCTTAACATGTGTAAAATAGATAATCTTTTTGTGGTAACTACAATTATTAAGTTTGTTATAAAAGTAAGTACACCTAACACCACTAAACACTAACAAATATATGATGTAGATTTGAATAAATGTGTGGTGTAAATTTAGTATTTGTGTCTATAAATAAACAATCTTCCAAAATTTAAATCATCAATGAATGAAGAAAAAAATAAAATTACAAGTATTTAGTGTCTTGTAAGAATTGAAAGTTTTCTTTGTAATATTTTTAGTTAAAAAAGTTTTTATTGTATCTCCAATTTTTAAATGAATTTCTTTTTCGAGATAATAAATTTAGAGCTGTACATTTTTAAAAAAAATTCTCAATAATTGGTATCAGAGCATAATTTGAGTGTTAATATTTACTTATCGTATACTATGTGATTGCTACTAATAAGTGAATCATCTACAAAAGAAAATAAGTTAAATTATTGTTCACTCTTGAAGATTGGTATCAAAAAGGGATGATTTGAGATCGTACTTGATAGACTATCTTGAGTCATGAGGAGTTTTATATGCTGAAAGTTTGTTGATCAAACTTGTTTTGTATAGTCAAAATCGTGTCGGCACGATGGGTGACTTTCAAGTAGTCAGAGGAATCAAGAAGCTCAACAAGAAAAAGTACAACACATGGGCAATATGTATAAAGTTTTACCTACAAGGTTAGGACCTTTGGGAGGTTGTCGGTGGTAGTAAAATTACACAATCGGCAACAGAAGATGTCAATAGCAACTTGCGAAAATGGATGATTAAAGCAGATAAAATGATATTTGCTTTAAAGACCACAATTGAATAATAAATGATTGAGCACATTCGGGATGCCAAAACACTAAAGGAAACATGAAACATTTTTGTTACACTATTCTCAAAAAAGAATGAAATAAGACTGCAACTTTTCAAGAACGAGCTACTATTAATGGTGCAACGTGATATGATGATTGCCTAATATTTTTACGAAGTGAAGGTGATATGCACGAAATTTCATAGTTAGATCTGAAAGTTCCTATTAGAGAAATAAGAATAAAGAGAATAATTATTCATGGTTTGAGATTCGAATACTAAAAGTTCATACCCGCTGTAGAGGAATAGTTGACATAACCATTGCTTATTGAGTTTGAAAATTTATTTGTAAGTCTAAAAGTTATGGCTAAGCAAATTGGAGAAGTCTCGCATAAAGGTGAGGAGGAATCACTCCTTACCAGCAAAAGAAAAGGTACTTTCAAGAGGTACATTGGCAGTGGATTTAAAAAGGATTGTAACAATGTGAAAATTCATCAAGAAATGGAAGCTCTCATCTAGAGGGAGCTTCAAAGAATCGAGATAATAGTAGAAAATTTGATGGCGAGTGTTATAACTACAGAAAGATGGGTCACATGGTGAAAAATTGTTGGACAAAGAAAAGGCATATTAAAAGTAACATTGCTACTTTCAGTTCTAAGGAGAATAATAAAGATGGTTGGGATGCTGAAGCTTTGTTCGGTATGGTAAAAGAAGAATTAACTCTCACAGTAACAATATTATAACAGATTGACTACAAAAAATGACTGGATTGTAAATTCAGACTGCTCAAATTATATGATGAGTAACAAACAGAAGTTGCAAAATTTGAGTATAAGGTAGATCGTGTGGTAGTGACAATTGGTAACTCAATATTACAATAGCTCACATCAATAAAATAATAGTTACGCCTCAATATAATTCTAACCAGAAGTTACTTCAAGATGTTTACTATATCCCGCGAATAAATAAAAATTTGTTATATGTGGCTCAATTGATATCATCAAACCATTGCATTTTGTTCGGTCCCTGAGATGTGAAGGATGTGGTAGTGACAATCGGTAACTCAATATTACAATAGCTCACATCGATAAAATAATAGTTATGCCTCAATATAATTCTAATCAGGTGTCACTTCAAGATGTTTACCATATCCCACGAATGAATAAAAATTTGTTATATGTTGCTCAATTGACATCATCAATCCATTATATTTTATTCGGTCCCTGAGATATAAAAGTGTACCATGACCTTAAAATCTTAGAAACACCATCAATGGAGGGGTAACGATTATAGTCAGTCTATGTGATATCATCAAAATATGCATATGTAGATAAGACGAGAAAAAAATGAGACATCAAAACTATGATACATGCGGTTATGTCACATTAATGATGAAGAAGTTGATGCTTATGGGGCTTTTTCAGCTTGACGTGCGAACATATACAGTATGTGCAAGATATCAGTACGGTAAAACTCATCAATTGTCACACAAGGGATCAAAATTTAAAGCAAAAAATCATTAGAGTTAATTCACTATAATGAGTTTGGAGTAATTAAGCAACTAACAATTGTTGGTATGCAGTACATAATGACATTCATTGATAACTTCTCAAGGTATGTGTTGGTTTTTTTTATAAAAGAAAAATCTAATTCATTCTCAAAGTTTAAAGAGTTCAAAACGTCATCTAAAAGAGAAGTGAAAAAGAAGATTCGTTGTTTATGCACAGATAATAGAGAAGAATATAACTCAAGTGAGTTCTCTTAATACTTAAGAGAATGTCGAATATGTCATCAGTACACTTATACCAATACACTGCAATAAAATGGTGTAGCTAAGAGAAAGAATCAACATTTTGCATAAGTTTATCAAAGTATGCTACATATAAAAAATATACCATGAAGGTTTTGGGATGAAGCAATAAGAACTGCAATATTTGTGATCAACAGACTTCTTCAACCAAGATTAGAATTTGTTTCACCCTTTGAGAAACTGTGGAACATAAAATCTACAATTAACTACTTTTAAGTATTTGGTTGTGTATATTATGTATTTGTTTCTAATTATTTATGGAACAAGTGTGACAAGAAAGTTATCATATGTATCTTTATAGGATACAAAAATCAGAGAAAACAGTGAAAATGTTGTCATCCAATGAGTGGAATATGCTACACTTCATAGATATGGTATTCGATAAAACATCTTCTTGGTTGTCTTCAGAGAATGAGGCGCTTAGAATTGTTAATTCTATTTTTTTTCTCAACAGACCTCTCTTTTACTCTTATAGAAATATATTACCAATTAAATTCTAATTGATTACGAAAAAGAATGAGTTGGAAATAATTATATTTAACAGAATTTAACATTTCTCTTCTTTTTTCTAATGCTCAAATCAAAAGAAATTATAGTTATAGAAAAGGTCCCTTTAACACAAACACAACACATAGGACACACATATTATGTGCTAATGTAATAATCACTCACTATTGAGTTTGAGTCAATGGTTTGTTTCTTGCAATATTATGGCATTTTTCAGTCACGTGCAATAAGCGTGATGAGATAGAAAGAGTAGAGGATCCGGGTTGATGTAATTTGGTCCACAAAAAAATAGGATCCTAAGTTTCAAATTGGTATCATATATTCTTGAAATGTTACGAGAATCACCTCACAAAAGAGTCCTATGTACCAACTTGGTTTCATTTTTGTGTGGTTGGACATCATTGAATCCATAATCATATTTCAACTATATTGTCTTGTTATATTTAGGAAAAAGAAAATAAGTTTTCATCCCTAAATTACATTTTCATGTTCTATTTTAAAAAATATATTTTCTTCCTAAATTTTATGATTTTGCGTAATTATATTTCTCAATTAAAAATGTATTCAATGAGTTTGCTTAACTACCAATTTTGAACTATTTAATCCCTCCATCTAAAAATTTATTCAATTAATTACTTTTGATACAAAACTAAATGTTTCATAAATATAAATTAATTTGAAAATTTGTTTGATTAACTCCTTTAACTATCATTAGTTAGATACTAATTCTTTCATAATAAATATTAAATTGAATGAAAAATTAATGGTTAAGGCAGTCAATTGAATAAATTTAATTGTCCAAGGTATTAAAAGAATAAATTTTTAATTAAGAGTTGAAAAACCACTTAAAATGTGTTCTTCCTTCTTATATTTTTAAGAGGCTATCTTATATATATAGAAACGTTTGTTAAATTGGATATTTTGAAAATTCTTATATTGAATCTAGATGAATAAAAAAAATAAAATTAAGCTTGCTTAATTGTAAGAACATTATGCTGATATTTTGTTCGTATTAAAGCTGACAAATCTTCTCTTTTTTGTTTAAGGAATGATTAGTGAACACTTAAAATGCTAGAAAATATTAATGTACATGTAAATTAGCAAAATTCATCAAATATATAAACAATAAGAATAAATTTATGAAACAATATTATATAAATTAAATATATATTTTGGATCGAATTTTGTTGCCATAGTAAAACTGTTGGTACCAGCCGAGTCCAATAGGTTTTAGAAGTCCAATAGTTTAAATATTTGTCTAACACGGAGAGAAGAAAATTTATGAGAGCTTACATAATCACCTTCAAGTAAACGGTGCCATGAACATTATTATATTTTTTCTATAAAAGGAGAGCAATCAATGAGTTGAATGACTATTGACACATCTAATATATTTTATTTCATCATTTCATCATTTATTTCTTTATATTGCATTTAATATCTTGTAGCTTTGAACATATTGTAATAGCTCTCTATCAATTGCTATCGCTTGCCATTGTATTTAGTCATAGCCAAAGGCAGTTGAAGGAATATTGCTTTATCATAATCTATCTTGCCTCAACTTCCTCTCTTGCCTCAGTTTCAAATTGGGCTAAATAGGGTATTGGTGAATCGAATCTGTACAAATATATTTTCAGTAGGCTCAAGTTCAACTACATGCACATGATTTCTAATGTTCATAAGTTATTGGATTGTTTGCATCATTAACAAACCTTGTACTTAGTAGTATAGTAGATGATAGTAGAGTGATAGTTACTTAGCTAGAAGTTTGTTAGTTCTTTAGTTGACCTGGCAGCTTCTCATTCCTTCAGCTAGTTAGGGTTGTATAAAAATTAGTGAACTTGAGGTAGTTATTTAATCCTTTTTTTCAATGTACATAATATTTTCTTCATTTTCTCTATTGAAAGGAGATCTTCATTCTTATTCTTTACTTTTTTTGATAATGGAGTTTTACAACTTTGATTCTATCATGGTATCATAGCAGGATTAAGATTCTGCTATTTGCTTTGATTTGAAGTTTTTTTTCCTTCCTTCATTCGATTGTTCTTCTTGTTCATTGATCTAAAATTACTCTGTCAAAGTTCATCGAATTAAAAATGGAATACAATAATGGAGATCCTTCGTTCTTGCACAACTTTGATCATCTAGGTATGTCACTTGTAACAGACCCTATGAATGGAAAGAATTATTTGTCTTGGAGTAAATCGATGCAAATAGCCTTAGAAGCTAAGGTCAAACTAGGTTTTGTCAATGGTTCTTATAAAAAACCAGTGAGTGGAAATCCAAATTACGGCAGTGAAGATGAGTGAATTACATGGTAATTTTCTATATTTTGAGCTCTATTGCTAAGGAGATAATGGAGTCATTTCTATACACTGAAATGGCTAGAGATCTTTGGGTTTAATTATAACAGAGGTATAAGGAGAGCAATAGACCTATGCTATTTCACATTAAGCGTGAGATTAGCTCAATGACACAAAAGGATTTAATGGTGGATCAATATCACAATAAGATGAAAAATTTATGGGATGAGCTTCTTTGTTTGCAACCTATATTGAGATGTAATTGTGGAAGATGTACTTGTGGTGTGGATAAAGCAATAGAAGAAATGAATTCAAATGCATGAATAATTGAGTTTCTAGCTAGCTTGAGTGATGTATTTGAAGTGGTGAGAAACCAAATACTAGTTATGGATCCATTACCAAACGTAAACGAGGCATATTCCATGCTTATGAGTGTTCAAAAGCAAAAGCAGATTAATTCACATATGGAACTACCTTGAAGTAATGCATTAATGGTAGCAAAAATTATGGGCATAAAGGAGGCAAAACAACAAAGAAATAGGATAGGTTCAAGAAAGATAAGGGGGATTGTTATTGTATTTTTTGTAACACCAATGGTTATGAAAGAGAAACCTATTTCAAATTCCATAAATACCCAACATGGTACAAAGAATTGAAAGAGAAAGAAATGGTAGCAGGTAAGAGAAATATGGTTAATATGGCAAGAGAATATTTTATTGAAACACCTTTTAATGTGCTAGAGTCCTAATCACATGGTAAAGATGAATCATGGTAGTTTATGACACATAATATACAACAAGAGATAGCTAAATACATGAAAGGGAAAATGAGCACAAAAGGGGCACATGTGAGCTTTGCACACGGTATAGATTATGCAAGTGAAGATCCATCTTATTATTCTTTTCACACTTTTGATTATCTTGAACATGGATCTTAGATAATGGACATTAGGGTATCAAGCCACATGTGTTCCAATTTAGAAATAATGTAGAAAACCTTCCTTACCAAATCTAGCATTCTAGTACACTTACCAAATGGATTTGTTACCACCATCAAACACATTGAAAAAGTTAAATTACACCCAAAATTAACCTTAACAGAAGTATTTCATATACCTTCATTTAAGTTTAACCTCCTTTCTATTCACAAATTGATAAAGTTAGCCAATGCATTTTTTTTTTCATTTTTACCTAAGTTTCTGTACATTGCAGGACTAGAAGACTAATGAGCTTATAGCAGTGGGTAAAATGCATGATGCATTATATGTCTTGGATTCAAATTCCTTTTCAGTTGAAACTATACAAAAATGTACTTTGAACTTTTAACTGAATCATATAATTGTAACTTTGTTTCTAAATCAAAGACAATACCTTTTGACAATTTTTGTTCTCAATCAACGACTTGTACTCCATTTATTTCCAATAATAAAACTATAAGACATAATGTCATTTGGCATATGAGACTAGAGCATGTTTTTTCTACTTAATTAAATCATTTATCCTTCTTTAAATCTAATGAGACCTTAGATGTATGTGACGGTGAACATGAAGATAAGCAAATTAGGTTGCCATCCTTTTAGCAACATACAATCAAAAAAAAATTGACTTAATTCATGCGGACCTGTAGGGACCCTATAAAAGGGCAGCTATGAATGGAACCCATTACATTTTGACAGTCATAAATGATTATAGTAAAAAGACTTGGGGTATACTTGTTGAATGACAAAAGTAAAGTTTTGATTGTTCTATATAACTTTATTATATTGGTTAATGCTCAATTCAATTGTCAAGTAAAAGTTATTAGGAGCAACAATGGCATAAAGTTTTTTAACATAATATGTCACAAGCTATTCACTAAGAAAGGTATTTTGCATCAAATACTTATGTTTATCCTTCATAACAGAATGAAATTCTAAAAAGGAGGTATGGAAAAATTTTAGAAGTAGCTTGAGCATTGTTGTTTCAAGCTCACTTACCTACAAAACTTTGGGGGGAAGTGTTTAACGACTACTTACATTATAAATAGATTGCCTAGCTCTATTTGGCAGTGGAAAACCCCTTTAAAAAAACTTTATATAAAGAAACTAGACTATAATAGGTTAAAGGTTTTTGGTTGCCTATGCTATGTTATAAATACACAACCTCACAAGAGTAAGTTAGATCTTAGGGCCTTCAAAGGCATTTTTATGGGATATAGTTCAGGACAAAAAACATACAAAGTCTTAATTCTTTCTTCACATAAAATAGTCATATCTAGGGATGCTCAGTTTTATGAACATATTTTCTCTTATCCACAAACAAATTTCTCAACAAATATTTCAACTTTACCATTACCTTTGCCTCTACTTTCTGACATAGATAATACATGTCACGTTTGTGATCTAGGTTCTAATCATATACGCATATTTCAGTCATTTGTACCCCAATACAAAAACATACTCATAAGAGTCTAAATACAAATAAATAAGTGTGAGAAATCTATTTTAATATGATAATAAGGTGTTTAATATAAATATTGAATTGAATTCATGAATCGTTGTTATTTTATACCATGCACGTAAATCAAGGCAACATACTGGGTTAGAAATATAAGACTTTTGCCTGATGATGAAAATATGATTTAACCATACCAAAATATATAAAATGTTATCTTAATGTCATAGGTGGAGTTAGAAAGAGAGATTTTAAGATTAAGTGCCTGAATTGTATAAATACGATATCCAATGCGGGTTTACAGTTTTATTTTCTAATCGTGAGTTAGAGAGATGCGTTCACGATTGCAATAGTGCCGATGTGATTGCAATTGAATTCTAACATTTTTAAAACTGATAAATTAGAAATCGGGTAGTGGAAGAAGTTTTACGGTTTAAATTAAGAAAAATGACTATATTGTAAAAATGCAATTTTCGCACTAGATGCCAATTTGTGAAATTGAAGAGACTGCTTGTTGGAATTTGTGAATGGTGGAATTTAGCTTAAGTCAAATGTAATTAGTATGTGATTGAGTCATTTGTCGATTTTATTAGTTAATTAAAATTTTAAGTGGCCAATTGAGTGAGAGACTAATAATTAATGAAGATTAATTAAATTCAATTGGGGTATAAAAGGAAATTTCCCTAATATTCTAGAGTTATCTACAAAAAAATAAAAAGAAAATCTCCTTCTTCTCCACCATATGGCTAGCCACCATGAAGGCTTAATCAAGCTTTTTTTTTTCACTTTAAATCCATAAGATTACAAATATTCAAGTATTTGTAGTAAGAAAAATTAAAATTTGGGTGAAAAAAATAAAATAAATTTGGAAAAAAATCACATATTGGCCAAAATTTCCAAAAGATTGGAGATGAGATTTTTTTCACTTTTCTTTTAAATTTTTATGGTCTTAAATTTCATTTGATGATTTTTTGAAGTAGATTTAGGATTTGTGTTGAGATTGGAAGTATATTAGAAAAGAAAAAAAAAGTTTGGTAGACAAAATTGAGAAAATTATATAAAAATGGAAAATTAGTTAAAAGAAGTTTGAGAATGATAGATATGATAAAAAAAATGATGAAAATAATTTTTGGAAATTTTTGTGGAGTTTTTAAGAATTTTTCATAATTATAGCCAAATTTTTAAAAAGTATTTTGAAGGTTTTGTGCCTTAAAATGATGAGAATTGAGTTAATTGGAGTATTTAGAGGTGGAAAATAATTTTTGGAATTTTGGTAAATTTTTTGGATTTTTGGCATAATTATTGAAAAAATTATTGGTAATTACTGAATATAATTTTGGTAAAATTAATAATGAAAAATGAAATAATATGGATTAAAGTGACCATAGAAAATCATTTAGAATTTTTAGAGCATTTGTTGAATAAATGAAATTTTTGAATTGAAAATGGAAATTATGGAAATAAATGGACATAAATTGGGAAAATATCTATAGAGGAGGAAAAATAAGAAAATTTAAATTAATAGAGGATGACATTTGAAAGAAGAATAAATTCAATTAATTTGGAATATTTGAAATATTTAGAAATTTTGTGTTAGTAGTGTGTAACATGAAATAAAATAAAATAATACAAATAGAAAATGTCAGTAAACCGTGAGAGTCGGAAAAATTAAATATGTAGTTTTTTTATTTAAATTTGGTAATTTTTATTAGCCTGGTAACCAATGAAAAATTTTATATTTATGGCAAACACAAGGAGTAGAAAAAGAAAATGAGTTGGCAATTTTCAGTCAATTACAGTAAAGGTTTGTGCATTAAGTTATAATATAGGTCATTAATATTTTAAATTGATTTTATACACTTTTTGACATTAAATATTTTATAAGAAATTGATTATTATAGTATTTGTGAAATGTAATAATGATAATAAAAATATTATTGTATATGAAATAGATTTTCCATTTAGAAAATAGTTTTATATGATATTTATGAAAATGTTAAATATATAGAAATTTGTTGGAAATATATTTCATGACAAAAAAAATAATAAAAAATATTTTAGTATAAAAAATTATATGGATGAAGTAAATGATTTAACATTGTATGTATGATTTTAAACTCATATATTAGCCTAAACGGTGAGCTAAGAAATTGTTAGCATACCAATAGGGTAAGAACTTTATGACCTATGGTTATCTTGGTCATAAGAGTTATTGTATGACTCATGTGGTTATCTTGCACCCTACATATTATTCATATACTGATCATACGGTTATCTTGGATTGATACTAGTCTTGTGGTTATTTCTAATAAGATAATATTATTTGGGGTTATGTAATTATCTTTGATTTTGATCATGTGGTTATCTTAGACTCTGTGATTTCCATGGATTAACAGTACCCTTTATTTTCTTAAGAATAAGTTTGTGGCATCTTTATATATGGGTTGACTAAGTTTTATTTAGTAAATGGTTGTAATTTTTATGCTTTAATTATATATTAGTTTTATGAGCAATAATGGTTTTGGTTTCAAAAAATATTTTTATTACATCAATTTACTAGAAATAATTTTATATTTACTTTAATATAAAAATTATTAGTGATTTTGATTTATGAAAAAAGACATTTTTTGGAATTTACATGAATTTTCAATTATTAGTCATACTCATAAAGACATTCATTATAATTTTTTACACCACAAAGTTTTATATTCAATGCAATAGTTTTTTTCTTTAGCATAGGTTTACCAGTGTTAAGCAGCAACAAATATGTGTAAAGAAATCGTCGCTGAAATCAGTGGATCCCACTAATAGAGTCGAAGAGTAGTGGCAGTCACCTCCCAATTGTGGGTTTTGTATTATGATTTTTACATATTTTGTTTAATATAGTTAAATATTTTAAAAAATTATTATGATGCATAAAAATATTTTGTAAATTATGTGTAAGGGATGTGAATAGTGAAATGATATAATTTTTTTAATGTAATATATTGTTTGAATTAAATTTTTTTCATGCCAATATATATATAAAAAAAATTTTAATAATGTATTATTTTAAATAAATATCATTTACCATTTATTATCTGACTGTGTGTATAGTAGTATATACGAATAGGTAAGAGTTGTTACAATTTTATTGATATCAGAGCAAAATTTATGTGGTTCTAAGACAGAAAAAGGGATAGAAATAGAAAAATATTAGTACATACACATGCATTGGTTTTTAAGTATTTCATAAGCATAAGTAACTATTGTTGTTGTTTCCTATTGTGTACCATTGTTATGGTTTTTAGGATGAACGAAGGTTGAGGGTGCAGTGATTGAGGGACGAAACTCCTTATTCACACGAGTCGCTCAGTACATATTCTTTGTATCATCCCTGATGATAGCGAGCAACTAACGGTAGTAACTCTCCTGATGGGTAAGACATGCATGTCTTACCTACGAGACGATAAAGAGAAAGATTGTTTGATGACATGACTGAGATTCAGTGGAGATCCGTTAGGCTGGCTGTTACAGAGATGAGGTTTGATGAGCTTCGTAAATTGGGAGCCACTGACTTTTATAGCTGGATAGAGGATGATGCCACGATAGTAGAGTATTGGCTCTAGAGGATTGAGAGAGTTTTTGAAGATATAGATTGCACACCAGAGTATAAGCACAAATATATGGTGTCTCTGTTGCAAAAAAAAAGGCATATGATTGGTGAAAAACAGTGAAAAAGAGGTCCCGGACTCTAGTTTCTCCCACATGGGACTTTTTTTTGGAGCAGTTTAGAGAGAAGTATATTCCTAAAGAGTATGCCGGTAAGGAGCAAGAATTCTTAGATCTGAGACAGAATAATTTGATGGAAAGTAAGTATGAAGAGAAGTACAGTTGGTTGAGTAAGTATGCCGAAGGGATAATTAAGGATGAGATTGATAGGTGTTGATAATTTGAGATAGGGCTGAAGACATCTATTAGGGGCAGAGTAATTGCATCTTGAATTGAGGATTTCACCAGGTTGGTGAGAGCTGCAGAGAGTGTAGAAGAAGTTGAAGTTGAAAAGATAAAAATAGCATCTCAGAATCACGGCAAGAGGCCTTTTCATTCTCCAAGTGCAAATTTCTCTATGAGTAAAAGGACCAAATCATTTGGAGGCAAATTTTAGACTGAAACCCAAGGGCAGAGTGTAATTATTAGGTGGGGCCAATTCGTCGGTACAGTACCTTCATTTACCAATGTTTCAACTCAAGTAGGGGAAAGATTTATCACATACCCTTTGTGTCTGCAATATGGCAAGCATCATGTGGGAAAGTGTTGGATGTTAGTTATAGCTTGTTACCAGTGTGGAGTGACAAGTCAATTGAGGCTAGGTCAGAGACCGTGAACATGCTAAAGGGAAGCACTATGCCACCAGCCATGACATATGCCTTGAGAGCTAGGGATGAGCAGGATGCTTTAGACTTCATTGTTGGTACATTCTCTTTACTTGGTTGAGATATTTATGCTTTAATAGATATAGGATCAACACATTCATACATATGCACTATGTCGCTGGTTGGGAGAACTTAAAGACTGAGAATTTAGATTATGATATAGTGGTGATGAACCCTTTAGGCCATAATGTTAAGGTGAAAATAGTGCATCGACAGTTACCCCTGTTAAGTCAATGTGAGTTGTATTTAACTAATTTGATATAGCTCTCATTCCATGATTACGATATTATTTTGGGTATAGATTGGTTAGCTCATTATGATGCGGTAGTCGATTGTGCAGCTAGAAAAGTTATTCTCAGGAAGCCTAAATGTGAGGATAGGGTGGCACAAGATGTCAGAATGAGGTTATTAGCTAATATAATATCTGCCATGAAAGCCCGATGGTTGATTCGAAAGGGAAATGAAACCTATTTGACATATATGATGGATACCAAAAATGAGAGTTTGAGTCTTTAGGATATCCCTATTGTGTGTGAGTTTTCAAATATTTTTCCTGAAAATTTTCTCGGATTGTCGCCAGATAAAGAGGTGGAATTTGTTATTGAGCTATTGCATGGTACTAAATCCATATCCATCACACCATGCAAAATGAAACCAACAAAATTGAAAGAATTAAAAGTGCAGATGCAAGAATCACTGGATAAGAGGTTCATTAAACCCAATGTGTCACCATGGGGCACACTAGTATTATTTGTAAAGAAGAAAGATGGCATACTACGACTGTGTATAAACTAAAAACAGCTGAATAGGGTGAGGGTAAAAAATAGATACCCATTGCCATGGATCGACAATTTATTCAATCAATTAAAAGATGCAGGAATATTCTCCAAGATACATTTGAGATCTGGTTATCACTAGTTAAAGATTAAGGAGAGTGATGTACCTAAGATAGCTTTTAGGACTCGTACGACCACTACGAGCTCCTATTCATGTCTTTCAAACTGACAAATGCACTTACAACATTCACGAATCGGATCTTCAGACCTTACCTGGATCAATTTTTTATAGTCTTTATTGACGACATTTTGGTATACTTTAGAAATAGAGAGGAGCATGATTGACATTTGAAGATTGTGCTTCAGAGGGAGAAGTAGTTGTATGCCAAGCTGTCAAAGTGTGAATTCTAATTTATTGAAGTTGGTTTTTCGGTTCATGTTGTGTCAATTGAAAAGGTCAGAGTTGACCGTAGTAAATAAAACTATTTTTAACTAGAAGCCACCTCAAAATGTGATTTAGGTAAGGAGTTTCCTTAGGTTAATAGGTTATTATCGATGCTTTATGAAGGGTTTTTCATCGATAGTTGCTCTCATGACTCGATTACTTCATAAATATATGAAGTGTGAGTGGACAACAAGTGTCAGGCCAGTTTTGACCAGTTAAAGGTAATGTTGATAGAGGCATAAGTTCTTATGCATCTTTGCAGTTTGCAACGATGCATCTTTAAATGGTTTAGGATATGTATTGTTGTAAAAGGGGAAGGTAGTTGTTTATGCCTCTAGACAGCTGAAACCATATGAACAGAATATCCGATGCATGATCTGGACTTAGCAACAATTGTATTTGCTTTGAAGATTTGACAACATTATTTGTATAGAAAAAAGGTTATATCTATACATATCATAAGAGTTTGAAGTACATACCTTCACAAAAAGAGTGAAATCTTAGACAAAAGTGGTGGTTAGAGTTAATTAAAAATTATAATTGTATCATTGACTACCACCTCGGTAAAACGAATGCAATTGTCAATGCTTTGAGTAGAAAGACTCTAACAGGTAAATTTGAATAACTAAATAATATTAGCTACTTGAGTTCATATGATAATGTATTATAAAAAGATTTAGCCTTGAATTACAAAGCTTTGGATCCAACCTACATTGCAACAAAGAATTAAAAAAGCTCAGAAACATGATCCTAAGTTTGTAACAATTAGTGAAGCTCTATCCAATGGGGAGAGAACTGAGTATATAGTGGAGGAAAATGTTAGTATTCACTACAAAGGCATTTTATATGTGTTCGATATGCCAAAAATGAAGAAATAAATTCTTAAGGAAGCACAAGAGACAAATTACACAATGCATCCCAGCAACAAACAAGATGTATCAATATCTGAAGTCTTATTATTGGTGGTAGGGTATAAAGAAAGACGTTACAAAATTTACTACCAGATATCTGAAGTGTCGCAAGTGAAAGCAGGAGTTGTTGCAACTTATCTCCATAACAGAGTGGAAATGGGAAAGAGTCACTATGGACTTTGTATCAGGGTTACCATTGACTCAAAAAAGGCACGATGAGGTATGAGTTATTATGGATAGGCTGACCAAGTCTGCACACTTTTTTCCAGTCAGGATGGACTATTCCATATATTGGTTGGTAGAATTATATGTTCATGAGATAGTCTGGCTACATGGAGTGTCATTGTCTATCATTTTTGAATAGAGATCCCTAGTTCACCTCACAATTTTGGAAAATTCTACAAGGATACTTAGGTACCTGACTCCACTTCAGCACAACTTTCCATCCTCAAACAAATGGACAATCATAATGGGTAATTTAGTTGCTAGAGGATATGCTTCAGAATTGTGTGATCGAGTTTGCAGGAAATTAGGATAGTTACTTGTCTCCGATGGAGTTCGCGTATAATAATAGTTATCAGACAAATATTAGCATAACTCCATATGAAGCATTATATGGTAGAAAAATAAATCTCAGGTTTGTTAGACCAAGCTCAATGAACAAAATATATTAGGACCTAATTTGGTTTAGAAGATAAAGGAAAATATTAGAGTGATTAAGGATAGGCTTAAGGCAGCCAGGGATAAACAAAAGTCTTATGCAAACTTAAGATGCAGAGATATTGAGTACGAGGTTGGTAATAAGATATTTCTGAAAGTGCCTCCTTGGAAGAAAGTATTTTGGTTCAGAAGAAAAGGTAAGCTAAGTCCTAGATTTATTGGTCCATATGAGGTGACAAAGCGACTGGGACTAGTAGCTTATAGATTGGCTTTGCATCATGAGCTAAAGAAGATTCATAACATGTTTCACGTGTCTATGCTCAAAAAGTACCAACCAAATCCATCCCATGCCATCTAAGGCAAACACATAAAGGTACAACCAGATTTAACTTATGCAGTAGAACCCATAACTATCCTAGGAAAGGAAGTGAAACAACTCTAAAATAAATACCTCTAGTGAAAATCTTATGGCAAAGACATTAGCTGGAGAGGTGACGTGGGAAAATGAGGAGATCATGAAAAGTCAATATCCTCAGCTATTCAACAACAACTTATCAGGTATGATTTTGAGGATGAAATTAATTAAGGGCAGAAAAAATTGTCACGTTCGCGATCTAGACCCTAACTGTATATGCATATTTTCATTCATTTGTATTACAATACAGAGGCTTACTGATCAGAGTTTAAATGCAAACAAATAAGTGTCAGAAATATACTTTAATATGATAATAAGATGTTTAATATAAATATTTAATTAAGTTGATGAATCGTTACTATTTCATACTATGCACGTAAATTGAGGCAATATACCAAGTTGTACATACAAAATTTTCATCCGGTGGTAAAAATATAATTTAAGCTTACCAAAATATATAAAATATTATGTTAAGGTTGTAGGTGCAATTATAAACCAGATTTTAAGGTTAAGTACCCGAATTACAGAAATATAGTATATAGTGCAGGTTTACAGTCTAATTTTCTGATCGAAAGTTAAAGAGATGCATTCACGATCTCAATGGTGCCAATATGATTTCAATTAAATTCTAAAATTTTTAAAACTGATAAATTAGAAATCAGATGATAGAAGAATTTTTATGAGTTAAATTAAGAAAAAATGACTACACTGTAAAAACGCGATTTTTGCACCAGATGTCGATTTGCGAACTCGAACATACCATTTCAAAGAGAAAATTATTTTTTTAATTTTTATTATATTTAATTTTTGGAATTAAATTGTTTGGATGTTAGATTTTGGAGAAATAAATTAAATCATGAATTAATTTGGAAAAAAAATTGTGATTAGTGGAAGTTAGCTTAAGTCAAATGTGATTAGTGTGTGATTAGATAATTTGTCAACTTTATGAGTTAATTAAAATTTTAAGTGACAAATTGAGTGAAAGATTAAAATTAATGAAGATTAATTAAATTAAATTAGGGTATAAAAAGAAAATTTCCCTAATATTCTAGAGCTATCTACAAAAAAATCAAAAGAAAATCTCCTTCTTCTCCACTATATGGCCGGCCACTATGGAAACTTAATAAAACTTATTTCTTCACTTTAAATTCACAAGATTACAAATTTTCAAGTATTTGAAGTAAGGAAAATTAATTTTTGAGCGAAGAAAACGAAATAAATTTAGAGAAAAATCACATATTGGCCAAAAAATTCTAAGAAATTAGAGGTGGTATTTTCTTCACTTTTCTTTTAAAATCTATATGGTTTTAAGTTGGGTTTGATGATTGTTTGAAGTAGATTTAGGATTTGTGTTGAGATTGAAATTGAATTAGAAAAGAAAAAAAGTTTTGTGGAGAAAATTATATAAAAATGGAAAGTGAGTTAAAAAAGCTTGATGATTATGGATATGATGAAAAAATTTTGAAAATAATTTTTGAAAATTTTTGTGAAGTTTTTAGAATTTTCTATAATTATAGTCAAATTTTTAAAAAATTACTTTGAATGATTTGGCACTAAAATGGTGAGAAATGAGTTAATTGGAGTGTTTGGAATAGAAACTAATTTTTAGAATGGAATAAAAGTTTAATAAGAAATTTGGTAAAATTTTGGATTTTTGACATAATTATTGAAAATTATTGAATTTCATTTTGGTTAAATTAGTAATAGAAAATAAAAGAATACATGTTATTGTGATTATAGAAAATTATTTAGAATTTTTAGAGCATTTGTTAAATAAATGAAAATTTTGAATTTAAAATGGAAATTATGGAAAAAAGTGGGCATAAATTGGAAAAAATAGCTATGAATGAGGAAAAATAAGAAAAATTAAATTAACCGGGGAGGAAATTTGAAGAGAAAATAAAATTCAATTAATTTATAATGTTTGAGAAATTTAGAAATTTCGCGTTAACAATATGTGATAGGAAAAAAATAAAATAATACTGATGGGAATGTTAGTAAATCACAAGAGTCGGAAAAATTAACTAAGTAGTTTAATTTCCATTTAAATTTGGTAATTTTTATTGGCTAATTAACCAATTAAAAATTTAATAGTTATTTAGATGCACCGTCAGAGCAGGTACCAGAAGTAGAAAAAAATGAGCTGACAGTTTCTGATAAACTATAGTAAAATTTTGTACATTAACTTATAATATAGACCATTAATATTTTAAATTGATTTTCTATAATTTTTGACATGAAATATTTTATGAGGAATTGTTTATTATAGTATTTGTTAAATGTAATAATGATAATGAAAATATTCTTATATATGAAATGGATTTGTCATTTAGAAATTAGTTTTATATAACATTTATAAATATTTTAAATATTTGGAAATATATTTCATGATAAAAAAATAAAAAATATTTTGATATAAAAAATTATTTTGGTGAAATAAATGATTTAATATTGTATGTATGATTTTAAACTCATATATTAGCCTGAACGGTGAATTGAAAAATTGTTAACATGTCAATAGGTTAGTAACTTCATGGTCTGCGATTATCTCGGTCATGAGAGGTGTTGTATGACTCATATAATTATCTTGGACTATACAAATTATTTATATGGTGATCATGTGATTATCTTGGATCATATGTTATTTTTTGGGATTATGTGATTATCTTTAACATTAGTTCTGTGGTTATCTTGGACCATGTAATTTCTGTTAATTGGCGGTACCCTTTGTTTCCTTATGAATAAATCTATGACATCTTAATATATGAGTTGAGCAAGTTTTATTTAGTAAATAAAAGTAATTTTAATGTTTTGATTATATGTTAGTTTTATGTGAAATAAATGATTCAATTTCGAAAAATGTTATTATTACATCAATTTACTGGAAATAATTTTATATTTATTTTAATATAAAATTTATTAATGGTTTTGATTTATGAAAAAAAATTTCCTAGAATTTACATGAATTTTCAATTATTATTCATACTCATAAAGACTTGCATTATATGTTTTTGCACCACTGAATTTTATATTTAGTACAAAAATTTGTTTTCTCTTGCTTAGATTTTAACAGTGTTAAGCGACGACAAATACGTGCATAGAAGTCATCATTGGAATCAGTGGATCCTAGTGATAGAACCGATAAGTAGTGAGATTCACCCCACAATGATGGATTTTGTATTACGATTTTTACATATTTCGTTTGATATATTTAAATGTTTAAAAAAACCATTATGATGCATGAAAAAATTTTGTAATTTATATGTAAGGGATGTAAACAGCGAGAGGATATAAATTTATTTTTGTTAATGTAATATATTACTTTAATTCAATTCTTTTCATTATTTCAAATATATAAGTTTTAATAATGTATTATTTCAAATAAATATCGCATAACATTCCTTATCTGACCATGTATGGTAGTGTATATGGGTAGATAAGAAGTGTTCCAATACCTTTACTGATATACAAACAACTGAACTTCTTTCGTCTGATCTTAGCATTCTTAAGTCCAATTCTCCTTCTCAACCTATTTCTTCATCCTCACACCTTCTAGCCAGCAATAGAGTCAGACAACCACTAATTTGGATGCAAGACTACTATTGCTACAATTGTGCTCCACACACCATTTCTCCTATTGCTATAGTAGGGTACTAACAACTTAACTCCCAAAACTTTTCCTTTGTATACTAATATTCATTTTTCCCCCACTTATTTGGCCTTTATAGCAAATATTTCACAAGTACAAAAACTTGTTCATTATAATCAAGCTGTGCAACATAAGGAGTGGGCAAATGTTATGAATAGGGAGTTAAAAGTTCTGGAAGCTAATGATACCTAGAAAATTATAGACCTTCCACCCAATAAGAAGGAAATTAGTTTTAAATGGATATATAGGGTAAAGTTCAAACCTGGTGGCACAGTAGGCAAGTACAAGGTTCAATTAGCTGTTTAGGGTTATAATCAATATTTTGGCATAGATTGCTTTGAGAGCTTTTCACCAGTTGCCAAGTTTGTCATTGTGAGACTTTTCATTACTCTAACAGTTGCAAAACATTGGCCATTGAACCAATTAGATATCAACAATGCCTTTTTACATGGTTATTTAGAAGAAGAAGTATATTTGACTCCACCAAAAGGCTATTTCAGGGTAGGTGTTAAACAAGTTTGTAGGCTAAAAAAGTCACTTTTTGGCCTTAAACAAACCTCTAGGCAGTGGAACTTGGAATTTACCAATCAACTTCTCAGCATTGGATTCATATAGTGTAATCATGATCATTGCCTCTTTGTTAGATCACAAAATGAAGATTTTCTCATAATTTTAATGTATGTCGATGATTGTCTTGTTACTGGTAATTCAGCAGCAAGCATGCAAACAGTTAAGCAATTTTTGTATGATAAGTTTACAATTATAGATTTAGGATATGCTAAATATTTTTTAGGTGTGGAGATTACTAGGTCAAATTCAAGAGCTTATCTCTCACAGAGAAAATATATTATAGACATCCTTAAAGACACAAGTTTAACGAGGTCCAAGCCAGCCATAACACCTCTACCTAAAGGGTACATATTTGATTCTCCATTATTGGTTTATCTTTAGTCTTATCGAAGTTAATAAGCATATTGTTGTACCTAAACTTTACCATGCCTGATATCACTTTTAGTGTACAACAATTAAATCAGTTTGTCTTTACTCCTAAATAGACACATTGGTTGGCAACTCTTCACGCACTTCGATATATGAAACATACACCATTAAGTTTTATTCAACCATGAATAACTTCAAGCTAGTAACTTACAATAATAGTGATTGGGCGTCCTACCCTCTCACACGCAAGTCCATCACTGGTTATTGCATTTTTCTTTGAGAAGCTCTAATTTATTAGAAAATAATAAATCAAACAATTGTATATAAATCTTCTTGTGAAGCTGAGCACCGCAACTAAGCATCAACAGTATGTGAGTTACAATGGCTGACATATATCCTTGACCATAACAGGTTCCAATTTCAAAACCTATTAAATTGCGGTGTGATAACAAATTTGCATTACATATTTCATAATACTTTGCATTTCATGAAAGAACCAAACACTTAGATATTGATTGTCATATCATTCAAAATAAGTATAAAGAGGGTTTTCTTAGTTTACATCATGTTTACTCTCATTTACAACTTTTAGATATCTTCTCTAAATCCCTCTCCGGTCCTCATTTCAATATTTTGGTGTCCAAGTTGGGTTTGGTGAACCATCACCACCTCCAACTTGAAGGGAGGATGTGCAAATATGTTTTTAGCAGATCATTCAGCAGGCTCAAGTTCAACTACATGCATATGATTTCTAATGTTCAGAAGTTCTTGGATTGTTTGTAGCATCAACAAATCTTATAATTAGTAGTATATTAGATGATAATAGAGTGACAATTACTTAGCTAGAAGTTTGTTAGTTCTTTAGCTGACTTGGCAGCTTCTCATTTTTTCAGCTAGTTAAGGTTGTTGTATAAATATTAGTGAACTTGAGGTAGTTGTTTAATCCTTTTTTTTTCCAATATACATAAGATTTTTTTTTCATTTCTCTACTGAGAGGAGATCTTTGTTCTTATTCTTTACTTATTTGATATTGGAATTTTACAACTCTGATTCCATCAAAATCCATCATAAAAAAGACCTAGCCATCAAGGCTGAGCATGCTAACTTGATCTACATTTCAATTCAAGAATTATTCTCGTTGTTATAAAAATAATAAAATGATGTTGTTAATTCAGTATAGGAAATTGGTCAAAACAATAAAGCAATTTGAGTTATATATCTCATACAGTATATTAAAGATAAATTTGTTCCTTACCACATACATTTAGGTTTAACGATATGATACAATAAATTAAACCAAATGTTCAACACCACAACAAATGCTCACAACGAATTAAATATATGGTCTCTCTATTACGGAAAGAAAAGAAATAAGGAGAAGAACTTCTAAAAAAATATTTTATTCTTAATATAAGTCAAGTGCCTCGATTTATAGTAGAATGTAAAAAAGAGAAAAATAATGATAATTTATTCTCTTTAAGGAGGCTAATTAAGTATTTATAACATTAAAGTTATGTTTTATTGATTTTTGTAACAAAAGCTCAAAAGATGAATTTCTAAAAATACTTATGTCGCATGCGTGACAGTCTGTGTTGGTTGCCTTACTGTCGCAAGTGTGAGAGAGTCTACCATGCTACTAACTTAACATTGAAAAGATAAGTTTTTGTCATGACCGGTGATTTAGGTCTTATATGGTGGGTACGCTCTATGACCGACATAGTTAAGTCAACAAAGGTTGACCAGTATAAAAATATTATGATCCGGATTTAAATATGGTTATATGGGTATAAAAAATATAATTTAAGTTGGAAGTGTTATAGGCGATATGAAAACTAGAGAATAAGGGCAAATTATTGCGATTACGTGCTTGACACGTAAATTGATGTGATATGCCGGAAGAAAAATATATAGTTTTTATTCAATAAGAAAAATATGATTTAATCAGACTAAAATATAGAGAATAATATTTTAAGGTCATTAGTGAAGTTATGGAGAAAAATTTTAAAGTTAAGAGTTGTAATTTGTAGAAATACAGTATTTGGTACAGATTTACGGTATGATTTCTTTACTGGAAGTTAGAGATATACGTTTATTATCGTAAATGGATTAATGTGATTGTAATTGAATTCTAAGATTTTTAACACTAATAATTTAGAAATCGGATGCCAAATAAATTTTTACGGACCGAATTATGAAAAATGACTAAACCGTAAAAAATAAAAAATAAAACACAAATTTTTCACCAAATGTTGTTTCATAAAATTAAAAAAATCATTTTGAAGAGAAAAATATTTTATAATTTTTGGTATATTTAATTTGATGGAATTAAATTGTTCAGATATTGGATTTTGAAGAATTAAATGATATCTTGAATTAATTTGAAGAAAATTATACGATTGGTATAAACTAAGTCTAAGTCAAATTAAATTGAAATGTAATTGGGCCACTTGTCAAGTTTATCTCTTAATTAACATTTTAATTAGTCAATAGGAAGTAAAATTAAGCTTAATGAGGGTTATTAGTTACTAATTATAGGTATAAAAAAATCAATTGATCTTATCCAATTATTATCTAGAATTTTCTCTATAATTCCATTATGTAAAAGAAAGAAGAAAGAATATGACTTTAGCCCCATTTCTCTTCCATTCTTGGCTGAAATTCCTTAATTTCTTTTATTTAAATTATTTAAATTATTCTACCTCAAATGCTCAATATTCAAGCATTAAGGAGTGAGAATTTCAAGTGAAAAAAGGAAAGAAACTCATTTGGAGTCAAAGGGAATGGTGGCTGAATTTTGCATGATGCAGGGAGGTGAGGATTTTCTTTATTTAATTGCTTAATTTCTTTAGGTTGATTTTGTTTACATGTTATCTTAAAATTTGATTCAAGGTTGGATGTGTCTTTGGATTGATGAATTAAGGTTCGGTGGATAATAATGGAAGAAAAAAATTTTAATTTAGTAAAAATAAAAAAAAATAATTTAGAGATGAAATTGATGAGAAATGATGATAAATGAGTAAAATTAATTTTTATAATTTTTTGTAGAATTTTTAGAAGTTTTCCATAATTATGTTCAATAATTGGGATGAAAAAAATTGGGTGAACCATAGCTTGATTTGATGAAATTTGAGTTATTTGGGATATTTAGAGGTGTGAAATAATTTTTGGAGTGAATAAATAATTTTTGAGAATTTTTCAAAGTATGGCCGAAGTATTGAAGAATTAATTCTTAAATATTTAGACTTAATTAAGTAAAATTGGCAGTTGGAAATTAATGAATATGAATTGAAATAATATAGGAATTTATTGGGGAATTTTAGAGAAATTAATTAATTAATGAAAATTTTTGAGTAGAAAATTGGAATATAAAAAAATAATAATAATAATTAAGAAGGGAGAAAATTAATTGAGTGAAATTATGGAGAAGGAAAATAAGGGAATAGAATTAAATAGAATTTTTGAAGATAAAATTTTGGATAATGGATTGAGTATAGAAAAATATGGCAAAAAGATGAGAAAAATGGGGGATATTATTAAGAAATAAGTGGTCGCACTGTAATAAGAGTTGGATGACTGGAAATAGTGAATTATGCATTAAATGTGTTTGTGGGAACAAAAAAAATTTATGAGGAGATTTAATTTTTAAAACAAATATACATATTTATTGACGAGAATAAGTAATTAGAAATTTAATTATTATCAGATACAAAGACAAAGTCGGAGCCAAGAGTAAATTAAAAAAGTCTCGATAAATCAGAGAAGGATATAAACAAGTTTGTACAAACTTTATAATAATAATAATAATAATAATAATTGATAACATATGAAATATAATATGAATTCTATTAAATAATAATTAATATGGTATTGTGAATGCTAATATGGTGGTGAATTAATTTAAAATATGAAATTGTTTATTTCATTGATGTGATGAGTATGTTTTATATAAATGCTACATAGTACATGAGTATATATATGTATATAGTATATAATTAGTTATATATAAGGTATACGGTAAATATATATAAGATATATAATGAGTATATATAAGGTATACGGTAAATATATATAAGGTATATAATGAGTATATATAAGATATATGATGGGTATATATAAGGTATATGATTAGTATATATTTTGCATTTGTTGAATGTTCATTATGATATTTTGTATGAGATAACATGTACAACTAGATGCTATGTTAACCCATAAATGAACCTGAACTAGGGTAGACTTGTTGACATGCCAATAGAGTCATACGAATTATCATGCTCGATTGAAATATAAGATTACATCTAACTCATTTAGAACATACGATTATACAAATGCTTGACATCTACATACGGATATACGCTTTATTCATACAGATACTCATTATGTCTCTCTAGTACTAAGTCTAGGTAGTCAATTTATAGGCACATTAAGTAAGAAACTTGAAATATCTGACATAATAATGTATATTGAACTATTTTGGTTATTTAAATTTATATAATATGAATATAATGTAAAATATGTTTACTTTATTGTTCTAAAATAGCATGTTACGGTAGTTTAAATGATGAATATATATAGGCATGTGATAGAAGTATATGTTCGGAGAATAAATGTATATTGTAATATTAAATGGGTTAATATGAATATTATGAGACTATTATTATAAAACTTTTACTACTGAGGATTATATTCAGCGTAGAGGTTTTTTTCTCTCATGCAGGTTGTAAATAAAATGATATAAAACGATAAGAGTTATAGTTAGTACCGCATAACCAATGGGGCCCACATAAGAGCAGAGCAACAGTAACCTGTGTATTCACACTTTATTTCTAAACGATTTATATTGTATTTAGAAAAAAAAATCAATAGTGATATTGTATAATTTGTATGAAATATGAAAGTTTTATGTAACTTATTTAATTAGTATAAGTACATATATTGTTACATATTGTAAGTTCTACGCAACCGTTTCAGTAAGATAGTTGAAGGCCTCTTTTGATTTGATAGAGAATCTATTAGATTAAGACGTATTACAGTCTTTTTATATAAATTTTTCTTCCAACTTAATATTTTTCCTATACTTTGTTTCTCTTTAACAAGAAACTTATTATGAACTTCAATTTTTTTTATTCACACATACACCTTTTTGGGGCATATAAGTATCATAATTCAAAATTTTTATGTTAAATAATACATATTAAGATCATTTTCCCAAAATCGAGTTGTAGAACTCATTTGAATTTTGCTTTTAAAATAGTCTATTAACCACAAATTTTCAATAATTGTATTGCTCGAATATAAACCATTTGAATCAATTTTGAGCTTCTCTATCCATTTCAATTCAAGAATCGTTCCCGCATTATCCGATCATAGACCATTTGATTCAAGTTTGAGCTTTTGCAGAGGGTCATTGCTAAATATACCTTTTGAGAAAAATTAAAAAAAAAAACAGTTTGTTTCTAAATTAATAAATCCCCTCGCCATTTTATTAACTTAGTGGGAAATGATTGGCGACGGTTTATTAAGACTTGCGACAAAACTACGTATGATTGGACAAAATTGCCCTCGCTAAAAGCGACAAGCTGATCGAGTGACGACAATGATTTGTGATTCTCTAATTTGCCAACTATCAGCAAATTCTCAAAGTGGACATATTGAATTTTTCTATTCATACTAAATACAAAATTAATTTTATTTGAAATAATTATTATACTTAATATATCATACGAAATTTTTTTAAAAAAAAACTGTAGATGAATTTTGTCATAAAATTCAGTATTATACATAATAAATTTTATCATGAAATTGAAATATTGCTGTCATTAAGGGTAATATTTGGTGGACACAACGTGCATATAAATAGTATGGACAGTATGAGCAAAAGTGAGATCTCATTGTGTCTGTTTCCTCATCGTTCCGAAATCATGGGAAAGTGTAATGAATGTAGATTTTTGTGCAAAGATAGCGAAATAGCATTGCTCCAGCTTTTCCAATTATTTATACTGCTTCACTGTAATTATACTAGTATTCAAAAATTTCCATATAATAATAACTTCTGTTTTTCTACTATGAGAATTGAGAACAAGAAGAAATTTTAATCAAATTCTTAAAATTTAAGAACTTAAATATATTTATTTATAATTTATAATTAATAGATTTTGGCAAAAAAGAAAAAAGAAAGAAAATTAATTAATGGGTGTTTCGGCCACCTAAATAATAGAAAGAACAGTATTGTATCAAAGGTTAGGGCAGTCTTTATTTCCATCAGTCTCGGAGGTTTAAACACTTTTTTTTTGTTCATAGGATAATAACATATGAATGCCATTAACTGTTAAGCAAAGGGATATTCTGGGAGAGCCCATCTCCTTCATGAATTTTTTTTTAATCAAAAAATTGATTTCATATTTTAAAAGAATTATAATTCTTTTCCTTTTTTAAATGTATATTAGCTTTTTTTTTTTAATTTTAGTAACTTATTTTGAATATTATAGTGATGCTAAATAAATATGTTTCTACTCCTAATATTTAAAAGCTTACATACACTATCAATATTTTAGTAAATATAAATCTCTTCTAAATAAGGATTTCGAATATCAATTAGAAAAGTATTTCAGAAATTTTTGATTAAAGTTCAATGCCTATAAATTAATTAATAAAGGCTACTTAAATTGTAAATAGTACATAATCAAATCATAATTTTCATATAATAAGTATGTCTTTCATTTACTAATTTAATTCTTCATGGGATAGACAAAAGATAATGTATATGGACAAGCTTAGGGAGATAGAGTAGGAATAATAAAAGGGAAGACCAAAGGCAAAAACCCAATTCCCAAAAGCCGAAGTAGAAGTGAGGCATAACATGAAAACAAAACAAGCACTATGTCTATCAAACTTTAGAATCGAAAAGATGTAAAATCCCATCCCATCCCATCCCATCCCATCCCATCCCATCTGCTCATCTCTTGACTGGAGGCCATTTGTACGCAGTGGATGACTGACTCTCTCATTATCCTGTCCAAACTTCCACATTAATTCCAAACTATCTTTTCCTTACACCACCCACCCCTCTTTCCTTGTTTCTTTCTCTTCATGCTTCATACCAATATAATTTAATATATATATATATATACATATATTATAATGAATCAATATATAATAAAATCAAATGGATAATATATAAAGTCAAAAAGTATAAAACCCTTACGAAGGAAGTGATCAAAAACTAAAATAATGTCATAAGGAGTTACTTATATGATAAAATCAAATGGATATGTTTCATAAAATTAATAAAGTTTTTATATATCATTGAAGTAATGTTAATTATTCAAGCAAATTACTGAAAATCTTTTGACATTTAATTAATAATAGTTTTTCGCACTTTAACACATCATATTTTTATGGGTTTACTTCATCAACCGTGTTACAGACTATTTAACACAGATAGTATCGTACTTTTATGAACTTTTTTCCTTTTTAATATTTACAATTGTATCTTGTTTTTTTTTTTAAAAAAATCGGTAAATAGTGTTTAATTTTGAATTCCATCAATGATATAGTCATTTCTTAATCATACATACTAATTAAAATCTCCTTGACAATTTTACTAATTTGCTCTATTTATTTTCAATTGTATTGATTCTAAAGGTAAATAATTGTATTTAAAATATAATGTGAATAGGTGTTCATAAGCGGATCACCCCATCACGGCGAAGGTGGAAAAATAAAATAAAAGAGACAATTTTCATACTGAAAACAACTAAATTAGTTGAGTTACAAACAGATTCACTGAATATAAATATTAAATCCAAACTAATGCCTAGCAAATTTTAAAGTGAACTCAAAAGAAAAGAGAAGAAAAGAAAAGATTTTGCAAACCACAGAATAGACAGGTGTTAGAACTGTTCATCACGAATAAATTACATAAAATTTAATGAAGTTTAACAAATTAAATATAAAAATAAAATTTTAAAATATTAATAGTTTATTCTATATTTTTTAATATAAAATATTATTTGACATATTAATTAAAAAATGTACTAATTATATTGTAATTATTGTTGTTATTAATAAATAAAAACTTTAAATTTTTTATAAAAAGTTATTAAATTATATATAAAATTTTAAATTATTTAAAAAATATTTTAAATATAAAAAATTATTTGATATATTATAGTATAATATTTAAAATTTATACGGTATTAAATAAATAAATATTTTAAAAATAAACTATTAATTTTTAAAAATTCTATTTTTAATTGTAATTTAATAAAATTTAATTGAATATGTTTTTTAGAAAAAAAAATTAAAAAGAGGGAAATTACAGGGAGGCCCCCACCCACCACTAACAATCAAAGGCTGTTTCTTCCACCATTATCATCATTTGTTTCGCAAGAAAACCCTGACACCTACGATCTCCTTTCACTGACTAATCAAACCCTAGCCTTGAAGTTGGAGCACATGCACCACCTTCCATTGACTCTTTTTTTTGTGTGATAAAGTGCACACTCTTTATTCAAGTATACTTTTTCAATTTTTTTTTATGCTTATTGCATCATATATTCGTATATGCAAGCACCTGCCGTCATGTTATTAAGTATGGTTTATCGTTATAAGTGAATAATTAAGTATTAATATTAGATATTTGCAGTTAAAATTTCTTATTTTACAATTGCATATGTATCATAAAATAAGGGTTTCCTTCCAGTCTGAGTGGATGGGATGAATTGGAATGGCGGCACTTTTCTTTCCTATAAATGAAATTGCAAACCTAGCTAGCTACAAACCCTAAATGGGCAGCTTTCTTTCATTTTCATTGAAGAGTAGTTTGTAGATTCGAGATTTGTAAGTACCTATTCTAGATTTGAGATAAATAAGCAAATGACATATAATTTTCCAAGTGATATCAGATTCTTGTTTTTACGTTTTTTAATGACGATGATTGATGAAAGCTAATGGCTAAAACCTCTCAGTTCTATAACCCATTGGATAGAATAGGGTTACGAGTTACAACTAGTAATAGCCATTGGATATCTATATACATGTATAACTACTGTAAAGCTCGTAGTTCAAGAAAACAAGATAGACTAAATCAAAGCTGCTTGGCTGGTTGAGCAGTTGTTGGCTTGTCAATTATGAACAGTGTGGAAGATAGCAAGAAAGGACAACAACAAATCCTTTGAATTGCCCATTTGAATAATATCCAATGGGTTCTTTATTTTTGGGTATTTTCATGGTAATTGGTACCTATTTAACCAATTTCATGCTAACCGTTTGAAAGCTTTTATGCAACTCATTATTTTGTTGTCTTGTTGGTTTTCAACTAGTTATATATAACTAAGATGCTGCAGCCATTTTTGTTGGATCTGACTGATTTGTAGCACAAAATTTGGAAAAGAAAAAACAAAACAAAAAGACCTATTTCTAGACTGCTTTTGCTTTTTATAAGAGATAAGGTAAGTCTTGAAGTTGAGAAAAATATTGCTCCAAAAATAAAATGAATATATACTCCATATTAAACTACATAACTAAAAATAATAATTAAATAGTTCATTTTTTTACTCTTGAAGCTCAATATAAAATTGAAGCCAATAATATTTTTATTACATGAATTAAAATTATAAAATATTAGTATTATAAATTAAAATCAAAAGAAACTACTAGTACTAAATTGAGGGATGACCTGCGAAATTTGCAGTCATTTTTGTATGTAATATGCTTTATATTAGTTAATTTATAATCAGTTACAGCTCATCGATTTTATTTTATACAAAACCAAACAAAACTATATGATATATAATGTAATATTTAAAAATACAGAAAATTATTCATTTATGATTTTATATTAATTTACATGTACTTAGGTTATTTTGTGTCCGCTCATAAATGAATGAAGATCTCTTCTTCATTTGATGCAATTGACTCTGTTAATTATCATTAATTAAATGTTGTATTTCATAAATAGGAACGAAAATTAGTTCAAAATTTATAGTTAAAAGAGTAAATCAAACAATTGACAAATAAGAGCCATTTGAATAAATTTTTATTTGAAAAACTTAATTGCAAAAAAAGAATGATGCAGTTGGATCTTGTGAAGCTGATATGTAAAATCCCAAGGGCTGAGAAGAGGCTCATTTACGCTATGCTAATCAAATTGGTATTCAGTGCGGAAGCAATGCCCCTATAATAGGAGGTAGAAGATGCTCTTTGAAATTTAGAGTTCAAATTATACTTTTTTCCCCCTTTTAATTACAAATGTGAATTTCTAATATAACTCTGCATAATCTATTTAAGCAGATTGGAAAACAAATTGATGACGTTTTAGGCTCTGAGGTTGAGTTAAGTTCAGCCCATGATTTGCCTGGCCATGAGTCCAACTACTTCGTTCTTATCCCATTTAATCGAATAGACCAATTTTAAAAGCCTTTTTTTTTCTGTAAAATTTATGCTTTTGATATTTTACTTTACACTAAAGAATATTTCTTATGATCATTCAATAATTTAAATTAGAAAAACAACTTCAAACATTATATACCAACATAAGTTATTTTTACCTCATCTATCAACTCTTCTTTCAAGTTGTGTTTAACCGTTTATCTACAATTAGAAAACAAAAATTAAATATTAGAAATAGACACCATTATCAAACAATTTATCTGATTCCAAGTTTAGATTAATTGTATGTTCACTTCGAAGTTCTAATTTTGTTTTGTAATTTTAATTAATCTATATTCCACTAGCATGAACTAATCCCATAAAAGAAAACTCATTGTAAAGCCCCTATGATCTATTGCTGTTTACTCTCTCAATTAAAACTTGATACCTCATGGGGAACTAAAAATTGCAGACTGACCAATTTTAGTTTACTTTTTAGAATAAAATTCAGTTTTCAAGAATCATATATCCTAATTTCATATTTGGAATAACTAAACTCATTTTCAAGAATCAAGAAAATGGTATCTTCCTTAAAAAGAATAGCATTCCATTCCCAATTCCCGAGCAAACAAAAGAGCATATATATATATATATATATATATATATATATAACCTAAATAGCTACTAGCAACATAACCCTTTTCACTTCTTTTAACTTCTTCCAAAATTGTTTATCCTTGAAAGAATTGAATAACACTGTTTGTTCCAAGTCTAATTCTAGAGGAATAAAGCAAGATCAAAGAAATACCACAATTCTGTTAAACTAAAAATAGTATTACTAAAAGAAAAGCCTTCCTTTTAAGAAAGAAAAGAGAGTTCATATCATAATTACAGCGCAAACCTAGCTGCTATGCAAACAAATCCTAATGAGAGTACATATCACAAAGGTATTGAGAACTTTCACCTACAGAAAATTATTGAGGCTAGTAATTCCTAAGTTTTCTGGCATATGGCACTAGACGTAGCACAAATATCACAAGATAAACAATCATAAACATGCAGCAAAACATCTTTGACCTCCATTTATGTCTAAGACTTTATTAATTAGTCAGCAAACTAATAAATAATAGAATCAAATTATTTGAAAAAACCCAAAACAATCTCCAGATCTTAAATTAACATATAACGTCAACCACATCCAATCCTAAAACTGGACGGTTCGATGGTTTCTCTCAATGAGGACCATTTTATGCAGTGAAATCTTCAAAAGGTTTGAAGAAGGTATACATATAAACGCAATTCTAAACATGATGTGTGAACAAAATGAGAGCCTATACCACCATATCATGTGACAAAAATATAGAGCAACAATGACAGTAAGCATGAGCTGCAGAATCCCATAAAAGCCACCCTCCTCTCTTCCCTCTTAATATGTAGAAATAAAGCCAACCATATTCTTTATTCCATCTCTCAGAAATTATATGCCTCCTCCTAGAGTTGAAGGTAATCTGACCCCAAAGATTTTTAAAAACCGGCTGAGGGGCAGCAAGGGGAAGTAAAACCAAAATTCCCCAGTAACATCAAAAGGTCACCACAGATAATTAAGGGATAAAAAACGCGACAACCCCCGCAAAAACCATACATACATCTCAACAAGCTCACGCTACCAGGCTCTAGTCATAAATGTCTTTCTTTTCTTTTTTTGATTTTTCACTTTTAATTTTTTTATCTGTCTTTAGGAGTTGTTTTCTTTTGTAATCCTTCTAACCGTCAATCTAAATGCCCCAAGAGAAATCACGTTTCATCGTGTCAAGGCAAGACCACTACCATGGAGAAAACGCGAGACATTCACCAGTGTAATCAAAAAGCCTTCAACCCCCACTTTACTCCAAAGGTTCAGGTAAAATGTGCAATATCACACATTTTACTAACTCGAATTTCTTGCTGAAGCAGATGCATCAGAAACTCCTACACCAACTTGGCCTGTTCCTTCAGCATTCGATACCTGTGACTGGCTATTCAAGTTACCAAATGACGATCCACCAAGAAATGCCTCGCTATGCATATCAGCTTGATTTTTCTCCTCTAATGAAATATTCTGGACATGAGCTGCCAGCGTATCGTGACTGGGCCTCCCAATGGAAGGACCTGAAATGCTTGGAAACTGAACAGAAGGTGGCATTACCCATCTCATCCAATCATTTCGCTTCCTTACTTTGTCACCCTAAAAAACAGTTTGAAGGTAACTTAAAATAGAAAAGATGTGAATGATAACACATTAAAAGATCACATAAAACATCTTGTGTATAATAATTATCTATAATGTACCCAAGAGAGCTCTTCTTTCCCTTTTTCCTTTTTATGGAGGGGGTAGGGGAGAGATCCAGATCCAAAACAACTAAAAACTAGCAACTCATTTAAGGCTCAATCACAATATGAGCCTTTGATTGTGTTTAATTATGAATTGGATGGAAACCATCAAACCATCATTCCACATTAACCTTTAGAAATAATGGATGACCTCAAGCAAATTTTAAAAAGTATACCTGTACTTCCACGACAGTTGAACTTCTCATAGCATCCAGAATAAGCTGAATATTGTCAGTCAAATGTGAGACCTGAAAGATAAGCCACAGAAAGACATTATCCATGCATTAATCACATGGAAAAAGAATTGCTCTAGCAGAAGTTGAACACCAGGACTTGCGCAGCCAACCTAAATTGAGTTGGTGTAAAACAGGCAAAACTTGAAACAGTCGAGAACCATGAATTTAGATATGTTTCTGTTTTTATCTATTTAAGGATCAAAACTAAGTCTATTTAAGTCTAACAGTATTATGCCACTTTCTTTTGGATTTTCTTTAACAAAATAGCCTAAGAGTAAAGTTAGACACAAAAATACAGTAGGATGATTATTTTCCCAATACAACAGAATACAACTGCAACCAGTTCAGTCATTGATATTGCAAGTTTTACCCTTTGAATGTATGCACAGACAGATGATTTTATGTGCGTGCATATCAAAGATAGTGGAAAAGAAGCAGATAACATTATTGCAGCTTAATCAATTATTTGTATGATATCTTATAGAATTCATGCACAAATCACCAATGCAGGTCCCTCCCTGCACCACACAAGTTAGCCTGACAGGGGCAGGCTATACCATTCTTAACACTAAAATTACATTTAAAAGACCACAATTTATTACCACAGCATGCCAAGATTGCTGTTATTCAAGATCTCATAGTATAGATGTATGAATATGCTCACGAAGATACAAAAATTGCAAACATCTATAGAATATACACAGCTAGAGGGATACCTACGCCAAAAAACTTCATTTGGTGGCTTGGTACATAAATATCTTTAGAGCCTTCGAAGCAAAATGAGAACAATTGATACCCAAATAATATTCAGTCCTCGCATACATTGTCAAGCACTAGGAGATGCAGAGCACTCTATCAAATTTAAAGTGACTCAAAAGACTATTCCACTAAATATTCAGGTGCCAATTTTATAGGTATTTTAATGTTCTGAATATGTTGCCACCAAGCAACTCCTTAGGAAATGACTTTTCTCATTTGGTAGGTTCCATGGATAGCATCTTGTGCAGCTATAATCATAGCTTGCACATGCAAATTAAACACATCAAATTTGAATGTCATTATCTCAAAAAGAAAAAAAAATGAATGTCATATTTAATGCAATGTTATGCAATGTTGAAAGCTGCTTAGATATAAACCAACTTGACAAAAACAAAAAACATAGTAACAGAACAAACAGGCAAGTAACCAAAATTTTTTAAAGATTCTCAAGATGAGATTCTAGTTATAAACAAATATTCATAAACCATAGGTCAAACTAACATCAAGACACAATATTAGTAGTACACTGACGGAAATTTCACTTTCACAGCTTAGTTCAACATGAATCATCAATAAATTAACCAACTGAAACACACTAGAAAAGGAGTCGCTAATAGATTAATCCTGAAACAAAACATGTAATCAGTAAACTATATCTACAAGGTTTTTCCCAAGCTAGCCAACACAGCAAGACCAAAAGTTAATAGCTCTCCTAACATAAAAATTCTTTATTCCTCTACCCCTCTACATCCTTTTCCCTTTTCTTTGGGTTCCCACTATTTTAAGTACCACTCACACATATATCATGTATCAATATGATTGTTTATTCAAAAGTTACAATGGTGCTCTCATTCAAGGTACATTTGGTATTCTCCATGAGATGAATTTAAATGTATTAACTATCATTAATATATATACATCAGCCTCATGACATTATAAATCACACTAAAAGGTAATATTCCAATAGTGACATTTACAATCACAGGATACAGAAAATCATCCTATGTACAATTACATTTCACTATTATCAATGTTTGATGAATTTTGTTAGGGCATTTCCCCCATTGTATTAAGCATAAAAAATATGAATTTCCTCAAAGACCAAGTCCTAAAGGCAGGGGGTAGCAGACTGTTCCAGAGAAATTAATAAATTGACTACAGAAAAATGACCAAAAAGAATATGTGAAGAGTAAATAATCGACTAGTTTTCTACCCAAACACATGCAGACAAGAGAAATTGCAAAATGAAAAGGATAATGTACTATCTACACAACATAGACACCTACAAGAATGCCATTCAAAAGCCTAAGGAAGTTCATGAGGCTAGTCCAAAAAAGCTCACCTAGGAACATCTGAAAACAAACACATTTATGCTCAAAAAAGCATGACAAATTTACACAAGAACAAGAGATGGAATCAGGTAGCATAAAGCAATTCATAAACAAAATTTTATAGACACTATTTTGCTAACTTCATGTGAATGAATCAGATACTTCATCATGTACATTAGACAATAAGGACATGTGATAAACCATGAGCAAAAAATCACATATCACTATCAAATAAACAACAAACACTGAAGTATCGACACAGAACTCACTTTGTTGAAGCCTGCTATTAATTTAATAGGTACCCAACCCTGATCATCCATGTTCTGTCGCAAGAATGTATCTTTAATTAAATTTTCATTACTGCAATAAACGAGGTGCAACTGATGTTAATTTCCCAATAAACTTCGAAGTAAGGTTCATTGAATCTACAGAGAGAAACAAACTGAAGAAAGGTCACCTGAAATAATAATCTATCTGATTCACTATCTTGGTATGCAACTGGTGATCTGGAGCAGGAAAATACATTGCATGAGGAGGCATTGGTGCAACAAAAGGCATGGGTCTGAGAGGATCAGGAGGTGGACCAGCAACATAATACATAGGAGGTGCCAATTCTACAAATAAGTAAGGGCATTAGAGCAAACCTGCATGTAACCAACAAGAGACCTGAATATAAATAACCTTACCATGATACCCAACGGGGTTGCTAAAAGCACGCATTGGTGGTGGTCCAATAAATGGGGCACTAGAAGGTGGAGGTGGTGGATGCCTCAGAAACCTCGGGGCAACTCTCTGTGGCTGCATTTGGGCATCTCTACCATTGAAATTTCGATGAGCATTCCAATCTTGATTTGTACGGTCTTGGTCACGCCTGCCCCCATAATTGTAATGATGAGAACCATCACGGGAATGCGGCCCACCATTGCGCCTAAATGAATTGCGATGTTGCTGTGGGTGATCATTAGCATTGCGGGATTGTGAGTTCCTCTGTGTATGATCCCTAGGAGAAGGGTTATTCACATGCACTTCCCCTATCTGGGACTGTGATCCTGTTGGCTGAGGAGCGCCACTATTTGAAGATGAACTACCAGCATTGCGCTTAATTGATCTCTGCCGTGCTAGCATTGTAGGGTTTGGAGTTGAATTAGGATTAGCATTATGGCTAGCTTGTTTTTGAGAAGATGATGATGCACTTCCAGTTCCCTGTAGAACATACATGGAGCATAAGCAACAGAGGGGAACCGAAAATAGAAAAAACACCCATAAGCGTTTAACTACTCGTAATTAAGAGAAAACACATCCAAAAGAGACTCTAAAGCATTTTTGTCTTTCTTTAACCAACAAGACAAGCATTCTATTATCAATTTAAAAATTGCATCTCCATAGTTTTGGCTTGTACGAATGCAACTACAATTCTCAGTTTAAATTAAAATCCAAAAGATAGTTGAATAAAAGCCAATATAGTGTTTTCTTAGCAGCCAAACCAAATCAAATATAAACTTTATACCGAAACTTGCTCACTAAAGCCAAATAAATCAAATTACATTCAAGCTATCAAACCTGAGGAACAGGGAGAGAGGATGATCCATCAGATAAACCTTTGGACGAATCTTGAGATGGCTTCCCAGAAGCCCTAGCAGACTCCGATAAAGCAGGCCAGGAAACAGCTCCCATCACAGGCCCAGCCTCCACAGCTCCGTTTGAAGGCTTATTCCAAGCAGGCCTCTTACCTGCATTGCCATTAGACCCACTCCCATTATCAGAATTCTCATCATCCGCCACCAACGAGGAAGAAGAGGGAGAAGCCACCAAAGCCACGGGTTGCTCATTGAGAGCAGAAGTGTTGGTGGCAGCAGCGGCAGGACCCATCGGAGAAGAAGGAGTAGCGATCGTGTCGGATTCGCCACCACGCACAACATTAGTCCAAGGTGAAGAAGAAGCCATTATTCTTGAACCACGCTTGCTAGGTGAGTGAATAGTAGATGATTGAGTCGCAGTCGACGTTATCGATGTATTCATTAGGTTAGCATTAGCTGTGCTAGCCATATCTCACAAGAAAGAAAGGAAAAACCTAGGGTTTCTGGATTCTGACAACCTGTTGCAGATGATGATAAAAAACAACAAGGGTAAAACTGGAATAAAATGATCAGAATTGCGCAGGAAGTTTAAAACAAATTAGGGTTTTGGAATAATAGGATAGAAAAATTTTCCAAAAAACAAAAAGTCAGAAGCCGATCGCTGAAAGGGAGATCAAGCAATGGTGATCTTCTCCTTCCTGCTCTGTGACAGTCTTCTCTTCTCTTTCTCCCCTCTCTTTCAAAGTATTTGTTGTTTGGTTGGGTTGCTTAGCCCTTGAGAATTCTGATGATGCTCAGGTTCATCTTTTTTACTAAAATACCCTTCTGATCTGTTCCTTTCTCTCAATCACAAAAGTATGCAGTTCCCCTTCATCTTAATGGACGCTATTTTTACCCATGCAGGGTTTAAATGGGCCTAATGTACAGACCAACTGGAGGATGACACGTGTTTTTGAATGAAAGTTTTTAAGGGCCGTTTAGAATGAAATTGGGTGTATAGAAAAAAAAAAGTTTATAAATTATTTTTTAATTTACTGATTTTTTAATTTTTTATAAATTATTTTTTTCAAAATAATATATAGGAAAATATTTATTAACTTTATTTTTTCAAAAAATTTTCAAAACTCAAATAAATTAAAAAAATATTTTTTTCAAAAAATATTTTTTTTCAAACACAATATCCAATAAGACCTTAATTTATAAAGAGTAATGTTAGCAATACTTATTCTTGATACTTTCTTTTTATTGATCCCCTATATTTGCTATTTTCAATAAAAAAACTATTTTCAATAAAAAAACATATAAAACTTTTTTTATACGTACGATTAAATAAAAAAGTAGATTGTAATATTTTAGTCTTATATTTACTGTCCAAAAATATTTTTTTCTATGACTTTTAAATTAAATTTTATGCAATACAATTTTTTGAAAAAAAATAATGTGCATAAAAAGCAATTTTAGAACCAATAAAAATAAAAAATAAAAAAATATAAAATTATTAAAAAATAAAATAAAATATATTGAAAAATAAAATAATTTGAACAATGTAAAATCCAAAATAAAAAATTTTTGGAATTTTTTTCGTACTAAAACTTATGCAACACAAATATTTAGAAAAAAAATAGTGTATATGAAAAATAATTCTAAAACCAACGAAAAAAGAAAATAAAAAAATTAAAATCATAAAGAGAAACAAAATAAATGTATACAAAAAATAAAATAATTTGAGGAATAAATAATGAAGCAAGAAGAAATTTAATTATATTTTATATTTAACTTTTTTATGGTTTTTTATTTCTTTAAAAATAAAATTAATATTCTCTTAATTATCAATTTTTTTTTGTTTTATCATTTATTCTATTAATGATTTTAAAATAATTTATGTTCTTATTATAAAAATAGGTTCAAAAATATTTTTTATTTATCTTAATTTTTTCTATATATTTTTTAAATTTTAATAAAAATTGTAAAAAGGAGAGAATAAAATTTGTTGTGAGATATGAGAAAAGAAAGAGGAGATAAAATAGTAAAAAAATAGATTTTAATATTATAGTCAATATTATAAGAGAGAATAAATCATATTTAATCTTACCTAAAAAAAATTATATTGAAAATAATAAATATAATAAGCTAATAAAAAAGAGAGTATTGATGGCAAATAGCATTTCTCCTTTACAAAATACATTCCATATGAGAAATAAGAGCCACTTGTCATTCTCATCATACTTGGAACCCATGAGAATTACACTTTTATTATGATCAAAGCATACTTTATAGATTTTATATATTTTTAGTTGGTGTAGAAGGTTGTCTTACAGTTAATTTCCATGTTACAATATTTGTCTCGAACTAGTGTTGATAAAGACAATAAAAAAAAAATCGTATTCAGTTTGTTAAATTAGTAAATATTGGACAATCTTATAGGGATCTATCACCTTTGATGCCTACAAAACAAAAGTAGTAAAACATGATTTACATGCAAACATTATATAGTTCGATGATGTTGCTTCGCACAAAGACATATTTATAACATATTTCAGTTTTTCACCTCCACCCCTCACGGCTAGAGCTGTATTTTGAGCACAGAAACGATACAAGTTAAATACATTAACACAAACATAATGTACCGAACTTGTTATAATACTATTAGACACGTTTAAAAGTATGTGAAACATCTAATAAAATAAATATTGAATTACATATATATATTTTATTATAATCAATTATATTAATACATATGAACAAAAACTAGCAAATTAATGATATAATTTGCATTAGTAATAACTTTATAGATAATTAAATTCTTAAAATAAATTATATCTTGTGCACATACATATTATACTATACCAAATTGTTAATATATTATAAAAATTAACATAAATTTATGAAATATTAATTTTAGTTTTATATAATTATAAACTTGTGTGTATATATATAAACATGTTGAGCAATTAAACGACATGTTTCTATTTGACACATATAGTGACATAATATATTTATACACACACGAATTATTAATCCTACGACTCACGACATATATGTTCTGTCTAGAGTTCCATTATAGCTCAACCACTTCTATCTCAAAGATTATACTAGTTTTGCTGCAACCTTGGCACAGGCATTCAGAACTATAGTTACAACTAGTGATCGACGATGAAAGCTATCAAACATTGCTTGTTATTATAAGTTGGGAGCTAAGGCCGATAAGATGCAGAAAAGATAGACGACTAGTTTAAGAAGTTAGAAAAAAAAAACTCTTTAATACATATTTTTAATTCCACTAAAACAATGTATCTTCATTTATTTTTGCAAGTAATACTTGTAAAGTTAATTTTATACATATAATTGTTAGTAATTATATAGTTATACATATAAAATAATATATAACCATTAATAATTATATATAAAAATATAATAAAAATTACATATTTGTTAGCAATTATATAATTATATATAAAAAATGACATATATATAACTATCGGAAATTATATAAAAAAAATATAATAAAAGTCATATAAAAATTACATATAACTGTTAGAAATTATATATATATAATTATTTTCTCAATTTTTTTGGGATCACTCTTTAAAGCACTCTTATACATTAAACCACTTAAATTTTCTCTTATACATATAGCTCTGCCTTGCCAATAGAGTTTGTTATCTTCATGGAAATTAGTAAACTTGGAATTTATTTTTTGAATTTCATAAATCTTAGTTATAAAAAGAAAGAATAAGAGATTATTCTTCACTATAGCATGTCATTATTGATAGATTTAAAGATATATGCAAATATGTGTCACATTTCATTAGTGAATAGAATGATGATAATAGTGGCGGGGTCAGGACCCTAATTTAAGGGTGCAAAAATTACTATACTAATTTTTTTTACGATACAATATATGAATCAATTATTTTTTTAATAATTATAAAGTATTTTTTTTGAAATATAGCATTTATATTTTGGCTAAATACTTATAGCATATATTTATTTATTCTATAAATATATATATATATTTTTCAATTAACTAATTAGAACTTATCTAAATTCCTTTTTTTAGCATCACTTAATTGTCCCCCATGTATTTTTTTTAGAGGAAGCAAATACTAAAAATACATAAATTTATATGCTATTATTATATTTATTTTAAAAAATTAAGGAAGTGTAATTTGACCACACTTAATTGAATGTGGTTCCGCTACTAATGGCATTAATTCATCCTAAGAGTAATAATTATTGCGGAATGATTAGTAAAGCTTGAGAGGTTGAAAAGTTAATGAAAGAATGAACTTAGTTAGAATAGAAAAAGAAGAGTTATAACCCTTTATTTAGGAGGCTAAGCTACAAGCTGGACTGTGAAACTAACTTAGCTATCGAGCGACTATGATTATATGTTCGAAAATAGGGAGCGAATATATAGCACTAGCCACCCAATGTTAATGCCCATAAAATAATGGGCGGCAAAAATTACTATATAGACTGAATATTGAATCCATAATTCATCACATTTGCTATAACTATTTTATAATAGATATATCGACTAAACTGGTATATATATATATATTATGAATTTGATTTATTGGATCATGAGTTTGTCATCAAACCTTATTGTTAAATAACTGCTGGTAGTTATAATTTATATTTAATCATTAAAACAATAAGACATTATTTTTTATAATCTATAAAATCTAACTTTGTAGGGAAAATGAACAAGAAACAATCAATTTTCTCACATAAGTTATTCAACTCAAATACCAAACCATAGGATATGAGATTAACTTTTGTATAGATAAGATTTATAAAAAAAATTAAATTTAAAACAGTCACAACTTAATATAGATATAAAATAATAATTATTATACGCTTATAATTAATTTGATTTATAAATTTTTCTTTTGATAATTTGTGGACATCGTGTAGATAATTTGTTTTCCGATCCACCGGATTGAGTCCAAGCCCACATGTTGGGTTGATGCACGTGAGGCACACGTGGTCACCTTCACAATAAAACCCTAATAATATTTAGCAGCAGTCAGCGAGCAGATAAGGTACAATTTTGTGGTTGGGGTTAGGGTTTCCGCATCTGTGTCCTGCAGGAAAATTCCGCCGAAATGGTTGCTGGGAAGAAAACCGTAAGCCCATTCTCTACCCCCAATATTTGTTTCTCTTTTAATTCAGATTTCTGATTTGATTTTTTTTAATTCTTCTTGATATTACAGAAGAAGACCCATGAGAGCATCAATAACAGACTGGCTCTTGTCATGAAGAGCGGAAAGTTCACTCTTGGATACAAAACTGTTCTTCGCTCTCTCCGGAACTCCAAAGGTATTTTTTTTTCTCATGTTAAAGACTATTAATTTTTAGCGCATTTTTTTGGATTGGGTTTGGATTTTATGAGCGATTTTTTACAGGAAAATTGATTATAATTTCAAACAATTGCCCACCTCTGAGGAAATCAGAGATTGAGTACTATGCGATGCTTGGAAAGATTGGAGTCCACCATTACAATGGAAGTAAGTATTATTGTTTTCATGCTCCTTTTTGCACTTGAAATATTTGATCTTATCTTAGTTCACTTCAGTCTAGATTTTGGTAGATTTAGGTGATGGCATAATTTTATCCCAGATTGATAAGGAGTTTTTGTGTTAGTTTGAAATGAGTATAAAAACGGTAGTCTTTGGATTGCGTCCATGTAACATTAATTCTGTTGAACTGGTATTCTTCAATTTTTACTGTGAAGGATTAGACACTGCATCTATGATAATCCTCAGCGCAGTTTTTGTTTCTGTTTTGAGACATGGTTGCGTTTTTTTATCTTTTGTTTGAGTAACCTATTATATAGTCATGTCAACTAGATGATTTCAGAGTTGGGGGGTTGGTTCTAGGTATGGTAGGGTAAGGTACTTATTGGTGGGTTTCAATTGCTTGAAGTTCATTGTTCTTGCAAAATCAGTGTTGTGCGTGTTTTGCGTTGTTTATTTTTGATTATATATAAGCACAAGTTATGTTTCTTCATGATAGTACCCAACGATTCTTCTATAATTGAATAATGAGCTTCCACAAACTTATGGTCATATTGCATGCAAAAGCAAATGGAATGACTCAGCTATTCATCATTATAGAAAACATCTATTTGATAAAAAAATTTCTACCTTTTTACGGGATCCTCATCATTTACCTCTTAGCAGAGAAGTGACCTCTTGTCTGTGACCAGGTATAACCTTGCTTTGAAATGGCTCAATCAGCTCTAATAACTGGATATAGTATGACTTAGAATATCCCTGTAATCCTATCTGTTCTGTACCCGTAGCCATATAACATAAAAGGACCTAAAAGATTGCAATTCTTGCATACTTTAAACTCCTAAGGAAATTATATATCACGTCTTTGGAGCCCACATATTTTTTATAGGATTGTTATTAACATTTTTAATGAAGGGATTGACTCCTTGTTTCTCAAACTGTCCTTAGGTCTATAGAACATCTTCAAAACTTAAATTTTTGTGCTGTATGAGGGATGAAGCTTTTTTAAATTGGTTATCTTCACTAATAGCCGGTTGATTTTGAGTTTCCCATTTATGTATCTAATGCTTTATCTTTTATGTTAATTTTGACTCAATATGTTGTGCCAGACAATGTTGACTTGGGGACTGCGTGTGGAAAGTATTTCCGGGTGTCTTGTCTGAGCATTATTGATCCAGGTAAAAATACTAATCGAAACTGTGTTGGACAATAATGATGATTGCCATTGACATTTATAATAATACATTCTTGTTGTGCAGGTGATTCTGATATAATCAAAACTCTCCCTGGTGATCACTGAGCAGAGAGCATATACTGGCGATGTATAACTTTGCTTTTGTTTCATTCCCCTCGCTAGAATATTTCCAAGGCGCATCAAATTTGTTTTTTCCCCATCCCTTAATGCATGCCTATTTGTCAAATTTTGATTAGTCATGGAGACAGCAGGCTTTTATTTTAATTTTCAATGTTGTTCCTACAAATCAACATATGCTTCTACTTCTGAGTTATATGTTAGTGCAAAGAAAGTGAACTGCTTAATTTCCCTTTATTCACTTTGGTTTATCACTGTCTTGCTTTTGAGGTTGTAGGGGGCTTCCGTTAGCATAGCAAATGCATTCTACATGAGCCAGCTGTTACATTGAAATGCAGTCCTGTAGCGACTTTTTTTCTTGTTAAATAGACAAATGTCCTATCCTGAGGAATTATGCAAAATTTTCTTGTGGACGGTAACCTACAACTACTGCAATCCTACCATCCTGCTCTCTACCCATTCATGTCCTGTAATTTTCCGCTGCAAGTCCATAATTTCAAGATATCAATTGTTGTTTAAAAAATATATGATAGATAAAACATGCGTGGTCATACTCTTTCCCATCAGCCTCATCCTTTACGATATTCGATCTCCATCCTGCCTAAAACAAGCTTAGCATAAGTTATTCCTCAACGTCACACTCAAATGACTTGCCTAATTGACAGATGAATCCACTACATATCCAAGAGATCAGCAGCCACAAATGACATAATTAACATCAAACAAATGATTCAAACACCTCCAAGAGTAGGCTTCCCCTCTTTCCCAGCACCGACCAGGGCTAGCTTGTCAAAACCCACTCTATTCACAGTAACTTGAAAAATTGCCGTCTTGAACCTAGGCCATCCACAAGCCTACCAAACTTAACGAACAAATAAAATGCTAAAAAAAGGCTATATTGTACCTGGAAACCTACGAAAAGAAAACTGGCGCTGTCAACACCAATATGGTTTCATTACTGTTTCCCTCTTTGGAGTAAGGCAGGAGTTTACAATGGTAAAAGTAAAACAGGGCAAGGGATAAACTCTGCTAGTAAGTTAGCATCCACATGCTTGGAATGAATTGCTTCCATGCTTATGACTACCAAATCTAAGTTTAGGTCATCGGCCACCTCACCAATGATGGCTGTAGGCTTGCTGCTCCCTTCACCAAGCCGCTCCAACAACTTGAATTCCTGGAATCCACCTATCATTTTATTTCCAATCTCATTAATTAGCAACTTAACTATAGATTGGCAATTAAACAATAATGTCTTGTCAAGATTCAGATAAGCACAAGGACACATAATAAAAACCAAAAACAAAGATAAGATAATAACATGATGACTTGCAGTTAATATTTTAAAATTCAAGAGACTGGTATTTTTTACCAACTTAATGGTCCACATGCCTGTACATCTTAATACAAAAGCATCAATATGCAGAAGTACTTTATATAGCATACTACACATTGACTCATCAATTTGTGCGTTAATCCATATGATCTCTTCATGAGAGGTATGCAGATTCTGATAAATTCAAACCAATCTTAGCATCCATCTTACTGCTCAATTGATTGCGAAGGATAATATCATAATATGTCACATCTTAGCCAAAAAACGCATTCCTATAATGGAAGTGGAAGAAAAACTAGCCAAGGTTTTAAAAGATATAAGATTGCATATAACCTTCAGAGAGATGCCAGCGGATGCTAGACATTAGAGTTTCATGCTCTGGCAATGATTCTTTCTGCCTTTCATCAATAACTGCAAAGAATGTAAAGTTCTACTTTCCATGAATCTTGCATTAAAAATAATCTGTAAAATAAAGTAAAGCCTCCAGTACTTAGTTCCCTACAACTTTATGTCCAAAAAATAGTAATACATAGCATATAGACCAATGTGCTTACCCACAACGGTGATATCAGCCCCATATTTCTTTGCCAATGCAGCAGTGGTAGCAGCAGCCTGTTAAATAATTAACCACAACAAATGAGCAAAATAGGTGTCACCGTATAACTAAATCAGCTATGTGTCCATAAGTACTGTAGAGCAACGACTGATGCAATTTCAGTAAAGCTGCCAGTAATACATAATCAGTCACCATAAGAAGCCTTCAACTACAACATCCCCTTTCAGTAGCAGTCACATATAGTATTCTAAGACTCGATAAATAAGAACACTTGCAATAGCAATTAAATATGTCAATAAATCACCACTCATTACTTTCTGCGACCTATCAACACTCTCAAACTTCTGAGGCTTGAGGGGGTCATGATGGAAGGTTGAAACAGTATATGAAACAGGTTAATAAGGCAAATTATTTCACCATGAACAGGAAAATAATGCAAAAAAGAAGGTGCCTTGGAGAAAATTCACCTGTCTAGTTCCCTCAGAAAGATAAGGGTTCCTGTCCGTGATTGGCAGAAGCAGATGCTTGAACTGAGTAAAGGCATCTGCAGCTAAACTGACTTCAGATTCTTGTGGCTGAGCCTTGGCTGATTACAACTCAAGCATATATACACCGAGTTACTAGCCATGAATTTATAAAGAAAAAAATGGGTCATAATTACTATGAATAAAAATTTTCTTTTCTCAAGAGAAAGTCAAATTTTGGGACTATGAAGCAGAGAAGCAGCTATTAAATGAAAAGCCTACTACAATAAGATTAATAACAGCAATAAAGCTCAAACTTGTATCCAACTTGCATCTGAATTTTGGAAATTGTCAAAATTAACCTGTAGCAATTCCAGCAATATATATTAACTAAATCACATGCAAAATCAGTCAGAAATATTATTATTATGATGATATAAGTATATTTGAACAGAAAGACAAAGTTTTTGATATTAGGCTATCAGTATTATCATAACTGTGATTAGGTGGCTCGCCACAATTGCAAAAAATAATTTGTAGCATATAATTAGCAATTTACAAAAATCTAAAAGATAATTCCAAATAGGGAAAAATAAAATTTTTATTTTATTTTTCCTTCATTAACCCAAATAGTATTCTACTTATGCCAAAAAGATAATGAAGACCAAACATCTTAGCAAAACAACAAACGCAAATGTTAAGTAAATTCCCTGTGAAGAACAAAGATTAAAAATATAAAGAAAATCAAATTTTCAGCGGGAAAAAGTAACCAATGGTGCATAAAACAAAAGATTCAAGAAATCGAATTAATTAGTGAGTTAAAAAAAAAAGAAAGAAAAAACTTACCTTTATGTCCGATTCTTCGGAGTCTAGAAAAGATAGATAGATTTACAGCCTTATATCCAAAAGAAGGCGAAGAGAAAGATAAAGAAAAAGACCCAGTAGAAAAGGAGGAGGAAGAAGAAGAAGAGTTGAGGATGGAAGTTTTCGGGTGAGTTGAAGTCTCAACGGGAACAGCTAGCAAGTAATGATCAAACGCCATGGCCAAGCGCTGAAACTGAAAGGGATTAGTACACAGAGAAGACTCAGAAGAGGAGAAGAGAAGAGGGTCCAATAGCGAGCAAGAAGAGAAGGAAAAGGATCGGGTGTTGATTCCAGAAAGCGCAGTAGTGACAGACTTTTGATCGTGTGTAGTGGGGTTAAGAGACGATTGCATTATGGGTGCCACGTTTTGAAGATCGGATCGATTGGTGATTGTGATTTGATGATCTTATTCTATCCTACGGCGGCAGTTTTATCCTCATTTTACCAAAGCTCTTTTGGATTTCTGTGACACTGTCCACTCCCGGTTTCGAGAAATACAAGAGCTGATTTTTAAGCAAATTTGTAGTTCTATCAAATGTATAAAATTTTATTTAAAATTAGGTGAATATTATTAGAACTAGCTAATCTTAACACAATTTTTCATTTGTTTAATTCATCATTTTTATTGAAGAGAGACCTAAACAATTGAGTTATAGATTTATAGTTGTTTCAAAATGATTTAAACTAATATGAAATTAATTTTACCATAATTATAAGGTAAAGATAAGAAGTACATTTTCATTGAATATTCCAAACATTCAAAAGGTTGTATTCATAAGAAAAAATGAAAATGACAACATAATATAGCTTGAATCGAGAGATGCCACATTTATAGAAACTCAAATTCCTAGTAAGGGTGATATTGATATAATTATATTATTTTATGAGATTGTGAATCGATAAGAGAATGTTCAAAATCAAAGGAACAAGTAACAAAAAAGTTGCACCTCCTTCTCCAACTGGGAGGATGATTCCTTTAAAAAATGTTTCCTAAGAGACACAACTCATTAGAAGTAACCAAGAAAATATTTTATGATATCATTTTGAAATTAGAGGAGAAACATTAATAGTTATTGAAGATGATGAAAGAGCCAAAGACAATTCAAAAGGCTCTCTTAGGTCATGCTAAGGTTAAATTAATGAAAGTAATGGAAGAAGATATAAAGTCTATCAGGACAAACCATGTCTAAAACTTGGTTGATCTTCTACCAAGCTGAAAGACAATTGGAAATAAATTGATTCTCAAAATTAAAAGAAAGACATATGGTTCCATTAAACAATATAAAGTCTGTTTATCGACTAAGAGGTATACACAATAAAAGGGTATTGATCTTTCTCGCCTGTTGTGAGATTTAATTCCATTAGACTAATTCCAGTTATAGTTACAAAGTATGAACTTGAAATTATATCAAATGAATATAAGAGCTATATTTCTTAATGGAAAACTAGATGAGAAAATCTATATGGAATAAACATTAAGTTTCATTCAAAAGGTTAAACACAAAATTTGCAAGCTTTAAAGGTCAATTTATGGTCTCAAACAATCATTTAAGTAGTGGTATTTGAGATTTCATCAAGTCATTATGTCTTATAACTTTCGAATGATTGGTGAAGTCCACTATGTATATGTAAATTGTCTTAAATAAATTTTGTAATATTATCCCTTTATGTGGATGATATATTATTAGTTGGAAATAGTCTTACCTTTGTGAAGTCTATAAAGAATTGGTTGTCCCTTAAATTTGAAATGAAAGACATAAGTGAAGCATAATACATCATTGGATTTGAAATCCATCTTGATCATGAAAAGAATCTTGAGCGATTTAGGATGAAAGATACACACCTATAAATACACTTGTAGCTAAAAGTGAAAATTTAAGCCTTGAAATGAGTTCCAAGACTCGATCTGAAAGGATGCCGTGAAAAAGGTTCCATACTTAACTATCATTGGGAGTCTAATATATACAATGATATATACACATCCCAACATTAGTTATGTAATGGATCTTGTAAGTCGTTATCAGTCCAATCTAAGGCAAGAACGTTAGAAAGCTATTAAAAGAATCTTTAGATACTTGAGAGACACTGCTAATTATAAGTTATGTTATCAAGAGAGTGACTTGCAATTGGTAAGTTACTTTGATGCAGATTGAGGTGGTGATTTGGATCAGACAAAGTCCACTTCTAGTTATATTTTCTTACTAAATAATTGTACCATTTTGTGGAGCAACAAGAACCAGATATACATTGCAATTGCATTGTCAACTATGGAAGCAGAGTTTATTGCACGTTCTGTTATAGCACAAAAAGCTATGTGGCTAAAGAGGTTTCTATAATATTTAAGGATTATTAGTGGGCCAATAAATATAGTGAAACTCTATAATGATAGCCAACCAGCCACAACTTACTCTAAAGATCTTAAGTATAATAGTAGGACTAAACACATAAACATAAAGTACAACTTTATTAGAGACATTATAACATAAAAGAAAATTACTCAATGATATATAACCACGAAAAAGATGATAGTTGGTCATTTGACAAAATTGTTACCTAAAGATTTGTTTGTTGATTATGTGAAATCTCTAGGCTTGCATAGGTTATAAAGTATTGTATTTCCTTGAACTTTTGAATGTGATGTATGACTTTTTTTTGAATAATAAATGCATTATTTTGTAAAGTTGATCCATAAATTATTATTGATTGGCACAAACATAATATAATAGTATGTGATACAGGTTGATAAAATTGGCTCCCTCACATGAGCAATTGTCTTGGGCGCTTATGAGAAGTGAGTCACTATAAGACATTTGTGTTTTTTAACGTTGAAAATGACAACTAAAAAAATGTCACATTGCAAGAAAGAATACATTGTGAAATATATCACCTTAGTGAAATACAATGATGAGACTCTAAAAGAGATATCATATGCAAGGATTAAATTATGGATTCCCACCATCCATAATAACCTATATTCAGATATAAGATGTAACACCACATCTTATGCATTTAAGTATAACATATCTCTGTATCAAATAATCACACATAGCATGCTAAAAAAACAAAATATATTGTTAACAATGGTAGTAATTTTTTTTTAACTCATCTCATATTATTAACAATAATTTCACAAAATATCTTAATCATTTGTTTCATTTGCACATTTGTTGGGCCATAGGCCTCTTCTTTTGCTTTGCAATGTCGATTAACTAGTCATAACGCCTTTTAAGTCATTATGCATATGCACTTGTACTTACATATTCATAAACCATTATATCTTATCACATATACCAAACATATACCACATATATACTTCATATGCAACACATATACCACATATATACCTCATATGTCAACACATATACCTTGCATATACTATACATATACCATGTATATATATATATATTATGTCAAACATATACCTCAAATATACCACAAGTACACAAACTTATATGTATCACAAATATCACAAATTATTCATCATCATATTTTCAAGGAAAAATCATCACAATCACATGACAAGCAACATTCATATGCACTAAAAAATTCAATTGATAGTTAGACTCACATTTCTCCTTTGATTCCGACCCCTAATTTATTGTCTATCCACTTCTTGTGGATCTCCAATATGTTACGAGCCTATTATGAAAATATAATCAATTAACTTATGATTAAGGAGACTTAATGTGGCTTAAACAAATTAATATGCATTGTTCATGTCAATAGTTAAGATTTTTCCTATGAGGCAGTGTGACCTTATGAGACTGTTTAGCCTATAAATTTTGTTATACTTGACCAATTAATCTGATTCTTGTTCCTAATTACAAATAACATATAATTATATAACATATTAAAATTTCATACCAATTGGATCATTGTAAAATATTTTGTGGAATTGTTAAGAGTGTTCTATTTTCTGCCTTTAGGCAGTTTCAGGGTACTCACTTTGGTTCATCATAACTTATAATATATAAGTTCTATTTTAATGAAACTTTATATAAACTTATATGGGTTCATATGGAACATTTTTTATGTTTACAACTTGCATCAATTATGTCTCTAAGGTCTTAAAATTATAACCAACATTTTATTGGTGTAGAATAGAATTGGTTTCCGGACCAGTATGACTTCCAAAGGCCATAAATTAGTCTATACATAATCAATTAAGCTGAAATTAGTACTCAAATTTAGCTAAGACATATACTTATAACTTTACTGTTTTTATAATTTACATAATATAGCTCTAACAAGCTCAAATTAGCCAAACAAGTTTCTGGATTTGCTCAGGGCACTTAGTAGGCAGTTCAAACCATGGAACATCCATGATTCCATTTACCATAACTCCAACTTTACAAGACCTATGAATCTAAAATTTGTTATACAGATACATAACACATATATTTACAACTTTTAGGTTTTGATGTACTTCAAATATTGGCTTTATCATATTCAAAACCAACAAACGCAGTAGCTATCTTGACTAGGGTTCACACATTGACCAGTTTCAGTACAAAGAGGATATCTCATTATATACACAAAATCTTGAAAAACGGTTTACATATAAATAAATATAAGACATAAAGGAACAATTTTTGTGTTTTAAACTTTTCCAGAATCAATTTCTATGTGTATCAAAATCGGGTTGCAAATCAGTGCCTATTAATGAACCTAAGCAACTCATATCAATCCTATAGAAATAAGAATTGATTACTTACCAATAACAACCTTGCAAGAGATCAATTAGCTTCAAAAACTAAGTGAAACAAGGAATAATTAAATTCTGAAATGGAGGAAAATGAAGAAGAATTCGGGCTGGAGAAGAAGGCAGAAATGGGGAAGGAAGATGAAAATAAAGCCAACTTGTTTTTTGTTCTTTTCTCTTTTTCTCTTCTCTTTTCTCTTCTCATTTCTCATTTCTCTTCTCTTCTATTTCTCTTTTGTGTCATTTTCATTTTATTTTTTTCTATATTATTATTATTATTATTATTTACATATATTTATAATTCCACTAATTCACACAATAATACAATTTAGTCATTTGACCCGTTTAACTAAATTAACAATGTAAATGTTTACTAATCTTAATCTAATCATTTTTCTTACTTTAATTTAGTCACCTTATTCAATTTATTTCTAATGCTTTGTTATCATCATTTAGGCTATAAAGATACACGTGTGACTCGATACAATTGTCAAATACTAGGACACGTAGCTAGTGCGTGCCATGAACTTGTTTCTAAGAAAATATGTATGAAATGTACATGTTCAATTGGATTATATAGGAGATGCACATGTTCAAATGAAATGCATGTGGGGAAGGTCAATGATGTTACATAAGATCTCCTCTAAATGCCATGAGAGGTGAGTAGAGTGAAAGAATTCAAGTCAATTAAATTATATATCTGGACTAAGATCTGTGTGGTGTAAAAAAGAGAAAAAATCGATATATACTTTTATGGAATTAAGAGGTATATTGTATCATGCATTTTATACTGCATGTCTTTATTATTGTGAATCAAGGAGTAAATGAATATATCCCTACTTCATTATTGTGTGAGACCCAAAAAGGAATAAAATCCTTTACTGATACCCTTATAACTTTGACTATATTATGAGGTGATGAGTTATTGTATGCTACTTTAGTATATATATCCAAAAGTTATGATAATACAACTTGAAGGAGTAATTTTAGGAAAGCAACTAATATTGATCTAAGTGATATGAGGATGAAAGGAAGATCATGTCAAATATATACACATTTTGCTTGTATTTGAGACCGGTCCATTATGAAGTCTATTTTGGATGACATCATTAGTGTGGATACAAGACATGAAAAATGAGATTGACTAGACTTTGAGTGATTGTAACTCGTGAGAGATCAAAAAAGCCATATATAATGTATATATAGATAGATCTAGGACATTTGAGACACATTTATAATATGATAAGATATCATGTCTAATAAGAGGATAGTAGACTTTTATGCTGATTTTGAAAAGAGTTTATAGTATAAGAACTCCCAAATTTAGTACCCAAGCGATCATAATAATACACTTTGTATAAAAATCCAAGAAGAAAAAAATTTAAAGGCTATATGTGATTTATCCCATAATGTATGAGTAGAATATGTCAAAATATGGAACGCCCATGATAGGCTAACTCATATCCATTAATTGTCCCACTAAAGGAAAATGATTAATTATGGACACAAGATATGAAAAATGAGATTTACTAGACTTTGAGTGATTGTAACTCGTGAGAGATCAAAGAAGCCATATATAATGTATATATAGATAGAACTAGGGCATTTGAGATACATTTATAACATGATAAGATATCATGTCCAAAAAGAAGATAGTAGACTTTTATGCTGATTTTGAAAAGAATTTATAGTATAAGAACACCCAAATTTAGTACCCAAGCGATCATAATAATACACTTTGTATGAAAATTTAAGAGGAAAAAAAATTAAAGGCTATATGTGATTTATCCTATCATGTATGAGTAGAATATGTCGAAATATGGAACACCCTTAATATGCTAACTCATATCCATTAATTGTCTCACTAAAGGAAAATGATTAATTATTAGATAAGAATCCATTAAAGGTGGATTAATTATCAGATAAGGGTACGGCTCCTTATAATTGAAACTCACATAACTTTAATGGATATAATAAATCATCATAAATCAGAGGATAACTTTTGTAATAAATGCTCATTATGAGTGGGAGGTAAAAAATTATTTTCACCAACTTATATAAAAAGAGAAAAGGACAAAAAAAAAAGTAACCAATCCAAACCAACAGAAAAACATGAGAATCACTTAGCAATTACAATTTTGTTAGTATTTAGATTATATTGGTCTTGAATTAAGGTGTAGCTGTTGTGGAAAATTCACAAAGTTCCATTGGTGATTTTGTGAGAAACCGCAAAGACAATCAAATGGTGGGTGATTCGTTAGGAAGGCAATCAAATGGTGGGTCATTTGTGAAGAAGGTAATTCTGCTAAAAGCTCCAAGATCATCTTCCTACAGGTACTTATAATGAAGAAAAAAAAAAACCTCGTACACTTGTATTCGTGTGACTTTTTATATGTAGCAGAAGGATGAATTTCTATGGGCACACATGTTTCTATCACTTCTTTATTGGCTGGTAATTATTTGACTTAGTTGACAGGTCTGATTATTTTTGGTGAAACTGATGCAACAAGTACAAACTTGTGTAAATACATAATAACCAAGTGGTTTGGGTGATCCATGCTTCTTTCTGTGCTAAAACTTGTGTAGTTTTATTCTAGACTTCTGCTCTTTTGGTTGGTCTAGAGCTGTTCTTCGGTGAGTACTACAGATCCAGTTTACCACTATGTGGGCCTGATGCAAAACCAGCTAAATGTGAAAACTTCCAGTTTTTCTTTGTTTCTTTGATAGGTTATAATAATGAAATTTGTTTTAATAATTTGCAGACTGATTAATGTTCTGACTTACACCCACTTGCTGAATATGAGAATTTACTTGCCCGAACTTAATTGATTGATGATTAAGAAATGGGTATTGCAAGGATTTGAGATCATGGCTTTTGGCAAAAAAAAAAGTCTTAATTAAGAGCTGATCCTTGATCGCAACAAACACCAGCATTTACAGAAATGAGGTGGAAATCCTCAGAGAGTAGGCCATTTGATCAACAGACATTCTCACATAATTCAAAAAGCTTATGAATTTGATATCAAAACTAGATAGATTGAAATTACAAAGAAATCATCTTTTATCGGTTGATTCATTCTTGCTAGTTAAAATGGCGATAATATCATAAAGAATCCTTGAACAAAGGCCTGAAAATGAACTATTAAGAATAAAATTACCCATCTCAAAAGATTTAACATAATTCAAGAGAAAATTGGCAGCAGAGTTGGCCTCATGATTCTTGATTACATGTGCAATTATTTTAGCATATATTGAGTTACTACATTTTTTGTATATTAAATCCTTATTTGGACCAAATGTAAATTAAAATTAATATCCAGATATTTATTAAACATAATAAAAGTTTAAGAACTTACATTAAAAGGGAAAGAAAAAAAAAAGCCAAAATCGTAATAGTTAAGGAACCAAACGGTGTTTTTTTGCCTAATAATGATGTCGTTAAACTTTCATTTGTTAAAAAATAAAATAAAATATTTGCCAGACTTCAGTTTTTGCAACATAAAAAACAATAATGGCACTAATGCCACAGAATTTTGGGTTGATTTGTTTTCTTAGATCAATTTATTGTTTGGTCTTAAAGATTCATGCACGACATGAAAAGAGCAGGTTCATTTGTTTGTTGAATTTGCTGAAATTCGTTAATCATGTCTTCTACTTTTTTCTGGAAACGACTCATGACCATCGCATTCAACAGCCAAGACCCACCATTATTACTTAATTTTAAAGCTATACTTAAGACACTATTTTTTTAATACTCTAATAAATTAATTTGCTTAATCCTAACTAATCTCCAACATTCAGTAGATTATATGGCCCATTTGCTAACTGACAAACTCTTTGATGGGGTTTTTTCACCTAATTAGAAGAAAAACACAAACATGTTTAAAAAGAAGAAGCTGTTGAAAATGATTTGAAAGTGATTATATGGTTAATCCTGAGGCAATTTGATTATGTTTCTTTCTTCAGCACAATTGGAACAAGGGATAAGAATTTTTATATTTGTAATTGAAAAAACAAAGATAAAGAGTTAAATTCTGGCCACCTACATTATAAAAAGATAAAACTTTTAAACAACTAATGAGCTGCTGCCAGTCCCATGATATCGGTATATATATATATATATTAGCTTTAGGTCTATGCTAATTATACCTTAATTTAATAAACTGTATTTGATTTTTTAACTTTCTACTAACTATATTTTTAATCATATTAATTATTATTATTTAGCCACTTCAAATTTGATTAGTTTTCTTGACTAAGAGAAGCTGGCTCCTGCTGCAGTACATTTATCTTATTTTACATGGCAATAAAATTATTTCATTGTTTTTACCAAAAAGGAAAAAAGAAAAAAAAAATCGTTCTTCACCTCCTCACCTTACATTTTGAATACAGAATTAAAGCACATCAGTACATCTTTTGGGAAGTGACAAGAATAGAGCAAAGGATGCTTAAAAATTACTACTCTATTATTTAGATTATCTATTTCCTTAATTATTATTATTATTTAATCTGTATTTCCTTAACCAATTCATGTTCAGGGACCAATAACAGCTCATGTCAACAATCTACCTATATATATATAGTCTCTAGTTGCTTGTTCAGTTCCCATCCAAGATCAAAGCTAACTAGAATAACTTATTATGGCATCCATTCTTGCAGTGCTCTTGAGCTCAGTTCTCATATTTTCAGTGCCCTCATCAGTAAATGCTCTGAGCTTGAATTACTATGAAAAAACATGTACTGATGTTGATTCAGTTGTTACAAATGTTGTAAAAAATGCAATGATGAAGGACAAAACAGTAGCTGCAGCTCTGCTTCGGATGCATTTCCATGATTGCTTCATACGGGTAAGAACCAAAGCAGCACATATATCACTCTTATAGCACTTCTTGTTTCTGACTAATTGATTGCTCCCTTGTTGTTGCTTCTAAGGGCTGTGATGCTTCAGTGTTGTTAAATTCCAAGGGCAGCAACAAAGCCGAGAAAGATGGACCGCCTAATGCCTCTTTGCGTGCCTTCCATGTTATCGACAATGCCAAGAAAGAAGTGGAAGCTTTGTGCCCCAGTGTGGTTTCTTGTGCTGATATTTTGGCTTTAGCTGCAAGGGATGCGGTGACACTTGTAAGATAACAGAACAGAACAGAACAAGTTAGCTAGCTATTCGTTCCTGTCCACTCTATAAAATCAATGTTCTGATAGCATTTTCAATACATTCTGCAGTCTGGAGGACCAACATGGGATGTTCCAAAAGGAAGAAAAGATGGGAGAACATCCAAAGCTAGTGAAACAACACAATTGCCAGCTCCAACATTTAATATTTCTCAGCTGCAACAAAGCTTCTCCCAAAGAGGCCTGTCCGTGGACGATCTAGTGGCCCTTTCAGGTAAATGAAAACCCTAAGTACCTTATATTGTTACTTCTTCCTCCTCAACTACGTTGACTCCATTACAATTTTACAAATGCCAATATGCAGGAGGGCATACTCTGGGATTTTCCCACTGTTCATCTTTCCGAAACAGGATCCACAATTTCAATGCCACACATGACATAGACCCCACTATGAACCCATACTTTGCAGCAAGCTTAAGGAGTGTTTGCCCAAAAGATAACAAGGCAAGGAATGCAGGTGCTCCGATGGATCCTTCCTCAACAACCTTTGATAACACATATTTCAAGTTGATACTCCAAGGGAAGACCCTATTCTCTTCAGACCAAGCACTGCTTTCTACTTCCAGTACTAAAGAATTGGTTTATAAGTTTGCTAGCTCTAAAGACACTTTCTCCAAGGCTTTTGTCAAATCCATGATCAAAATGAGTAGCATCACAGGCGGCCAGGAGGTTAGAAAAGACTGCAGGGTGGTAAACTAAGGATATTCAGTTATCTAAATAAATTCTAGACTATGAGTGATGACCGATCTATCAAACAAGTTTGCGTTCTTTCATTTAGACATGACGAAACTAGAAAAATCTGTATTGTGAATAGCAAATGCTGTTCAAATATTTTGTATTTGATTGTGATAAAAGTGAAGCATATTATTAGCTTGTTTGAATCTCTCTCGACGGTATTCCAAATTACGAGGCATGATATTAAAAAAAACATACATGAAAATTTGACAAAGAAACATTTGGACAATTTATATAGAAAAGCAATCCTCACTTGGTGGCAATAGTCAAAACTTGACTTTACATTTAGGTCCGTTTGGTATTTCGTTTGGAAAAAGCGCTTTTGAAAAAAAAAATTATTTTAAAGTTTTTTGAATTTTAAAAACTGCTTTTGGAAAGAAGTACGTAAATAGATTTTTTTCCCAGAAACATATTTGAAAAAAAAAATTTATAAAAAATTAAAAAAATCAGTCAATTAAATCAAAAAAATTCTAAACCTACTTTTTGGACACCTAACAGCAATCCCAAACACACCTCTAGAATATTTAGCCCTTAAATTCTGTTAAGTCCTCCTAACAATATAAAAAAACAAAAAGGAAAAAAAATTATAAAAGCTAAGCAAATCAATACTTCTTTCATATAGTTGATAAAAACAGAACAGAATAAAAATTTCCTAAAAACTGCACATTGGTACCCTCCATTCTGAGATTAGCAAAAAAAGGAAAAAATAAAAAAGAAGTCTCACATCAATAACAGTTTGCAAACTCAGCCAGAAGTCTCTAAATCTCTAGCCAATATCTCGAAATGCAGCTTAATCTCTCTCACCAAGTAATCTGACCTCCAATTACAGACATTAATATGTTGAGGAATTCCAAGTTAACCATGATTGCTGAAATTTATCATTTCAACAAACTTGATGTCGTAATTGATTGTCTTGTTGTGGTAAAGTTAGTCTGCAGTGACAATGAAAAGCTAAAGTGCAATCAGAATGACTGCTTCAACAGTGCTTAACAGATGTTAATCCAAACTATTAATTACTCTGTAAACCATTTAACATGATCTCAGCCAATTGAATGTTGCCACTTAGTCCAGATGCCTTGAAGGATGGCATAAAAGAAAAGCCATCAAGAAGCTTCACACATTTTAATCCCCATTTAACCATAAAAAATTCAATAAGATGGTGCCCGCTGCACATTAATACAATAAGAAGGAAAAACAAAAAAACAAAGGCTCACATAAAAGAGTAATTGTGCTATAATAGTAATCAAACCACAAGCACACATTCTGTAAGAGTATAATAAGATTAGAATTCAAAACAGATGAAGAAGTACCTTCGGTTATGATAAGTTGTTATAAAGACTAAGCCCGGAGAATTTTGGAGCAAAAATGTCACAGTGGCGAAGAGGTCATAAAGGCTTATCAATGCAAATGGCAATGAATTTTTCATCTCAAGTGAGTTGACTAAATTATTTGTGAGTTAACAGGAAAATAAAAGAAACAAGAATGTTATAGAAATAATTTTACCAATTGCTTCATAAAGTTCATCAGCGCCAAGAATAATTTTCGGCTTCAAACTGAATAGAAATTCATCCCAAACTCCCCATGTTAGTCCCAATACCTACAAAGTAAGAAGAAAAGTCTCAGAGCAAATCAAATGTTTAGGCAATCGATTTTCTGATATAGAACAACATTTTTGTTAATCATAATCATTTACATTACACTTAAGATTATTTAGGTCTCACACTTTCTTGATGTTTTCTAGCGCCTGTCATTCCAAAACAATAACATCATAAGATAATAGAGTAAACAAAAATCCAATTGAGCAAAAAAACAAAAATACAGAAATTCAATTAAGGCATGAAGAAATAGATACAGCTAAATAAAAAATTGGAAACATGAAATCAATGAACCTCATAGTCCACTGTAATTTGAATGGCAATGCTAATTTCTAATGATTTGACAATTGGCAGCATTCCAAATTTAAATTTTTAGTTCCGAATCCGTTAATTATTCTTATATCTTCGAGATTCACGGCAATGAAGTATAACAGCTGTCTCTAAACGACTGTCGTTCACAATTTGTATAGAAACTACTTGTCGTCCAGGGAAAGAAAATGACGAAATTATGCGACGTCGTGACCGCAAAAAGTGAAAACAGGATTGATCATTAGAATGCCATCGTCCAAAATTGAGCAAACGACAACATAGCAAAACGGAATACTTAAGCTGCAGATAATAAGTAATATCTCCGACCTATTGGAGTCGTCGGGTGAGAGTGACCTCCGAACCCAACTTGGCAGCCGTCAATCCATGGAAGGAAGTTCCGGTGCCGATCAGCAAACTAAAAATTTCATAACAAATTCAAGCATACAATCAACAAACCAGAACACCGAACACAAAACTGTTAACTCAACTACCGCGGCACCTGAAAACCTCTCTCTCTGCTGCCATACGAACTCGGCGAAGGCCGCATAAATAATCCATACTCTTCCTTCATATTCTGTTCAATTGAAAAAACAAAAATAAAAGAAAAAAGAAAAAACGCTGGTAATTTTTCATTTTCACGGCCTAATTTTACTTTGAAGGAAAGGGGAGAAAGAACGTAGAGCAACTCAATTATAGAGATAGAGAAAGCAGGTTTTTCCGGCTCGCCTCCGAAAACATGCCGAGATATCGTGGACATATTCCGCTGTGAAGGTTCTTCGACGACGGCATTTCTGCCTTTCATCTCGGTGTCGAGCGATTTTCAATCAAGAATCAGCAATCTTTCGGATGGCTTGCTCAAGCCAACGTGATACAATTTACCTGCTCAAGCTGGGTTCAATTGTTGTTAAATTTAAATGAATAAAATCGATTTGGGGTGGGCCCCGTTGAAGCTCAAGAATAAGAAATAGAAATATATTAAGGTCATAATTGTTGGCCCGCAACCTTATTGCACATATCCGGGTCAACATGCTAACCCCGAATACCCGACCTGTCAAAGTTGTTAACGACATCGAGGCAAAACAGTTAACAGCCGTTATAACCGCTGGTTTAAATAAATCCGGAACGAGTCGGCCCACTTCGGAATCCAAACACTACCCTTGCATATAATTTACCTTTTTGCAAGATTTAATTCCAATCCTTAAACCCTAATCACAAGTACGATACGATACAGCCCTGAATTTCAAAGCAACTCTGTTTACTTGCAATGGGTTCCAAAAATGCGGATCTTAACCGGAAAAATAAGAATAAGAAGAAAAACAAACCAACAAAAGATTCTGGTACCGACGCCGATCATAAGAGCCACAGCGAAGGCGGCGGAGCTGGTGGTAGGAAAATTATCACAGACCCCCGATTCGCTTCGGTACACTCCGACCCTCGGTTTCAGAATGTTCCAAAGCATAAATCGAAGGTCGTAATTGATTCTCGATTCAATCGCATGTTCACTGACAAAAACTTCTCATCTATTTCTGCACCGTCGGACAAGCGAGGCAAGATTAAGAAACATAAGCCGGAAAATTCTCTGCGCCACTACTATCGTATTGGAGAAGATGATGATGCAAGAGAAGAGGTGGAGAAAGAAAAGAAGATCTTGAGTGATGAAAATGAGGATGAGAGTGAAAAGGAAGTGGAATTGGAAGAACAAAGTGACGAGGAATCAGAGAAATTGGATAGTGAATCGTCCGGAAGAGAGTTGAGTAGCGAGTTGGAGGCTTCTGAATCGGATGATGACACTGAGTCGGCTACTGATGAAGAGGATGAGGGGGTGGTTTATGAGGATGATGTACATGAAGTAGAGGTATTATATGTGGTTAATTATTGTTTGCTTGCTGAGAAAAGAGGGAAAAATTATTAGGAAAGTTATGTTCAGGATTAATTTTCGCGGTTTTATATGCTCAGAGAGTCCTATTCATGTGATGAAATTTAGAAGATACATATTTCTTTCTCGATCATTTGTTAATTTGTACGTTTGTTTTATTTAGATTAATTTTCGTGGTTTTATATGCTCAGAGAGTCCTATTCATGTGATGAAATTTAGAAGATACACATTTCTTTCTCGATCATTTGTTAATGTGTACTTTTGTTTGGTTTATGTTGTTCCTGCATAACAGGTTGAAAACGTACCAACCATTGAAGATGGAACCCACAGGCTAGCTGTTGTTAACATGGACTGGAGGCATGTTAGGGTATGTTATCTGAATTTAGAATCAAGTGTGTGCACTAAGCAAAGAAGCAAATCATTTCATGGTTTTTCTGTTCCATTTTTTTGGTTTTACAATCTGTGTAATCAGTTTCCTGTTGAAAAAGCAGAATGCTTAGGCCCAAACTGTAGGAACCTTAAATTTGGAGATTGTGGTATTATGAAAAACACTTCTTTTGACCGTTCAAAGTTAGAAATAGCTATTATTAGGGTGGTCCTGTTCTAAATTTTATTGTTAGTGAAAAATGGTTTTTAAAAACTTATATTTTTACATAGCACTTCGTGTACTTAACTTTTTTATCAGCCTGGAAAGTGATGGCTTAAGGCAGGGTAGCCCAAGTATGTTTTTGCCCCCATATGTTTGGCCAGGTGGGGATTCCAGTCAGATGGCACAGTGATAATGCCATCCCTACTGGAAGTCATATAATGGTTTAAAATCTTTATACACTATCGTGCTGCTTATATTTCATTTTTTAGTGTATGGTTGTGCTTAATTTATTTCATCTGTGGGTGACTTGCAACTCTTTAAATTTATATTATGTCCTTGAAGGAAATTTTCATCTTTGTACTTTGTGGGTGCATCCATGTTCTTTATAATGGTCCTTGTTTACTAGGCATGTATGAGAATATGTGGATTCTTGTTTCCTTAAAATCATAATAAAGATTCCAATCAGGGAAACTTTCTTTTTCTTGTTCAGTTCTGCAATTGTATTTGACATTATCAAGAAACTGGTACACAGCTGAAGTTTGACATTAAATAAGGATATTCATTAGGACCATGAACTCAGCTTGATGCGTCAGTTCTCTGTATATCTGTTTGTAGTTTTATTTCTTCTTTTCTAGGCATTTCTTTAGTGTGTCCTTGACTACTTTTTTTGAGTTATGTAGGCAGTTGACTTGTATGTAGTACTGTGCTCATTTCTTCCAAAAGGCGGAGAGATTTTGTCTGTGGCTGTCTATCCGTCTGAATTTGGTCTACAACGTATGAAAGAGGAAGAAGTCCATGGACCTGTTGGTTTATTTGATGATGAGAATGAGAACAATGATGATGACAGCAGTGATGATGATGATGAGATCGATGATACAAAGTTGCGTGCTTATGAGAAAAGTAGGCTGAGGTGATTGATTGTGTGCTGTTTCTGCACTTCTTCCTGCTAAAGTTGTTCAATTATTTCTTTTGAATGAATTTAATATTGCATTATCTTGCTTAACATTAAAGTGGGCTTAACTTGAATGTTATAAAAAAAAAATCTCACAAATTTAGACATAGATATAAGGAAACTATACTAATGCTTTATCCGTCCAGAATCTTTCCTTATCTCAAACTCTTTTAAAGGGAGAGGAAAAGGCAAAAATTTATGTTTATTCCACTGGTTTGGACTCTATTCCCATGTGTGGTTTTATAAACGGATTTAGAAGCTTAATGAGATCCACTGAAGCAGTCTACATTTATTGGTCAGATTTATCCTGGATTGTAAAAATAAAAGAAAGTGCCACAAGTCTGCCTCTCAAGGTCATTACAGTATTTTGACAGGGGAGCAACTCTTTATGTGTTTGTCTTCTTGTGTATTGCAAGTTCCTTAGTTTCCATACAGTTTCATATCTCTACCAATCACGTAGTTTGTGGGAACTTGGTTCCAGGGGTAGTATGGTGTTCAATAATACTGTCACTGTGTAGAACTTATATGGCAAGTTTTGAACTCTAGATATCTTCTCAGTATTTTGTGCTTCTGGGTATTCTATGGTAGAAATTTTACCTCTCCAAATCTAGCTACATTTGCACTTTTTATTTTAGATAAGGAAGTCATATAGTTAGCAATTTTTTGTGTCATGTTTTTGTTCTAATGGGCTTTTGTTTGCTATCAGATGGATAATGCTTACAATACCATGTCCCTCATTGTTTTCCACCCTTCTTTTAAAGTTGTGTTTAAACTGATCTTACTCTCTTCCTCAGGTATTACTATGCTGTGGTGGAATGTAATTCTGTTGCAACAGCAGAACATCTGTACAAATCTTGTGATGGAGTTGAGTTTGAAAGATCGTCCAATGTGCTTGATCTTAGATTTATTCCAGATTCTATGGAATTTAAACATCCACCTCGTGATGTTGCAACAGATGTATGTGATTTGCTTGTCATACAGAGCCTTATGTGTTAATTAGTTTTTGTTTATACCATAGTCATATTTGGGCTATGTTCCTCAAGCAAGGGAATTGGCATTTCTAGAACTAATTCCATTGGTAAATTACCTTGCAGCAGGAAGAGAGCTTTTTTTTTTTTTTGGTCCAACATCTGATCTTGTTTGGATTGCTTCGGTGCTTTAGTTTGAAAATTGCAGTAACTACAATTTCAAGTATTTTCTGCTCAGGCACCAGGAAGCTATGAGGGATTGGATTTCCATACCAAAGCACTGCAGCATAGTAACATTCCTATTTCTTGGGATGAAGATGAACCACAACGTGCAAAGACCTTGAAACAAAAATTTAATGCTGATCAGGTATGTCATATCTGTCATAAACTTTCCTTATACTGAAATCTGATGCTTTCCAAATCTAATCTGAGATGGGATGCATATCTTTAATTCAATTTTGGTTGGATCTAACTGAGGTTCCACTGCACTGATTTTCTGCTGCTTCCTTTTAAGAAGCTGTTATATTGCACTCAGTCATTGATGCCCTTTCATTTATTTCTCTATGTGGTTATTTTATTTACAAGTGTGAGGGATCATCTTAAAGTGGAAATGAAATTTCTACTGGTGGTGTAGAAGGTTTACTCGTTGGATTTAAAATTTTGGGGAAATTTCAAAAAAAAAAAAACCTAACGTATAGGGATACTTTCAATTTAAACCCTAATATATTTTTACTATCAATTTGAACCCTATATTTATTTTACTTTCAATTAACACTCTCTCCATTCATTTGTTGTCCAATTGAAGGACAAAATGCTGAGTTTGCACGCTAATTAGGATTAAAACAATATGTTGGACCATTTGACTGTGTAACACACTAGTTTTTTTACCCTAAAAGGTTGAGCTGGTATGCTGTAAAATTAATTAAAATCTTCCCTCAAATTGTCATATATTTTAGTGTTGAACTTATTTATGGATTTTAACAAAGAGAGAGATAGTGTGTGACACAGTTAGTGGGCCAACATGACATTTTAATTTTATTCAGCATGTCAGCTTGGCATTTTGTCCTTCAATTAGACAACAAATGGATGCAGAGGGTGCAAATTGAAAGTAAAAGAAACGTTAGGGTTTGAATTGATAGTAAAAAAAATGTTAGGGTTTAAATTGAAAGTATCCCTATATATTAAAGTTTTTTTTTTTAATTTATCCTAAAATTTTTAATGTTGGTGAAATTTTTTATTCCAGTTATCATATGGACAAATGCTCTGCCACTTGGATTTGTTCTATCATGACTTTGACACTAACTTGAGCTTCTTGTCTCTCCCTCTTTTTCTTCTTCCCTTTCTTTTTGAACTTTACGTGTGGCCTAAGCCTTACAATTGTATGTACAACTGAAATGAATTTAAAGAAAGGGTTCTGCTTCCATTGGCAAACATAATAACTAACTGTGCTATGGACTTTTGGCAAAAGTTACATGTGCCTTTTATAAGAAAAAATTGAAGTAAATGTGCTTTGTTCTATCAACTTGTGCTTTGCATCTTCTATAATTCTTTTTCAATGCAGAATATCATATATGACTAACCACATGATACTAATATATAAATCATAGTACATTGAAGCCAAAATATCAGCAACCACAGAAGACTAGGATAAAACTGGAACATTTGTTACTTGGCTCTTCTCTTGACATAAGTGTTCCTATATGGGGCTCAAAAGCAGATGAGTGCTTGAGTCAATCCCCCAAAATACTTGAAAATTTTATGTACAAAATATCAAATGTTCCTGTATGATCATATAAACTTTTCTACTTCAACTTGATGGAAATGTAATTTTTATTTGGATGTATAGTGACACTTATTCTGCTTTTGTTTAGCTGGCAGATTTGGAGTTGAAAGAGTTTTTAGCTTCTGATGAGAGTGAAAGTGATGAGGATGAGAATGATGATGGTACAGAGGATGGATCGGACAAAAAGCTTAAAAAAAGGGATAAGTATCGTGCTTTAATTGAATTTGGTGATGGTTCAGATGGAGAGAATGAGGAAGGCCAGGATATGGAGATTACTTTCAACACTGGCCTAGAGGGTTTAAGTAAGCACATTCTAGAAAAAAGGGATAAGAAATCAGAAACTGTTTGGGAAGAACATCTCAGGAAACAACGGGAGAAGAAGAAGGGTCGGAAAAGAAAATCTAAGCATTCTTCAGAGGATGAGAGCAGTGATGCGGATGAAGAAGTAATAGAAGAAGCAGATGATTTCTTTGTTGAAGAACCATCAGCTAAACAAGGAAAGAAGGATAATCGAACTAAGAATGATAAAAAAGAAAAGCAACTCGAGGGCAAAGATGAGGTAGAAGCAAGCAGAGCAGAACTTGAGTTGTTACTTGCTGATGATAACGGAGTTGATAATGGTCTAAAAGGATACAATATGAAACGTAAAAAGTCCAAGGGTAAAAATGGAAAGGAAGTTCCAGATGAGAACAAAATACCAGCAGTTGATTATGAGGATCCACGGTTTTCACCTCTCTTCAATTCACCTCTCTTTGCATTGGATCCTACAGATCCTCAGTTCAAAAGGTATACTGTACTTATAATCCTTAGAAACTTCTAGCTTCAGTACTTTGCCGTAAGAAGATTAAACTATTAAGCTATTAATTATATTATTTCACTTGTTCAAATCAGAAGATTTTTGGTCTTTATGTAGCTTGCTCACTATAACTAAAAGTTTGAGTTCTTGATATTGTAGGAGCGCAACATATGCCAGACAGATGGCACAGAGGCAGCGGAAGAGTCGTCTGCAAGAAATAGGAGGAGAGCATAAGAATCAATTTACGAAAACTCAGTTGCTATCTGATGAGCCAGATGCGGACAAAAATGAGCAAATGATTTCTGATGCCCTGTCATCGAAGAAGGAGAAGCATGAGATATCATCTTTGCTGAAATCCATTAAGATGAAGTCCAAGCAAGTTCAGTTGCCCTCTAATGGCAAGTCGAAGAGAGATGAAAATTTACAAATTAGAGATACAAAAGAAATGGAGAATCCCGAACTCTCAAGCTTAATTCGGTCAGTTAAAAAGAAGGCCAAATTATGCAAAAATGAATAATTATCTGTTCCCTAATATCTAAGAATATTACAAAAGAAAAACAGGAAGTAGTGGAGGCAATGGCATTAGTGAAACAGCCAAGCTCCATTTGTAACAAATGGAGATAGTTTTCTGAATTTTCATTTTCTTTTGGGTGGCCCATCAAGGAGTTTTTGTTGCGGGAAAGGTTTGTAGGTTATTATTCTTTTATGGTTGCAGTTTTTTGAATGTTCATTATGGAAAAAAAATGTTCATTATTCTTTTATTATTCTACCTCTCAAAATGTCCTTCCCTAAATTTCTCATCTTCCGTAATGCTAATTCTCATTATTGGGTGCAAATTGGCCATTATACTATATAAAATCCTTGTGTTTGAAAGGGTATTTGGAATTATCATTGGATTAAAATTTTTTTATAATTTTTTATGAAATCCTTGTGTTTAAAAGGTTATTTGGAATTATCAGTTTTTAAAATTTTAAAAAATAAAAAATAATTTTTTTTCCAGTTTTTCCCAATCGGACCCAAGTGGAATAAAAAAAATGATTTAAAAAGATTGAAGATTTATACAGGATGACTTGCTGTCTTGAACTAGAAGAGTTTTGTTATCTCCTGATGAATTAATCAAAAGGGATCCAATGCAAGTTGCAAAAAGGGGTATATTACAAAATTTGCTACTCCAACAATTTAAACAAATATTCTGGACTGCTATATCAATTAGTCTAAAGACATTTACAACCAGAGTTCATATCAGATCACCAACACAAAAAGTTAAATAGGAAGTCAACAATGCTTCCAATTTTCCTGTGTAACTATACCTGAAAGGAATGCTCTGTGTGTACAATACAAGGATACGAGGGGAAAAAGCCTCAAAATGAAGAAATAACAAAGCGAATGCTCACACAATCATAAAGAATGGAATAAGAACCACAATGAACGCGAAAGATAAAGGTTTCAATATAGGAGAATAACTCCCGATGGGTGGTGACACCTGAGTATTATTGCCACTTCCTGCAGTGGCTTGTGGATTGACTGCATTAACAGGAGGGACTCCAGGACTTAATGGGTTAACCGGTAGGGTGTTGGTGTCCACACCATTATAACCTGGAAACAAATAGATGTTTATGTAACAATTGGTCTAAAAGGGAAAGGAAGTGTTTCGATTGAATTCCAATCTGATAAGGAAGAACTATACTTACAATTTGATGCCTTCCAACCCAAAACGTTCCTTTCCCGATTGAATACTATACGATAACCGGTCATGAAATTTTCTGCATATGATAAACATTTTGATATTGTAAAGAACATGTGAAAACATACCACTAAAATTCAAGAAACTCAGAAGTACTTTTCTCTAGTCTCTACGTCAGTGAAATATCCTTTTCAAAGTATTTGAGATTAGCTGAGTTTTCTCCAAAAATTGTGAGACAGGCTTGACATGTAGAAAGTAGCTTTACCATTTTATAGCATTTAAGGCCCTCCTAACTAATAACAATATATGCAACAAAAAATCCTTCTCTAAGATAAAAATCAGATAGCATACCAACTATGATTAGGCACAGAATTTAAACATAAGGAATGATATAGCCAGATACTCACGTCCAATGATATTTACATTTCCACTTTTGACAACACCAAGACAATATACGTTTGTATCATCCTGTTGATTGAAAAGGACAAGAGTTCACTTTGTAATCCAAGGAACAGGAGCAAATTATGCAAACACTAGAGGCGAAATTTTACCGGTAAATCAACTAATACTATTGGGTCTGTGACATTAAATTGGCTGTCACCTTTCATCACCAGATTTATAGTTGGAACCAACAAATCTGTTTGATTTGAGCTGCAACCATAGTGAAAGTCAGAATTAGACCAGCAGCATCCACAAGCAATAAGATGCATAATGCAGTTTTATTTGAGATATAACTGACCCTATCTCATAACAATATTCAAAAGGCAAATCAGAACTTGAGGAGTATCGCTTTTCTTTTGCCTGGTTATTGAACTGCAGCAATATCATATACAGTAAGTACTCAAAAAGATAGATCATTAAATTTCAGTAAACAACAATGAAATTACTAAAAATACCTACACTCTGAGTTATAAGTGTATAGGCTGGATCATTCAGGTAAGTGAATGAGGTCCCGGAGTCGAAAATTGCATAGAACTCAAGAGCAGCATCATTCCCACCCACATTGATGTTAGTGATACTGACGTTGTAAGTTGGACTAAAACAAGTCCCCGCAGGAACATGAGTACAATAATCATGGGATTCAGCAAAGAAATAGTACACGCACAAACGAAGTATTAAAAAGAGAGTACTGACTGTGACTGCCTCAGGTTGAAAGGTGTTTCTCCTTGGTCTAAGCTTCCTGTATCCCCGAAACTAATTCTCCCGATCCCATCAGGTCCAAAACACATGGAAAAGGAATCGGAAGTGTAACCTTCTCTTGCTAAAGTACTTGGAACAGATATATTACTCATACCAAGGCCAAATAAGCCATTAGGAGCTGCACCATCCATAAATGAACCAGTTTGAACTTGGCCACAACTGTTAAAAAAAATAAAATAAAATAAAAACACTTAGATATTACAATTGCAATAAACAAGTAATAATTGCTAAAAGATGTGTGTTCAGTGATAGGAATGAAAATCAAGATTAAAGAGAATTCCAAGCATTCAAAATCTCACAAAGAACCCAATTTTTTCACATCAGATCAAGAAAGAACAATTATATTCCTGTTTCCATGACTAAAAATAGAATAATCTAAAAACATCTATATCATATTCACAATCAAGATATTCGGGTTGCTACAGCGAAATTCTCGAAACATAATCAAAAGTATCTACTAGAAAAACAAATAGACGTTACCTACCCAAATGTAATCCTTGGATCAAAAGCTTTGGATTGAGCATCATCTGTGGTTAAGCGCAATATGTCCTCAACCAAGAACCCATTTGATGAAGTGCCATTAGAAAGATATATAACTTGATACGGGCAAGTACTTCCTGAGGAGGGACATCGACTTTGTGCCGCACACAAGGTGCTGTTGCAAGAAACCTTTTGGCTTGTTGATGATGTGTTAGGGCTGTAGATATTGAAATCTATTGTCTGTTTGATTAAAACTAAGTTAGTAAACGAAAAAACTTCAATATCAGAAAGTTCAATGATTTACACAGATTTTTTACTTAGAATTCACAATTTTGAGAGGACAAAATACTAACTCCAAAAGATGAAGAAGAACCCAGCCATTTAAGAATAATATAGGAGGAAAAATTCTAAGAAATAAAAATTACTTCTCCATTTGAAGATTTCAAGCCATGGACGCAACTGCTACAATCACAAGGCAACCAGAAGAGATCACTGCCGGTGTCTAACGCCACAAGAAATGACAAAGTCGGTGTCCCAATTGAAACATTAGCATAATGCAAACTGCAAAAATTCACAAAAACCACCTTAATCCCATGTTTGATATTCCAGAAAGTCAAAAGGTTTTTTTTAAAAAAAGTCAAATTTTTTAAGTTTCCACAGTAAACAACGACACGTTTCTAACTCTGATCACTAATATTCTATTCCTTTTTCCTCCTGTTTCTCGGCCACCAAACAGAGTAGAATATAAAGAAACAGTTCAAACTTCAAAGAAACTAAAGAGCACAATTCCACTATCTTTCTAGTAAAGAAGAAAGAAGAAATCTTACAATCCGAGAGGACTGATACGATAAGTTTCATTTCCCTCGAGGAAAGTGAGAGGCGTGGAATTATCAGCAGAAGCAAGTTTACGGCCATGGATGAAGAGGTCACGGTGAGCCATGGAAGCATAATAGTGAGGACTACCCTTTTCCGGCAAGTCATTGACGGATAATATCCCCTTGACCGGATCCGAATAGCGGTGATGGATATCGAATCCGAATGTCCCAAACCCATAACAGCTCCTCCATGACATTAACAGCAATAATAACACAAGCATAGAATTATAACGAAAACAAGAACCCAAAGAAGAAGAAGAAGAAGAAGAAGAAGAAGCCATTAGAATTGAGAAGAAAAATGAAATTAGGAAAGAAGAGAGAGAAAGGAGAGGTTTTTATGGTTTGGTCGAAGCTCATAAATAAAGTCTTTGCTTTCACTTATGTTTAGTCTCTCTCTCTCTCTCTCTCTTCTGTGTCAAAGACGAAAACGCGGGTGTTTGGCGTCTATGAATGTAAGGCCGGATATGTGGGTCCCACCCTTTGAAAAATCGAATTTTAATTTTAATTTTTTTTAATCATCATTTCCAAATTATGTTTGTTTTATTGATAGTGGGACCCCTTCTATTTTCAATATTTTGCATTTGTGACCCACCTTTGACAATTTTACTTTTTTTATTTTTTTTCAATATTAATTACTAATTCTATCTTATAAATTTTCTCCCTTTATTTTGGGTAGGATTATTGAGAATAGTTTTAAAAGAAAATGAGGTTAAAATTTTGTTTCACTATCAAAAATAAAGAAAAATAAATTTATATTTTTTCAAAATTTCCACGATTAGAAATTTCAGAACTATTTATATTTCAAAAAATAAATAGATAAGATGTATCTATCTTTCTTTAATTTAAGTTTTACATTCTATTAATTTTCCCATTTTTACTATATTATCCAAAATGGGAATTAGTCTTTTTCTTTGTAAAGTGAGTCAAATTTCAATCATATTAGTGTAGATCAGTGTGGAAAACGGGGAGGGAGAAAAAAGTGAGTGCCCCTTTACACTTTTTGACTAAAAAAAATACCATTAAAAGCAGCAAAAAGTACTTTTAGGCAAAACATAAAAGTACTAAGAAAAGTAAAATAAAAAAGTACAGGGGCATCGGTGCAAAACGATGAAAAATAAAAGGATGTAGATATAAATATGAGGAAATAGGAGCGTTAGTGGTAGCTGGCCAAAGTGAACCGTTGACATCAAAAGAAAGTATAAAGAATTAGTCGTATGAGCTAAGTGGGCCTACCTAAATTAGACACTTGTTTAACAACTAATGGTTCAAATCAGATTTTATTTTAAAAAAATAATAATAACAACAATAATTTCATTATCATTAATTTAATTAATAAAATTTAAATTATTAATTATTACAGACTGGTTAAACCACTGTGAAATATCGAATTGGTTATTTGGTGACCTTAATTAATTAGATATTAGATGTTAATTAATTTATTCATTTACATGACGTACCTCTCTAATTAAATTCAACTCCCACATCATATTTCTAAAAAGAATTATATCTCAGTATCTCCCTTCAAAAGAGAAAATAACAATGTTTTGGTTGACTAGAAATGTGTGCATTTCATTTGTAATTAATTAAATTAAGTATAGCAAGTTATCAATTCATGGAGATTTTGAGTCATAAAATAATTAAAATATATATATATATCTACACTCGTTCCAATCTGAACAATTCAGACTAGACCCATTTTCTTATGAAATTTCATCAGGTTCGATTTGAAATGTCAAAATCTCAATTCGATCTATTTTTTTAAATAAATTCGATTCAAACCAATTTTGCACCCCCTCAAATAATAGAAGTATTTGAATGTTACATTAAAGGTAGATAATCACAAAGTAATTATTACCACCAACCCTCATAAAAATTCAATTAATTTAACAAATAATTTCCCAAACTTGGAATATGAATTCCTCTAAATTTTTCCGTACGATGATTGTGAAATGGGATTTTTGATATATTTAATAAAGAATGAATAGACTTCAACTATGTTACCATGGGCATTAAATCGCAATTGGCGTTTCCCAATTGTCGAACATTTAACTTTTCAACCACTACAAAGACTAAGAAAACTTGCTTTTATTGTTTTTCAACTTTGAATACTTCAAAGTCAAGAAAGAGAAGCAACAATGGAAACATCCGCAGAAGAAAATTTGATTAATATTTTCCTCATTCTCTACAAAAATACTAACCTTTTTCCAAACCGTGTCTTTTAATTAAATTTGCAAATGAAACAAGGAATCACTTATCTCTTAATTGGTTAATAAAAAAAATTAAAAATAATAAAATAGAAAATTTATTTTTTCTCAACAATAGAAGATAAGTATTGAAAAAAAATTTAAAAATAAGAGTGTCTCATAAACAATTTGATAGGGACTGGACACCAATTGGTGATATTTTTTTTATATATTTCTGTGCCATTGGAAATAAGTTATTTTTGTTATAAGTTATTTTTGTTATTTCTGTGTCTCATAAAAAAAGTCGGTTATAAGTTATTTTTGTTGTTTCATATATAAATTTTGAAATATTTGCTTTTATAATATGATTTTGGATGCAAGCGAAAATTCAGCTTTTAATTATCGATCCATTTATTAAATTCTCTCGGCAAAAAATAAAGCAGGCAGGTCTTATTTATGCATATCATATAATAAAATTTTTGCACAAGAGGTTAACTTGGAGATATTTAAAATTAATTATTGAATTTTTTTTACATGAAATATTTAAAGAGTAAAAAACCAAAATTTGAGCCCCCATTTATAAATTTAAGCTTTTAAATTGAGTTGCTTTTGCTATATAAAAAAAAATCGCTATCATTTAATTTTGATGCATTTTGATACACAACACAAAGGTACAGTTGTTTAGCCAATAGCCCAAAGCCAAAAAATTCATTTGGATGCCAAACAAACAAATTTGTGGCGTGAAAGGGAGGGTGATTTGACTATCTTACATGATACAATATGTGACTACCAATTAGACTATGTTCAGAAAAGGGATTTGCCATAAGCATCATGTAGTCAAAATCAAGAACAAATTATCAAATTCTCCTCCTTCTCTCTCTCTATTTGTATAGATAGAAAGAAAGAGAAGTACTAATAATAGTTGGAAGACTAATGGTGTGTGAAGTTTATTAATGAACAAGATTTTTTGCCTCTCACAATCCTAAGCCAATGGTGCCACTGGACCGTTTTATCACGTTTCCTCGTCTTTTTTTTTTCTCTAAATTAATTCTCATTCTTTCCAATTCTATTCATTCCAGAATGAGTCTCAGGTTTTGATTACATATTATCCCCACCTGGAAATATGCAGGAATTATGTCTCGATCTGATCCTAGGCTTGGTTTGGGCACTTGGGCGAAATCTCAAGCTATTCAGGCAGGGCTCAGACCTTGTTGAATGAAAGTCAACCCCCCTTCTGCATGACTAGATATGGTCTTAACCAACCTATACCTTGTGCATTGAGTCTAGCTTAAAATTTATGAAAATCAAAGGAGAAAAATCCTATGCACATGATTCCTGTATCAAAAATTTAAGTGCATTGATCTATGCTCAAGATTTTATGCAAGCCATGATGCCAGATGAGCCTAATTCATGCTCCTCAGTGTAAACAGAATGCTGGCAGTTGTAGACTTCTTAAAGGCATTAACATAAATAAAGCTAAAAGGTGCTGAGCATATACTCACAAGAATGACAAAAGGCTGAAACTGATGTACAATATGTGCTCAATGTCCACAGCCAGCATGAATATGATGTACTGATGTTTGGCTTAATTACCTATGATCTACCCTAAGAAAGAACAAGTGGATTATCAAACTATACATTGTCGAACATGGTTGGATATTTCGACCTGAAATTCTATGTGGGAATCCTGGATCGGTATGATGAAACCAATCAACTGTCATGATAAATGAATGACCATAGAGTGGGACTACAATAAGATGTGTAATGTGAAGACAAATGTGAAGGTAATTACATAGTTAGCACGGCTACAGTAATATGATGGTGCTTCTGAACTCCGAGAGTTCTTCCTGTCCTCTTTTGTTGATTCTGAACTAGAAGTGTTACCTAGTCCAACAGCAACAGCAGGAGGCACATCAGAAGCATATGGTTCTATCGGCAATGTGTTATACTCCTCATTGTTGTAACCTGTAACAGAGCCAAAATGCTTGGTTAATTATTGAGAACATTGTATGAGAGCATGCACATGAAATAACTGCATGAAAGCAACACTCACAATCTGTCTTTTTCCATCCCAAGACTAGTTCCACTCTATCGAATACAACACGGTAGCCAGTCATAAAATTTTCTGCAAAAAGATTAAGAACTTCAGTAACTCAACTATACAGAAAGTATTGGTTTGTTATTTTGAAAAGAAGTGGTTTTTACCAATATACTGATAATCTGCATATTTGTTGCAATCACAAGGCACCCAAAACATGTCACTCCCTGTATCAAGCGCCACCATGAACTTCACTCCCGGCGTTCCCAATTCCACCGTCGTGTAATGCAAACTAAAATCCAACATATGAAAATTTTCAGAAAACAAAAAACTGAAAGTGTAAAAAATAATACAAATTCAATAATCAAAAGAAGAAATATACAATCCCAAGGAGCTAATTCGAAAAGTGGAGTTCCCATTGGAGAAAGCAAGCGGAGCAACTCCATTAGAGAGTTTACGGCTGCGTAGAATCTGATTACCGGTGGGCTAACTCTGAATAGTACTCAAAGCTTCCTTTGGCAGGCCATTTCCCGACCTGGAAGTAGGAACAGACGGAATGAGACCAGTTCTTGAGTGAGCCGGAGAAAAGATGGTGCATTTTGAAGGTAAAGATGCTGCGCCCATTAACAGAGATTGGAAGAAGCAAAAAGAAGAGTAATTTCACGAAAGAAAACATAAATTTGAAGGGGAATCTGAAAGGAAACCCTAAAAGATCTGCATTGAAGAAAGAACAGTATGATTATTAAACCCTAGATCTTGGATTTGGTGGTTTTTGAACCAGGAAGAGAGAAGAGAGAGAGAGGGTTGCAGCGAATGTGAAACTGGAGAATGCAAGTGGGGCCCACTTTAGTTCTATACTTCAAATTATTGTGACAGTTGGTGGAAGTTGGAACCTAGAAAGTTGAAAGGGCACGTTTTTAAAAAAATCTCTTTTTCGACCGTTTCCGTGCCATCGTCGTTTTATAATCGGACAGCTCAGATACGATGTGAACTTGTGTGGAGATGGAACGATACACGTGGGACTCCATGCATCCACGTCCACACAACGAACGAATACGTGCAATCATTTATTCATTAATGAATTTATAAATTAATGGCAATGATTTAAAAAATCTACAAATTGAAAAGATGACAGTTTTTAATCAAATTTAGATGTTGCAGACAAGTAAAATACTAAATTCACCAAAAAAATATATGAGAAAATAATAAAAGTAGAGAACGAGTCTAAAAAAGCTATTTAGGAGGCTATTCTCTCTTTTTATAATGGTAACTATTAAAGGGTAAAAGTGTTTTTTTTGAACAATTTTTTTTTTTTAATTTTTTTGAATTTTAAAAATTGATTTTGAAAAGAATTAGTTAAATAAATATTTTTAATGAACAGTTTATAAAAAATTAAAAAAAATTAATTAATTAACTAAAAATATTTTAAACTTGATTTTTATACTTCAAATGCCCCTTAAGTCCTCCCAATATAATATAATGGGTGGTTATCGAAGTTATATTATGTTAGCAAAATAAGAAAAACTAATAATATTTTCTATTTTTAAATGCTTTAAATATTTATTTTCCCTAGTTGGAAAAGGAGGGAAAATTTTTTACAGCAACTAATCATACATACAATAAGTGTTGGAGTGTGATGCCCTTTGATACGGTGGTGGGTACTTCTCACTTCCTTATAACTGTCATGATCCTATTAGCTCTCAAACGATATTTTGCATGGGAGATATAATGGGGCAAGACTCCTTCTATAATTCTTCATTCATTGCTATTGGGCTCAGGTCAAATCAAGTCTTGAGGCACAAATGATAAAAGTCACGTTATCAATACTTCCCCACTAATTTAGCTAAGTACTTATACTTAGCCAAGATTAAAAAAAAAAATGATCATGACTAACACATCTTATGGAAACGTCTCCTTATCCAATGGAAATGGTCTATGCCTCAATCTTCTCCGAAATATTTATGTGAACGGCGATTTACTTCTTTAAAAATGCTCCTTCTAATATCAACAATCATATATGTGCAACTTTCCAAGCAAACTGTTCACACTACAATAATGCAGACATCGTATAACCAAATTTACTCGCTCACTTGGAATGTTCTTACTTATACTGGAGTATCTTATATATGTGTTATATAGAATTAATGGCTTCTGCTTCATTCTTATGAAATGACTTCTACTTTAATTGCAAGACCTTTTGTCCCTTCATATAACATGGCAACATCCCCATCCCCATCATAGTTTGTCCTCTTTAAGATGACCTTAGCTTTAGCCTTCAAATGGTGTTGCCTTTAACTTTAGGATGGTGTTAGCCTTCTAGCCTTATGATGGCTTAAACTTGTAGTGTAGTCTTATCTTAGCTTGACTTTGTAGCATAGCCTTATCCTGGCTTTTTTATTTTATTTTATAACATAGTCTTATCTGGGCTCTTCAAACATTATAACTTATAATCTTATCTGGGCATGTTCTTGATAATATAGCATGATTTGCTTGGTTATGTGCTCTCTCCTGTTTATAGACAAATTACTGAAATGTTATATAGGCTAATGTTTTTTTTGTAAACAAAGCTACTATTTCCTCCATAACAAATTTCGAAAAATAAATAAATTACATTGGAATTGCTTAAGCCTTTTGAACAAACAATATGTACAATGATAAACAAGTATATATGTCCATCTCAATCATACTTAATTATAAAAAGAGACCCACAATGCATTATTGGGGAATTAAAAAAAAATAAAAAAGCATGCTCATACTAAATAATCAACACTGAAGAAAAAAATAAAATAAATAAAATAAAATCCCATAAAAATGGAACTTGTGGTGCATGATTAATTGATTTTTTAGCTACATATACTATAATTGCTAATTGGTGAGGCTCGTAGGATTGGCAGAGGGAAAGCCAAACTGATCAGAAAGTTTGGTTCTTGTAAGAAGCTCCATCTGATGAAGGAATTGCACATCATTCACCACTGGATTATCTGTTCTGCCTGGTGGAGATCCTGAATAACACCCAATGCATTTACATTCTCTACCATCAATTAATCCCTGCTAATTATTTTTATTAATTACACTGGCAAATCAAATTTAACACCAATTAATAATAATTAAAGAACAAAAACTGAGTGCTGACCTTATCAGAAATAATGTTCAAAATTCCACTTCTTCCATCAGAACTTGGTTGGCTGCTTACGAATTTAAAAATATGGTAAACACATAACATATTGATTTGGTTTAAATTTCATAATAATATTTAAAGGTAGGAGAAATCCTAACCTGTGTTTTCCACATCTGAGAGGTATGAGAAATTCGGGCAGGTTAGGGCCGAGCCGACGAGGTTTGGGGCAAAGGGGTTGGTTATGGTTATGGTTATGGTTATTGCCTCCAAATCCAAGCTTAGTAGACTCTGAATCTGAACCTGAATCAACAAGCTTGCTTTTAACTGGTAGACGATGCATTAGTGTTTTTCTTGTGCTTGCCTCCTCAAATTGAAAGAAGCAAAAGATAATGTCACTTGACAAAATACTACACAAATCCTTGAAATCCCAATCTTTTATTATCAATTATTGCTCTATTTGAGAAAGGGCAGTTAAAGAAAAAACTATCCATTTATGTGAAGATTAGCCACACAATTTACATAGAGGAAGTGAAGAATTTGATCAGTGGAGCCACATTGTTCAAGTGGAGGACAGAGAGAGCTTTTTTCTTGGCTAAGAGTTAATATAGGATGGAAATTGACCAGTTGGCTTTGATCTCCTAACTACCCTCTAATTTCATTATATATATATTGCAGATCTAAAAACATGTGTAAAGAAATGCAAAATTTTAGTATTCATCCCAGAGTAATGATCCAATATAACATTTTATCTAAATGATTATTAGCTTAAGAAAATGAAAGAAATGCAAAAATTTGGATTTCATGCTAGATTGATGATCTAATAAAACATTTTATTTGAATGGCTAATAGTTTTTTTTTTAATGAGGCCATAAAATAATTTTGTTTGATTTTTGGAAGATACCACTAATCAAATTTGAAATATTGGAAGAAACTAGAAAGTTAAGCAAAAAATATAACAGTGCAGGATTTGCTCGAGGGAAATGAAACCCAAGTGGCCGAATAAAGCTGTTAGAAATATCCAATCCACCGGCCCAGCAAACGTTTAAGCACAGCTTAAAACTTCATAAATTTCTAATCCATACAAGCACTAATTCATTGTATGAAGGATTTTCTCAGGGATGATAGCGTGTTTGTAATATTACCCTGCTGACAGTGTTTGTCATTTCAACTCTCTCAAAACTAACTTTGAACAAAAAAGGTTTAAATGATACATTTGCAGTTAAACAATGAAAAAAAATCATTCGTTATCAGTTGCTGCATATACATATCAGCTTTAGTGAAAAATTTATTCGTATCCATTCGTTTATCTATCTAGCGGTACAAATTTAGTGAAAACAAGTGTAAAAGACTTTTTTTTTTTTAAAAAAAAAAAAGCTTTAATTCACCTGCTACATTTTAAAAAATGTTAAATAACAAGCTAAAACCACCTTGCTGTTATACCATTCAACAATTTGAACCAATTTATTCAGAAGACTGTGGCATTAACAACGCATTGGGAACCTATATGAACATAGTTTTATGATTGAAGTATGCACATAAAAACATTGGGAGTAGCGAATTACAACTAATTAGAAGTGTTAAAATAGTTATTGAAAAAAGGAACAAAAGAAAACAGATATCTACACCAGCAACCCACATGAACACCATAAAAGATTTTCTCAGAAAGTGGTGAGGAAAGTACCACAGAAAGTCATGAATCAACTAATTACTGAAAAGAGCTAAGATTCATATCATGAATTATATGTATCCCAGTCAAACCTGGGTTGCGAGAAAACCTCATAATCAATGGGTCCATCTACAACACTGTCAATAGTTTGGATGCCTTCCAAAAGAACTGATTGAAAACCATCATTATCGGAAGGCAATAATTTGTACATTACTAACAATCCAAGAGTGAATATTGCTTGCAACTTCGTGGTGTCTCCTTGTACAGAAAAGAACAAAAGCATAGAAAGGAGGAATAAATCAACGCAGAACCGCATAATACACAATACCGTGTCCATCAACCTCCCATCGTTGCCTGCAGGGAATCCACGGACTCTATACACGAAAAGGAAGTTGTATTTATCAACCACATACCTATACCCAAAATAAACTGCACCAACAGGTACCACAAGAGGAGCAAACGATGAATATATCAATGTCAGGGCAAATATTGTCAAATTAAATGCATAATATTGTGCAAAATCAAATTTCTGCTTGGGAATAGGAGAAGTCCTGCTAATTGGATATTCTGAGAGATCTTGTCCCTCTGGATCCATTCCATTCTGTCTTGGCGAATCAAACATACTATCATGCATCAGTGGTCTCTGAAGACTTTCCATGGTCTGATTTTCCAAGGGGTACTCTTCATTTTGCTCTGGTACCAACTGGAGCATATCATTCTTCCGAAATTTCTGAATCTTCTTCTTTATCCAAGGGATTGGAGCCAATAGATCAAAAGATATCCCCAAAAAGGTGCTTGTGATTAGAAATGCAAGAGAAGAGAGGCAAGATCTTGACAAGAATGATGCATTCATATATTGTTCGATCCTTTTGCAATCTTCTCCGTCCAAGTAACACCTACCCATCTTCAAGATGGCACTTTCCAAAGAAGACTCCACCAGAGCTCTCAATAGAATAAGATTTACAAGGAAGAAGCAAACCATCTTCAGAAGTGCAGCTCTTTGCTCCCTAGATACAGTGAGATGGCGTTCAAACTTGGAAAGATAAGAAAGAGCTGAAGGAACAATTATATACATGCTGACAAATATAATAACATTGGGCAGAAACTGGAACATCAGGGATGCCAACCAGCTCGAACTTTGCACCCAAGCCAACCATGATTCGGCATTATCCATCGCTTCCGCATTAATGATGCGGCCAGCACTTGTCAGGGCATTTATGACTGCAAGAGGAGAGCTAAAAAATAAAAGCAACAATAGCAAGCATGTGTTCACAAACAATCTGCGCAGCTTTAGTGATAACTTTGTCGAACCCAAATGGTTCCAGTAAATATCAGTTGCTAATGGAGCTCGTTCGACTTTCCATTGGTTCCTCTGCAGTCGCAACTCCATAATAGAGAAGAACTTACCAAAACGCCTCTTCTTCTCATTCCGGAAGTCCTGAACAGCTTTATTAGCAGTATAAACGTCTTTAAAAATCACAAATGCAATGCCTGCACTTGGTGCATGACCTTCCTTATAAGCTGCCAAATCCATCTCTAAATCTGCTCTCACTTCTTGTAAATTCCTCAACTTCTCTTCATCAGTGTAACCCAATCCATCCATCATCTGATCCCAAAAGTATTTCACTCTTTTAAACAGATAAATCATCCGGGAACGAGACCTCTCCACAAAAGATTCTCCCACAATATCATCATCATTCTCTTCAGGTAAGAGTCTAGAGTCAATTCTGGCAATCAACCAAGTAATTTCATCCCTGACCCTAACCAACTCAGTAGCCAAATCATCCAACGTACATAAATCCATAGGCACAATAACTTTATAAACTTTGCCAGGATATCTATGTTGAAAATACTCACGCAAAACAAGCCTATCATCCCCCAAACTCTTAGGTAATCCCTGAACCATGATAGTGAAAATGGCAGTAGAATTCGCATTTGGGTCACTCAAATTACCATTCCCATCCCTAAATCTAGTTATTTTCAATCTCTCCTCAATCACAGACATACCGAAATGCACCAAAACTAGAACAAGAACAACAAACAGAAAATGAATCCACAAATAACCCGAACCTTTTTCGATATGATTTATTGTCGTCTTAGAGAATTGGTCATCAAGCACTGCAGTCCCAGCGTAGAGATTCAAAGGAAGAAGAAAACAAATTGACAAAACCGCGATGGCTATAAGAACAGCAAAGCTACCGCCTTCAATTATAAGAAATTGGGCAGCATCAGCCCCACAATGGCGAGCGATCTCTCTCCCAGTGGCGTGCCACACAGCAAGGAGCTTGGAAAATAGGGCAGAAGGGCCAGGAATTCGGCGGTGGTCACTCCGAAGCTTGACGAAGAAGAAAATGAAGACACAGAAGAACAACCCAATAGCAGAAATGTTAAGAAGGTACTGTATATTTCCATACCAAGCACCGAGAAAATCGGAGTCACCGTCGCCGGAGGAAGGAGAAGGAGGAGGAGAGAGAGACTGATTCATCGGAGAGATTGGGGAGATGATGAGAGAAGGGTCCATAAGGGGATAGGGATTGGTATAATTCTAGGGTTTATAACAAAATTCTGGAGGATTGCTTCTTGATTTGGGCATAGAAAAACGACAGGGTAAAAGAGAAAGGAGGAAACATAGCTCCTTTCCTTCTTCATCTTCACCCCTCTTTTTCTTGTTTTTATTTATCTTTCTTCGAGGCAGAGCGTGTGTGTGTGACGGGGCGAAGGAAGCCGACATGGTGGCTGTGTTGGGTTTTTAATTTTCTTTTTCTTTTTGTTTTTTTTTTCCATAAATGTAAATGGGCCTGAGCCCAACATTGCAAAAATAACAAGAAGAATTGGGCTTTATGCACTTCCCCACCTTCTATAAAATTAACGAATTTGTTTATGATTTCCTAATTATTTATATTTTCTATTTTTTAATTATTAGAACTTACAATAAAGAAAGCAATTTTTTTGAAAAAAAAAATTAATCCAAATCTAATTCAAACCCAAAAAAATTCAATTAATTTTGTTCAAAACAATTTGTAAATTTCTAGATTGAGTTTTAGTTATAGTCTAAATTCGAAAATGACACCTTTTTTTTATCCATTTAATATTAAAAAGTTAATCCTTTTAACTCTTTTAATAGAAGAAGCCTAACCTATTTGCAAATTGAAAAAAAAATAACTTAGAACAATTATTTGAATTCAAAATAACTCAATCTCAACTCGATTTTATTTCACATGCTTAATAATAAGAGTGGAACACACTAAATTCTTCCCGCCTAATTTCGGGTCGATAAAATTTGAAAATTGTTGCCCAGATAATGAACCAAAAAAGGAGTTGAATTGGATATTAAAAAATTTTTAACTTTTAAGTGCGGAATAAAAAGTTAAATAGAATAGGGATAGCAAGATATCACACAAGAAATTTATAGAAGTTCGGGTATTAACAAACCATACTCTTCTCTCCAATATCAATTGGGAGTTTCACTAACACACTTAGTGTTACAATAGAGTTTTACAAGCTCACTCCCAACTATGACATTTCTATCAATGGCTCACACCTAACTCAGAAATCCTTTGTGTTTTAATGGCTCACACAATAAATCAATTTCTTGTGTTTTATAGCTCACACAAATAACATTTACAAGTGTTTTACTCTTAACCCAATATACCCAAACTCACTTGAGTAGTAGATTACAAAAAGAAACACTCACCAACCTTAATGCTCAGAATTTATGAGCAAATAGATTTTAACAGATAATAAGAGTTTTGTTGAAAATAATTAATGCATAAATGGCTACAAATAAGTTTTGATTCAAAGTAATTGCTTGCTCTCTTGTTCTGAATTCATAAATGACTTGTATTTATACTTCTTTAGTGAATTATAGTCGTTTGGATGCATTTAATGCGAAAATAGTCGTTACACCAACTCTTAATTTAGCGCTTGACATGTTTCTCTTTCCTCATTCACGACTGTGACACATTCACGATCGTGAACATGTGTGTCACGGTCGTGAATGTTCCAAAATGTCATGACTCTGACCGTAAAACATTCTGGAAGAATTTGAAGTGTTTGATCACGGGCGTGACTTTATACTTTCACATACGTGACTTTATACTTTCCCGGGAGCGAATATCCTTCTAAGCCGTGGTTCAAATGGTGACTCTGGCCGTAAAGCTCTCTAGAGGAATTTGACATGTTATCTCACGGGCGTGACTGATTTGATCATTCATGGTTGCTATAATCCTTCATGGCTATGAACTTTAAATGTTAGAGAGTTGGCGCTAAGCTATATCACGAACGTGACATAATCAGTCACGGACGTGAACATGCTATTTCTTCATTTTTTTGACTTTCAAAGGTAGTCTTCCATTCTTGCATCATATTTCATACCATGTTCAATAAACTTAAAACACAAGTATTATTAAATACATTATTGCTATTTTATTTGGTAGCATCAAATTGACGAAAATACCCCTCAAAGTTCAACAATCTCCCCATTTTTGATGGTGACAAATAATTTAGCAATATGTACTTTTGAGAAGTCTCCCCCTCAAAAGATGCTTAAGACAAAAAATAATGGAGTGCAAAAATTGAGGAAGTATATCATGGATATTTGCTTGCTAGTTTAGGTATATGAAAGGTATATTCAAAGTATATCAAATTATTTGCTTTTAACTAGTTAAGTATATGCAAAGTATATCCAATGTATATCAAATTCTTGCTTTTAACTAGTTAAGTATATGCAAAGTACATTGAAAGTATATCAACACATTTTCATTCATGTACTTGCATATTCATTTATATTGCTAGGTTCTCCCCCTTTTGTCATCAACAAAAAGAACATAAAAATAAATCATAAGGCAAAAACCGATGCAATTATATTAATATCAAATGGAGGAAGTACAAAGTTTGGAAAAGTAACTTAAAATCCTACATTCACAATACTAGAAACTAGTAAACAAAATGAAAGAAAAAAAAACTTTAACTAGACTTGGACCTGGACAACCCATCAATACTCAAGGCTATCCATGTAAGACTTCATGAAATCTTTGAGGTTTTCTAACCTCTCATCGATTGAAGCCTGCAATAGGTCAAAGCAAGGTGCTAAAAGATCAGCCACATGCTGCGCCAAGTTAGGTGTAGAGGCCGAGAATTGACCAACCTCTTACTCAACCTCTAGGGTCGCTGTCTCGACTCGGACTCTTTTTCTTTGCTGGATTCCTTGAAGGCTAGTTTTGAATTCGTCTGAATCCCCGTCTTCCCAAAAAATTTCACCAGCTGGAGCAGTGAAGCGATAATAGATATTGTTCTCATGAATTATGCGAACCGCTGCTCCCATTTTTATAAAAGACTCAACATTTAGTAGGTCTTGAGGATGTGATGGTATGAGGTTGAAGTTGTGCTCTTCTAGCTTCAAATACCCGAGCTTAATTGCAAAGTGAGTCACGTACCCACCAATCAAAATATCTCCCGATGGCTTCGTTGCAATTGAGAGAATATGGTTTGCAAACCATTGAGACAGGGCCACCGTTAGACCTCTTTGGGCCATCTCCAGAAGGAAAAGCTCTGATTTACGAATTGCACCATTGCTATCCCTTTTTGCAAAGATGTTATAGGTCAGAAACCTATGTAAATATTTATGTACTGGAGACCAAAGATGGGTACTTTTCGTCTTCTTCACGTTCCAGCTGCAGTCTAGTCCGAAATGAGTCCATGCCGGATTGGCATAGAATTCCACCTCACTCTCATTGAGGATACCATCTAAGAGAAGTTTGAAGATGTCACCAAACTCTGCTGTTGTGAGAGTGTTCATATGCTTGCAAAGTTGAAATTTTACTGTGCCGGTGGGAGAGACTTGCAAGGTGCTAAGGAATTCGAGAGTTAGTTCCCTTAGCGTTGGTTGATGGATATCTAAAAACTCCTTGAGATGACAAGCTTGTAGTTGTTCCGTCATGCTTGTCTCAAGACCAAGGGTTCTGACAGCATGCCATTCGAAGGATCGTGAAGAAAGCAATGGTCTTTTCTTAAGAACGACATACCTCGAATGATAATGCTCCGGAATGATATTAAGAAGGTAGTCTGTGTACCTTATTGGAGTATGAGATTTCTTTCTTGTGTCTTTTAAGGAGTCGGGTTCCATTGTTCAGTTGAGAATGAGTTTTTGAAGAATACCTTGTGATGTTGTGATTTCTGATGAAACAAAGTATTTTTGAAGGTATTTATAGATGGAAAAAGCTATTAGGGGGCTGGAATTTGTGAGAAGTATTGAATGTGGTGATAAATGAGAGAATTTGTAGAATTAAAAATAAGAGAAAAATGGCAGAAAATGTTTTATAGTCGACATATTCACAGTCGTTAATGGTAGTCACGGACGTGAAATGTCGTCGTCATGGTTTGTTGAAAAGGCACTCTACCCGTGATGAAGGATATGAAACGATTCACGGTCGTGATATTTAATAGTCACGAGGGTGAATAGTAAATTTTCACGTTGATGACAAAATAAGCCACGGTCGTGAAGTACAATTTTCACTACTTGTGTCAGTGAGACAAAACGTGAAACAAAGTGTAAACGGTTCTGTAATTATTTGATGTTAATGTCCACGGTCGTGAACAAATAGTTTCACGGGAGTGACAAAAAAAGGTTATAGGCGTGAAACATAGTCTTCACTATCTTTAACTGTGAAGCATGTCGTGAAGCAAAGTGTGAAAGCTACTGGAGCTTTTGGCGATTATGATTACGGGCATTAATTGCCTAAAATCCTCATTAAATAAAATAAGTCTAAAACAAGACTAAAAGATTTCTAAGATGATTCTATCCCTTATAACATATATTTCCATCAAGTTTTGCCACTTCATACCTTAAAAGATGAGACAATAATATAAGATAGAAATTAACATTCAAGGTTCGAAAAATTTGACAATCATACTTAAGATAAGGTTAATTCATCAATCATACCAAGCTCTCTTATTATGAAGTTAAATCTTTCTTCATTAAGAGACTTAGTGAAAATATCTACCAATTGATTGTCTGCATTGATAAATTCCAATATAACATCTTCATATTGAACATGATCTTTAAGAAAATGATGTCTTATGTCAATATGCTTACTTCTAAAGTGTTGAATGAGATTCTTAGATAGGTTTATAGCACTTGTATTGTCACATCTGATAGGTATATGGTCCAAACTATGACCATAATCCTTAAGTTGTTGTTTCATCCATAGAATTTGAGTACAACAACATCCTGCTGCCACATACTCTGTTTCAGCGGTAGAAAGAGCAACTGAAACTTGTTTCTTGCTAAACCAATAGACTAAGCATTCACCAATAAAGTGACAAGTGCCTGAAGTACTCTTTCTATCCAAGAGACTTCCAGCGTAATCAGCATCTGAATATCCTATGATATGAAATGACGAATTTCTAGGATACCATAAGTCTAAATGCAATGAGCCATGTAAATATTTTAAAATTCTTTTCATAACATTCAAATGTGATTCTTTAGGACACGATTGAAAGCGAGTACATAAGCATACACTATACATTATATCGGGTCTAAAGGCAGTAAGATATAATAGTGATCTGATCATATCTCTATAGAGTTTTTCATTAATGCTCTTACCCTTTTCATCTTTGTCCAATTTTATTGATGTGCTCATTGGAGTTTTGGTATTTTTGCATCATTCCATTCCAAATTTCTTGATTAAGTCTTTGGCATATTTAGATTGGTTGATGAATATGCTCTCATTGCTTTATTTTATTTGTAAACCGAGGAAGAACTTGAGCTCACCCATCATGCTCATTTCAAATTTTATAGTCATACACTTAGCAAATTCTTGGCAAAACAATTCATTAGTAGACCAAATATGATGTCATCAACATAAATTTGAACAATTAGAATATTATGCTTATGTTTTTTAATAAATAAAGTATATTAACATCATTTTCAAGATCAAGTTTTTCCATTATACCTACAACAATATTAAGAACACTACCTTTCACAAGATCAAGCTTACTAGATTCATCAAAAATAAAATGCATAGATTCTTCAACAACTAATAACTTTTTATTAAAGACTCTATAAGCTTTGCTAGTGGTGAAGTATCTTAAAAATATACCCTCATCAGATTTAAAGGCAAATTTTCCAAGGTTGTCCTTGGTATTCAATATGAAACACTTGCATCCAAATACTCTAAAGTATGATATCATGGGCTTTCTTCCATTCTATAACTCAAAATAAGTTTTGTTTAAGAGTGGTATTTTGAAAACTCAATTTGAAATAAAACATGCAATATTTGTGGCTTTGGCCCAAAAGTAAGTTGGTAATTCATACTCATTGAGCATTATTCGAGATATTTCAATTAAAATTCGATTTTTCCTTTCGACCACCCCATTTTGTTGAGGTGTCCTAGGAGATGAAAAATTTTGTGAAATGCCATGTTCTAGACAAAAAAATTCAAAATTTTCATTTTCAAATTCTTTGTCATGATCGCTTCTTATTATTGAAATACAATATCCTTTTTCATTTTGAACTCTCTTAGCAAAGTTTTTAAAAGATTCAAAAGCATCACTTTTTTTAGCTAAGAAAATTACCCAAGTGAATCTAGAGTAGTCATCGATGATGATAAAAGCATAGTATTTACCTCTTAAGCTTGCAACTCTAGTAGGTCCAAAAAGGTCTAGATGCAAAAGTTGTAGATGTTTTGAGGTACTTATAATGTTTTTGGATTTGAAGGATGACTTGTGTTGTTTTTCTCTTTGGCAAGGTTCATATGTCTTGCCTTTTTCAAATTTGACTTTTGGTAGTCCCTTTACCAGCTCTCATTTGTTGAGACTTTGAATTAAATCCATGCTTGCACGACCAAACCTTTTATGCCACAACCAAGATTCATCACTAGTAGTCACAAGACACTTAGAGGAAATGTTAGATATTTTGCATAAATCTATTATGTAGGTATTGACATCTCTACTTTTTTTAAATATCTCTTGGCCATTAACAGAGGTTACAAGACATTCGTTAGAAGTAAATATTACTTGGTTTCCCTTATCACATAATTGACTTACACTTAACAAGTTATGTTTCAAACCATCAACAAGTAAGACATCTTCAATGAAAGTAGTATTATTAATATCAATAGAGTCAATGTCAATTACCTTACCCTTAGCATTGTTTCCAAAGGTTACTTTACCTCCATCAATACTTTTGATGTCATTGAATAGTTTTTTGTCTCCGGTCATATGCCTTAAGCATTTCACTATCTACTAGCCAAGCATTTTCTTGTATTGTGGACTTGAGCCATACCTATAAGATCACAATTCAAGTATTATTTTTAGGTACCCAAATGAGTTTGGGTCCCTGGGGGTTAGCACATGAAGGTTCCCAATGAGCTTTCCTTATCCAGTAATGTTTATTGATAAGACCAAATTTCATACAATAATTACATTGTTTAGCTCTAAATATGCTTTTTGGTCTTACTATGCTTTTAACTACCATTTTCCTATTAGATAGAGTTTATGAGCAATGGCATGCACATGCATGATGACTTGGTGCTTTCCTAGGTGCATGCTTCTTATACATAAAAGCATGATTGACCTTTTGAGGTTTACTTCTTAGGATTACTAACCTTTGATCATTCCTTTTATGTATAGAAAATTTAGTGTATGTCGTGCACTTAGCCCTTAGGGCTGTTACTTCTAATGTGTAGATATGAGGTTCACTTGACTTAACAAAAGTGATCTTGTGAGATGAAGATGATGTTCCCATAAATCCTATACCATGTCTTATTAAAGGTAGTCTTTGAGATACAATGAGAGTATCTAAACTTTCCTTGCCCTTGTGAAATTTTGAAATGGAGTTTCTAAGTTCCTCAACTTCATTTTTCAAAACATTGTTCTCTTTAAGCAAGGATTTAGTTGAGGGTCTTGAGGAGTACTCATCTAATGATTTTTGAAGAGATTCATTAGAAGATTTAAGCTCAAGATTTTCCTTTTCTAAAACTTCCATTTTGTTTTTCAAACTAGAAATGTTATTTTTATAAGTATTGAATTTACATCTATATTTTTCTAGTTCTAGATCCAATACTTCTATTAAGCTTTTCTCATCATCATCTTCACTATCACTATTATTATCACTGCTATTATTATTGAATGAGTATGAGTAAAGTGATCCTACCTTATCCGAGACGTAATCCTCTATAGCCATGAAGCATAGGTTAACCTCTTCACTTTCATTGTCATCTTTTTCACTTGAAGAGCTTTCGTCATCCCATGTAGCTTTGTGACCTTTCTTCCCATTGTCTTTTTGGTATTTGCTCTTGTGTTTCTTGAGCTTTGGACATTCTGGTTTGATATGTCCCTTTTTCCCACACTCTTAGCACTTTACCTGTTCTTTATTTCTTTGAGAGTCATTTGAGGAGTGTTTGAGATTTCTTTGCTTGAATTTTCAAGAGTTGTCAATTCTCTTTTCAATTAATCTTTTCAGTCTTCTCGAGAGCATTGTTATGTCCTCATTTGCATCTTCACTCTTTTCTTCATCATCTTCAACTTCTTATTGAAATTTTGAAGTAGAGGCTCTTAGTGCTAGAGGCTTTCCTTTTTCTGGCTCGGCTTCAAGTTATCTATCTTTCTTTACTACCATTTCATGTGTTATAAGTTTGCTAATAAGCATATCGGTATTCATGACGCTTATGTCTTCGTTGGCTTCTTCTATACCAGTAACTCTTGAACCATAATCTTTTAGAGGAAGGCTTCTCAAAATTTTGTTGTTTACATTTTTCAAGCTTTCTCATGTCATTTATGATGGCTAGAAGATGGTTCGTCATATCGGTGATTGACTCATTGGATTTCATCTTGAAGAGTTCGTACTCTGAAGTGAGAAGTTGAATCTTCTTGGATTTAACTTGCTTTGTTCCTTCATGATAATTTTTCAATATTTTCCACATGCTATACGTGGTTAGGCAGTGTTGTATTCTGCCACATTTTTCAATGGATAGTGAGCTTGAGAGAATTGTCATTGCCTTTTTGTTTTTGAAATATGCTCTACGTTGAGGCTCTGTCCAATTATCTCTTGACATGATTTCTTCTTCCCCATCAACTCATCTTCTAATTAGTGGTGTCCATTCTTTCCGAACACTATCCCAGACTTCAATTCCCTTACTATTGAGATATCTCCATCCGGAACTTCCAATGAACGTAATTTGCTCCATCAAAGTAAGCCTTGAGACTTTGGAATCTTTCATTGGCCATTTATTGATCTTTGCTAGCGTTTTTTAGGCTTCAATGCTAGACTAAACTCTGATACCAATTGTTACCCAGATAATGAACCAAGAAGGAGGGTTGAATTAGATATTAAAAAATTCTTAACTTTTAAGTGAGGAATAAAAAGTTAAATAGAGTAGGGATAGCAAGATATCACACAAGAAATTTATAGAGGTTTGGGTATTAACAAACCATACTCCTCTCCTCAATCTCAATTGCGAGTTTCACTAACACACTTAGTATTACAATGGAGTTTTATAAGCTCACTCTCAGCTATGATGTTTCTATCAATGACTCACACCTAATTCAGAAATCTCTTGTGTTTTAATGGCTCACACAATAAACTAATTCTTTGTATTTTATGACTCACACAAATAACCCTTACAAGTGTTTTGCTTTTAACCCAATATACCCAAACCCACTTGAGTAGTAGATTACAAAGAGAAACACTCACCAACCTATAATGCTCAGAATTTATGAGCAAATAGATTTTAACAGAGAATAAGAGTTTTGTTGAAAATAATTAATGCACAAATGACTACAACAAGATTTTGATTTGAAGTAATTGCTTGTTCTCTTGTTCTGAATTCATAAATGACTTGCATTTATACTTCATTAGCAAATTATAGTCGTTTGGATGCATTTAATGCAAAAATAGTCATTGCACTAACTCTTAATTTCGTGTCTGACATGTTTCTCTTTTCTCATTCACGGTCGTGAATATGTGTGTCACGGTCGTGAATGTTCTTCCAAGCCGTGGCTCAGGTGGTGACTCTGACCGTGTTTGATCACGGGCGTGACTTTATACTTTTAAAAGCGTGAATATCCTTCTAAGTCGTGGTCCAAGTGGTGACTCTGGCTGTGAAGTTCTCTGAAGGAATTTGACATGTTATCTCACGGGCGTGACTATCTTTCACGGGCGTGACTGATTTGATTATTCACAGTTGCTATGATCATTCATGGTCGTGAACTTTAAATGTTGGAGAGTTGGCGCTAAGCTATATCACGAGCGTAACATAATCAGTCACGAGTGTGAATATACTATTTCTTCATTTTTTTAACTTTCAAATATAGTCTTCCATTTTTGTATCATATTTCATACCTTGTTCAATAAACTTAGAATACAAGTATTGTTAAATACATTATTGGTATTTTATTTGTTAGTATCAAAATGACGGGAATATCCCTCAAGGTTCAACAAAAACTAATAAATTTATCATTATCAAACACAATAAATCTTTGTTTTCTAATTTTTTTAATAAAAAATAGAATGATATCACTCTTAATAAAAATATTAATACGTATTAATAATCACAATCTAAGTGATTATTGCAATAAAAATTTAAGTTTGGTAGACTTTTGTTAATAACAATAACCATAATAATTAGAATTTAGCATTGATAAAACAAAAAAAAAACAATAAATCATTAAAGTGATTATTTTGAAATGTGAAGCCTTTATCTATTCACATATAAAAATATTTTTATCTCACAACAAAATTAGTACCAAAATTAGTACCAAGAAACTTATAAAAAATTGCAAAACTTTGCAATAAATAAGGACATAATAAAATCTTACATATGAATATAAATTTTCATTATGAAAAAAAACAACTAAGATGAGAAATGTTAATGACACTTTCTATTTTTGAATACTCACCTTCTTATTGACTGGTGAGGAGAGATAAATTTTTAAAAATAATTTTTTTCTCTCTTTTTCTCTTTATACCAACAAATTAGAAAGTAAATATTTGAGAGTGTTGAAAAACAAATAGTGTTTTTATCATTTCTCAATTAACATTAACTAAGAAAATTTGGAAACTTGAAAGTTCTAGTCTTCTAGAACAAATTTTGGTGGTTCATTTTCTATTTTGAGGCGTTGATGGCTGAAGCTTCTGGGATTCTTGGATTAACAAAGACAATATCTCCTTTTGTTGTGGAAATGCTATTGAAACTCTTAAGAGGCCATACTCTTCTCTGTTTTGTTGCTAATTGTGTGTGTTTAATTCAAGATTAATTATTTGTCTAATGTTTCTATTAGATTTATCTCTAGGTCTACAAATCTCGTTGCCCATTTGTTGACCAAAGCAATAGACTCTTTGTCAAGCTTTTGATGTTGGGAGTCTATATATAGCCCTTTCTTTCTTGTTAGCAGCACTAGCTATAGATTCTTTAGTTGAATAAATTCTTTCCTTTTGTAAAAATTAAATTAAATTAAATTAAAAATACTTAAAAAAACTAAATAAATATGAGTCAAAAAATATCATATTTAAAATTCTTAAGTATACACTAATCAGAAGAGAAGAGAGGACTAATATTGACGTTGTAAACGAATAAAATCATAAAATTTACTTAATAACTAATAAGTAAAATATATATCATTTTAATTATTTATTTTCAACATTAATAATATAAGATACTATTTTATTTAAAGAAATCATAAAAAATAACTTTATAAGCGAAATAAATACTTCTTGTTTATTTTTATGAATATTGATACGTAATATTATTCTCTTAAAATTTCTCTTTCTTTTCAAAATAACACTATATTTTGTTGACAATTATTAGAAAAAAAAAACATATCAATATTTTGTAAAAAAATAGTATTAGAAAATCAAATAAATAAATTTTGTTAAAATTTCTATCAAATGTTAAAGTATAAATAAAAGAAAATAATATATAATTGAAAAAAATAAAATTTAGAATTTTTTTAAGGCCATGAAACTTAAAGCCTTATAATCAATTTCCTGTTTTAAATTTTAATGCACAAATAGATCACCTTAAGCTTTTTCAGTCGTGCATATATATATATATATATATATATATATGTTAATTCTCATGGGCCAGATAATAAATTAATATGGGTCAACCTATTATGAGAGCTCTATAATCCAACACTCATGCATAAACATAAAATCGAATTGAAATAAGAAGTTGAATCAAACTAATTATAATTTGCTTTGATTTTTGAAAAAAATTAATGGTATAATTTTAATTTTAATGGGCTAATTAACAAAAAACCTTTATCATTTAATTAAATCAAACTCAACCGAATCAAAGTAAATAAAAATATTACTTTTTCAATTCGATTTGATTATTATCCATTGAAAAATATATTTTTATTCATTTTATTGTCTGAAACCAATTATGCTCGAAATTTAGTTACAATTAAAACTCTTTATCCTAAGGAAGTGTTTAATAAAATTTGAATATAAAATTCTTCCCTACAAATTCAGTTTTTATTGTCAATTGAAAATACCCTGAAAAAACGTGGTTAAGAATGTCATCTATCACATGTATTGTATCACATATTATAAATGTCTATTAATCATAAATGTCTATTAATCGTGAATTGAAATTACTGAATAGTTAAAACTAAAAAAATATTTTTATAAAATAAATTTCGAATAATACAAATGTTGTTAACCCAACTAGCTGGTTTGATATATCGTTGCTAGTTTTTTATTTTCAAATTTAAAAAAAGAAACAAAAAACAATTTATTATTTCTGTTTTTTTTTAATTTTTGAAAAAGTATTTATAAACACTATCAAATAATCATGAAATGAAAATAACACATATTAACTGTTAAGTAGAAAGGAAATTTAAAAATAATACAAAATGTGAAAAACCACGTTATGTGGATTATTAAATTCAGTTTTTTTTTAATTTTTTAAATAGTTTATATAAAATTTGAAATTTAAACTTTAAACAGATTATATCAGACAGGTTTTGTTTATTTTTTAAGAAGAAAAAAAAACAATAACAAACAACCCTTTAGCTTTTGAATTATGTAAGTGTTATTTTTATTAATTAAACTCTCAGATAATTTAAATTATTTTTTTATTCTGTCTAAATTAAAAACCTTAATTTAAGCAGAAATAAAAAAATTTAAATTTAATAAATAAAATTAGAAAACAGTATAAAATTGAGCAGCTAAATTATAGAAACTTAAGAATTAAGGTACAGCTATATATTTACATACGCGTTTTAGGTTTATTGCTTTTTGACCAGTTGACCATTTCCTTTCCTTTCCTTCCCTCTAAATATTTTAATCTTTAACTGCCGCCCGGTGCTAGTTTTGACCCCAAAAAGCTATAGCCTACCTAATGAAATTTTGATTTTTCAATAAGTTAGAAAATTGATATTATTAATTTTTCATATATTATATTTTCCTTAGGAAAAATATTTTTTGGATTTTAATATTTGTTTTTATAGAGAAATATAAATATATATTTTTTCAAAAGTAAATTTAAAAAATAAATATATTTAAATATATATTTTTGATATAGTAATCTCAAACATCTCTTAAATCGCAATCGTACCGTTTATACATATAACTTGTTTATATAAACTATGAGGTAAATCGCATTCATATCTTATATAACTCATTTATATATACTCTGAAAGTGAAAGAAAGCAACAAACATTGAATTTTACAGTGTAAAAACCTTATTGAAAGGCTTTTATCTTAGTTTGAAATTTGACAAAACATATCTGTCAACCCCACCAAATTCTTTGATTAATCTAAGTTTAATTTGTTTCCTTTTTCTTTTCTTAAGGAATAGAATTATCAAAAACATTTGCCATTTTGCATATGCACAACTTTTAATAATAATAATAATAATAATAATAATAATAATAATCCCAATTGACTTTCAATGATTGCCCTTGTAAAAAAAACATTTCAAATCTAAAATTTATATACTTATTTAAAACTATTATTGATTGTAGTAAGTTTTCTTACATAATCCATTGCATCATTCCAATTTATACAATTCAGTGAATAAAATAAAACTAAGGTGTAACTATTTTTTGTTAATGGCCCTATGCCTTGACCTTATATGATTCGAGTGGGGTGACGGATGTGATAATTTCACTCTCAACGTGAAGCACGACATAGAAAAACTGGATTTTGATGGAATATCAATGACAAAATGTCCTTAATCTAACAGTAAAAGGTGACATTACTTATTTATTAAAATTAGCTATCATTATTCTCGTTTGAAAGCAATAATTTTATAGAAATTATTAGTTAGATATATAAATAAATCTTCAATTTTACTCTTTTCAAAAAATAGCTGAAAAGCAGTTTAATATTATAATTATGTGGAATAATCAACAAGCATGACTTGCACAATAAAGCTGTACAAATTTGATAACTATGAATGTGAGATCTCGTGTTTAAATTTTAAATCGAATCTTTTTACCAAAGATAAAGTAAGTTAATAAGTAGATATTAAATAATTTTCTATGTAAAAAATATTCATTAAAACTCGGACTCATAATCAAAAAGTTCGACAAACATTGTACATCAGGGGAAAAAAAAAGAGTTCTATAAACAGTTAAATGATTCTATTACAAGTGATTAGTGGGAGGAAACATATATTCTTGCTAAATGAGTTTTTCTTAACCTCCTTTAATCAAAAGTTTAAAAATTCAACTTATATAAAAGCTTGTAATTTATAAATATATTAAGGAGTATTTGTGATTGCTGTTGGATGTCTAAAAAGCAGATTTAGAATTTTTTAATTTAATTATCTGATTTTTTTAATTTTTTACAAACTGCTTTTCTAAAATATATTTTTTTTAAAAATATTTATTTATCTGATTCTTTCAAAAAAATAATTTTCAAAACTTAAAAATAATTTTTTTTACAAAAACTTTTTTTTTAAATGTAATGCCAAACCAATGGGTTGAATTTGCACTGTAGCTAATATACTGAGCGGATCCATTTACCCCTCTAAATACAACACCATTTTAAATATTTTTTGTCGACGAAACTTTGAGTAAAACAGCACCGTATCAAGAATGTAAAGCTAGCCTTTTGTCACTTTACCTAATTACTCTCTGTCTCATTCCGTGTTTCCATTAATTCTTCAAAAGTCAAGGGCATTTTTGTCTTTATACAAACTCCCATTTTTTCCCCATTATGTGGACCTCAAAACTTTCAACTCTTAAAGCTTCATTCTCTCCATTCTCACCGACTCCTCGTCGCCACCATAACCCTACCATTCTGCTCCTGCATTTTCCCTGAAATCTCTTCTTCCCATGAGCACATTCCCTTCTCTCCATTATGCAGACTCATTTTACACTTATGCTTTGTTTCCACTCCAACTCTCCCTATTGTCGCCTTAAGCCTCCATGTTGTTGTGCCCTTTCGTTTTCTAGAGTTTTCTTACACATTTCGATTGTTTTTCCGCCAGCATTGTTCAACGTCGACCCCTTCCGGTGTTTGAAGGATTCCTATTACAAACAGATCTGGATCTGCTCTGATCTAGTATTTTCTAATAGGACTGTACATAAATTAATCCATTTGCGAACTATTCATATCTCAGTTAAAAAAAAACTATTTTAAATCGTTTTATTATTGTTAATGAACCAATATCGAAATTGAGTTTAATATTATTTGGTTCGTTAATTTATGAATATATTTGTTTATTTAAAAGCTCATGAATATATTTGTTTAAGAGTTCACGAACATGTTCATTTAAAAATTCACGAACACATTAATTTAAAATCTCACAAATATATATATATTTAAAATTACACGAATATATTCATTTAAAAATTCAGAAACATGTTCATTTAAGGTTCGTTTATATTATATTTTGTTATTAAACTCGAGTTTTTGATATTATTAATTAACGAGTCGAACTCAAATTTTTGTTATTATTAATTAACAAGTCAAATTCGAATTAAACTCGTTAAATATAATAAATGAACTTTTTACAAACCGAATTTGAGCCGTCCGCGAATTTAATAATTTTTAAACAAACTGAACTCAAACTTAAATATAAAAATTTAAATTGAGTTCAAATTTGAGCATGTAGTAAATTTAAACGAATCGAATTCGAACTTACCAATATTCAGCTTAATTTATACACATTACTATTTTTCGGCCTAAACTCCAGTTGTTTTCCATATATTTCTAAAGTCATAATCGTGTTAAATATTTCTTCTTCTTTTTGTGTCCGAAAGGATCTCTAATCATTTGACATTTATTAATGGAGACTAATATTGTAAAATGTTGTTTTAAGTGTTAATAATAACATAATAATTTGTTATTTTAATTTTTTTAATAAATTACGAATTCATTTATGGAAACATGTTTCCATTTATTTATTTAAAATTCGTTTATTTTATATTTTGTTATAAAATTTAAATTTTTATCATTATTAGTTAACGAGTCGAATTTAAATTTTTGTTATTATTAGTTAACAAGTCGAACTCGAACTAAACTTGTTAAATATAATAAATGAACTTTTTACGAACCGAATTCGAGCCGTTCGATAACTTAATAATTTTTAAACGAGTCTAATTTGAACTTAAGTATAAAAGTTTAAATCGAGTTTGAACTTGAATATATAATAAATTTAAACAAATCGAATTCAAATTTACCAATATTCAACTCAATTTATATACAATCCTATTTTTCATCATAAACTCCAGCTGTTTTCCATATATTTCTAAAGTCATAATCGTAATAAATATTTATTCTTTTTTTTTTCTGTTTGAAAGGATATTTAATCATTTGACATTTATTAACGGAGACTATTATCATAAAATACTATTTTAAGTCTTGATAATAACATAATAATTTGTTATCTTTACTTTTTTTAAGAAATTAAAACGAAATTCGGCACGGTATAGGTTCTTGACAAATTACTAAAAAAAAATTGCTATAAGGTATATTCGAAGATAAAATTTCTTTAATACACTTTAAATTCTTCAAAAATTAATTAATTTTTGTCTGAAAGGTTAATTGGAAGAAAATAAAGCCGTTTGAATTGTTGAAATTGGATGCCTTTACCTTATGTAATGTCTGCATTTACTTTATTATCGTTGTTATGATAATTCTGATTTGTCAGTTATTATAGGGTTTACTCTATACCAATTTATAGGCAAATGGAAATAGGATAAAAGATTATCTAAGTGGGAAGTGAACAAGTGATGGAATCTATCAGTTTATTATAAAATTTATTATTTTTATTTTTTGAATATCAATCTATATAATAAAAGTGAGATAAAAGGAAAAATTGTAGCAAATACAATACAGTGTGCCATTTTTACCCCTCTGCTTGTCAAAAATATGCCAAACGACGCCGTCTGCTGAATGTGATGGTTTTGAGCTTTGAGTCTTTTCTGAAAAAAGTAGAAGACATTACAAATTTCAGCAAACTCAATAAACAAATGCACCTAATTTTTTTCATATTGTGCATGAATCTTTAGGACTAAAATAGAAATTAATTTAAGAAATCAAATCAACCGAAAATGGAAATGTCGGTAACTATTTCTCACCTGTTAATTTTCAGAATACTATGACTTTCAAGTACATCATTGACTTCTCTCTCCTTTTATATATTGATCAGAGAAATATGAAATTATCCACCAAAAAAAGAAATATTAAATTATCTACCAAAAAAAAAGAAATATTAAATTAATTAGAGGAGATTATGGCCACGTGTGAGGTGGTGATGTTTATTAGATTTTAATTATGTAAATTTCCATTAAAATACTCCATTTTTCCTAATCCCCATCAATTGTCCACTAAACTTTTATCATTTTCAATTTAGTCCATAGATTTTTTTTTTTCCAATTTGAGCACCAATTTAAATAATTTTTCCAAATTATGTATCATATTAATTACTCCATCTATTCACTAATTTAATTTCTCCAATTTTAGTCCCGATTAAATTTCCGCATTTTTCCGATTTAGTCTGGAATTTTCAATTTATCTCTATCGATACAAAATTAAAATTTCTATTTTTATTTCTTATGCCCACCGATTTCAGTAAACCCTTTTTGCCAAGACAAAAAAAATATTTCCATTCATACAAGTTACACATATTTTTTTATATTTAAATAATTCATATATAGGCAAGTTTGTTAATATTTTGGCAATTGCTCATTGTCCTAATTATCTGAATTTCTCTTTATGCTTATTTGTAAAACTTTATAAAACTTTATATGTTTAATAAAACTTATTTGGTATTGTGTATAACTTCTTTTTTTTTTTATGGTGCATATTTATACTAATGACTTTTATATTTATCATAAATCAATAATTACTTAAATTATTACCTTAAAATTTTTTCATCAGTTTTCTTTCTCTTACCTTATAAATAAATGATGACTCTATAATTTTTTGTTAAAAATATTTTTTTATAAAGTGAAATTATATTATTTATGCTATTTTTTATATTATTTAATTCATTTGCTATATAAGAATTTCTCTTCCAGGGTTGCTAACTAGTTATATCTATACAATGATGCCCTTTGAATAATTAGAATTATTCATATAAGTCAATTATTTAACAGATATCAGAGCAATTTTACTATAAGAACTCTTTAATATGAATTGAATCTCATGTTCCCAAACCCATAACAGAAAATTATCATCACAAATTTTTTAATTTTGTTCATAGAAAACTATATGGAGAATCTTAATTAATTCATACAAAATTTTTTCATCTGAGATTTTCAGGTTGATTCATACAATAATTTCTTAGATCATTTTCAAAAAATTGAGAGCTTCCAATAGTAGCATAGATAAATAAAATATTTATTTCAGTATTTAATTTCAAAGAATAAGTGTTAGAAAATGAAATGATGGACAGTTTGATACCCCTGTTTGAATTCATACCCATCTCATCTTACTCCAGGTGTTGGCTATTTTAATTAATTACACTATGGTTTAATTCAAATCCACATATTACGGGACACCTGCTTCTTTTAACAATTGCCACGTTTATCATTTGCCCCAGGTTGGACACTTTAGCACAGAAGTCATATGTTATCAAAGTTTTTTTTTTCTTTTATTTATTTTTTTTCAAAAATTGGAAAAAAAAAATTTACAATATAAAACAGAAAAAAGAAACGAAAAAAAAAAATTAAAATCCAGAACTGAGGAATGCTCTAACAGCACGCAACAAAGAAGCATGTCTCCATGCTAATAAAATATTAAAAAAAATTGGATTCTTGAAAAAATCTTTATGGTTTATCCAATTATATCCATCCATACTTTGTGCTAAGGGGAAACACATTTTTCTAATTATTTGTATTTTTCATTTAATACTGCTTTGATGAAATCTTTATTCTATATTGCTTTTGCTAATTTTAGCTATTTATCATATTGCTATGAAACCAAAATTTTGACCATGATTTTGATCTTAACATCTAGAAGGACAACAATTCTCCTTGACCAAAAAATATTAATTATCATAATACATCTAAGCTTTTCCAAAAAATATTTTTTTTATTGTGGGTTTTTCCCACCTATTTTCACCAAAAAATAATAAATCTAAGCTTCACTATAATAAATTTTAAAAGATTCATACTTCATTCGATTTTAAGTTAACACAATTTTTAACAATTAAATAAAAGAATTTATTCTTTATAAAAGAGAAAGTAATAAACAATTGTTATACAATAATTATATAGGCTTTGTTTAACATTTCTTTTGGAAAAAAATATTTTAATTTTTTTAAGATTTGAAAACTAATTTTTGATGAGAAATAACTAAATAGATATTTTTTTTCAAATATATTTGAAAAAAACAGTTATTACAAATTAAAAAAATCGATCAATTAGATAAAAAAATTCTAAATATGTTTTTTAATACTTAAAAAACAATCTCAAACACACTCATATTTATAAGTTATTACAATCAAATTAATGAAAATTTTTGTGATTAATAAGGTATTTAGATAATGCATTTTTTTAATTATAATAATAAATTTTTTGAGAATATAATAATTAATATTGGAATTTTGCTCATTATAAAAAATAAATAAATGAAATAATAAAATAATGGATGTTGATTTTGTGCTTTCTATCTACTTTCTCTTTCTTTGGTTTTATACTTGTACATATGTGGAGCCCATGGCTTGCCCATATGCATTGCTGGCTTTCAGCCGTCGATACGTTGGTTCTCTTTTATATGGGACTTTTGCCTGCTCAAAAAGATCAAAAGAGCGAGTTCTATTTTTTTCCCTTCAGTTGATTCAATCTTGCTGATCGAGAGAAATCTCTTTTTACTTCTTCCTTCTCAATTATCTTTATCTTCTTCTTCTTCTTCTCTATATTACCCACAAGAGAAAAGGTAGGGAGAGAAAAACTGCAAGTTTAAGAGTTTAGAGCAACAGAAATTTTACAGTTTTTATATCATGGATCTATAGATCTAACCCTTTTTATACCCACATGTATTTATCTATTTCCTTTAGATCTCCATCCTTTTCATCTCCTGTTATTCTTCAGTAGCTGAACAAATACTGCTCAGACAAGCCTAATTTATATATCCCGTAAGTTTTTTTAATTATTTTTTGTTCTGTTCTTGTGATTGATGATAATCTGGTTCCGAACCTTTTTCTTTGTTGGGGCAGTTAACAAGTTAGAATCTTCTTCTTTTTTGATTAAATATTTTTGTGTTTGAAGTGTGGAATGTGGACTTAGATTTGACCATTTAACTCCTGGTAGTTTCTGTTGTTTTGATATCTTGTGAGCTGTATGAGGACAGGGGTATCTATTATTATGTTGTTTTAAGTGGAGATGGACAAGATTTTTTGTATTTTAGGTCGAATTTTTCCTTAACCAATGAGATTGTGACTGAAATTTAGGATCAAAGCTGAATTCTTTTTTATTAAGTTTTTTCCTTCATTTGGTTAATATACTTTGTCCTTATTTTTCACTTGAAAGTTTTGTTTGGTTAATATCATATCTGACTCCTTTGATGTGCAGGAGGGGAGACTGGTGGGGGTTTATTGGAAGGAGTTTTATTGCATCCATATTTTGGATGTGGAGGAATTGGAGGCTGGTCCTGGTGAGATGAGGGATGTTATCAAGGTTGATGAATTTTTTGAGGGCCTGCTGGCGGCCGTCCTCAGAACGTCATGTCCACACGGGTTCGGATGCAGCATGTCGGCAGGATGGTCTACTTTGGTACAAGGATACTGGGCAGCACTTGTGTGGTGAATTCTCTATGGCTGTTGTGCAGGCCAATAATTTGCTTGAGGATCAGAGCCAGCTTGAGTCTGGCTTCTTGAGCACACTCGAGTCTGGCCCTTATGGCACCTTTGTTGGAATATATGATGGTCATGGAGGACCAGAGACATCACGGTACATTAATGATCATCTGTTTCAGCATCTAAAGAGTGAGAATCCAAAACCCTTATGGTGCTTAGAGTTTCCTATATTAATTCATTCCCTAAAAGAACAACAAAAGCTCCTTATTTCATAGTCTGGCGGATTATATTGTTCATTTTTCAGTGGTTTGATTTTTTTCGTGTTCAGAGATGTGTTCCGTTTCTGATGATTTATTTTATGTTGTTATTTGTAGGATTCACCTCAGAACATCAAGGCATGTCGGTAGATGTGATTAAAAAAGCATATCAAGCAACTGAAGACGGATTTCTTTCCCTTGTCACTAAACAGTGGCCCATGAAGCCTCAGATTGCAGCTGTTGGATCATGCTGTCTGGTGGGTATCATCTGTGGTGGTACTCTTTACATTGCTAATGTTGGTGATTCGCGGGCCGTCCTTGGTAAGCTTGTCAAAGCAACAGGGGAGGTTCTTGCCATCCAGCTGTCATCGGAGCATAATGTGAGCATAGAGTCTGTCAGGCAGGAGATGCATTCTTTGCACCCGGATGATTCACGTATTGTAGTTTTGAAACATAATGTATGGCGTGTGAAGGGCCTGATACAGGTATAGTTTGATGCTATTATAATATTTAAGTGCAGTTATCATGGTGTAATGCTTTATATGAAGAATGAGTTGTGATCATTAATTGTGCTACAGAAAAAATATGAGTCAAACAATATGGAAACAGTGATTTGTATAGCAAGTCAATATCTAATGGCTTCCGAGTCCATGATTTTCAGTTTCTCGGATCTGAAGAATGTTTGGACCTTGATAAAGTAATTGCTAATATATTTGGTGTTGAAAATAATGAAAACATACTACTTGCAGTATCATTGATGTTGAAAACAATAAAAGTCATGTTGATTACACATTTTTGCTTGTTAGATAAAATTGAAAGTTGATTTATAATATTAAATATAAGACTTGCATGGCTATCCTTATGGTCAAACGTGTAAGTAAAACAGATATGCTTGTGTTGACACACTTGTAACACATGATTGTATAGAGAGTTTTTAATATGTAGACGAACTTTTGCATAACAGGTTTCTAGATCCATTGGTGATGTATATTTAAAGAAGGCAGAATTTAACAGAGAGCCCTTATATGCAAAGTTTCGTCTTCGTGAACCTTTTAAGAGGCCAATATTAAGCTCTGAACCGTCAATTTCTGTGCACGAACTACAAACTCATGATCAATTTCTCATATTTGCGTCTGATGGGCTCTGGGAACACCTTAGCAATCAAGAGGCTGTTGATATAGTTCAAAATCACCAACGCAGTGTAAGAACTTCATCTTACCTCAGTTGGATGTTTCTTAATTTGGATATTCTGATTACATCACTAAATATCTAAGGTTAGAGATGTTCAATAGTGTGCTCTTCTCAATGAAAAATCTTTGCTGTTCGGTTTGGAGAGAGAAGAAAATTAAATTAAATTCAAGTTACTTGTGAAAATTTCAACATATATTGGAACTTTATTTTGTGAAACGTAGAACTAGATTTAATATGGATCGATGTGTTCATAGCCTCTTAAAATCCTCTGCTATGATGTTCAATCCTTCATTTATCTACCGAGAATCTCTAAGTCCATATTCTTTTGGTTAAAAAGATACATTACCTATATTTTCTGACACCAATTTTATTTGTTTTATTTGCATATTTTCTTGCAAAATAGTGCTTACATTTTCTGTTATTTGACTGCAATTTTGCATCTGTTTCTTGAGATTCCAGTTTCTGTGGTTGCTATGTTTGATAAATTATTTCTTGGTTGAGATTCCAAGCTTGAGGAGTTATAGTACAAAAGCTTGTGGGCCATGTACCCTCATGGAATTTGGGGTTCTGCTGAGATGGTGTAAAGGTTTAAATAACTATAAATGGGATGCATGACTCTCTCAACATGTTTTAAAATCTGATAAACCCCATAAAAAAGAACAATGAAGAAATGTGTCGTCCAATTGTTCTGTATTTCTCTAAATGCAGGGTATTGCTAGGAGGGTTGTGAAAGCTGCGTTGCTGGAAGCTGCAAAGAAGAGAGAAATGAGATACTCGGATCTGAAGAAAATAGACCGTGGTGTTCGCCGGCATTTCCATGATGACATCACTGTCATAGTTGTGTTTCTTGACACAAATCTTGTGAGCAGAGCCAGCTCAATCAAAGGGCCTTCCATATCTGTGAGAGGAGGTGGAGTTAGCCTACCTGCCAAAACACTAGCTCCCTGTGGCACGCCAATCGAAATGTAATTGCGACTTTCTGTAATGTTTATGGTATGCAGGATCCTTCTCAGAACTCCTATGATAGTATTTGCTGCTAAGAGTGAAAAATCAATAGAGAAGAAGATCCAACCTTGGATTAATTTTTTAATGTAAAATGTAAAATGTTAACTTGAGATAATGTACTTTTATTTAGTTTTCGAGCACATGAGCTGAAAGAAAAGGAAAGAAACAAGGGAAATAGAACTGCAATGGCAAAGAAGAGACTAGAGGTTCTTTTCTTTGGGAAATTTTCTTGATGCATTCATTAACTCTCTTCATTATACCTTCTGTTGATTTTTTTTTCTTGGGTCTTTGTAAATTATGTGAAACAGATACTCCTTAAAATCAAAGTTAATGTGCTGTTTGTTGCATGTTGTGCTTCCATGTTAAAGACAGTTTCAACATTTTTGTTTTTGTTTCTTTGTATTTCCAAGCATAATGGCTTGTAACCTTCATTAAGTCGGTATTGTTCTGGTGCAAGAGTCACAATTTTACATTGGATATGTGTGATTGATGAACAGTTCATGGCTTTAAGTTCAATACAGCAACACTAATATAAGGTATTGGAATGGCTTAGACCTGTTTGTGTCCATTTTTCTGTGACAAATTTGGTTGGAATTTTTGGATGGATCAAAAGATCTCCAATTCCATTAATTTTTCTTTTTTTTGAAACTTGTAATTCTATTTAAAACTCAATGCCCGTTTTGTTTCATTTTAAATATTTATTTTAATTTTTTTCACGTTAAATAATCATTTTAGAAATTAAGTGTTGAATGCCTAATTTTTGACTTCCTCTCACTGTATACTCTTTTTTTTTTTTTAGTATTTGTAAGAGAGTATTGAAAGAAATTTTAATAAAAAAAATTAAAATTGATAAAATATAATTATTTTTTTTACTTTGTGTAAAAATGACAATAAATATTTGAAATAGAACGAAGAGAATAGTAATTAACATTGTGATTTTATTATAATTTTAATAAAATTTATTTATTGTTAATTTATTTGCATTAATTCATTATTATTTAATATATTTAATATGCCCCTTTTTACCAATTTAATGTATTTAGTATTAAATTTTTTCATTCGGCCCTGGCTTAACGTTAAATTATGGCCCTTTACTTTTGCTGATGCAGTGGCTGCGCTGGACTAAGTTGAAAAATATTTTCACCGGACTTATAATTATAATAGTTACAAAATATTGAAAAAAAATAAATAATTATCTCACTTAATATTCAGCTTGATTTTTTTTATTTAAAATACTTTTTCTGTGAATAAAAATTTTATTTATATATATTTTTATTTAAAGTCAAAATATCAAAATTACAAAATATTAGGTAAAAAAAATAGTAAAGTTGAAATTTAAAAAGAGTAAAAATGTAAAGGAGAAGGGATATAATATTATATATATATATAAAAGGAATATAGGTTGTAATTGCTCTACAATATTACATGCTAGTAGAATTAAAATATGATTAGGATCTTTTATAAATTAAATAATTATACAACTTGAATTAAATTTATAAAGATAAATATTATCTGCCATTAAGAACGTTTTAAATTCCTTTATATATTGCACAATAAATACATTTCCTTCATTATCTTCTTTTTTTTATTGAATTTTTTTTACCTTTTCATATTTTGAAAAAAAAAAAATCTCAATTATTAATATAGTTATCGTGGCTTGATTTACTCCTCTTTATAGCTTATTAGTTCCTTCAATTTTCAGTGAGTGAATGCTTGTAATAGTTATTTTTATAAAAAAATTTCTTATGCGGAAAATTAAATATTATTTTCATTTGTACCTTTGAATTTGTTGAAAATTATTATATGATATAATCTTATTTAGAATCATATAAATTAAATTAAAGCATATGATGAAGTTGATAATTAATTTAAATAGAGTGAAAGTGGCATTGGTCACCATAAAGCTTTTTTTACCTATTGGGGTTATTAAAATATTAAATCAGCATCAGATTCCATTCTGTAATTTGGAAAATAGACAAACACTACAATCCATTCTCTCTGCTTACCTTACTTTGGTTAAAAATTAATTATACATTGTTACTATATATTATATTGGGAATATTCTTCATAAATAGTCATTATTTATTACCATGATTTAATTAAAAAATAAAATAAAAATTAATTGAGTGAATGGGGAAAATAATTTCTAATTCACTTTGTCAATTGGAACACATTTTGACCAAAAAAGAAAAAATAAAAAGAAAAATAAAAAGGACAAAAAAGAGCAACAATAAATTATCAACTTGTGGAAATTCATGACATTCACCAAAAGTGGAAAAAAGGCCATTCATTCACTGTTTGTACTTTGTACTTCCCTGGTGTTGAACATGAGATACACTCATTAGCTATTCCTTTTATTCACCTTTTTTTTAATAATTACTTTAAAATTAAATTTTAAACTAAATTAGTATATAATTTTTAAATCTATAAAAATATATATTTGAATTATTTAGAAGAATTTTATATTTCATGAAATTTTACTCCATTCATACAACAAATAATACAAAAAATAAAAAAGAAAAGATAATTTTTCTTTAAATTGAAATAAAAATTAATGTAAAAATTACATCTTAATTTAATATAAAAAAAATTCAAGAATTAAATTTATTTGATTATTTATTTTTATCCTTATTGACTGCTTGAAATTATATTTTGATTAATATATATTATATTTTGAAATTATATTTACTGTCACAGGCAGCATATTGATATTCGCATTAACCCATGAGATGAGGGGCCTGAGGCCCTACTCCTCCTTTTACTACATTGGCCCTGCTTTTCTTGGCATTCTTCACTCTCACTGGCACAATTCTCAACATAATCACCCCATCATTTTCATTTAATTAGCATCCTAATTTTCCATTCCATGATAATTTCGCCCATTTCTAAATTATTAAAGGAAGAATAGCAATGACATTTTTCATTTTTCAGTATTTTTTTAAATATTCATATCTTCATTAATTGTTGATATGAAATAATAGTTATCAATAAGAAGTGACTGTTAAATAATATTGAAAAATGTTATTAATATCAACTTAAAACCTAATACCAATAAATATATATATTTTGTGGAATTTTTATACTATAATTAGTTTATAAATTATTTTTCATGTCCCTATTGATATGTCTTATAATTAATAAAATTTTGTTTTGTTTTGTTTTTTTTATTTTTCTAAATAAAAATTAATTTAATTCATGTGATTTTTAATATTTGCCATTTATTAAATTTGTTGACGTCAATTTAGATTTTTCATTTTTCATCTAAAATAAATAAAGGGTATAATAGAAAATTTTTTGGCCATATAACTACTAATTTTTTTTAATCTATAGGAAAAGAAAAGAGGAATTATATTTTATAGGACAAGAAAGTATATATTTAATAATTCATGACATTCATATTATTATGCAGGTGTGCACAAAATAATGATGAATCTAACTGATATTTAAAAAAATTTAAATCAATTTTAAAGTTTAGATAATAACATTAAAGAAACTAATAAGATTATAAGAAAATTTCGATCTTATAAGCAATCAATGATAAAAAAATTAAAAATTAAGAAGAATATTAATTTGCATAAGACAATTAATAGATTTATGACTACTAGAACCCCCAAAAAATCTCTGATAAAAGGAAAAATCTAATATTAACTAGTTGTTTATTTTTTTAATTATCGAGTTATTGTACAATTATTTTGACAAATTTAGTTCTTATACTTTTATTTTTACCCATATTATATCTTTTTCTAACTGTTCTGTTCAAATTGGAAGTTTTTGCTCCCACCATTGATGGGAAAAAGAAGAGACGAATTTTTCTTTTTATTTTGAATTTTTGTTGGAATATCAGAAAATTTACAGGTTTGATATTGCATTTGTTTTCTCATAAATGATCTTTTACTTTTGTGATTGGCCAGCAACCTCAACTCAGAGCCATTTATGTTACCATTGTGACATTGTCATAAAAGGAGTTAGTATTAGCCTCTTCAATAACTTTTTTTCTATTTTTCCTATGATGGTGGGTACATACATAGCAGTTGTGTTCTTGTTTTTTGGTGCGATTCTTGGCTAATTCCTGAGAAGTTATCCTCTAAACATAGCTCAAATCAAGTAGTTTAAATTAATCAGCATAAAAATTTGTGGGATTTCTGTCATACTTTTCATTTGGAATCATGAGCTAAACTATGTTACTTTCCATCTAACAATACTCAAATTCTTCTATCTTGATGTTTTTTTTTTAAAAAAAAAGGCAAAGAAAAAAAGAGGATGGAGAAAATTCTTTTAGCAGGATAGTGTTTTCAAATCATCAAATAAGGATGGAAATAAGAACAATGATAAAGCAAGAAATCCTTTTTCTCTTTTTCTTTTTTCTTTTTCTTTAACATGTTTTGAGGTGCCTCTGTCAGTAGCATTCTCTTCCCAAGTCCAAATCACTAGAGGGTTAGATAGAGTACGTATTTCCAGCAATAAAAATCTATCAAAATCTTCTCTGCAATGAAATAAATGGAATATCTTGTATACAATCTCCACTTTTCATTTTTTCAACACTATTCCAAAGTGAACAAAATGCAAAAACTTCTGGTTTTTAATACCTAATAGGCTCTATTGCTGGTTGGCTGACTTTTTCAACTTTACCTGAAACTGACACTAAACACCAAATTTCATTTTCTCCTCCATTTTCATCATCTTCACCCTCTTTCTACCAATCTTTGTTCTCTTTTTTATCAATTATTACCACCAGATTATGATGATAGTATAATGTAGAGGACCACAGTTTTCATAATAAAAATTTCTCCTTTTTCACTAAAAGGCACATTTTTTGGTTTCAAATTGGAGATGGGTTGTGGTCTGTCCAAGCAAGATGAAGAAGAAGATGTCGTGTCTTTGTGTAGAGAAAGAAAGAAGTTACTGAAGTTGGCTGGAGAGAGAAGGTATGCTTTTGCAGATGCACAGTTTAAGTATAATCAATCTCTTTATGCAGTAGCAATGGCTTTGAGGTTGTTTGTGGCTAGACATTCTTCTCCTTCTTCTCCCTTTCTTATCACTTTTCCTTCTGTTGATGATGCAAATGAGACCCATATAACCAATCCCATGTTTCTTCAACAAGGACCAACTGAGCATACCCATGAAACCATTGCATGCCATCCTTCTAAGTCAGAGAGAAAAGTAGAAGAAACCCATGAAGATAACAAAAATGATGATGATGATGATGAGGAATCTGAGGAAGAAGAAGATTGTGGAAGTGATGGAGAAGAGCTTTGTGAGCAATTTTATGGTGAAGATGGTCCACCACCAGTATCATCACCACAGAGGGAATTCGGGTGGGATTTCTTTTACCCATTTGATGAAATGAGGACAGAAATGCTAAATGGGTTTAGTCAAAGCTCTGATGAGGACTTAAAAGCTGTGAGAGAGAAAGAAGGCATTCCAGAGCTTGAAGACGAAGTAAAGGAAGGAATGAATGAGGGTAAAACCGTGAATGTGAAAAATGGCGATGTGGGTCATAAGGAGAATGGAATTAGAGATGTTAGAATTGGAGATGATTCAAACTTAGGCCAAGAAGAAAGCAAAGAATTCAGAGTGATTGATACACCCACAAAAGGGAGGGAATTGTTGGAAGCATTGAAAGATATTGAGGACCATTTTCTCAGGGCTTATGATTCTGGTTTGGATATTTCAAGAATGTTAGAGGCCAACAGAGTTCAATTGCAATCCGGTTTAGAGGAAATTAAAGGTAGGTTTATTTTTATTTTTATATTTTCACTGTTCAATATTTCATTTGGTTGCAATCCATGTCTATGTATGGTTTGTTAACAAGTCTATGGCTTCAGTATTTGTAAAATTGGAGGTAGTGTCAATGATTGTTGAGAAAACTATCTGCTTGAAGTAAAATTGAAAACGTTTATCTTTCTTTCTTTCTTTCCCTTTTATTTTTCCAAGCTCTAGTTTCCAAAGAATCAGGTTAAGCCTTCTCTTTTAGGATGAAGGCTGATTCACTGGCTTCAGAGCTGTCCTCGATTAGTTTCCATTTGGCAATTACGGTCCTTCAATTTTTTGTTAATTTTAATTTCTTGAAGTTCCTACTTGAACTTTTAGAAAATGGAAATCCTTATTGCCCGTTGTGCAATGAAAATAGATCAGTTACTTGACAAGTTCAGCCTTGATTTTTTTTATGCAGAGAGCTCAAATAAGCTCATCAGATCAATTACATGGCACCGTTCCACTTCATCTCGGTCTTCATCCTGTAAAAGTCTCGTTACATCTAGTTCTGTAAATTCTTCAATGTGGACAGATTTCAAGAGTGACGTATTTGATGAATATGGGATGGAAGCTGGTAGCCATTCACTTACTCTAGGGAGGTTATACGCTTGGGAGAAGAAGCTCTATGAGGAGGTGAAGGTAAATTATGATCAATCCTATATGCTATTCATGTTCAATATTTATAATCTGCTATAATGCTTAAATCAATGACATTGACATGAATCTTAGCACATGCAACTAGCTTAACTAATTCTGTTGGATTGTTAAGGTATGAAACATTTCTTCTGCCTCAGTGTTTGTTCTTTTTTGCATTCTGATTCGGTAATCTTATGAAATTGCATTTCAGTAAAGTATGTCTTCTGATAGCTTGTTCTCTCTCATTTATATCAAATTCTGTAACATGTTATAGTCAACATGTTCAGGCTGGAGATCAGACCAGGAAAATTTATGAGCAAAAGAGCTCACATATGAAAAAACTGAATGCAAAGGGAGATGGATTCTGCACCATGGATAAATCTTCAACTGAAATAAAGGAATTACATTCCAGGATCTCAGTTGCAATAAGAAGTGCAGAGTCAATCTCCAACAGAATTGAGAAATTGAGGGATGAAGAATTGCAGCCACAATTTCTTGAGCTGCTACAAGGGTAAGAAACAAGATTCAAAATCATTGCAAGGATTAAGAAGGCTGAAAGATTTAGTTGTTTGATGGTTTTATAATTCTTCCACGTCTGCAGACTAATGAAGAACTGGAAGATAATGTTGGAATCGCATGAAACTCAAAACCGGGTCATGCTTGAAGTGAAACTCTTTAACTGTCCAGTTTATGGGAGGTTCTGTAATGACTCTCACCGTCTTGCCACTCTTCAGCTTGAGGCCGAACTTGATAGCTGGCGTGCCTGCTTTGCTGCATATGTATCCACTCAGAAGTCCTACATTGAAGCACTCAGCAGCTGGATATCCAAGTTCATTCCTCCTGAAGTTGAATTCTACTCCAGGGGAAAGTCTTCGCTTCAGCCATGCAAAATTATTGGACCGCCATTACTAATAACCTGTCAAGCTTGGTTAGCTTGGCTTGAAAAGTTGCCAGATAGGGCTGTAACAAACGCCATGAAAAGTTTCGGGAAAGATATTCATTCCATGTGGAGTCAACAAGGAAAAGAGCAACATCAAAAGAGGAAAGTTGATGCGCTAGCCAACGAACTTGACAGGAGGAATTTAGCATTCCAAAGGGCAGAGAGTAGGATCCTGGGATCCAAGATTTCTGAGCAGGAATCACAGGTTAGCATACATAATTGCATCGAATACCTGGCAGAAGGGAAAAAACTACTGGATATGTTCAAGAAGAGACTAGAGGACGAAAAAGAAAAGCACATCGCTAGCATGCAGGAGACTCAGCAAATCACTGTAAGTGGATTTCAGACAGGATTTTCTGCAGTTTTTGAGTCGCTGGCTGAGTTTTCGAAAGCATCTGTGGAAATGTATGCTGATCTTGTAACATATAGTGCAAATGCTAAGACAGAAGAGAAAAATGATACCAACCTATCCTATGTTGATCAGTGGATGTGAAGGGCTCTTAGGTTCTGATTTGAAATGATCAATTGGAAATGGAGAGTAGTGTGCATAGTGGGATTTTGTTGAAACATTTTTAGAATGCTCCTTTATATATGTCGAATGTTATAAAGCAGCTATCTTATTGCCATTCTTTTCTTGTTCTGCCAGTGAATTTGTCCTAAGATGTAACAACACGAAAATTATTTCTTTGTTCTGAGAGTGTTAATTCCTTTGATGTGATGATGATAATTGCAGGAAAGTTCAGGCTGATCATAGAAGATGATTGAAGTTAATTAGGAACTTTGATTGGGTCAGTGAAGATTTCAGGCGTTCATCCAAACATTTAGTTGAGACTTAACCTTAAAATGGATAATACTTGGACTGGATCCATGATTGACTAGCCAATTACAATTTACCATCCAAAAGTGTGATTGAATTGGTTCATAAGATTCCATTTAGACAAGAAAAATCCTCTTGATCAATAGGGTGAAGGTTTTTCAAATCTTTACAAAATTACCAATTATTTGAGATTAAAGCATAGTGTTTATTATGCTTCAAGATTGGATTTATAATAAATTAATGAGAATATTAAGGACAATAGATAAAATGTCACAAAATACTCTGAAACTTTAAACAAAATATTTCAAATACCCTATATTAGTTAATTTTGGGCTGAATGATAATAACCTTAATTAATCGTTTGGTAAAAGCACTGCCCCTTCGAAGACCATGGAGTATTCACTTTCTAATTATAAATGTATATTTATCAGCTTTCACATATGCAACATGCATGCAGTATTGTTTGTGTGTGTGTATGTATATATATATATATACTTTTCTCCTTAATTTCGTAGAGCAATTCACCCCCAAAAATCTCATCAAAATCATATAGATATAGAAGTAGATAATCACATATATATGATCAACTCATATCTTCTTTTTTATCTATGTCCTCACTTGATATTCCAATCAAATTATTGTTATCAATATTATCAATGCTAATACTATTAGCCTCAAGACACATCAAGCTTGAACTTTGAAAAGAGAGGCTATCCATTTCTATATGAAATCTTTGAAATCCAACACCATCAATGCTGACAATGCTCTGAGATGATTCACTGCAGTCTATTGATCTTCGAGCTCCATGATCGATGGATCGATGATAGCTAATGGACGGTCGAGAACCACTTGAAGGTTGCTTGTGAAAGAAGGTATCAGCGGAATATAAAGCATCTTCCAGCTCTTGCCATACTTGAGTCATTGTAGGTCTCTTCTTAGGATTTTGCACTCCACATCTTAGACCAAGTTGCCCCATCTTCAGCATCATCTCCATGTTGCATGGTTCTGTTAAAAGATTTGCATCTAAGATTTCTGCAACATTTCCACACTCTAAGCTAGGCCTTGCCTGCAAGCATGTATGAATTGAAAATTAAAAAAGGGAACAAATTATCTTCAAGTGGGTCCTAATTGAATTTGCTTAATTACCCATTCAATTATATGATAATTAGATTGATTTCTGGTGGAATCAACTGCAGGCCTAGCAGATACAAGTTGAAGAAGTATAACTCCAAAGCTATAGACATCACTGAAGGGACTCAAATGGAAACTAGAACAATATGCAGGATCAAGGTATCCTGGTGTCCCCTTAATCTGGCTGCTAACATGAGATTTATCATCAATTGGTCCCAGTTTAACTAATCCAAAATCCGAAACTTTGGCTTCGAAATCTTCTCCTACTAGTATGTTACTCGGTTTTATATCCCGATGGATTATGCTTGGCTTTATTCCATCATGCAAATGAGCAATTCCTGCAAAATTTCATTTTAATATCTGAGCTAATAATTTTGTTGTCGCGTCAAAAAAGAAAATAAAAATTTTATAATCAGTTTAATTAATATTTATAATTTATCATACCTTTTGCTGCTCCAATGGCTATATTAACTCTTTGCCTCCAAGTTAGGCTTCTTCCTCTTTTTCCTACATATTTATTTATTTATTTTATGTTATAATATAATTAAATTGGTCTACAAGTGCTCGATAAAGGAAAAACAAAACTTACCTATAATATACTCGAGTAGAGAACCATTTGGAACGTATTCATAGACAAGTACTTTTGCCCTTTTGCTTCCTGTTTGAAATATCATTTACCATATATTCTTTACTTCTATGTTCTACATAAATCAAGCATTAATTAAGAAATGGCATCTACATACCGGTTTCTTCACAGAATCCCACCAAAGTAACAAGATTCCTGTGATTAATTTTGGAAAGCAGTCTTACTTCTGTTTCAAAGGACCAAAAAAATATTGTAGAAATGGGTTAATTGAAAATGATCTATAATCCCCTATATTTGTTTTTATAAGAAAATAAATTAACATTTATGTGTGTGACATATTGAAGAGTTTGTTACCATTTCTAAATTCTTCAATACTTTGGAATGAATCAGCATGGGCTCTCTTGATTGCTAGAAAACCTTCTACTCCAAAATTTCCTTTGTAGACATTGCCAAATGCACCATATCCCAACAGAAACTCCTCGCTGAAATTATCAGTAGCCCTCTCCAATTCTTCCAACTGGAATCTCCTCAACGATAACCCCTCAGCTTTCCAACTTCCTTCATAAATGATTCATTCTCATAGTCACAATTTTATCAATTAATGAAACACTACAACGTAAATAGGTTTATGCAATGATGTTCAAAACGTTGTAATAACTTATAGGATTTAAAGCAATGTATAGCATTCACCAAATTACTGTAATCAAAAGGAATAATTTTAATATATATCATTGCATTTTATATGGCAAGTAATTTTAGTGGCAGTGAGATAATTAACTTTCATATTTTTTCAAATAAAAGAAAAATTATTTATATTGAAACAAGAATATTGGGAGACTAACCTTTACGCTTCAACCATTGCCTAAAATGTGGAAAGAGCCTTCTCCTAAAGAATAAGCATAAGGAAGCAACTACAGAGAATATGACAGTGCTAATAATAAGAGTTCCTAATATATGTTTATGATGTGGGAGAAGAAGATTGGAGGGTGGAAGTGATAATGGCGGATGCGCCGCCCATAATGGTGTCTCTGCGGCCAGATTAAATCGTTTTGCCATCTTAGAAAAGCATGCATATATGATCCCTTTGCCTAACAATAATTAGAATAGTGAAGCCTAGCTATTGTTTTACCCTTTTGCTCATTACCAGCTGGTGGTGAGTTTGCATGAAATTAATTTTTCTTGAAAAGAAGAGATAGAAATTAAAGAAAAAAGAGAATATTGGGATACAACATACTGTTTACTCACTAAAGATTGAAGCCATCGCCGGCAGACCATATTGTCCAAAACATTTAATTAAATATTTTTCATATAGTTGACTTGGTCTTCCAATTTGGACGGCATATATGCCATGGAATAAGCATTACACCCAACTATAACACTAAATTATATATTCATTTGCAATTAATTTCCAAGCTAAAATATTGAAATTTGATTTTGTCAGGGTCAAGTCAGCTAGTGTGATTACTGAATTTTCTCTCTAATCTATATATTATTTCAGTTTAATTATGATGTTTAATACTAATAAAAATGCCTTTAAATCACTATCGTAAAAATCACACTATAAAACTATTACAATATATACTGAAAGGTTTCTGTAGCTCTAAGGTATTTGTATGATATTATTATATAGAACATGTGATGCTTTTACGTACTCAAGACCGGTTTTAATTGAATTCGATCTGATCAATCGAACTTTTTCCATATGTGATTCTCCACCTTTACTTATTAATCAATTATTTGATTTGTTGAAAGGTATAATGAAGCTTTTACTAACTCTCTACTGGCATTGAGTCGGATTGTTTGTCTCAAAGCTTGTCCGGTACATGATTTATCGACATAAAATAATGTTGCCAATGTAACTGAATTGTAATAAATTCCCACGTTCGGGGCCACCTGATTATGAAAATATTATCTTATTGGTGAAACATAAATCCAAAAGTTTGATTTAATTAATTAATTTTATAAGAGAGATACTGAATCTAGTCAGCTTGATAAGAACCCACAAACGATGTATTTAAGCTTATCCTTGTCATCCATATTAGACCAAGTAATTAGGAAGACTTGTATATGTTTAAATGTTAATGATTGTGATTATATATATATTACACAGTGTTCTTTAGCATTTGTCTACATCTATATATTGACTTAATCATCAAACAAGTTAAATGGCAAAATATAAAAACTACTCATCCATACCTTAATTTTGGATGTTCTTTAATCATCTCATGTAATCTGTGTATATACATGTGATAGATTCTGATAATTATACTAGATTGAAAGTTTGCTTTCAATTTAGTGAGTGTGAGATTAGAAATTTAAGATCGGTCAGTTCTAAAATATTTAAAATTAAATAAATCGAACTAAATTAAAATAGAAAATCAAATTAAAATATTTCAGTTTGGTAGGTTAGAAAGAGATACAAGATTGAAAGAATGAAAAAGAGATCTAAAAGCTCGGAAATTAATATCTATTACAATAACATTAATTTCATATCAAATTTCTCTCAAAAATATAGATGACAAAAAGATAGGTTAAATTAAAATGGATGGTAATTACAACACTTATATATTGAGTTGTTTTTGTAATTTTTCCTAAGAAAAAGGATAAAAATTTCGATTTTATTTAACAATCTATTGAAAATAAAGGGGAAAAGTAAAATTTAAACCTAAATTTAAAATTCTTGATGTTACATATAAAGAAAGGAACTCTTAATATTTGATATATATTTTCATAATTTCATCATAAATTGAATTAATAACTTTTACCATTTCAAAAAATAATTTTTATATTTTACATTTAATTTTATATTTATAACTAAAAATTAGTTTTTTATATAATATTTTATCTGTTCCATTCTGATAGACTTATTTTTCTTTTTTATTTATTCCAAAAAGACACTCAACTTTTCTTTTTAAAAAATATAATTAGGTAGTAATTCTCTATTGCATGTCTATTTAATGTATCTTATTATCAAAAAATATGAGTTGTTATCTTATTTTTAATGATATCTCTAATTAATGCAAGTTATATAAGGCAAAATACTTATTTTTAACCATATTAACTATATTTTTTAACCAATACAAAACTACAAATAAGCTTATCAAAATAGGATAGAGGAAGTAATAAATTATTATGTTATCGTGTTCATTAACAGAAATTTGCATATAATTTAAGTAAAAAATTTCCATAATCAAAAAGTACAAAAATGTGTATTGGTGTTAGGGATGACAATTTCCCCCCGCCCCAACTCCCCCCCAAATGGGGCGGTTTTTCGAATTTTTTTTTTCTTTCCGCCCCGATCCCAAATTTTTTTTGCCAGGGACGGGGTGGGAACGGTATATATATCTTACGCCCGAATCCGCCCCGAAAAATATATTTATATAATTATATATTTATATTATTTATATATATAATAATTATTTATATTTTAATATAATTAATATTTTAAAAATAATAATAAAATAAAAATATAACACTTATTTTAAGTAAAAAATATTTTTTTATTTTAAAAATTATATAATTAACTAATTAATTAAAATAAAAAATAAAAAAATAAATTTAACATTAAAAAAATAAAAAAATTTAATAAAATTCGGGGGATCAGAACGGGGTCGGGGATCATCGTCCCCGTGTGGTGCAGGGATGAGGATTCAAAAAAAATTTCCGTCGAGGTTCGGGGCGGGGTCGGGGTTCAGGGGTGGGAGTCATGGTCTTGACGGGGACGGGGAACTCTGCCCCGAACCCGCCCCATTGTCATCCCTAATTGGTGTTATGGTAAGTAATGTCATTTTCTTAACCATAATTTTTAGGAAAAATTACAAAAAAAAAAAGAAAAAAAATTGATATTTGTTCCACTGCTCATTTTAACATTAAAGATGAATATTTTTTAAAACCAATTCAACCTATAATATTTTTTTGATTTTTCAATTGCATCTATCTATTAGTTTTTCAATCTAAAAGTTTAGACAGATTTTGGCTTCAAACGAGTCACTATTTATTTATGATTCAAAATTTAAAGTTATGATAATAATTCAAAAATATATTGAAAAATAAAATATCGAATTAAATTAAAAAATTGTTAAAAAACAAAATGATACCTCTGTAATTTGTAAAATATAATTTGAAACTATAAATAAATTAGTATTTTTAATATTATAAAATAATTATTTTGAAATCTTAAAATTACTGCCAATAGATTATACCAACTTAATGAAAATTTTGAAGATGAACAATCTTTAATATAATTTTATAATATATAAAAAAAATAAAAAAATAGTAAAATATTAAACTAAATAAAAACTTAATTAAAAAATTATAGTTAAAAACTAAAAAATACATAACTTCCAATTTAAATCATAAATAAATAGTGACAATATGATAGCACTTTAATTTACACTATTTTCCCCTATGCATATGTATCTTTTATGTTTTATTTTAAAGTATGTGCATATTTTATTAATCTTATTAGTGAATAAAAGTATTTGATGTTTATGCAATATTTAATATTTTCCTATGAATGAATGTATATGAATTTTGTCTTAATATATAGTTTTAGGTCATTTGTTGGAGTGTAGTGGTGAATATTCTCGCATGCTGTGGACGACTCGGGTTTGGTTCTCTGCAACATAACCTTAGTCTAGAATAAGAAATTAGAGATAAATCTTGCATTATCTATTTAATTGATTATTTGTACTTAATATTTTTTATGAGCATGTGTGTTGATTGATGCCTTAGTAATGGTCCGAAAGGAGAATCTAAGGTGTTAATCTCCATGAATGATACTTAGGAGTGATTGCATAGCAGCATTAAGAAGAGGTTTAACCCAGAGAGACTTTTGATCCAGTGAGTAGCTTTTGTGATTCAAAACCGAGAGGGAGTTTCAATTTGAAGAGGGATTGTTCTTCAACCTTTTAGTTTTGGGCTTAACTAACACTTAGGCGTCAGAATTTTTTCTCTCATTTGCATGTTTTGCCCATTCCTGCTCTCTTCCTTCTACCGCCCCTCCTACTGCTGCTCTTGTTCTTCTGCAAGCCGTTCTCTTTAATCACCGCTCCATATTAGATCCATCACTTTACCGCTCATTTCCTTCCAAAACCATCTCCCTGGATATGGAAGTTAATTGAAAGTGATGTCCATTCACTTGCCTCAGATTCTCCGTCGAATCGATGACTTCACCTCCCTGGATTTAGTAGAATAAGTAGATATTCCCCTATTTCAACTGTACTGGCATTCATGGAAACTTAGGCGATGGAGATTGAAGCCTCTACAGAGCTCGAAACCCAATCTTACCATGACCTTCTTCTCTTGCCTCGCTTGGTTCTACGTTGCCGAACGATTCATTTTTCTCTTTTTTTTTTGCTTTAGTTTCATTATTTCCGTCGCTGTTTGTTTCCACGGAAAATGTAGCATCAAACTTAACGGTGTAATTTGTCTCTGGTCGAATTTAATTTGCTTAATTTTTGTAGCTCTGATTATTTCAAACCTAAACTAATGACTTTGTCGTGCTAATTTTTGTGACTGTCTGTCGATTTGTGTTATATTTAAAGTTATGTATTGGCTTTTAATTCTAAAAGCTTTTTGGTTTCAGATTGATCTCTGCTATCTAATAAAACATATTTTTGCAATGTGTTTATGCTAATTTGTTGATTTTCAAAATCAGAATTTTTTTTAGGTGCCTGCTTTTACATTTGCAATCCTTTCCTTTACATAGGCTCCCTTTTGTTGTTACTTTTATCGAGTACATTGTTTTGTTATAGTTCTTTATTTTAAACTAATCTTTTATTATCATGGTATTAACCAATCCAGCCCGGTCGGTGAACCGAAAAAGATTGAGAGTTGAGGGTTAGAGATTCAACTGGAGTTAAACCGGTTAAGTAAAATTCTTTCAAAATATAATATTAAACATATTTTCATATATAATAAAATGTAAAAATTACATATATTAGACATATTCTATATATATGTATGTTCAAACTAATATTTATAATTCTAATTAAAACATAACTATATTGAAAAAATTTCCAAATATAATAACACTTATATCTATATTTATATACTTTAATAAATAATAAATTTGATTTAATTATATTATTCTAATTTTTAAAAAATAAAATAGTTGAATAGATAATAAAATTTTACATTAAAACATGCATTAATTTATCAATTAAAATAAATTAAAATATAATTTATATGAAAATTTTATTATAATATATATTAATAATAAAAATACAGATAATCAAATTCAACTAGTTATTTTTTTTAAAAAAAATATAATATTTTTAATATATATATATATATATATATTAAAAATAACATTATACCATGTATTCATTTATAAATTAAAATAATTTATCATAGAATCCATAAAAATTTAAATCATAATATATATTGATAATAAATATTCAAATAATTAAAGTTTACAATATTGAATAAATAATAAGATAAACTTATAGAAGTTTGTTAAAAAAAATGTCACAAACCACTTTGTAGCTTAGGGGTGAAAGACAGCAATAGCTTACTCCCTAGTGCAAATTAGAATCTTGCCATCTACAAATTTTGAGCATTTTCTGCAATTTTCCTTCCAATTTGACATGTTGAACTTGACCGATTCTCAGTTCAACCTTTCCTTCCAGTTTGAAATGTTGAACTTGACCGATTCTCAGTTCAACCTTTCCTTCCAATTTGGCATGTTGAACTTGACCGATTCTCAGTTCAACCGGTAGGTTAGCCAATTACTTCACCGGTTAGATAGCTGATCGGTTTATAACTGCTAACTGATTCGATTTAGAGGCCGATTCGCGGTTTAACCTGTCGAATCGGTGGGTCCAGGCTGGTTTCCTCTGCATTTAGTATATATATTAAATAGGGTTATGCTTAAAATAATTAATACTTTGAATACATTCTTCTTCTTCTTCTTCTTCAAATATGCTGTTGATCTTTTTAAGTTTCAACCATGATGTATTTCATTATTCTGGTCTAGTCCTTTCATAGATTATAATAAAAGAGATATTGGTTTATTATTAATCTTTTTTATTTTCTTTCAAATTTTCCATCCATTAGTGAGTTTAATAAACTATTAAAGGATTTTGATTTTGGTACCCTTTGTATAAAATAATTTAACATCAGAAAGTTTCATTGAAGCTGAAATAAATCTGTTTAATTTCATATGCTTGCAAAAATTCGTACTTAAGTTGGACTTACATGATGACAAAGCTAAGCTGAAGGCTCTCAAGACATTTTCTAATCTCAGGTGTATAGAATCTTTTCAGGAACTGCAATTTCCTCAGATCATTTCATCTATTTATCTAAATTACGATTTTAGTCTGAAATTTTTGATGATCAGAAAAATCAAAAGAGTGTGGATTATCAATAGATGAGATGAGATGTACTCAGTAACATTTTAATAAAATAAAACTTGTTATATTGGATTTGGGTTGTGGACAAAATAACATTTTATATTGGAATTAGCTTTTTAATTTTGCAGTTGATTATTTGTACCGAACAACCCTTGAATATAAACATTTTAATTACGTGTGCAACCTCTTACTAATATACTTGTCATTTTTTTCCTTTCCGGTTTATCTTTGGCAAAGAAAATATTCAAATAAGGATATAAATACTCACTTATTCTAATCTAATAATATTGAGCTATAATCCAACAAATATTTTTTTTTAAAAAAATTGACTATATGTGTCGGTTATTTTGTAAAAACCAACGGCTATTAAGCGATAACTGACACCTATAGTCATTTTTTTTAAAATATATTTTATGCGTAAATCATTTAATAGAGTTGATGTTTATACTTTATATTTTAAATAAAATTAAGACTAAAAAAACCGATACATATAACTAAACTATATAATTTAGTTCTTTTGACCTATGCATAAAATCTAATTTATATGAATCTCTCTCATAGACATTTTCTAATTAATCGACGCGTAATGTCTAAAACAATCGACACATATAATTTTTTTTTGTACTCATGGTATAAGAGAAAATCTAGACTAATTAAAAAGCGTGAATCCTAACAAGATGATTCAACTAAAATTATTTTGCCACCATCAACCTTCATCACTAGTTTAGCAGCATGTTGGATTAGGTTAGAAAAGTAACTCAACTATCTCTATTTTGTGTTCCTCTTAGAGTGTCAATAATTGCTTAGCTTAGGTTTGTTTTGTTTTAATTGGTAGTTTTATTAGTTAGTAGTTAAAATTAACATTTTCATGATCTTGAATAATTTGAGATTTGTTCATTCATGGGAACGATACTCGTCTCACCATTTGCTACTTGCATAATCTAATATGCTTGTAGTAGTAGGGTCTAAAACTCCTCATCAAAATTTTTTATTTAAAAAAAAAAAAAATCTATTGCAGACTTCTGTTAATTTTGAATAGATAAGCTACGGGATGGATCCAATTGAAAATTCAGGAAAATATTATAAGCTAATTTATATATATATAAAAAAAAGTTGAAGCTTAAATCCAAAACTGGGTCGAACAATAGAATTTTTTTTTTTTTAAACTACCCTTAAATTTTTATATTTTCCAAGTAAAAGGCATAGCATAATAAAAGAAGGTTGCTATCTTTTTCTTTCTTTTTAGAATACGGTTCCTACCATAATTGAAAAGCATTTAATATTTAAAAGACCAAAACGTGAAGATTGAATTTTGACCAAATTTCACTGTTGCCCTTAGAGGAAAGGCACTCACCCTCTCCCCTAAAAAAAAAAAAAAAAAAAGGCACACTTTTCTAATCATTCAAGAGGATTGGAAAAGAGAACATGTGAAAATTTTCACATGATTATATGCTTCTTTTTTTAAAATAAATCAAATTAAATCAAATTAATTTTAAAAAATTTTAAAAACTGATTTTAAAGAAAAAAATAATTTATAAAAAAATTAAAAAATTATTCTATTAAAGTAACAAAATTTAATTACACTTTTTGAATATCCAATGATAATTCCCATAGTCTTTTTACAAACCAATTTGAAATTCACCATTTGTCCCCAACCAAAAAAAATTGAAATTCACGAACCATCTAAAAGAAACCACAACTTCAACTTGCAGAAATATCAGATTTCTATTTGTGGTTCAAATTTTATGTTGTTTAATTTTTTTTTTTCCTTTGGCTAAATTTTATGTGGCTGACTTAATGGGTTGGGATTTGGGTCATTGGAGCACATCGATCGGAAGAATGTTTTGTTCATGTTTCACTTTCTCTAAAATTAATGGATTCAAAGTTCAAAATTATTAATTACAACAAATAAATAAAAGTAAAGGAAAAAGTCGATATATTTTTTATTAGTCAGATGTTGTTAGGCCCAACTTAATATGATTCTCAATTATTTTTTCAACAAATTCAAAAAGCAATCACATTTTACACCTAATTTGTATATTAAAAAAAAGTTGATTTCATCATATTTTCCCAAATTTATCACTTCTCAGTAATGTATTAATTTCAATTTGTAAAATAAATTAAATTTTGGTTTCAAAATTTAATCTCTATTTTTTTAATTTTTTTATTTATATATGAGCTCAAATTATTAAAATAAAAGTATTAATAGCAGAAATTTATAAATTATTAATTTTAAAATATGTAGTCTCTGAAAAAAACAAATCATAACATAGACGAAATTCTTACTTCTTAGAAATATTTGGGGTTGCCATGGGTCCTGTGCCTGATCGAGTATCACACTAATTTTTAATATATCTGATGAAATTTTTTAATAAATCATATAACAACATGAAAAATAACAGCAAATTACTATAAATTTTCTGATAAATCATAGAATTTTCCTCTTTTGCATTTTGATGTGATTTGTGAAGATTTAGAATACCAATTTATAAAGTGTGAATACATAAGTATTTAGTGATAATTGAGATACTAATAATTTTCAATTATTTGTCGAAATTCTCTTAAAACCATCACATCTTTTATGAAAAAAAAACCCATTAAATATTCAAAATTACAAAATGAATAGTGAAATAGCTGTAATATAAATGAAACAACTATTTGATATTTACAATTTGAATTAGAAGTTCTGAAAATGTTTATTGGTTGAATTTTATAATTGCAATTAGATTTTTCTTTTATACCACTAATAAATAATAAAAGCGTATGTTTATTAGTATTTTTTGCATCTCATATCGAAAAGAGAATGCGGAGAAGGGATAGAGGAGAGAGGAAGAAAAATAGCAAAAATTGAAAAGTATAAGTTAATAAAAAATTTATCAAAGAGTTCTTAAATTTAAAATTCATCTGTAAATTCTATGTTGAAATTCGTTCAGTTTAACCGGAATTAATTCATAAAAATTTCAAATAAATTCTTGCTCAAATCAAACGTATATATGTACACATTTCAGATTTTATAAATGAATATTTCAAAATTTTATTCAATTCAATTATACCAAACAAATCCAAAATAAGATAGGGGCTGAAAGGCTTGAATTTTAAATATTCAATTTACGAGACTCGATTTGAAAGGCGAATAATAGTTTGTGAGATGTGTGTTGGTGAGGGACTTCCATATTGCATGTTTTTATCCGTGTTGGGTATTGTCAGATTTTAAAAGAATATGCAGAGATTAAAATTTGGTTTATTTTATTTTATTTTATCCATAAATATAATTAAGTTTTATATTTTTCTCATCATGTGTTGTATACTATAGGTCTGTTGATATTTCGCTTGCAAAAAAATACTTTTAGATAAAAAAAATATTATTTTTAATTTTTTTGAATTATAAGAACTGTTTTTGAAAATAAACAGGTCAATATGTATTTTTTCAAAAACAGATTTGAAAAAAATAATTCATAAAAAATTAAAAAAATCAATCAATTAAAATAAAAAAATTTTAAATCTATTTTTTGGACATACAACAGCAATTTCTATATGTGTTTGTGGAAGCATAAGTAGTTGGAATATGTATAAACTTGAAATAATATTAAAATTTTCTATTAAAATTGGATAGACACATCTCAAAATCATATATAAAAAAGTCATTCTTCATCTAACTCCAAAAATTAGCTTAAACATGAAACATTTTTGGCCTTAATCTCTATGTTCTATAACTCGTTTATTTTCTTTTTACCTCTGTTTGATATTGCGATTTAAAAGGATATTTTTAAATTTTTTATATTTTGAAAATTGATTTCATAAAAAGAACAGATAAATATATTATTATTATTATTATTATTATTATTATTATTATTATTATTATTATTATTATCGTCGTCGTCGTCTTCTTCGTCTCCTCGTTGTTTAGGGATTGGTTAATTTTTTTTGTTCTTTCAATCATCATTAATTCATTAGTTTTAACTGTGAGCGAAATTTGTATTATATATTTTATAACATGATTATTGATAGAATTCACTATTTTTTCTTTATTTTAGAGATGGCCTTTTTTTTATTAGTTGCTTAATCAAAGAAAAAAAAAGCAATAAATTACATCTCCAAATTAAAAAAAAAAAAAAAGAAATTCATTTCTAGATGACAATTTAAAAAATTTTAAAATGAAAAATATAATATAATGCTTTATATTAAGAAATGTAGTAAAAATGAATTGATTCAATCTAAATTTTCTCAAATGAGTCTAACCAAAAATTTACTTAAAAAATGATTCGACTTGATAAATACCATATCTCTAAATCCAAATAATTTAAAAGTCAAGCAATTAAATTTAGTCGAAAATGAAATGACTACAATTTACATGAATTGCCAAGTCGAAGATTAAAGATAAATATATGTGCTTTATGGTTATAAAAGAAAAAAAAAACTAAGGAAAAGGCTTCCAAAAAAAAGTAGAAAAACAGAAAAGTACATGAGCAAATTAAGAGATAAAATAAAAATAAAATAAAAAGAAATAAAAGGAGACATAATTCTTCAAATTTGAGATTTGCAGAGTAACATCAACTTCATGTGAAGAAAAATAATATTATAGACTATGAATTACGAAGAGTATAGGCTATGAAAATGGCCTCGCATGATTAATAACTAATGTTGTGAAAACAACATATAACCCTTTGCAGAAAAGATTAGATCAACTCTTTTTCCATTAATCTAATCCCAACTCACCCTGTAAAATTCCATTTTGGTAAATTTTAGAAACTCAAAAAAAAAATAATAAATATTACAAAGCAGACATTGAAATAGTCACAATCATCCACTTTAAAATAAACTCTTGTAATTTAATTATCAAAAATTTACAAAAAAAAAAAAATACAAAAATATGCTCATCAAATTTCAAAACCACTCCCATCTGCTTCTATGCAGGGGCATTTATTGCCAGAATCAGTGAAGTGCTTGCCTTTGCGGCTTATTAAATGAGAAGAGCTACAAATTGTACCCATTATTTCATTTTTGTAATAAGAAATAGTGGGATTGGGATTAAGTCTATCTGCCAAAACTGAGGGGTTGCCATAAGATATTTTGCTTCAGACAATAAATTTTGCCAACAACTGTCATCAATTTCTGCAAATAAACTAACCCTTAACTTCTACTGCTTTTAGCTTCAGAGTTCTGTAAATCAATCTTGACATCTTATGCTGCTTGTCAATTCTTGGAAAATTCCAATTTCTTCTAATTCCCTTTTCGTATTTTAATTATTTTATATGATTTTCTTTTCCTATCTTTTTTTTTTTTTTAATTTCTGATTTCCGATTAACTCCACGTCTCCTGCTTATGAGGTTGAGCCATTGAGGACTTCGTTAATAACCCATTAGCCTTTTCATTCCAATACTTAGGTTTGTTTAAGAGGTTGAGCCATTAAGGACTTCATTACAACCCATTAGCCCTTTAACTCCAATACTTGGAAGGTTGAGCTGCCGAGGATTTCATTATAATCCATTAGCCCTTTAACTCCAATACTTGGGTTTTAACATTAGCGCTAGAATTTTTGAGAGCCTATTTTCTCTTTGTTTCTCCAAGATTGATGTATCAAAGCCTATTTTCTCTTTGTTTCTCAAAGGTTGATGTACACATGATTACGAGGTTTTGACATTAGTTTTGGGTTTCAAAATGAAAAGAAGAAGAAAAAAACCATTTCTCTGATATTTTACAATTAGAAACCTGTTTTTGCTGTTTTTTAAGTTTTAACCAAAGCAATATCTCTATACAATCTATAGGAAACAATATCCAAAAACTAAGTATAAAAACTATACCAAACAGATCCTCAGTTCTCATTCCTAAATCTGACGAAAGATGAGTAAAGAGAAGAAAAATAGGAAATTTTTTTTTATACATATGACTAATCTAAGTATAAAGATGGTGGAATTCCCCCAAAATACTCATCTAGTTTATCTGAATGAACACAACATATAAAAGCCCTGAAAGGTAATGCCGATATAAACATGAAAATGAACGTATCTTGTAATTTACAGAGGGAGAAGAAATAAAGAAATAAAAACATATCACAGATCCCTTCTGCAGAGTGGGCAAGAAGCATGCCTGAGAAGCCACTTATCTATGCAAGGTAGGTGAAACATGTGATGGCAATGAGGCAAGCTTCTAGCTGTCTCCCCAATCTGAAAATCCTGCATGACTCAAGAGAGTGCAAATGTCAATTATACAATCTTCTTTTGAATTCGAAAGAAATGTTTGATTGCAGGGGAAAGTTGAGAGACCGAACCTGCAGGCAAACAGAGCAAGCAACTTTCTCCCCTGAAGCATCTCCATTGTTATTACTGGTGATTCTGATCTTAGGTATCTTTTCTACTGTATCTCCTGTCAATCCCTTGGCGGCACCCGTGTCAAAGATGTTTTGAACTTCTTCGAAACTGGTTTCGACAGCACCCATCTAATTGAAGAAAACGAACATGTAAGCAAAATTCAATATATAGATATCAATCCATCAACAATAAATTTGCTTGCATAGCAATTACCTGGCTTTGCACTGCACTTAACATAGCAGGACCAATTCGCTCACGAACAAGTCTTCCGCTAAGAAGACTTGCAATGACATCAATCTACAAACATTGATTAAATATCAGATCAGCACAATCAAGAGTTGAATATCATATCAACAGTTAAGATCAATATGCTATTCCTACGAGCTTATAGCTGACAACAAAGCACATTAACTCCCTCACCAAGTAGAGGAGACACCCGATTCCAGATTCATCTGATTGCCAAAGAAGAAGAGAAGATTCAAAGACTTCAATTGAGAAAACAGCACCTGAAATGGCTCCAACAGCAGCTCCTCTTACAAACCCACTCTCTGTTTCTTGGCCTATCAAAGCTCCAGTCATGGCTCCTAACAAGGTGCCCACTACAAATAACAATGCCAATTTCCTTTAGAATACACTATCAAAGATAGCAAATGTTTCTTCTTTAATTTTTTTTTTAAATGTTTCTCATTTAAACAAACAAGCAAGAAATGAACAAACATCTAAGCAAGAATGAAAAGGGAAAAAATATAGCAAATGGTTAAAAAAAATACATATTTAATTCTAAGAAAACAAAACAAGATCACTTATAACAATACATATTCTCTGAATACGGATAAAAAGACAATAATCCCAAAAATTTGGAGACCCTTTTTCATATAAAACAACTATATCCATATTATTTCATTACAAGGAAATTTTTTTTGGATAATATGATGCATGAAATTCCAAAAAATAGATTAATATTGATGACAAAAACCAAAACGCAATTCCTGCACAGATCCAAGAATCAAATCCCATTCAATCAACAAATGCACAAATTTCAATAACAAACAAGATCTTCAAAGGAAAAAAAAAGCACCAAAAGTGCTAAAGAAAATGAGAAAGGAATGAGAGGGATGCAAAAACAAACCTAAAGCAAAGAAGAAGGTAAAGATCGCAGAGAATATGTTCCCAATGATAGCAGAAACAGCAAAATTGCAGACTTCTTTAACCTTATCAACAAAATCACCAAAGAAAGGCAATGATGACATAGAAAAACGAGATGGGTATGGATAAAATTCCATTATTTTCGCCTCTAATTGTTCAAAAACCAAAGATTATGTTAAAGGGTGTATTGTGTCGTTGATCCACAGAAACTGGGTTTGAACAAAAAGACTGATATTTACCCAAAGGAAAGGGAGATGGGTGAGGGGTTAATTGCGTTAGCTTAGTCCTTAAGAGAGAGAAATAAGAAGAATGGAAAAAAAATAGAAATTAAAAAGAACCCTTCAACCTACTCGCATTTAAAGCTTCTTATATTTTTCTTTGAGACCGCTTTCTCTATCTACCGGTTTTTCTTTGAAACAACAGCTTCTCTCTCTCTCTCCAATTTTTTCTTTTATTTCTTTTACTCAATTATGGAACCAAAAAAAAAAAATCTAAGTTATGGTTTTCAAGAAAATGAAAAAAAGACAAGAACTTTCATGTTTTTTCGACAAAGTGAGAAAGACGGGTTATTTTGATTTGGTCTCAAAAAAATGATCACAAGAAAGAAAGAAAGAAATCTGAGAAATTTATTTCCAACATGAAGAGAGGATGACTCGATGGCAATTGGAAATTATGGTACAAGTGATACGATTATTTAGAGGATTTGTTCTATAATTGGTCTGCCTGCCTTTGTCCAAGATAAATATCTCAAGCAGAGGAAGCAATTAGGCTGACTAATGCCAAGGATTTCTGCCCCAGCTGGCATAAAGGGCTTTGTCCTTGGCGAAGTGTTTCAGGTTTGATATTCCCACCCACCTGCACAGCAAGTGAAAAACAACCACCCCCCATTTAAAAAAAGAAAAAAAAGGACAGAAAGTAGGCTGACTAATGGCCTTATGGGCTCATGGATTTGGATAGGATATAGACAATACCCACATAAATAATTAATTTCCACTTTGAGGCATTTATTTTATTGTTTTTTTTTTGTCTCTCCCAATAATTTCTTTTCTTTTCTTTTCTTTTCTTTCTTCTCTTTCACTTTCACTTTCATTGAATTGTGATCATGTGTTAGAATGAAATAATTTTAAGTGATTATTTAAATTCAATTTCTATTTTAAAAAAAAGACATCTCTATTGAGAATTTTGAATTTATATATTTATGTCTTCATTTATGTAGGAAAAAATAAATTTAAGTAATCATTTTATATGTACAAATAAAAAATTTAAATAATATATGAAATTAATTTAAATAAAAAATTATCTTGATTATCACTATCACATTTAAGTCCTATGTATTATTACTAAGAAGGAATTACTAGTTGTTAGGATGGAAATACATAAATGTTAATATTTGAGGAGGTTTTATAAAAGAAAAGTCAATTAAATATATTTTAATTTTTGAAAAATTTAAATTCATAAATTTATTTTTTCAATTATTTTAAAATATATTTTGATTGACGTTCAGTCAAAGAAAATATATTTTAGCTGACGTGATGTGCTTGTAAATTTTAAAACTCATAGAACTTATTATATAGTCATGTCAAATTAAAGTATTTAAAATCATAAAATAAAAAAATTTAAGTGAATATTATATTAATTTGTAAAGAATAATATCTAACAATTTATTATTATTATTATTATTATTATTATTATTATTATTATTATTATTATTATTATTATTATATCACTATAAGAAATTAACTCAATTGGGACCAATACTTTTCAAGTCCTATGTATTCTTAATCAAGAAGGAATTTACCAATTTTTGTGATGGAAATAGATAACTAATATCATTAATGTTTATTCCATAATGTGATGCAAATATGTAACAATTCGGTTGCTCTAATTAAATTTTGTTTTAATTTTACCTCAAAAAAGAAAAAAGAAAAAAAGAAAAGAAACTTTTGTTTTAATTTTATTAAATGACTTTTGTTGGCGATTAAGTCTTCAATTGCTATTCGTTCTCTTCTAAAAGCCAAAGCCAAAGCCAAATAATAATAATAATAATAATAATAATAATAATAATAAAGTCTTTTTATTTGCTCCTGTAACAAGAAAAAGTACATATTACTTCAGAAAAAAAAGAACAAATAAAGAGTATATATATTAATTAATTACTAAATTTTATTTACATCGGCTATTTTAGTAGTTAATTTTTTTTATTATTGAATATAAAATTCTCAAGGATTTTTTCAACAAGCTAAAGCAGGAAATCAAAAGAAAGAATATAAATTATTAGGTGGAGAAAAATATGTGCTTCTTAGATATTTTTGACTTTGCAATTGAATAATTGCTTCTTCGTTCCCTCTCTTATTATCCATGTTTTTTCAAACCAAAAGTCAATATAATTTTATTTTTCCAAATTCCATAATTCTGCATACTTTGAAAAATAAACTGAAATTTAAACTTCCTTGAAAATAAAATGCTTTTTTTTTATATGAACTTCTATAAAAATATAAAGATTCAAATTAATATATTTGTCATTGGAAAGTTTTCTTAAATAGTTACATTAGCTACTTTTTTTCATATTATTTCGTCTTTTCTATTATTTAAATTATATATATTCAATATTTTTCATGCGGGTTCCGTAATATTAAAATGAGCATATGTGTTTTGAGAAACTAATAAAAAAAATGTAATAAGGGAAAAATAATTATTATGATTACTAATTATAGAAATATTAATCATTATAAGATTTTTAAAAATATATATATATATAATTTATTTTTTTAGCAAATACTTTCGTAAGTACATTATGTACATGACAAATAAATGACATTTGCATTATTATGTTAATTATTATTACAAAATCACTATGAGGTAGTGAGTCCATTTAGGCTAATAAATAATGCTGCATTTAATTCAAACAAAAGTATGGGCCAACAAGGAGGGTAAAGTTCATATATTCTTTTACTGACAGATGGTGTAATAGTTTCTTCAATTTTCTTTACGTACAAAAAGGAAATATCTCAGTATATAAATTTAAACATAAGCTTGAATTTTGCACATTAATAGCTATTTTATCAAAACCCTCTTTTGGGTATTTTGAGCTAGGACCAAACCAATAATTAATATAATAATGATGTGTCAAATATAATTAAAAAATAATCAATTTTTTTTTTTGCATTAGAGTAAATATTCAAACAACTGAATGGATAATTTTTTTGTCAATTTATATGAACTATTAATTACTTCAATTTTTTTTTTAATTGAAAAAGAGGGTAAAACCCCAAAAACAACTCAAGAAAATTACATCCTCACCATTCTGGCCCCCCCCCCCCCAAAAAAAAACCCCACAATATAAGTTTTAATTTAATTATTTAGATTTTATGGAGGAAATCAAAGATAATAGATTATGCATATACATTGTTTTCCTATAGCTCTAGAAATATGGACAAATTAATATTTGCCTTTTTCATTTTATTAGGTTTGGGGAAAAAGAAAAGGAAAATTGAAGATCATATGAGAGAGAAAGAGAAGCTGAGGAGAATAGAGAATAAAAAATAAATATCCACATAATTCTTACCTAATTACAGTCACTTTCTCTTGTCACTACAAATTATTCACTCTTTTTCTTCTATAGATGCTGTTATTGCCCTAAATTGTCAATTATTATGTATACACTATAAACTATTTTTTAAACATTCAGAAATATATATATATATATATATATATATATACCCTTATCATGTAATCTAAATATTACATTCTTATAAATTTTTATCGAAAATATTTGTTTAGATAAAATTTATGAATTTATTATCATTTTACGAACTAAATTAATAAAAAATTACATTTATCACGTATATAAAGTAGTTGCGATAATTTATTGTTAGATTGGTTGATGAGTAAATTTATGAATCCAATTTTTTTTTTTTAAATCTTATTTAATATGAGGAATGAAGAGCCATTTTCTTTCTCAATTTGATTCAGATGAAGTATATCTATTTCCATCTTTCACATTCTACAAATCAAATAGATAAAGAAAATTATTAAAACTTATCATTTACCAATTTAAATAATTATAGAAAATGATATTAGAGTTTTCCAAACTAAAAGTATAAAATAATTTGAGTCCTGATTATGTATATATCTTTCCATCTTACTCTAGAATGCACTTGTTCATAAACTATTTTTTTTTATTAAAACGATGGCGTATAGAAGGAGACAAACACTTTGTTGGGAGGCATCATATATGATGGCTATTGGCTGGCTGCTTCCAAAGGATTGAAGAAGAAGAAAAAGCAATCAATAACTAAAAGATTTTGTTAAAATGTATCAAACATTCTAAGTAGCTCCTTTTGAATCAAAGATATTCAACAACTTTACATTATTAAAGTATTTCTTTTTATAATTGGTGGGTAACCTAAACAAGGACACACCCACTATGTCATGCTTTACAAATTTCTTGTCATGGGAAATAATTTATGAGCAAATTGCAACATGGGTTGTGCCAGGTTTCTGAATGAGACACACTAACATCAACAAAACATAAAATTCATTTTTATGTTAGTGGTTTTCCCTCAATAGTCAATTCTACTGCAACCAATATTTGGTCGTAATTAAATATATCAAGTCCAACTGTTCAATTTGGTTCTATAAGTAAAATGGTTCAGTTCAAATATATATGCATAACTTTTATTTTTATTTTTTTTGAACAGGTAGCTAAATTCATGTAATAAAACTACATGGTTTGGACCAAATTAGCCTAATTAAAACCCAAAGACTATAGGCAGCCCAATAGGGATTTATTGGGCTTCTAGAGCTTTTCTTTTATCTCTATTCAATTACAACGACATTAAAAATGTTACAAAAATGTCATCAACACTTCTTTTTTATATTTTTTTGAACATATATTTTACAATTGATCAATATCATCAAATTTTTTATTTTATTTAATAAATTGAACTTAATGATATATTAAATATCCAAAAAAGTGTAAAAAAAATATTGTTAGCATTCTCAAAATGTTACTGGCAAGAGCATCTTCAATAAAATGATACAAAAAAGTGGAAAAAAATAAAAATGGTGTAAGAAGAGTGATGTCCAACCAATTTATTGTTAAAAAATGATGTTTGCTACAGTATCATGTCATATTTGGCGTGACACCGTAGCTGCTCCATTCAGTTTAAAAAAATTATTAAATTACAAAAAATGAGGAAAATAGGGAAAAAAATGAAGAAAACTTGAAGAAAGATGAAAGAAAATTGGGATTTTTGGTTGAAGGGCCAAAAATGCAGGGAGTGTTTTATAATGATTTTTATTATAGTTGAATTCATATTTGAATATATATTTTTTATGATAAACATATTTGAATAAAACTAACTTGATTTTTATCATGTTGGATGAATATGTAAAAAAATATCAGGGTTTATTTTGTAAAATAATTAAATAGTATGAAAGTAATAAAAAAGAATATACATACATATATATATATAATAATTTTTTAGTGTAAAAAATAATATAATAGATTAGAAATAAATTTAATATAGTTAAACTATTTTAGCATAAAAGTTATACAAAAATGATATTTTTGGTTGAAGATAACCTTAGGACGGTGTTGGGAACTTCGAGAATGTCTATCATACACTTTTTAGTAGCTTTATGCACTTCTTACTATATACTTGAAAAAAAAAATATTTATAAAATACAATTAATTTTTATAATAAAATTAATAAAAAAATAAATACATGTCTTATTTACATTGAAAATATATAATAAAAAAATACGTCCTGTGTTATATATCTGACAGCATGTGAAGGTGGAAATGTTTTTGTGGATTGGTTTGGCAAATTGTGGGAGCTAGAAACCATCTTTTTATGGAACAGTGTTGATCTTTTAGCTGCAGTAGATACGGTTGAAGTAGACAGCCTTAAAGTTGATCATGCAATCCAATCATGCGACGAATATCTTTCCGAGTTAGGAGTGCATAATTGAGGATTGTAAGATCTTCTTTTACCTTAATACTAATATATATGTATTCAGTGGATTAGAAGGCAATGGCTAATTCCTTAGCCCATTGTCTTGCTAGCGTTACTGCAAATTTTGATGTCTTCCATCACTGGGTTTCAGCTCCTAATTCTATTATATCTCTTTGCTCTTCAATATAATTCCCTATTACATTTTAAAAAAAAAAACTTGAACTGAATATTTTTTGAAGGAAATTACAATTTTGTTAGAAGTATAATAATTTCTCTGTGACCGTCAAAATATTATTTACTGTAAAGATGAAATTTTTTACTTAATTTTAAGAGGAAAAAAAAGGAAGCTGACAGAGGGACGCGTCACATGAGCATCACTTTTGGATATACTGACAAAACGACTGCGTCGTTCAATGTACTTTTTTTTTTTTGAAAAAAAAAATTTATCGGTGCAGAGAACTTCTCCATTTTCTGCTCCATCCTCGCCTACCCACTCTCTCACACACTTCCTTTAGATCTTAATCCATCGTTTCTTCTCGTCGTTTACTCTTCGGTTCTCTATCTCAGATCGTTACCATGGGTACCAATATTCAAAATAAATCTATCTTCGAGCTTTGGCTTACAGTTCTTTTCATGATTAGTTGATGAAGTTAGCTGAATCTGATTCTGGTTTTTATTTTGAGTTTGTTTTCATAATGTTGTGCTGTTTTTTGATTGGTTTCAGCGAATGAAAACCCTTTCAAGAGCATATTAAAGACGCTTGAGAAACCTGATGGTGGTGAATTCGGCAAGTACTATAGCTTGCCTGCCCTTAACGATCCCAGAATCGGTTAGTCGATTTCACTATTCTTACCTATATTTAGTTTCTGCTTGATTTCCGGAAAAGCTTTAAAAAGGGAAATGGGAAGTAATAGTGATCGAAAGTTGGAATTTTTTTAATTATTTTTTATATTTCGTTATCGTTGACCTTTTCTTACATATTCAGAATCTTATCTAAATGAGCTAAGCTACTATTTATTGATCACTTATGTAAAAATTCTATTTTTCTTAACTTTATAAAATGAATTTTCTGTTGACGTGTAGACGTAGATTATTGAATTGACGTAGATTATTGAATTGACGTAGAGTATTGAATTGGCTGTTGTAAAAACTTATATGGATAGTTGATTTTATGTGAAGGGACTCTGATTGGGAGTTTGATGTATTTGTTTCTGCAGATAAGCTTCCATATTCAATTAAGATCCTTTTAGAGTCTGCAATTCGCAACTGTGATCAGTTCCAGGTTAAGAGCAAGGATGTTGAGAAGATCATTGATTGGGAGAATACTTCACCTAAACAAGTTGAAATCCCATTCAAGCCTGCCAGAGTGCTTCTCCAGGTCATGACCATTGCGCATTTATTCTTTGAACTTTTTTAAATGTGATATGTTATGATTGTTAAATGGTGCCTATTTATGATTGCTATTATCGTTGTAATTATTAAAAATTTGGCTGGTAACAGGATTTTACTGGTGTTCCTGCTGTTGTTGATCTTGCCTGCATGCGTGATGCAATGAACAGTCTTGGAGGTGATTCTAATAAAATTAACCCATTGGTGAGCTATGAATATTGTCATTTTTCTGGTGCTCTCTAATGAAATTTATCTAATGTTCCTTAAACACTTGAGTATTTGGAATTACATTATGGTGCAGGATAGACATATTGATGCATTTTTTATTTGCTTAGTTAATGAGTGAAATTTTGGCTTCAGGTTCCAGTTGATCTTGTTATTGATCACTCAGTTCAGGTTGATGTGGCAAGATCAGAAAATGCCGTGCAGGCGAATATGGAACTTGAGTTTCAAAGGAACAAAGAAAGATTTGCTTTCCTCAAGTGGGGCTCAAATGCATTCCATAACATGCTTGTTGTTCCTCCTGGATCCGGTATAGTCCACCAGGTGAGGGTAAATTTAGTGAAGCATAACTTACTTTTAGCCTTTGGCATTTGGCTAATGTGATAACTGTGGCTTTGGGTTCTAATCTTCTTCCTATATTCCTATATGAAATATTAAACTTCAAGAATGTGATTTCCAGGTCAATTTGGAATACCTTGGAAGAGTTGTATTCAATACAAATGGTTTGCTTTATCCTGACAGTGTAGTTGGAACCGATTCACACACAACTATGATAGATGGATTAGGTGTTGCTGGTTGGGGAGTTGGTGGAATAGAAGCAGAAGCTGCAATGCTTGGCCAGGTAATAAATCTTGTTATATCTGGTCCCTACTTTTTTGGAGTTGGACGAGATGTCTACTTAATTCATTATTAGTTGATTTAGTTTTTTTATGTGGGTCAAATTAGTTAAAGAAAAATTCTATTGGTGTGAAGCATTTTTTTAAATCCTTATCATGCTGTGCTCGTTGTTTATTGTGAATAATTGATTATGCACTTTTCTCATGCAGCCCATGAGCATGGTCTTGCCTGGTGTGGTTGGGTTTAAGTTGTCAGGAAAACTAAGGAATGGCGTCACAGCTACTGATTTGGTTTTGACTGTAACTCAAATGCTGAGGAAGCATGGGGTTGTTGGCAAGTTTGTGGAGTTCTATGGTACATCAATTGATAAATCATGCTCACCTCTTCTAATAATTTTTTTAATTGTGATAGGTGCAAATTTTGCCTCTTTGCCCCGCATTGAATGTTGTTTCTTTCTTTTCTATGCAGGTGAGGGGATGGGTGAACTGTCATTAGCAGACCGTGCTACTATTGCCAATATGTCTCCTGAGTATGGTGCAACCATGGGCTTCTTTCCTGTGGATCATGTTACTCTGCAATATCTCAAATTGACAGGCAGAAGTGACGAAATTGTAAGTGGTTACAAGGACCTATGTTCCATTTCATGTTGCCAATTCACTTGCTGATTGAAAGAACAAATAATGCAGGTGTCCATGATAGAATCTTATTTAAGGGCTAACAAGATGTTTGTGGATTACAGTGAGGTAAAGAATATACTTCATGTGTAATTCTACTTTGGCACTTGCATATCTAATGTAATTCAGAATAATTTCTTACTGTACATTTGTTGCCTGATCTTAGCCCCAGATTGATAGAGTCTACTCCTCATACCTAGAGTTGAATCTTGAGGATGTGGAACCCTGTGTATCAGGGCCCAAGAGGTAGAAGTTAATAGTTTTATCTAAATTTTCCTTTTACAAAAAAAAGACTTGCATGAACAAAGTTATTATATTTCAAGATTTCTTGTGCACTCCTCAGAAATTGTTGTATTTTGCAGGCCTCATGATCGAGTTTCATTGAAGGAGATGAAAGCAGATTGGCATGCATGCTTAGACAATAGGGTTGGATTTAAGGTGAGAATCTTAGTCAACTCAGAGAAGGCTAGACAGATTGTCATTATTTGCAGAGTCTATCTACATGTTCCAAGAATTTGTAAATTTAGCCAATATTGCATAGGAAGATTGTTGGAAGTTTTATTACTTTAATATAACTGGACCAAGAAGCAACTACTGGGATGGAGGCAACTTAAATTTGATTTCCAATTGTCATAATATTGCCAGACACTTATAGGAAGTAAGCACAGAAATTTATTGATCTGAGCACATATTTTCTGCATTAGGACTCATGCCTTTGTTTGGAAAATAATAATATACGTAGATGCATGCCGTCTTTGACAAATTGTTTGCGAAAAATGATTTAATATCTAAGAAGAGACTTGAGTGTGGTACCAGCAGCATACTGGTAATTGTTCGTCTTCTCTACATGAACATGATGTTTATTCATGTTATGGAGAATTTTGGGTGGGTGTTGCACTCTGGTGAGGCAGGTCCTGTGAGCAAACACCAGCCTAAACTGCTGGATATGTTTTTCCTTCTCCTACGGAAACCTGAATGAATACTGCACAATTTATTTTACATTGGTTGGATGAAATTGAAGGGTTTTTTCTTTGCTACTTTTATGAGTTAAATCACATTAAAACTGGCTCTAAACACCTTTTATTTTATCCAACTCCAAGTATAATAGATAGAAAAGCAAGGATTAGTTAATGCCAATGTAAATGTTAGGTTGATATTTTCTTATAATAGTCTCTGTGTCCTTGAGCAACCTCAAGAGAACATGATCTCTTATTAATTTCATGTCTGGTTTTATAGGGATTTGCTATTCCAAAGGAATCTCAGAGCAAGATCGTAGAATTCAATTTTCATGGGACTCCAGCACAACTTAGGCATGGTGATGTTGTTATAGCTGCTATTACCAGTTGCACTAATACCTCAAACCCCAGTGTAATGCTTGGTGCTGCCTTGGTTGCAAAGAAAGCTTGTGAACTTGGAATGGAGGTTAGATGTCTTTTCTTTTGAGTCCTGTTTCTATGTCAGTTTACATTGATTATCTTGAGTAGCGAAACACATAAAAAGACTATGACTACAAGATCACAAGGGCCCAATGGTTCCAAGATGTGCAACTTTGTTTTCAGTTAACGATTCTGGAACAGAAGTGCATTAATGCCTACTGAGAGCTATTCCCAAGGGAGACATCTGACTTGTGCTACTACTTTAATCTGCCTCATACTATTGGTTTAGAAGTTGGCTTCTCTGCTTTATTGTGCTGTTTTTAAGAGTCAGATTTGTGGATACCGGAAACTCTGAAGTACTGTTGAAAACTCTTCTAACAGTTTTAGAATACGTGACTCTTTTCTTTCTTTTTGTTTTCTTGAGGAAAATTTCTGAATGTAGGACTAACGTATCTTACATTGATTCTCTGGAGGGAATATGCTTGGAGATTCTAGGGCTAAATTCTTATCCCTAAGAATACCTTAATGAACAATTTCAGAACTACAAAAGCTTAGTTTTCTTCATTATATTGCATCTTTGGAACTTGTCCAGTTCTCAGAGTATACATGTGGAGTGGGAAATCTGGAACAATATTTTTAGCAGTGGGTGTACTTATGGGAATTTATTGACTTGCTAAAAAAGGTTTATTTCATCTAGCGTCTATTCAATTTTTTTTATTAGGTGAAACCATGGATCAAAACAAGTCTTGCTCCTGGTTCTGGGGTTGTGACAAAATACTTGGCAAAAAGGTATATTCATTCTCTCATGTACTTTAAACTTTGCTGTGCATTCGTAATATATTTTTGACTTGTGCATTATCTCAGTGGCTTGCAGAAGTATTTGAATCAGTTAGGATTTCATATCGTTGGTTATGGATGCACCACTTGCATTGGCAATTCAGGTGATATTGATGAAGCAGTTGCAGCAGCTATTACTGAAAATGGTACCATCTTTTTATGTCTACGCTTCTTAACTCACCTAGGTCAGATTTTGAGTGTATCGGCAGGCTTCCTCTTCTAAAAATCTTTTGAAGTGATAATCTTGTTGACTTTTTATCTGTCCAGATTTAGTAGCAGCTGCTGTGTTATCTGGGAATAGAAATTTTGAGGGGCGTGTACATCCTTTAACAAGAGCTAATTATCTTGCCTCTCCTCCACTTGTGGTTGCCTATGCACTGGCTGGAACAGTACTCTCTTTAACACTTATATTCACTTCTGTATTACAAACAGCTGTAGTCTTAATACTTTACATGCAAGATATTCTCTGGCAAGCAATCAACTTGTAAGAGTGCTGATTAATTTGGAAATCAAGCGATCATCTCAAAGGGGGATAATGCTGCAGGTAGATATTGATTTTGAAAAAGAACCAATTGGGGTGGGGAAAGATGGAAAGCAGATATTTTTCAGGGATATTTGGCCATCCAATGATGAAGTTGCAGAAGTGAGTCATTTAACATGTGATAATTTAATTTCCACCTTGCTGGTTTGACCAAAAAATTAGGCTTCTTATGATCACGGTTGCTATTACTATATGGTCTGCAGGTTGTACAATCAAGTGTTCTGCCTGACATGTTCAAGGCTACTTATGAGGCGATCACTAAAGGGAATCCCATGTGGAACAACTTATCTGTACCATCCGGCACACTCTACTCATGGGATCCAAAGTCATCATACATTCACGATCCACCCTATTTCAAAAGCATGACCATGTCACCTCCAGGACCACATAGTGTGAAGGATGCTTACTGCTTGCTCAATTTTGGGGATAGTATTACTACTGATCACATTTCACCAGCTGGTAGCATCCACAAAGACAGTCCTGCTGCAAAATACCTCATGGACCGTGGTGTTGACAGGAGAGACTTTAATTCTTATGGAAGTCGCCGTGGTAATGATGAGATTATGGCTAGGGGCACGTTTGCCAATATTCGTCTTGTCAACAAACTGTTGGGAGGAGAAGTTGGACCTAAGACAGTTCATATCCCCAGTGGAGAAAAACTCTCTGTATTTGATGTCGCCATGGTAATTTCTCCTTATCTAGCTGTACCCTTTGTTAGTATTAGGTCCTTGCTCAAACAATTGAAAGTAAAAAAAATGATTTGAAACAAAGTAGAATAAAACCTATAGAAGTTATTATTAGGAGTTTAACCAAACGTAACTGTTCCATATTTGCTTAAAACATTGTTCTGAGAGTGTACACTTTATAAGTGTTGAAAGTTGAAACCAGTTCTCTGAAGAATTAATAAACCGTGCACTGCATTTCTGAAGAATTAACTGTTCCATATTTGCTTAAAACAGTGTTCTTAGAGTGTGCACTTTATAAGTGTTGAAAGTTGAAACCAGTTCTCTGAAGAATTAATAAACCGTGCATTGCATTTCTGAAGAATTAAGTGTTCCATATTTTGCTTAAAACATTGTTCTTAGAGTGTATTTTATAAGTGTTGAAACCAGTTCTCTGAAGAATTAATAAACCATGCATTGCATTTCTTTTGTCGAGACTGTTACTTTCCTCATATTATTTCTAATTATTGTTTTTATTGCATAATATCACCAGAGGTACAAGAATGAGGGACATGATACAGTTATCTTGGCCGGTGCTGAGTATGGGAGTGGAAGTTCTCGTGATTGGGCTGCCAAGGGTCCAATGCTATTGGTACATTCATTACCAGCATCTTGATTAATCCATCTCCCAGATTTTTTTGAGCTTTTATGGTGATCCTTGTAAATTTTTGTTGTACCAGGGTGTGAAAGCAGTGATAGCGAAGAGCTTTGAGCGAATTCATCGCAGTAACTTGGTCGGAATGGGTATCGTTCCATTGTGTTTTAAGCCTGGTGAGGATGCCGATACACTTGGATTGACTGGCCATGAACGATACAACATCAATCTTCCCAGTAGTGTGAGTGAAATTAGACCTGGTCAAGATGTGGCAGTGGTGACTGACAATGGCAAGACATTCACATGTACTTTACGGTTCGATACAGAGGTATGAAATAACTTCTGTCATGTCATACTTGAACTGAAAATATCATAAATGCTTTGGTTCCTTCTCATATTTTACTCACCTTCATTTCTTTTTACTCCACTGCAGGTGGAACTGGCATATTTTGATCATGGAGGCATTTTGCAATATGTGATTAGGAACCTGATTCATGCAAAACATTAAAAACGGCAATAGCTCAGTAGCAATAAAGTGGGTTTTGCTGCTGCTACGTAAGAACAATAAAAAAGATCGGTCAACTTGGAGTGGTATGAATAAAATCAAGAACTGAATTGGGGAATATACGGTTCACAAATATGACACTAATTTCTATTTTCCATCAGTTTTTTGTTGTTATTGACATTAAATGTTCAATTTTTGTTGAAGCCACTTGTGTAATTGAACTGTGAAATTTTTATAAGATCATGAAACAGCGGTTGGGTGTTCCTTGTAGGCATTTGATCTTCTCTGGAAGATGTCCTCGTTTGGAAGAAATTTGTGTGAATCTAGTCCACGGTATGAATTATGAACTCACCACTCTTATGCTGAAATGACATTAATTGGATTATTAGAAAACGTTCGAATTTCAAAATCAGTTTGACTAACAATATAACAGAAACTTCCATAAATATATTGTTTGTAGATGGTTGGGAACACAAGAAATCTTTGCGACTTCTGGAGTACAGAACATAAAATAGTTACAATACATTTTGAAAGTTACTTTTTTACTAAATGTTTTCAATGGAAAGCTAAGATTGTTGGAACTGCTATCGGAAATATGATTTTGTTGGGTGAGATTTTGCCAAGAGATTGAAGGAGATCAGTGTTTTTGGTTGTTGATACAATTGAGTGTCAAAACTGAGACATTTCGAGAGGGTAGAGGGAGGTTTATGCCACTAAGTTAACATGGTCTTTGGCAAGGAGTTCAGTTTAGTGTTAGTTGTACAGGTAGAGCTGACAATTTCTAATCCATTCTAAAATAAATATATTTGACAATGTATATTCAAATTTAAACAATTTTTCATTTTGCTTACATAATGAATTAAAACCTTGTCTTCTAAAAGCCACATTTCATAATCTTTAAAACCCTAGGGGGCTAAATGCAACAAACTATATTTCCCATTGATCATAGCACTAAAAGGTAAAGTAGATTCTATTACCCCTTTATAGCTGATAGATCTTACTAATTTTGAAAAATACTTTCTTTACAGGGAAGAGCAATTGCTCAATATACAAATTCAACTCATGATAGGATAATTGAGTGAGTTAGTGTTTTTAGCTAGCATATTAGAAATGGATCAGCGAATTTTCTTTATTTTTTCCTTTTTTTTAGATGTCAAGGAAACAGAAATTGTCTACCATCAGTAGAATACATAAATTTATTAAGGAACAGGAAAAAAAATAATCATACCAGTTACAAAATTAGGGCATGTGTGTCTCTGTATCAACAACTCAAATTCTCATCCTATTTCTGCTTGTAACCATAAAGAAAAACTATTTTATCCTCGAGTCAAATAGAAAAGCTCCAAACTGTAATCTCAAATTTTATAGTAGGGATGTGTTTAGCTGTATACAAGATTAGATATCTGACTTGGAGCTCATCAGCATAGGGTCTCTTTTTACGAAAAGAGCAAATTACAGTTGGGATAATTTTCCGTACAGAAACTGCAAAAAACAGAAAACATTGAAAAAAAAAAACAAAAGCAGCAATGATATTAAAGGCCAAAATATGATTTTTTTTTTTTATTTTATCAAAATGCTAAGAGAGCAAGAAATAGAAAAGGAGGCACTTTGGCTTGGTCACCCACAAGAATTTGCTCAAAATGAGGGAAAAAGTGGGATATGGAAGCACGGCACTGGATTTCTCAATTTACTCAGCAAATCTTTACCCACATAAGTAATAGCTTATGCAACCTATAGGAAAAAAGTGATCATCATTGATCTCGGAAGAATTTCAAAAACAAATTCCATATCTGTAGCCTTAATCAAATGTCAATATTCCCCATATGCAACTAAGAAGCCACCTAACTGTAAAAAAATTTCGTAGCTACTACAAGTTTGTTTAGTTATTCTTACGCAAAAGCAAGATACTTATTACCAATCCATGTAAACTATATCTATTAACAAATGGCTATAATTGGAAAATAACTACACAAAATAAGAGCTAACTCAGTTTTGGGTACTGATATTCACCTTTAGGACTATCACTCCACTTTGTACTCATTCACACGCATCCACTTAGTAGCTGACCATTTATTCCCTTTAATCACAGCGCATCCACCTGAAGAGAACAAAATTTGAACTCATTCACCAATAAATGTTTGGATTGCTAATTGCAGCCAGAGAATGAACTTGTGGCCACAAAGAGGATTCTTTTAACAATGCTCAGAGACATTAGCATGTGTGTATATAACTAAAGCCTAAACCACAAAGATAACAAGCCGATAACTAAAACAACAAACTAACCATGTAAACTTGAAGGATCCAGAGAGGCATCAGGCTTCATGCTCCAAAAAAGCAGTGCATCACCCATCTTTGGTTTAACAGAAAGTCCTCCTTTTCCACATTCAGACAATTCATACCACCAAGGCACATCACTAATATTCCCTTTGGCATCAGGAAACACTGTCTCACCCCCTTCTTCGACATCTGAGCTGAATATGATGTTGAACAGAAAATATGTCAGAAAGAACAAATGATGACTTCTACAAACAACATTGGAAACAAAATATTTACACTTACAGGTACATAAGAACAGTAGCTATCCGCTGACCCCCATTCTTGGTGTTGAACTCATCCATAAAGTAGTCAAAATGAGGCTCATATTTTTGGCCAACTTCATAATGAAGAACTTGAATTCCTTCACCGTGTTCTGCATATTGCATTGGCTTAAGCAAAAAGCAATGGATTGTATAGCCACATAAAAATAAGCAACAAAATTCACCTTGACTAGAAGGGAAAAACTCAAATTACAGGAAAATAGAGCATTGGACATACACCTAATATGTAAACTTAAATAATCTCCATTCTTCAGTTAAATATGTCTTATGATCTAGTCAAACACGATATTTGAGAGAATTTATCAAAACTAATTAACTCAGGTTAAACCTAACTTTGCTTATAACATAGAAATGAAGGTAATGGTGTGGTGACTGCCAAAATGATCCCACTTGCTTTATAATCAATGATTATGGCACCAAATGAAAAGGTGCGAGTAGCAGTCCATCAGTTTATTTTATATCATCCTAGTTGAGCAGATTGGTAGCATCATTGGTGATGATGATGGTACCATTAAGCTGAGATAATAAAGCAAACAGCGGCAGTGGCTTGACATTCCAAGTAAAATTGAAATTCTCTCATGCATTTCATACCCCAAACAAAAAGTAACTATTCCAATGCTGGAAACTGATTTCCCTTAATTAATAGAAGGATAAATGCATCTTTTTTTCACCTGTCAGTTCCCAAGTGTGCCATCATGCAATTCAACAAGTCCTAATTTTTTCCATCCAAAAGATGTAGCACGTTGTTGTGATACATAGACAAAAGAACGAAATGATACAAATAAGTTATTCATGGTAATAGAAGTTGACCACAAACGAAAACATGACAAGGGCTAAAAACGAATGGCTGGGGAAATGGAGGAGAGACAAGCTAACGGAAGGAAAACATTTTAGGGGGAAAAATGTGCATCAGCGGCTTCACCAAAAAAAAAAAAAAAAAAAGAAATCACAGACAAATGAAGATCAAACTATATACCTGCAGGTATGAAGGAAAAATCAGCAATTCTTTTCTCAATTTCCCTGATTTTCTTGTCACGGCCTCTTTGGAGGAATGTGCCAGAGCTTGTTCGCACTCTGCATATCAATAATTTAAATACAAGCAAAGAAAACGAAAGAAAATATAAGGAGGAGTGATAAAACATCCAGCCAAAAATTAAACTTAAGTGCCACAAGAAAAAAGAAAAAAAAATAGAAATTGCACCTGCTATCTTTGCTTTTTCCAGTTTCACTATCAACAACTGTAGATTTTTGCATACGAGGTTTCGCGAGATTGATCAGGTAATTACATTCCTCTTCGGTCTGCCCAAAGTATTAACCAAATCAGCATTTACTACATACGCAGACTCGATGGAGCATTAATTTTAAATAATTTGCAATGAGATGCTGAGAAACAGCATTTCGACAAGAAAACAAACTTAAGAATGTAATGAAAGCTTAAACTGAGAGGTTAAAAAAAATAAACATTCAAATTTCTTCATAATTTAATCTTTCAATATAAGGTCCAAGCAAATCCCATTAAACCGCACTGATTAAACCATGGTTGTGTCAATCCGAATTCGTACGAGAATTGAAAAAATCCCACTGAAATGTAGAACAAATTATTCAAAACCAAAATTTATAGGCCGGAGCTCTCTTATTTCAAGTCCTAAATTGACATGAAATACAAAGAAGAAACGAACAACAAAACTCACCAAAAAGTTATGATAAATAAAAGCTCGAGGCTCCCACGAGATCACCTGCGCCCATCGCTCTCCTCTCCCATCATCTTCCCCCATGCTTAAAACACAAAAGGGAAAAGTGAATCAGAAATGCTAACGAGATCGTTGTTCAAATCCAAACAAAACAACAACAATAATAATTAAAAGAACACAGCTGAAACTCACCTCTCCAGTTTATTATGAACAATGTTGCTAAGATCGTTAACCTTGCGTGAAGAATTCGAAGAATTGCTAGGAATAGAGAGAATTCCAAAGGCGAGAAGAATCAGAATGACGAATGTGAACATAATGAGCACGGTCAGAATCAAAGTCGAAGAAGATGATTTTCGAGGTGGAAACCGAGAATATCTCCCTTTCGCCATTGCTAGATGCAAATTCTTCTTAGCTTCAAAGAAATTGAAAGCCCTAATAATCGAGATCGATAATCTTGAAGAAGAATTGGAGCGAGTAAGATCTAGTAGGAAAGACTCTGTCTAAGCAGTCATGCCCCGCCTTTTAGTTTTATTCTTTCTATTTTTATTTTATTTCACTTTACTTTGCTCGAAGACTTTTTAATTATAATTATAATGAAAAATAAATAATCCCATTCCAATTTATTCTTTTTACATAAAATTAAGGGCAATTTTCATTAAAAAAAACATATACTTTCATTTTATAACAAAATAATTCTATTATTTTTAAAAATTTTAAATATATATATTTTCAATTTCATATTAAATATAATATTAGAGAATTTAATTTGATTTGACAGTAACGTAACACCATTAATCTAATTTTTTTTCATTTGATATTGTTAATACGTATTTAAATATATATATGATATTTAGTTCTTTAAAAAAATAGATTTGCTCTGATTTAGTTATGCAAACAATTCTAATAATAAAACTATGAATGCACTAATTTAGTTATATTTACGTAAATTTAACTCATATATGACTAGTTTTGAGTAAATATATTTATATTTATACAGATCTAAATTATTTTTAAACTTCTTAACTAAGTTTTTCGATAGTTAGGTCTGCGTAAATCTAGATATATCTTGGAAGACTTAATTCAAATTGAGTTTTGTGCTAGTTCTGCGTAAATATGTATATTTTTTTAATTTATTAATATATGTCAACAGTGTCAAATTAAAAAAATAATTCAGAATGTCATATTACTGTCAAACTAAATTAAAATCTCAAATATTACATTTGATATAAAATTAAAAATATATATATTTAAAAATTAAAACAAAAAATATAATTATTTCGGTATAAAAGTGAAAGTACCATAATTTTTTATGCAATTTGTCCTAAAATAAAAATAAAAATTGTTTAACATATATTTATTATCTACAAATATCTTTTTCAGTAAAAACAAAACAACAAATATTTTAGGAGTTTCCATTTATTGAACTCAAAATAATTGTAGTGATTTTATTGCTAGAAAAGAAGTATTAATGTGGGTAAGACTTAATTTAATGTTAAAAATAAAATATTAATGTTTATAGCTAAAATGTTAATTATGAGTAGGTATTATGTTAAAATTAGATATAGGTTTGCACTAAAATGACTTTGCAACAATAAAAGCTATTGAATTATTACCACTAAAGTGAGGAGGATTTATGGAATGGTAAAAATAAAAGCCAATATTATTTTTAGTATGAAAAATGATAATAAATATTATTTATTTTTATAATTCTATACAATTCTACAACCTTAAGTTAAATTATAAAGCGTTTAATTAAAATTAATCTTATACTAAATTAAATTTATAAATAATCTGGATATATGAAATGAAATTTCTTAAATTTATAAGTTTAAAGATAAAAGGTTGTGTGTATGATTATAGCTAAGCATCCTCTTCCAGAGAATTGGATTACTTTAAATACAAATAGATACTATAAGAATCTAGCAGATGTTGGATGTCATTTTTTCAAACGCAATACAAAACAGACTAGAGGGAATGGATACAAAGTTTGTCAATAAAATATTTTTTTCTATTTTTAGCGAGAGAGAAAAACAGAAATGAGGCATTTCAAAATACAGCTTTGACAATTTATAAAATATGTGAATTTATATATTTAGCAATTGAATAATTGTTTATAAATTTTATATTTTAGATTTTTTGTTCATATACTAAATTTTGTGATGAGGGAAACGAAGTGCTGAAAACATGGCAAATATAGAATTGCTGAAATAAAATCTGGCTGTGCTGTGCAAATTAAATGATATATTTATTATATAGGTGGGAATAAAAGTCAACTACTCCACCGAATTTGCCAGTTTGTATTTAGTTATCATTTGTATTTTTTAAATAAATTAGGTGCAAGTGGTGGTGGATCCATTTTATAGAAAATTATAACTTTCTATTATAACAATTAACAAGTAATTTTTCTTTCATAAATTCTTTTTTTTTTCCATTTTCTAATAATAGGGACAAAATAGTAAGAATAAATAATTAAAAATCTGGAAAAAAGTAGTCTAATTTTTGTAGACTAAAAATATCATTCCAGCCATGGACCCAGAAATGAATAGGTTAAAACTTAATTTTGAATTTTATTGAAAGGGCTAAATTAGTTCAAAATTAATAATTAAATTAAATTATATAAAATTAGAACATTAAAATACTAAGAGATACTCCGTTGCTTTTGGTTTAGTTCAGAAGCAAAATTGCACCTTTGACTATTCATTTAAAATAGCAATAAATTAAGTTATTTAATTCAAAACACTATGCAAGTAAAGGTAAAAATATGTAATTCTTCATATGTCACCAATCCAAACAAAGGAAGATTTCATAAATAACATATACTGAAGCAAAACGTACGATATCGACACAGACTCACAAATCAAGCACCCATACAAACTCGCTCTACTCTATCTATTGTATAAAATGAATAGAATAGAAGGAAAAGCAAATGGGGGCTAGAAGACACCAAGAGAGGTAGGATAGAGGGGAGTGGGCTTAAATGAGAAACAATTTGGAACATAATTTGATGCTTTTCTTCTGGGAGGATCCATTGTCTCCATGGCTGGTTGGTTCAAGTATGCATACTTGCTCTTCTTCCACCTGCATTGCATGTGTTGTTAATAATTGTTAGCAAAGTCACAAAAGGTGGAGTTATATTTTCTTTTTTTCTTCCTTTTTTGGTCTTGATCCTTAAAATACCCTGAAAATTTTATGTTCGAGCACTAGACTAAACAAGAAGTTCACCTCAGTATTAACCGCTAAGTCATTAAATCGTTGGACTCTACGGCTATGTTTGGTATGCTTCATTTTAAAATAGAAGTGAGATTTTCATTCTAAATTTAAATTTAATATGTTATATTGAATTAAAATATTTAAAAATAGGATTTTAATTCATTTATAAGAATTCATAATGTTTCAAATTCGTTGACATTTAGAATCACTTACGTATTTTTTTAAATAAAATATTTTATATTCTAAAAATAACCTTAATAAAATTAGATCAAATATGAAAATAAAATTTCAAATCATATTATATCCCAAAACATCAATTTTGGGATAAGATTTTATTTATCATTTTTTTTAACCAAATGTGCCACATTAGTTTTTTTTTTTTTTGAATTCCAAATCTTTCTTCTTCCAAATTTTCTTATTTGTTTTGACTGATTTTTAGGTATTCCTTTGATTACTTGTCTCTTTGACATTTCACTAAAGATGGAAATCGAAATTACCCAACAATCCCTTAATCCAAAACTCATCAAATTAACTTTTCACATTATAAGTCAAGCATTCAATTATATTAAACTGATGATAATTACCAACAATTTAACTAACAATTTATATTTTAAGTAGGCAACAATTGCTTTCATTGCTATAATAGTTTAGTTTTAAGGAGGATACTACATTTCATTCATTGCCATTTTATCTTTAGAAACTCTATTTCTCACTATTTTTTCCTTTCGGTTTTAATGGAAATTCATGATAGGTTAGAATTTTGATTAAAAGAAAAAAGAACGGGAAAAAGTGTCTTTGAGGATGAAATTGGTTAAACTTATTATGAAATTTATCCTACTAATTAGACCAAAAAATTAAATTTAAAGCAAATTTAGAGGATAAATTTACCCTTTCATGCTAAATTTCCTTTGATTTAATTTCAATGATTAGATAAAAACTTATCCAAAATAATAGCAGTAAGTGGGTAGAGAAACTTAACTAACCAGTCCTTTATGCCAATGCGTACTTCCTTGTTATTGTCATTTTCTGTACTATTGAGAGTGGCAGTGGTTTTTTCTTCCTTGGTGTCATTGTTGCCATTATCATCCTTTAAAGACTCTTCAAATTTCATATAATCTTCTTCCTGCACCACATAAACCTTCTTAAAATTGCCTAAATCCAGTTCATAATACACTATCATGTAAGAAGCTCAATGGTGGCCATTTCTCACACAGTTCAACATGAAAAAAAAAAAAAAAATTGATAGCCGTCTAAGACAAATGTTTGATCAATGCTCAGTTATTTTATATAATATTTTGATTTTCTTCTCATAAACTTATAACTATTAAAATTCAGCTTAATTTTCATACGAAGAGAGGATTTTTGAATAATCATGCATCATGGAATGTTTTAGGGATGCAATCAAAACCCATAACAAATGAGTTTTACAGCTGAATAATGGGCTCAACAACAAATATCAGCAAAGTGTATTTGTTCACCAAGTAGTGATTATCAAAAAGATTCAAATGCGAGTATAAGCGCTTACAGTGAGATTGCGAACTCTGACACGGGCAGCTGCCTTGATAGCAGCAAAGAGGTGATCCTCTTCCTGAATGCGCTTCTGCCTCCAGAACTTAGCAATCTCTTGGTTCGTCACGCTCTCACTTCTAGTCTTCTGAATCCAGAATCTTGGAAGTGGTGGCGGTGGCGGTGGGGGAATCGACTGTTTTGTTTTTGTGCTTTCATTTTCTGTCTGCAGTTTTGTCTGCTTCATCTTTTGGCTAATTCAATTACCTATTTTCTTGCTACCAGTAGTATGAGAAAACAAAAAGGAAATATCAATCATAGCCACCAAAGACCCATTTCCAGAAACAACCCACCAGAGCTACTGATCCAACCTAACTTTCAAAAGACAGGTAGATTGACCTCCTGATCACAATGCCTTGCTAAATCGGCCTCGTTATTTATTGGAAGGATAGTTAGATTAATATCAAAACACAGAGGCTCTGGAATGTGAACAGTTACCGTAAAATGAAGAATGACAGAATTTAAACAAATAAAATTGACTGACCTTAGCATATAATAAGTAAATAAAAATTGACTAACATTAGGCTAGTTGACTGGTAGGTAGAACACAAGACTCCAGTAGCTGACAAAGGTAAGTATGAGATATGGATGATCTAGAATTCCAGAATGGGCAAACTACCAATTAGAAAAATCTAGGCGGAGGATATTTCTAGGAACTGATACTTGCCAAGAATAATCTAAGATAACCATTTCCTGGCTAATTTCAATGGTATGAATAGTACGAGCTAGCAACCTGAAAGCCAAAGTTTGATACAAATGTTGAATGACTTCACGTCTGCAAATCTTGCATGAACCCAAGGATGTAGTGCTTTCTCTCTCACACATTTCACTACAACTCAACCAGTGTCCGCCCAGGCGTGAGCTCAACCTTCAGGTGAATATGGCAAGCATGCTACACATACTTGAATAACCATAATAACTGCCTCCAAAAATTTAATTTTGAAAGAGAAGGTACAAGCCGAAATGATTATCAACTAAAATACCCGAGGAACTGTGAATTCTACAAATTCATTTTATGAAAGACCATACTGAAGGGTTCTCTTCTGCTTCTCACTCAAAGAAAAGTATACATTTTATGAACCACATAACAAGCTTATGTGGCAAGAGAGAGCAAAAAACTACCAACCCTTTTCCACTAACAGCAGTTGTAGTATTCTGATAATGTTGGCACCTTCTACCTTCTGCAACAGTGCAGAGTTCCCTGGCGAGTCTGGACAGGAATCCAGGAATTTCATCTCATGCAAGTCTAATAAAGCAAGAGCTTCTAAATAGAGTTATAAAAGGGACAATTGACATTGCATCTTCCTAAACGATCAACTGCAACTAATAAAGAAAGGCTATTTTACATCCTTGCTTAGAGAATAGCATGCATGTTATGAACTACTTATCAACTATGTTGCTTGGACTCCGGTATGAGTACCCGACAAGGGTACACATCTAGAAGTTTGATTTCTTATTTTTTTTAAATTTTAAGATACATAGGTATGGTTAAAAGGTATCCAAAATTATGGTACAGATACGAGAATACGTCTATATATATATAATTGTAAATATTTTAATTTTTATATATAATAATTTAAGTTAAAAGATAGATAAAATTATAACATTAATTTGCTAAAAAAAATAAAATTGGATAAAATATTTTAAATTACAAACTTAAAGTCTAAAATTCAAACCACAGACAAATAATAAAATGATAATTCAACGTTCATTTAAATTGTAAATCAGTTCAAATTTGCTATATAATCTATATTAATTTTTATCAGCACCACAAATTATAGTCTTCAATTGTGGATCATTAAGAGACAATTCTTCTAACTCCTCAAAATCACTCTCTTCCAAGTGCATTTGATATGCACCTTTAATTTGGTAAGAATTTCATACATAAATCAATGTCATACCCAAAAGAGGTATGGATACTTCTTCAAAAATGAAGGGTCAGAGTAACATAGCTTATCAAACTTTTATATAATTCTTCAAAAATGAAGGGTCGGAATAACATGGCTTATCAAGCTTTTATAGCAAGAGGAAGAAAACTATCAACCCTTCTCCAATAACAGCATTTGCTGTTACTAGTAGTGTTAGTTAGTACCTTCTGCAACAGTGTGTAGATATCCTAGGCAAATCTGGATATTTCATACCATTGTGTACATACATATTCCATACCATTGAATCAACTAAAAGAAGAAACAAATCAAACTGGGAATCCACTACCACCTCCCCATCAATCATCATCATTTGCTTGCCCTTTCAATTTTTCCTCCCCTCTACTCCTATGGATGATCTTTCAAAAGATTAATAACAACTAATGTCCTAAGAAAATTTTTTTCAGCATGAGCAATTTCTTTCAAGAAGTGTATACTGCTGCAGAAAAGAGAGCTGGAAGAAGGAAAAAAAATCCATACCATAAACAGCTAATAGCTTTAAAAAAATTTCATTTCTATAACATATTTACAAAGAATAAAACACAAAATACAAGTGTTACCATTTATTTCTTTTGGGTGAAACACAAGTTCTACCCTTTAATACTCATAATATACAACCAGAAACAAGTACCCATTAACCCATACTATCCGTAAAAAACCCAAAATCAAACAGCAATCTTAGCACCAAAAAAGATTTTGAAAGAAACCCAGGGAGTATAATCACAAAAGCTTCAAGTTTCTGATGTGATCCTAAGAGCTTTAGTCTTGAACCGGTACCTGGGAGCTCGAGGGATGACTTGACTAGGACCCATATGAAATTGACCAGGACTATCAGTCAGAGGAGGTCCATCATCATAAACATAACCCACAAGCCGTCCACAGCTATTGCAAATAATCTTTGTCCTCTTTCTTTGAATTCCCCAGTAATTGAGAGTCTCGAAGAAAGGCCTGATCTTGTCCTCCTTCTCGAACCTGAACTTGGTGGTATCAACAGAAGAGAAGGAGAGCGTGCCCTTGTTTCCTGCCTCGAAGTAGAAATCTGGCGGATAGAGACAGGCTGAGTTTAAATTCAGATTCATCCCGCATTCTGTGCAGGTGTAAATCGAAGCCATTGTTGGATCTGTTGCTGTTGGGTAACAGAGGAGAATAGGATGAACCGATCAGGAAGGTGAATTATATGGGGTTCGTTTTGTGTTGGATCTTGACGGGATTAACGAAGCGGTGAATTTGACGTCAGCATAGGAATTTCAAAACCGCGTTTGTTTTCCAGGTAGAAGGTTCCATTGGCGTTTCACCATCAACGTCGCCGGCGCCACATCATATTTTTCTAGGAAAACAAACAGGTATTGACTTTTTGAGCCCTAAATTCAGTAAATTCTGTGTCATCAAGTTTTTGAGCTGAAAATTCAATGAAGGCCTTTGATTATTATTATTAAAAATAAAAAGGTTTCGAGCTGAAAATTAATTAAGTGATTTTGTTTAATTATCAAGTTTAAATTTGTTTAGTTTTTTGACGTAGCAAAAAAAAATTGTTCAGTTTTTGTTTATGACAAAAAATTAATATCTAATCAACTATAAATAGGAGATTAAATTGAATCATTTTTTATATATTTTATTAAATAAATATTATATTAGTTTAATATTAATTGTTAAAAAAATCAACTAAATAATTTTTGAATTAACAAGCTAAATAATTCTATGCAATAAATGTTTTTAACTAATTAAATTGCTATTTTATCATTTCTCTAAAATTTAATTCCATTAATTTTTATTAAAGATATAAAAATATCAAATATGAACTTTAAAAAGGAAAAGTACTGGTGAAGATATTATTAGTAGAGCTCAATAGAAGGTGAAATTACATAAAAATCAATTATATTATAGTGATTTTTTTTATAAAAAAAACCACTTCAATTATTATAAAATAAAAATATAAAAATAACTATTTGAAATAGGATGGAGCCACGTAGAAAGTAATTGAGTCAATAAATTAAATTTAAATTTGAAATATTTAATGGTATAAATTCATAAAATTGAATATTAATATATTTTTTTTATTTTCTAATATTATAGTTATTTATAAAAAAGTACTATTTTTTATTTAATTTTAAATATGTTAAAAAAATTGCTTATTTGTAATGGTATGTTTTAACAGACATTATTGATAATTTAACTAAAAATGTCAGTTCGTGTATTTCCTTAATTAATTTTGTGGGAAAAGCTATTTGTACAATTTTATTTAGACAAAAATGTATAAATGCACATTATAAATGATTTGTTTATTCCTTGACAAAATTTTTAAGGCTTAAAATGTTTCTTTCAAAGTAGATAAAATTAATTAATTTTTTTTCCTGAAAAAATTTAGACCCTAAGATTTTTATTAATAGATAAATAATTTATTTTATACCATATATAGTGTGAATGTATATATTTTCCTTCAATTTTTAACACACACATACATATTATTATTATGAGATGTTATTTATTGATGTATTTGCTAGTTTTTGAGAAAACAAACAATGTGTTTCATCTTATTAATGAACTTTAATTTAATAATATGAATTTGATGATTAGGACTGGAAGATATTAAGTTAAAGCCTCATTTAGGCATTGGAGATCTCATTCAGCAGGTTGGATTAAATTAAATGTTGATGGTTGGAAGAAATTTTTAAGAGGGAGGTACTCATTTGTGCCTATAAATCAGTGGCGGGTCGCTGGTCAGTGGTCACCCTATAAGATTTTAGAAGCTATGATTTATGCCTCTTTTTCAGATTATTGTAGATGTTGAATGCAAGAATTATCATAGACAAACTTCATGTTGGTCTTCTAGTTAGAAATTAGTCTGAGTTTGAGTTTGAGCCTGAGATTCTTATATCATGACCTAAATACATATATGCTTTATACGTGCAAAACAAAAAAAATTATAGATTCATTATTTATAGGTTATAAATTTATCGTTTTAATTTATAGTTTTGAATTTGTATATTCATTATTTTGAAATTACAGATTCATCATTTAGAAATTACAAGTTTATCATTTATAATTTATAGATTTATCACTTAAAAGTTCATCGTTTATAATTTGCAAATTCTGAATTTTTAGTTTCATCGTTTAAAAACTATAGGTTAATCGTTTTGAATTTATATATTCATCGTTTTGAACTTGCAGTTTCAGCATTTTAAAACTACAAGTTCATTTTTTACAATTTACATATTCATCAATCATTATTTACAAGTTCATCGTTTACAAATTGTAGGTTCATTATGTTGAACTTCCAGGTCCATCTTTAGAAACTATAGATTCATCATTTTGAGCTTGCAGTTTCATTGTTTATAAGTTAAAGTTTCATCGTGTACAACTTTTAAGTTCATTACTTATGGGTTTATTATTTATAATTTGTAAATTTATCGTTTTGAACTTTCGGATTTTTCAGTTAGAAACTACAGATTTATCATTTTAAACTTATATATATTTATTGTTTATATCTTGCAAGTTCATTATGTACATTTTTTATCGTTTACAACTTGCATATTTATCATTTTAAACTTGCAGATTTATCATTTATAAACACATATTTATCATTTATAAATACAGATTTAGTATTTTAAACTTATAAATTTATTTTTTAGAACTTCAAGTTCATCACTTACATATTTATCGTTTACAACTTTCAGATTTATCATTTATAAATTCATTGTTTCTACCAAATTTATCGTCTTTAACCTCTAATAACTCGATTTTCTCTCTATATATTACTAATTTTTAATTATTTTCAACTATTTTCTTCCATAAAATATATCAAACAAATATTTTTCATCCAAAATAATAGAAATAATAATTAAAATATTAAAAAAATAGTAAAAATAAAATTAAGTATACAAATTAAAAAAATATCTCTAAAATAAATATAAAATTGACAGAGAAAAAAGGAGAAGATAATACAATAAAAAATGTGTTGTATAAACATTAGGTATGACAATTGGGACCTGACTAGTGGTGACCCATCCCAAGTGGGGTCGATTTTTTTCACCCCAACTTCGAAATTTTTTTAACGGGGGTGGTGATGGTATATATATACTCTGCCTTGATTTATATATATATATATATAATTTATATATATAAATAATTATTTATATTTTAATATAATTAATATTTTTAAAATATAATAAAATAAAAGTATAACATTTATTTTAAGTAAAAAATATATTTTTTTATTTAAATAATTATATTTTTAACATTAAATTAAAATAAAAAAAATTTAATAAAAATCGGGAGAATTGGGCTGAGCTGGGGATCCCTGTCCCCGTGTGGTACGGTTACAAGGACCCTCAAATTTTTTTCGACGGGATTTGGCAAACGAAGTGGGGTAAGGAGACGAGGAATCATGCCCTGATGCCATTTATAATAAACATGCAAAATAAATGTGTACACTTTTTCAAAATTGAATTTTTGTTAATTAATTAATATAAAATAGATTTATCAGTTATAATTTATATATTTATCATTTCAACTTATAGATTTGTTAAGTATAATTTACAGATTTATTATTTTTAATTTAGAAATTTATCGTTCAAAACTTACAAGTTTGTTATTTAGAAATTACAAATTTATTATTTTTAAGTTTTGAACAAGTTTGCTATTTAGAAATTACAAATTCATTATTTTTAATTTAGAAATTTATCATTTTGAACTTATAATTTAATTGTTTAAAAATTACAGGTTTATCATTCATAAATTACATGTTTTTCATTTATAATTTGCAAGTTTATCGTTTTGAATTTATAGGTTTATTATTTAGAAGTTATAGGTTCTTTATTTAAAAAATTTATAAGTTTATCGTTTATAATTTGTTATTTTATCACTTACATGTTTATCATTTATAACATGTAGGATTAGAAACTACATGTTCATCATTTATAACTTATATGTTTATCGTTTATAACTTACAAGTTTATTATTTACAATTTATTGTTTCATCACGTATAAATTTATCATTTTAAATTTGCAGGTTCATTTTTATCGATTTAAACTTACAAGTTCATTCTTATCGTTTTAAACTTATAGATTTATCGTAGAAAAACTATTAGTTTATCATTTAAAATTTGCAAATTCATTACTTACAAGTTTATTATTTTTATCAAATATATTGTTTTCAACTTTTAGTAACTCTATTTTTTTATTTATATTACTTATTTTTAATTCAAATATTTTCATTTTCAACCATTTTCTTCCTATAAATATATCAAAATTAATGTTTTTTATCCAAAATAGTAATAATTATCATTAAAATATTCAAAATACTAAAAATAAAATTAATTATACAAAATAATTTTTTTTTTCTAAAACAAATTTAGAATATGCAATTTTTTTCTTTTCTCTTTGTAAACAACAAGAAGAAAAATATGATAAAATAAAGTATATTAACAGTAAAAATATTGTTATATAAATAAAAGACATACAATATATCATCAAAACGAATTCATAATATAATTTACGCCTAAGCTTTGGAGATTTTATTCCCTGGGCAATGTAAACAAACTTGCTTAATTTTCTTGCAAAAATGTCTTGAAGGAAAGAGTTTGGGTAGATAACTATCAGTCATTTTTATTTCTACTTTTTATTGTGACTTTATGTAACTTTTTGATATCTTTTTTCTAATGAAAGCATTTTTTATCAATAATAATAATAATAATAATAATAATAATAATAATAATAATAATAATAAAAGATGTTGAGTTAATATTGATATTGAAAAAGATAAAGTTTAAATAAATCAATGAAACGACTTTCTCCCTTTTAATAACTTTTTTCCACGTCAATTACACATATGCAAAATTTTGATCTTTATAATAATCATAACATTTTTTAATTTTAATTTATGCTGAAAAATCAAATACTCTATACTTTTAAATTTTATAATACAAAATCTATTAATTAACTTGTTACCTCTCAATCGATAATTTGACATTGCGATTATCCAAATATACATTTTATATTGGACTAATTCCAAAAATAACAAAATAATATTTTCAATTTAACTCCAATGTTTTTAATTTATACTAATTGAATATCTAACATTAATTTATTGATGTTTTAATTAGTTATCTTTATTAAATTTTCTATTAAAAACTAATGTTTTATTTATTTGACAGTGGTAGTGGATCTCACAAAGCTAACATCGTTGCTATCAAAACACTTAGAGTATATCCAATAGTGATATTTAATTTTAAAGAGCATTATTAGTAAAATAAAAATATATTAGAACATTTTTAAATATAGAGAGTAAAATATTTTTTTACAAATCTAATAAAATTTTTATATTTTTAGTCTCTATTTTACTTTATTCCATATATATTAATATTTATAAAAAAAGTAAATAACTTTTATTATAAGAGAAAAATATTTTTAGAGAAACACACCAATAACAAAATAAAATATATATAAAAAGTGAATGTACATTAATTACAATTAGAATAGATAGTAAAATTTAGCTCTCTAAATATAAAAAATTAAATACACTCTTTATTCTAAAATTTAAAAATATAGATTTGATTGAAAACTATTTTTATAAAATGATTTTTTAAAATTAAGATCATAGCTAAAATAAAAAATCTATTAGAAATACTCTCAATCACTTCATCTACGTATACATAATTTTGAAAATTAAAATTTACCGCGGATTTAGCTTCTCTATAATGTGTTGAACCAAAATTACACTATTTTTTTTTTTGCATAATATTAAAGATAAAATTAAGATATGAAAAATATGAAAGGGAAAATTAAGAATTTCTGAAGGAGTCGAAAGGTATATTTTTGCTCCTTAACCCTAAAAAACAAAATGTCTTTCAATTCAAACGACGCCTCGTTTTGAGACAATAGGCAGCAAATGACGCGCTTTAGTCGGTTGTGTAGGGCTAGTTCGTCTATAAATAAGCCTCTTGGGGGTTCAGAGAGTTTTCTCTGGAGGGAATTGTTCTGCGAGATCTTCCTGCTCATTGTCAGATTTTCTCGTCGCATAAAAGGAAATAAGTACCAAAGGAACAAAAACTTAAATCCAAACAGCAAAACTGAAGACATTTTTGATTTTTCAAGAACTGAATCTGAATTCCTACGCTTTCAAAAGCTAGGGTTAGGGTTTTCTATTTATGTATTTGTTTTCCTGAAGTGTTTTTTTACAATTCGATCGCAATGGATATGAGATTTCCTTACTCGCCGGCGGAGGTCGCCAAAGTCCGCATGGTGCAGTTCGGCATACTGAGCCCCGACGAGATTGTAAATTTTCATTTCTCTGCATTTTTTCCATTATTATTTTTTACTTAAAAGGAAAAAGCAATTAAACATCAGAATTCCTTATTCAGTTATAGTGAACTTCCTCTGTTTTGTGTTCCATCTCTATTTGATATCTTGAACTTTGTTCTTTCTAGAAATTGCGTTTCTGATATTGCGAACTTGGATTTTTACTGTGCTGTTGAAGTTAAATAAAAACATAATGAGACACCGGAAGCTTAATTATTAATTGTATTTTACACTTTTAGTTATGCTTAGGAGCTTCTCCTACTAGTATTGGGTTGTGAATTTTGGAGCTAGGTTTTTCTGAATTGGGTTGTGAACTATGGTTTGTTTTGTCACAGAGACAAATGTCTGTGGTGCAAATTGAGTACAGTGAAACTACTGAGAGGGGCAAGCCAAAGCCAGGGGGTTTGAGCGATCCTAGGATGGGTACAATTGATAGAAAGCAGAAGTGTGAGACATGCACAGCGAATATGGCTGAGTGTCCAGGACACTTTGGTCATCTGGAATTGGCAAAGCCAATGTTTCATATAGGCTTTATGAAGACGGTGCTTAGCATCATGCGATCCGTTTGTTTCAACTGTTCCAAGATATTGGCAGATGAGGTATTTCTATGTCTTTTGACTGGTATCGTTATAGCTTTTCTTATTCACCCGCATTTGATATGGTAACATGTTTATATTGAAAAGAGGGTCCTATTTAATAAGGGTACTTTGTAGACTAAGTTTTCCTCTAGCTGGAGAATAGCAACTTTTTGATTTGTAATTCAGATAGATGCAATTGGCTTCTTCCTTTGACTGAATTGTGGAGCATGCTTTTTATAAAGTTTGAGGTCTTCACTTATTGCTAGAAGCCAATCCAGTATTAGCTATATTTGGTTCTTCTCTTTGGATGGTTGACTGACTGTAATGAGAAGTAACTAGAACAAGTTGCTACAGTTGAAACTCATGGCTGTATTTATTTTTGCTTGGTCACTAAATCAATGAGCAAATTTTCAAGGCTGTTAACCTTCACAGTCCAGTATATTTACTTAATGGTTTTGATATCGGTAAGTTTTTCATGTCGTGTTTTGTTGTCTTCCTGCAGGAAGACCACAAGTTCAAACAAGCCTTGAAAATAAAGAATCCCAAAAGCAGGCTTAAAAAGATTCTTGATGCTTGCAAAAATAAGACTAAATGTGAAGGTGGCGATGATATTGATGTTCAAGGTCAGGATACTGAAGAGCCAGTGAAAAAGAGTCGTGGTGGCTGTGGTGCTCAGCAGCCCAAGCTGACTATTGAAGGTATGAAGATGATTGCAGAGTATAAGGCCCAAAGAAAGAAAAATGATGACCAGGACCAGCTACCTGAACCTGTAGAAAGAAAGCAGACACTTACAGCAGAAAGAGTAATCTATTCAAAATTTGGGATATCTTCTACCTCAAAGTCCATTTAACATGTGATGCTAATCTTCCTTATATTGTACTGTAGGTTCTTGGTGTATTGAAAAGGATAAGTGATGAGGACTGCCAATTGTTAGGGTTTAACCCAAAGTATGCACGTCCAGATTGGATGATTCTTCAAGTCCTCCCAATTCCACCACCTCCTGTGAGGCCCTCAGTGATGATGGATACATCCTCTAGGAGTGAGGCAAGCTTCTTTGCCTTTTATTTGCAAATTTTTGAAGTATCCGTACCATTAGATAGTCGTTTGTTTTGTTTCTAGCTGCATGCGGTTGTGATTTTGAAGATTCAGATATCTAGACTTCTGGAGCTATTCTCATTTGTTCTCTTTGCTGATTCCAGGATGATTTGACTCATCAATTGGCAATGATCATTAGGCACAATGAGAATCTGAGAAAGCAGGAGAAGGGTGGGGCACCTGCACACATAATATCAGAGTTTGCACAGTTATTGCAATTCCATGTGGCCACGTATTTTGACAATGAGTTGCCTGGACAGCCAAGGGTACGGATTCTTGGACTGACATGCATATGTCTGGAGTTCAAATCTATAAGCTTATTATAGTATGTGTATTGCTGTATGAAGAAGCTTATACTGACCAGCATATGAACTTTACTGAGCAGGCTACACAAAGGTCCGGAAGGCCTATAAAATCAATATGCAGTCGGCTCAAGGCCAAGGAAGGCCGGATTAGGGGTAACTTAATGGGAAAACGTGTGGATTTTTCTGCTCGTACAGTCATTACTCCTGATCCCACTATCAACATTGATGAGCTAGGTGTGCCTTGGAGTATTGCGTTGAATCTCACCTATCCAGAAACTGTAACTCCATATAACATTGAAAGGTCTGTATCCTCTCTTGCTTTAAACCAATGCATTTCTCCTTCAATTCTCTATATATATTAAGTCAAGGATTATCTTGAAAACAGGTTGAAGGAGCTTGTGGAGTATGGGCCTCATCCTCCACCAGGTAAAACTGGTGCAAAATATATCATAAGAGATGATGGTCAAAGGCTAGACCTTCGTTACCTGAAGAAAAGCAGCGACCACCATTTGGAGCTTGGCTACAAGGCATTCTCTTATGTCTTAGTGTTCTGTTTTTACTTCTTTGAATTGTGTTTAATTTGTTACTAATGATAAACTCTTGAGTTGTGGTTTCAGGTGGAGAGGCATTTGAATGATGGTGATTTTGTGCTTTTCAATCGTCAACCCAGTCTGCATAAAATGTCAATTATGGGGCATAGAATAAAAATTATGCCATATTCAACTTTTCGTTTAAATTTGTCTGTCACTTCACCATATAATGCTGATTTTGATGGTGATGAAATGAACATGCACGTTCCTCAGTCATTTGAAACTAGAGCAGAGGTCTTGGAGCTCATGATGGTGCCTAAGTGCATTGTTTCTCCTCAATCAAACCGGCCTGTGATGGGAATTGTCCAGGACACTCTTTTAGGATGCCGTAAAATCACCAAGAGAGATACCTTCATAGAGAAGGTGATAATTGGAGATAATGTGGTTCCATTGGCTATTTTCATGATGTATGTATCTTTCTCATAATTATGAAAAAAATTGTGTACTATTACTTTCTTGCAGGATGTTTTCATGAACATCTTGATGTGGTGGGAGGATTTTGATGGGAAAATCCCTTCTCCTGCAATTTTGAAGCCACGGCCCCTTTGGACTGGAAAACAAGTTTTTAACCTCATCATACCAAAGCAGATAAATCTCATTAGAACTGCTGCATGGCACACAGATACTGAAAGAGGAATTATTACTCCAGGAGATACTCTAGTTAGAATCGAAAGGGGGGAGTTATTAACTGGGACTCTTTGCAAGAAAACATTGGGAACTTCTACTGGAAGTCTTATACATGTCATCTGGTATGGATTTCTGTATTTTAAAAAAAATGTAGTTAAAGATGCTTCCTTGTATTTTTATTGACTTTGCAGGTATTTTAGTTAGAAATAAGTCCTTTGTTTGATTATGAATACACTGCCCCTCATTTAATTATTTTGTCTTTGAGTTGTGTTAGGATTTTGGTAGATTTTGAAAAGGGAATCCTCAGTTTTTAGTTTGAGCAATTGAAATGCTCATTTGAGAAATGAAAGGTCATTGACATGTGTACACATAGAGCAATAAATTAATCTGATAGAAAAATGATGCAAGCATCCATTGGGAGAGGTGAATCATAGAGAAACATGACATGCTTTTATATTGTGTTCATGCATGCAGGGAAGAGGTTGGTCCAGATGCAGCTCGCAAATTTTTGGGGCATACACAATGGCTTGTGAATTATTGGCTTTTGCAAAATGGTTTTAGCATTGGCATTGGGGATACAATTGCTGATGCTGCTACAATGGAGACTATTAATGAAACTATTTCAAATGCAAAAAATAAAGTCAAAGAACTGATCAGGCAAGCCCAAAACAAGGAACTAGAGGCTGAACCTGGAAGAACTATGATGGAATCGTTTGAAAACAAAGTGAACCAGGTGCTTAAGATGATTGCTGTCTTTTCTTCTGTTTCTGGTTTCTTTTTGTTGTTTTCTAACATACTTAATCTTAAAGGTTTTAAATAAAGCTCGTGATGATGCTGGAAGTAGTGCGCAGAAGAGTTTGTCTGAGAGTAACAACCTCAAGGCCATGGTTACAGCTGGATCAAAAGGGAGTTTCATTAACATATCTCAGATGACTGCTTGTGTGGGGCAGCAAAATGTGGAGGGTAAGCGAATTCCTTATGGGTTCATAGATCGGACTTTGCCACACTTCACCAAAGATGACTATGGGCCAGAAAGTCGTGGATTTGTGGAGAACTCGTATTTGCGTGGGTTGACCCCTCAGGAGTTCTTTTTTCATGCTATGGGTGGTAGGGAAGGTCTTATAGATACTGCTGTGAAGACTTCTGAGACTGGGTACATCCAGAGGCGATTGGTGAAGGCCATGGAGGATATCATGGTTAAATATGATGGCACGGTTAGGAATTCACTGGGGGATGTTATTCAGTTTCTCTATGGGGAGGATGGTATGGACGCTGTCTGGATTGAATCACAGAAGCTAGATTCTCTAAAAATGAAGAAATCCGATTTTGATAAGGTCTTCAGATATGAACTTGATGATGAAAATTGGAACCCCAATTACATGTTGGCAGAACACATTGAAGATTTGAAAAATATCCGAGAATTGCATGATGTCTTTGATGCTGAAGTTCAAAAACTTGAAGCAGATAGATATCAGCTTGGAACAGAGATTGCAACTACAGGTGATAGTTCATGGCCATTGCCTGTGAACCTTATGAGGCTTATCTGGAATGCACAAAAGACTTTTAAAGTGGATACAAGAAAGCCCTCTGACATCCATCCAATGGAAGCTGTAGAAGCTGTTGATAAGCTACAGGAAAGATTGAAAGTTGTTCCAGGAGAGGATCCATTGAGTGTGGAAGCCCAAAAGAATGCCACTCTATTCTTTGGAATCTTGCTACGAAGCACCCTTGCAAGTAAAAGGGTGTTGCAGGAGTACAGGCTCACTCGTGAAGCATTCGACTGGGTGATTGGTGAAATAGAATCAAGGTTCTTACAATCATTGGTGGCACCAGGGGAAATGATTGGCTGTGTTGCAGCTCAGTCCATTGGAGAGCCTGCTACTCAAATGACACTCAATACCTTCCACTATGCTGGTGTGAGTGCGAAGAATGTCACTCTTGGTGTTCCTCGACTGAGGGAAATTATAAATGTAGCTAAAAAGATTAAAACACCTTCGCTTTCTGTATACTTGAAGCCTGAGTGTAACCAAACAAAAGAGAAGGCTAAGAATGTCCAGTGTGCTCTGGAATACACAACTCTCCGAAGTGTTACTCAAGCTACAGAAGTATGGTATGATCCGGACCCCATGAGTACCATTATTGAAGAGGATGTTGATTTTGTGAATTCATATTATGAAATGCCAGATGAAGAGATTGCACCTGAAAAAATCTCTCCTTGGCTGCTTCGCATAGAGTTGAATCGTGAAATGATGGTTGATAAGAAGTTGAACATGGCTGACATTGCTGAGAAGATCAACCTTGAATTTGATGATGATTTAACTTGTATATTTAATGATGACAATGCGGAAAAACTTATCCTCCGAGTACGTATCATGAATGATGAAGCTCCTAAGGGGGAGTTAAATGATGAATCAGCTGAGGATGATGTTTTCCTGAAAAAGATTGAGAGTAACATGCTCACAGAAATGGCTCTTCGGGGTATTCCTGATATTAACAAGGTATTCATTAAACAAAGTAAAGTTAGCAAGTTTGATGAGAGCGATGGGTTTAAGACATCAGAGGAGTGGATGCTGGATACTGAGGGCGTCAATCTCCTTGCTGTTATGTGTAATGAAAATGTTGATACAAGGAGGACAACTAGCAATCACTTGATTGAAGTTATTGAAGTTCTTGGTATTGAAGCAGTGCGCCGTTCATTGCTGGATGAGTTGAGGGTGGTAATTTCTTTTGATGGATCTTATGTGAATTACAGACATTTGGCTATATTGTGTGATACCATGACATACCGTGGCCATTTGATGGCAATCACCCGTCATGGTATTAATCGGAATGACACTGGACCATTGATGAGATGCTCATTTGAGGAGACTGTGGACATTCTACTTGATGCTGCTGTGTATGCTGAAACAGATTACTTGAGAGGTGTCACTGAAAATATAATGCTTGGTCAGCTTGCACCAATTGGCACTGGAGACTGTGGCTTGTATCTCAATGATGAAATGTTGAAAAATGCTATTGAGCTTCAGCTCCCTAGTTACATGGATGGTCTGGAGTTTGGCATGACTCCTGCTCGTTCTCCAGTCTCAGGAACTCCTTACCATGAGGGTATGATGTCTCCAAGTTACTTGCTGAGCCCAGGTCTTCGCCTCTCTCCCATCACTGATGCACAGTTTTCTCCTTATGTTGGTGGCATGGCTTTCTCTCCTACTTCATCTCCGGGCTACAGCCCATCATCACCTGGCTACAGTCCATCATCCCCTGGATATAGTCCTACTTCTCCTGGGTATAGTCCTACTTCACCAGGTTACAGTCCTACCTCGCCTGGGTACAGCCCAACATCTCCAACCTATAGCCCAAGTTCCCCTGGCTATAGCCCCACAAGTCCTGCTTATTCTCCTACAAGTCCATCATATTCCCCAACTTCCCCAAGCTACAGCCCCACATCTCCCAGTTACAGTCCAACTTCACCTAGCTATAGCCCTACATCACCGGTATATAGTCCCACTTCCCCTGCATATAGTCCCACTTCCCCTGCATACAGCCCGACATCACCTTCCTACAGTCCAACATCTCCTTCATACAGTCCGACATCACCTTCCTACAGCCCAACCTCTCCTTCCTATAGCCCCACTTCTCCGTCATACAGTCCAACTTCACCTGCTTATAGCCCCACCTCCCCAGGGTACAGTCCGACATCTCCAAGCTACAGTCCGACCTCCCCAAGCTACAGTCCAACATCCCCAAGCTACAGTCCAACCTCACCAAGTTATAATCCTCAGTCAGCCAAATACAGTCCATCATTGGCATACTCCCCTAGCAGCCCAAGATTGTCACCGTCAAGTCCTTACAGTCCTACTTCTCCCAATTATAGGTAGGCTGCCAGCGGTTTCTTCTTATCTGTTGAAGTATATTTTGTTTTCTCCAAATTATTTTTTCTGTAGTTTTGGTGTTTTCCTTGGTGATATGTTTTTTCATTTTTTATTTTTTTTATCTTCTATTTTACAGCCCAACATCACCGTCATATTCACCAACATCTCCATCATATTCCCCTTCAAGTCCAACATACAGTCCGAGCAGGTGACTTCTATTATACCACCATTTTCTCTGATTAAACTTAAAATAATGCTTTACTGGTTTGTCACTTCCATGGTAACCATTAATTATAGGGTATTCTAACCATGTGTCTTTTGGTGCTCAGCCCATATAATTCTGGAGTAAGCCCAGATTATAGCCCAAGTTCTCCCCAGTACAGGTATGCTGTTACATTGGCCTAAAGAAATCAATCTTATTTCAGTTGTTTCATATTAATTTTATTTGGTGCAGTCCCAGTGCTGGGTATTCACCAAGTGCACCCGGATATTCGCCATCATCCACCAGCCAGTACACTCCTCAAACTAGTACCAAGGATGACAGAAGCAGCAAAGGGGACAGGAATGGCAGGGACAAAAATGACAGGAGCAGTCCTTGATTCTCATGATCTGAAGGAGAGCTTCTTTGGGGAGTAAAGGTCAAGTTGTTCTTCGACTTCTTGCCTGATTCACTGGATAGAAACTTGTATACGTGGCCAACTCTGTGCTATCCTCTTTTTATTCGAATTGTGCTTCTTGGAACTTTTTAGCTACTAAATTTTGTATCTAGCAGTGCCTTCTAAAAAATTCTCCCCCTCGAACTTCTGTTTTAAGAGATGTTTGTATATCGAGTTCCTTTTTTGGATCCAAGCTATAAGTCTATAAGCATGTTTTGATTTCTAGGTAATACTTGCCGATTTGGACCTTGTGTTTGGAAATGCAGATTCTGATGAATGAAGGTGCCCGAAATGAGAAGTTGAAGAACAGCGGATGTTATCAACTATCATCCGGAGATAATAGATTTATTGATGTTCATAACTTGATATTTTTGTATTAGCAAAAATCCCTAGAAGTGAACTGAACCATTTTTGTACATGTTTCTGTATTTAGACTCCGATCGTAGGTAACGACTGCAATACATATATATGGTTAGAAAAGTCAGACAAATTCTTCTAAACCTTAAAATCCTCTATTTTCTCAAACCTGAAGCCAAAATTCTCGAACGAAAAGTAAGGACTTTAAGCTTCGACACGAGAGAGCCAACTTCTCCTAAAGAAATTATGGTTTGTTGTGGTGGAATAATGGGGGTATAGGGGCAAGTAGCAGATGAAGGAATCTGATGATAAAGAGCAGCTGTTGCAGAAAGATTGAAGTCTTTGGGTCATATGAAACAGTTTACAGGTGGTCGAGGTATGTTGCAGAATTTCGACTTCGAAGCTAATGTTGTTGTTGTAGATGAGGAGATTGAGGATAAAGAAAATGTTGTTGTGGCTTTTTCTGTAATGGACGGAGACATCTCTCTTCAGCCAAGGAAAGAAATAAATTTGTGGAAGAAACGATCCACTTCTCCTCCTCAAAGACCTTGATGATCATTGATTTTTCTGCTTTTTAGGGTACATTCCCTCTTTTCTTTTTGTTGAGGAAGCATGAAACCTCAAGCAAGTCACTTTCAAGCAACCTATACAATCATTTATTTATTTAATGTTTTCAAAATTAGGTATTAAGTAAGGATTATTTATTTGTTAATTCTAATGGGAAGTTTCTTTATTTTTTGAAAAAAATTGAAATGGAATAAATTTAGAGTCTATTTAATATTAAATTTGAGAAAAAAAGCTTTTTTTTTTCAAAAAATATATTTTTAAAATTTTAAAAACCACTTTTAAAAAGGATATTTTTTAGAAATATATTTAAAAAAAATTAAATAATTAAATTAAAAAAATTCTAAAACTTACTTTCTCAACTTCTAACAACAATACCAAACATTTTAAAGTTGAAAATATTGAAGGCTAACTGTGTGCAGGGAGACATCCAGAAAGTAGAGAGACGGCAGCAAAATATGGAACATAGAGAGTTAGGTTTGAATTTGAAACCTCCGTCTTATGTAACTGTCCTAAAAATCTCACACAATAAGTTAAACTCTGCCTTTCAAAACGGTCTTCCACTGTCTCATGATCCCATTCCCATTCCCATTCCCATCGTCATCGTCATCCTCTTTCATTTTCTTCTCTCCATCCCCAACCACTACCAACCAGAAAAATCAAAACATGAAATGATTTCATGTCTTTTTCATCCCTAAAATTTATTTTATCCTTATCTTAAAAGACTCTTAATTCTTTATTGAAATTCACTAAATTAATCCAATAATATCCCCACTCCCGTTATTTTTCAGGAGCCCACAAGTTCTTTGCTACAAGTAAACTTACCCACAGAAACCATTCCTTGTTTGCTCCTATTCACATTCTTTTCTTCCATTCTCTGCCTTTTTTGTTCTTTTTCATTGATTACCCACATTACCCATCTTCTTATATTTCATAAAGTTGATTAATTTAATTTCAGTTTGTTAGTTGTCTTTGGCACTTGGGTTCTTCAATGGCTGAGATCTCCGGGGGTGACCAGCAGCAGCTGATTATTCTTCATGGGGACCTTGACTTGTATATTATTGAAGCAAGAAGGTTGCCTAACATGGATATAATCTCCACCCGTCTCCGTAGTTGTTTCTCTCCTTGTATTCCTCACTCTAACTCTGCTACCTCTGCCGCCGCCTCCACTGACGAAGAGGCCGGTGAAGATGATCATCAAAGTCGCCACCACAGTAATATCATCACTAGTGATCCTTATGTCACGGTTGTTGTTCCTCAAGCCACCTTGGCTCGCACCCGTGTAATCAAGAACGCCAAAAACCCTAAGTGGAAACAGCGGTTTCTTATTGCATTGGCTCATCCTGTAATTGACCTCGAATTTCATGTCAAGGATAACGATCTTTTTGGGGCTGAGATGATGGGAACTGTCAAAATTCCGGCCCAAAAAATCGCCTCTGGCGATTTCATTTCCGGCTGGTTCCCTATAATTGGATCCTCCGGGAAGCCGCCGAAGCCTGACACTGCACTTCATCTGGAGATGAAATTTACCCCCTTTGAGAAGAATCCGTTGTACCGCCATGGCATTGCCGGAGATCCTGAACACAGAGGAGTGAGGAATACTTACTTTCCTCTGAGGAAAGGGAGTAAAGTGACAACTTATCAAGATGCTCATGTTCTTGACAATATGTTGCCTGAGATTGAACTTGATGATGGAAAGGTTTATAGGCAACAGAAATGCTGGGAGGATATTTGCTATGCCATATCAGAAGCTCACCATATGATTTACATTGTGGGTTGGTCTGTTTTCTATAAGATTAAGTTGATTAGAGAGCCCACCAGGCCATTGCCGCGCGGTGGGGATTTAACTCTTGGTGAATTGCTCAAGTATAAGTCTGAAGAAGGAGTACGAGTTCTTTTGCTGATTTGGGATGATAAGACTTCCCATGATAAGTTCGGTATTAGCACGGTGAGAATCCTGTATAGCACTGCATTTCTTTATTATCTGGTTTTGGTTGCCTTTTCTGGCTGTCAATTTAAAATGGGAAATTTAGAATCACTGCAATCAAGTTAAAACCTCCCTGAGTTAAATTAAATGTCATTTGCGATGTGATAATGAATATGCCCTGTTAACATATGCGCTGTTTTATATTGTATTGCGGGCAGTAGGGATGCTACCTGTATAATTTGTGTCTGTAATAAGGTGTATGATGTGAAATGTTATTGGCTGCAGCAAGGATTGATGCAGACACATGATGAAGAAACCCGAAAATTTTTCAAGCATTCATCTGTAAATTGTGTGTTGGCACCTCGCTATGCCAGCAGCAAGCTTGGTTTTCTGAAACAACAGGCAAGCTTTATTTCTTTTGCGCTGTTGGCCTTATAAATTGTGGGATCATTAAGAATATATGATTAACTTGCTTTTTTAAAAATGGATTTTTATTTTATTTATATTTAACTGTGCATATGGCCTTAATTTTTGCACTAATCATATTCTTTTGCTTGCTTTAACTTGTCTGTTTCAATTAAAAAGTCATTTGCTGTTGCTGAATTAATTGATGATCTTGATTATCGGGTGCTGCCATCCAGATTGTTGGAACTGCCTTTACACACCACCAGAAATTTGTTCTGGTGGACACACAGACATCTGGTAATAACAGGAAGGTAACTGCATTTGTAGGAGGTATTGATCTTTGTGACGGAAGATATGATACTCCTGAGCACCGACTGTTTCGTGACCTTGACATTGTATTCAAGGGTGATTTCCATAATCCAACATTTCCTGTAAGTGATTGATCTCTAATTATTCATTTTTCTGTCTAGATATATTTCAAACGCATTCAATTCCATTGCAATTGGTCCATCAGAGACTATTTGTCTTTTTTCCCTGGTACAGAATGTTAGAACTACACTTGGTGTATGTTGATGTTCATTTGTGATTGATTGTTTCCAAAGAATTTTCTCAATCAGCTGAGTGCAAGAATAAGGTTTCTTAGTATTATTGATTTATTATGCTGATCTCCATTTAGTAATTCTGATAAATTCTCAATCAGTTGCCTTTTTTTTACCTTTGCTTAAAAGAAGGATATTTTGCTTGTTTTCTTTGTCTTATTTCCTTCTTTTACTGAAAAAAAAATTGTCATTGTTATATTGAAAGGCTGGGATGAAAGCACCAAGGCAACCATGGCATGACTTACATTGCAGAATTGATGGACCTGCTGCGTATGATGTTCTCATAAACTTTGAGCAACGCTGGAGGAAAGCAACAAGGTGGAAAGAGTTTTTCAAATCAGAAACCCATTGGAGTGATGATTCATTAATAAAGATAGAACGAATTTCATGGATACTAAGTCCTCCCTTGGCCGTAAAAGATGGTGTCACAATAGTTCCACCAGATGATCCTGTAGTTCATGTTTCCAATGAAGAAGATCCTGAGAACTGGCATGTCCAGGTTTAGTACTGCTCAACTTCTTAGTTTGTCCTTTGTTTTGTCATCTTTGTGCTTATATTTGTATTTGCTTTTTCTTTTTTCTTTTTTTTTTTTGTGGCAGATTTTTCGATCTATTGACACAGGATCATTGAAAGGATTTCCTAAAGCTGTCCATCAGTGTCAGGCTCAGGTTTGTATAACGGGTTTGTCAATTTTCTACCTTTTTGCGTGATATAAACTAAGGCTGATGATTTTTCAAGCATGTGATATGTTAACTTACTTTCAAGGTTTGCTAGTGGTATCATACTTCTCAACGAAACTTTTGTATTGTAGAACCTCATCTCTGCTAAAAGTCAGGTGGTAGACAGGAGCATTCAGATTGCATACATCCAAGCAATCAGATCTGCTCAGCATTACATATACATTGAAAATCAATATTTCCTTGGATCTTCATATGCATGGCCATCATATAAGAATGCAGGTCAAGATTCTTATAATTTGATATGCAAGTTCTATATATTGGTATTTGAATGCATTGTTTCTATTATTGAGACTTATCATTGTACAATATTAATCGACAAATTTATCTGAAAATCTTTCGATTTGTTTTAACTTGATAAGATATGAACCAGAGTCTTAACCAATTCATTGCTACCTTTATTCTTTTCCTTATGTAATAGGTTACCTCTTCTTGGACATGATTGTCTCTGTATTCTATCAATCATTCGTAGTGAAAATGTTGTTTGGTCTAAATTATGAAATTTCTTTTTTATTTTCAGGGAAAATATATTTCAGGAAAACATCCTTTTCATTTTCTTATGTCTAGGCTTTGAGGAAAATTGGGTAACATAAAATAATTTATTAGTCAAAACGAAAACTAATTCAATTTTAGGGAAAATGCCTTCATCTTTTTAGTTTAGGAAGCTTTTATTACAGAGTCCCACGAACTTGTAAACAATAATCACTCTATGCAGGAATCTCATAGCACATTCCAATGAATATGACTACCACCAATCATCTTTAGCCATTACTTACCACTATGGGCTGTCACCTTTGACTTGGGACAACTTCAGTTTATTTTTTTGTATTATTTTTGTCATATTCCATTATGAATGGAAAATTGAAACTTCTTGTGGACGCAAACATTGTTTTAATTTGAAAGAAAATTAATGTTTTCTACAATATTCAAATTCCAAAAAAAAAAAAGATTTCCAACTGATTTTTAATATTGAACCCAAAATCAAAAATAAGTATTTCTTCAAAAAATACTTTGGGTTTAAATTATGTTTTAGGTAAATTACAGAATTCCCTCAGCCCCTTCTCTCTCCCTTACATTTTAATAAAATTAATTCAATGGTCTTCAACTTTTGAGTTTTTGAGACACCTTAGTTCTCAAGTTAAACTATCATATCCTCTAGTTGTTAAATTTTTACATTGAATGATATATAATCCTTTGATTCTGAAAAAGCTAAAAGTTGAAGAAGTAAAATGTTATTTCACTCAAATAGTGACGAACTATGTTTAATTGGAAATCTGAAAGTGTGGGTAGATTTTCAAGAATCAAAACTATTGAATTCACTTTTGGAAAACTAGGAATCAATATTGATAAAATGAGGGCTTTGGAGTTCACTCAATATTTTTTGTGAAACAAGTTGAACCTTAACTCTTAGTTTGGATGGTGGGATAGGAAGAAGAGTAAAAGATAAGGTCTGATAGAAAAGAAATAAGAAATGATGGAGATTCCATAAAAGTTTCAATTGGCTTTCTTCTAAAAATTGGGGGATAAGAGTATATTCCATGCACAATCAGAAATATATTTAAATATGAAATTTAACCTTATTGCTTAAAATTGTATCCTATCCCCCAAAGAATCCAAATCTCTCATTTATTTTCTTTTCCTATCTCCTGGATTAGCCATTGTACTTTCCTTTCCTATTCCTCCAAAACTCCCAAACAGAGTGTAAAGTTCTGTATTGAGATTAAGCAAAATTGTTTTTACTTAATTATTCACTGTTATTTTTGCCTAGTTTGTACTTATCACTTTCATATCCTATGATATTATCAATAGAGGCAAGCATTATTTGGCTGAAACTGAATTTCTATCCTAAATTAGGAAGCATAGTTAATTCAATTTCATACATAATTTTTTGGTTTGTTCAGTTTTCTTGCTTCGAAAACTGAATTATGTAATGTAATTAATTTTATAACTATGTTTTTAAATTCTGTAGCTATTATTTTGTGAAGTATATTTTGAACCAAATACAGACTTACTTCAAGAGTAAAAACCAATTAAAAGCCCAAAACCACATATACCCACAAAAAGAATCATTTTATTTTAAAGTTCAGGTAATTCAATGCTGCTCAGTTGTTAAATTTTATTTGGTCAATTGAGTTTTAGAAAAATTTGGACAGAACTGATTGAATGCTCACCATAATTAGTTGTTTATTTTTTACTGTTTTAATATAACTGTGGCCAGGTTTTCAATTGTAGACTGAAACTTTGCATGTTGATATAATGTGCAGGAGCTGATCACCTGATCCCAATGGAGCTGGCATTAAAGATTGCCAGTAAAATTAGAGCCAATGAGAGATTTGCAGTGTATGTTGTGTTGCCAATGTGGCCTGAGGGAGACCCAAAGTCTGAAACCATGCAAGAAATTCTCTTTTGGCAGGTAAAGTTCTTACCTTTGATAATTTATTTGAGACATCTCTGTATTTTTACATACATGTGTAGCAATTTTATTTTTCTTGCACCATCATGTGCATTTTGCAAAATTCCTGGGACTTATCCTGTTCTTAATTGGATAGAATTAATTTCACTGATAAAGGGTGAGGACGGAAATGAGTTTCTGTTTTTTTAAATTTGATAAAAAATTGATTCTCGAGTATATGGCTCACACAGCTCATTTCTCTACCTTTAATTGGCGTTGGTTCACATTAAGAAGTTATTATGATGAGCTGAGAACAGTTATTCCATAACCTCATATGTTTTTATCCTCAATATGGCATTATTATGTTCTTAGAAACATAAAGGCAGACCATTGAGCCATGATTACAAGTTTAATTGTTTTATAATCTCAAAAATTTTCAGTTAGTTCGTAATAAGATGTTAGGAATTTCTTTGAGGCAAGTGGAACAATATGTCAAATCTATTATTCACAAGTTTACATTTTGCAGAGCCAGACAATTCAAATGATGTATGATATTGTTGCACGAGAAATTAAATCAATGCAACTTGAAGCACATCCTCGGGATTACCTTAATTTCTATTGCGTTGGTAACCGAGAAAGACTTCCAGAGGACATGTCAAGCACTGACAGTGAAGCGGTAATTATAGATAGTGCCTCATTTTGTGCTCTCTTGGGTTTTTCCTTCATTGTGTTTCCACGTAGATAACATAGTTGGCTGCTTATATTAAATGGCTTAATATTTCTCTATGGTTGTTGACTTCGGGGATGACCAAAGCTACAGTACCATATATTGTATGTAATAAGTGGCTTCAATCATATGGTTGATGAAAGGCATACATAAATGAAGGACAGTTAAAATTCCAAATTTCACTTTTGAACAAATGATAATTTTCTTTACATATTGCATCTAAGGGGAATTATAGAACAAAATATTTCACATTCAAATTTCTCTCAGCTTATAACCATCCCTTGGTCTGATATTGCAAATGAAAAGCATAAAGCAGCAATTAGCCTGCTACCTGCAACCTGTGATGACCTGCAATACACAGGAATGATATTTCCACAATAGAAGGAAACCAATATTTAAAATATGGATGATGACACATCCTCTGGTTTCCAGGACCAGGGAGATGCCATCAGGTCAAACAGCCTTTTGCAGCACTTTACTGTTTTTGATGCAGATTTACATGGAAATTGCACTGTTCGTGTCTCTTCTTTATTCTGATGGACCCCTCAGTTTCTCTGCACAATTGATTCTACTGACTGAATTATGATATTTACTGAAAATGGAACTGGCTTCTTTTTCTCTGTCCTTCGAATTACTAATTTGCACAAGTTGTTTTCTATTAGTATATGCTTTAATGATGTCATGACATTTCTAATTTAACTTTCTAGCTCTAATATTATATAGTTCATCTTTCTTTTTGACATTTATGGATGCTTGGTTAAAAATTATTCTTTTTTAAGCAGTAGAGTTCAATTTCTTTAAGAAATGCTGTCTTTTACTATTTGCCAGAAACTCATAATTTCTCAATTAAAAATTTCCTATTAGGTCTCTGATGCATATAAATATCAGCGGTTCATGATTTATGTCCATGCAAAGGGAATGATTGTGGATGATGAGTATGTCATTATTGGATCTGCAAATATTAACCAGAGATCCATGGCTGGTTCAAAAGACACTGAGATAGCTATGGGTGCATATCAACCCCATTACACATGGGCAGCAAAGAAGAAACACCCCCGTGGGCAGGTTAGTTTGCCAATTTTTCTATCATAACAGACTTATGTTTTAGCCTCTGACAGGTGTTAGCGAGGAGTTGCTCACCATGCAAATGCATTATGCAGATATATGGATATAGAATGTCACTGTGGGCTGAACATCTTGGTGAGAGCCAGAGCAAATTCATGGAGCCTGAGAATTTGGAATGTGTAAAAAGAGTAAATGACATTGCTGAAGACAACTGGAAGAGATATGCGGATCTGAATTTCACGGAATTGCAGGGCCATCTTCTCAGGTACCCTTTGGATGTAGATGCTGATGGGAAGGTTGCCCCCCTACCCGGTTATGAGACTTTCCCAGATGCTGGTGGTCTGGTGATTGGAGCTCAGTCTCTCAAAGTTCCAGATATTCTAACTACATGATCGTCTCCATTCTGTTTCACACTAAACTGGTGAAGCAATACCATGGTGTGTGTCTGGATTTCGTATTTTGGCTGATTAAATAGATTAAAGAGCCCTGTATAGTTTGATAATTTCATTCATTCAATTTCCAGATCAGGTGTTGAACTTGTAATTCTGTGATGTCCTATTATTGTGCAAAGTGTGTATTAAGGATGAAATGTGAAAATTGATTCAGTATTACTGTGCAAATTATACTGATCTGATTTGTGAATATCGGCTCAAACTGAATGAATGTTTTCTAGATTGCCTTACACAGTTACATTTTTTGTTCTGTAAGCAATTACAGATTCAGAGGATCATATTAGCTCTCGTACTGCTTTCTAATTGCACTATGATAGACATTTGCAAAAATGTCCATAACAAGCAAATTGTACTGACTGGGCTTAACCTGTTGATGACTTAAATTTATAGCCTCGTTGTATTCATGGGTCTTGCGTGCAACCAATGGCTTGGTGAACAAATCAACTTTTGCAGGATGTCTAATTGATGATCTCCGATTTCCTTTATTTCTCCCATTATATTTTTCACCCATTATATTTAAGCAGTGAAAAGACACTCATGTACGATCATTCTAGCACCAGTTGATCCTCCATTATCCTATCCAATCTTTTTACCGCGTCAAAAACCTGCTGTGCAAATGGGTGGGACTAATCTTCAACGCCAAATGTGTGCTGAACACATTCCACCTCAACTGAACTACAGCCAATCAGCTTCGTAAGTTTCCTTCCCTTCAATAACTTCCTCGCTCTGGACGCATCTTCCCACCTATCTGCATCTTCATACATCTTGTCCAACATTATGTATCGTCCAGCATTATCAGGGTCCAAAATAAACAGATTTTCAACTGCTGCTTCAGCAATTTCCATGTTGTGTATTCTAGAGGCGCCAAGCAAGGCACCGTATACAATTTTTCCCTGTTTCGCAGGCATTGTTTTGACTAGTCCAACTGCTTCATCAAGATATCCAGCTTGGCCAAGGAGATCGACCATGCAAGCATAATGCTCCTCCCTTTTCTCCACTGCACAATCACTCATCCAGTCATCCTTGCAAAAAGTTCTCGCCCCTTTGCAATCATCCCTGAATGACTACATGTTGACAACTAACACAAAAATATAATACTATCTGATTGTAAACCACTGTCCATTAATAGTGAGAACATTTTGATTGCCTCATCTGCATGACCATGCATACCATAACATCTTATCATTGCATTCCACACTGCAACATTTTTATCACAGACTTGACTGAAGACATCTGTTGCAATCTTGACATGACAACAATTTGTATACATTGATATAAGTCCACTGCCTAATGCCGCATCAATTTCCATGTCTGTCTTTATGATGTAAGAATAAATCCAGAAACCTAATTGTATAGCTGCTGCTTGAGCACAAGCAGGAAGAATGGCTACAAGAGTGGCATAGTCAGGTGCACGGATCGCCTGATCTCGCAGCATCGTTTGAAACAACACTAGAGCATCCTCTACATAACCATTGACAGTATAACCAGAGATCATGGAATTCCGACTATCGACATCTCTCTGAGGAATTTCATCAAAGACTTTTGTGGACATGTAAACTTCCTGACATTTAGCATAGAATGCCACAAGCGCATTTCCAACATACAAATCAGTGCAAAACCCAGATTTCACAACATGCCCATGAATCACCCGACCCTTCTTTTCATCACGTAGTAGAACACCCTCTATTTGAGGGTATATCGGTCAGCAGAAACACCACTCAACCGCATTGCATCATAATTCATAAATATTCAATCCCTCTATTTGAGGACCCAAATTTGCATAGCCATGAATGATTTTATTCCATAGAAAATTATCTCTGTTGGACAAACTATCAAACACCTTCCTTGCATTTTCCGTGTTTGAGCCATTATCCTCACAGTACTTGCTGACTAGTTTAGTAGCAGCAAATGGATTCTGTCCATAGCCTCCAGTAGTGATCTGGAATGCAATTTTTGAATGTATTTGCTGCCTTTACATTGTTGTAACAAGTTTGTATAATGAAAAGAGTCTCTGTGGGGATATATATACATTCTTCCATCACTAAAAAATCTAATTGACGTAAAACCTATTCTCAGCTCTGTTTGTCTACCCAATCCATACATCTGAATCTTTAGAACATTAACCCTGTTTTGGATGGATGGAAAATAAATAAGAGGGGAAACATTATTTTTCTTAATGGAGATAAAATAATAAAAGAAATAAAGGAAAATAAAATTTATTTTCTTTTACCATTTTTAAATTGAAGTGAAATAACAAAAAAATATTATTATATATTTATTATTTTATCCCTAATTTTGAATTTTAATAAAATATGTTTTGAAAAATCAGATTTGCTCTTGGGATAAAAAAATAAAAATGTAATTTTACATTAAAATTTTCGGAAAATAATCTATATTTTCACTTACTTCTTTATTTTCTCTCCATATTCTTCCATATTTTACCTTTTTATTTTCTCTCCCCCTTATTTTCCATTCTCTCAGACATATTCCTATATTTTTATATTTAAATTTCATTTATTATTTTAGAATTTTTTTTATCAAATCATAAATATTTTCAATCAATTAACTAAAATAAATAATATATTGAAATTAATTTTATTCATACCGAATAAGATATAGATAAAATATTACCTTATAAATTTTAAGATAGCTGTATATACAAAGTTCTATTTCGAAACATTTATTTAATTTGGAATTATGAATGAATAAAAGATATACTTAGATTAGTGTGTAAACAAAATTAATTTTAAATTAAATTAAGTAAATTTGGTTTTTTTATTTATAAAAACAGCTTTTTTATTTTTTCTATTGGAGATATTTCCGCCCATTGCCACGGAATATACTTTTCCCCTTTATATAAAGAGCAAATCGGGAAATCAGGGTTAGGTTATCAAAAGCCTTAATACTCTTCTGTACCTTTACATTTCTTCTGTTCGCATCGAGATGGTGAGTTGCTGTTCCTTTCGGTCGTCTTTCTGTTAATTGTCAATGGTTATCCATTTATTTTTTAGCGTTTTATTTTAAAAATTAAAATCTGATGAATGCGATTTGGTTATTTATCAGGCGGATTCTCCTGGCAAAAGGTAATTTTGTACTATTTCAGCTCATTCTTTGCATTCTTTGATTTATCTTTTGAAATATTCGGTTTTCTAGCTGCTATAATGTTAGGACTTATAATAAATCTCTGCTTCTAGTTTTTTGTCCTTTATTTTTGCTTACATATAGTTATTCGGTGTTGCGAAATACTCGATCTTTGATGGGTAAGTGAAGGAATGTCAAATTCTTGGCTTATTGTTTGTCGAGATATTCCTTAAGTTTTTGGGGGAAATTTTCTCTCTTGCCATGAGGAATAGGAGTTCGAATTTCATGAACTAGGTCTGTTTTATAGACATGATTTTGTTGTTTATATTTTATGAAAGGCTCTTGTTTTTGAACCCCCGCCCTCTTACCTGGCATCACCGTATATGCATGTGGGTGACTATTGTGTAGAGGTTCCGGATCTGCATTTGTAGATCTGGAAAAAATATTGGAACATGTATTATATACTTTTGCAAGGGCCTTTACACTAATTACATCTGTTTATTGTGAACATTTGCTTCCAGTTGCTTCAATTTAACTGTTTATCAATTTAAGCTTACACTAGGCTAAAATTTTTTATGCACTTGGTCTGTTAGGAACACACAGTCTCTTTCCCCTTGGAGAGAACAGTCCCGTTCTAGGTCAAGATCCCGTTCTAGGTCAAGATCTAGATCCTTACCCCGGCCAAGCCATAGATCAAGGTCCCGAAGTCGTGGCAGGTATTGTATATGTGCTTCTCCATTCATTCTGGTTTCATATCTGTCTTAGAATTTCTGCTGTATTCAACACTTTGCCTCTGGCTGATTTAACATGGATGGTGGCACTCTTCAGATCAAGTTCCAGAAGCCGTGGAAGGTTAGTTGCAATTATGGTTTTCTTAATTTGTGCTAGGCACCACTCTAACTGTGACACATGCTATGGTATTTCTGGACATGTATCTGGTTGCTTCATGTTTTTTCACTCTTTTTTGCTTCTATATGTGATTGCTCATTTGCACTTTGCTCTTGGAAATGATATGGCAGGACTGAAGCTGTAAATCCTGGAAATACACTTTATGTGACTGGTCTGTCCACAAGGGTTACAGAAAGAGACCTGGAAGAACATTTCTCCAAGGAGGGAAAGGTTGGGTTTCTGATATGATGATGGTCCTTGGACCTCCATTTTGGATCTATTTAGTAAACTAAACATTGCTATAATCTGGAAATACACTTTATTTGTTAGGTTGCTTCGTGTTTTCTTGTTGTGGAACCCCGGACACGCATTTCTCGTGGTTTTGCTTTTGTTACAATGGACAATGTTGAGGATGCCAACCGTTGCGTGAAGTATCTCAACCAATCAGTTCTGGAGGGCCGATATATAACAGTAGAGAAGGTAATTTGATTGCATCCTTGGTATTAAGCATGAGTCCTTTTGATAGATTTTTTTTCTTAACTTGGAGGTTTTCTGGTTATATTCAGAAGACATTGTGTCAGCTATGTTGGCAGCAATCAAAGAATGATCAGTCCATCCATGTCAACTTAAGTGAAACAGCTTGATCAATGGCCAGCTTAAACAGCATTTCAAATGCTTGTGATCAACTTAACCTAGCAACTATATTGTTCAACAACTATACTATCTCAGCATTCAATTTCAACTCAACTAATCAACGGACATTACCAACAGCATTCAATTTCAACTCTCAACTAATCAAGGGACATTACCAACATCTTTCTAATCAGGCTTATGGTATTTCATAATACCTGGCATTTAGTTAATGAACAGAAGTCATGTTTGCCCAGTTAATTTCTTAGTAACTTGCTTGTCCTCCTTCCATGGACATCTCCTAATGACAATAATCTCATAGAATTTTTTTTAATAAATCTCCAAGTACAATTTGTGTGGGTCAACAATTAGATGCTTTTTTTAGATGTTTGACTGTTATTTTCTAGAGTTAAAATTGACTTATATATCTTGGTGATTTTGTATGATTAACTGACTTATTTATCTTGGTGATTTTTAGTATTCAAATGAATTATTTGTCTTGGTGATTGTAGATGTTTAATTTCTATCTTGGTGATTTGTAGAATTAAAGTGACTTATTTCTCTTTCAGTCACGGAGGAAGCGGGCAAGAACCCCAACACCGGGACACTATCTTGGACTGAAAAGTAATAGGGACTATGGTAAGTTTGGCATGTACATCTTTCATACGGTGGAACTGCTCAATATGTAATTTTAGTGATATTGTTAAATTTAATTTTAACTGTTCTTGTGCTCTGGAAGGCTATCGTGGTGATCGTGGTAGGTATCGTGGCCGTGATGAGTATTATAGGTCTCCAAGGCGCTCTCCTTATCGTGGGGGCCGTGATTATTCTCCTAGGCACTCTCCCTATGGCGGAAGATCTAGGAGGGATAGATCTAGATCACCATATTCTCCTCCTTATCGTGGCTCCAGGTGAAGCTGTTCAGTCGACTATTCTACTTAGGAGAAATCATGGTAATGCAAATGTAGTCATGGAATTTGTCTCTTTGTAAGACTTAAAATGACTGGTTATCCGCGTTCCTTGGGAATGTGTAGTTGTGTGTCGCTACTGAAGTTTGGTTGAACGTTTATTTGTTAAAAATAGAATCTTGTTTTGAGTGGACTAAAGCATTTGGGTTTTACTGCCGCCCCTCTTTCCTTTCTCGCATGCTTTTCTAGAATTTCAAACCATAATTCTGAATGTTCAGCGGCATGTTCATCTACTACTATGGAGTAATATATAGTTTTGAGTGTACTGCTGGTAATTAAGAATTCAACATTACACTAGTTATCTTTTTCCTGCTAGAGATCAATAGGAACAAGTTGCCATTTGTGGGAGCATTTCAATATTTAGTTGTCATAGTAATCAATTATTGGTGGTGTGGTGATTGGTTTGCTAATAGATTGCCAATTGTTGGTGTTATTCGGAGTCGGGTTTATTGATTTGCTTTTTGGTGTGCTGATGCAGCGGTGAGCAAATAAGAAAAACTGAATATCTGAACAAAAAGAATTCTGATGATCGAATATCAATGTGAATATTTATTCATTTTAATCTTTGATAATAAAACCCCTGAGTGGATAACATTCTCTCATCAAGCATCGATGATTAAGAAATTACTTGTGATCCATTTTTATGGTTTTCTTCCGTGTGTTTCTTGGTCGGGAAACAATTCATTGTGTTGTTATTGACGACGTTAAAACATGTGAATACTTTGGTTTTGAAAGATAAATATCACAATATGAATTTAACTGATAATGCATTATTCTATTAATAATAATCTTAAACAACATTTTTATATTGTTTTGGCTTTTTTTTATTAGAAAAAAATGGAAGATATCGCATGAAAAAACCAGAAAGAGGGTTGACGGGGATCTTGATTGTTGACCTTTTTTTTGTACATGTTGTGATCTTCCTCGAGAGAATATGTCAAGGGAGTAAGCTCCAAAAAGATCAATCAACAGCCTTGGATGCTCGAGTCTATTACTAATACCCATCATCTGTTTTAATATTTTGGAATTTTGCTGGCCAGGTTTAGTACTATTTCGCTTTCAATAATTTTTTCTTAATCATGAAAATTTCTTGAATTCTTCTATTTAAATTCGCTTTATTACATTACACCTTAATTTGTCAATGTTGGATTCAATTAAAAATATACAAAACTAGAAGAAAATTGCTAAATCAATAAATGTTTGCTGAGTCCTGAGAAAAGTAAAGAAAATAAGCATATGAAACTTCCTAATTGAAGCAAAATTGTCAAATCTAAATTCACATCACGTTTTTATGGTGGTAACTGTCTTTTTAATAGTTTACTACTATTGACCATGGATCAGTTCGACCCGTCAAAGTCGACCCATTTTTCAGTAATGACCAACTTTAGCTTATGAATATCATGCGAATACGCACTAAAAGTTCATCAGATAGATAGAAGTTAGGGAAATATATGGCTGTCTATTTATCTTCCACCCATCTTAGTGAAGGATAAACAATTGGTTGGAGGAACTTCTTGCACAATACAAAAACTTGAAAGATGGCTTTGTCCAACAAAAATGGCGGGCTCTGTGGAATTTGACAACTCTTCTTTAACATAACTTGTCAATATAGGCAAAATATCTGAAATGTTTGGTCTATCTACAATGTTCCAATTATTGAAAATTCTTGCCATAACAAAGTCGGATATTTTTTGTATTCATGTCTTTGTGGAGTTGTACATTACCAGTTTTCAAATCTTTATGAATTATTCTTGATCTTGAATTTATGTGAAGGTAAACAGGCCTTGTTATTTTGAAGCGTTTGTTCCAGTTTGATAGTTTGCGTTTAGATAGATCTCTATTTTTTTTAATTAAGAAAACAAATGTCAAAAAAATAAAGAAAAAAAAATGATAATCATGTTTTTTTATTTATAAAATAGGAAGACAAAGTACAAAATGATAAACATGTTGAATACATATAAACCATGAAAGTTATACTAGGAAGGAAAAAGGAATTAATAGAATGAGAACTTAACAAAGACTGCTGTTCCATTTGTACTATCATTTTTATCTTTTCTCCCCGATTCATACTTTATTAAGAGACATTTTAACTTTTCCATAGAGTAGAGTAGTTTCTATAAACTTAAACTCTTTAGGAAGGGATCCCAACAACATCAAGGTTAGATCTTCATCTTTAAAAATCATATTCAAATTCATCATATCTGGTACAAGTTGATTAAAATTAGTAATGTGATCATTCATTGTGCTACTAGAAACATATGTGAATATAAACAGTATTTTCTTCATATAAAACTTATTTTGACAACTCTTTTTAAAAAAAAATTCTTAAATGTCTTTCATAATTTTTTTGCAGAAATTTCTTTACAAAAAACATACTTCTACCTTCTAGACATACACAATCAAATTGTACCACATGTCAAATGATTGATTGTTCTTCATTCTTTTTCATCTGCTCCTTTTGGCTTCTCCCCCTCAATGGAAATGTCTAGATCTTGTTGAAATAAGGCATCCAAAACCTCACATTGTCACATGCTGAAATGACTTGTACCATAAAAAATTTTCGCTGCAATTCTTGTAGTTGCCACCACAGTTCTCATCAAAATTGATGAAGTAGAAGTTGTTGTGTCCATCATGGATTTTTGTTTGTGTCTTTCCATTCTTGCTTCAAAAATATATTTAATAGTTTTCAAAAGTGAAATAGCAAAAAATCCAAAGAAACCTTTCTGATATGGAAGATCAGCTTACGATGCAACCACTGAGCATATAACTCGGTTCTATTGACTTTGATACCAATTGTTGTGCAAAATGGGTTAGTTTCCACCAAATTGAATAATTGTGTCAAAAATTAAAATAAAATTTTTCAGGTATTTGGTGAAGTCACAAATGGTTTTATTTAAAAATCAACTTTCTTAAACTTTTAAAGTATTAGTGACAAAATTTTTCTCAGATAATTTAAAACACAATATATCACCAAAATAAATTACCCAATAATAACTGTTAAATAGACAATAAAGAGAACACTAAAATTAAATGAGATTCGACCAATTATACTTACGTTCTTGGACACTACTAAAATAATATTTCACTATTTTAAAAAATATTACAAATTGAAATATTATAAGAGAGAGAAATACAACCAATTTTAAAAATAAGACATTAGTGTTAGAGATGATCTGTTAAAATGAGATGAAACATTTTTTTATATGTTAATATTTTTCTTCCTCATTTTTTTCACTTCTGATGTGGGATTGAGAGGTTGTCAAATTCAAACACAAAGTAAATATATATATGTTTTTTTTTCGTTTAACAAGTCAATAGATATTTAATTTTTTAACCAAATAATAAATTATCTCTTTATTACTAGTTTGTAATGGATATATGCTTCCAGAGTATGCTATGAGTGGTATTTTCTCTGTGAAATCTGATGTTTATAGTTTTGGAATTCTTGTATGGAAATTGTAAGCGGTAAAAAGAACCATAATGCCTATGAATATGATCGCATGCTAAATCTCATCGGCTATGTAAGTTTGCTCTTTATTATTATTCATTAATCATATGCCTTTGAAATATTTAAAAATGTAAGAAGAAATTAACAAAAAAGAAAAAAAAAGGTTTCCAATTAAGACTTTATTTTTATTTTATTTATAATTCAAATAAGTATTTTCATACTTTCTTTCAATTCAAACCTTTGTTTAGATTTGAATTTATTTTTAGGACTTGCATTTAGAATTTCTCTTTGTGAAACATATGCAATTTCTATGACTCAATAATATTCGAATTATTAAAAAAAATAAAATTTTAATAAAAAGAATACTGTAACATCAATTTTTTTGAAATTTTCCAATAATATAACGTGACTTTCATTATATTTGAAACAAGACATACCTTGGAGTTAAATTTAACAACTTCAGAATTTTTCACTTGTTATTACACTTTTTTTGGATAAAATTAAACAAATTGCTAATAATTTTTTCCCTTAGGCATGGGATATATGGAAAAGAGAAGAAGCATTAGAACTCGTAGATCTAACATTTTGTGGTGCAGCTCAGAAGGACCAAGTATTGAGATGCATGAATGTGCGGTTATTATGCGTTAAGAGAAAACCATCAGATGTTTTGTTTATGTTGACAAGTAATGTTAAATTCCGAAAGAGTTGTTGGCACAACAGATAAAATAACAGAAATAAATATAAAATAAAATAATCTGCAAAAAATAACACCAACAATTTAACGTGATTTATCCTTTAATTTGGATTGCGTTTATGGACAATACTCCGAATATTTTTCTTCCACTAATAAAAATTCATGGGTACAAAGAGATAGCTTTTCATAGACACATGTTAGAGGTAATACAATAATTTTGAGATAAACTCAAAAATAGTAGCAAACAAGTATTTTTCAAAAATACACCAAAAATATTTTTCTTATTATTTTTGTCACTTCCTAATTTTTGGAAATATTTTAAAAGTTTAACTATCTCTCAAATTCTCTCAAATGAATTGAGATTGTTGTAATTCAAATGAAAGGAGATCTGCCTATTTATAAGCAAAATATTCAGTATGAACACAAATAAAAAAAGTCAAAAATATTAGCTGAAAAAATTCAATTCAAAATTGAATTGCTGCAACTTTTGCTTTTTTTTTAATGTGGAGGGACCCATACCAATTTTTTTTCAAAAATTTCAGCTGACATAACAAATCTCCTTCTCCCAACAATGTGGGGCTCCACCATTTCAGCAGCTAATGGATAATATTTAAAATATGGTCTTGATATAATCTTCGTTAACATGTATGATCCATTTTCTTCTGTATAGATTTTCTCAGGCTGTAGTAGTTTTTTCTCTATCACATCTCTGATCCAATGATGTCTCACATCAGTATACTTTGATCTTGAGTGAAAAGATGCATTCTTTCCAAGATGGATAACACTTTGACTATCACAAAACAATTGATATTTGTCTTGCTGCAACCCAAGTTCTTGCAAGAACTTTTTCATCCATAACAACTCTTTACATGCTTTTGTTGCTACAATAAACTATGCTTCAGTTGTAGATAGTGCAACACACTTCTGTAACTTCGATTGTCATGACACAACTCCCTTTGCAAAAGTGATCAGGTAACTTGACGTTAACTTTCTGGAGTCAATATTGCCATCAATATCCGCATATGTGAATCCAACCAATACAGGTTTGATATCTCCAAAATATAAACATATTTTTGAAGTACCTCTAAGATTCCTGAAAATTCACCTTACTGCAATCCAATGTTCCTTTTCAGAATTTGAAAGGAATCTGCTCACTGCTCCAACTGCATGAACGATATCTGTTAGCGTGCACACCATGACATACATCAAACTTTTAACTGTTGAAGTATATGGAATCTTGTTCATCTCATCTTTCTCTTCATCTGTAGAAAGGCTCTGTTTGGAACTCAGTTTAAAGTGATTAGCAAGAGGACAACTAACCATTTTAGCTTGATCCATTTAAAATCTTTGAAGTACTTTCTCAGTGTACCTCTCATGTGACAACCATAATTTATTGACATCCCTATCTCTGATAATCTTCATGCCAAGAATCTGCTTTGCTGACCCCAAATCTTTCATAACAAAAGACTTGCTCAATTGTTTTTTTAAGTTGTTAATTCTGGAAATATTCCGGCCAGCAATCAACATGTCATCCATATAAAGCAGAAGAATGATGAAATCTTCATCAGAGAATTTCTGTACAGAAACAAAATGGTATGAAGTAGTCTTATGGTATCCTTGCTCCCCCCATAATAGACTCAAACTTCTTGTACCCTTGTCTCGGTGCCTGCTTCAAGCCATAAAGACTTTTCTTCAATTTGCAAATATATTCCTCTTTTCCCTTATGTTCGAAACCATTTGGTTGCTCTATGTATATCTCATTTTCCAAATCACCATGTAGGAAGACAGTTTTGACATCCATTTATTCAACTTTCAAGTTAAGACTTGCTGCTAATCCTAGCACTGTACGAATGGATGTTATTTTGACAACTAGTGAGAAAATTTCATCAAAGTCAATTCTTTTTCTTTGACTGAACCCTTTGACGACTAATCTAGCTTCGAATCTCAGATGGAACTGTTCTCTTCATTCTTGATTCTGAACGCCCATTTATTTTTCAAAGCTCTCTTACTTTTGGCAGGTTCACCAGTTCAAAAGTATTGTTCTCATGCAAGGATTTCATTTCATCTTGCATGGCTTCAATCCATTTTTGTCTATACTCATCAGTCGTTGCTTCTTCAAAGCTTTCTGGTTCTCTCCCATCAGTGAGTAACACATACTCATTTTCTGGATATCTCGTAGACAGTTGTCTTGCTCTATTGCTCATTTTCACAGGAGTTGGGGAGTGCACAAGTGATTGTTAATGATAAACATCATCATCTTCCAGATTTTCGATGAAAGCATTATTTTCTTTAAGCAGATCAACATGATCTTCATCCCCAACTTGTATTGACACCGGTGTTGGAGGAATCAATTCGAAATTTGTTAAGTCACCATCGGAATTAGCAACATATTTCTTTATCTTGACAATATCTTCAATGGTCTCCTTCTTAATCAAAAAAAACATCACGACTTCTGATAAGTTTCTTCTCTACTGGATCATAAAATCTATAGCTAAATTGATATTTGTCATAGCTAATAAAAACACACTGTCGTGTTTTGACATCGAGCTTGGACCTCTCATCTTTTGGAATATGCACAAAGACTTTGCAACCCAATACCCGCCGATGCTTATAGGAAACATCTTTTCCTGACCACGCTTTCTCTGGAACATCTAGCTTTAGAGGGATACAAGGTGAAAGATTTAACAAGTACACAGTCGTGAGTAAGTTTCACCCCAAAATGTTTTAGGTAACTTTGCATGTGAGAGCAAACATCTGACTCTATCCATCGAAGTTCTATTCATCCTCTCAGTCAGGCCATTCAACTGCAGTATTTTTAGAGGCGTTGTCTGATGCTGAATACCGTGTTTTTTGCAATAGGCATTAAACGGTCCAGTATATTCTCTACCGTTGTCTGTCCGGATGCATTTCAACTTCTTTCCAGTCTGTCTCTCAACTGAGGCATGAAATTCCTTAAAGACATTTAGTATATGATCTTTTGTCTTTAAAGTATACACCTATGTCTTCCTCAAATGGTCATCAATGAAAGTCATAAAGTACTGAGCACCACCCAATGACTTTGGCATTGGCCCACATAAATTTGAATGGATCAGATCTAACACATTCTTCATTCTGGAAGGAGGGAAACTCTTGGAAGCAACTCTATTTTTCTTTCCTACTAAACAGTCAACACATTTCTCCAAATTTACTTCTTTCATTTCGGGAAACATCTTCCTTTTGACAAGGGTAGTCATTCTCGAGCACTCACAGTGTCGTTGGAGAGCTTCGCATGCATCACATACAAAGTAGCATGCCTTGTGCCTCTAACCACCACTAGGGAATCTTTAGTGAGCTTCCACTAGTTATTTGAGAATGCACTGCAGAAACCTGCATTATCGAGTTTTTCTGCAGAGATCAGATTTAGACGAATATCTGGAATATGTCTGACATTTCTCGGGACTAATCCGGTACCATTCACAGTCTCTAGAAAAACATCTCCTCTACTAACAACTTTTGACAAATTATCATTTTTTTTATCTTCACAGCGCCAAAATCTCCTGTTGTATAGGATGAAAAGAATTCCTTTCGAGACGTGGCATAAATGGTAGCGCTACTATCAATTACTCAACTAGTCTCGTGGGTTATGAAATTAATAGTACCATCACAAATAGGAGATCCTTGATTTTAATTCTCCACATGTGGTAATTTGTGTCAATTAAACTGATCATTTTGGTGCCATTTATTTATTTTTTTTAAAAAATGAGACTCTTTCAGCTGACATTAAACTAATAAAATTTTTTTTGATGTGAAAAATCGGTCAACACTGTAATCACAGAGCATACTAAGAATTTTATAAAACTGACATACTGACTTTGATACCACTTTTTGGGCACAACGGGTAAAATAAAATAAATAAATATGAAATAAAATAATCAAGAAAAATAACACTGACAATTTAACGTGGTTCACCCTTTAATTTGGGTTACGTCCACAGACAATACTACGAATATTTTTCTTCCACTAATAAAAATTAATGGGTACAGTGAGAGAATCTTTTCTAGACACATGCTAGAGGTAATACAACAATTTTGAGATAAATCCAAAAATAGTGGCAAACAAGTGTTTCCCAAAAACACTATTAAAATATTTTTCTCACTATTTTTGTCACTCCTTAATTTTTGAAAATGTTCCAAAAGTCTAACGTTCTCTCAAATTCTCTCAAATGAATTGAGACTGTTGTAATTCAAATAAAAAAGATTTGTCTATTTATAGGCAAAATATTTAGTGTGAACACAAATCAAAAAAGTAAAAAATATTGGCTGAAAGATTTCAATTCAAAATTAAATTGCCGCAACTTTTGATTTTTTTATGTGGTGTGACCCATATGTGGAGAGACTCACACCAATTGTTTTCAAGAATTTCGGCTGACATAACAAGAGCTTGCTTTTTTTTTGTTAGACAAAGACAAACTTTTCCAAATTTAAGTTATGTACATGACGATGTTCCTTCAGCAAGTGGTTTGTTTATCACTGAATTGGATATAAGATAAATTAATAGATAATCGTGTTACAATTGACATTTTGTTGTAAAAATGTATTATTCATTCATTACCGGTTGAATGGATCTACTGTGAATGTGATTCGCATTAAACTATTAAAAGTTTATTACTATCTTAAAACAAATTGAATAACATTTAAAAACATGGTTTTATTTGTTTCATTCGCTCTCTTTTCACCTTCTTGTATCATTTTGAGATTGAAAGCCAAACTCTATTGATATTTTGAATAGAAATCTCGACAATATATTAATAGCAATGTTTGAATTGTAAAAATTAAGTGTTTGTTGTTTTAATTTTACTTGGCCAATGAGGATAAGAAAAATAAGTTGTTGGTTAGCTGCACAAATCTTTGTGTTATGACATGGGGTCCTACCAGTGAAGAGGGAAGAACTGGGAAAAAAGAAAGCAGAGAAAAAAGAAGAATAGAAGAAGCAGAGAAGTAGAAGCAGAAGAGGGGAGGAATATGGAAGAAAAAAGAAAAAAGCAGAATTAAAGGGAGACAAGAAAAATAGAGAAAGAAATTCAATTTACTCATTCATTTTTTTTGCAATTTTTATTATAACTTCCAATAATACAGATGAATTTAAGAAAGCAAATGTCACCTCATTACACCAATCTTATCTAATAATATGTTATCATTTCAAGTGGAATGCCCCCTAATGAATCCTAAATAACCAGTAACTAACGTAACTAACTTTTAAACTAGCTAATGTCAACCTTTATCCAAATGCCAGCTTTTGCCAGCTACATCAACCTCCCACTACCAGGTATAGATGGTTCTCGAGCTTCTTCTTTCAACTGGGCTTCTATTTCTCCATTTAACTTGTTGTGTTGGGTTTCTTTTTGTTGTTCTCCATTATCTTCTCTGTTGAAGTGGGACTCCTTTTTTTGGCCTTTCTATTTTCCCTTATTGGGCTACTATTTTCAGTCCATTCTCTTCATCTTGGCTCATGACTCTTTTAATATCTCGATCACTCATTTCCGATGTAACACCTAACACCTTATACATCTACATACCGCATATATTGTTTTTATATTAAATTATCATGTATGAAACAAGAATAAAATAAAATTCATGTTTAAAGCGAGAGTAATTTTTTTTTAACTCATCTCATATTATCAACAATAATTTCACAATCAATACGGATGTTTTAATCATAGCCTATAACATCACATATATTAATAAATTAAACATTAAGTTGAATCCATTTATATATATATATATATATATATATATATATATATATATATATATATCTAGTACATATTCATTGTAATTATACATATGCAAGTATTCAATCCCCAAACATAAATAAAATGTTCTTATGCTTATGTGGAATGCAATGAGAGAAAAGTGAGGAGGCTCGGCCGGTGACCTTTGATCCATGACTTTTATATGCACCTCAATATGAACTACTAATATTCTCTACCTGAAAAATGATGCAATTTGGTGAGTTGCGACTCAGTGATAATAACCATTAAATGAGTTCTAAAGCACTAAGCATTTCATAATAGCAAATAACAAGTATAATTAATACATACTTTATACTCCATTTCATCAGTCAATAACATAAAAATATAAATAAAATCAAGTATTCAATAATTATTTTTTACTTATGCTTATGCTTATTCATTTTATTTTGTTGTGACCAGGTTAAACAAATATTACCCTGGGTTTCCATGTGAACATTTTTCATGTGAACATTTGCATTTGCATTTGCTAACTAGCTTGATCATTTGTTTCATTTGTACATTTGTTGGGCCATAAACCTCTTCTTTTGCTTTGCAATGTCGATTAACTAGTCACAATGCCTTTTAAGTCATTATGCATATGCATATGCACTTGTACTTACATATTCATCAACCATTGTATCGTATCACATATACCACATATATATCTCATATGTCAAGACATATACCTTGCATATACTATACATATACCATCTATATATCATATGTCAAACATATACCTCAAATATAATACAAGTACACAAACTTATATGTACCACAAATGTCACAAATTATTCCTCATCTTATTATCAAGGAAAAATCATCACAATCATATGAATCACATAGCAAGCAACATTCATATGCACTAAATAATTCAATTGATAATTAGACTCACCTTTTTTCTTTGATTCCAACCCTTAACTTATTGTCTACCCCCTTCTTGTATATCTCCAATTTGTCTTGAGCCTAATATTGAAATATAATTGGTTAATTTATGACTAGAGAAACTTAATGTGGCTTAAACAAATTAATATACATTATTCATATCAATAATTAAAATTTTTCCTATGAGGCAGTGTGACCTTATGAGACTGTTTTGACTATAAATTTTTCTGTATTTGACCAATTAATCTGATTCTTATTCCTAATTAAAACTAACATATAATTATATAACATATTAAAATTTCAGATCAATTGGATCACTGTAAAATTTTTGGTAGAATTTCTAAATGTGTTCTGTTTGCTGCCCTGTTTTCTGCCCTTAGGCAGTTTCAGGGTACCAACTTAATCTCCTCATAAATTATTATATATAACTCATATTGCAATAAAACTTTACAGAAACTTTTATGGGTTCAAATGAAACATTTTTCATGTTTACATCTTTCATCAATTATATATCTAAGGCCCTCAAATTATAGGAAACATTTTACTGCTATAGAACAGAGTTGGTTTTCAGGATAGTATGACTTGTAACGGCCATAACTTACTCTATACATAACATATTAATATGAAATTAGTACCAAAATTTAGATAAGATATATACCTATAACTTTTATGTTTTTATAATTTACAGAATCTATCTTTAAGAAGCTCAAAATAATTAAACAATTTTCTGGACTTGTACAGGGCACTCAGCAAGCAGTTCAAACCATGGAACAATTATGGTTCCATTCACCATAACTCACAATTTACAGGACATATGAACCTGAAATTTGGTATACAGATACATAAAACATATATCTACAACTTTTATATTTTGAGATACTTCAAATAATGGTTTTATCATATTCAAAACTAACAAACACAGTAGCTAACATACTTAGGGTTCACATCCGGATCAGTTTCAGTACAGAGAGGATATCTCATTATATTCACCACATCTTTCAAAAATGTTTACATATCTATAAAGATAAGACATAAAGGAACAACCTTTGTGTTTTACACTTCTCCCGATTCGACCTCTAAAATTATCAAAATCATAGTACAAAATACTGCCTATTTATTAACCCTAAACACCATAATCAAGCTTACCACAAATTAATTGTTTACTCACCTATAATCACCCTTGGCTAACCTTGTTGCTGTAATTTCTGGAGTGAAAAGAGAATAAGATGTTGCTGGAACTTCAAAGAAATGGAATGAAGCAAAGAGAAAGAAGAAGAGGAGGAGGAAGAAGAAAACTTAGTTTAAGTTAAAAATTGTCTTCCTTTCTCTTTTTCTTTCACCCGTCCCTTTTTCTTCTTATTTTTTACTTATTTTTTACTTTTATTTTTCTTTTTCTTTTGCTGTATGCTTTTTTTTTTTAATTTTTATTTTTAATTTTATTTTTATTATCATCATACATACATACATACATACACATACATTCATGCATACATATAAACATTTACCCAATTTTACTAACCAATAATAATAAAAAAATATAATTTAATCACTTATTTTAATTTAATAAAATTAATCATGTCAAATTTTTATTAATTCAATCTAGTCTCTTTATTCACTTATATATTAATTTCATGTCATTTTCACCTATATTATAAAACATACATGTGCATTTCTATATAATTGTAAAATATTTGAAAATAAACTAATTGTATATCACAAATATATTTAAATAAAAATGCATATTATGTATGTGTTCAAGTGATATATATGCAAAATGTGTATGTGCAAATGAGATGTTGTAAAAATGCATATGAGAAAAGTCAAGGATGTTACATCCGAGCCCCCACCTAATAAGAGAGAGAAATAGATGTGGCTCTCTTATGATGTTGTTTATATTCAGATGATAGTTAGATGTTAGGTTGCATGCTGAACATGTTGGATAAAACAAGACAATATTTCTACCATTTTCAAACCACTAAAACCATTTGCCATAAAGTAAGGCCAATAAGAATAAGCTGAAATATTTTATTTGATGGATGGATAAAGGCTAATAAGAATAAGATGAAATATTTATTTGATGGATTGATATGGTATCAGTAGCATGCATATATTCTAATGTGTTTTTGATAATTGACTGGATAAAAAGTGAAAAACACCGATTTAGTAGGAAAAATGATACTTAATGGATCTCACCATGAAGGACAGAGGAAGACATGCGATTAATTAGAAATCATATTGTTGAAACTGCATCAGCTCAAAATATTTTAGGTACGTTCATTTGGAACAAAATAACTTTTACTGTTTGAAGAAGATGTTTGTTCTTTCATTCTGTTACTCCATTTTGGGATGGAGTATCAACATGTTTAATGCATGATGCCAATTTGAATCATATAAATTTGAAAAGAAGCTAATAAATATTATTTGGTATTATCACTTCGTAATATATGAATAGAAATATTAAATTGAGTTTTAACATCAGTACAAAAATTAGAAAACAATTATGAACGACTTTTTATTATATATAACCAAGTTATATGAGAATAGTCATCAACAAACTTTACAAAATACTTAAATCTGGGCTTTAGACTGAACTAGACAATGACTTTAAACATCAAAATGAACTCATTCAAAAGAAAAATTAGTTTTTTTATTGACTATTGGACTTAAACTAAAATGATAGTGCTTAGTAAACTGACACAACTCATAATATAAAGACAATACTCTACTAAACTATAAACAATGTTTCTTAAGCGAAGGAAGAGAGGGATATCCCAACCGACATTTCGCCTAAAAATGGGATGCAATTTCAGAGCAAACAATAGATTTAGATATCCGAGTGTCAAGGATGTAGAGGCTTCATGACTCATGTCTTTTACCAATAATTTTTTTCGTCATAAGATCCTAAAATAAGTAATAATCAGAAAAAATGAGATGCAACAATTAAGAATGCTAGTAATCTTGTTTACAAAAATCAAATTGAAAGATAATTAAGATAAATGAAGAACATATGTCAAAGGAAACAGATGGGTCGGATTAATTGTGTCAGACCAGAGAATAGTAGATGATGGCCTAACTGCTAAGTTAATATTATAAATGAATTTATGCGATTGTAAAGTAGAAAAGATGTTAGAGTTATCTGTCATATAATCTGTGACACCAAAATCAACAATCTATTTGGAGGAGGTGAAAATAAGATATGCATTAGATTTACGTGAATCGGTAATAGCAATAACTGTAGTAGATGAATACTTTAATGATTTATGGTATTGAAAGAACTTGACAAAGTCATTTGTAGAGATAAAAATTGACTTTTATTTTTAGATTTGAATTTATTTTTAGGACTTGCATTTTAGAGTCTCTCTTTGTGAAACTTATGCATTTTCTATGACACATTACTATGACTAATGTTTTGTCAATTCTTTTTGGAGAAAAGACCCACCATTTTTCTATCAAAGAATTGATAATATTCGAATTATTAAAAAAATAAAATTTTAATTAAAAGAACATTCTAACATCAAAAGTTTTGAAAAGTTTCCATAATATGATGTGATTTTCACTATATTTGAATCCTGCTATTCAAGAACGCAATTAGATTTAACAAGTTAAGAATTTCACTTATTTTTTCTGGATAAATTTAAATAAATTGCTAATATTTTTTTTCCTTGGGCATGGGATCTATGGAAAAGGGATGGAGTAATAGAACTTGTAGATCCAACATTACGTAGTGCAGCTCAAAAGGACCAAGTACTGAGGTGCATAAATGTATTATGCGCTGAACAAAGACCATTTGATAGACTAAACATATTAGATGTGTTGTCTATGTTGACAAGTGATGTTAAAGCAACGTTGCCAATTCCTAAAGAGCTTGCTTTTTTTTTTTACTCTTCCAAATTTAAGTTTCGTACAAAAAAAAGTTTCTTCAACAAATGGTTTGTCTATCACTGAATTGGATGAAAGATAAATTTGGAAGGGTTTGTCTTTATCCAACAAAAAAAGCAGGCTCTTTGGAAACTGACAACTCTGTTTTAACATCACTTGTCATATATAGACAAGACATCTGACATGTTTGGTTTATCAAACAGTGTCATAGTTGGTATTTTGTTGTAAAAATGGATTGGTCACTCGTGACAGATTGAATGAGTTCATTGTGAATGTGATTCACATTAAACAGGTAAAAATTTATTACTATGTTAAAACAAATTGAATAATGTTTAAAAACATGAAGTTATTTGTTTCCTTACATCTCTTTTCTCTTTCTTGTGCCATTTTGAGATGGGAAGCCAAACCCCTATTGATGTTTTGAATAGAAATCTCTGCAATATATTAATTAGTGATAGTTGAATTGTGAAAATTTAATTAAATGTTATTTATTTTGATATTATTTGGCCATTGTGTGTAAGAAAAACGAGATGTTTGTTAGCTATACGGATATCTTTACTCTCTCATATATTTCATTTCTTATGACTGTTGACACACTGCAAGAAATAATACAATAATTATCTCAACACTAAATATAAAGCAACGATGAGTCCCACAATTAATTGGGTGCCTCATTCAGAAATTTGTGATAGCCAGTAATTAGCTATTTAGCATCCAACAATTACTTAAAAATTATAACTGTCTTTTATTTTTTAAAAATGACAGTTGTAGTGGAATTTCTTTCAAGAAAAAAAGACACTTAATCATGAAACATATGGAATTTAACAGTGATTAATGTTGTAATGATTCAATTGAAATTATTTTTGCTACTGTCACAATTGATATTCTCTCATTAATATGAGCCCATTGAGCTTTGGGCCTAATCCAGCCTTTATAAGACAGTCTATAAAATAGCAAAAAAAAAAAAAAATGACAAAAATCAGAATATCCGTCACCATTTTCAGACCTTGAAAAAATGTCACTGCATTCTCTGATAAACCAACAAACCCCTAAAGTACTATTTCCTCTCTATCTTTCTACACCTCCTAGGTTTCCATTAATTCAAACTTTAAAATACCCTAAAAGATTTTGCTCTGTTTCATCTTCTCTTCAATCCTCTTTCCCTGCTCAGAACGAGTATGTTGAAGACCATGCCATTGGCGATTGTCTTGTCTTTGAAGAAGGTGCATTTGAGGACCCATATCTGGATACCAGCTTCAGTGCTTCTGTTGATGCGGATTCTGATTCTGATTCAGAGATTTCTGAACTAAAGCCTAAACACAAGAGCAAGAAGAAAAATGTGATAGAAATTGAAACAGAGAATTTGGTTCCTGATAAATGGAGGGAAGTACAAGCTGAGATTAACATTACTAAGAAAGAAAGGCGTAAGATTGCTCAAGAAATGGAGTTTAATAGCAGAGTTGAAAAGAAGAAAAAAGGGTTGCTTCCTATTAGGACTATAAATTTGGAGGAGTATAAAGCGTATAGAGAGGCCAAGTTGGCTAAATTAAAGCCACTTGCTCTTGATAATCCTCCGAGTTTCCCAGTGAAAGAGGAAGATGAGGAGGATAAGGTTGAAATGAGAGAGGGTTCTAGCCAGCGAGTGGCACCCAAGAACCCGAGATGGGCAGTTTATGGGAAAGGATTTGATGATGTTACAGAGTTCTTTAATAGTGGGCATTATAAGCCTGGTGCTAATAAATCTGACGGTATGGGTTTTCTTTCAAATGTTTGGCTATTGACTTTGAAACACTGAATTAAATGATTTTAGTGTTGTGACTGCTGCCAATTTTCTGGCTTTTAAGGAACCAATTGAATTGATTGTCATTGTATAATGCTTGTGCTCAAATTGTTAACAAAAATTTGAGAATAGATGCCAATTAAGTTGATATTCTTGGCATTTGTGAATGTAAAGTTAGTTTTCCTTACTGAGTATGATGTTATGCACTCTGTATATACAATGTCTGGTGATTTTGATTCCTTTTTCTATAAAGCTCTTCTTTACTATTTCACTTGATTGAATAGGCCCTCGCAAGTTGTTCACCAAAGAGGAAAAGGCTTTGCTAAACAAGAAGATACCTGATCTAGCGGCCGCTACTTCTGTGAGTTTGTTACATGTAGATGATAGATTCACTGATTGTTTCTATGCTTTGCTTATCTTTTATGTGCATTATACTGTTAGTGCATTCTCATTTTTTGAGGAATGAGTCGGTAGCCAATTATAATTGACACTTCATGTGCTTCCCCTCTTACTCTCCTTTTGTGCATGAAGTTGCAGCTTTTAATAATTTATGACTTTGGTAAATGCTGTGCAGAACAAATGGCTGCCTCTGCACTCACTTGCTGCCTCAGGAGAATTCTACCTTATGGATGCTTTGTTGAAACATAATGTTGATATCAATGCTGCGAACATGGTATGTAGAATTGCACTCGGCAACTAATACAATTCCTCCATTTATTGACTTTTCATGTGTTCTGCCATTCGTTTTTGTCATTTAGGGATTGGACAAAAAAGGCTTTTGTCAACATTTTACGTATGCCTTTGTTTTGAGCTCTGGATATATCTCTCTCTTCAGGATGGTTTGACTGCACTTCACCAAGCAATAATATGCAAAAAGCAAGCCATTACTAGCTATCTTTTGAGAGAATCAGCAAGTCCTTTTGTTCGAGATACAGTGAGTTGTTACTCTTTGACTATTTCTAAAATTTATTTTCTATTTTATCATCAGTTAATAAGGTGTATTTTGTCTTTTGTTTTGCTATCTTCAACTTATTCATGAGATTTGTTATCATCTTTATTTGCATCCCTTTTGCTAAACTTAAAATATGATAATGTTTATTTCTCTTTTCTCTGGTGCATATTGTCAATTTCTTCTTTCTCTTCACTAAAAATTCTTTTGATTTAGGTTTTGACATTTTTCTCTGACATTATTCATTTTATTATCATCATCATCATCTCCTACCTGAATTTAAATGGTTGTACTTTCCCTCTTTTCATAAAAAAACTACATTGTAGAAAGTTGATATCTGACAAAATTTGTTTCTGTAGACTGTCATGGCCCTGATTTATGTTTTGATATCACTTTGGTTGAAACATTGATTGTTGTTTTCTTTCTTTCTTTCCTTTTTGATAACAGGATGGGGCTACATTGATGCATTATGCTGTCCAATCAGCAAATAGTCCTGCTATTAAACTTCTTCTGTTATATAATGTTGATATAAACCTTCAGGACAGTGTATGGTTAATGTTCTCCGTATTTGTTTTGCACTTTTTCTTGCAACTTTGATGTTTCATCAGTTTACAGACTATTCACACTCATTTTACCCTTTTAGGATGGATGGACACCGCTACATGTTGCTGTGCAAGCCCGAAGAACAGATATAGTAAAACTTCTGTTAATTAAAGGAGCTGATAGGACATTAAAGAACCAGGTAAATATGACTTTATGAATCAGCACCAATGTTTAAATCATATGTGTTCCTAGTCTTCTCTTGCCTTAAAATTTCCACTGGTTGGTGGCCCACTGATAAGCTTGAACTTATCTTTAATATCTCGATCACTCACTTCCGAGCCTCCGCCTAATAAGAGAAATAAGAGAGAGATGTAGATGAGGCTCTGTTATGATGTTGTTTATATAGAGATGATAGTCGATGTTAGGCTGCATGCTGAACATATTGGAGAAGATATGGCAGAATTTCTACCATTTTCAAACCACTGAAACCATTTGCCTTAAAGTAAGGCCAATAAGAATAAGTTAAATTATTTATTTGAAGGATTGGTGTGGTATTAGTAGCATGCAGATATTCTAATGTGTTTTTGGTAATTGACTGGATAGAAAGGCAATCTTTTGAGTTTGGAATACCATTAAACCTAATAATCTAGGGGTTTCTGAAAATCTCACCCTTATTGTGATTGTATTCATAATATCTTTTTTTTTTTTTTCTTTTTTTTCCTGGTCTCAGGATGGTTTAACCCCAACTGATCTATGCCTCTACTCTGGTAGAGATGCAAAGACCTATGAACTTATCAAGCTATTGAAGCAATTCCCCAAGAAATAAAGGCCATCTTGTGACCTTTAAGCTTCCCGATTGCTTTAATGACGCCATGAAATGTTTTGCCATCATCCAGATAAGCAATAAGATCAGTACAATTAAAGATTGTGAACTCTAGTTTGATCTGGCTGGAGCTGATGATTGACCACTGGCCATAAATGGATAAAAGATGGCAAATGACAGTGAGAGACAAAAAATTGTGCCTTCGAACATGCTTGTTATTGTAAAATGGGTACGTTTAGGATGTAATTCTGTAATTATCATATTAAAGCATTGGATAATGATCAACATTGTATACTGATTATGTAATTTTGCATAAATCAATTCTTTGCATTTTTGCAGAAATATTACAATAAACAAAAGGATCAACAAATTGAATGTGTTTTCTGTGACATAAGCTCAAAGACTAAACATGAATGATAAGTTTAACAGACTATGAAAGTGAAAAGTTTGTTAGACTAACCTATATCAATTGAACGTTTGATAATTTTGTTCTATTGACATGTATGGATTGAACATTTTACTTAATTCTGTTCTTATCTTTAATTCAGCGACCAACAATTGACTGAAGAGATTTGACTGTTTAAAAGTTGAAACGTCTCTTCTGTGTTGCTTGAGCTAATTGACCAGGTTCTTAATCCTCCATATTCAAGTCTTAGTCTTACATTGGAATTTCTTTTTCTTTTTTTTTTTTCTTGTATTAATTGTCAATTTCACTTGCCGCATAAATTTAGCTATAAGATTTTGATTTTGATAATGATGTCAGTAAAAATTGCTTTATATGTAATTGAATTATTTTGATTGTTTGACTGAAATTGTATGATCGAATAAATAAAGCTTATGCTGCAATTAGTTACTTTCAGGATCCAAAGTTCCGAATTGAAACAAAAAGAAATTGCACATCAAGACATTTGAATTTAGAGAATACAGAGAATGTACCCATAATTTCTTATAATTAAATGAAACAAGATTTGAATTGTTTAGCTGGTTGTGGATTGATCTTTCCTAAGTTGGGTTTAACATGATACATGATATTCATATTTAAGATAATTATATCAATATAACCTATGATTAAAGGAACGATTCCCTTGGTTATAGCAAATGGCATAAATTATATCAACATAACCTATGATTAAATGAACATAACTTAATTTAATGATTTAGGAAGGTTTGAGATTGTTGTTGGGTCTCAAAAATGTTGGTTTAAATTTATTTATCTATTTAATTGATTGATTTTTTAAATTTTTTATAATCTGTTTTTTCCAATTTGGTTTTGAAAAAAAATTTTATTTACAGAGCAAAAACAGTTTTCATAACTAAAAAAATTTAAAATATTTTTTTTGAAAGTATTTTTTTAAAGGCAATGTGAAATAGAATCTTAAATGAATTACACAAAATTTGAAATTATAACATTTTTATATGGGATTAACATAACTTAATTGATTTGTATCATTACGACTCTTGAATTTCAGTTTTAATAAAAAAAAGTACTTAAACTTACATATATGTAACATAAAAATTCAATTTAATGTAAAATTGATATGGCAATATTTTTCTCTATAAACTTTTTTTTTTCTTTTTAACTCTTTTCTCTCTTTAAGATAAATATAATCAATAAACTTAAATAATAGTTTAGTCAAAAAAATGGTAGCATTAATAAAAAATAAGTAAACAAAATAAGTAAAAGAAGTAAAATATTTTAGTGATCTTCAATAATACTCGCTAATTATTTTTTGTTGTTTAAAATTAAAAAATATATAATTTCTAAATATTTTTCAACAATTCTTTTCTTCAATAGTTTTTTTTTAATAAAAGGTCAAAATATTTTTTCTGTTTATTTACAAAAATTGAAATTTTATTTTATTTCAACATTGATCAATTAGCTAGAATTATGAAAGGAAAAATTAGAAATTAAAGAAAATTAGAGAAAAAATATGCATCATATTTAGCCATTTAATACTTATATTCTGTTAATAAAATTTTAATGTTAGATTTAAATTGTTACTTTTGTGATAAGAAATTAAAATTTGAAGATTAAAATTTAAAAGTCATGAAATTGCAATTTATCCTGACATACATATCTCATTGTCAAATCAAACTCACGTAATGTTTTAGTCTATCCACAATTAATTAATTAATTAATATAATAATGAGACAAAACTTATATTATAATAAAGCATATTTATGGAATGAAAAGAGAATTTACATAAAAATATTATGTACTACTTTTCACAAAAATAAATTCATCTTTATTTTTATATGACATTATTAAATAGTGATTAGTGGCCTCTTAATTAATTGGATACAAAGCTAACCACCTGATCTTGTCATTGCTTAATCATCAGTTGTCAGTTTCATTATTATTTTATTTACTGACTATTTGTTTATTAAATAAATAAAAAAACTTCAAGTTAAACAATAAATAAAATAATTAAAATATCGTACATGATTTAACTGTCTCCGTTATCGTTCTGCCCTGCTGTTGGGTTTCCTTGAGCTTAGCTCAGCTTAGCCATTAGCCTCACCCTCTCTTTCTCTCTCCGTAGCTACGAACACGCGATGCTGGGAGCTCAATTCCATGTCCGTACCATTGATGGTTTCAGGGTTTTAAGGGATGAAACCAATGCAGTTGGCCTTAGTGTTGGTGGTTTGATTCCGGACTCAAGTGGGTGCTTGTCAATTCAGTTCGGTCTTAGAAAGAATCTACGGTTAAAGATTCATGGTGATTGTGGTCATAAATCGTTTCACATGGTCTCTTGCAAATCTTCTCGTGGAATCCCCTCCGATGGTGGCCGATCCACCAATGTACCTGGTGATCAAGATCATGACTTTCTTCAAGCTTCCCTTCTCGTCTCAGGTTCTTTTTTCTTCTCTTCCTCTATCTAGTTTGTGTATTTCTGTAATTTTATATGCATCTACGCAGTTGTGTGAGGTTTTATATTGAATAAGGCTGGGAAAAGTGGGAGAATTTAAGTTCATGTATGTGTTTTTGAATGTAATCACGAGGTAAAACTTTGATTTTTATGATTAAATTAACCCATCAGTTCAATCTTAATGACATGGCAAAATGTATCATTGAGAATACCCAATAGCTTGATATTTTCGCTCTTGTTCCAGTTTTTACTTGATATCCATCTACGCATTCATTCAAGTCTATTCATTCATTCCTGACCCTTCTATTGGTTCAATTATCGCAGAAACTGCCTTGCACCATCGTATGAGGAGGCAAGGATTTCAACAAGAAACGACATGGAGGTTACCTGGTAGATGGAATCCACATGCTGCCATATCTAAGGAATCAAGACCTGATACGAGTTTTGTAGGACATGAGTTTCTCCGTCGTTTCCGAAGTCCTACTATTTTTCTTAAAATTTCTTATGATGGAGAGTTTTTGTTGCCAATTATTGTTGGTATGGTCATGATAACACTCAAATCATTTTCTTGTTGCTGGCAATTGTACATGTGATTAACTTTCAATTGGTTTTCGACGCAGGGGAGTTTGCCATTGATAAATTTATAGATGCCTTTCAGGTGAAAAATGATGAAGGGGTAATTTCTTATCCATTGCCCTTGTGTTTTCTGTTTGTTAAATTTATCATTATCTCAAGATGCATTGTTGTTCTGCAGGATTATCCAGATCAGTTTCAGCTTGTGAGGAATCTGGTGGAAAAACTCGGATACAAAGTATAGTACTATATTATTGAGTTTAGAGGATATGCTTAGGGCTTTTATTGGTTGCTTTCTTTAATTCTGCAAGCCAGTACCTAGCTACAACTGGGATATTTTCTATTCTACACACATAGGAAGTGAGGATAAACTTTGAAGTGTTTCTTCAAAAGCTTTACTAATAAAGCATTGCAACACAGGATTACAAATTCTTAATTGTGTAAATTATGAAATATATCAGCGTCAGTTTTAATAAGTGATTTATAAATTCTCTCTTTATTTCAGGTGAAAATGGTGAGAATCACAGAGAGAGTGGTCAATACTTATTTTGCAAGAATATTTTTGAGCAAGGTGATTTTATAGTTGTGAATTATTTGCCATGACAATTAAAAACAGCAAATATATGAAATTCTCATTTATGTTAAATGAAACTTTGCAATGTGCAGCCAGGGGAGTTTGAACTTCTAAGTATCGATGCACGGCCTTCTGATGCCATCAATGTGGCAAACAGATGTCAGGTACTTTAATTGTCCAGCTTGGATACCAGTTTAATTTATGTTTTCTTTTATATTTTTGGGTCCATGGGAGACCTGTTGAGCCTCAACCATATGATGGGAATAGCCTTTTCCCTCTCAGGCTCATGGCTCACCTTACCCATATCCCATATCAATAAGATAATAAACTCCTTATCCATAAGAGGTTTGATGGTTCCAGATTTCCAGAACTTTTCTGCTCTGAAGGATTTACTTTAATGCACCTAAATTGCTAAACCAGTAAATAAATTTCAGTTTTCTGCAACGTAAATGATGATTGTATGCTTCTTTATGTTGCTTTCAAATAAGTTAATTATATCCAGACTAGTTGTCAAAAAAATTGCCAAGGTCCTGATTTAATTGCTCCATAATGCCAAATTAAACAAAATCTTGCCATCCTGGCTGGATAAAGTTTCTTAGCTAGTTTAATTGGAAAAATATTTAGAATAAATGCTCTGGTCTGTTGTTTATTCTTTGAATTTCAGTCAGAAAATCTGAGACTTGAAACGCACTCCCTCCAAGCCTCTCCACCCTGACCTTTCTCTAACTCTGCATCCTTATATATATGATGTGTTAGATTAAAGAACCTATATGCCTTTGTGAATATTTCTCCAAAAACAACATTGATTTTGGCTGTTTTTCTTTCCCTCTAAGCAGGCTCCAATTCATGTCAGTAAACAGATTGTCTCCACTGATGCTATTAGAATTAGTTATGGAATTGGAAGAATGCATGAGAGGAAGCCTACTTATGATGTATCCCTTGACAGGTTTTTGCCATGCTTTACTTTTTGACATTTTGATATTAATTTCATCTTCTTTCTTGTGATTCTAAGCATGAGTTAAATTCTTCCAGTGCTGCTGATGGTCCAGATTTACTATCTGAGGAACTTGATCTCTTGAAAAATATCAATTCAGCTGTTAAAGAGGAAAGATATAATGATGCAGGTACTCTCGAAAAAAAGAATCATTTTTTTTCCTACTATTATAATTGCATTTCTTTTATCAATAAAATATTTGCATTCCTTCGATTCAATTTTGGTTTGAATCATCTTAAACTGAATATTGATTCCTGTAGCCAAATGGAGAGACAAGCTAATGGAGCTTCGCCAGTCAAGACATAGCCATTAGCCAATTCTTAGGTAAGTTGAACTTTTTAATTTATAGTTAATAGCATGAGCATATAGTTTCTGCCTCTATGTGAATATAACTTTCTTCTGGCCTTCATTTATTAGGGTCCCACTTCACAGTGCATGGTTTCTTGCTAAGTTCACAGCTGACATTTCAGTGCTTAATCAGGTGTAATTTTCAAGAGACTTTTGGTCTTGTATTTCTGGAGACTTAAAGTGATATAAACATAATGAGGAACTTGTGCACAGCCTGAAGAAACTCAAAATGATGGTACATACTGAGAAATTAACAAGTTACCTTGAGAAAATGAGGTATCTGATATGTAAATTAAGATCCTGTGTTCCCTTGAATCGCTTAAAATCATAAAGATGATTAAGTCCCTCATGCACGTGGATATTATTGTTTCAATTAGAAAATAATTCTTAGTAAATTGTGTATGTCAAAATATGGAAATATTGCAGATTGTATAGAAATTTTGCTTCGTAGGCCAAACATATCATGTAAATGGATTAGGAGACAAGCTAAGTTGGAAGCTCATTTGTTAGTTGGGGCTTCTAAATCTTATGCTAGTTTTAGTAATACTTATAACACCCCCTATATAGTTAGAATATCCAACCATATATGAGAGTGTCACTAAAACATGTGCTCAAAACCAAATAAAATTTAAAACCCTTTTAAACTTAATTTTAAAATAAAGCATTGAAAACTTAATGGCTTCAAGGAAAATGCTTTCATTCAAAACATTGAGTTTCCATAGGTACTCAAAATTCGACCTAATGTCCTCTACTCCATCTTATATTTTGGCATATAATCAAAATGCATAGTCCAGTATTACCAAGCCTTACTGGTATAAGAATCATATAAATTGTATGTTTTACTTTTACTTTATAATTATTACTTGCTTGAAGCAAGAGAGAAAAAAATACTCTCTCAATCTTATTCTAATGCTGAAGTTACATGGGTTTAAATACAAAATATGTTCCTAGAATTAAGGAACAAAAAAGGAAAAAATACAAATAAGGAAAAAATCAAAATACAAGAAAGGAAGAAAATAAAACTAAGAAGGGAAGAAATAAAACTAATTTAATGGGAACTGATTTTATGCAGTATTTCCCACACTCCCTCTCAAGTTGGTGCATAGATGTCCATCATGCCCAACTTGCTTATCAGATGTTCAAAGTTAGATCTCGCAAGTCCTTTGGTCAAGATGTCAGCTGTTTGTTGACTGGAAGGAACAAATGGCAAGCAAATAATTCCAGCTTCTAGTTTTTCTTTTATAAAGTGTCGATCAATCTCAATGTGCTTTGTTCTATCATGTTGAACAGGATTGTGAGCAATACTTATAGCAGCCTTATTGTCACAGTACAATTTCAAAGGAAGTTTTACTGTCTTTTTAAGTTCTTTGAGAAATCTATATATCCACAATACTTCACAAATCCCTTGAGCCATTGCTCTGAATTCAGCTTCAACACTACTTATAGCAACAACACTTTGTTTTTTGCTTCGCCAAGTAACCAAGTTCCCCCACACAAAGGTGCAGTATCCGGAAGTAGATCTCCTGTCAGTTACTGAACCTGCCCAATCTGCATCGGTAAAAATTTCAATGTTCCTTTGATTGGTTTTTTTAAAAAATAGACCTTTCCCAGGAGTAGACTTCAAATATCTCAAAATCCGGTAAACCGCCTCAAGATGCTCTTCATAAGGTGCATGCATGAATTGACTGACAACACTAACTGCGAAGGCAATATCTGGTCGAGTGTGAGATAAATAGATCAGCTTACCAACTAATCTTTGATATCTGCCAGTATTCACAGGAACACTTCCCTTTTCCCAAAGTTTTACATTAGGATCCATGGGAGTTTCAGTTGGTTTGCAACCACTCATTCCTGTCTCTCTTAAAAGATCAAGAATATATTTGCGCTGAGATACAACAATTCCTTTCCTTGAGCGAGCAATCTCCATTCCAAGGAAATATCGTAAATTTCCCAAATCTTTGATCTCAAATTCAAGAGCAAGACTTTTCTTTAACCTTTCCATTTCAGCCACATCATCACCTGTTAGAATAATATCATCAACATAAACTATCAGTACAGCAACCTTACCTTCAGAGGAAAGCTTGTAAAACAAGGTATGATCTGCTTGTCCTTGAGAATATCCTTGCTTTCTAACAGAGTGTGTGAATTTTTCGAACCATGCCCTTGGAGACTGTTTTAAGCCATATAAGGACTTTTTTAGCTTACACACTTTTGAGCCAAACTTCTCTTCAAAACCGGGTGGACTATCCATGTAGACTTCCTCCTCCAAGTCTCCATTGAGAAAAGCATTCTTTACATCCAATTGCTATAAAGACCAGTCTAGATTAGTAGCAATAGATAAAAGTACCCTTACCGAGTTCAATTTTGCAACAGGAGCAAATGTTTCAGAGTAATCTATGCCATATGTCTGGGTGAATCCCTTAGCTACCAATCGGGCCTTATATCTCTCCACTAAACCATCAGAATTATACTTCACAGTAAAGACCCATTTACAGCCTACTGTAGCCTTCTTTGCAGGCAATGCCTCAACACTCCAGGTATTGTTCTTCTCAAGAGCTCTCATCTCCTCAAGAACTGCTTCCTTCCACTTTGGAACTTTTAGAGCCTCCTGTATACTGTTAGGAATTTCTATGCTGGACAATTGAGTTGTAAAAGCAGCAAGAGACGGAGACAATTTTGAGTATGACACAAATTTAGATAATGGATATCTAGTACAAGATCTAACCCCTTTTCGAAGGGCTATAGGAATGTCACAATCAAAAGTCTCAAGATGACTGTCAGGAAGAGAATGAGAGTTACCTGTACTAGACTCAGACTGTTGATTTGTCCTCAGTTCAGAATCATGGTCGTGCTGTAGAGCCGATTCATCTTTTCTTTGTTTATGATTCTTCTTCGAGTAAACAATCCCTTTCCAAGTTTGATCACCTTCTGTAAATCTATTTGTTGTTGTTTTGGTGGTATTATATTGTGGAATTATAGTAGGTTGTCCCTTATTCCCAGTTTCAAAAGATTGTTGATCAGATTTTTCACTTTCAAATGTAGGCTTAGATATAAGTGAAACATCACTCATAGTAAGAGGAGTTTCCACAAATGAATCTTGGCCATTTGCTGTAGGTGCATTAGACTCAAAATCCTGTGATTGTGAAATAAATACATCATCTGAAAATAAATTATCACAAGATTTAACAAATGAATCTTCATTATAATTCTCCCCCTGAAGATGAGTATCTTGAAAAAAAGGTTGTTTTTCAAAAAATGTCACATCCATTGTAACAAAGAATTTTTTTGATATTGGATCAAAACATTTATATCCCTTCTGAGTTGGAGAATATCCAATAAAAGCACATTTTATAGCTCGAGGTTCAAGTTTTCCAAGTTTTCTATGTTCATGAACAAATGCTGTACAACCAAAAATTTTTAGAGGGAGATCAGCAGAGATTCTAGCAGTTGGTAAAATCTTTGTAAAAACTTGAAAAGGAGTTTGATAGTGTAAAACTTTGGAGGGCATTCTATTTATTAAATATGCAGCAGTTAAAACTGCCTCTCCCCATAAATACTTAGGCACTTTAGTAGTAAAAAGTAATGCACGAGCCACTTCCAACAAATGTCTATTTTTTCTTTCAGCAACACCATTCTGTTGGGGTGTATCAATGCAAGAACTATGGTGTATTATGCCTTTTTCAAGAAAAAAATTTCTTAGGATTGTATTGAAGTATTCTTTTCCATTATCACTCCTGAAAATTTGTATGTTTGTGTGAAACTGAGTCTGCACCATATTGTAAAAGTTTTTAAAAACCTGTTCCACCTCTGACTTTTCTTTTAATAAATATACCCAACAAAGTCGAGTATGATCATCTGTGAAAGTGATAAACCATTTTTTGTTAGAAAGAGTATTTGTTCGATTTGGACCCCAAACATCACTGTGAATAATAGTGAATGGTTTTGATGGTTTATATGGTTGTGAAGGAAATGAAGTACGGTGGTGTTTTGCAAATTCACACATTTCACAATGAAACAAAGATGGATCTTTATTGTAAAATAACTTAGGAAATAAATGTTTTAAATACCTAAAACTTGGATGACCTAATCTAAAATGCCATAACATAATATCATTATTGGAAACAGAACTAGATTCAAAGCAGGTACTTATTGGTTGAGATTGTTGTCCCGATTCAGATCCACCATCAAAGAAATAGAGTCCTCCACTCTGTTTAGCACTGCCAATCATCCTCCCCGATGTCAAATCCTGAAATACACAGTAAGTTGGAAAGAAATTAGCTTGACAATTTTGATCATGAACTAACTTACTGACAGACAATAAATTACATGAAAGTTTGGGAACATGAAGAACATCATAAAGTGTAAGTGATGAAGATACTATAATAGAACCTTTTCCTGCAATGGCTGAAAGAGAGTCATCTGCAATTTTAATTTTATGATTACCTGCACAAGGACTATATGAAGAAAAAATATTTGACAATCCTGTCATATGATCTGTTGCACCTGAATCGATAATCCAGGTATGATCAGAATGGACACTTAAGAAAGCAGCTTGCAAGTAATTACCTTTTTGAGCTAAAGAACAAGAAGGAATTTGTTGAGACTCAAGAAGCTTGGATAGTTGATCTATTTGTTCCTTAGTGAAAGGAAATGAACTTGAAGAAAATGATTGCTCTTGATCTGAGACATTAACATGTAGTGCACGTCCCCCTCCACCAACTTTCTTTTTTTGATTTTTAGGCTTGCCATGGATTTTCCAACATGTTTCCCGTGTGTGCCATGGGCGCTTGCAATGATCACACCATGGTCGCTTGCCATCATTCCTTTCTTCATCCTGAAACCTCTGGGTTGCTAAAGCTGAGTTATCAATTTCCACTGTTTTGTGGATTGAAACATATTTGTCAAGCATTACATTTTGTCTTGCTTCCTCTCTTCTAACCTCTGAAAACACCTCACGAATTGTTGGTAGAGGTGTCTTTCCCAAAATTCTACCTCGCACTTCATCTAATTTTTTGTTCAATCCTGCCAAGAACATAAAGACCCGATCATTTTCTTGTCGCTTCATGAATCTCACACTGTCATTTGTGCATTCCCATACATCGTTATAACAAAGGTCTAACTCCTGCCACAAGGTCATTAACTCATTGAAGTAGAGAGTGACATCTCGATCACCCTGTTTCGCATGCCAAAGTTTAGATTTTAACTCAAATATTTGTGAAGAATTTTCTAGATCTGAGTAAGTATCTCTGACTGCTTCCCAAACATCTCTGGCTGTAGGTAAAAACATGAATGGTTTGCCAATTGCAGGTTCCATTGAATTCACCAACCATGCAATGATCAAGGAATTTTCTGACTTCCAGGTTTTTAAAGCCGGATCTCCATCTACAGGCTTTGTTACTTCACCTATCAAATAACCCAGCTTCCCCTTACCTTCCATGATCAGTCGAACAGTTTGAGACCATTCCAGATAGTTTTTTCCATTAAGTCGGTGAATATTCACATGTAGTGAATTATTGGACCCTTCTACTGGACTTCCGAATGAGATGGAACTCATAGTGCTTTCTCCTATCGCAGTGGAGTCCCTGCTGGATGCACCAGTCAAGGCTGTTTTCCAAGGATTGTACCCAGCCATTAGTAACACAATGATAGAAGTCAGCAAAATCAACTTACTTGAATGACCTCTGTTACACCTCAATCACGTGCGGAAATATGAGGAGAAGAGATCTGGAAAAAGAAAATCACAAAACAGTGGCCGGAAAGTGTCTCACGCGCCAGCGCGTGTGATCGGAGCGGGAAGGTCGATCGGCGCGTGTTCTCACACGCGGCCGCTTCTGGTGATGGAATTCTGACCGAACGCCGGTCGGCGCCTGTTCTGTCCACTGGTGTGGGCGGTGAGAGTTAAAACTCTCTCTAAATGGGCGGGTATTAAAACCCTAGAAAATTGACAGAAAAAAAAGAGCTAGGTTTTACTAGGCTCTGATACCATGAAGCAAGAGAGAAAAAAATACTCTCTCAATCTTATTCTAATGCTAAAGTTACATGGGTTTAAATACAAAATATGTTCCTAGAATTAAGGAACAAAAAAGGAAAAAATACAAATAAGGAAAAAATCAAAATACAAGAAAGGAAGAAAATAAAACTAATTTAATGGGAACTGATTTTATGCAGTATTTCCCACATTGCTTACAATAAAAATATGCTTTAAAATAAGAAAAAAATGAATTTAATGTTACATTCCCCCAATGATTATATGATCTTTCTTTTGGACTATGTAGCGGCTTTCCTCTCCTTTGTGTTAGACTTGTCTGCCTAACTCTAAACTTGCATGTGAAAGAGAACCCACACGCTAAGCATTAGTACTTAGCGATACACAGACAGACATATATAGCTATAGATATATAACTATGCATTTGATTAACATGAGCATGCCTGACAACTACACCATTTACAAGTTTAATAACTACAATTGCCGTTGTTTTCTATCACCATATCATATTCTTTAGGTCATGCATGCTTTTCATATATATCAAAAGTCTTAGTTGTAACAATCATTTGATGATATGTCCAACATTACTATTATAAGTGTAATCTTCATTACAAGACGTTGATCAATCCATTAACTTAATCATATGTTTGTTTAATTGATGTAGCACCTACATCTCTTTGGTGGTAATTTATTTTAGTTATACTACTTTATTCCTATTTGATTACTCATAACAAGATAGGTACAACATTATTTCATGCCATATTCATTCTTATGCTACTTTTAGACCTTTGTTCTCAATATACAACTATATTTTATTTACATTTACAAATATTCTTACACTTCATTTAAGGGTGTTTATTAATCGATTATTTGATTATATATATGTATACACATAAATAAAGTCCATAATACAAGTCTATAACAACAATGAAATCCATGTCCTACGTAGCATGTTATTCTCCTATTGGTGCATCATTATACAATTCATTTAATCATTATAGTCAATGCATCATGATTAAAGCTTGGAGCATACCTTATTCTCGGTCACTTACATTGCAAACTTTAATAAAAAAACTAACAGAGAAACATTGTCAAATCATATTATTCATAGTATAACCATTATTATTTCACTTTTTATGATCATAATATAGGAAGTGGAAGCATATGACTTTCATTTCCCATATATAACAATCTACATACACACTATATCCATGCATGATATTTTACATAACATTCATTACCGTGTTATACCACATAGTTTTATTATATTTTCATCATTCTCATCATACAAAGCACATCAATGATCAACCTATAGTCAAAAGCACTCATTTCATTCATATTTTATTTACTCCAAGTTTGATTCAACATCATAATAGCCATATTGATTCTTTATCGATTCGCTCCATAACATACTAAACTGGATTGACTAGGATACATATTGGCCTATCGCAGCCTGTATATATATAAGTGATTTTATCGTAGGCTAAGATTATTGTGTATGACTCATATACACAGTAAATGGACAAATGTTGAAGCGCATAAACGAAGCGTTAGCGAGGAGTGGAGTGGAGTGGAACGGAACGAAGCGACAATATTTCTCCTTGTGGGGGGTTTTCTCGATTATTTTATGAGTTACATATTAAGTGGGTTGGGGGTGCAGGGGCAATGCCCCTGGGGTACGGTACATGCGTATTTTTGTAAAATCCTACCATACATGTTATATATATGACATGTGTATTGTAACCTTATTTTTTGGATGATCAATAAGAAAACCTAACCGTTCTGCTCCCGATGACGTAGACATATTGCCGAACCTCGTTAAATCTTATATTCTCTGCGTTCTTGTTGTTTTCTTATATTTTCTTGCTATATTTCATTATTTCTCAACAGACATTATAGTCAACATATGATATTTTTTTACCATACTGTTATACTCTTAATGACATGTCATCTATCTTATCACAAGTCATAAAGTAGATGTTATGCGCTCATATCCTTCTCACTTTATCCTTTAGAATATGTATTATGCATTATGCCATAACATTTTCATGTTATAATTTACCAATGTATTCTTCATCATGTAGCATATTCTTATAAGCATACACTTAATTGATTACACATTGTTTGACATTATTTTCCACTCATATGCAAGTTAAGTAATGTGGTATCATATGCGAATCTCATTTAGAATTGGTTTGGTTCAACTTTTTAGCAAATTAAAGTGACAATATTCAGATGACCTTCATAGGTTGCAACTCGTGAACCTGGTTCTGACTCTACCCATGAAAGCTTTTGATTCTAATTACATACTTGCAGGTCAACATTCACGACCTTGTCTAGACTTTGATAGATGTGAAGTCATGTTTTCATTGCTATCTAGTTGTGATATTAATTATGACTTAAACATGAACGCTTCTGCCTGAAATCAAAACTTAAGTTATAAGGATTCACAGCTATGATACACGGTTCACCTTCACGAATCTGGAAATCTCTATATTCATATTTCGTGCCAAATTAGAGCTTACCACAATTAATGTACAAAATCTTTAAAATTAGTTAATGTCAATCACTCCTATTAATATACAATTATGCACATATCTAAGTTTATGCTTTGTACACTTTTTAACATACTTTAACCTCTTTTACATGTCAATTTACAAACAAACTTCCAAAATTTTAACATAAGTGCATTTATGACTCAAAAATCACAATTTCCCATCAACTACCAAGCATTTAATCCATCAAGTGAGCATTTAAAGTACAACAAGCATTATAACAAACCAAAAGTGGAAAAAATGTCATTGTATACTAACCTCTTTTGGAGCTTTACCCAAAATCATTCATTTGGTTATTTCTTAAGCTACACTTCCCTCTTGGAGGTTACTTCTAGCCTCATTATATGTTCCTAACACAAAATATAATTATTTTCTAATTTTATACCACTTTTGTTGGGCTTTGAAGAATGAATCATATTCATAAATGCAGTGGAAAAATAAAATTTTCAAAATCCAAAACAAAAGATCATACTTGTACCATTAAAACTAATTTATATAAATATAAAGATTAGAAATTATATCTTGTAATTTCTTATTTGTTTTTCAAATCTTCACTTTGTTGGGTTGTAGCAAACCACAATAATCCACACTAGGATGTCTCTAATGATAATCCACCCGAAGAATGAAGAAGAAACTATCGAGAGAAATGGTTTGAACAAATTCAAAGTACTAGCTTTGAAAGTGTTTTTGAGAGAATTTTGTTGTCTTAAAAAATATTTTTTTCACAAAAAAATATTTTAATGTCTATTTTCTATCATTTAATGTCTTTTCTATTTGAATCAAATTCAAAGAAAAGATGAAAAGTCAAAAATGGAGAAAAGAGAAATGAATGAATTGTAATTGGCCATAATTGGCATAATTAAGGCCAAAATCTGCCATTGGCCAACGGGTGGGAGACAGCGTGCTGGGCCTGTTGCGGGCTATTGCTGGGCAGCCCAGTTGGCCTGCTGGGCTGGCCAGTAGCCCGCGCGAGCCCGTGACCCTCCCGAACGATTTTTCTGTGCAATCTCATCGCGATCCATCCCGAAATAATTCTCTCATATTTTGGATCCTATCCAAGACCATTTTACTAATTCTCCATATCTTCAATGCGTGTGATCCATTAAGTTCCCGGTTATGTTGGCCACTTAAATTAACAATTAATTTAAGCAAGTCATGAGCGGTATCTAGCAACACATCATGACTCCTAATTGACCGGAAAGTTAGTGGTTTGACTACGAACCTTTCCATAGATAATTTTTGTGCAATTATTCCTTTCACCATTCTATACCCCACTTGGTTCAGAATATGGACATATGTCAACTCCCACTAGACTGACTACATCATGTCTAGTCCAAGTAATGTTAGTTCTTGTCATTGAGGCTTATTACTCTATTAGATATGTCATTGAAGACTATTTTTATGATATTTCCACTTTGGCCAGAGATTCTCGAGTAATGACCACGACAAGGGGCCATGAGTATACACTCCTTCTATCAAGAGTGGTGAATCCTTTGTTGGTTACCCAATTACCTTCGAATACCTCAAGCTGTATCCAATTACCACCCTATGAGCAACCTCACTAAGGCAATAAGGAATAGTGTCAAAATACAGAATCAATATTCAAGATATCCTTGAGTATCTCAAGTCTAAGGATACTTACACCATTGCTATGATGAGATTATCATTGATAATTGAATAGATTATCCATATGATTGTTTCATAGTTGGTCATCCAATGTACTTAGCTACACTTAGCAAGCATCCACATGTTAACTCTAATCATCTCATATTTATAAATTATGAGATCTACTACTCGATCCAATCAAAGAGTGTAACATGTGCTAGTCTGTCTGGATTAATAATGTCTCATCTCATTAATTCTATGACTAAGGATAATTTTCATACTAACATAATTACATATGATAAGAATCTTAATATCATTATCTCATCATGATTTCCTTCATGCTATGTTATGTATAAAAGACTTCATTAATTGATTTAAGATCACTTATCAATTCATATATCAAATGAGCATCAAATTAATGAAAAAGCCTTTTATTAATCAAATAAATTTGTACAATAAGTGCTAAAGGTGATTGCTTTTAGATCACTTCTCTAACAACTTTAATATCATTAACCTTCACTTTTATGTTTAAACCTCATGGTTCCAACCCAAGGTTTCGTTTTTATGGTTTAATCTAGTTCAAGGTATCTTGTTTATTAGTTAAATGGGTATGAGAGTTGAGTTTCTTCATTCAAAACTCCATCTTGATATGTAAAAACCCTAACTTGTTAAAAACCTCAACCCAAAGGAAAATGGAAAAAGAAATAAAAGAAATAAAAGGAAAATAGGAGAAAGGGGAGAATTTCACTCACCCAAAGCCTCATTCAACAAAGTTGACCGAAATCCACAAAGATTCAGCCCTAATATTCATTTCTTCTCTTTGAATCTATCTCTTTTAGACCAAATCCTTGCTTTCTTTTCGTGTTCTATGAGTTTCTTGCCCCAAACAAGTTTAAATCTTAACTTTTGAGGAGTTGGATAGAAGAAAAGATGGAGGAATGGTTAGGCATGCAAGATGGGTGAAAATATAATATTTTGCAGAAGATAGGGATGAAAAAGAGATAAATTATGACTCTTATATATTCTTGTGAGTAGCAAGCTTTCACAGTCGTGAAAGAAAAATATATAAATTATGACTCTTATACATTCTTGTGAGTAACAGGCTTTCACAATAGTTAAAGAATATTCTTTGATTAATCTCCTTTTTAATAATTAACTATTTTTTATCTGTCTCTTTAATATTCTAAAAATATAATATACGTCCAAAATAGCACGCAATACAATACAAAAGCAAAACACTTCTTTATTCAAAAGTCATTTGATATCTATATCTAAATCCCAACTTGTAAATAATGGCACAAGTTTCCAACTCTCCTGCTAAATTTTTCCCTTTTTGCCTTCAGTTGGATGAGTAAAATGATGCCAGTTACCACTTGTTTTTATTGTTGATGTTTGCATATTCTAACTTTCTTCATCTAAAGATTTGTCAAGAAGGAGAAAAGAAGTTCAATATTTGTGAAATTGTTACAATGAAAGCTGAAGGCTCCATTGAAATAACTTTGAACGTGTTGCAAGCTTTAATATGAAGTTGATCAACTTGGAACTTATGATGTAAAGATTTTTGGTTGTATTTTAGCATTTTTGAAATTGCATATATACTATAGCAACAATGAAATTAAATACCAAGCCTTTCTTGTTTTATGCCATCGAATTATATATGTTCATCTCTTTGTTAGGGCCATAATAATCATTATTAAGTTCCACATTAATGTGCTTTCTTTTGCAGATGTATGAACGATCTATATACAAGTTATAATTAGTATCAATAAGCTTATATTTCATGAAAAACATTGTCACCCTAAAGAACACACACATTTTTTTTTTGTACTTAATTTGTGTAAAATGCTAAGTTATGGTTACACACAATAGGAGAAATTGTCTTGCAACTATTTTCTCCAAAAAAAAAATTGACATCACAAATTTGTTATGCGTAGAACCTATTTGATATGCGTACAAATTTAGAGTTGAAAAATGAACGATAATCAAACTCCTTAATAACACAAGGGAGTGAGCCTTTGATAAATGGAAGGGAATCACCCCACAGTGCATAGGCTTCTTCACCATGGACAACACCATTGCCTATTTCCAAGTCATCTTCAGACATCCTAAGATCAACAATGTGACTTATCAGAATACAAATGAAGCTTGTGATTACCATGTTGTAATAAAAGTAGTTCCTTCGACCTAGGAAAGCATTTGGTTAAAATTATCCTTGTACCTTCCAGTTGAGAAGCTATAAACTAGCCCTATACCATAGGTGTTTTCCAGATACATCAACTTTAGAAGGCTAGGTTACCGAAGAAACCAGAAAGAATCCTTCTGAGAAGACTAGCCATGACATGTGATTGAAAAACTGCCAATTTATCATCGATACTTTGGAAGAATACTAAGATCTTGTGCAATATCATCATGGTGTACCAAGTCAACCAACCAAACATTACTCCCATCAACATTGTTGCCCACGACTCGACTATTCTTGCACCTGGAGTGATACAGATAAGCCAATGATCATACCCTAGACAACACTAAGATAAAACTTTTCTTATATAAAATCATGTCCAATATAACCCAGGCCAAGAGGCTAGTGGTTATGTAGATATGAGTATTAAGAATAGGCACTAATGCTACTAGCCTGACAACAAAATGAGACCCACCATTAAAACTTGCCCATCCCAGCCAAATAAATCTTGCACCCTTTAACATGGGAATTATGTTATTGGGTGAGAAATGTTGCCTATCATGTTAATGTTTGGGTCCTGCCTAAGTACATAATCATCCAATGAAATGGAAAATTATAAATCACAACTTAAATTGATCATGAATTTGGAAAAAAATTATATAAAAATAGTACTAAAAACTTACAAAAAGGGTCAAATTACCTAATCAGCAATAACCATCAACTTCTAAAGATAAATGAATCACATATCCACTTGCATAATCAATAATATGTTCTTCAAGAAATCCTCCTCCATATATACTAAAGCCTTAACAATGTAACTTAAGGTTAGTCATAAAGGAACAAACATTATCTAGGCATGAATGTTCATCCTCCCCAATAAAGACTCAACTAATAAAATGATAGTAATGGTAGAAAAAGCAAACTAATAAAACATATAATCAACCATTGGGACCAAACCCAATTTAGAATTGCCTAAAAGAAATTTTTGAGAAAGGGCCTAGTTAGGTGTCCCCACTAAAAGGGTCATCTTGGTTCCAAAAGACATGATGACTCCATAAAACCAAGCAAACAAGAACAACAACAAATGCATAAAGAGCTATAAAAGCAAAGTTAACAACCCATTTCTTCTTCATTGTCATGATATTAGTGGTATATTAGTTGTCTTTCCAAACTTCTCAAAGTTTAGGCTAAATTATATAGGTCAATATTTTGTATTGACTATACTTCCTATTTATTATATTTTTGAAGACTATAAATATTAGGTTGTATATTGGTGGTTAACTTATATACATAATATAAAGTTTATCCTATATTATGTCCATCTTCTTATTTGTTTCATGGTATTAGAGCTACTACTTTTGTGGCCTGTGTCAAAATTCTCCTTTAACCTATTAGTTTATTCACTAAGAAAATTATTGTCCCCAGGCCCTGTGTTGCAACTCAAAATTAAAACTTTACAAATTACTCCAATCATATTTCTTTTTTCTTGTTACATATAAAAAAAATCATGTCTACTATTGAAGGACAATAAGAGATATCTAGGCCTTTTGAAATTATTTTGAGTGACACAAATTATGTTACTTTGTTCCAAGCTATGTCTAGTTTCTTTAAAAGAAGAAAATTGTGGAGAATTGTTACTAGAGATATCAATTCTTTGTACAAGGCAAAGAAGAATCTGATGATAAATTTGGAGAACCTCTTGAAGATTGGGATTGCAAAAATCATGAGATTATTACTTGCTTTAGAAATATATCAATTCCTACAATTTATGAAAATTTTGACTATTATGAATTTGCAAAAAAAAATTGGGATATGTTGAAAAAGCGATACGTGACAAGTGATCTAACTTTTTGGTATCATCTTCGAAGCATTTTATATCACATGTACCAAGAGTCAAGCCAGTCTATTCAAGATTTTTATGAACAAATGCTTTATATTTGGGATCAAATTGCTATGTTTGAACCTGTTTGGGACACTACGGAGGATGCATAAAAATTTTAAAATACAGGAATGAAGATTGATTACTTGAATTTTTTATGTTTTTACAATATGAGTTTGAACATACCCATGTTTTTCTTTTACACATGATTCCATTACCAAGTCTTGAACAAGCTATTGCTCTATTGGTTTCATAAGAAACTCATCTTGGATATAGGTATTCAACGTGGTGACATAGTTATGGTAGTTTTTTTTTATGTTCACTCTACTCCTGTAGTGGTTGTGGCTACTTCTACATTTAAAATTGGATCAAATGGATTTGATGAATATTGTTATTGTAAAAAATATGGTCATCTTATCTCAGAGTGTCAAAAGCTTGATAAAAAAACAATCTTTTGGTTTTGCTGTTGTTGAATCTAAATTCTCATAATTTTGAAATACTCCACAACATGCTGCCTTTGTTGCAGTTGCTACCCCTGATCCTTCTACTATTGTAGACTCCTCACTATCTGACATGCCATTTTCCATGCATGATCTTTAAACCTTTATACATCATCATTCATCCACTTCCAGTAATCATTTATCTTCTGCCATGTATGTCATACTAGGTGAATCTTCTTAGTTTTTTGATACAACATGTTGTAACCATATGACATATGATTCTACTTTATTTGTGTCTAAAATTTCTACATCTTGTATTCCCTTTATTCATACTGTTGATAGTTCATCCATGTTAATTACCCATGTTGGTTATGTTTCTACGCCACAATTATCTATTTTTGATACCTATATTGTTTCTAAAGTTAGTCTAAACTTGTTATTAGTTGGTCAATTGTGTGATATGGGTCTTGATGTTCATTTTTGTTCTTCTAGTTGTGTCGTACATGATGCACATGCCAAATAGACTATTGGGCAGGGCATAGGGTTGGAAGATTGTTTGAGCTCATTTCTCTTCAAGTTAATTCTCCATCAGTAGCTACTGCATCATCTACTTCCATTCCTTTATATGTTTTGCATTCTTGTTTAGGTCATGTTTCTTTTTGTCATTTACATTATTTAGTTTTTAGTGGAAAGTTAGGTATTATGATAGATGAACAAATAAATTGCTTGTAACACTCTTCGATATAATTAACACTAAACTCAATTATACTAAAAGATGCTACAATGCACATTAGTTAAAATATCAAAATTTTTAAAAACTTTCATGCACCACAGTCATGATGAATTAACAAAATACAAGCATACTTAAATCATGAAATCGATCTCAGTAAAATAAAAGTTTAATACAAAATATACGGGCATACACAAGCCCTAGTTTTACAAAATAGGTAGTTATAAAAATACATCTCTAAAAATACAACATGCAAAATTATAACTACCCAATCCACAACAAAACAACCAAAAATAAGATACAATAGTGTACCACCCACTCCGAATAAATATCCTTGACTCTGATCACTAGATATCCTCCTTTGTCGGTCCTCCCCTAAACTCAAAACTTGCGCATGAAAAATCCATATGTTAAGCAGCTTGTGCCTAGTGGTACATAACAATATGCAAGCCATACAACATCATATACATAATATGCATGATATACTCACCGAGCTATTATAACGACTTATCTCAAAATCTGCATATGCACTAGCTCGTATAGTATATAACATTCCATCAGGATTATATATATATAGCACAATACTACATGACATCTCAAACAATCTCTCAATATCATACACGTGTTTACCACTCATAATAATTATTTAATTATCTTACATTTGCCCACCCTACTCATAACTAGACTAAAATAGATACAAATACTCTATAGCTCTTGCCAAAGCCAAAATAATCCATCGAATAAAAACGAGTGCACAGAACAGATACGAGGGAAACACACCTAGCTAAACCTCAAGCCTTCTAAATATCTCGTTATCCTTAAAATATCACAATCATAAGTCCGCCAAAAAAAACGAATGCACAAAACAGTTGTGAGGGAAGCCCACCTGGCTAGACCCTGAGCCTTCTAAACACCTCGTAATTCTTCAAAATATCACAATCATAAGTCCACCGAAGAAAATGAGTGCACGAAGCAATGACGAGGGAATCCCATCTATCTAGATCTTGAGTCTTCTAAACACCTCATAATTCTTCAAAATATCTCAATTGTGACTAACATATGTCACCTGGTACCGATCTCCCCCCTTAATGGCATGTCATATATCCTAGCTCTAGTCCTAGTCAGAGTATTAGGCTTATAATGTCATCACATGTATATTCATATTATCCATTACCATAATTTATATAATTCTCATGATTTCCACAATCATATTTACTATATATATTTTCATACCATGCTATAAGCATGCAACCGAGGCCTACTACCTCACAAAGAATCAATTTCAATTCAAAATCAAACACATAAATTTGTTATCATAAATAGTTTCACGTTCGTGAATAACCATTCATGGCTATGAAACACCACTTTATGGGTAGCCCTCTATGACATAAGCCGTAATTTAACCCGTGAATCAACACGTTTATAGTTGTGATCATCCCTTCAAAGGTGTGAACCCAACCGTGAAGCTACCCATGAACAAGTCTACTTCAGCAACAAGAATGCATCTTACGACATTCACGCCTGTGAACTCATCCTTCGCGACAGTGAATTTGGAAAATTTTCTAAGAAAATAAAGCATCATAAATCATTTCAATTCCACATGCAATACTCACTATGGTTGACTAATGTCAGTCACCCTATCAACATTCTTGTACGCATTCAAGCTATATATCATGACCATATCATCTCTAACATCAATAATAATCAAAATTGTTCCTTAAATATGTCAATTTAACCATATTCATATAAATTTCCATCATGCATATCAATCTCATATTTTGCCATTTAACTACACATTGGTCATCTAAAACATGCATTTAAATCAAAAAACACAAAGTTATGACCCTAAGTGTCATTATGTACAAACCTTACACCTAAGATGGAGATTGGCTAAAGCTTAATCTCTTCAAGCTTGTCCTCTCCCTTGAGATGGACTTCCAGCACTTTCTCCAGGTCCTAGCAAGATGAAGAAATGTCATTTTAGCTTTTGGAAAACAAACAATGGTCCAGAAAAGAAAAATCAAGCTTTCCCTTTGTAACCCATAACTCTCTCATTCTCACTTTTTCCCTCACTTTACTTATAGAAACAAGCTATATCCAAGCTTCAACAATGGAAGAATAAGAGCTTTAGAGGAATGATAAGATGCATATAGTGTGTTAGGTTGGTTAATAGGGAGTGGGGAGTGGATTTAAAGGAAACGACAAAGAGAAAAATGTGACTGTCTCACCAGCTCTGTCTGCCTAGATTTCACGGCTGTGATTCCTCTTTGATGGGCATAAGCCTCTCCTTCACGGTCATGAAACAACCCTTCACAGTCGTGAAGAACTTCATCACGGTTGTGCACTAAAATTTAATATTCACGGTCATGACACCTATTGTTATGGGCATGAAACATAAGATTTCAGTCACTTTCAATATCTCAAAACTCATCTTAATCCCTCATTTTTCACTAACTAATAACATAACTTATAGACCCTAATTACGAGCGTTACATTGTTAGTTATGTCACTTGCAAAACAAGTTTATTTGCCATTGCCTATTAATGATTTTATATCTTTGACACTGTTTGATTTAATTTATTATGATATTTAGGGACCAATTCATGTTATTACCTATGGTGGATCCCGTTATTTTTGTTATCTTTGTTGATAATTTTTCTAGATTTACATGGCTTTTTCTAATGAGCAATCATTCTAAACTATTTGAATTATACTTTTTTTTGCACGCATAGTTAAAACTCAATTCTCACGCACTATTAAAGTTCTCGGGTTTGATAATGCTACGGAGTACAAAGAAGAGAATCATCTTAGATTTTTAAAAGAACAAGGTATTTTTCTACAGTGTTCTTGCCTTGACACTTCCTAACAAAATGGTAGGGCTAAATGAAAGCATACACATAAATTAGAGATTGTTTATGTCATACTAATTTATTCATCCTATCCTGAAATTTTTTGGAGAAAAGGTGTTCTTATAGCCGTACATAATATAAATTGTATTCCTTCATCTGTCACTGATAATGAGTCTCCTCATGAACGTCTTTTTGGGTGTTCTCCTAATTATTGTTATTCCACCACTGGCTATATTCATGAACCTCACACTTTTTGTAAGGCTTTCTCTAACCCTATATGGCAGCAAGCGATGGCAAAGGAATTATAGGCATTGGAGAAAACTCACGCATGGGATTTAATTGATTTGCCCTCAGACAAATCTTTAGTTGGATGCTAATGGATCTACAAAATAAAAACTCACTATGATGAAACTATTGAACATTATAATGCTCGTATTATAGCTAAAGGGTATACATAAGTGCATGGAATTGATTATGAGGAGACTTTTGCTCCAGTAGCTCAACTTACATTTCTTCGCAATTTCAGTGTTGTGTTGCTGCTAGAAAATGACATATTTACTAACTGGATGTAAATGCATCTTCAATAGTACTTTTTATTTTAAAGAGTACTTTTAGTATAATGAATAACATCTTAGAACATCTTTAAAAATGTAAAGTAAAAATTATTTTACAAGTCCAATATACTTTTTATATTTTTATTTTATATTTTTCTTTATCTCGTACAAATTAATATTTATAAAAAAAAGTAAATAATTTCTATTATAGAGAAAGAGAAAAATATTTTTAAAGAAATACACCAATAAAAAGATGGAACATACATAAAAAGTATAAGTACATTAACTACAATTAGAATAGAAATTGAAGTTTGACTATTTAGATATAAAGAATCAAAATCACTTTCTACTCTATAATTTAGAGATAAAAAGTCTATTCTAGTTAGTTTTTAGGGAAAGTATAAAAAATCATCATGTGATTTTACGATTTGATAATTTTAAATATGTGGTTTTTTTATGCCAAAATGGTTTCATAGTTGAAATCGTTAATAAAATTAAGTATCTATCTATTATGACATTAAAAAAACTGATAAATCGAGAATTTAATTAGTGAAGGCAATAAATATTTGTATTGAATTGTTGATGAATTCCTCTGAGATTAAGAATATGGTGATCCTAATTAGTGAAGGCAATAAACATTTTTATTTTGTATTACTTTTTAAAATAAAGAGTTTAACTTAAATAATTAGTCTATTGAAAATGTTCTAAATAATGATTTTCTTAATGGTAATCTCTCTGAATAAGTTTATATGCAACCACCACTTGGTTATGACCATCCACCTAACAAAATTTGTCATTCTCATCGAATATATTATGGTTTTAAGCAAACTCTTCATGCATGGTTCTCAAAATTTTTCATGCATGGTTCTCAAAATTTAGCATCACTATTTCTCAAATTGGTTTTCACTAAAGTTCATATGATTATGTTCTTTTCATTCTCAAAACTAATAATGGTATTACACTTTTATTGCTCTATGTTGATGATATAATTATTATTGGGAATGATACCATCAGTATTGAAGATCTCAATAAATATCTTTATTAGTGTTTTGAAATAAAGGATTTGGATGTCCTTAATTAGAAAAATCTTCGTGCATGGTTCTCAAAATTTAGCACCACTATTTCTCAAATTGGTTTTCACTAAAGTTCATATGATTATTTTCATTCGCAAAAACTAATAATGGTATTACACTTTTATTGCTTTTATGTTGATGATATAATTATTATTGGGAATGATACCATTAGTATTGAAGATCTCAATAAATATCTTTGTCAATGTTTTGAAATGAAGGATTTGGGTTTCCTTAATTAATTTTGAGGGCTAAAGGTTAATTCTTTATCTAGATGATATTATGTCTCCCAAGTTAAATTTTTCTCATATCTCATTTTTCGAGCAAGATTGTCAAACAATAAAACTACCTCTACACCTCTAGAGACTAATGGTACTCTCATTACTGGAAGTTGGTTGGTAGTCTGGTCTATCTCACTATCACTCATCTTGACATTGCTTATGTAATGCATATAGTTAGTCAATTCTTGTCAATTCCTCACACTACTCATTATGCAGTCATTCTTCATATGGTTTACATTTTTCTACCCATTCTCCCTTGCAACTACATGCTTATTCAGATGCTGATTGGGCTGATGCTCAAACTGATAGGCCTTCCACTACAAGATTTTACTTTCTTTTAGGTGATTATTTGATTTCCTAGCGAAGAAAAAAATAAGCAATGGTTTCTCACTCAAGTGCTGAAGTAAAATATCAAGCTATTATCACTACAAGAAAATAATTGAATAGCGTGAAATTTAGCGATGGATTGACATCCGTAGTAGTTAGCTTCAGATCAGTGACGGATCAACGAGTGAAATTAACAAAAAAAAATGAGAAAATAGCGTAAAAAATAGCAACAGATTAGCGAAAGAAATTTGCTACAGATTATGACCGTAGCTAAATGTTGTAGCTAATATGGTAGGCTAGAAAATTACGACGGTTTAGAAACGAATTTGTGAGAGCCAATTAGCGATGGATAAAAACTATCGCAAAATCGATATAATAACGACGAAATTACGTCTGTCACAAAGGTTGCTACGGAAATATCGTCGCTAAATCACAAGGTGAGTTTAATTAAATATTTAGCGACAGAAAGTAGCTGTCGCTATTTTTAGCGACATAAAGTAATCGTCGCTATTTTTAGCAATGGAAAATTTCATCGCTAATGTGTCGTCGCTATTATAACGACAAAAATTGTCGTCACTAATATAGCAACAAAAAATTTCCGTGGCTAAAAATGAAAGAAACAGTGTCGTTTATTTCCTATGAAATAGCGTCGTTTTTACTGGGTTTGTTATAACCCTGCAACCCAAAAATTTTCTCTCATTTTTCCCCCTAGCAGGCATTTTTCCCTCTCCCTGGTGCCCAAATTTCCAGCTTCAGTATCTCCTTCCCCTGCTCCAGCCATGCTCTTCCTCTGCTCCGGTCGTGCCCTTCCTTTGCTTCGACTCCTCTCTCTCTTATGCTCTGGTCCTCTACTGCTGTCTCCCACTGGATTTGATCCTCTGTTGCTGTCTTCGAGGTTCGGTCACGTCCCAGCCGGCGTAGCCTCCCAACCCCAATCGGTTCAAGCTCCGGTCCCTCCCTTCCAGTGCCGGTCACCTACCACGGAAGAAGGTAGCTGCTGTTTTTTTAATTTTTCCAGATTTTTTTATTTTACTTGTTTGTATTTTTTTATTAATTTAATTTTGATATGTTGGAATATATTATATGATTTATTATTAATTAATTATATGAATAAGTTACATACATATTTATATAAATAATATAAAGTTAGAACATAATATAGATAATTTAGGCAAAAAAATTATAAAATAATTAAGTTTAATAAAATAGATAAGTTGAGTTACTAATTTTAATAAAATAGCTATTTAGCTATTAAGTTTGATTAAAATTATAAAATAGCTAAGTTTATTTACTAAGTTGAATAAAATAAGTTGAATAAAATAGTTTAATTACTAAGTTTAATATAAAGCTAGAACATAATATAGATAATTTAAGCAAAAAATTATAAAATAGTTAAGTTTAATAAAATAGCCAAGTTTAGTTACTAAGTTTAATAAAATAGCTATTTAGCTATTCAGTTTGATTAAAATTATAAAATAGCTAAATTTATTTACTAAGTTGAATAAAATAAGTTTAATAAAATAGTTTAATTACTAAGTTTAATATAAAGCTAGAACATAATATAGATAATTTAAGCAAAAAATTATAAAATAGTTAAGTTTAATAAAATAGCTAAGTTTAGTTATTAAGTTTAATAAAATAGCTATTTAGCTATTCAGTTTGATTAAAATTATAAAATAGCTAAATTTATTTACTAAGTTGAATAAAATAGTTTAATTACTAAGTTTAATATAAAGCTAGAATATAATATAGATAATTTAAGCAAAAAATTATAAAATAGTTAAGTTTAATAAAATAGATAAGTTTAGTTACTAAGTTTAATAAAATAACTATTTATCTATTAAGTTTGATTAAAATTATAAAATAGCTAAGTTTATGTACTAAGTTTAATAAAATAGTTTAATTACTAAGTTTAATATAAAGCTATAACATAATATAGATAATTTATGAAAAAAATTATAAAATAATATAGATAATCTCATGGAATTTATATTTTTTCTTCTTAAATTTTTTATTGAAGCAGCAAATGCGATAACAGATGCGCGAAGAACTTCGACTTGAGCTTCAAGACGAGATGCGACAACTAATAGCAGATATGACTAATTCTACCCACATTTCATCAACTGCACATAGCGACCCACCACAATCTGACAGGATGTAGGACTATATATTAACAATATTATAGTATTTTCAATTATTGAATATTTTTTATGTTGGACTAAAAAATTTTAATATTTATTTAATGAATCCTATTAAAAAAAATATTTGTTTTTCATTTAATTGAATTTTAAAATTACAAAAATAATTAAATTAAAAAAATTTAATATATAAAAAATGGATATGCGACGGAATGCGGTCCTCACTAAATGTTTGTCACAATTTGCAACGACTGAAAATTAGTCGCAAATTGTATGGTCTAAATGTCCTACAAACTTTAGTGATGGACAACATTCGTAGCTACATAGCGACGGACAACGTCCATAACTACATAGCGATGAATTTATATCCGTAGCTACATAGCGACGGAAAACGTCTATAGCAACATAGCGACGGAAAAGTCCGTAGCTACATAGCGACGGAAAATGTCTGTAGTAATATAGCGACGGAAAACTTTCGTAGCAACATAGCGACGAATTTATATCTGTTGCTATGTAGCGACGTATTTATATCTGTCGCTATGTAGCGACAGATTTTTCGTCGCAAAATCCCTTGTTGATTTTGTCGCCATTACAATTCCTGCGAATACACTTTAGTGATAGATATTTCGTCATTAATTCCATCACTAAATTTAGCAACATAATTACAACTCGTCGCTATTAGACTTGCGATAAGCTTTTTTGAGACAGATTAAATCCATTGCAATTCTGTCACTAATCTAATTTAGCGACAAAATTCTTAAATTTAGTGACGAATTTGTTCATCGCTAAAATGCATTTTTCTTGTAGTGTATTGATACTACATATGAGTTTTCTTAGCTTATATAGTTGTTAGAGGATATGGGTCTTGTTCATAGTGGTTTTACTGTCTTTTATTGTAATAACCAAAATGCAATCAAAATTGCACGTAATGATGTTTTTCATAAGCACATCAAACATATTGAGACCGATTGTCATTTCTTTCGGCATCATATTCGACAAGGCATGTAATGCTTCAGTTTGTTCCCTCCATTAATCAAGTTGTAGGCATCTTCACCAAAGTTCATCCACTTGATTGTTTTCAACAATTGGTTTCCAAACTCAAGATTGTTTCATGACAACCCTTTTGAATTTAAGGGTGGATGCCATAATATTAGTTGTATATTAATTAGTTATCTTCCCAAAGTTTAGGCTAAATTATATAGGCCAATATTTTGTATTAATTGTACTTCCTATTTAGTAAATTCTTATAGACTATAAATATTAGGTTGTAAATTGATTGTTAACTTATATGCAAAATACAAAGTTTCTTCCATATTCTGTTCATCTTCTTCTTTGTTTTATTCACCATACTTCTATAAAGAATCACAATGCTAGACACATTCTGCAAGCAAACCATGGTGGTTGCTATCAACTACCATGAATTGTCAACCTTACTCATCCACTTTGGTGAAGATTCATCTCTTGCTAGTCTTTATGGAAGAGAAATGTCACATCCACAATGACCCACACGCAAGTTACACAATCGGATGCACCGAATCAATTGAAAATCAAACGTTTTTGCGATCGAAATAGTGCATATGCAATTGGAATCTAAATTCGAATTTAATAAAAGATAAAATGGAAATATTGACATTCGACGATAGGTAATCGAGTGAAATTGGACTAAATCGTAAAAATGCGACTTTTGTTCCAATGCTCAAAATTCAAAATTGAGGACATTGATACATAGGATAAATTATGATGAGAATATTAGAGTATTTAATTCTTGAAAATTTATTACTTGGGGTTTGAAATTGAAGAAATTAAAATTTAGGAGTGAATTTAATTAAAAAGGAAGAATTTGAGGATTAATTAATAAAAAGGAGAAAGAACAGAGGATCAAAAGTGAAGTTAGCCATAATTAACTTAGTTAAACTTTACACATGACACGTGGAGGCATGCATATCATGGTTAGATTTTGATTATTCTAATTAACTTAATAACCTTACTATATAAACTAAAAGTGGTACAGTCTTCACAAATTTTACAAAGTTAGCAAACTCATCTTCCATTTCTTTTGAAAGACCGACGCCTCGTCCCCTATTTTCCTTATTTTTTTCTCTCATTTTTTCATCCTTTCCATTCTTCCAAACAAGGTTATTAGGCAAGAAGGCTTGATTTCACACAAGAGGTTTACGGATTTTTGAAGAAAATTCACCTTCACTACCATCTTTCTAAGCAAAACCGAAGCTATCAAAGAGAAAAGTACTTGGGATGTTCTGCCATGAGTGATTCAAGTAAGAGAAGTGGTTGCATGTGAAAGCTTAGTTAAGAGAAAGAAAATTCAAGCCAATAAAGGAGAAGAAGGGAGCAAAAGAAAGAAGAAAAGGAAGGTGGTTATAAAGTGTGTTTCGGCCACAGTAAAATCGAGAGGTAAGATTGTCCTTTTCCTTTGATTTTTTTTTTATTCCATCTTTGTAGCTTGAGAATTGTGTGTGGGATGAAATTTAATAACACTTCCTTCCCTTTTTCTTTCTTTGTTGGTTGAAGTAAAAGATAGCGCATGGTGAGTCCATGGTGGCCGAAGCATGAGGAAAAGGAAGGATTATGGATTTTTGCTCTAATTTGATGGAATTAAAATTAATTGAAAATGAATTAGAGCTGTAAAATAATAATAATAATAATAATAATAATAATAATAATAATAATGATGATGATGATGATGATGATGATGATGATGATGATGATGATGATGATGTTTAGCAAGTGGTGTGACGGAAATTAGGATGAGAAAAATGAATGGGACTTTGTGAGCCCGAAATTTTTTGATGAGCTTGGAGAATATTTTTAGCCTTGTTGTAACCGAGACAAGAAATAAAAAGAAAGCCCTTTGAATTGTGAAATAGGCCGAGACACACTTGGAAGAACATTGAGGATTTTTATTGTGGAATTATGAGAACCTGAAATGGTGGAAGCCGAGACACATGAAGGACCTTATAGAAATTTTGCTCACTAAACAAGGTCTAAGTTGAACCGAAAACCTTAAAAGAGACCCAAATTTGTGAATAATAATAAACTATTAAATGGGAAGACTAGGTTAGCCGAAAGGCATAATGATTTAAATGAGAGTAAGTGGCTTGATTTAGGATCGAAAAGTAAGGAAAGTGAAAGGTAGGGATTAACTATGAAATTTGGACATAAGTTACGAACTGAAAATTATACTAGTCCTGGATCTTTAAGTTGGATCTGTAGAATAAATAAGACAGAGGAAATAAATTTAGACAAAGAAGTGATGAAGACCGTAAACCTTTGAATGATGAATTGAACTGATAGAACGTGATCTAACACCATGTCTCGAACACCGAGAGGAAAGAACACACATAACCTTTAATTGAATCACAACACGAAATCTAAAGATAGATGTGAGAACCATTAGAATTACACGTTAGGTAGTCTTTTGATTGAGTTATACATTTGTAGGTCAATGATGCTAATTAATGTGTGATTTATGTTAGTCGCACCGACGCCGCAAGAACTCATGCTAGACAAAGGTAAGGATTCAAAGGACACGAGTAGAGCGTAAACTAGGTATATGCAAGCTTTATGGCAATAGCCATAAGCATAACTAAATTAAATAGAATAGTAATGAAATGTATCATGCCATGTTTGATGATGTTTTGCCTGCAATCGTGCGATGCATGAATCTACGTAGTATGTGTGAGTAATTTTATTAATTACGCTAAGTACGTTAATACCTATCTGCAATATGTAGATAGTGATTTTGATTCGCATGCATTTAGTAATTGGCATATTAGAATAAAAATGGAACACAAGCAAGTAAGCGACATCAAAGGTTGAATATAAGGTGATTGATACGAATGTATCACTTTGAACAATACTATGTAAAGTAATATTAGTTAGCAAAGTGAACAAAGGGATAGTGAGTAATGTTAACATAGATAAGTATTAAGAGTCATGCTGTGTATATAAAAGTTTATTGACAAATTGTATTCAGTAACATGGAATAATATGCAATTTGGTAGGTAAGTATGATTGTAATAAATAAATGGCGTATATAAATAAAATGCTTGTCTGTAAAGGTGATGTTGTATACTATGAATGTCTGCTATATGTTATGCAAGTAGTTAATGGAGCATAAGTTGTTACATATATGTAATAACACGAAATGCATATAGTATGTGTAAGAAGGATGATGCGACATGATATATTATATAAGAAATCAGTGAACTGTGATGGTAACGAACTCAATAACAAGACACATGAATTTATGAATATATCTGAAACGGATCATGCAGAAACTCATGCATATGGAATAATGCATATATATCCCATTCTTATGATGCATGATATGCATTCTTTTAGGTGTCATTATATCCGACCACAGAGTCGAGATACACATGTAACCACAGGGTCGAGACAAGATACCCCTTATGTCTCCCTAGAATATGGTCAAGGTGGCTAAGTTATGGGCAAAACATGTAAGGCTTCCATGATGTTCACTATTGTTTGCTTGTTTATGAACTATTTGATTATGGCATGATATATGTTTACTTCTTCTCCTTAGAAAGGCATGCTATGATGTAATGTAAAATAACTATATGTATCTTATGTGTAATAATTATATTAGAAAGACATGATTTGTTATTAAATGATAATAAAACATTTATGCTACAAGCTTATTAGTACTGCAAAAGTTGCATCACTGACCGTAAGCTCGACACGGGAGTTTATTTTATCTCATGCATGCAGTAGATAGAAAACCTGTGGAAGTGCATAAGAGAAAGCCACAGATCTAGTGGACCCACTAGAGAGCAGCAGTGACAGTAGTAGTAGCCACCCAATCATGGTTGGTATTCACATTTTGATCATATCACGTATATAAATCGAACACTACTTATATATGTACATTTAAGAATATATGTCTGTAAATAAGTCGTGTAAAAATTAATTGTCTGTAAAAAGTTAATGTTATGAATATTTATGCAACACAAGTTTGCTTTAATCATGCAATGAGTTTTAATTAAAAATGTTGTATGTTTATAAGTCAAAAATAGTTAATGAGTGTCACCACCTTAATTGTCTGAAGTACAAAAGGATAGGGGTATTACAAGAAAAGTTCCTTTCACCATTCAATCCTATTGCTTTGATGAAGAAAGATTTCAACTTTTTCTTGGAAATATAATGATTGAAACTTTGTTGAGTCATGCATTGAATTTAAGGTCAAATGAACATCGAAGTAATCTCCACATTGCAATAATTCAGTGTCATAGAGAAAGGTACTTGAAAATTCCTAGCTGTCTTGGTTTTTAGCAGATTCTTTGGAGAAACCTAATAGAGTTCTTTTGTTGTTTATTGATTTTATTAAAGTAGATCCTTATGATTCCTAAATGTTTGATTTTCATCTGCCCCACTATTTTGACATTTTTGTAAAATATAGAATATTAAATGGAAAAATATAACGTAAAGGTATTGATTTATCATGATATAATTATTTCAATATTTGAATTTATTGTAACATTGTTGTTTTAATATTTTAAATTATTAATCGTGATGATGTAATTTGTTAGTAAAAATTTCCAGAAATTTTGGTATCTTAATGAATCTTACTGGAAACAATATATATGGTTTTAAGGGTTTTAATGATTGATGGTGTCACATCCGCGAGTTAGACTCTAACCATATACGTGTACTGCGATCATTTATACTACAATATAGAAGCGTATGATCAGAATCTAAATATGGATAAATACATATAAATTTAATTATATTAATATGATAATATGAATAGGAATTTTATCAAATGAAATAATGCAATTTCGTGTTATGCATGCAAATCGAGACGACAACTCGGGTCGAAATTTGAGTTTTTAACTCGGAAGTGAAATTGTAATTTAGGCATACCAAAATATGAAAAATATTATTTTAAAGTTATAAGTGGAGTTATAATGTGAAATTTTAAGGTTAAATATTTAAATTGTGGAAATATAATCCGTAATAGAGGTTTACAGCCTGATATTTCAGATCAGAAGTTAGAGAAAGACGATCACGATCACAATAGAGACGATATGATCGAAATTTAATTTTAAGATTTTTAAAACTGATAAATTAGAAATCGGACAGCGGATGAATTTTTATGGGTCAAATTAAAAAAATGATTAACTCGTAAAAACTTAATTTTTGCACCGGTGGTCATTTTGCAAAATCGAATAGACCGTTTCAAAGAGAAAATTATTTTATAATTTTTAAAATATTTAATTTGATGAAATTGAGTTGTTTGGAGGTTGAATTTTGGAGAATTAAAATTAATTATTAAGAAAAATGAAGAAAATTTTTAATTGGTTGGAAATTGGTTAAGTCAAAATTAATTGAATCTTGATTGGGCCATGTGTCAATATTAAGAGATAATTAATTGTGTTATTGGCCAATGAATAAATTGATTAAGGAATTAATTGGGATTAATTAAGTTAATTGGAGTATATATATGGAATTAATTAGAAATTCAATAAAAAAATTACAAATTTCATCTTCTTCCTTCTCTCCTCCATGGCCGAGAATCTCCAAGCCCCAAATTCTTTAAGTTCTTCAATTTTTCTTCTTCCAATCATATTAATCACCAATTAAAAGGATAAGAATAAGATTGGTGTGGGGAAAAAGAGATAAAGGGTGGAATTTTGGCAAAAAGAAATCAAAGAATTTCTTGATACCCATTTGAAGAATATGAAATTTTGTTCCTTTCTCCATGTGATTTTGTTGGTTTAATTATTACCATAATTATTTATTGAATTATGGTGTGATTTTGTTGATATTTGGTTGATGGAAAAATTAGGGTTTATGACAAAAATCTTGAACAATTAGAGAAAAATAGGAAATGAAGAGAATAAGGCTTAAGGATAATGGATTAAGTGAAGAATTGATGAAAATAATTTTTAGGAATTTTTGTGGAATTTTTAGAGAATTTTCATAATTATGAATTTTACAAAAATTATTTTAGAAGAATTTTGCCTTAAATTGAAGATAATAGAGTTACTTGGAGTGTTTGGAAGTGGAAAATAAATTTTGGGATAAAAGAAAATTTTAATAGGTATTTTGGTAAATTTTTAGATTTTTGGCCTAATTATGAAAAAATTTATTGGGAGTTGTTGAATATTATGTTGGTGAAATTGATGATGGAAAATGAAAGAAAATGAATTAAAGTGGTGATAGAAATTTATTTGGAATTTTTAGAGTATTTATTGAATTAATAAGAATTTTTAAATTAGAAATGGATATTAGAAGAATAAAAGAAAAAATGGAGAAAAATAGTTTTGGAGGTGGAAAAATAATGAAAATAAAATATTATAAAAGAAAATTAATATTTGAATTTTTTGTCGCACCGAAAAACGTAATGACGACCAAAATCGTGATTTATGCGTTAAAAATGCATAATGAGAAAATTTTAAATTATAGGATCTTGATATACGTGAGAAGAAGAAATAGACGAAAAATTTAGATCTTGTTAGATTTTTGATATATATATATATATATATATATATATATATATATATATATATATATATATATATATATATATATATATATATATATATATATATATATATATATCGTGTAAGGTTCGGTAATTAATGAAAATTGTTTTATCTCTAAATGCAATGTTGGACCAGACGTCAGCCCAAGATAAAGAGAAAGAGTCGTCCGATAACGACAAAACGTAAAGAGGTTAGTGCAACTACCCTTATAATATTAGTCATATAAATATATTTTATGTGAAAAATGGAATTTTTGCAATTATTAAATTGAATATATATTTTTGTATTCCAGAAAATGCAAATGTTAAAAATTTTATATGATGATAATTATTTTGGTATGGAAAGAATATTTATTAATTTTATGAAAAATGAAATGAATTATTAATATGAGAATTTTTCCTACATGTTAGTTTAGACGTGAATTAGGGTATTGTTAGAATGCCAATATGGTAGAAATTTTGGTCCTGTACATTTCTGTGGACCAATGAAATACTGTGATCTTATGCATTTTTGTGGATCACCTGATATATTTTTCAGTCTTGTGCATTTCTGTGGACTGAGTCATATTACATTTGGATCATGTGCATTTCAGTGGATCATATGTTGAGATGTAATATGATACCTTTTTTATTCTCTAAAAGTAAATTTAGAATGTCATAATATATGAGTATATGAAAAAACTATTATTTTATTTATAAAATGAGATTTAAAATTTGAATTGATTATATTTTAAGAGTATATTTTATTTTAATGACTATTATTATAAGAATTTTTGCACCACTGAGTTATATACTCAGAGCGGAAGTTTATTTTTTCTCGCGTAGGTTACCAGATTAGTAGAGAGTGTCCAAAATGGTAGATATAGACACGGATTGAGGACCCGCATTATAAAGCACAGCAGTAGCAGTGGTAGTCACCCAGAGCGAGTTGGTTCATTTGTTATATTTTGATATGTATATATACAAATTTTTAAATTTCATTACAGCAAGTATATAAATAAAATAAAAGGGTGTGTACGTATAATATTTTAGTATATATTTTAAATTTCTTATATTAAATATGTTTAAAATTAAAGAAGTATTTTTTGGAGAGTTATATTTTCTTTAGCACCTCTTATCTGTCCGATATATGGATGGGTGTATGGAAAGGTAAGAGTTGTTACAGATGTGTTCTAAAAACATTTTCAAATTAAAACGGGTTATTAGGTACCGAATATTCAAATAATTAAGAAAAAATTTCTTTTTTTTTTCATTTTCTTTAAACTGAAAATAATTAAGAACATTTAGACACTATTTGGTAGTACCAAACTATATTATAATTTATAATCTAGTTTGATTATAAAAATAATCTAGTATGATCAATAATTTGTATTTGGTAAAATAATTTATTTGAAAAAAAAAACTAGATTATAATCTCCAAAATAAAATATTAGTAGAATTAACTTTTTTTTATAAACTAATAGATTATGATTTTTTTTTATTTTTTACCTTTATTTTTTTATCATTTAATAATAATGATAATATAATTATTAAATTATATATAATATAATTATAAAATTATTTAATAATAATAATAATAATAAAAGATAGATATATTTATTATATTGGAATGAGATATTTAACATAATTTTTATATTATTTAATATGTATATATATCATATAATTCATATGTAATATGTATTTAAATAAATTTTGTATAATATTTTTAAATAATATAAACATATCATTTTATGTCATTTTATATTTTTTAATTATTTTTCATTTAATTTTACTAAATATTTTAATTGAATCAATTACCGAATTTTCAGCTATTAGATTATCAGTTACAACTAAATCAGTTAGTTTTACTAAATAAATACTTTCACTTTTTAGCTACTGGTACCAAGTTTAACAAATGTATTTTTTTATGTAATTTTTTATATTGGAAATATTAGCAATTAACTGTTGAACACTCACCATAGGATTAACCCTTATATTTTCTATCTTTTAATAAATGCTCACCAAGTAAATATTAATTAAGACACTGTTGTTCTGACATATGGCTGTTTTAATGTATGGCTGTACATTACTGATCATAATAATTAGTGACCATCATATTAAGGATGACTCCTTAATTAAAATAAAAATGGGATCTTAATTTCCAGAAGAAACATTCTGTACATGTCAAAAGTGAGAATTAAGGTATCACCAAATTCTAGCCAATTCTTCATGTTAATGAGATTCATATTCATTTTTGAGAGAATTTTCCTGTCATAAGAAATTGCTAGGGTTTACTGATGAGCGGAAGGAGAGAAGAGTTCTTGAATGCAAAAATAAATAAATATATATGTTGCCTATGAGGAATATTGAAAAAGATAGAGCTTGAAGGCGGAGTGTAATAAAGAGAAATTAACAAGTAAATAAAGCTTTCCAACCCAAAAAAAAATGGAGAGAAGCTAAGACAGTTAAAGAATAGATGGAATAAATTTAAGTTTGATTGCATACGATAAATCATGTTCATTTAATCTCTACCATTGATTATTAATAAAATGACAAAATTAAATATGAAATACTTATTTTGAAAAAAAAAATCTTTTTTGGATGATAACATTTAATCTTGACCATTCATTAATAATAAATAGTGGAGATTAAATAAACATAATCTATCGTGTTAAATTCAACATGATTGAATCTTAATCCATGAGGAATGAAAATTATGGTGCTCAATGCATTGGAAGTATTGGAATTGATAGTTGGATTGTAGGTGAATATTTAATGATGAGAGTCAATGAAATGAGTATATTTGAATATAATAAATTTTAAACAGGATATATGACTATCTAATTAATTATAAACAGGATATATTTGAATTTCAGAGGAGACATTTTATATCTCACATGTGATCATTAATGTATCACCAAATCTAATAATCAATCAAAATAGGAGCGAGAAATTAACCAAACATTAAAGAAATGGTAAAATTTCTCATTTAAATTTTTATTTTTGTTGTAAATCAGGTTTTGACTTGACAGTGAGTTTCTCTTTGAAAACTATAGAATGTCAAATTTTCGAGTCTTCCCTCGTACTTATCTTCTTCCCTTATAATTTATTTTATGCCAAAAAGAAAATTTTCACTCAAAATTATTTTATAAATCTATCAACATTTTTGTGCACTTTTCACCATACACTTTCAATATAAAAAAATATATGTCTTTTCATATATAAAACACTATTAATTTTTATAAAAAGCGATCCATTTTTTTTATATTGTAAACGTGTAGTGGAAAGTGCATAAAGAAAAGTTGACAGTATTCCTTATTTATTCTATACTAAAATGAAAATTGTCATTGAAAAAGTATTTAAAAATTATTTTCCCAATATATCATACTGAATTCAAAGAAATTGTCCTTAAATCAATTGAAAAGGAGATTTAGTCTCATAGCGAAAATTCAAGGATGCCCTAATGTATAAAGGAAAAAAAAAAAAATAGTAAAGCATGACAAAAACTTTGCCATAAAATATTATTCCAAGAAAACTCACAAAATCCAGCATCTACATGGGATAAGATGATATGTACAAAGGGCGAATAAAGGCCAAAAGGAAGAAAGAAATAAATAAAAATCAAGACTAGCCATATTTGTGCCAACACATCTCCTAGCAATGTACAATCTTGATCTTTGTTCCTTTACCATGCTCATCCATCCATGTCTTCCTCTTGAAATCGCTGTCGTTCAAACCCTCCCTGTACTTCCTGCGTCCCCTAGATACACAATGACCCATATATCTATGAAATCGGCCAATTATCTATAAAACTCAAAAATATTATATATACATAATTAATAAATAAAGAACAATTCGCCTCTATTGCCCAATAAATAAGCGCGCTCTACAATCTGAAGAAACCCATGAAATTCTTTTCCCTCAACCCTCTTTTGTCTTTATATATATTTGTAATGCTTTTTTAGGTCTTCATTAATTTTTGTACATTAGTTATGTGTATATATAAGACTAGAGGGTGGCATGCTATCAATAACAATGGGGTAGAGTTTTTCGACTCCAAACACTCCGTTTTGTTTTCCGACTCTGTATCGTTTTTCGCTAGAAAATTTTTTTAGATTTCTATTCTTACACCACATAGGGAGAGATCCTTGACCTTAACCTCATTCCCAATTTTTATTAAATTTTTTTATTTTATTTAAATATTAAAAATATTTTTTTATTTTATTTATTTGAATTAATTAATTATTGTTTAAATAAAAAAATATTTTTTTACTTTAAATAAGTGTTATATTATTATTTTACTATTTTTTTAAAATATTAATTATATTAAAATATACATATATATAAATAATATTCCAAATAGAATCGAAATGAGAGATATATATACTGTTTCCATTAAAAAAAATTAAAGTCAGAGCGGGATCTGGGCATGACATAAAAATTATAAAAGATTTCTCCCTATTCAAGACAGGATCGGAAAAAAGCATCGTGAGTGGGTCAAATTTTCATCTCTATAGAATACACACTATTTGCATAATTTTATGAAAACTTTCATTTCAACCACTTAATTATTTATTTATTGGAAAAAGTAAAACCTCCTTGTGTTCAATTTTTTAAGTGTTTTTTTTAGTATAATTATGTAAGTTAGTATGTATTAAGAAAATGATTGAATAAATTAAATTTTATTCCCTCCATTTAAAAAATATAGGTCCACTTTTTTTTATTTTTCCAAATTTATAATTCATTTTTTCTTACAAAAATACTATTGATTTAATTTTTTAAGCAAAAAATAATTGATTTATTAATTATCTATTATACTCCTATGTATTTTTTATAATGATTAAAATGTGATTTATAATTTTTTAATTTTCAATATGCCCATAACAATATAGGAATATATATTAAAAACTAATATATAATACAAACCATATTAATTAAACTTTTTAAGTACAAAAATAAAACTGAGCTTATTAAACGGAGGTGTTTGGTTTAGTTGTTTAACATAATTGATAACTTTTTCTTACCTAACAGTTGATTTATAAGTGTATAGTGAGTTTTTTTAAACATCAGTTGATAATTATTTGGAGTTCCAAACAACTATTGATTAAAAAGTTCTATTTTAAAGTTTTTTTTATGAACAACTGGAGGTTTTTTAAATACATGTACTAAATTAATCTAACACTTATATATTATCCTTATATATAAATGAATTTCAAATTCCTTTTTCATTTAATTACTTTTATATCATTTTTTTAAAATTCATATTCATTGATTAATATTAGTATTATTTTTTAATTTATTGAAATAAATAATTACATCAAATAAGCAATGTAATATAATGTTTATTTGTTATATAAAATGTATACCTTGAATTAAATAAATGATATCTATATTAGTAATTTTATATTATAATTGCAACAACTTGAATATTTTTATCAAACGACAAATATTAATTTGCTATCAACCATCAGCTACTTACTATATTATTACAGCTAAAACAAACGAGGCTGGAGTATAATAAATACTTGTAGTTGGTTATAAATTATTCTTGCATCTTAAAATAAGGCAAAGAAAAATGATGACAAAGACATAAATGCATTGTAAATAATGAAAAATAAGAGTAAAATTATCATGTCCTCGATTTAGGGTCTGATCGTTATACAGGAGTCTCGAGGTCGTTCGTATTAAGTGGATAGAAATGTTATGATCAGAGTCTAAATACAGACATTTTAAGTGAGTGAATATTATTTAATAATGGTAATGACGTATTTGGAATGGAAATAAAACATATTAGTCTTACTGTTGTGATTTTGTATTTGGCATGCAAATCGAGATAATTAGTGGACCGACAAAGTGTGAGTTTTGGCTTGTGATAAAATGTTAAATTAATGTACCGAGATATAGGGAATATTATATTTAGATAGTGAGAATAATTGTGAGACAAAATTTTTAGATTTAAGGCCCAAAATTGTAAAAATATGGTCTTTAGTGTAGAATTATAGTCCGATTTTCTGATAAGATTTTAGAAATATGCGTTCAAAATCACAATAGAATACTTCTAAAATTTTTAAAACTGATAAATTAGAAATCAGACTTTGGATTAATTTTTACAGGTCTAATTTAAGAAAAATGATAATATTGTAATAATGTGATTATTGCACAGGAAGTCGTTTCATAAAATTGAAAAAATTGTTTTGAAAAAATTTTATTTTATAATTTTTGATATATTTAATTCAACAGAATTAAATTATTTGGATATTGAATTTTAGAAAATTAAATTAAATCATGAATTAATTCAAAGAAAAAAACTATAATTGGTTGGAATTAAAGAAAGTCAAGTTTAATTATGCTATGATTGGCTATTTGTCAACCTAGAGATTAATTAAATTTTAATTGGCCAATAGAGGTTTGATTAAAGAATTGACTAGTATTAATTAAATGTACCTGGGTTATAAATAGATGTTAAACCTTGAGGGGTATTTCCGTCATTTTGATGATAACAAATAATATAGCAATATTGTATTTAACATACTTGTTTTTGTAAGTATATTATACAGGACATGGATTAAAATAGCAAGAATGGAGAATTGGAAGAATAATCTTGAAAGACAAAATGCAAGTAGTAGCATGTTCACTGTCGTGACTCTATGAGTCACTCCCGTGAAGGAAGTTAACCATTATCAAAACCAATATTTGAAGTTCACGGCCATGAAGAAAAAACAAATCGTGAAGTAAGCATTTCAGTCACCCCCGTGAATAAAGGTGTCACCCCCGTGAAGATTCATGCAATTTCATCCAGAGAGCTTCACGACCAGAGTCACCACTTGGATCACAGCTGGGAAGATTTTCACGCCCGTGAATGAGTATGTCACGCCCGTGACTCAATATGTCAAAACATTCCAGAGAGCTTCACGACCAAGGTCACCACTTCAGTCACGACATGGGAAGAACTATCACCCCCGTGACAAGCATAGTCACGCCCGTGAAAATTGAAAGAGAAAAATGTCAGGCGCAATTTTTTGGTTAGTACAACGGCTAGTTTCTTATTTAATGCACCCCAACGGTTATATTCAGCCATGAGAGTATAAATGGAAGTCATTTATGCATTAAGAACAAAAAGAGAACAAAGAGAATAACAAAAGAATAGCATATACTTCGAATTTAATTTTGAGCTATTTGTACTTTCATATTTTGAGAACAAATCTATTCTCTGTAAAAATCTTTTTGCTCCTCATATTTGAGCAACTAAGATTTATAAGTGGTTCTTTTTGTAATATGTACTCAAGTGAGCTTTGGGTATTTCTGGGTTAAGAGTAGAACACTTGTAAAGTTTGTTTGTGTGAGCCTGTAAAACACAAAATGAAGGTTGTTTGTGTGAGCCTGTAAAACACAAAGTGAAGGTTGTTTGTGTGAGCCTGTAAAACACAAGGAATTGGTTATTGTGTGAGCCTGTAAAACACAAGGAATTGGTTATTGTGTGAGCCATTAAAACACAAGGGATTTCTAGGTTTGGTGTGAGCCATTGTGAGAAACACCATAGTTGGGAGTGAGCTTATAAAACTCCATTGTAACACTTAGTGTGTTAGTGAAACTCCCAATTGCGATTGGGGAGAGCAGTAGGGTTTGTTAACACCCGAACCTCTATAAATCTTTGTGTCTGATTTTCTCTATCCCTCCTAAGATTAACTATTTATTTCCGCACTTTAAAGTTTATTTTTTTGAAACTCCAATTCAACCCCCCTTCTTGGTCTAATGTCTGGGCAACAATTGGTATTAGAGCCTTGTCTAGCATCGAAGCCTAAAAAGCGTTAGTAAAGAGTAAGATATGGCCAGTGAAGGATTCCAAAGTCTCAAACCTTATTTTGATGGAGCAAATTATGCCCATTGGAAGTTTAGGATGGAGACATACTTGGATAGTGAAGGAATTGAAGTCTGGGATAGTGTACGAAAAGAATGGACACCACCAACCAGAAGAGGAGCTGATGGTGAAGAAGAAATCCTATCAAGAGATGATTGGACAGAGCCTCAAAGAAAAGCAAATTTCAAAAACAAGAAGACAATGACAATCCTATCAAGCTCATTATCTATTGAAGAATGTGGGAGAACACAACACTTCCCAACAGCATATAGCATGTGGAAGACATTGGAGAACTATCATGAGGGAACTAAGCAAGTCAAATCCAAGAAGATTTAACTTCTAACCTCAGAATATGAGCTCTTCAAGATGAAATCCAATGAGTCAATCATTGACATGACCAACCGTCTTCTATCCATTATAAATGGAATGAGAAAACTTGGGAAGCATATGAGTTTGGAAGATGTAAACAATAAAATCCTGAGAAATCTTCCTCTTAAAGACTATGGTTCAAGAGTTGCTGGTATAGAAGAAGCAAATGAAGATATGAGCATCATGAATACTGATGTGCTGATTGGCAAACTTCTCACACATGAGATGGCAGTAAAGAGAGATAGAGAGCTTGAAGCAGAGCCAGAGAAAAGAAAGCTCTTAGCACTCAAAGCCTCTACTTCAAAATCTCAAGAAGAAAGTGAAGATGATGAAGAAATGAGTGATTATGAAAATGAGGATATCGCTATGCTTTCAAGGAGATTAAAAAGAATCATTGAGAAGAAAATGAGCAATTCCAGAAAATTCAGGCAAAGAAATCTCAAACAAACTTCTAATGACACACATAGAAGTAAGGAAGAGGTAAAATGCTATGAATATGGAAAGAAAGGACATATCAAACCAGAATGTCCAAGGCTCAAGAAGCATAAGAGCAAATACCAAACAGACAATGGGGAGAAAGGTCATAAAGCCACATGGGATGACGAAAGCTCTTCAAGTGAAAAAAATGATAATGAAAGTGAAGAGGTCAACCTATGTTTCATGGCTATTGAGGATCACGTCCCGGACAAAGTAAGATCACTACACTCATACTCTTTCAATAATGATAGTAGTGATAATGATAGTAATAGTGATAGTGATGGTGATGATGATGAGCAAAGCCTAATATAAGAATTAAATATAGAATTAGAGAAATATAGAACTAAATTTAGTACCTATAGAAATAATATCTCTAATTTGAAAATTAAGATAGATGGTTTAGAAAAAGAGAACATAAAGCTTAAATCATCAAATGAATCTCTTCAAAAGTCATTAGATGAATTTTCATCAAGACCCTCAACAGCTTCATTGTTAAAAGAAAATAATACTTTGAAAAATGAAGTTGAGGAACTTAGAAATTCCATTTCAAAATTTCACAAAGGTAAAGAGAGGTTAGATACTCTTATTGGGTCTCAAAGATCACCCTTAATTAGATATGGTCTAGGATTTAAGGACACATCATCATCTTCTCACAAAACTATATTTGTTAAATCTAAAGAACCCAACATCTCCACACCTGTTAAGAAAGCACCAAGAAATAAGCATATTAATCCTTCTATACAAAAAAAGAATAATCATGCTTTTATATATAAGAAGCATGTATATAGAAAAACGCAAATTAATCATGATTGTGCATGCCATTGTTCTCAAAATCAGTCTAATAGAATTAAGGCATTTAAATACATTGTAAGACCAAAAAGGAAGTTTAGACCTAAACAACGTAATTATTGTATGAAAATATGTCACATAAATAAACACTGCTGGATAAGGAAGGCTCATTGGAAACCTTCATGTGCTAACCCCCAAGGACCCAAACTCATTTGGGTACCTAAAATTCGTACTTGATTTGTGATTCTATAGGTATGTCTCAAGTCCACAATAAACAAAATGCATAGCTAGTAGACAGTGGATGCTCAAGGCATATGACAGGAGATAAAGAACTATTCAATGAAATCAAAAGTATTGATGGAGGTAAAGTTACCTTTGGAAACAATGCAAAGGGTAAGGTAATTGGCATTGGTTCTATTGGTGTTAATGGTACTGCTTTCATTAAGGATGTCTTACTTGTTGATGGCTTGAAACATAACTTGCTAAGCGTAAGTCAATTATGTGATAAAGGAAACAAAGTAATTTTTACTTCACATAAATGTCTTGTCATCTCTATCGATGGTCAAGAAATATTTAAAGGAAATAGAGATATCAATACGTACATAATAAACTTACATGAACTATCTAACCATTCCTCTAAGTGTCTTGTGACTACTAGTGATGAATCTTGGTTGTGGCATAGAAGACTTGGTCATGCTAACATGGACTTAATACAAAGTCTCAGCACGGGAGAGCTAGTAAAAGGATTACCAAAAGTTAAATATGAAAAAGGCAAGACATGTGATCCTTGTCAAAGAGGAAAGCAACACAAGTCATCTTTCAAAGCCAAAAATATAGTAAGTACTTCAAAACCTCTTCAACTCCTGCATTTAGACTTGTTTGGACCTACTAGAATTGCTAGCTTAGAAAGAAAACATTATGCTTTTGTCATCGTAGATGATTACTCTAGATTTACTTGGGTAATTTTCTTAGCTCAAAAGAGTGATGCTTTTAAAAAATTCAAAAACTTTGCTAAAAGAATTCAAAATGAAAAAGGTTACTGCATTTCAAAAATAAGGAGTGATCATGAGAAATAATTTGAAAATGAAAACTTTGAAAGCTTTTGTCTTGAACATGGCATTTCACATAATTTCTCATCTCCTAGGACACCTCAATAAAATGGGGTAGTTGAAAGAAAAAATCGAACTTTAATTGAAATGGCTAGAACAATACTTAATGAATATGAATTACCAACTTATTTTTGGGCAGAAGCCACAAACACTGTATGTTATATTTCAAATCGAGTTTTCAAAAGACCTCTTTTAAACAAAACCTCATTTGAGCTATGGAATGGAATAAAGCCCTTGATATCATACTTTAGAGTATTTGGATACAAATGTTTTATATTGAACACCAAGGATAATCTTGGAAAATTTGCCTCTAAGTCTGATGAAGGTATCTTCTTAGGGTACTCTACAACCAGTAAAGCATATAGAGTTTTTAATAAAAAATCATTAACGGTTGAAGAATCCATGCATGTTGTTTTTAATGAATCTAGTAGACTTGATCTTGTGAAAGGTAGTGCTATTGATGATGTTGTAGGTAATATGGAAAAACTTGATATTGAAATCGGAAAAGAAGAAAATGATCAAGAAAATTCACTTCCTCAAAATCAAGAACAAATGGAACAAGAACTTCTAAAAGAATGGAGAATGACGAAAGATCATCCAAAAGAGCAAATAATTGGTGATCTATCAAATGGAGTAAGTACTAGATCTCATTTCAAGCATTTAGTCACTGACATTGCTTTTATTTCACAAATTGAGCCTAAAAATATTGATGAGGCTCTTAATGATGAAAGTTGGGTGATTGCCATGCAAGAGGAACTCAATCAATTTGAGAGAAATAAAGTATGGAATCTAGTAACTAAACCCAAGGATCATCAAATCATAGGTAGCAAATGGGTATTTAGAAACAAATTAGATGAACAAGGGTTAATAAATAGGAATAAGGCAAGACTAGTCGCAAAAGGATATAATCAGGAAGAAGGTATAGATTATGATGAAACATATGCACCTGTAGCTAGATTAGAAGCTATAAGAATACTCTTAGCATATACATGTCACATGAATTTCAAACTTTTTCAAATGGATGTGAAAAGTGCATTTCTAAATGGTTATATTGATGAAGAAGTGTATGTAGAACAACCACCAGGTTTTGAAAGCTATGATTTGCCAAATCATATTTTAAAACTTTCAAAAGCTTTGTATGGTTTAAAACAGGCTCCAAGAGCTTGGTATGAACGACTAAGTTCATTTTTATTAGAAAATAGCTTTACAAAGGGAAATGTTGACACTACACTATTCATCAAAAAGCATAAGCATGATATACTAATTGTTCAAATTTATGTTGATGATATAATATTTGGTTCTACTAATGAGTTGCTTTGTCAAGAATTTGCTAAGTGCATGACTAGGGAATTTGAAATGAGCATGATGGGAGAACTTAAGTATTTCCTTGGTCTACAAATAAAGCAAAGCAATGAGGGCATATTCATCAACCAATCCAAATATGCCAAAGACTTAATCAAAATATTTGGTATGGAAGGATGCAAAAATGCCAAGACTCCTATGAGCACATCAACAAAATTGGATAAAGATGAAAAGGGTAAGAGCATTAATGAAAAGCTTTATAGAGGTATGATCGGATCACTTTTATATCTTACTGCTTCTAGACCCGATATTATGTATAGTGTTTATTTATGTGCACGATTTCAATCATGTCCTAAAGAATCTCATTTAAATGCTGTAAAAAGAATTTTAAGATATTTACATGGATCATTGCATCTAGGTTTATGGTATCCTAGGAATTCATCTTTTTATATTATAGGATATTCAGATGCAGACTATGCTGGTAGTCTTTTGGATAGGAAAAGTACTTCAGGTACTTGTCATTTCATTGGAGAATGTTTGGTTTTTTGGTTTAGCAAGAAACAAGTTTTAGTTGCTCTCTCAACTGCTGAAGCTGAATATGTAGCAGTTGGATGTTGTTGTACATAAATTCTTTGGATGAAACAACAACTTAAGGACTATGGTCATGAGATGAACCATATACCTATAAAATGTGACAACACTAGTGCTATAAATCTTTCAAAGAATCCTATTCAACACTCTAGAAGCAAACATATTGATATTAGACACCACTTTATTAGAGATCATGTTCAATATGGAGATGTTGCATTAGAATTTATAAACACAGAAAATCAATTAGCAGATATTTTCACTAAGTCTCTAAATGAGGAAAGATTTAATTTCATTAGAAGAGAACTTTGTATGATTGATGGATTAACCTTGTGATTGCAAATATATGAGATTTTAATTGTTGATCTTAAATCATATCACAAGTTATAAGATAAGAAATTTTGATGAGAATTCATGTTTTAAGGAGTAGAATCTTTGTTGAAATAATTTAGTCTCGTTGTAGAACTTAATTTTAATTTGATGAAAAATTTAGGGGAGTCACGCCCGTGACTTAAATGGCCCAAAGAGGCAGTGTCATTCACGATTTGGTTCACGACTTGGTTCAAGGCTTCAAGTGGTGAAACTTATCTTCACGGCTTGAGTCACGCCCGTGAAAAGGGATTTTCACGCCCGTGAAGAATTTTCACTTCCGTGAAGAATTACACCCCAAAACTCACAGAAGCTTTCACGTCTTGATTCACGACTTACTTCACGGGAATAAGTGGTGAAATTCAATAGTTCACGTCTGTGAAAATTTATTCACCCCCGATGATCATTCACGCCCATGATATTCAAAGATCACACCCGTGAAGGTATTCATGCCTTCATTCACGGGTGGGATACTCCTTCAGCAAACCGTGAACATGAGCATTCACGCCCGTGAATGTATTGAATATATAAGAGAACAGCCGGTTACAACCTTCATTTCAACTCCTCATCTCCTAAAACCGTTCTCATTTACTTTCATTCATTAAGACATTGAAGATTCTAACCCCAAAGACTTGAAATTTCACTATAAATACCACCAAAAGTTCGAATATTCATCAGAAATCATACATTTCTAGGGTTTTACATCAAATTTTCTGTCAAAATTATTTTCAACTCCATCAACAACAAATATCTTCAAATATGGAGTCTGCTTCATCCAAGGGAAAGAGAAATAAGTCTCATGCACCTAAGAGGTATACAGATTACCTCATGAACCGCATTCCGGAGAATTGCCATCCTCGGTATGCAACTTTGAAGAAGAGACATCTTTTGTCATCAAGGTCCTTCAATTGGCAGACAGTCTGAAGTCTCGGGCTTGAATTGGCTATGACAGAGCAACTACAAGCCTGTCATCTCAAAGATTTTGTTCAAATTCATTAGCCGACTCTGAGGGAGCCAACACTGGAATTCCTCAGCACCTTACAGGTTTCAACTACTGGAGTGGTGAAATTCCAACTCTGCAACAATCCTAACGCCCTGAGTGCCATTGAGTTTGGAGAATTGTTCAGCCTACCATCTGAGGGCATCCTAAATGATACTGAGGTAGAATTCTTTGCCCCTCCATCCTGGACACATTTTGGCACCGGTTGCAGCTGGGATGTTAAGAAAACAAAGAGCACACATCTCAGGACTCCAGTGGATAGGTATCTGCATAGGTTCCTGACCTATAGCATATTTGCTAAGGGGAAAGCAACGGGACTATCAGGAAGTCAGAACTCTTCCTATTTGAGATGGCTCGGAGAGGACTTACAGTGGCACTTTCCAGATGGTTTGCTAACCATCTTTTCTCCATTGCCACCAAGCCCATAGGAGACATTTTGATTGGGGCATATGTCACCCATATCGCAGTGAAGCTCAATTATTTGAAGCTAGATGACCATCACTTCAACATCATTCCTGCACATCCTCGAGATAGCCTGGATGTCGAGTCATTCATCAAGATGGGAGCGGCAGTCAAAATCATTTTTCAGAACGATATCTTCTACCGCTTCACTGACACTGCTGGGGAAATTATCTGGGAAGATAATGACACAAAGGATTTTAAAGCAGGCCTCCAGGGAGTCCAGTAGAAAAAGAGGGCTCGGGTTGAGGAAGCACCTCCAGTAATCGAGCAAGACATTGGACAGTCCTCAGCTTCCACACCATCCTTAGCGCAGCAGGTGGTCGACCTCTTGGCACCACAATTTGAGTAGATGCAGACTTCGATGGATGAGAGGTTGGAGAACCTCAAGGACTTCATGGAGTCTCGGATGGATAGCCTTGAGACTGAAGTAGCTAGGCTTCGTGATAGGATGTCTGGCTAGGAGATAGGCTAGAGTGTAGCCTAAATTTGATTGTTTTTAGCCTGTTTGTTATTTTAATGTTTGCTTGTGTAGGAAATTTTTAAATTTCCTTTCTGAATATTTTAACTTAGTTTGTATCCTTTCCTTTATGATATATATATTTGCTTTTGTTTACTTCAATCTTCATATCCTTTTGATTGATGACAAAAGGGGGAGAAAACTAGCAATATATGATAGGGAAAATGGTATCAAACTAGCAACATAAAATCAAACTAGCAATAATATTAAGGTAAATGAATTTTGAATCAAATAATTAAAAGTGAATTGACTTTGAAATGGATTAAAAAAATTCTTGATTCAAAATTTCATATGCAAAGTATATAAATTGAGTTTTATATACCTTAGATACAACTTAAGTATACCTTGAATATACCTTAAAGCAAGTTACAAATATAAATATGCCATGATATACCTTAAATATACCTTACATATACTTTATGTCTTAAAAAGGAATTATGGTATGAATTGGATATACTTCTCATATAACTTGCATATACTTAAAGTTTATTTAAATGCTACATCATTATCTACTATTCTTGCACATGATAAATTTTTTATCCTAAGTATATTTTGAGGGGGAAACTTCTCAAAATCACATATTGCTAGATTATTTGTCACCATCAAAAAGGGAGAGATTGTTAAACCTTGAGGGGTATTTCCGTCATTTTGATGATAACAAATAATATAACAATATTGTATTTAACATACTTGTTTTTGTAAGTATATTATACAGGACATGGATTAAAATAGTAAGAATGGAGAATTAGAAGAATAATCTTGAAAGACAAAATTCAAGTAGTAGCATGTTCACTGCCGTGACTCTATGAGTCACTCCCATGAAGGAAGCTAACCGTTATCAAAACCAATATTTGAAGTTCACAGCCATGAAGGAAAAATAAATCGTGAAGTAAGCATTTCAGTCACCCCCATGAAGATTCATGCAATTTCATCCAGAGAGCTTCACGACTAGAGTCACCACTTAAATCACGGCTAGGAAGATTGTTACGCCCGTGAATGAGTATGTCACGCTCGTGACTCAATATGTCAAAACATTCCAGAGAGCTTCACGACCAAGGTCACCACTTCAGTCACGGCATGAGAAGAACTGTCACCCCCGTGACAAGCATAGTCACGCCCGTGAACAATGAAAGAGAAAAATGTCAGGCGCGATTTTTTGGTTGGTACAACGGCTAGTTTCTTATTTAATACACCTCAACGGCTATATTCAGCCATGAGAGTATAAATGGAAGTCATTTATGCATTAAGAACAAAAAGAGAACAAAAAGAATAACAAAAGAATAACATATACTTCGAATTTAATTTTGAGCTATTTGTACTTTCATATTTTGAGAACAAATCTATTCTCTGTAAAAATCTTTTTGCTCCTCATATTTGAGCAACTAAGATTTATAAATGGTTCTCTTTGTAATCTGTACTCAAGTGAGCTTTGGGTATTTCTGGGTTAAGAGTAGAACACTTGTAAATGTTATTTGTGTGAGCCTGTAAAACACAAAGTGAAGGTTATTTGTGTGAGCCTGTAAAACACAAGGAATTGGTTATTGTGTGAGCCTGTAAAACACAAGGAATTGGTTATTGTGTGAGTCATTAAAACACAAGGGATTTCTAGGTTTGATGTGAGTCATTGTGAGAAATACCATAGTTGGGAGTGAGCTTGTAAAACTCCATTGTAACACTTAGTGTGTTAGTGAAACTCCCAATTGCGATTGGGGAGAGAAGTAGAGTTTGTTAACTCCCGAACCTCTATAAATCTTTGTGTCTGATTTTCTCTATCCCTCCTAAGATTAACTATTTATTTCTGCACTTTAAAGTTTATTTTTTTTGAAACTCCAATTCAACCCCCCTTATTGGTCTAATATCTGGGCAACAATAGAGAATAATCATTTTTCTTTAGAACTAACCATAAAAATCAAGAAATAAAATTTCCTTATTCTCCATCATATGGCTGACCATCATGGAAGCTTAATCAAAAAAACTTTTCTTCACTGTAAATTTACAAGATTGCAAATATTCAAGTATTTAGAGTAATTGAATTTAAATTATTGGGTGAAAAGAACAAAATAAATTTTGAAGAAAAATAATCAATTGGCCAAAAATTCCAAGAAATTAAAGATGAAATTTTTTTCACTTTTCTTTTAAATTTATATGTTTTTAAGTTGGTTTTGATGATTTTTTGAAGTAGATTTAGGATTTGTGTTGATATTGAAAGTTGATTAAAAAAGAAAAAAATTAGGGTTTGGTGGAGACAGATTGAAAAAATTACATAAAAATGGAAAATAAGTAAAATGAAACTTGAGGATGTAGAATATGATGAAAAATTAAGGGAAATTTTTTAAGGAATTTTTCATAATTATGGTCGAATTTTTAAAAAATTCTTTTGAAAGGTTTGCACCTTAAAATGATAAAAATGAAGTGTTTGAAAGTGGAAAATAAATTTTGAAATGAAAAAAATTAAATAGAATTTTTGGTGAATTTTAGTCTAATTATTGAAAATTTTATTGAAAATTATTGGATATTATTTTGAAAAAATTGATGATAAAAATGAAAAAAATGGGTTAAAGTGATTATACAAATTTATTTGTAATTTTTAGAGTATATATTGATTTAATAAAAAAATTTAAGTTGAAAAAGAATTTTTGGAGAAAAATAAAAATTACAGAAAAATGACATAAATTGCGAAAAATAGTTATGAAGTAGGAAAAATAAGAAAAATTAAATATTATATGAAAAAAATAATTTTAGAAATTTTTGGTCCCGACGATAAGCATGTCAGACGACCTAAATCTTGAGTTACGCATTAAATGCATGTGATAAGAAATAACACTGATATAAAACTTTGATATATGAAAGAAAGAGAAATGATTGGGGAGCTTTATTTGTAATAGGATTTATATTAAATATAGTTTTATAGTTAATTAGAAATTTAATGATTATTCAGGTATACCCTCAGAACATATACTAAAACTAAATAAAGAAAAGGAGCAAGTAGTCTCTGACAGACTGCAATAGAAATTTGTGCATTAATTTAAAATATATGTTATTTATGATTTAAATTGAATTTTTATATTTTTTTGATATGAAATGTTTTTATAAGCAATTTACCGTTATTATATTTGTAAAAATATATAATAAAATAGATTTGCATTTTAGAGAATAGTTATATATATAATATTTACGAAAATGTTAAATATTTGGAAAGTTATTGGATATATATTTCAAAATAAATATAAGGTGAAATAAATGTTTTAACACATTATGTATTATGTTATACCCATATATTAGCATAAATAGTGAGTTAAAAAATTGTTGGCATTGGTCATAAGAGTTATTGTATGACTCATGTGGTTATATTGGATCATACATATTATTTATATATTGATCATTGAATTAAATATTATTGTTTTAGGTCATGTGTTAATTTTGATCCTGAAATTTTTCGTAATTTGATGGTATCTATTGTTTTTCTAGATATAAGTTTGTGGCCTCTTATATAAGAGTTAGATAAAGTTTTTATTTTGATAAATGAACATAGTTTTTATTCATTTATTGTATATATATTTTGTGGAATGAATGTCAATGAATTTAATTTTGAAATTTTTTATCATACATTCTTTTATTATTAATGATTTATATCTACTTCTACATATAAATAAATAATTTATTAATAGTTTTGATATATGAAAACCTTTATCATGATTTTGTTGATTAATTTTAATTGTATATTTTTATTTAAAGTAATATTTATTATAAATTTTTATACCATTGAATTTTATACTCAATACGAAAGTTTATTTTTTCTCGTATAAGTTTTAGTAGTGTTAAGAGGTAACAGATGCGTTCATAGAAATCGTCACTGAACTATTCTAATGGTAACTAGCTACAAGAGTAGGTTTTATTACATATATTTTATTTATCATATTTTAATATATATAAGTTATTTTGCATAAACATATATTGTAATTTAAGACTATGAGACGAGAATAACAAGAGAACACAAGTTTATTTCTTTGCTAATATAATATATTATTTTAATTGTATTCTTCTCATAGATATTAATTAACTCTGTAATATTTTTTTATCTGATTATATATAGTGTACGAAAGGGTAAGATGTGTTACAAAAATTGAAAAAAATAATTAATTAATACTCAACTTCTTTAATTAATAAAATAAAACCTAAAAAAATGTTAATTATTAAAATATAAAACAAAAATCTATCTAGTTTTTTGTTTTTTTTTTTTCTTAATTAGGGTTTTCTTCCATAAGCAAATGGTAATTGGTACACCATCCCATGTAGGGGTGTAAATGAATCAATCTATTCGTGAGCTACTTAAATTCAACTCGTAAAATATTTGAATTCGATTCGAAATTAATCGAGTCGAGCTCAATTTCAAATAGCTCAGATAGTTTGTCTAGTTGAGTTTGATATCGCAATGTCTGACTCATAAGTATTGCGAACTTAATCGAGTAGTTATTTTTTTATTAATTAAATTATTATTATGCTTTCAGTATTTAAATATAATTGAGCTTAATCGAGTCAAGCCAATTACATTATTTATTAAATTTTTAGTTAATTCGAATTTTATCGAATTGAGTTCGAGTAGTTTAAATATTTTTCGAATTGAGTTTCGAACAATTAAAAAAATTCGATTGAGTTTGAGTCTAATTCAAATATTAATTTTTTTAATCAAATCGAGTTTAAATCTAGTATTATATTAATTCGATTCGATTTTATTATACCTCTAATCCTGCGGCCTTGATTAGATGGCGCAATTCAATGCAATTTTTTTTTTGTCCACGTACGTTTCAAGCTTGTATTGGTTCATAGCAACCTTGTTTATGATGAGCATAGTGGATTTAGGGGGTTGGTGGAGGGCTTGATCTTAAATTAATAAATCAAAATTATCTAAAATTATTAGTAGATAATAAAATTAAAACCTAAGGATATAGCTGGAATCAGTAATCTCTTTGGAAATTAAATTATCATGGATAATTAAGATTATATAATATGCTGGCATATGAAAAGAAAAAAAAATCATACTAATAATAAATAAAGAAAGAAAATAAATTATCATTATTATTAAAAGGTGTCAAGACAGCATGACACGTATTGTGAATTAATTTATTTTTTATAAAAAAAAATATCCAATTTATAATTAAGTTTGATATAACTACTTAAGTAATCCTAAAAAAAAAAAAGATGACTATAATTACAAGGCATGGGCAGAAAATCAATTGGCAGTATTTATATACATGAAAGTATCAATTCTATAAAATAATAGTATGCAACATGATAAACAATTAAATTTTAAATCCAAAAAAATTGCACTATATCTTTGGAATTTTTGAACTCGACTCTAAACGTTGAATTTCAAAAAATCATTAGATAATATCTTTAAAAAAATACTTATTTTCTTCTCTATATTATCTTTTTTATTTTTTTTGAATGATATGTACTTTTTAAATTTTTTATATGAGTCTCATAATATTAAAAATAGAGATATATGTCACATATTTAACAATTTTCATCCCACATATGGAAGGAAAAAGACCTTGAAAGTTGAAGATCTAAAGAAATTGATGGTCATAACTTGGTTAGAAAGCAGGTGTTGTAAACGAGTCTAAATCAACAGAAGCCTATTAATTAAGCAAAATCAAAGAAATTATATTAGGATTTATGACAATGAAGAAATGATTTTTTTAACTAAAATTACGTTCATTTATCTATTTATAAGTTTTAACACATTATCATATAAAAGAGTGATTTTTATCTATTAAATATAAATTTGATTGAGACATTAAGTATAGCTTTAAAATATAAATTTGAATCACTTAGTAATTAAGTTTATAAGTAAAAAATATCAATTGAATTTAGATAAAAAAAATATTCATTTTTTTATATATAAAAGTATTGAGAAGTCAAAATCAACAAAAAGTAGTAGTGAGAGGGTGAAAGAAACGAAAGGTAAAAAGTTCCAAAAATAAGAAAAAAAAGGGTATTAATGTTGGGGGCTGTCCGTCCCAGAGAGAGATTCCTTTAATAAATGTGCGTTGGTCTTTATGGCTGAGTAACACAGTGAGTATCGCGATCATATTCATGCCCTATTAAATTATCCTCACATTTGGAAAAATTTCCTTAAAATTTTCCTCTCTTTCCACTTTCTTATGTGCACCCTTTTCTCCTTCTTGTCCCTCTTCCCATTAGTAATTCTTTTCTTTTCTTTTTTTAAAAAAAAGATGTATACTGCAAATTTGTAGTAAAAACTCTATCTATGAATACAAAAGGGAGAGATAGAGAAATTTCTTGGTTCATTTCACATTGTATTACGTGAAATAAAAATCAAAATATGCAATGAAAAATAGAGAATTTAGCAAAAAATTCATTATGTATATATTGCTAAAAACATTTATTTGTAAAAATGGATTTTCTATATACTAATTTAATTATACCTTGTTATATATGCAAGGTGTTCATTCTGTACTATTTTAAGTGTCTTTTAAAATAATTTCATATATAACTAGTGCCGAAATAATTAAATAATCTTTTAATTTTATAATAAACTATTTGTAATTCATTAAATTATTCTGTGTATTTAATTAAGATAGAGAAAAATTATAATAAATTTGGGGTAGTTAAAGTGGGTGCCCTAAATGAATGGGGTGATAGAAAATAAAAATGAAAAAGCAATTGAATTTATAAGCAAAGGAGAGAAGGGGGGAAGAAATAGTGAATAGATGGAGGGAAGAATAATGGATTTAAATGCAGTGGCCCATGTTTCTGCTTTGGTAGTCGCGGTTTTAAATGCTCATGCAGACCCTCTTCCCCCTCTTAAATCCCTGCCCGAGAAGACATTCTTATCTCTCCTCACACATACCTACACCTATTCCCCTTTCTACTTCTCCTCTTCCCCAAAAACCCCAATATCTTAACTCTCTGCTTTTCAGTTTTCACCTTCTTCTTCCCAAAAACCCTAATAATAATGATCTCAATGGAGCAACCAACTTCAAACCCATAATGGGTATGTGTTGTTCTTTACGTTTCTATCAAAAGTTTATGTGAAATAGTGATTGTGATATTGGCCCGGTTCACTCAGACATTCAAACCATCAATAACCCTTGGGTATGTTGTTATGTGATTTGATTGAGCCGTGCCAATATCTCAGTGCTCTTTCATTTCTCTAATTAAAATTCTCCAAATCCAAAACCATTGCAACCATGTTCCTCAAAGATTTGCTCTTTATACATCTACCAATTAATATTCTTTTTCCTCTAGTTCGGAGAACAAGTGGTTTGTCTATATCTTTTTAACTTGTATTTTATTATTATTATTATTATTATTATTATTATTATTATTATTATTATTTTCTGCTTTATGCATGTGCTTTTCTTTTATATATAAGAACATGATGGATACAACAAGGGGGAAGAATTTTGAAGTTAAAAATTTCTTACAAATTTATATTAAAAGTTCTGACAAACTTGATTGTTAAAAATTTACTAATAAATTAAATCACAAAATCACAAAGATAATATAATCAAATTTAAATGTAAGTCTAAGATAGTTTGACTTGATCTTCTAGTCAACTTCTCAATAGCATGTATATTCTTGTATCTTATTGTTGTTGATTATGCATGACACAGGAACATACTCCAAGGAACAACACGAGGCTGCAGAATAATCTTCAGCAAAGAACTGAGGAATCTCTGTTTAACCCAAAATGATGATAAAAAATATTTCTGTTTATCTTCTTTAGTCTACTTATAAATTAATCTCAATATAACTAATACATATGTAATCTAATTCTTTTGTTTGATTGAATATTTCAGGATCAATTTGAAATCTTAGCTTATACTATGAGAAGGATAGAGAGAGATACTTGCATAGATTGATAGTTCTATTTTTTCCATTTTTTCCTTACTTCATGATAAATGTTTTTGATAGCATTGAAAAGATTAAGTACTTTATGGGATGGATCCCTTAATGCATAATTATTCAAGTCGCTTAATAAAAAAATATACCTATAAATACTCGCCCTTAATTAAATAAAAAGCCCTTTATTGCATATGAACAGAGAAAACGATATACTACACATCAAAAACCATCCAAGACTATACTGTATAGTGAATCTAATTAATGCCATTGCCTGTTTGCCATAAACCTAAAGGAACTATATGGTTTGGCTCAAGCCTATTTATTTTTCTATTATAGTGTGTGGGTGTTATATATATGTATATATTCTTCTGTTATTTTTTCTTTTGTTAATTTTTAAAAAAGGAAAAGATCAAAAGAATTAATTGTGTTTACCTTCTGATTCGTGATTTTTTTTTACTGACCAAAATAGTGATTCAATAGTACTCTCTCCATTCTATTCCAACTGTCCAGTTGATTTTTTTATATTAACAATAAAAAAAACTTTTTTTATTTTCAAATTTATCCATATCTTGTTTTTAGAGAAATGAGTTTTATTGGAATAATTATGATTCATTACTATTTTGAGTCTTTTTAAAAGGGGTAATATGATTATTTTATATCTATAATTTTGCCTATTAAATAATATTATATTCTTAATTTTCAATAAAAAAAAATAACAGCTAGAATGAACGAATGACTGAAGTATATAATTATGTAAATTAATGGTTTCTCTACTTATAGCATTTTATTACGGACCTTTCGTGGCTAAGACTTGTTTCTAAAAGAAAATGAATGAGACAGAATAAATGCAAGAGGAAATAAATTTCACTATCTGCAATAGCTTTAAAGATGGGGAAAGAATCAGGAGTTATTGAATCGATCCTATCATATCAATCGCAAAACACTTGCATTATTGAACTGTCTTCTGGAGAAGAAAGAAATAATTAAGAATATCTATTATTTTCAAAAATAAAAATCAATAAATTAATAAAAAAATTAATGAATATGGAGAAAGTAACAAATGACCGTATTTATTGAGCTAATTTCAAAAATTAAAAGGCTGGATGAGATTCAGGTCATTTCACAACAAGGCCCAAACATTTGATTTAGAAGAGAAAAAGTCCTACTGGTTAGCAATTAAATTAGTAGTTTCATATTTGTCTTTTGTTAAATTTGTTATTTTTAACAAGATATATCTAATTATTTAATGAGATATTATATAACTGGAGTATAAAATTACAATCATAGTTTAATTTATTTCTCCCTTTCTTTCATTAAAATAAAAGGCTTACTTTTTCTTTTATCTATCCAAAATTAAATTCAATTTCTTTATGAAGAGTATATTAATTTTTTCTTTTTTTATAAGTTCCTATTTAATGTTCATTAATCTATAATATACTATTTTTCATTTTTCTGATCATATTTCTAATTAATATAAAGAATTATTTTTTTATTTTATGATCATATTCCTAATTAGTGTAGGAGTACATTGAAAAATGTAATTAAATTTTATAAATTTAACCATATCATTAGGATAGCAAAATTACTCATACCGGTCTTTTTAAATAAGGATATAAGTGATAAATGAGTAATTTAAAATATAAATGAATAATAAGTGGATTCATCCAATATATGCGTATTGCAATATTGAATATGGATATCCATTCCAACCCATAGCTATTGGATTCGAAGAGAAGTTGAAAAACTAAGGTTGAAAATTAAAGTTCAAAATTATCAATATCCCATATCACAATAGCGAAAATTAAAGAGCTCAATAGTTCCTTTTTTTTTCGCAGATTTATAAAAGCAGAAGAGACAAAAATATGAGTAATTAATTTATATTCTCAGTTGGAACTCTTGTTTTAAAAAAAATCTAGTGGAATGTTGTAAATCAAAATATATGAATATAAATCATTAAATAAATAAGTAAGAAGAATTACTTATTGCGGAAGTTTAATTACCATATACACAAGTTTAATTAACCAGAAATTAACAAGGAGACAGAAGTAAGAATATGTCAACATAGGCTAAGATCTAAAATTAAAGTCAAAAGGATTTCTTGAAACACTGGCTTGAAGCATATGCTCATTCTTAATTACAACAAGGGATAACGACTAAACAATTACTTAGTTAACCTCGATGAAGCAATTCTCATCCATATATGCAATCTATGAAACCAACGTCAGCATTAGAGATGTAATCGAGTTGATATAGTCACAGAATTAAGTTCAAATTTGATTAAAAAATTCAAAACTCAAACTCAATCAAACTTATTTTTACTTGATCAAAATTTGACTTGAAAAATATTCGAGTTACTCAAACTCGACTCGATAAATCTCGAATCAACTAAAAATTTTAATAAATAGTATACTCAGTTTGACTAGATTCCAAATCAACTCGAGTTAACTCGACTCGATTAATTTTGAATATATTTAAATACTGAAAGTATAAACGTAATTTAATAAATAATAAAAAAATAATTATTCGATTAAACTCGTAAGTTTTAGGAGTCAGGTATTATAATATTCGAGCTCGACTCGATAAACTATTTGATCTTGAGCTCGACTCGATTAATTCCAAGTTAAATTCGAATATTTTATGAATCGAGCTTGAGTAACTTAAAAGTAGTTTGACTCGTTTACACTCCTAGTCAACACAATGCAAAGACACAAAATATTGCCTACTTTATGCCCTTACTTTGGCATTATTTTGATTTTTTTTTCAATTATGACATATATAACTGGATATAAGACGACCTAAGCAACATTTTATGAGTCGTTAATTAGTACTCCCTCCATTTCATTTTAATTATCGCTCTAGGTAATTTCCTTAGAATTAATAAATCATTAATTAATCTTAAATTTGTGAGAAAAATCACTTATTAAAACTAAATTATCCCTAGTTTGAAAGACTCAAAATTGTTTAATTCATAAACATTAATCAAATTGATTGTAAGTAACAAAGTTAAAGAAGTCAAAGATTTGCCCACTAATAAAAATCTACATAATATAAATAACTTTGAATTGATGAGTATAAGAGTAAAATTAAAAAAAAAATTTATTGATTGTATAAAAGCGACAAATAAATAAATTTTAAGATTTTTTTTAAAGCGACAATTTATTAGTATGGAAAAGGAACACATGTATCTGTTATTTTAGACTTTATGTATATATTAATTGATAAACACATACGAAAGAGACGCATAAAATGTGAATTTTATGTATATATTATTTTGACAAACATATATAATTAGGGTATACGTATTTGCTATTATAAAACTCAGACGTATATAGTCATATTATATGCATCTCACTTTTATAATTGACAAATGCTTATTGTATTTTTTTTTAAATATTATGAGAATTTATATGCAACACCAATTAATAATTCATAAACTTCCTTCAATCATAACTTGCCTCAAATTTACAAGCCACAATAGACATCTAATACACGTCACAATACTAAACACATAAGTCATTCCATATAAATGAATTATCTTCAAGTTACTTTTAAGATTACATAATAAATTTTTAGATAAAACAAACAATGGTTTCCATGATGAAACTCAATATCAGAGTAACTGAAGTACTTCTTAAATCTCAAATATAATATATTATTGAACATCATTCAACAATGTTACTGCTTCTGCATTTGCCAAGATTTTATTATGCTTAATCTCCATATAAACATATTCTTATTGCAAATTAAGAGAGATTGCCCACTACTAATAGATTTGAGGGAATCCAAAGCAATATTCAATATAAAAAATTTTCACACAAATTTCATCAAGTAAGAAAAAAGAGATATAAAAAATTTTCACACAAATTTCATCAAGAAAAAAGAGAGAAAATTAACTTGGATAGCATTAAGGTGCGACAACAGTGGCATTGAGGTGCAACGATGTATTTCTCACAAAAGAGAAGAGCGGCGGGGCTCGAATGGGGCATCAATGATGTTATTGTGATGGAGGTGTAATGTTATTGTGAATGGGAGCAACAGTGGCGTTCGATCCGACATTACAATAACGTTGATATCAAAGTTCAGAGAATGAATGTTTGTCTTTGAAAGTTCCATAGTATAAGTGAAGAACATCATGCCCTAATTTAATGTCATTATGCGTTGTAAAAAACAAAAATAAATACATAAAATAAAGTCATTACGTGTCTGACTATCATTAAAAGTAGACGCATATCTTTATAGGGCAATACACGTCTATTAAAAATAAATAACAGATATATAAAATTTATACATTAGCGCATATTTATTTAAATACCATATGCGTATACTTTTACACATATGTTATTAAATAAAATCAAATACATATACTCTACATCTTCAACACTTAATCACAAAAATGTCACTGTATTCTCTATATGCTTTTGGTGTTTTTGGGATAGACATATATAATCTTCAACATAAAATGTTTTTCGTACTAGTGGTTATAAAAGAATGGAAAGAGTAAGTTTGAATTAATTAATTGCAAATAACTTTTATATATATATATATATATATATATACTAATTAAAATACTTATATGTTGAACTTCAAATCTTTTTTCGACTTGGTGTTAAATTTAAGAATCTATGAGAATTGGTAGGAGATAAATTAAAGAAACCATGAGAAGGTTGAGTTTTAGATATGCAATTATCTTAAAATTTTTAAAAAAGTGTTTTGCTGCCTTTTAGATCATATCTAACACGAATAATATTATTTTCAATCCGTTGATATATAAACTGAAGACATATGATTTTGTACAAAAAAAAGAAAAAAGAAATCATGAGAATTGATATGAGATAAATTTTGAAATAAGTTATTTGAGATATATTATTTTTATATATTAAATGAATAAATGAGAGAGTTATGATCAATTAAGGTTAGATGAGTATGAATTCTTATATAATAATTAAATGGGTCATAAAAGGGTATAAATAAGTGACATACAATCCAATCTAGTTAGACTAAACTCATACCCACCCAAACCCATCCATTTTCCACCCTAACGTCCACATGTTAACTAAAATTTTTAACCTGTATTAAGATAGAAGCAAGTCAATTTATTATTATAGAATTAGAACTTACAAAGTTAATTTTAAATTAAACACTTCAATATTGGTCACATGTCACTAGCTAGTCAATATGATCCAGGGTTATTATTGGAAGAAAATTACTTAAATTAGTCTATAAAAACATTATATATCTACTTTAATAATTTGTCATATATATATATATATATATAAGTTGTGATTAATTTGATTTTACAAATTTTTTGATCGACCAGATTTTAAAAAAATTCTGTTAAGATTTCATAATTTTCATTTCACGTTTCAAATAATCTGTCATGGATGAGATTGTTGAGTGGATATGAACAGTAAAAGAGCATAGAGAACAGGAGGAGCGAAGTGTAGTGAGATAAGTGCGACCCATTTTCTGCCACGTCAACCAATTGCATATCTTTCCACGTTGGTCTTAGCTCAGCAGAATAGGCTGAGTCAATCCAATTTCATATTGTTTTTCAATCTTCGCATAACAAACATTCTACTCTCTAAATTCCCAAATCCCAATTTAAAATACGAAAAACATTGAACCGATTAATGATTATTTTATGATTTTATCAGTTTAATCAAATTTAATTGAGTTTTTAAAATTTTAAATAAAGTAAAAATTAAATCTTAAATACTATTTAAAATTACGTAAGAAAATATAGACATTCAAAATTCATTCCAAAAACTAATTATCTTATTCAAATTATTATAAATAAAAAGTTCTGATGTTATAGATGAAATGTGTCAATGTGTCTAAATTCATTGTGAGAATATAACAGAAAAATATTTTGCTAAAAATAGCAGCATAGACTTTACAGCTCGTAGTAGAGTTATTTTTTTGGCTGGAAATTACAGTTTGCTATGAATTCTACTATACTAAGATATTTTTTTAAAATTATATTATATTATATTTTTTATTATTTTATATTTTTTAAATTTTTTATAATATATTTCTAATTATTCTTATTAGTAAAATAGAAACAATTAATTGCTAATTTCATCAATTATTAATTATTTTAATAATTAATAATTAAATTAATTATGATTATGTTGAAAGAAAATTAATTATGATTAATAAAAGACAACTGGCTGCAGATTAGTTTAATTTGTACTATGAATGGTTCCTACTTCCTATCTTTTAAAAAAATTAATGATGAGGATATAATTAAATAATTAACAAGATGTGAGCAGCTGTTTTGGTAGGTCCCAAAACTCATTGTATCTTAAGATATTATTATAAAAATATCCATTATCAAATGTTAATAAAAACTTTTAAGAATACATTTATTAGCAAATTGATATATTTTTATAAAAAAAAAAGGAAATTGATTTATTTATACAATTAATCTAAATTTTTTAAATTATTATTAATATTACGGATAATGTAAAGATAAATTATAGAAAGAATATTCTGGAATCATTCATGGATTAATTTAATTTTTTCAAAAAATAAAATAAAATAAAAATCCTTTTAAATTGAATTATTATTATTATTATTAACAAGATTACTTTCTCTTCAAGTACGAATTTTTCATGCATTGTTTATCCATTCAAGGCAGTTATGATGAATACGTGGACTTCTCATGACCCCACCACCTGGTGGGTCCCTATCATTACACGGAACTCTCACCGCTAGAGAGAGAAGAGCCAAGGCAAGACACTCAGTAAACGATGAAACATACCCCCTTTTTTTTCCTTAAAGAAAAGCATCGTTCTCTCTCTCCTTTCCAGCCTTTTGTTGTTGAGCTTTGGTCTTTCTCACTCTCGCTCCCTTTTCCTCTTTCTGCTTGCTAAATCCATCAGTCCCCACCACCACCACCACTACCGCCACCGCAACCACCGCACTGCTGCCGCGATGTGCGATCCACCGTTATTTTATTGACATCTTCCTTTTTTTTTAATAGCAATTTTTATTTTTCTTCTCTCGACTGATATATTGAGGCATCGGTTCGGTGTTATCTAAAATAATGGCGATTGAGGAGGACTTAGAGAGTTGTGGAAGTAGAATAGTGGAGTCGTACTCGCAGCCGAATCCTCGACATCATACAAAAAAGCTAGAGGTGTATAACGAAGTCCTTCGGCGAATCCAGGAGTTCAATTTTGAGGATGCGAATCTTCCTGGCTTCGATGATCAGCTCTGGCTTCATTTCAATCGATTACCTGCTAGGTTTTTCGCTTTATCTTTTTAAATATTTCTTGTTTAGTTTCTGAGAAACAGAAGGAAACGTGAGGGAGAGTATTTTACTTGGAATATTACTGTTGGTGTTATCTTACCGCTCATGCTTATTGGGAGATTCCTAGTTTTCGCTTTTTAGTTTTTGGTCCTTTTTGAATCTGTTAATTTCAGTTTTTATTTTTTTGCGTTTGTGCATTGGAATCAAGTAACAGTAAAATGAATTCAAAATTCTAGTTTTTTTACTTTTTAATTTTTGCAAGATATGTTTACTTTCTATTAATCAACTTTTTTTCCTTTTCGTTTTCATATTTGTGTTAGATTCAATCATATTTCAACAGGCAATTTTGAAGTATTTAATACTTAATAATGATATATGATGAGATTCTTTGAGGGATCACGTATATGATTGAATCGAATTCTCCAGATTGACTTGTTTGTTCCTGCTCAGCTGTCAATTTTTTATCTCATTGTTAGTGTAGATATGCATTGGATGTGAATGTGGAGAGGGCGGAAGACGTGCTAACTCATAAGAGACTACTTCAGTTGGCAGAGGATCCTGCTAATCGACCCGTATTTGAAGTTCGTCTCGTACAGGTGAATACATCTGATTAAAATAGAAATGTGGTATTATGTTAATGTTCTGACCACTTGCGCTACTTTTTTCTCAGACATTGTGCGTGGGAAAATAGTCAGTAGTGCTCTGGAACCCATGTGGAAAAATTAACTCCAATCTTTACATAGAATTGAGTGTTACGATTCAGTGTCCAACATATGTTGGCTTTGAATTGATGAGTATTTAATTACTTGTTGAGCCTCTCAACCTGCCAGCTCAAGTTCTCGTCTTGATTTCCTTGCCATGTTTTTTATTTTTGCTTTCAGCACAACTATGTTCACAATGGAGAACTGGAGTTTGGTTGAATCTCCGAAATCTTGCTACTTCTTTTGCCCAATTAGGGTGGCTTTTATCATTATGCATTTCTTTTCTCCTATAAAGACTACTAAGCACTGCCTTTGACCTTTCTTTTCGGTAGTGGGAGTTTTCTATGTTGTTTAAGTGTTACAGAAAAGTATGTGATTTATCTTTATCACTTCTATAAGAATGTCAAGGCATTCATTTCAGGACGGGTTTATATTTTCTTTTTCTAAACGAAAATTATATTATCAAGCTTCTCTTCCTTTTTGAGTACCTTTTGTTGCATGAAAGTCCAAATACTTACCTTAATTTTAGGATTCTAGTTAGTGGAATGCCATCTGGATATTTACTTAAGAATGACATGCCTCCATATTGAAATATCTGACGGGATACATATCATCTGAAATGAATAGGATAGACATTGTCTACCTCCTTCAGGTTCTAGTGTATGTCTCTTGAAATGAGTTTTAGAAAAGATTAGTCATTTTTGGTAAAATCATTTGTTTGATCTCATTGCTATCTCATTTGTCTTACTTAAATGGGACTAAAATATTGTTGTTGTTTATCTTGAAATTATATAATTACTCTGAATCAATGACCTGTGATGGATAGATCGTTTGCTTTCCTTTTTTGTGATGCAGGTCTATCCTATCTCCAATGGAATGTCTATTGATTCAGTTCACTCAGATTGTGCAATGAAAGAGGATGCACAAAGTTCTTATTTTTCATGCAGACAGGGGTATGTAATCCATTTGTTACTTGCCTTGTATATTCTTCATTCTTGTTCAGCATTGTTGAGTTACATGTTCTAGTTTGTTGCTGTCCTTTTTTTTCTTTTTTAAAGTTTACATCCAATTGATAAGTTTCATGTAAGTTCTCATTAAAGTTACATGTTCTTTCAATTGATTTTTGCTGTTTGCCGTCTCTCTCTGCAGCATCCATCCACCCCCTACATTTGGTTCGCCTAATCTTGAAGCAGTTGCACTACAAGCCAATAGATTTCATGTTGAAGATGGAGATAGTTCTGTAAATTTGATAGCAGACCTCTGTCGGTAAGAATTTGAGAGATATTGTGTGAATTCCTCCTTGAGAAATTGTCTGTCATTAACATGTTAAAACTGGAACATCTCTTCATGTTGGCTTCTTGGATTTATAAAATAAAATATTTGATTGACTTGTGGTGATATTCTAGCAAATTTATTTTCTTGTTTCGTACTCCAGCAAAGTTAACTTGACTTTTGTGTTTTTTATTTATTTTCTTTTAATTTTTGCATATTTTCATTTAATCTTTATTCACTTATGTGATCAGTGATTTTAGACATTATTTTCTTGAGGCCTCTATGTTTAAAATTCAGAAGGTTGATGTTCAAAATATATTTTGCAACTGTAATAGTAGCTTCAATCTATATTAACTTATTATTGTGAAATTGACAATCTTGTAGGCCTATGCATGAGATCACTTTTTCTACAGTTGACAGGCCAAAACTCCTCAGTGAGGTTGGTGATTACTTATACACTTGCGTCAAATATTTTGTGTTTCTATATAAGTTAGCCTGGTAGTATTCCATATGTATTTTCTTGGATAACGATAGTAAAGGGATTTCAGATTTGCATTATCTAATTGAGAAACATATTCATTGTACTGTCTATCTTTATACTGCAATTTGGAAAAGAAATTTTCCGTATTAATTGCTTATGATTTTGAAGATGCTTGAAGATTTGTTGCTAATACTGCACATTTCTGTTCAAGAAGATGTTTATGATATGTGTTAAGCATTTAGTTCATGCAGTAGATAATGAATAAGAGGAATTTCTTCAAATAATTTTTCCAGTTGACATTCCTCCTTGCGGATATTGGTTTGAATATTCAAGAAGCTCATGCATTTTCCACTGTTGATGGGTTCTCTTTAGATGTCTTTGTTGTTGATGGCTGGCTGCGTGAGGTAAGGCCGTAGTTTTATTTGCTTAAATTTTTCTGTCATATATGTTTTTAAGAGAGAAAGAGGAGTATTTTCCAGCTGGTCATAAAACACTGAGAACATACTGTCATGGTGATTGACTGTCATTTTTGTGATTATATTATGTACTATCAATTGCTGTTTCTTTTTTTTTTTTTCGCTCTCATATTGTACTTTTCTTTTGGTTCTCATGATTTATTCTCTTAATGATTGTAGCTCAATTTCAACTTATTGTGTACTCTTGCTTGACAAATAGCATAATTTAGATGTATGATGGTCACATACATCCCACAATTTTTTATTTTTTGTAAAGAGAATTGGGCTAAACCTATGGGTATGAAGGACGATTAAAGTAATGACCTAAGATGGCAGCTCAAGTATGTCCAAAATAACCTCTTTATATTTGTTATGTACTTAACAACCTCGTTATATTTTTTGATAATACTTCCATTACAGGATTTTTTAAAAAAAATTATCGTATTACTCACCTTCATTTGAATACTTATGGGAACCTATTTTTTCTTTATTTTTGGTTTTCCTTTCTTCTCTTACTGTATGAATTTCTTCATTTGCTCCTGTGTTCTAATGTCATGGGCCGTGATATCATATCTTCTTATATCCCACTTAAGAGTCCCAGTTTGAACAGCTTTACTGTAGAAGAACTTTCTTTTTTCCAACTAATGTCTCTAAATTGTCACACAAGTTGAAGCTTTATTTATTTGATTTGATTAAGAGATGCAGCACTGACATATTTGAATTGAGAACAAAAATTCATTAAATCCTTGACATTTGTTTTGAGACCATGTGGACTTTTTTTTTTGCTTTACATGGCTGCTTGACAGTGCTTCACATGCTTTTGAAATGTGTGTTTTTTTTGGCTTATGTAAACATGCTTGATTTTTATTATTTCCTTTGTAGTACTATAATAAATTATCAGACTGCCACCTTTCTTGCACTTACTGTATTGCTTGACATACTTCCATGTGGAAACTTCAGGAAACTGAGGAGCTTAAAATTGCTCTGGAAAAAGAAATCTTAAAGTTTAAGGTAAATGTTCTCCTTACTTCCCTTTTTCTTCAGAGTTACAGGATAATATCTTCAACGTTCATGCTTTTGATTGCTTTAAGTTGGACATACTATGTGAACCTCTAAGCAAATAAACCTCTCAGTTTACCCTTTTTTGTCATACAGTGCCAACAGATTAGGTAACTCTGAACTCAACAGGTAATGGAAAGTGTGAATATAAACAGAGCTGAATGAAACGGAAAGATTAATGTGGCAACCCCAACTAGACCGGAAATGAGTTGTACCAGGGTCGAGTAGGCCATCTCTACAAGACCTAGAATGTTTTAAATAGCTAGTGTCTGTGTTTGATGAGGTGGTTTCTCCATTATTTCTCCTCCATGAATTCTCTTAAGTTTTTTAAATTTCTATCAAACTACTTTAAGATAAATTTTCTTTTCTCCTTGTTTTTAGCTAGTTTATTTTAAAATGGCAAGTTCTGATAAAATGATGAACTTGCAGCTACTAAAATCATTTGAATTAATTTAATTATGGTATCACTACTAATGATTGTGGCCTGCTATAATTGCTGGTATTAGGCTCTCAATTTTGACTTATGCATGTCTAAATAAGTTGAATCTGATTCAATTGCAGCACCTTTCCAGTTTTACATAGAAATTTATAATGCTGTTTGATAGATCAACCAGGAACAGTGATGCATTATGTAACCTTAATGAATTGTGATGTTCTGCAGGAGAAGAATTGTTCAAAACATTGTTCTGTTTCTGCCATGAACAAACATAATGACACAAAGGTTGAATCTCATCCGGATTTCATAGAAATACCTAATGATGGAACAGATGTCTGGGAAATTGATTCCAGTCATTTAAAATTGGGAAACAAAGTTGCATCTGGATCTTATGGCGATCTGTAAGTTGTCTTCAGAAAATTTTGTTTTCCTGTTGTACTAGTTCTCAGTTTGATTTATCTTTAAAGCTCTTCAGGTACAAAGGCACATATTGTAGTCAGGAAGTTGCCATCAAAGTTCTAAAGCCTGAGCGTGTCAGTGCAGAAATGCTTAGAGAGTTTTCTCAAGAAGTTTACATAATGAGGTTTGTTATAACTACACTTGAGAGTGCTGCTGTTGTCTGTAAGATTTTTGTTTATTTACTTAGATATGTCATTCTTTATTACTTTGGAAACATAAGAAAGGCCAAAAAAAATGGATGCTGTTGTTTTCAGATGTCTATTGAAGTTTTTGTTTTATGCAATGTTCTACAGTACACATGTATGTATCAGTTTATCTCCAGAAACCTGCGGCTGTGTTAACTCCCAAAGACTCTTGAGTCTTGATATTTATAAATACCATGTTACTTTATTGGAATGAGTGGTAAACCAGTTGACTATCATTATTGGTATAGTGGAAGGCCATATTTGTGAGAAACTTTCATTTTTCTCATACATTGTGGCTGCATTCTTCTAATTTGCATTTGTTGCATTTGTCTTGATTTTCATTACATGAGATTATTTTGGTCTGTGTTCATCTCCCATAATTTTTCTTTTGTTTTCTCTGATTACTTACTTTTTTGCAGGAAAATTCGGCATAAGAATGTTGTTCAATTCATAGGGGCGTGCACCCAACCTCCTAACTTGTGCATTGTGACTGGTATTAGTCTGTTGTTTTACACATGTAGTTGTATGGTTAATGGAAATCTTAGTTGTAAAGGTAGGTAGGTTTCGAGGTTTTTCTGATTTTATTAAGGAGTTCTTCCTCCTTTGCTTCTCCAACCCTACTTGCTTTTATTAGATATAAACCATGTTGCTAATAAGTAGAATGTTACTGTCTATATTGTGGTCTCAATAACCCAAAATTTTATATCTATTGGACTCTTATCAAGATTTTGGATTCATATTTGTAGGTTGACATGGCCTCTCCTTCTCCACCGATACTCACCTTTTGATTCTAAATTCCTGCTTTTGCAGAGTTCATGGCTAGAGGAAGTATATATGATTTTCTCCATAAACAGAAGGGTGTATTTAAGCTTCCCTCCTTAATAAAAGTGGCAACTGGTGTGTCGAGGGGAATGAGTTATCTTCACCAAAATAATATAATACATAGAGACTTGAAGACTGCCAATCTTCTGATGGATGAAAATGAAGTAAGACTACATGAATTTTTTTTAGGATACATTTTTCTTATTATTTCTTGATCACCTCTGAAATATGTCATATTTTATATTGCATTTCCAACTACACTTTATTTGGGTTTATTCTTCCTCTGTAATAATATGATCATTCACATTTTCCGGTTATTGATACTCGTTTATGCTCCTTTTGTCATCTTTGAATGCATCTTTTAACAATTGTATGATACACACATTTATCTGTCTTGTCTTCCCAATTTCTGCTGGGTATTGTAGACAATCTATTTGATGTATCTGGTTATTGGAAACTCTAGTAACTCTGTTGTGTGATATTAAATTTTTTTCCCATTTCATATTCTCAGAGAAATTTATAACATGCTATATGATAATTGAAATTTTTTTCTTCAATCTATAAGTTCAATATTTGGCTTATGTTTTCAGTGATTCTTCTTGGACCTAAATAATGTACGTTGGTAGTTCTGGTAATTAAAAGTTGTGCATTAGTTTGATAATTCAGATTTTTTTGAAAGCCAAAGGGAAATTGACAGTTTTGAATTGTTAATTCTTTCTAATGGGAAAAAAAAACAAAATCTTTCTGTTTTCCTTATTGTGAAGCTCTAATCTCACTCTGATAAGAAGCTGATCCAGCTCTTCCATGCCAATGCTACTGCCCTCTAGTTTCAAAAGATTTTGTCAAGTGGTTTCCTTTAGGCTGGGGGTGTGCATTTGGCTGGTTAAGTAAATTTTAGAGAATATTCTAAACTGAATGAATTAACCTGATCACTCTTAATCTACAGAACTGAATTGATGAGAAAACCTAACTATAGAAGCAATTGAACTCCCACAAAAACAGCAAAGGTTCTCTTCACCAACCGACAGCTGACTGAGGTGGAGCAGTAGAAGCAACTATCGGTGGAGCAGGCGGAGATGGCTTGAGGTGCAGGAGAGGCTCTGCTCCACTGTGAGGGGAGATTGGATGTTATGGTTCTAGGTTTAGGGGAGAAGTTAACAAGGAGAGGTGGCTTGATGGTGGATAGTGAGGTGCTGGAAGAAGGTGGGCATGCTATGAGGAGTAGCATGCAGCAGGACTGGGTGACGATGGCAGCGTAGCAACACTGACTAGTGATTTAATGGTTGTGTGTGTGTATATATATATATATAACTTCAAAGTGATCATTCTTATCTAGAAACTAAAACAAACTGAATTCATGAAAACAATCAACCAAACCAAATTTCATCTGTTTTGTTTGGCTTTTGTTTTGACGGAAATTTGTTCACCCCTTAGCTTGAACAAGGTATTAGTGTATAAAAATATAAACATGTGTAATTGGTGACATTTTAACATGTTTGAATCTGAGTGTTTCTTCATGCTGAACATTGATGACAATATTGCTTGTGCAGAATATTAGTTTTTGGTCTAGATGATTTCAAAAATATATGTAATATTTGCACAGAAACAATACTATAAACAAAAATGAATTGGATGTGATTGTTCTAAAAATATAGATTCTTCCTACACAGGTTGTTAAGGTTGCTGATTTTGGGGTTGCCAGAGTGCAAACTCAATCTGGAGTAATGACAGCTGAAACTGGAACATACCGCTGGATGGCTCCTGAGGTTTCTTTCCTTTCTACTTGAACTTCTAGTTTCTTGCTCATGTACTGTTCATGACGGAGATGTAAGGCATAAATGGGATATCTGATGTGAACATGCAAGAATAATGTGGTTTCTCCATTATAATGGAATAGATTTGCTTCCATATGATGCAGAAACAAATATAACTTAACAGAAAACTCCAAAAAAATATCCTGAATTTTAAAAATTTGCAAGAGAAAACCTTGCATTACCAATTAAATAGAAATGATTTTCAAATTTTCCATCTCGTCTTTTATCATGCTCAGCATTTGTTCTCTGTGGTTTTAATTTGTATGAAGGTGATTGAACACAAACCATATGATCACAAGGCAGATGTTTTTAGCTTCGGGATAGTACTATGGGAACTTCTAACAGGAGAAGTATGTTTTGCATTCTGACATTCTTTTTCTAGTGGATTTTATTTCTCATTTCTATTTTGTTTTTGCATCAACTGTTTTTGTTAGTTATGCATCACAATTTTTTTTTCTTGATTATTATGTTTTGACTGAAACTGCAGCTTCCTTACTCGTACCTAACCCCATTGCAAGCAGCAGTAGGTGTGGTGCAAAAGGTATAGATTTCTTCATACACCAGAATGAAACTCAAACAATTTCCTCTCTTTTCATTTGCAACTCATTTTTCACTAACATTCTTTTAGGGTCTCCGGCCTACAATCCCTAACCATACTCATCCTAAACTTGCGGAACTGCTTGAGAGGTGCTGGCAGCAAGATCCAACTCAAAGACCCAACTTCTCTGATATTATAGACATCCTTCAGCAGATAGCCAAAGAGGTACCAACTCACATTTGATTATATTTTGGAGTTGTCTCTCTTATTTTTCAATTAAAAACAGGTTCCAAATGAAAGGGAAGATCGACGCAAGGATAAATCATCCAGTGGATTTTTTTCAGTGCTGAGAAGAGGTCACCACTGAGATAGGAGAAGAATTAGCTGTTAATAATGCATCTATGTGCAGGCAATTTTTCATCGTACATACACTTAATTATACAAATGCTTTTCAGTATCAAGGTTTTAGCTCGGTGTTTTTTGCCTCCCATTTCTTCAATGCAAGTTTATAGCTTTTGCATATCCCTTTTTGTATGCTTTCTCTTGTTCCCATCCTTTTGCAATTCTTTATTTTCTTGAATCTTCTGGTGCATACTTTGCATTTCTTATTGTCTTATGACATCTAAGGTAGAGGCCCATCTGAACTGTTGGGCACCTCACGTAGGGTTAGTGTGGGGGGGGGGGGGGGGTGTTGGAATAGGTAGAATACAACGTGCCAATATGGAAAACTCTTGTATATGATAGATGAACTGTAAATACGAGTCAGTAGAGGATAACACAGAATATGTACAGATGATGGACTAATTTATCAACACTCTTCTCAATAAGAAGTTCAATGTCGATGTTAAATATTAATATGTAAGAGAAGGGTAGGCTTCAAATTACAAAGTTCATGCATGTTACACTGATATATAGGTATGTTATACCTGAGTTGTTGAGCAGCATTACTGGAGATTCAGGGTATTAATCATCCGTCATCACTGCACCTACCAAGGACCTGCCTTGCTCGAACACGTACCTGCAACCGAACAAGTGCCTGCATGCAATGCAGTGCTATACGAGTTTGTTTCCTTGCATATGCACCTCGTACTAATGCTTGCAGTTTCACTAGGCTTCTAAGTGCTCGAAATGCCCGCCGTGCCTATTTACAGTACAAAACCCAGAGAGAAAGTAAGTTTATGCGTTGGAACCAAACCATCAAGAAATCTACCAAAATAATGAAGTGGGTTAGATATCATACTAGATGACCCCTGAAAATTGCTTGGATTTTTATTATGGCTGCTACATCTTCTTGTGTTAGTTCTTTCCCCAACGAAGATGGAATTTCAATCATGAGTTCCTCATAACCGCTTGACTTGGCCTCGTCCGGACTGGAGCAAGCATTGGACCGAAGAACAAGAATGTTTTTCCCACGAGATGAACTGGCGAATTTTCTTCGAACAATGTCAAACCATTTTCGGTATGTTTTCATTCTCGCCATTTCTCTCTGAGTCTTTCTTGTCTGGTTTTCCTTGCCCTGTGGAAGAGTTAATATCTCGTCCGCCCTAAAACCTCTGAAAGAAGACGCGTAAAGATTGGAGATGTGGGCAACATGTTGGGTTGTTTACATTATGTACAATGGCTGTCAGGAACTGAAAACGTGGTTGGATGATTATCAGTGCAAGCAGAGTTTGTTTGAGTTTGAAGCATTCCTCGGCTTATCAACCAATTTTAAAAGCCTCAACATGGGGAAACTATAACAAATTGAACAGAAAAATGGGATTGAAACTGCGAAATTTTTTAGAAAAAACATATTTAATGATCACCGATATGTCCAGATGCGTGCGTAGACAGTGGGCCTGCCCAACAACTCCTACCTTTTAAAAAAATATAAGAAACTTGAAGCTGTGAGGGTCTAAAAAGAGAGATGCTGTGAGGAATAATTATTAAGAAAAATAAACCAATATAATGAAATCAAGCAATTTTCTCCCAATAAAAATGCCACATGATCAAATTATATATATATATATATATATATATATATATATATATAGTTTGGGCTGTGAAATAATTAATTTCCTTCACACAAAGTAAATTGAGTTCTTACGTATATTTGATTGGTTTTAGTTCAAAGACTCAGTTACGGCTCTTGCATCAGTTCTCAGTATTAATAAAAGAACACTGTTCGCTAACAGGAACCGCTTTTCTGACGTTTTAATTTTTTTTTGTCATTGTTTTTTAAATTTTAAATGAATTCAATTAAAATATATACAAGAAAATGTTTTTCAAATTTAAATTATAAATTATACTGTAATCAAATAAAGAATAATAAGTTGTAATATATTATTTGTAATTTAAATTTACATTCTTTCTCCTCGGAAGAAATGAAGAAATAAATCAACTGGCCACAGCAAGGTCCAAGCTATGGCCGTATACTTCCCTATTGGAGTTGCAATCAGCATGGCCTTACTTGGATTAAGAACAAGCAGATTAAGAAAATTAATTATATATAATTAAAAAAAATAAAAAAAATTGGACCTGCAGTTTTAGCCTTGATTCGGACAAAAATCTAAGAGAGAGAGAGAGGATTTCTGTACAAAGTTGACAATTTTATGTTCCATGAGATTTACAACAGTGCAATAGTTGATGTTATTTTTCCATGGCAACATCTACCCATATAAGCTTAGCTTCAATATGCTTTACAGGATGAACAGAACAGATGATTAATAGTTCTCTGTCCTAGTTTATGATTTTCTGCTCATCACCTTCTTTGCAAATTTGTTAATTATTTGTAGAAGTCTGTTGGCATTATGATATTCCTACAAATCCACAGATCAATTCTCTGTTGGAAGTCCATTTTGTGTCCAAGCAGCATATCCACCAGCAATGCCAGTAATGGCAGTATAACCCTGCACAAGAATATTGATTTTTGTTCAGTAATTTTTTTTCCATTAAAATCAATTTGAAGTATGAACATTTACAGAATAAATTCCATTCAAGATTAGTTCAAAGACTCAATTATGTTTCTTGCATAATTTTAGACACTTGAAATAATCATAGAACACTCGGGGAGAGGTAGCAAGTAGCAACACCTTCACTTATATAACTATGTAAGTGTCAATACGCCATGAATGTTATTCGAAACAGATAGCTAACTACATGAGATGTCAAACTCATACTAAAACTCTACAGGTTTGGATTTTGGATTGTGTGTGAAAAAATATAATGAAGGTAAAACAATAATGTAAATTGGCAAAAGTCACCAGCCGCCCTCTAAAACACTACTAGCTAACACTATTATTTAAGATTCAGATCAGTTTAAGGTTGCTAATGCAAGTAATATTGAAATGATGATCTGATTAGTCCTTGCCTAAGTGATTATTATTGCCATTATGTTGTAAGTGAAAGTAACATTTAACCAAAGCAACCAGTTCATTATGTGCCTTCAAAGCAAACTTTCAAAAAGCACCCATCTTGACGTTTAATGTTCAACCATCTTTTGATGTTTGTGTTCATCAAATGAAAATTAAACCAAGCTCAAGCAATTTCAGTCTATACTCTATAGGATGATGTACTTACAGCAGCTAAAAGATTGGTCGCCGCCATCATAGACCTTTTCCCACTCTGGCAACCCTGAAAGAAAGCAGCAAGTTACACAACCATTGGAAAATCAAGAACAGAAAATATAGTTTGTTGCTTATAAAACAAATAAAATTTTAGGTTCAGAGACTTGCAGCAATAATTTCATCATATTTTCCAAAATGTGAAGATACTTGCTCCAGATATTTGGGGTTCGTTGTCATTCCTATATCATGAAATAGAAATTCACAAAAGTATAATAAGGTATAGATGGAAAAATATAACAATAATGATAATAAGATGTTTCGGACCACAATGATCATTAATTTGAAATTGAATTCTGGATATGTTCGTATCTAGAGCTTGCACTAAAAACCAAACCAGCTGCTGATCTTAATTGGCTAAATAATCTTTCACAATTTTTCAGGAACTGAGTGTTATCATGCATGTGACCGAAGTAATAGAAAATTTATACTTGGAATTGAAGGGCAGCGCCAGGCCCCTGCATCAGTGCAAGAAAAGGGCGACGCAAGAGAGCTCCAACAGCAAGCTATTGGGACGAGCTCTAACCCACAAAAAATTAATTTAATATCGTGTGAGCTAATAGCCCACGTATCAGATATTAAACTGATAAGAACAGATACTACACTTGATCTTAGCCAAAAGGCCGAGAAAGGTATGATTTGTATGCTTTCTCGAACTTTATTTTGTACCAACTCTCCCCTTCTTATCTCCTTTCTATCGTCCGATGTGGGATAATTACTAGCTTACTCCTTTACTCCTTCACTGCAAAACTCCAATTTGGCTTCCTACTCTGTCCAAATCCATATTACTTTTTCCTTCTTTTATATTGCTGCATTGCAAAGAATTTATTAAATATATAAAACATTAAATGCAATCTTAAGTTTAAAATATATTGAATATAAATATTTTTAATTTAAATTAATTTGAATATTTGATTTTGCTCTAGGCCTTCAAGATCCTTAATGAAATGAATTCAGTTTGTTTGACAGTAGAAAAAGCTAAACCTTGGGCCATGGGCTTTCAGGTTGGGCTTAAGCGTATTCAATCTCACAGCCTGTAGTTAAGCTGGCAGTAGTTTTAGACGGTTAGACCTCGGCCGTATGTTTAAAGAGAATTTTAGCAACACAACACTAAGGGGCAACTATGACCAGTTTCATCACCATCTCATCTCCTTCACTTCTGTATCCAACTCGACCTTCGGTTCTTCCATCTCCATCTCCTCGTTCTGTTATACCCATTACCCAGTTCAAGGTTAATTTCACTTCGTAGTTTCTCTTTTTCCTGTCTCTTCATTCCTTATACTGAATTCTTGTGTCTATTACTTTATTGAAGAAGGGTTTCTGTTGGGATTGGAGACTGAAGTGCGTATCCTCAGGATCATCTCCAGATGCAGAATCACATTCTGAAACGACGAATTCTACCTCCTCTTCTTCTTCTTCCTTCTCATCTGCCCCCATTTCTACATATAATTGGTGCGCAGCGCTTGGAGGTATAGGATTTCTTGAAACTGTATACTTGACTTACCTGAAGCTCAGCAATTCCAATGCCTTTTGCCCTATTGGTGGCAGCAGCTGCGGCGACGTACTCAACAGCGGTTACGCTGTCGTTTTTGGTAATGGTTTTGTTTCCCTCCAAACTTCAAATATATGTATTCTTCTCTTATTTGGGGTTTACAGAATGCAGTTTTTCCTATCCAATGGACTGATCATATTTAGGAATTGTCTGTTTGACTCGGAATTCCCCGATGAATTACGCTTGCAGGTATGTGTTTGAAAGAGGATTTCAATGATAGTCCTTTTAACATTTGCCAGGTGTTCCTCTTCCTGCCATTGGAATAGTTGCATATGGTTTGGTTGCCCACTCAGTTTACAGTTGCCTAGGAAGAATTTACCTTTCGGAATTGGCGAGGTTAATGGTCGTTTCATTTTACTTGCCAGCACTACCTTTATGGCAGCTGCTAGCGGATATTTCTTGTATATTCTTAGCACAAAATTTTCAGAAACATCTTGCCCATATTGCTTACTTTGAGCTTTTTCGTCATTCAGCTTATTTTTCATCACTCTAAAGGTATGCATTTTGTTTCACATTTCTTGATTAAGTATATGTTGTCAAATGTTGCTTTCATTGGGCTCAGAAGTTTCAAAAACCCTTTGTTTTTAGGAATTTGGGTTACAAGAGATCCAAAAAGTATTGGGTTTGCAGTTATGTATAGCAAGCTTGGTGATTGTTGCCTTGAGCGCCTCATATGGTAATTCTCCACTTGTCACCGCAAGGTAATTAAAAGTTGTGCATGGATCGCGACATCTTTGTTCTGTAATCATTTGTTAATTCTCTTCATAATTCTAGCTGTATATTTTCATTCCTAGAGGACCTTTTTTTAAGTCCCTGTTATTTAGTAACTACTATTCAGTATTCACTGAGAAGAGGCTCAAATATTATTATTATTTTTTTTTTTTGTAAAAAGATATAATCTTGACAAGTGAGAGTGAGTTAGCAGTTGCTGCTATGTACATTTTATAGTGATGCTTTATGATGCATATTCCGCCTTCCTGCAAGGAACTTTGAATTCCAACATTTTCAGTACATTTCTATTTACACAGCTCAGCTGAAATTGACTTGCCTTATGTTACCTATGAGATAACAGCACCGTCGAGTCCTTTTGCTCTTTCTCTTGCAAAACAGCTAAAATCTATTGGAGCTAAAATGTATGGGGCTTTTTGGTGTTCGCATTGTTTAGAACAAAAACAGGTACTTTATCCTTTGTAATTATCAATTAAAAGAAGTACATAAATTAGAAGTGAAAATGAATATTAAGGACTAGAGAAAAATGTGTGCTGCTGCTTAGTTTTGCGTACAAATCTGTATTAATATAGTGAATCTGTGAATTTGTAAATTTGGTTCATTTCTCCTATTGGAGTGTGCCAGCTGTTGTTATTATTCCGTTTGCCATTATTAGCATGGTTTTATGGTTACATGAAGCTCATTTTGGGTTCTTGAATAAACCATATTTTAACATTGGATAAAGTTAGCGTAATGGACCTCATTTAAGTTTGTTGAATCAAATGAATCCTGTTGTTAATTTGGCAATCACAAAGTTGAATAATCTTTATTTAAAAACTAATTTGTGTGCTGGCATACTCCCAAAAAGTTGTGCATCCTAGTCTATTTAATAGGAAAAAATTTTGAGCTTGACCATGATCTCTAATGCTATTTGCTATGTTCTGCTTATATAGATGTTTGGAAAGGAGGCATCACAAGTGTTGGACTATATCGAATGCTTTCCTGATGGATATAGGAAAGGAACTAAAATGGCCAAAGCATGTGCAGATGCTAGAATTGAAGGGTTTCCAACATGGGTGATTAATGACCAGGTAAGAAGCCTGTTATGCCAAGCATCTGTGTTTCTTCATTACAACTGGCGCCATGAAAAGTTGTTTTTCTTTTATAAATGCTTGATCAATGTCCTGCATTTTCTGCTGCCAACTACTTGGGCTACAAAACTAGGATTAGTTCCACTGCTCATCTGATTTTCATGAAAGTAAATGTATCTAGGCAACTTGATTTACTTAATTAATTTAGGTATCTGCTTAATGATTCATAAATTCCTGTTGGCATTTGTTCTTGCTTGAACCTGCAAAAGACGTGGATGGGTGTTCTCAGTTTAGCGGGTATTTTTTGCAGATTTTGAGTGGAGAGCAAGAACTGACGGAGCTTGCCCAGATTTCTGGTCTCGAATTTAGTGAATCAAGTCGACCTACTTAAAGCAATCCATTGTGATAGCATTAGCACGTATACAGCTCTTATAGGTTATGGTCTGTTAAAACTGTTGACTCGTTATGAAACAAAATACATGCTTTTTAAGTTACTGTAGATAATAGCTATTTTCTAGGAAGAGTAATGAAATTGATGCTGCATGGATAGGATTTGGAGAATCAATTGGCACTTGTTATTGACTAAAATTAATATATGCTTCATCAAATCTGAATATGTTTATCAGGTTTTGCAACAATAGTTATTATTATGTTTATCAGGTTTTGCAACGATAGTTATTATTAGGATTTAATAGTGTGTTATGGGATAAACGTAGAATGAAGTAGGAAAATGTCCTTGAGACTATGGAATTTTTCCATTTAATATTTGATTATTTGATAAAAGAGTACAAAATAGATCTTAGCCAATGTTTTCCACGTCGAAGTTTGCAACTGCAATAGGACTCTTGACAATGTGTTTACCCTTAGAATCTCCCCAGCTAAGATAACCAAAAGTAATGAATTCGGGGGTCCTCTTTGGACCTTGTATCACCAGTTTGTAGCTTAACTTCTGGTTCCTGGCTTTGAACACCAACTCTTTTGGATCAACACTAACATTTAATCCATTAATGGGTGTCAAACTTGCAGTATAAGTTGACACTGCATCTCCCACATTAGTTACTGTCCTGTGAAATTCTTGAACTGTGGTCAAATTGGATTCGGACTCATCTGCATTGAAGAAGGCAATAAAAGAGGGGTAATTAAGGTCCAGTGATGGCGAGGGACAACGGTTAGCAGCTGAATTGGTGATAGTGTGGATTTGGGTTTGGGTGAAATTTAATGCACAGAGGAGATTGATGTAATCAGTTGAGTTCAAGTCATAAATAAGGCCAGGGTCTAGTGCCTTGTTGGGATTAATGTGGCCGGCACCAATGTCTATAGGAGTGGCTGGCCGGTTAAATAAGCCAAGATCTTTGATAGGCTCATTGGTGTGATCCACAGTATTAGCAGTGGTCATCATGGCCGACCTGATTGCTGCAGGACTCCAATCTGGGTGTGCCTTCTTCAAAAGTGCTGCTACTCCTGCTGCATGGGGGCAAGCCATGGATGTCCCAGATATAAAATTAAAGTCGCTGAATATTTCTTTACCGTTTATCAGTTCCACAAAACGATTTTCAGGCCATGCAGCTAAGATTAGAGTACCAGGAGCCATAAGGTCAGGCTTCAAGACAGATGGGCAACTGCGAAATGGTCCTCTAGAGCTGTAGCTAGCAAGACTCGGAGCCGCTTTATTTCTCAGACTAGTTCTGTTGAATTGTATGCTTGCTTGTGGCATAGTGCTGCTGTTGATGTAGTTTTTGACGGTTTCCCCATCTTTAAAATTCAAATATATTGCTGGAAATTGGGAAGGAAGTAACGAATCAAGCTCTGTAGAATTGGTTATGAAAATAGCTCCACTAACATTTGTAGCTCTGACAGTAGAAACCTGGATATCTATCGGGGTATCCATGGTCTCCTGGCACACCACAATCTTCTTGCCAACATCAGAAAATTCTTGCAATTCAGAACATTCACCTTTCATTAAAACAATTGGAACATCGCCAGAAGGAAAACTTCCTGGATAGATTGCTAAGCCAGTGACGGAAACTCCATGTCCGAGTGTCAAAATAGCATTAAATTTACGGTCTATAGTACTGGCAGCAACAGTTAGCACCCAAGGTGCGCCGTTGCTGACTGTCAAACGAGAATAGCCTCTATTTCCTGCAGAAGCTGAGACGAATATATTCTTTTCTATGGCTGCAAAAGTGGCCAATGCAACAGGGTCCTCGTACAAAGGAACCCCATTCACGCTCAATGAAATGGACAGTACATCAACTCCGTCGATAATTGCTTGATCAATTGCCGCAATTATATCAGATGCAAAAGACCCTTCATCCCATAGGGCCTTATACACTGCTACATGCGACCGGGGAGCCACTCCACGGGCAGTTCCCATGGCATAACCAAAGAATGATGCGCCATCCACAAAATTCCCAGCTGCTGTGCTTGATGTATGAGTTCCATGGCCGTCTGTATCACGTGTAGAATTCATGGATAGAGAGACACCAGGATTGTTGGCTATTACTCCTTTGCTGAAAGATCGAGCTCCAATGAGTTTTTTGTTGCATAGGGAAGAGTTGAATTGAGTTCCACTTTCACATTCTCCTCTCCATCTTTTCGGAATGTCAGACATTCCTTTATCACTGTAGCTCTCACTTTCCGGCCAAACACCCGTATCCACCACTCCGATAATGATGCCTTCACCATAATTCGACACCTTCCATGCTCCAGAGTCAGGATTGAGACCAAGAAATGCAGGTGAACGAGTTGTGTCGGGTTCAACAGGGACATCTTTAAAGGAAGAAATATAACCTGGCAAAGTCTTTAAGGTCTCAAGCTCAGAAGGAGAGAGACGAGCACTGAAACCGTTGATAACATGAGTGTAAGTATAGAGAAGTTGAGAAGAGGCAGCTCCGGTTGTAGTGATGGAAGTTGTCGCTTTAGACTCTGCTAAAACAGAAGAAAGAGTGGCCAAGTACCAGCTATGATGTGTAGAGAAGGCTCTGGGCATGGCTGATGAGTCCATGTGGATAATATAAGTTTGGGATTGTGCTAGCAATGTGGGGATAAATACTGAGAAGGCAGCGATGGAAGCAAGCCATACATGCAAGGGAATATTGTGATACGTGGGCATGGTTGAATTACAAAGGGAAAGAAATAATTTTTTGAGACAACTGAGAAATTTTGTTTGTTTATATAGAGAGGGTTAACTAGTCACTTGTCAAGCAATACTACAGCCTTTGTTTTTTCTTCATCTCATCGTCTTGGTCAAATAATGCAGCCATGGTAGTTTACACTTAGTCAAATTTGGAGGTATGAGCCCACAAAAATAAATTGATAATGACTTTGCTTACTAGATTCAAAGCAAGTGAACTTGTTTTATTTTTTAAAAGAATTTTTTTTCTCTTAATGCCCATTTGCATTATATTATATTATATAAAATAACAATTATTTTGTATATATAATATATCGTGATTGATTTAATTTATATAAAAATTCATAAATCTTATTTCGATAAAAAAAAATTAAGTAAAGGAAAAAAAATTGAACCATAAGGACATCGGTTTCCGGCCTAGTTGAACTATGAGCTGGGCTTGATTGCATATACTCGTTAATGTTTCTTATTTCTTATACCCAATTGCCTATTTGTCCCTTTCCGCCATAGCCAACTAAATGGACTTCTGAAGCGAAACACAAACATATTGAATTTTCAACTGAAGGATTTTAAATTTTTAATATTTGAAACTGTTAACTCCCATACAAACATGTACAATAAATTATAAAGAAGTCATACAATTAAAGCAAAAACCAAAGTGAAAAGGGGGAAAAAATCTCACTTCCCCAATTTGTTTGCACAACATGCAAGAGAAATGCTCCATGCCATCAAATCAAATGGCACTTTTTTTTAATCGACCGAGGGGGAGGAAAAAATTTTAAACATTTAAGTGGGGTGGAGTCTCGAATCCGAAATCTTCCTTATGGGTAGAAGCTGAGGGTGGTCTTGCTATCAAATCCTTTATCCTTGATAGCCAGGCTTTTTAAGGCGAGATATTTCCTGAATGAGAATTTTTTCTCTACAAGTTTGGGTTAGCGGGGAGAAATATTTTGAGATTGGGTTGCCATTGGCAAATTGGAAATGAGAAAGATATTAATATTTGGCATGCCAAAGAGTTTCCTCAACCTTCATCCTTCAAGATTATTACGCCTTGCAATCAACTTTTAAAAGATTACTCATTTTCGGAGATGGAGTTTAATCAACTCTACTTTGTTGCCAATAGACATGGAGAAAATCATACTTATATCACTAGCCTGTTTAGAAAGGAATGATGAATTGGTATGGCACTATCACCATTCAGGGCAATATGTTGTCATGTTGTACGGCTATCAGATAGGCATCGATTTGAGTCTATCCTTTTCGAGTACGACGTCTTCTTTAACTGCAACATCCTCCATTTATAATGTTGTCTAGAGCTTGAACATACCTCCAAAAATTAATAATTTTATTTGGGGAGCTACTTGGGATGTTCTCCTGTATGTAACTGCTGTCAAGAGTCTTAGTCTGTCTTGCATGTGCTTCTGGACTGTAAGATCACCAGGTCTGTAATTTATGTTCATTTAGTTTGGATGACAGGAAGTAAGCGAGATCTTTTAGAGGTTGGTTTTGCAGGGCTATATATTGGGAATAGGTCTGAGGATGATATTTCTAAACTATGCTTTCTTCGGTATAATATCTGGCGTATGCGAAATAGAGTCATCTATGAAGAGGTAGCTTTTTCTGCTCATCAAGTGAACTGCTTGCATAGAAGTTAAGGTCTGAATTTTTAGTGTTTAATCATCCTATTGATGGGATTCTGACCCTAGAATGGTAGCTTGGCGTTGCCCTCCTGTTGATGTTATAAAACTGAACAGAGATACTGGAGTCATTAATAAAGGTATCATTGGGTTGAGTGTGGCATTTGAAAACCATGGAGGGGAGCTTATGGCTTGTGCAAGCAGAAGCATAATTGGCTCATAGGACAATATCATTTGTGAAACTAATGTCGTATCTTATGGTTTGCAACTAGCTAAAGATCTGGATTTCTCGAAATTGCATGTAGAGACAAATTGCAAAATAGTGGTGGAGTATCTCGCAGCTGGTGCTCAACTTCAAAATGGCTTGGGCTTTTATTCTTTCACGCAGCTTGGTGCTAGCAAGAAATTTCCAGTTTTGTGCATGAAATTTTTTATGGAGAGCTGTATAGCGAAAATTTGGCAGATCTCTCCCTAGGATCTAATATATATTATTTAGAATACAAAACAAACGAGTTTAATTGAGAAAAAGGAAGATATGTACCTAATTTGGCCGAATTCATCGTGGTAGAAACAATCCGAGATAAGTTTTTGTAACAAGATATTTTCTCGTTTTCTAACTCAAGAATGATGAAATTATTTTCCTTCCTTTTTCCTTATCCTCTATTCTTCTTTATATAGAAGAGTTTAATCATTAGAGTTAGCAACAAAAGAGACTTAGTTCACCGTATATAATAATCATGTGTTATCCATCATACCGATATTATTATCTGAACTCACATTAAATCTCACACACTTAATTAATAAATGAAGTCAAACCTAAATAAAGAATTGATTAAATTCTTAAGTCCCTTTATTTGTAATTTATACTGATGTCTCAATTAAAAGCCCATAAATATAAGATATTAAAATAAAAATATCTTACATTCTCCCATTTGGGCGTATTAATTAATAACACATTACAAAAGACTTCACATTCCCGCTCGATTCAATAAGATCATTGACATAGGATCATGGCGGAAACTACATAATCAAGAACATGACACCTTTCATAGTCACATATGCTAATAACCCTATCAATCGTCATGAACATCAATGTGGTAAGAATTATTCAACACTAACTTTATGATCAAAACTTTATGTGTTGATTTTCTTATCAGTTAAATTTCTTATTTTTATGTAACACAATTACTCATAAGAAATCATTTATTACTTCAAATGAAGTTTGTATATCTTAAAAACTTTATATCTTTAAATACTTTATGTGTCACAAGACCTACACCAAAGGCTATGAACATCAATGCCCCAAGCTTTCGCTTAAGATGACACTAATCTTAAGACTTTCAAATATTTAATCTGATACATCACATAATACTTTCCAATGACACTGTATTGATAATCATCAGAAATACAATAATGTACATTTTTATACCAATATATAAAATACGTACAAACATTACATAAAGTAATATAAAATCCTCTCACTAATCCAAGAGATCAAAACCAGACTTTAGACTCATACTGATGACATGTCTCACATAAATATTGGGTCGTAGTCTCTTGGTTAGAGGATCTGCTATCATATCTTTTGTACTGATATGATCCACCTTAACGTCACATTTCTTTATCAACTCTTTCAATGTCAAATACTTGACTTCCATATGCTTAGACCCTGTGATATTCTTATTGTTTTTAGCAAACAACACAGCTGGAAGACTATCACAATACAACTTTATAGGTCTGTCAATGAAATCAACGATTGACATTTCCGCAATGAGATTTCGTAGCCATACAGCATGTGTGGCTGCACCATAACATGCTTCAAACTAAGCCTGCATCGTGGAAGAAGAGACTAAGGACTGTTTAACACTTTTCCAAGATATAGCCCCACCAGCCAACATAAAAACATAACCTGATGTGGATTTTCTATCATCTGAATAACCAGCAAAATTTGAATCTGTATAGCCAGTTAACTCCAAATGCTCAACCTTTCTGTATATTAAGATATAATCACTAGTTCCCTTAAGGTATCTCAAAACTCTTTTAGCCACAATCCAATGATCCATTCCAGGATTAGATTAATATCTACCCAGAATACCAACTGCAAATGCAATGTCCGGCCTAGTGCAAACTTGAGCATACATCAAGTTTCCTGCTACATTAGTATATGACACTGCTTTTATTGATTTTTTCTCTACCTCATTCTTAGGATACTGTGTCAAACTTAATTTATCATTTTTAGCAATTGACACATCCCAAGATTTACATTCATACATATTGAATTTCTTCAATATCCTCTCTATGTATGCCTTTGAGAGAGACCTAAAAGGTTTTGAGATATGTTCCTTAAGATTTCAATTCCAAGGACAAAAGATGTCTCTCCAAGATCTTTCATATCAAAATATTTAGATAACAACTGCTTAACCTCATGCAGTGTACCTAAATCATTACATGCAAGCAAAATATCATCTATATATAATATCAGAAAAATATATTTGCTCCCAGTGATTTTGAGATATATGTATCTATCAACTTTGCTTTCAACAAAGACTAAAGAAGTTATTACATCATCAAATTTTAAGTACCACTATTGTGAGGCTTATTTTAAACCATAAATACACTTTTTAAATCTACAGAAAAGATGGTCGTTACCATCTTTATAAAAATCTTTAGGCTGTTCCATATAGACCTGCTCGTCTAATTCTCCATTCAGGAATGTTATTTTAACATCTATCTGATGTAGCTCTAAATCAAAATGAGCTATTAGTGCCATAATTACTCTAAATGTATCTTTCGAGGATACAGGAGAAAATGTTTCACTGTAATCAATTCCTCCTCTTTGAGTAAATCATTTGGCAACTAATCTGGCTTTAAACCTCTCAATATTCCATTTGGAGTCTTTATTGGTCTTATAGACTCATTTACAACCAATAGGTCTACAACTTTCAGGTAATTCAACAAGCTCCCACACGTCATTATAATCCATAGATTGCATTTCATCTCTCATTGCTTTCCACCACAGATCTGATTGGGTACTAGAACCAGCTTTCTCAAATGATATAGGATCAGAAACATGACCAATGTTATAATCACTCTCTCCTAAATAAACCACATAATCAGATGGAATAGCAGATTTTCTTTCCCTGGTAGACCTCCTAAGAGGAATCTGTGCAACTGCACCCTGTGATTATGAAGCCTCATTAAACTGTATAGGCTCATCCTTTAATACTGGATTAATCACAGGTGTAGGAACCAACATTACAGGCTGCTTGGGAACTGGTATATGTATAACCTTAGTCTGTTGTTTCTTACTAGTGATCTCAGAGTGTTCATACTGATCAGCTATATCAAATTCTAAAAATTTAGTTGTCTGTGATTCTACAATTCTCGAATCCCCTTCTCTACAATAAAATTTGTAGCATTTAGAATAATCTGGGTATCCTATAAAATAGCAATGAGTAGATCTAGATTGCAATTTACCTTCAGTAGGATTATAAAGGCGTACTTCTGAAGGACAACTCCAAACACGGAGGTGACTTAAGCTAGATTTCCTATTAGTCCACAGTTCAAACGACATTCTAGCCACAGACTTACTGGGTACTCTATTGAGGATATATAATGTCGTTTTAATAGCCTCACCCCATAAAAAGTTCAAGAGATTAGATCTTGACATCATGCTTTTAACCATTTCATTTAAGGTGCGATTCCGCCTTTCAGCCACACCATTCTGTTCAGAACTTTCCGGCATAGTAAACTGAGCTACTATTCCACAGTCCTCCAAGTATTTGGCAAAAATACCTTTTAGTTGTCCTGCTATATCGTATTTGCCATAATAATCACCACCCTGATCAGACCTAACAATTTTGATAACTTTTTCCTGCTGTTTCTCGACTTTAGTCTTAAAAATCTTGAATTTCTCAAGAGATTTAGACTTTTCCTTAATCAAGTACAGATAGCTATATCGGGAAAAATCATCAATAAATGTTATAAAATATTTATTATTGCATATTGTGGGTGAATAAGATCCGCATATATCTGTATGGATTATCTCTAAGAGATCTGAGCTCCTGATATATCCCTTTTTCTTAATTTTGGTTAGTTTACCCCTATAACAGTCAACACATGTTTCTAGATCACTGAAATCAAATGTAGGCAAAATATTATCTTTAATTAGCCTCTCTACCCTTTCCCTAGAAATGTGACCAAGTCTTTTATGCCACAACATATATGACATTTTCTTTATTAAGGGTCTTTTGGCAATAATATGTTCAACATTACATGATGTAGAATATATTTTATTTGAACTTAAAGAAACTTGATACAAACCATATGACAAAATACACCGGCCAACTGCCTTTGAATTAGGAGTTATATTAACAACTTCATCTTTAAATACAAAGTATAGTCAATTTTGTCTAATTCAGAAACAGATACCAAGTTTTGTCTAAAAGATGGTATGAACAATACATTAGATAAAAATAGTTCATAACCACTATCTAAGTTCAAACAAACATTTCCAACTAATTGAACATCAACCATAGCATTATTGCCAACTGTGAGCATTAACTCTTCTTTATTTGGCTTCCTCATGTTTGTGAATCCTGTAATGTGAAGGCAACATGTTTAGTCGCTCCACTATCAAGCCACCAGGAACTGGATGTGGCATCAGCTAAATTAGATTCACAAATAACAACACCAAAAGAGTTACCTATAGGTTCATGCTTCTCTAACCAAATTTTATATTTAAGACAATCCGCCTTTTTATGACATTTCTTTTTGCAAAAGAAACATTTAAATCTCTTTTTCTCTATGCCTTTAGAATCACCCACAGCACTAGATCGGGAAGACTCAAGTTCCTTAACAGAAAAATAAGCATTAGTCTTAGCTTTCTTACCTTTCAGTTTACCTTTATGCTAAGGTTCGGATACAAGAAGCGCGACACTGAATTATTTTGCCTTTACCTTCTCTTCCTCAGCTACGCAAACGGCAATGAAAGCATTGACAGTCCAAAGATCCTCCCTAGAGTTGTAAGCCATAATAAGCATCTCAAACTTAGGAGGTAGAGTATTGAGAGCTTGATGTACAATACAAGTATCAGGGATAATAATGTCAAAACCCTTTAACTCATTATGTATGTGGAACATCTTTAAAATGTACTCCATAACACCTCCTAGTCGATTATACTTCATGGAGTATAATTGTTTCATAAGGGTACCAATCTTAGCATTGATAGACACTTTATAACGCTGAGACAAAGCTGTAAGAAACTCATTTGCTATATGAGTATCAGGAAGACCGCTCAACAGATGCTCTGGAATTGACTTTTTAAGGGTCAAATAGCACATGCGGTTCATCTTATAGCAGGTTAAGTGTAACTCTTTTTCCACATCAGTACTCTCAGGAGTCAAGTCAGCTGGTTTAAGAGTAGTCATGTCAAGATCAATATCTGCCAACTCCATAGCTATTTCAACGTCTCTTTTCCACTCCTTGAAATTAGAAGTTGTTAATGTCTGAACTGTAGTAGTTCAGTTATTGATTGAAAATGTGACTGAAAAAAAATCAACAATGTAATACTTTAGTTCAAAACAATAATAATACTCAAAACCATAAAAGAGTATTAATCCGAAGAATCACAACACATCATTATGTAATCACCTTTGGGTATAAAATATAACATGCAGTAGATAATTCTTCAATATAAGAACGATCTAGGAATTTACAATCTTTGCAAATTTAAACACCTTTAGGCAGAATAAACCACTCAGGCTGATTCATTCTTAATCAAATGTCTTATATTATCATCTCAAATTTTGAATTTATAATAAACACCTTTGGCCCGAATAATTATAAATCAAATCTGTGACATCCCTAAAACATATAAGTCTGTATATTTCTTAAAATCTCAGATAAAAAGGCCACTTTGACAACTACATTTTAACCAATTTTAAAAGAAATACTTATATCAGGATACACTTTATTTGTTATTTTGAAAATATAATTTTTCATTTCTTATGGACATTGGGTTTAAATGTCTCGAAAAATTATGATCACAAAAATAAAATTACATTGTCAATTTTACATGAGAAAAATTAATTTCATATGTGACATTTTATGCCAAATGAATAAATTAAATAAATTATAAAATAACAATTTATCTCTAAAAATGTCACAAATTTTCTCAATTATGGTTTTTAAAAATTAATTTAGAAAATCTAAATTAATTCCATAAGAAATTGGGTCAAAATTAACCTTATGGAGTGAAAAATAATGAATTAGGGACTTAATTGAAAAAATCAGAAAGTTAAGGAGCAGAAACGGAAAACTGGAAAGTGGACAGAACGGCACACGTGTGCAGTGCACGCGCCTGACGTGCCCGCGCGTGTATTACATGCGCACGTAGTTGTTACTCTGGTGCATGTGATACACGCGCTAGCAACAACTCGCTATTCCTCCCCCGACGCGTCCACGCACGTCTCTAGCGTGTGTAACACACGCGCCAGACACACTTCCTTCCCAGCCTCCTGCACGCGCACTTTGACGCGTGAATTTCACCGGCCAGTCGTCTTCATCCTCTCGATTCTCTGCAATTTTTTATCCGAATTTCCCAAAAAATTCAATTTCACTCCTAAACTCAATTTTCTTCAAATTTTTACTTTAAATCAACATGCAATAACATATAAAGAAATGCACTGAAAATTAATAAAATCATAGAATCAAACATGTAATTAACCAAATCAAAATTTCCTCAAAACCTCAATTAAACTCAGTTTTTCTCTAGATCCTGATGAGAAAAACTCAAATATGGTTCTAGGAATATTTATTTAGGCTCTGATATCACTTGATGAAGAGATATATAGCGGAAATCTGGTAGATCTCTCCCCAAGATCTAATACATGTTATTTAGAATACAAAACAAACGAGTTTAATTGAGAAAAAGAAATATATCTACCTAATCTGACTGAATCCATCATTGTAGAAATGATTCGTGAAGTTTTTACACAAAAATGTTCTCTCGTTTTCTAACTCAAGAATGATAGAATTTTTTTCCTTATCATCTATCCTTTTTTATATAGAAGAGTTTAATCATTAGAGCTAGCAACAAGAAAAACTTAACTTACCGGTATATAATAATCATATACTATTCATCATACCCATATTATTATCTGAATCCACATTAAATTTCTTACACTTAATTAATAAATAAAAGTATACCTAAATAAAAAATTTATCAAATTCTTAAAATTTTTTATTTATAATTTATACTAATATCTCAATTAAAAACCTTCAAATATAAAAATATTAAAATAAAAATATCTTACAATTTTATCCCTATATCTTGCAATAAAGTGACCCACCTATTAGCTAAACATTGCTCTGCTACAAGTGCAGTGTTTGGGTCCAGAGAACTCCTCATATTGCATTTTGCTGTATTGGACGATGTTCTGTCCATCTCTTCTTAATGATCTTGATTTTATCGGGAAAAAAAAAATTCCATATTCTATTATCAAAAAAAAAAAATTCCCATATTCAATTTTTTTATTTTTAAATCAAAGTATGATTTATTTTCTAAAAAACAAATTAAAACACAGCTAAACACTTGCCCAATTTAGCTTATTTAGTTAATTAATATTTTAATAATTAATAATAACGATAAGATTATTTATCTGTAATTTTTAGTGGATATTATTTTCAATTTTTAATAAGTAAAATATGTAGTAGTTCCATTGAATATAAAATAATGAATTTTCAGTGAATACAAGAAAATTTTGAAAACCAACGGTCCAGATGAAGCAATCAAGAAAACTAAAAACCGACAAAATGAAGTGAGTGAAAACAGGGGAAGAAGGGATCAACCTCTGGTCCAAAAGGAAGATGCTCAAGAATATCCTTTTTCTTTCTGACGGTGACTATGGCTTCTCACTAATAACATAACTTCCTCGATTTGATATTTCTTCTTAACCTAATCCCGTAAATACGCTTGTCCTCACGTTATTTCTTCTCCTCCTCCTCCCCCCTACCCTTTCATCATTTCCTCATTTTCCTTTCCTCTCTGTTTCGCTTTCTTTATCCTTCAAATTTAACCAAACAAGACTAAATTAGAATACAAGAAAACCAAATGAGTAATCACTTTTCTGAAATCGATCGAGAACAATTGATCGAGAAGCTTGAGATCTTCAAGATCCATGGAAGAGACAAGCATGGCCGCAATATCCTTCGTATTATAGGAAAATCCTTCCCTGGTATGCTAATCTCTTCGTCTCTCCTTGTTTCTTTTTCCTCCAATTTTTGAATGAAATTCGAGGTTTCTGATTTTTTCTATGGAGTTGAACAGCTCAGTTGCTGAGTGTGGATGTGCTTAAGCGATATTTGGAGGAGAAGATCTATCCTCGTTTAGAGAAGAAGCCGTTCTCTGTGTTGTACATTCATACAGGTGCTCAAAGGACCGAGAATTTTCCTGGAATCTCAGCGTTACGATCTATTTACGATTCGATTCCGGTCAGCGTCAAAGATAATTTGCACACTGTTTACTTTCTTCATCCTGGCTTACAGGCCAGAATCTTCCTTGCCACATTCGGCCGTCTACTATTCAGCAGCGGCGGGTATTGGGGCGCATTTTAATATTTATCCGTATTTCAAAACTAACTTGAACCTGTGCATTATTATTTTCTTTTTACTAACTAGGGGGTGGGATTATGTCTGGCAGGCTCTACGGGAAGCTGAGGTATATTAGTAGGACTGATTATCTGTGGGACCACGTAAGGAGAAATGAGGTTGAAATTCCTGAATTCGTTCATGATCATGATGAGGATTTGGAGTACCGTCCCATGATGGATTATGGATTGGAGAGTGATCATCCTAGGGTGTACGGTGCACCCGCGGTCGATTCTCCTGTGTCTATGTACTCCATGAGGTGTATCTCGTAAATTAATAAACTTATTTAAAATAGAAAAATATTAAAATTAAAATTAAAAAAAAAAAACCGAAAAGTGGGACTTTTGTTGGGCCGTACATACGCCATCTTATTTAAGAAAAATATATATTGCTATGGGTGCTTTTCATTTTCCTTTTTTCTGTTTATAATATATATATATAGAGAGAGAGAGAGAGAGAGAGAGAGTGAGATTGAGGGAATATTGCATCTATATTGGTTAGATTTAAGAACTTTTTTTTTTTGTTTTTTTGGTATAAGAGAGAGATTGAAGGCTTTGAAGAAATCTCTTATAGTAGTGGTGAAATATTAAAATTCGAAGGGAAATAATTCGTGTTATCTCTAAACAAACTTGTGAAGGCTAAACCATGTTTATGTAGATGGCGATGTGATGTATCCAAGAGTTTGATTCCATGGGGCTGGGTATTAAGACTTTCGATCTTTTACCAGTTCGTTAGGTATGCCATCATTCCCTACTAAAGAAAAAGAAATATGAATGATCATTAAAAAATTGAAATATGAATGGTCATTAAAAAGTATATAATGTGTCATTATTTTTTATAAGTATGAGAACGGTATCTTTTATTTTCAAAATTTGGCAGAATTATTTATAATTTTTGTAATATACTCAAATAAAAAAAAATATAAATTTATAAAGATAGGGGAAGATTTTGTCAAGTGGAGTCAGTAGACCCACCACTGTTAACGAAGAACAAGCGCCTTGTATGTAGACCAAAGTGATTAACACATGGTTAATTCTACCGACAGTTACTACTTGTTTCAAAATCACTAAAAAAATTTTCCTCCACAAAGTCACTCAACTTTATTTTAGTTTTACAAAAGTCAATCTCTAAGCATTTAATAAGAATATTAAGGTGTCGTGACGTGAATCCCGGAAAATATCACTTCAGTTTATGACATGCCAAAAACTTAAAAAAAAATTGTATTAGATTGGTTGGAGAATAATTACGTAACATTATTAATTTTACGATTATTGAATTTTACTTAATTTATCATAAAATTATTAAATTTTTTTTATCAAAAACTTTATTTTTATTTTATTTAAATAAATTGAAGCTAAATTCAATTAATAGATAATTGAAAATTTGACTTTAGTAGAAAAAATCAACATTAACAGGCAAATCGAGTAAGATCTAGACTTAGTAATCATTTTACCAATATTACCAGCTGTAAGAAAAAAAACCAGTCTCAGCACTTCTAAGGAAAACTCAGTTGCTAGTGAATCATATTTTTGAAAAAATTGACAAATTTAGCTTAAAGTTGTATAAAAGAAAGAAAAATAATTTATTTTTATAAAAAATTCAGTAATTTTACAATAAGTGAAACGAAGTTCAGTTAAATTAATAATAACATATTATTGTTCTTCATGTGGGTGTGCCACATGGGACTGACATTACAATTTTTTATTGAAATTACTTACATATTATCTATGACATTTGATATGACATTATTATTTATGTGACATTGATGTGGTAGCTGAGATAATATTATTTCTTACGTGGCAGCTAAGGTAATATTTTTTAGTGGTCATATCACATGCAATCTCAACATTCTCATGGTCAAATATCCGAAAATGACTTTCGTAAAACTAAAGTAAATTTAGTGACTTTTTTGAAATAAAATTAGCGATTTTGTGGCAAGTAATAGAAATTTCATTAATTGTTAGTGCAATTAACCCAATTAACACATTATATCGCAGCTTAGGAAAGAATTTTCCCCAATTAAGATCCAATTGTCCAAATCCAGCAACTGTTACAGCCCAAGAATGGCAGATTGTTAAGCGGAAAATGACATTGACGTTACTAACCTGTTTTCTTCATTGCCTGACAATAAAATTTGAAATGTGCTTGATTTTGTAATATTCTTCACCATTCAATCTTCTTGCGAGTTCTCCTAAAATACAATTCTTCAATAGTAAAAATGTATTGTAATCATAAACGTTCAGTAGGAAATTTCAGATAGTGACGAGCACAAAATTGAAGGATTTTCTAAGAAGGATTTTCTAAAATTTTAGACTGGTTAGGTTTTCATAGCCAATTGGGAATTCCAACTCAAATTATGTACCACATTCGACTTAAGTTTTGTTTAAAGTAATTAATATTACACAAGTTATTAATTAAATACGTCAATTTTGAAAAAATCAAGTTAAGAAAAAGAATCCAATTGAGAAAAGGATCATCCTCCCTAAATAAGTAAATTTTGAAAAATTAAAATTAAGAATAGAAATCCAATATAATTAAGAAAAGGAATTCAATTTTGGAAAAGGAACAAGAGTCCAATTTAAAAAAAAGATCCTACTTCCATCGCTATTGGGGGTGGTCAGGTGCCGAATCAGCCCAGTCAAATCCAAAATGAGCCTGACTAATGCCGATTCTGAATCAAAATCGGCCCCAACCTTGGAGGGGATTGGTTCCAGGATAGTTCCACAAATATATAAATGAACAAATTTTAATTTATATACACAAATCCAAAAAATATATGCTTAAATTAAAATGATTTTTACCACATGAATGTTACCAAATGAGAAGTATTTTCCACTTTTTATGAAGAATGAGTGTATGTTATGTATATTTTGTTATGCAATAAATCTGATATGTATTAACCTAACATAAATTTTTATAACATGTATGAGATCAGTATTAGTGTGCATACTAGGGGAAAAATTGTAACATCTTTATATAAAATTCATATCTACAAAATACGAGAGAAATTCTAGGTTGAATGTAAGATGTCAATTCTAGAAAGGTATTAGATTAATATGCTAACTTTCAAATCTCACATCCGAAAAGTATAAAAAATGAAAAGAGATTTATAATTCTATACATTAGTAATAATCTAGATTAACTATTTTAGATCAAGAAACTTTTAGACAGTTGGACATGGATTGCTTACACATTGCTTAAATACAAAAGTAAAGGTTATGCTCCACTTGTGTCGTTGATATGGCAAAAACCACTTTAACTGCTATGCTTCTTCTGCAAACTAAATTGAATAAATTAAGCATGAGACGGTGGGAGGATCTTGCAGGGTATATATTGCAAAAAATTTGCGAACCCTTTATTTTGTACGCAGACAATGTTTGAATTTCTTGCGTGTGCAAATCATGGCGATCGATGCTGGCATTGCCTAATCACAACCAGCTTCCATGGCTGTTAGAATCAATTTCATGTGATAAATCGAACCAAGCATCACATGGATTGTTCAGCCTCCAAGACAAGAAAACCTATTACCTTGATTTCCCTGACCTCGAAAGAAAGTTCATTGAAGGAACATCTCATAATGGTTGGGTGGTTGTTTCTGAATATTATAATTCTCCTTCACTGTGTATTATCAACCCCTTCACAAAGGCTCAGTTCCATCTTCCACCAAGACCCAAACCTAAGTGGGAGGTGATTTTAAAAACATATATTCAGATGACACAGGCGCCAAACGCATAAGATTATTTTGTCGTTCAATATTCATGGCTTAAGTGGCAATTATCTGGCTGCGACCCTATATGGTTTTACAGCTTATAACCGATTATCCTATTGTAAACAAGGAGAGGATGAAGGGACTGCAGTTGGAGATCAAAAATATTATGCAGATATCTTATTTCATGATGATAAAAGGCCGTTATATGCTTTGACTTTAGATGCCGAGTTTATGGCTATTAACATTAGTGCTGCTTCGGCTTTTGCTTCCCAATATTGAAATTTATGCGTCTGATTTATTGTAAATAGAAAAAATATTTAATTTTCAGGTTTCAAAATTGTTCTGGAAACTTTTTTACTAAAATGTCATTTTGATTTGACTCACTTTACATTTATAAATTCCCCATTTTTTTTCTTTTCCCACTAATGTGGGCTCTAACACTTCCCTTCAAGTCTAACTATATTGGTTCAATTGTAATTTACCAACATTTTTACGTCTGGATTTGTATTCAAGAGAGTCTCAGTGCCTGCCTGCCCGCCCGCCCGCAGCTGCCATGGCGTGCGGGACTGGGTGCCGCTGCCTGCCTGGGCGCTTCCCACTGGCCAGCCAGCAGCAAGCATGGCATGCGGGCCTCAAATTCCGAAGGTCACGCTTTCACGGTTCGTATTCGTACTGGAAATCAGAATCAAACGAGCGGCAGCCAGGCCCGCTCGCCATGGCTGCTGCTGGCTGGCAGGCAGGCAGGCGAGGCGCGCAGGCAGACAGCGGCACCCAGCCCTGCACGCCATTGCGGCTGCTGGCTGGCCAGCGGCCGTGCGCCCAGGCAGGCAGCGGGTGTACTTTTGAATTTCAAAGGCCACAGATCAACTTAGAGTCTCAGAGGGGTCAGGTCTTCATTTTGGTTTGTCTAGACTTGTACTCTTAAATTAATTTTATGGATCTCCATAAGCCGTTTGACAATTGACTTCGATACCATGTTGAAATTTGTGGGTCTGGTCCATTGTAAATAGATAGAGTATTTAATTTTCGGACTTAAAAATTGTTGTGGGGGCCTTTTCACCAAAATGTCCAAAATCTTTTTGGTTTGATCCTTACATTTATAAATTCTCTATTTTTTTTTTCTTTTCCCACCGAGGTTCTAACACCTAACAAGTGACCCAATTAACACTGCCGTGTCCAGGGCTAATTCGCGGTTTCTTAAGTGATGCGGTCGACTTAGTAGTCTTCTAGCGGACTTTTGATGGTTGAACGACGTCCATCTCGCGAATTGAATGTCAATGTGTTTAAGCTTGAAGTTAGTTGTTCTCAATGGTACAAGGTGACACATATAGGTGATGATATCTTATTTCTCGGACGAAGAGGTAATTCTTTGTCCATAACATGTCGTAATTTGCATGGACTCCGGGGGAATTGTATATATTTCTTCTTGCCGATGCGTTTCGTAGATGGCTATTTCAAACATTTTTCCATTTGTGTGTTTAACATGGAGACCAGAATCATTGAGAAATTAGCTACTCCTTGCAAATGCAGCAGAACCCGTCCTTGGCATTGCCCGATTTAGTTAACTCCAACTTAATTCCTAGTTACTTGGTGTGCTACACTTCTATTAATCATGTTTATCCATATGGTTAATCACATTTATTTTTCTTTAATTTAAAAATCAATTATATGTAAATAAAAATATTATTATACTTGAAAATAGTTTTAAATATGGTTATGTATTGATTTAAACTATAAATATTGTATGTATTATATGTTTAATACAAGAATTTTCATAGCATACTATGCATGAAATGTATTAAATATTCTATTTTAAAATAATTCCATTTTTACCGATTCAATCCGGTTGAACAACTTCTGACTTTTTCAGTTCATTGGTGGAACATGTTCTGAAAATTTTGTTTTTTGTATTTACTTCTTAGCCCAACTAACTCAAAATATTCATTACTGTTTCAATCAAGCATTATGCAATTTCTTAGCCAGCAGGAAAAATTACATTTAGAACAGTTATAGCAATTAAGCAAAATAATACTTCTTCTGAATTTGTATATGTCACTATTGGATTAATGAACATTTTACTTAATTTTTTTTATTATTATTTTAAAATTGTCTAATCTTTATTGTTTGACAAACACTTTAAACAATAAAATATTAAGTGAATCAAGAATTTCTGTAAAATTCATACAGTCACAATGCAAATAAACTTTTGAAATGCCTTGACTTCTTCCAGATGACAATAATCTCCTACTGCAGAATCCAAATGGATTTGAATTCAATCAGAAAAAAAGATAATTCTAACCTCAGAATTAAATTGCTCTATAGTTATCTCTATAAACTATAATAATCTATTTGTTATCTCTCTACTAATTGATATTCCATACATATAGGATTAGATAATATTTGTCTGTGTAATCTATCCTGCCATATTAACTTTGGTTAATGTCAGTTCACTTGGATACAGCATGAGACGGTGGGAAGATCTTGCAGGAGATGTGCTGCAGAAAATCGAAGAGCGCCTAGTTATAAATATCTTGATATTTAGTCATAGATGTTGGCCAGTTCAGGAGGTTGTTCACACCAAGAGCAGAAAATATACGTGCCCAATTTTCAATTTTGGGTGCAAATCAGGTTTAAGTTACCATGCCAGCAGGGAACTGCAGAGAGCTTAATATATTAACTTAAATGAAATCAGAAGATGGAATTTAATTTAAGTTCTGCAACCCTGATTCTCTCTAATTTCTTTGGTATTAGCCATCCGTATAACTAAAATTAGGCGGAGAAACAGCCTTGATGGTCGAATTTGTATATTCCTTGAAAAGTTCAATTGGATGCAAATATGCATGTCTTCAACCCCAAACATATGCATAACATCAAAATTTATAAGCATTTTCAGTCTCTTTGCCACTAAGTAATTAATACTTTCTGAATAGAGCATGTCATATTTGGCCACAGTAAATGCAATTTTCTTTACATCCAGGCACTCCTGTGACCAAAACAGAGAAATGGTTGGTTTCTCTAAGGAAAAAAAAAAAAGTTTCTTGCACTCATCAAATGAGAACTAAGAAAAGGTCTCCTATCGACCGGTGTTTTTCCTGGTTGGAGAAAATATTTCCTAATTTAGGGTTTTCATTTTAGGGTAGTCCGAGTCAAAAAAAATTGACAATTTGACTGTTGGATAACAACAGAAGTTATCCACTTTTTAAAAAAGTTAACAGCTCACTAATCATCACTTGTATTTTAAAATAGAAAATAATTTTCAAAATACCATAAAATTAGAATTTTTCAATTTTTTAGAGAAATAATTTTTGAGCTATCTTTTTTGGGAAAAAAACCCCTATCGACTGTTAAATTCAAGATTTATGAGCCATTTTTTTTTATTTGAAATTATGTGGATTTCCATCAGGTAATCTGTATTTGTGCCATGTTTAAGGGCCCAAGTACTTCATTCCAAGTTTTAAAGGTTTTGTACTCAAAACTAGCAGGAGATGTAGAGAAGTGACTCATATCATTGTATCTTTTTAGATAATGGTGGATTTTTAATTTTATTTAAAATAGTAATTAATATCAGGAGTTATTTAATTAAATATGTAAATTTTGAAAAAAGTCAAGTTAAGAATAGGAAGCCAATTGAAAAGGAATTCAATTAGCAGAAGGAACAGGAGTTCAATCAATGATAGAGTTCCTGCTTCCTTAGAGGTTTTGTCGGTCGGGTCCCTTAATTTTAAGGTTTGTGTAATCTTGCTGGCCATATATATTAACTGGTATGCTTTTTCTCTTTCATGTTTTCTTTTAGATTGCAAATTAATTACCACTATTAAGTTGAATGCAGAATGAGACGGTGGGAAGATCTTGCAGGGGATGTATTGCAGAAGATTGAAGAGCTTTTGATTTTGTACGCAGACAAAGTTCGAATTTGTTCTGTGTGTAGGTCATGGCGCTCAGTGTTGCCAGAGCTGCCTAATAACAACCAGCTGGAAGCTCAACTTCCATGGCTGTTGGTACCAATTTCATGTGATAAATCTGGCCAGGCATCGCATGGATTATTCAACCTACAAGACAAGAAAACCTATTATCTCGATTTACATAACCTTAAACTGCCGTTGGTTATAGGATCATCTCATGGCTGGCTGGTTTGTCACGCAAATCGTTCAGTGTATATTATCAACCCCATCACAGAGGCCCAAGTTCAACTTCCACCAACATATCACAGCATACGTAAGATTATTCTGTCATCCAGTCCTAGCTTAAGTGACAATTATCTGGCTGTGGCCATGTGTCATTATCGTTGCCTATTAGCCTACTGTAAGCAGGGAGATGATAAATGGACTGCAATAGGAGATGAAGATTCCTACGAGGATATTATATTTCATGAAGGGCAGTTGTATGCTTTGACTTGTGATGGCAAGCTAATGGTTATTGAAATCGCCGCTTCCCCACGAGCGACCATATTAACACCGCCTTGTCCAGAGCTAATCAGCTATAACCATAAGATCTACCTATTGGAGTCTTCTACAGGAATTTTGATGGTTGGAAGGATGAGGAAATTTGTAACTACAACTTATGAATACGAATATTCTGGACGATTTCGTAAGGTTAGAACATTGGAACAAATGGTAACTTATAGATACAATGTATTTAAGTTTGATGTTAGTTGTTCTCAATGGAACAAGGTGTCACATATAGGTGATGATATGTTATTTCTCAGCCATAATTTTTCTTTGTCAACATCATGTCGTAATCTTCATGGACTCAAGGGGAACAGTATATGTTTCATAGAGGACTCTTCCAAGGATGGCTGTCACATTGCTGTGATTGACATGGAGAGCAAAAGCATTCAAAACTTACCGGCTTGCAAATGCAACGGAGACTGCCCTTCCGAGTGTCCGATTTGGTTAACTCCAACTTTCTAGTTACTTGGATATATACAAGGCGTGGCTAATGACATTGATTTTCATGAATTGTTTTATTTTAATATTTTCCTTTATGACATTTATTTTTATGAATTCTTTGTTTTTTAATTGATTTTAATGACATTACATACTTTCTACACATAAAATAAAAACTCTTAGCCTATTTAATGAGGTAATAAGTACTAGGAAGATATCATTTAGCTCTTATAGGCAGAGGCGGACGCACGTTAAAGGCTTTGGGGTCCAATGACCCCATAATTTTTTCTGTGTCATATTGATAGGAGTAATATAATTATGTAAATCCCACTAAACAATAAATAGGAACCCAGTAAAATATAAAAAATAAATAAATTTTTTTCTAACTACTTGTATAAAAAATACAAAAATTGATGGAAAAAAAATAAAAAAGACCCACTATATAAATTTTCTGGATCTGCCACTACTTGCAGGTACAAGGTTAATATGTACTTGAAATTATCAATTATTGCTGCACTAGAGTAGCACTCAAATATGCTAATCAATAATTGAAATAAGGTGACACTAAGGATGGCAGTCGGGTGGGTATTTTAATTTCACTACTCAAAATATAAATCCTTAATCACAATCTGTGAAAAAAAACCTTCAACACAAACTGATAGTTCCATGTGAATTTCACTGAAGTAATATGACTGAAGTGACATAACTTGACTCACTGCAATTTCATCCTCTTCTCATTCCGCGTACATTTATCATCTTTCAACTTTTTTCTATTTACAAATTCTGAGAAAGATGGAATGGCTGGAAGCTTTGAACTGACAGAAGCACTTGGTGATGGGGAAAGACTCATCACAGTTTCTGATCCGACCTCGCTACGGGATTCCAGGTCAGCAGTTTTCACTGGCTTTTGCTCCAACAATGAAGAGGATGTCGCAGCATGTTCTTCTTTGTGCGCATCATTCTCTGGATGGGGAGGGGTACTGCTACTAAGCCGATTCATTAACTCGGTGGAATTTGCTGTTGATATCCATCTCACTGTACTTGCAACTTGGGAGTAATAGAATGTTTTTCCACTCTTTCCATATTTCTTGTAGCATTCATTTTCAAGAAAGGAGGCCGTTGTTTCTAGATCAGAACTACAAAAAGAAAAAAAAATACAAACAAATTGAAGGTTACATCTTTATGTTGTTCTCCTCAACAGAAACTGAACAGAAAAATATTCTGTTAAGTGACTCGATTGTGATACTGGACTAGAACTCAGCAAAATTTATCTTTAAACATAGAGCCCTCGGAAAAATAACTGTCAACTAATCAAATGATAAACAGAATAAAAGCTACAAAGGAAATGTCAGTGTACCTCAACTTGCCATGCCTCTGCTGCGCCTGATTTAGAGCATTTAATAATCTTTGCTTGCTTGATTCTCGCAGTGTTTCTGATATAGCATTCTTGTCAAGTTTATTGATCTGCTTGTAAATTAAAAGTGAGCATTCATTCAAAGAATGGAAGTTGAAGTAGTTGATTAGAGAAACTCTAGCATAGTAGCATATGAACCTGAGAAAAACTAGCACACTGATTGTTCATGATCAAACTGAAATGTAAAGGAACTATGTTCCATGTATGTGACAACGCAATCATGACACTATCTACCCATCGTAAAGAACAGATGCAGAACATTGATTGCAGACATTTCAGTCACTCCACAATATTAAATAAGATGTAAACTGTCCAACCAAACAAAGAATGCTACTGTCTATTTGGATGTATCAGCAGAAGCACTTTCTTCATTATGCATTGAGAAAAAAAAATGTTAATTTTCCCGGAATTTAGGAAACGGAAGTAGACCTGTTTACAAGAGTTTTTATTCTGATAAAAATTTTCTTCTGCACGCTGCAAGAACTCAATCCTTTCATTTACTCCTGCTTTTTTTGACAACTTTGATCTGGCTAGGCTCTCGACAACCTCAGTACCATCTGCAATTGAAAACACAAGTGAGGCATCAAAAAAGGGATTCCACATGCAGAATTTCCAACCCCACCCCCAAGAACAGCATATGGCAAAGTCTTTGAAAAAAACACACAACTTTTGCAAAATGATCACCATCTGAATCAGATATATCATCCTCAGAATTGTTCACATCATCATCACGATTCCAGAATTCAGAGAATTGTTCTCCATCAATCATATCTGCAGAACTGATGTGGAATAATACAACAAAAATGAATCAGGTCATGAGACGTAACATACAATCCATACTCACTATTGGAGAAATATTCCATAATTCAATCTTTAGAAATTGAAGAAATATGGACAGTGGAGTGCGTGGGTGAACACACATGATAGCAAAATTTTACATAAAAAACACTCAACATTACAAGACAGAATGGAAGTTAATAGTCACATGGAAGAATGTCAAATTAGTTGAAATTAAAGCCAACAACCTGTTGGCCATTGCATTAGAAATGATGGAAATCTTGCACAATGAAGCAAAAAGAATGGTAAGATAATATCAGGCATTGCACCTTTGAAGATCCAAAAGCAAATGGCTTGCCAAACAAGAAAACAATACAACCAGATAGCAACAAGGCTCTTTAGTAGGATGCCCAACTGTTTTAGTTATTTATAAGTTCAATTGTAATTGCTGACTGAACATTTGCTCTTCCATAACTGATATTCCAGAATATTAATGTAAAGGAGAAAAAGAAATTACCTGCTCATAAAAATTGGCAGAAAGCCATTTCTCTGACGAGCCGCACAAGTTGCAGTGAGCTCCTCCAAGTACTTGGCAACTAGGTTTGGATGTTTGCAAGCATCACAAGATTTTTTACATAGTGATTGTGATACAGGAACCTGTTTTGGCCCATCATTACAAATAAAATCAACAAGTAGTTGAAAAAGACAATAACTCTATGGCAGGCTCAAATAAAAATTTTGTTTACATCACCTGTTCTCCAAAACTCTCAAGAATCTTTTTTCTACGGCATCCAGAACCCTCACAATACTCAACCATCTGAATGGTGTATGCGTTTTAATGAAGCATCATTGACAGGAAGATTCATACAGTATAAAAAGCATATAAAAAGCAATGGGAAGTTACCTGGTTGAAGTTTAAGAGGGATTTTTGTGAGAACTCAACCTGTGAACTTGAGGACTGTGACTTCTTGCTGTTAGCATTGCGTAGAATAAATTCCTGCCACATGGGTTCATATGTTTAGGGGAAAAACATCTATGGTACCAAGCAACCCACAATTAGTAAACAAATAGAGGAATAAATATCTAATTAGTGAAGATGGCGAGTGTACCATCCTTTTGCGATCATCAACTCCATAGTACAACAAACTTCTACAAGGCAACTGATCGCGACCAGCTCTACCAGATTCTTGATAGAAGGCTTCCATTGACTTTGGAATATTGAAGTGGCAAACCATTCTGACATCCTTTCTATCTATACCCTAGAAAATATATATCACAGTTAGTGATAAATGATATTTAGACTCCAGAATTCACTGAAATCATAAGCGTAATAGATGCATACCATCCTGAAATAATGGTTTTCTCAACTAGTAACTATGCACCAGAACAGCTCCAATAGGAAGAATATCAGGAAAAACAAAAAAGAAAAACAAAATCATTACAATCTAGGGTGACGGATAAAACAAAATAAACAGAATCAAGTACTACAAAAAATTCATCCAAGTGAAACACAAGGATGAAAACAAAGAAAGCTGTTATGACAAAGTACACTTCTATATTTTTTTTTTTCCTAAACAGAAACCCTATATATCTAGATTGGTCTATCAATCACTATATGCTTAAAGCAATTTGAAAGAAATATAATACTCAAGATCCAAGACATCTAGCATAAATGTCAAGAGGGAGAACGGAAATTATTACTGTGTAGCTGTGGAATCAACCATACCCAAAAGCCACTGTAGCAATGACAACTTGTATTTTGGAAGAAATCCAATCATCTAAGACAGAGCTTCGCAATTTATTATTCAACCCCGCATGGTAAGCTGAGAAGAATCACCAGGGTGATTAAGGAGCATGTCTATTATCACTGGCCATGGAAAAATAATTCAACAGCAAGAGGAAAAAGCAAAAAAATCATTTGAATACCAGCACAGGAAATGCCAATTTTGGAAAGATGGGCCGACAAACCATCACAAGTTGTTCTCTCAAGGCAATAGATAATCGCACAAACATCACCACAAGATTTGAGTACAGAAGTCAGATCAGCATAGGCATCATCTAGAAGATCTTTATATCTAACTGCATTATTGAGAAACCTAATTAGATACATAAAGTGATACACAATCCCACTAGGAGTGTAAATGCTTAGACCAACAAACTGATAAAGAGCTATACTGATTGTTACAGTCTGCCTTCTTTTTTTCTTTTTTCTTTTTTCACTTTTTCTTTACATGTTGGTTATTTGCAATTCTTTTCCCTTGAAAGTACTCCACATAGTAAATGCTAAACATATTTCATTTTAGTAGTGAACATTTTTATAAGAATAAATTGCAGGTGAAAGGATGACTTCCCATCTATCAGGCCATAGCTTGCATATAGTTTTTATTTTCTTAAAAGCAAAATATTAACTTTTGCAACATTTTATTTTGTTTTCTTGTCAAATCTTTTCTTTCTGTGTTTTTAGCTATGTACTTCAAACCTGACTGAGTTTACTATACTATTTACTGCAGTTTCAGTATACATTTTATATCTTCACAGATGTACACAAATTAGAAGTACTTAAGTTGGTCTTTCAACCTGTTCTCTTGGCATGCATTAATTTCACTCTCATTCAATGGGTTGGAAGGCTATTGCATATATTTATAGGATAGTATTAATGTACAATCAGTTTCAGCTTTCTATGTTAATTTTCATCATCTATGATAAGAATGATCAGATAAAAACTTCATAAAAAGGACTGCTAAAAATATTTGATAACTCCCATAACTTAAAAACATTTTAACACTGGTAACATAAATTTTAAAATAGATAAATGAGTACATAAACAACAGGAAGATCTCTTCCTCATTTTTTACGTGCAACTTTCCTTAGAATTCACAATCAATTCATAAAATGAATTTGAAACAAGTTAGTGGGACCTACCTTCATAATATATATTTGGACGATTAAAGGATGATTTGAGAACCAAAGGGTCTTGCAAGCATAAGGACTCTATCACATCTTTCATAACCCTGAAGATAAGAAGAACAACTAAAGTATTATAATGGCTCCTAACTTTCTTCGCCAGAAACTGGAAGTATCATTCTTCTTATGAGATTTAATGGAACGGAATGCCCTAAAAAATAAGGAACAAATTAAGTCTTCTAAAATATGAACAAAAAGACTCACTTGGGAGCAGCTGTAGCTGTCAAAGCCAGTACTGGTACATCTGGAATGCGATTCCTCATAGAGGAAAGCTTACGATAACTAGGCCTGCTTCAGAGAAACAGATAATAGAACATACTAAAATCATCTCAAAGATACATTAGTAATAAGGAACTTCAAGAAATGAGAGCGTGAGAAAATTCTAAATTTTGGCTCTATTACAAATAATTACCCAGGCATATGCACACTTGCATGGCATAGAGGAAAGAAAATTCTAACCGTACTGGCATGCATATAAGCATGTTGGATACCACTGGAGCAATATTTTCTGAGTGTGTGCATTTTAACACATCAGAGAAGTAACATAACAAGACAGATGAAGAAAACCAAGACATACATCAACCCTCACTTATACATTGAAGTAAACACAAACCTGAAATCATGGCCCCAGGTTGAAATACAATGCGCCTGAAACAAATTTGACAGAGAGAAAGAGAGAGGTAATATAGGTAACTGCCTGCATGTCCTTCTTAAGATAATTCAACATTTAAATCTTTACTAACAAATAGAAAAGCAAATTCACACCTCATCTATAGCAATGAGATTCAAGAACCCTCTAGCATGAATTCTCAATAGCTTTGACATAAATCCTGTTGTTGCAATCAATTCTGGAGTTACATACAACAGTCTAATGGAAGGTTTTCCAGAATCCAGGTCTTCATGGATCTAGTAACACATAAGTAAGTTTATTTATGAAATAACATATTAATATCTTGGAAATACAATTACATAATTTAGAATTTTGCAAGTCTTAAAAATAGTAAAGTTCAATGTAAGCAAAAATTGCTGAGAAGTAGAATAAAAGATAGCATTAGAGATGCACAAAATTTGAGAAAAAAACAAATCATAATTAAAACACAAGAACATTCACAAAATACAACACATATCTTATCAATACCAGAATCTATACATGAATGCTAAGATATAAGTAAAACATAACTGCCAATCAAATTGAGTACAGAATGAATCAGAAACTGATAAAAGCTCACTTTATTTTTAACATCTGCAGATTGGGTTGAGGAGAGAAATTCAGCAGCTATTCCCTTCTCCTTCAGCGCCATCACCTGGTTTTCCTGATTCAATACAAGAAAAGAAAACGTTATATAATTCATATTTCAAGGGAAAAAAAATAGAATGAAAGAAAGAAAAAGGCCATGGAGATGATGAAGAAGAAAGAAACACTGTGTAACACTTACCATCAAGGCTGCAAAATGCAAATGGAGAAACCAATGCAGGAAAGAGTTAGCTAGTCTCCTAATTCCATAACCTATTCATAAAAGATGAAAAAAAATAGAAAATAACAAGAAAAGAAAAGAAAAGGAGAGGAGAAGAACGTTTCACCTATCAAGGGCGAAACAACAAGCACAATCCCTGATTTTGCAAGTGCAGGAATCTGATAACACATTGACTTCCCTTCTCCAGTTGGCATCAGACAAAAGCAATCTCTCCCTTTTAATAATCAGTCGAACAAAATATCAAACTAGTTTTTTCTTTTCCAAAAATAAAATAAAATCTCATAATCACTCAAATAGTGTAATTTGGAATACCTGATAAGACAGCTTGAATAGCTTCCAATTGCTTGCCTCTAAAATCAAAATAACCAAAATGCCATCTCAAGAGCTTCACCAATGATTCCTTCTCAGTTATCTTCTTCTCCTTGCTGCATAAGTTTTGCACCGGTAATGGCGACTTCTTCATCCCCAACTCAACACGACACCTATAGGAAATCGAACGCCACCGTCAAATTGAAAGAAATTTTAGAGCAAGAAAAGATTTTGAATAGGTGGAATCATCACCTAGCCTCTGTGTTGGGTAACAATTGTTTCGAATTTGCCTCTGTTTTTCGGTTGTTTTCAACTTATCTTTCAGCGGGGAGGGGACCGATCACTTCCTCTAATTAACGAAAGCCCAACGCAAAGAAGGCCCAAGTGAAAAAACGACGTCGTGGAAATCAAAACCCTTTGCCTCCACACTACTCTCCCTCTTTCCTTTTCTTCTTCTTGGCTTCTTGGTCTAGTATTCTACTTCTTTCTGTAATGTAACCTCACAGGAATCTTTTCTCTGTTTGCCATTTTATTCTGTTACTCTGTTTTCTTATTCCCTGAAACCTTCCTTTTCATCCTTTCCCTTTTCTCCATTGACTTGAGATATTAATCCCCGACAGACTAGAGATTAGCCCTAGAGTTTAAAGGTATGAAACTTATTCGTAAACCATGATTCGAGCTCAAGTCAAACTGACTAAGGAAAAAAGAATTCAATCCTGTTTTTGTTTTCTATTTTCATTCCCCGCTTGATTTCATCTTGAAATTTTATTTGGGTATTCAAGAAAGTATCTGATTCTAAATCCAGTAGCTTTAATCATTCGTGATATGCAATTTTTTTATTAATTATTTTGTTGTCTTCTACAACTTCCTTTTTGATAATTGAAGTCAGTAATTTGAAGGTGAATGGTCAATTTTCGAGAGAGATGGCTTTCCTGTGCTGGGCTCGTCCTTCTCCTGAAGAACAGAAGAATTGTTTAATCAAGTATAGGGGAATGAAAACTAAAAACCTCTCAAATTTTCTTCTAATATATTTAGAAATCTAAATTAGTTTCAGTCGCTGATAATTGATGCTTATGACTTAGGTCTTCTTCTTTCAATTATGATCCTAAGTACAAGGGAGCTACTTCTAAAACTGTATCTTCCCTCAAAGAAAACCCTGAGCTATCTAAAGATGGTTTTTCACTAAACCATGCCCGTGTTTTAGTAGGTTCTGGTCTTGAGACTTTTGAGAAGGGCAAATTAGCTCTTCAAAGTTGGAGGTCAGTATACTGCTTTCTTTTTATACATATTGAATGCCCTTGATGACAGGGAGGTTCTGATAATAGGGTTTGATTGCAGGCATTTTGGACTAAATTGGGCATTTGTCGACCCCAAAACTCCAATTCAAAGTGGGGTGAAGTTCTGTGTTTGTGTGAAGGAGTTTCTACCATGGGTCATCATGCCTCTTCAGGTGGTTTATGTTAAAGAAAGTCAAAATACTAAAAAGCCTGTGGCCTCTTTTAGTTTCGGTGGTGGTACTCTTCAAGGTCACCTGCTGGTTAGTGCTCCTTTTCTGGTCATATCAATCAGCTAGACATTGGGATATGTTGGGATTGTTTGTAATTCTCATTACGTTGAGAATTCAATTAATTGATGAGAATAGAGTAAGATAACATGGAAATAGTTCCTGATTTTCTGTATATTGACAAGCTTAAATTATTGTTTTCTATATATTTTTTTTAAGAAAATAACACGGTGCGTCCACCATATCTCAAATTATATTGCTCCATTGCAATATTTAGTCAGCAGATATGATTATTCTAGGTATTACTTGAGGGTAGTTTATAAGAATAGTATCATTAATAATGCCATTCATGCATTCTCTTTGTAACACCGATTTGTGGGCTTCCTAAAGACCCTAGAAGTAGTTTTAAGCATATATTTTCAAATTTGGGTACCATTGCTTTATGTGATATGTAGCAAAGTGCACCTTTCATGAAGTTTGGATTAATACATTGCTTCAATTTTTTTTTATTCTTAGAATCTTACATATATTTAATTAATTGTCATTTGCTTGACTTTTATTCTACCTTATTTATTTTGTTATTATATCTATGACTTCCATTCAATTCATCATATTTATGATAAAGATTCCTTTTTAACTTGCCAATGACTTTCCAATCAGCACAAGAGCAAGTATCCAAATACATGATGGATTTTTTAGGCCATTTTTAAATCAAGTCATTGACTAGCTGTGTGTTACCAAAGATACTATGATAGGGCATAGGGCAAGTCCAAGTATCCGTGATTGTTTATTTATGGTCGTGTGTGGATGCGAGTATTTTATTTTAAGATCCAAAACTACGAATCCAAGACTAATGCAACAAAATTTGTGAATTCATATTTTATTTTCGCTATCATCAGACTTGTTTGAGCATTGGACATGTATTACTTGTAATATGATTTACCAGTGAATATTGCAAACTGAAATGATTGATTACAGAACAGTGCAAATAGAATTGTATCATGAATTCATTTAACCTGAATGTAAATTATATTTTAATTTCAATGATATTTTTGTGATGACTTTTGTCATTTGGGACATTTAGTTCCATTATTACTGTTCATTGATGCAGCAAGCATCTAATATATTTGGCATTGCAGTTGTTTTGCTGCTTAACTGACATGATCATTAGTTTTCACATTTTCTAATTGCTTCTATATTAAACTTTTGGTATGTCAAATCCATTTCAGAATGTAGAAGCTCATACTGTTATTAATATTGCTGTTTGTTTCGCTGTGAAGCAGGCTGGGGAAGAACGTTTTTCAATTGAAATGGATGAGAACAACCAAGTATGGTATGAGATACTTTCCATCTCAAAGCCAGCCCACTTTCTGTCAATTATTGGGTACCCTTACGTTCAATTCAGGCAGAAGCTTTTTGCCCATCAGTCAGCAAATGCAGTTTTAAAACATGTGAATCATAAACCCATGCGTCATCAAATGTAAATCGAACATCAAATGGATGTGTTTAGCTCATGTTGTCTATTCAATCAAGTCATACTTATTTGCTCTACGACTTAATACCGTGTATTAGTTTCATGTCTTGCCGTATGAGCTGCCCACTTGGAAGTAGTCATAAGTAGGCAGGAATTCTTTCATTCCAAGAAAGTTCTGGTTCACCTTAGATCCTATTGTAATGTATTGTCAAATAGCAAATGAAAACAATATACCTTTCTTTCAGTAATTATTGAATTTTGGTTCTACTATAATTTATCAATTGCAGAACAATTTTTTTAGGAATACAAGGTCTTATAAAGGCAAATTCCATATAGTTTACAAATGGGATAAACACAAAGGGCCTCAACATCCTAGGCCACATTCTTTATAACATCAGCTTATACCACATAAATTATATGTGCGAGTGAGAGATAATGCAATACATTGAGATGATCACGTGGATTTGAATTTTTGAAAGTCATAATTTTAGTAGATTTAAATGTTGGAGCCTTGACCACCGCAACTACGAAGAGCTCTTCCATTACCCACCTATAAAAAAAAGGTATGAATTATGGTTGCAGGCAAAATACTAGGCTTGATCAAACAGAGTAACAATATTAGCTCAGACAGAATACCATCAATCCACAATATCATGTATAACAATTTCTCAAAATAGTTATTGTTTTGCATAAATAGCAAATACATTACCAGATTAGGCCATAAAGATGCATATAAATCTCAAAAACAAAATGAGCACTTGCGTGTTATGCAAATTACAAGAAAAAAAATGAACATATGATCCCAGTTTTATTAAGGAGAAAATATATCCTACTGAATCCATTAAGATTAAAAAGATAATTGAAAATTTATCATCTTCTGGACTTACTTTGATTTTCAACACAAATATCGGTCATATTTGAGAAATTGGGTGACCAAAACAGTTGAGAGTAACCAGGCAAAGCTTCTACTTTCTCGATCACATGATCCTCTAATCGGAATACACGAATGCTATCGTTACTTAATCCACTGCCCGTATAATCATCATCATCTGTGAAGTAAATACAGTTCCCTTTACCACCAAAAAATTCATCACATGAAATGGAGAATGAACAGTCAATACCCAAGATAAACACTCGATCACCTAAGGATTTCACATCAACCCATGTTCCCCACTCCTCATCCAGCATATGTACTCTGATATCAATAGTATTTGGAGTGCCCTTCTTTCTACTCCATCTCCAATGAGGAGGAAAATTAGCAACATCCTCATAATCTTTCCATGTCTTCCTTTCTCCATCAAGATATCTATCAACTACATAAAGATTCCCACACGACTCGACTAAATTTTTCTGGCCACCACAACCAAATAAAGAAGGTGAATACTGAAGCACCCTTAAAGACGAGTCAATCCAATAAATTGTACCCCATCTATCAACGACATAAAATTGACTCTTATATTCAATAATGTCATCATATTGAAAATTGGTATCATCTAAGAGAGTCCAGCTTTCATCCCCATATTTCCAATAACCCAATTTTCCTTCGTGAAAAATAGCCAGAATAGCAAACCCATCTTTACTTAAACTAGCAGAAACTGGAAATAAAACTACTTTGTTTATCCCATAAACAGAACACCCAGAAGGGTATTCGTTTAACCGAAAAGCAGAATACCCAGATGGGGATTTAAGCATGAATGCTTTACTTAACTGGATAAAGCGGAAGTTCAGTAAGTTCAACTTGAATGGAGAGGTCCTGATTTTGCAGTCTGATAGAGGATGTAGAAGCTTCAATTTGCCAATTCTGGACTCTCTAATTTTAATCAACCAGCCCTTTTGCTTCGAGGCTGAAGAAGAAGACGAAGGAGAATTGAGAGGTTGACGAGTAAATTCTCCTCGACAAATGATGGATTGACAGAGAACGGCATCTGCGCTAATAGGTTGAGGGAGCTTGAGGATCAGAGGAGGAATTTCTTCATCAAAAGAACGAAACGAAACAGAAGATCGCCATGAGGAGCAGACTGAGCGGCATCGAAGAATGTCAATGCGAGAATCGAAGCATTTCTCAATTATTTCGAGCAGCTCCTTAGGAAGATCAGCCCACTGGTGGCCGCTACTGTTGATCATCCTCTCTCTTGCTCCTACGGACCGTTTCCACAAATTTGGTAAAGTAATGATATGGATTTGTCGAATGTATCTGTGGAGCTTGTGGTTTCATTTGATGAATTTTTGTTTTTTGGGCATTGACTTGAGCTATCAATGTACAGTGGGTGAAGTCAACTCAAGCACGCCAAGTATGAGACTATGAACTTGTGTTAAGACTTGTTTATTAGATAGACTAGGATTGAGTTAATTTGATTCGGAATCTCGAGTGAGATAAGATACCTCATATAGTCAAGTTTTAATAAGGTTAATTACTATTTACATATAATTCAAAAAAAATTAAATTATTACATTTTCTTATCAATTTTATTTCCGTCGTACTATATAATAATTCCGTCAATTTTAATAATTTTATCGTTAATGAAAATGCTGAATAATTAAATAATTTCAAAATTACCCTCAACCTCACTAGGTAAATTATATAAATTTTAAAATCTTATAAGAAATAACTAATTTAATATGTTAAATCTCATGAAGTAAATATCACAAAATTTTAAAATTATTAAATTTTTCTTATCAATTTTATTTCAATCAGACTATATTGTATTTCTGTCAATTTTAATTGTTTTGTCATTAATGAGAAAGCTAGATAATTAAAAAAATTTAAAACTAATCTTAACTTTATGGGATAAAAAGTATAAATTTTAAAATCTTATAAGAAATACTAGTGTAATATATCAAATTTCACGAAGTAAATAATATTTTTTTCCTTATTAAAAAATTACTACAAAAGAGTTTTTTTATCATTTTACAATAATTTAACATTTTTTTAACAAAAAATCTAACAGAATAACTTATTAGTATAATATAATAAAATAGAAAGATAAATAATATAATTTTAAAATATTAGGAGGTACTAATATAATATAATAAAATAGAAAGATAAATAATATAATTTTAAAATATTAGGAGGTACTAATATATTATGTCAAATTTTAGAGTTAAAAGTAATTAACTCTTTTGATAGTTTACTAATAGTAACTCTCGCGTTGATTGAAAGAAAAAAATGAAGAAATAATATGAAGTATAATTATTTTTAAAGACAACAAAAAATAAATAAATCAATTGAATAATTTAACTAATCCGAAATTATAAGGGACAAAATGTGAAATTTCATCTTCATACCAATACTATAGTCAAAGTTAAAAAAAACTTGAATTAAAAGTCATAATTTTTAATTAAATAAAAGGATTTATAATATCTATAACCATTAAGGTTTTATTTATAGCATCGTAATTATTTTTTTCTAAGTAAAATAAATTGAATTCTATTATATGCTCTCATTTTTCTCATATATGTATTATGGAAAGCTCAAGTAGGTTTTCTAAGGGCTCTAGTAAGAGCCATAGAGTACTCGTATCTATTTTAGTCTAGTTATGAGTATAACGGGTAATGAAATGGTAATTAATGGTAAGTATATAATTCGAAGTGTGGTGTACACTTGTATGATTCTGGATGATTGTTTGATATACTATATTTGATGTGTGCACTATATATATAATATTTTTATGGTATGTCATGTAGTATAGAGCTAATGCATATGCAAACTTCGAGGTAAGTCGTTATAGTAGTTTGATAACTATATCATGCATATTATATATATGACATGTGTGTATACTTTGCATGTTGTTATGTACCAATACGCATTAGTTGTTTTGTGTATGAACTTTCCATGCGCACCAGTAATTGATTACTAGAGGAGGACGCCCAAGGATTAGAGTCAAGAATACACAAGTGAGGTGGGTGATGCAACTAATGTATTTTTTGCATTTTTTGAGTTTTGTTGGGTTGGGTAGTTATAGTTTACATGTTGTATTTCATAGACATGTAATTTTATAACTACTCATTTTATATAAACTCTGGGCATGTGACTACCCATTTGATATTGTAGTTAAATCTTTTATTTTGGTTAAGCCTTTTATGATATTTTTATTTTTAGTTAAATCATAATGGTTATGGTACATGAAAATTTTAAATTATCTCATTTTAACTCATGTGCATTGTAACATTCTTTGGTATAATTGGGTTTATTCATAATTATATCGAAAGATGTTACATTTAGTGGTATCAGAGCTTAGGTTTAAGCGGTTTTGAACCTAGGTGAGAAGGGTTGTATCATGTGTATGAGTGTTATCATGTATGACTCTGATGTGAGCTATTCTCTATCGATGTGTAAGTTAAAAAACGAGTATAAAGATCTAACTGCTTGATACGGTTGAGAGTAATAGTCCTTCAAACATAGAGGCTTAGAATCAACTGAGCTAAGCTAGTGTACAATGGTCGGCTGGTGCACCTCCTTTACAATAACTTATGACTGGTCAGATGGATCAGACTCGGGATTTTCTGATGCAGAATCTTACTGCTCTACTGCAGCAGTTGGTACAGGCTATGCCACCACCACCTTCACCACCTCCTCATTCGCCACTGAGGTATAGGGTTCAGATTGACATATTGATGAAGTATGGAGCTACAAACTTCACATACAATATTGAGAATGATCCGACAACTGCCAAATTCTAGTTAGAAAAGACCAAAAGGGTCTTCGAGGAGCTGGATTGTGCCGAGGAGCACATAATTAGGTATGTTGTTTCATTTCTCCAGAAGTATGACTATGATTGGTGGAAGTCAATTTTGTAGAAGCCACAGGTTCCAAAGCCGATTACCTGTGATTTCTTTACAACTGAGTTCAAGAAACAATATGTGTCGAAGGCGTATACAGATGAGAAGAAATGATAGTTTTTGAACTTATGACAGGAAGACATGACAGTGACTGTCTACAAGAGAGAGTTTACCTAGTTGAGTAGGTATACAACTGGTATCATTGGAGATGAGGCAGACAAGTATTTCCAGTTTGAGGATGATTTGAGAGATGAGATCGGATTCCATGTGATCTCACAATTATAAAGACTTTCACAAAGTTGGTATCTTCTTTTATCACGGTAAAAAAGAGAGTAAAGCTAAAGAGAGCAGAAGAGTCATCCAGAGGGTCAGCTTATAGTGTTACACAGTCATCGAACAAAAAGGCTCACACCATTTCTGGACCCTTTCCAGTTTAAAGGACAAGGATAGGGTTGGGTTAAGTCAGGGTACACTTGACATTTACCATCATCATGAGTCATTTTCACAGTTGTTAGTAGTCAGGCTCAAACGTATAGAGAGGTAGTACCCCTATGTATAGTGTGTGGAAGGATTTATAAAAGAGAGTGTTAGGGACACATAGGGTCTTGTTACAAGTGTGGGTCTCAATACCACTACAGAAGAGATTGTCCATTGTAGATAGTTGAGGCACTAGTTCAGACTCAGAGTTCAATGTTGACTCAGGGTAGGAGACAGGGACAAACTTATTTTGGTAAATGTGGACCTATACAGGCCGTAACTAAGTTAGTAAATAGGCCATGAGCTAGTATAGCACCAGCTAAGGCTCATGTTATGAAGGCCAGAGAGGATCTGAGTGCTTTAAACATGGTTGTTGGTACATTTCTTATCTTTCACTCAATATTAATTGCTTTGATTGATTTGGGTTCTATGCATTCTTATATATGTACCAACATAGCTGAGCAGTATAACATGTTAGCAAAGATTTTGGATTATGAGATCAATGTGAATAGCCCAGGGCATAGAACTGCGATGAATCGAATATACTGAGATTGTTCCATCATAGTCCAAGGGAAATTTTTTTTGGAGGACCTGATCGAATTATCTTTCCATAAGTATGACGTTATCCTAAATATAGATTAGTTATCTCGGTAGGATGTAATGGTATACTGCAAAAGGAAGACGCTGGAGTTGAGAACTCCTGAGGGAGATATTGTGGTAGTTCAGGGTGAGAAATCCTCGTAGCCATCGAGGGTCATCTCTGTGATGAAGACTCAAGAAATGGTGTGAAGCCTGCTTGAATCACGTGGTTGACACCAGAAGGGGATGCCTAGACCTTAGAGATATTCTGATTGTAGAAGAATTCTCATATGTGTTTCCATATGATTTGCCAGGGTTACCTCTAGAAAGAGAGATAAAATTCTCAATTGAGCTTACTTCGGATACATCTCCTATGTCAACGACACCATGTATGACTCCATCAGAGATGAAAGAGTTAAAGACACAGTTATAGAAACTGTTTGATAAGGGCTTTATCAGACCTAGTGTATCTTTATAGGGTGCACCGGTATTGTTTGTCAAAAAGAAAGATGAGTCTATGAGATTGTGCATAGACTACATGTGTGAGAAAAATTATTTTCATATAATAATAAAAATATTTAATATGAAAGTTTAATTCAATTGATTAATTGTTATGATTTCATGTTTGACACGCAAATTGAGACAATATATATCGAAATACGTGATTTTTTTTTCCTACAATGAAAGTATAATTTAAGCATATCAAAAAGAAAGTATAATTTAAGCATATCAAAAAGTAGAAAATATTATTTTAAGCTAATATGTGGAGTTATAAAGTGAAATTTTAAGGTTTATAACTTAAATGGTGGAAATACGATCTCTTATGCGAGTTTATGGTCCGATTTTCTAATTGGGAGTTAAGAAAATGCGTTCATGATAGTGAGGGTGCCGATGTGATCGCAATTCAATTCTAAAATTTTTAAAACTGATAATTTATAAATTGAACTACAGATAAATTTTTACGAGCATGATTTAGAAAAAAACTAAATCGCAAAAATATAATTTTCGTACCGGTAATCGTTTTGCAAAAATCAAGAAGACCATTATGAAGAGAAAAATATTCTGAGGATATTGACATATTCAATTTGAGGAGATAAAATTATTTGGGATATGAAATTTAAGAAAATAAATTTATTTAAGGATTAAATTGAAAAATTGAATAGTTTGGCAGAAAAAGTCTAAAATCAATTTTTTTTTGCATTAATTTGGATAAAAGCCAAAATATTCTTGATTAATTTTAATTAACCAATATGAGCTTAGATTAAGCTTAATTAAGATTAATTAAGCATTAATCAATTATAAAAGTCAGAGAAAGACAAAAAAAGAGAATAATGTCATTAAAAAATGCCATCTTCTTCCACTTTTCCTTCCATGGACCAACCTCTCCCTTTCCCTTCTCTTGATTTTCTTTCATGTTATTTCCTTAATTCATAATATTTAAGCGAAACAAAGATTTAAGTGGAAAAGAGAAATAAATTTTTTTGGAGCTAAAAGAATTTGGCAAAAAATTCAAGAAAAATTGAGGTGAGATTTTCATCATTTTTCTTTCAAAATTTTATGAATCTAAGTTGATTTGATTAATTGTTGTAAGTTGATTTTAAGTTTGATGATGATTTGGAGTTGAATTAATATTATGGAAAAATTAAGATTTTGTAGGAAAATTATGGAAAAATTAGAAAAAATAGGAAATGAGTAAAATAAGGTTTGAGGATGATACATATGATGGAAAATGTATGAGAATAAATTTTAAAATTTTTATGTAATTATTGGGAATTTTCTATAATTATGGCCAAATTTTTAAAAAATTATTTTAAAGGATTTGTATCTTAAAATGATGATAATGGAGTTGTATGGAGTGTTTAAAAGTGGAAATTAATTTTTGAAATGGAAGAAAAATTTAATATAAATTTTGGTGAATTTTTAGATTTTTGGCATAATTATTGAAAAAATTTATTAGGAATTATTGAATGTAATTTTGGTAAAATTGGTAATGAAAAATGGAATATAATGGGTCAAAGTAATTATAAAAATTTAGCTGGAATTTTTATACTATTTTATTGAATTAATATAAATTTTTGAGTTGGAAATTGATTTTTGGAGAAAAAATGGAAAATAAAAATATGAATAAAAAATTAAATAAATTGAGGAGAAATATTTAATTAATTTCAAAATTTCGCACCAGTAGTGTATAACTTAAAATAAGACTGGTAGAAAAATACTCGTAAATGTGAGAGCCAGATAAATTAAATGAGTAGTTTAATTTCAATTTTAATTTGATAATTTTTATTGGTTCGGTAACTATTTAGAAATTTAATGATTATTTAAGTATACTGTCATAACAGACACCAGGAATAAGTAGAGAAAAACAGCCAGCAGACTCTGGCAAGTTACTGTAAAAGTCTGTACATTAACTTATAATATAGATCAACTGTGATTTAAATTGATTTTTATATATTTTTTGGCATGAAGTGAAATTATATTTTAGGAAATAATTATATATAATATTTATGAAAATATTAAATGTTTGAAAAATTATTGAAAATATATTTTATGATAAAAATAAATTTTTTTGTAAAGAAATTGAATTGGTATGAAATAAATACTTTGATATGAGATTTTAATGAAATAAATTTATGCTTCCATTTTGGTAAATTGTTTTTATATTATTAAATAATGTATGAGAAATTGATAATATTTTTATCTATAAAATTTTTGCTAAGATAAATATTTTAATATTTTATGTATATTAATAAATTCATATATTAATCTAAACAGCAAGCTAGTGACAATAGGATAGAAAATCCATGACTCATGGTTATCTTAGTCATGTCAAGCATTATATAACTCATGTGGTTATTTTGGATCATACATTATTTAATTACCGATCTTGTAGTTATCTTTGATATGATGATATTAATTTAAGTTATGTGATTATCTTTAATCATGTTCATGTGGTTATCCTGGATTCAGAAATTTCCGCCGTTTGAGGGTATCTCTTGTTTTCCTAAATGTTGGTTAATAGTCTATTAATATATGAGTTGGATAAAATTTTTATTTTAATGAATGATTAAAATTTTTATTGCATTTATTAAATACTTGTAGTATTAATACCAATGACTTTAATTTCGATAGATTTTGTTTAATGAATTATATCTACTTTTATGTATAAGTAAATAATTTATTAATAATTTTGACAGATGAAAAATATTTTCAGAATTTTATTGATTTTAAAGTGTATATTTTCATTCAAAGTGACTTTTATTATAAGTTTTTATACCACTGAGTTTTATATTCAGCGTGAGAGTTTATTTTCTCTCATGTAGATTTTAGCAAAGTTAAGCAGCGACAGATGTGTACATAAAAGTTATCTTTGGTATCAGTGGATCCTACTTATGGAGCTAAGCATCAATGACAGTCACCCCACTAGGGTGAGATTTTGTTATATATGTATTTTATCTATTTCACTTGATGTATTTTAATATATATATATATATATATATATATATATATATATATATATATATATAATATTTACATGAACATATAAATTAAGATTATAGTATGAGAATAGTGAGAGAAAATTTTTTTTATCTTATTTTGTTAATGTAATATATTATTTTATTAAGCTCTATTTATGCCAATATACATATATAGTTATATAAACTTTAATAATGTATTATTTCAAACAAATTTTTCGTAGCATTTCTTATCTGACCGTGTAAGGTAGTATATACGGGTAGATAAAGGGTGTTATAAGTGTTCTCTAACATTAACTTGAGATAGGGTACCATCAGTTGAGAATCAAGATAGGCGATGTAGAAAAGACAACTTTTAGAACCATATATGATCATTATGAGTTTTTGGTTATGCCATTTGGGTTGACTAATGCTCCGAAAGATTTTATGGATCTGATGAACCGGATCTTCAGACCATTTCTAGACTAATCTATTGTGGTTTTCATAAATGACATCTTAGTGTAATCGAGAAGCAAGAATGAACTTGAGCAACACTTTAGAACACTTTAAGTGTGAGTTTTGGCTAAATGAGGTTGTCTTTCTAGGACATATGATGTTGGTCGATGGGATTAGAGTGAATCTAGGTAAGGTCGAGGCTATCTTAGATTGGAAACTACCGCGGAATGTGACTGAAATTAGGAGTTTTCTAAGCTTAGCAGAATACGCAGAAAGTTCATCATGGGATTTTGTATGATAGCTTCTCTGTTAACTAAATTGTTATGGAAAGATATCAAGTTCGACTGGACGGACAAGTGTCATAACAATTTCAATTGGCTTAAGAGTCTTTTGACCAAAGCTCCAATTTTGACACAACCGATTCTAAACAGAGAATATATCATTTACAGTGATGTGTTCTCATAAAGGATTAAGTTGCATATTAATATAGGAAAAGAAAGTCATCGCTTATGCATCTAAGAAGTTGAAGCCTTACGAGAAGAATCACCCAATGCACAATCTAGAGTTGGTGGTCATTGTCTTTGCATTGAAAATATGATGCCATTATCTATATGGAGAGAAATATTACATCTTCACTGATTACAAGAGTCTGAAGTATCTTCTTACACATAAGGATTTGAATTTGAGATAGAAAATATGGTTAGAGTTGATAAAGGATTATGACTATGTGATTAATTATCACCCAGAAAAGGCCAATGTGGTGGTCGATGCGCTTAGTAGGAAGACTTTGCAAAACTGCACATTCTACCGACCTTGGGTCAAAAGATTAGAAATGCAGAGAAACTTGATGGCAAACTAGTGGAGTTGGTCATTTTGGTCTCTAATGGGGAAAGACTGAGTTTTTCAATCGATCCATATGGTAGTTTACATTACCAGAGCAGGTTATGTGTGCCAAATGTCTCAATATTGAGACAAAAGATTATGAGAGAGACCTATGAGACAAGATTTGCAATGCATCCAGGGAGTAACAAGATGTATCAGAACCTAAAAGGGGGTGGATTGGTAGTTAGAAAATGAAGAAAGATATTACAAAGTTCATGACTATATGTCTTACATGTTAGGAGGTAAAAACCGAACATCAGGTACCTTTAGGTTTGTTGCAACCAATCATAATTCTGAAATGGAAATGAAAGAGAATCACTATGGGGTTTGTGTTTGGATTGCCTTTGACATCGATGAAGTACGATGCCGTATGGATGATTGTGGATAGGTTAATGAAGTCGATTCATTTTTTACCTATTCGGAGAGACTATCATTTGAACCGATTGACAGAGTTGTACGTGAATGAAATAATGCATCTTCATAGAGTTCTAGTCTCCATCATTTCAAATTGAGATCCATGGTTCACATCTTAGTTTTAGGGTAGTCAATAGCGAGCTTTGGATACTAAGCTCAACTTCAGAACAACTTTCCATCCTCAGACAAATGGTTAGTCAAAGAGAGTTATTCAGATATTGGAAGACATGATGAGATGTTGTGTGATTGAGTTTGAGGAAAGTTGGGATAGATATATGCCGTTGATGGAGTTTACCTATAACAATAGTTATCGGTCCAGTATTTAGATGGCTTCGTATAAGACACTTTACAGTAGAAAGTATCAGACACCTTTGTATTGGACTGAGATTAGTGAGAAAAAACTAGTAGGGCCAGATCTAGTACAAGAGACGGAAGAAAATATGAAGATCATTAGAGATCAACTTAAAATAGCTTTTGACAAACAAAAATCCTATGTAGACCTCAAGAAAAATGATGTGAAGTACTTAGTGGGAGAAAATGTGTTTCTCAAAGTATCTCCATAAAAGAAGGTCCTCAAGTTTAGAAAAAAGAAAAAGTTGAGTCATAGGTTCATTGAATCGTATGAGATCCTAGAAAGGATCGCACCAATTGCGTACAAACTCGCTTTGCCACCAGAGTTGAATAAGATACATAATGTCTTCCATGTATCCATTTGAGAAGGTATTGGTCAGTTCATTCTCATATCATCATAGCTGAGAGCATAAATTTGAGACCAGATTTGATTTACGAAGAGGAATCAGTTGATATCTTAGCTCAAAAGATTAAAGAGCTCAGGAACAAATGAGTACCATTAATGAAAGTTTTATGGAAGAGCCATACCATCAAAGAAATAACCTAGAAAAGTGAGGAAGTGATGAGAGCATAATATTCTTAGTTGTTTTGAGACATCATGATAGGTAATTTCGGGAACAAAATATCATAAAGGAAGAGAAATGTAACGCCCGCAATTAGGGCCTATGAGTCATGTTCTTAGTTAGTGAGAAAGTTGTGAGTTAAGTAAAATTTTAAAAAGTTGCGAGTTTTTAAAATCAGATGTTTCACATCCGTGACAATAGGTGTCACAGCCGTAAATATCACATTTTAGTTATCAGCTACAATAAGATTTTTTACGGTCGTGAAATAGTAGTTCATGCTTATGAAAGTCACGAGTCACCAGAGATCAGTCAAAGTGTACCTAGTTTATGGTGTGTTATCATCCATGGTATTTATGTAAATTTATTTATTTGCTAGGGGTTTTGAATTATATTTTATATGTCTTTGATGTTTAAGAATATGTAATGTTATTTCATAATGAATTTTTGTAATGAGAGACTAGAGAAGCTAAAAACATATGTTATATGTTATGATATCAATCGATGAATTGAAATTTTAATATTATGGTGTATTTTATGCCTTAAATTGCATCATAATGTCTTAAATATGTGTTAAATGTGAAAGTTTTTAATTTAATAAGTTTTCTACAAAACAACACCGTAACATCTATTGGTATGGTTGGTGAGAATTTTTTCTGGCTGTATTGGTTGGTGTTACATATATATTCATACATGCATATAATATTATTATTTTATCTATATATAATGAAATTAATATTTTATTTCACTGCAACTCAGTGCGACAGTGTATAAAATAAATTAGAAACAACATAGTTTGTGTGTTTTAATTTAAGTAGATATACAGTGAAATCATTAATATATTCTTTTTTACTTCCATAATTATTATTTTTTAATATATATATGTGTATGTGCGTGTGTGAAAAAACTTTATATATAATGACTAATGTACAATAAATTTCTTAATTGAAAATTGGAGAAAGAATAAATATCTTCTCTTTTATATTTATATGTGTATATAAGATTAGTAAAATTTTATTTACTTCATTATAATTAATTAGAATCATTAATTTCATCTAACTATATTCTATCTGACTACATTATATCCAAATAGCAATATCCTTTTAAAAAAAATATAATCTATGGCTGTAATAAAAGATTACAAAATGATAAAAGAGTCGCCGCCATATCTCTCTATATTCTCACTTTTTTTTTTTTGTTATAAATACCCTCAAACCCACCCAGCCCTTCTCACTTTTTTATAAACACACTCAAACCCACATAACCTACAATTTTCTCTTTCAACACCATTATGTCGATAACTCCTCCAAAACATTCATCATCGGAGAATTAATCTAAATCTAGATACAAAAAAAAAATTCCTTTTCTTTTTTCTATTATTTTTGTTATATATGGTTTTGATTTCTTATTTTCTATCTTTTTTTTTATTATTTTTGTTATTTTTAATGGTTTCATATGTATATGTTACCTTTTTGTATACATATGTATATAATAATCGCTAACTCCCATACTTACTCCCTTTTTGCTCATATCTTGATTTCTAGTAGGATTTTTCTCCTTGATTCAATTCTTTTGCTTCATATTATTAGTTTTTCGCTGTTATTTTTCCTACAGTCTCTGCTTCTGCTCCTAAAAGGAGTACTTCAGCCCCAATTGCTGCCTGAGTTGAGGTGCAGTCTTTTCATTTTTCTCCTCCTAAGATGTCTTCTTCTCCAATGAACACTCCTTCAATCTCCTTCCTGTCGTCTGTAGCTTCTCCACCAGCTCATGACAAAGTTGTTTCGAACGGAACTGCTATTGCTGAAACAATGATTGTTGGCTAATTCACTGCCTTTTAACAGGTGTTGTTACTTATTTAGTTGAAGGTCTGATTAATTAAGTGGGGGTAATGGTGCCGTTTGGCTAAGGAATTGCTGGGGTCACGAGTTATTTTTGGATGATTAAGCATTTAATGAAGCGACGTCGTTTGGTTCTATAATGGGAAAGTATAATTAATGAAGCGACGTTGTTTTCATAGAGGGGCACTCTTGACAGTTTACTGTTAAAAGAACAGTAATGAATAATAAAAAAGTACCCAACTTTATATATATTAATAGATTTATAAAATGATTAATTATAAATAAATTTTACTAAAATCGACTCCTTTTTTAAAAAAAAATTAATGAGAATGAATCTTAATTATTTTAAATGAATATTTAAGTCTAGATTAATATAAATCATAATCTATAATAATTAGGACTCCTGATCTGATTTCTGATCATTCAATCCTTCCACTTTAACCCACTCACGCATCTCTTTGTCCAGCTTGCACACAATCTATGGAATAGAACCATTATTGTTTAACAAGATAGTACTTATCTATCCTGAACAAATTTCCTAAAGACTCGAACAACATATCCATTGCTAGAAAGTTCAGTTACCTCGGATGAAAAAGGATCAATTGAAATGATTAACCCAGTATTATCAAGGGCATAAAATTTTCCACCATCATAAATGGGCCAATAGTGAAAGGTATAGCTTGAGATGTGTGTATGGCGGTGGAATTTCATCGCCATGAGGAGCCAACGATGCAGAAGCGGAGCACGTTGAGGCGGGTGTCAAGGAATTTGGCGTTCTTGAATAACAAGTCAGTCAGAAGAGCAGCTCACTGGGGTGAGCTTGAACCCATGGCTAGTATGGATTGGAGAACACAAGAAAAACAATGCTAGTGCATGTATAAATGGTTTGGTTGGGAGGCTGAGCTGAAATGCATAATCTTAAAAAAAAAAAAAAATTTGCATTATAGGACAAAACCGCAATGAACTGATTCTCTTGACTAATATGCATGATCTGATTTTTTGTTCTTTCTACCTTTTACAGCACTTTATCTAAATGGGATTCATTATATGTATGGTAATTTCAAAACATTTTATTGTATAAGTAATTATTATTTCATATATAAGATAGAAAATTACTGGATCGGGATATAAAAAAACTCCATCAAGCAAAATGTTTCAACTTTAGCAGTATTATATATTAAAAGAAAATATTATAGTATTGAACTTTTATTTTCATATACATTAAGCTTTCTTTTTTTCATAGAGTAATGTTCAAATTAATCTAAAAACAACGTTTCAACATTAGTATGAACTTTTATATAAAAACAACGTTTGAAGATTAGTATGAACTCATGGTCTTTCTTTGTTGGCAAACTTGGAGAGCCAGTAATTCATATATATCTTTAGTAACCAATTTCTTCAGTGAAGCAAATTTAGAATGAAGCCAGCAATTATAGAGAAAAATTCAAATCAATTGTTTTGACTCAACTATACAATTATATATATATATATATATACACTTCCACTCATTAAACTCCTGATAATTTTCAATAATTTTTCAACTGAAAAATTGAACTCAGAGAATATTCATATTATTGCAAATTTGCAAAATTTTCAAATGTTTCACACTAAGATTGATTTATCAAGGCAAATGTGGGCATAATATCCTTGAAAAGCCATGAAAAGATGATGCTTTGGCAATGCTGCGATCGCCTAATCTAAACACACGAGCATCAAAACCACTGATTTCTCCAGCCAAATCTTCATCATTTGGATCAGTAAAATATATGCAATTCCCTTCACAGTTATTAAATTCTTTAACAGAAACAGAGAAACAACACTCATTACCAAGAACAAAAACTCTATCCCCCACTGATCTCACATCTACCCATGTTCCCCACTCTTCATCAAGCTTATAGACTTTAACATCAACCGTCTCGGTTCTGCACTTGGGGAAGTTTCTACGACGAAGGAATTGATCATTGTAAAAAATTACTCGATTTAATTCTTCACCAACATTAACTCCCCATTTCCTCCTCTCCCCATCAAAATACCGATCAACAATGTAAAGATCACCACAAGACTCCACCAAATTCTTCCGGTCACCGCAGCCGTATAGCGGCGGGGAGTATTGTATAATATTCAATGAGGAATCAATCCAAGATACAGTTCCACATCTATCAACAACATAGAACTGGCCTTTGTAAATTATGATATCATCGTAATGAAAATTCCTATCATCTAGAAGAGTCCAATTTTCATCCCCAATTCTCCAATAACCTAATTTTCCTTCATGAAAGATCAAAAGAAGCCTAATTTCACTGGTATTAGTATAATTTGGAAAGAGGACCACTTTATTAATACCCAATACAGGACGACCGCTCGCAAGTTTAAGATAACAAGCTTTAGTCAATTCCGCCAAGCGATAGTCCAATAAATTCAGCGTCTTTAAAAACGTACCAGGCGATGGCCGTATTTGGCGGTTTGAGAGTGGGCTGAGAAGCTGGATATCGCCATGAGTTGACTCCTCCACCTTAGTCAAGCAGGTCATCGCATTATCGCCGGCGAGTTCGAGACGGCAGAAAGTGACTGGCGTAAGGAGAAATTTGGCTGGCAGAGGGCGAGGAATTCTCATGGAGATGAGAGGGGATTGCATGTAAGAAGGAGAAACAGAGCACCGCCATGAAGTGCATACAGCTCGAAATCGGTATACATCGATGGGAGAATCAAGATGTTGTCCGATTATTTCGAGCAATTCCTTAGGAAGATAGGCCCATTCGTAATTAGCGCCATTATCAGACATCCTTCTTGCAGTTGGTTGATTAATGGTTAGATTATTGTATGGTCGCTGGAAGTTGAAGTTTATGAAGAGAGAAGAAAGAAAGTATTTAACTTGGTGACAAGTCAATGGTTTATTAAAATTGGGTATATCATTTAACTAGAAGGTTAGGTCCAATGGATGGAGATGGTAGAATACCCATAAAGATTGTTCCCATTATTTATATATTTATCCGAAATTATTTTGAATTTATTTAAAATTATAAAATTAATATCTCTATTAAATTACATAATATATATATATATAATTGAATTTATTGAATTGTGGTTATTCAGTTTTCTCTATCTAAATTCGTGATAAATTTAGATGTTGCAATTCGTTTTAAAATTCTAATAGAATTATTTATTATAGTTTAAATGAATTCAGATTAATCGCATATTATGGAAAGTCTAATAATTTGTTTTAATAATATATATGTGCTGATGAAAACCCATGAAATATTTGGGTAATCGAGCGAATTTATGTTGATATAAAGGGAAGGAATTGAAGCTTCAGCACCCATATAACAAAATTCTAGAAACATTGGCTGGGCCAATTTCTGCTAGAGACTTGGACAAATACTTATTATACATATATATAGGCACTTCTTTTGCTTTGTCAAACCTAGCATATATTGTTTAATGCAAGAAAATTAATTTTTTTTTTTTTATTGTATAGAGTTGAGCATATACAGCTTCAAAATCTCTTGTTTATTATGAAAACATTAAACGAATAAAAAACATGCTGCAGACTAAATCAACAGTGATTTATTATAGAGTACATACTTGTGCATGCATAAATTTCAATTTTGTGTGCTATATAAATATATTACTTGTATGCAACTCTTTGTTTACCTGATCCTACCCAACATTTGGAAACTTCTTGTTAGCTTGCGAACAACTGGCAAATTCGAATGAAAAGGTCAGCTAAGCCGATTAAATAAAAAAAATATAATCCTGAATTAATTAATAATAGAGATTGATTACACTATAAATACAGGCCATCCGATCCTTAAGCCTCCGATCATATATCAGTATTATCAAACGCAATCCTAGCCAACAATCATCATATATAATCATCGATCACAAACACAATGCACAATTTCTCGAGAATTAGCTTCTTTGTCTATGTCCTAACTTCAGCTCTAGTTCTCCAAACTGGTATAGGAATAAGCCCTCTTTTTCATATTTGTTCAGACAATAACGGGAACTTCTCCTACAATGGCGATTATCAAAGAAGTTTAAACAATCTCATGAATAATTTGCAGATGCTAGCTCCAGCAAAGGGCTTTGCTCTTGGATCCTTGGGCCAAAATAATCTAGACCGGCCGTACGGTCTCACTCTTTGCAGAGGAGATGTTTCAGCCTCAGATTGTAGAACGTGTGTGGCACAAGCGAGCACTGAACTCCAAAAAATCTGCCCATACAACAAAGCTGCAATCATATGGTACGATGATTGCCTTCTGAGACACTCCAACAATGATTTTTTCGGCCATATCGACAACCAAAATAAGTTCTGTCTGTCAAATGTGAACAATGTAAGTGATGCTGTCACTTTTAACCAAAAGACAAAGGAATTGTTAAGCGGACTAGCGGTCAATGCTTCGATTAGTAGGAGAATGTACGCAGCTGGGGAGGTGGAGCTTCAAGGGTCAAACAAAATTTATGGATTAGCTCAATGCAGCAGAGATCTTCTGAAGGATGATTGTTCGAAATGTCTTAATGGTGCTATTGCTGAGATACCAAGCTGCTGTAATGGGAAACAAGGAGGTAGAGTTGTTGGTGCAAGTTGTGCTGTTCATTATGAGATTTACCCATTTGTTACTGCCTATTAATTTTATTTATTTATTCTTTAAAGTTTATTTATCTAATGTTGGATTTTCGCATTATAAATTTGTGATTCGTTCTTTGTAATAAATTTATGTAAAATTTCATTATTGTCGATTGTTTAATAAAATACATACTGCTGTCTTTTTTTTCCATTGCCTTCCTTTTATTTTATTTACAAAATGTTGGCTAGAGTTTCCTTATTATTTCTTTCTGTTATATTTTTTAAAACGAAGAAAGTTTCTAAGTCACAGATTAAAATTATTAAATTAATATTTTTTTGAATAAAATGAGAGTAGTAATTTAGAAATTATATAGTTGCATATTCTATTTTTCCTATTCCATTGAGATTGCATTCCATATTCTCCTAATTTTCTCAACTGTAACTACCAAGTCTCTGCCACTGAAACCACAATGCATCACAACTTCCATTCACAAGCCATTCATTGGAGTAAACCACCTACTGGGACTGTCAAGTGTAATATTGATGCAGCTCCTTCTGTTGAACTCCACAAGATTGGGTTGGGTATAATTCTTCGCAACTCAGCTAGCGAAGTGATCAAGTGCTCATCCAGAACTGTAGATGGTTTGTTTCATGCTCGAGAGACAGAGGCAATGGGTCTACGGAAAGCTTAATCCTGAGTTAGGGAGCTCCAATTGAGAGATGTTATATTCGAGATGGACTGCCTTCAAGTTGTTCAAGTTATTCAACATAAACTGCATGGTTCAGATTGTTGGGAAATGACGCCAATTTCCCTATAGTCAGATTTATGAGAAAGCGAAGAAAATGCGAACTAATAAGACAGACAAGTTGATAACGGAGTTCGGCCAATTATGCCTACGTCTCCGGACTGTTGCAGATCTTTTACTGAAAGAAGAGAAATTTACCGAGTGTTTACAAACACTCACAACTCACAACCTCTCACTAATGCTACTCTCTCACTTTTTGATGGAATACGTTACAAATGAATTTCTAAGGCTATATATAGGCCTACACCTCCTCTATGGACGGTCAAGATTAATTCTCACCTACTTTGATGGATGGTTGAGATTATTTCTCACCTACCGTCTCACCTACCAAATGTATGGTCAAAATTAATCTTCACTTACCATCTTACCAACCAAATAGATGGTCAAGATTAATCCCCACCCACCAAATGGATGGTCAAGATTAATCTTCACCTACCATCTTACCTACCAAATATTTTGTCAACAAAAGATGCACCGTCCATCTTTATTGTCATTTATTTTATGGTGCATGTGTAGTTTAACCAACAATCTCCCACTTGAAGACTGGTTTCAATCTGTCTTCACACCTCGATCAATGCAGCAGCCTTTCTGGTCTTGTTACTCTAGCAGACCAACTGAAGTTGAGCATAACTTCAGTTTGTCGATAGTCACCGCCTTTGTCAACATATCCGCTGGATTCCTGCTTCCTTGGATCTTCTCCAGTACTAACACATCATCTTCCAATAAAGATCTGATGAAGTGGTAACGAAGCCCAATATGCTTGGTTCTGGAATGAAATGCTGAATTTTTCGCCAAGTGTATCGCACTCTGACTATCACTATGCAAAATATTCTTCTCCCTTTTGAATCCCAACTCAGTTAACAAACCTTGAAGCCATATCATCTCTTTACTAGCTTCAGTCACTGCTACATACTCAGCCTCTGTAGTGGATAAAGTGACAATCTTCTGTATTTGTGACATCCAACTAACAGTTGTAGTTCCAACAGTGAATATATAATCGGTGGTGCTTCTTCGGTGATCTACTTCTCCTCCAAAGTCTGCATCTACGTAGCCTTGTACTTTTAACTCTCATTTACCAAAGTACAGACACTTCTCCGTGGTGCCTCGTAAATACCTCAAAATCCACTTGACTGCTTCCCAATGAGCTTTTCCTGGATTTGACATAAATCTGCTAACAACTCCCACTGCATGACCAATATCTGGTCTAGTACAGACCATTGCATACATTAAACTTCCAATAACTGAGGCATAAGGAATCTTAGCCATGAATTCTCTCTCTTCCTCCGTTTGAGGGGATTGATTTTTAGATAGGCGAAAGTGACTGGCCAAGGGTGTGCTAACTGGCTTGGCATTGTTCATGTTGAATCTCTGCAAAACACGGTTGATGTACTCTGCTTGAGATAACTGCAAGAACTATCTCTGTTTATCTCTTGTGATTTGCTTTCCAAGAATCTTCTTTGCTGGACCCAAGTCTTTTATGTCAAACTCTTTTGACAATTGCTGCTTCAACCTTCTGATATCATTCATATTTGAACCTGCTACTAACATATCATCGACATAAAGTAGCAAAATGATATAACTGGATTTATATCTCTTGAAGTAGCAACAGTGGTCAGCATTGCACTTCTGGAAATCTTCCTTGTGCATGAAGCTGTCAAACTTTTTGTACCACTGTCTTGGGGCTTGTTTCAGGCCATACAAACTCTTTTTAAGTCTGCACAACATGTTCTCCTTCCCTTTTTCTGAGAAACCTTCTGGCTGATGCATGTATATTTCTTCATCTAAGTCTCCGTGAAGAAATGTGGTTTTCACGTCCAGCTGTTCAAGATGAAGATCTTCAATAGCCACAATACTCAATACTGTTCTGATAGTATTGAGCTTCACAACGGGAGCAAAAATATCGGTGTAGTCAACTCCTTCCTTCTGCTGGAATCCTTTGACAACAAGTCGGGCTTTGTATCTTTTGAGACCATCATGCTCTTCTTTTACCCGGTACACCCATTTGTTATGAAATGCCTTCTTTCCCATAGGCAACTCAGCTAGTTCCCATGTCTGGTTAGAGATCAGAGACTTCATCTCGTCTTTCATGGCAAGCTCCCACTTACTAGCATCTCCAGTCTGACAAGCTTCATCATAGCATTCAGGCTCCCCTCCATCATTCAATAACAGATAGTTCATGTATCTCCTGTTAGGCACATGAGGCCTAGAAGACCTTCTTAATACAGGAGATGGAGTAGGAGGCTGTGGTGTGTCGGATTGATGCGCACTGCTTGGTCCAACAAGTTCCTCTGGCTGAGGACTTGCTACAATGGGTTCCGTCACGGAACTAACTGGGACATCATCTGCATCTGCAAATACTGACTCATTCTGTTCTGAGTTGCTGACGACTGTTTTACGCATGTCCTTGTACATCACCCTTTCATCAAAAATCACATATCTGCTACGGATGACCTTTTTGTTTTCGTCATCCCAAATACGGTAGCCAAACTCATCCTCACCATAACCGATGAGAGTGCATTTCTTGGATTTGGGATCAAGCTTATTCCTTCCTTGATCACTGATATGCACATATGCTACACAACCAAAAACTTTTAAATGTGATAGTTTTATCTCTTTTTGGCTCCATACCTCCTCTGGTATTTTGTGCTCTAATGGAACCGATGGTCCTCGATTGATTAAGTAAGCTGATGTGTTGACTGCTTCTGCCCAGAACTGCTTCGGTAGACCTGACTGTATACGAATGCTTCTGGCTCTTTCTGTCAACGTTCGGTTCATACGTTCAGCTACACCATTGTGTTAAGGTGTACCTGGCACGGTTCTCTCTATTCTGATACCGTGGTCATAGCAAAACTTCTTGAATCTGGTGTCTTCATATTCACCACCATTGTCAATTCTGTGCTTTTTAATCTTCAGACCTGTCTCATTTTCAACCATAGCTTTCCATCTTCTGAAAGCCTCGAACACTTCGGACTTATGTTTTAGAAAGTAAACCCATACCTTCCGAGAGTGATCATCGATGAAAGTCACAAAGTAGTGTTTCCCACCAATGGATGAGACAGTCGTTGGTCCCCAAACATCACAGTGAACAAGCTCTAGCCTTTCTTTCTTTGGGGTTCTGCCACTTGTCTGAAAGCTGACCCTTTTCTGCTTTCCAAGTATGCAATCTTCGCATGTGTCTATCTCCACTGACTGTAGACCTGGAAGTTTCCCCTTTGAATGCATAATCTTCATTCCTTTTTCACTCATATGGCCTAGTCTCTGGTGCCATAGATTGAGATTTTCATTGCTAGCTGCAACTATGATTGAACAGCGTGCTTCCGCTGTCATGTAAAAAGTGTCATTCTTTTTGCCTCGAGCAACCGTCATTGCTCCCTTTGAAATCTTCCAATTATCACCATGGAAGATCGTAGTGTAGCCTTCGCTAGCCAATTGCCCTACTGAGATTAAGTTCTTTCTCAGGTCGGGAATATGTCTGACATCCTTCAACTCCCAAACAGATCCGTTCAACTTAATCTTTACTACACCTTTGCCAATAATAGCACAAGGTTGATCATCACCAAGATATACCTTTCCAAGGTTTCCAGGGACATACCTTTCGAAGAATTCTTTCTGTGAAGTAGCATGGAACGATGCTCCAGAGTCTAACACCGAAGACTCCTCTTTGCTTTCCAAAGAGCATATCAATGCGTCATTGCCTCCAGAGGTGGAAGCAACATTTGCCTCTACCTTTGCTTCCTGGTTCTTCGATGCACTCTTGCACTGATTTTTGTAGTGTCCAGTCTTTCCACAATTCCAACATTCGACAGTTTTTGAACTATGGAAATTACTTGGATTCCTGGATTTGGACCTTCTGTCCTTTGATTTACCTCGGTAGTTTGACTTGCCTCGTCCATTACCTCTGGTTGAATTTCTTCCTCTTGACTCTGTATGCAAAACTGAAGAAGTTGATGATTCACCCGACTCTCTCCGTCGGATCTCTTCACTGAGAACCAAATCACGAACATCATCAAATTTCAACTTAGTGCTTCCCGACGAACTACTCACAGCAGTGACAGTAGCATTCCAGCTTTCTGGTAGAGAAGACAAAAGTATTAATGCTCGTACTTCTTCATCAAATTCAATTCCAACCGAACTCAATTGGGTTGTGACTGTATTGAGTTCATTGAGATGTTGAGCTACAGATGCACCTTCTGTCATTCGCAAGTTGAACAAGCGCCTCATGAGGTGCACTTTATTTGAAGCTGAAGGCTTCTCATACATACTAGAGAGAGCCATCATAAGACCTGTCGTGGTCTTTTCCTTTGCTATGTTGAAAGCAACATTACGGGATAATGTCAATCGGATAACTCCGAGAGCTTGTCTGTCGAGAAGACTCCAGTCTTCTTCCTCCATAGCCTCTGGCTTCTTCCCTGAGAGAGGTTGATACAGATTTCTTTGATACAAATAATCTTATATTTGCATTTTCCAAAAGCCAAAGTCCGCTCCATCGAACTTCTCAATTTTTACCTTTCCTTCATCTGTGGCCATCGCTCCCACTCGAATCTGACTTCCTTTGGATCGTTTCTGACAATTCTTGTGAACCTCTGTGTATTAGAACACCTCCGTGGATAATTTGGTACAACTGACCAAATTTCATTATTCACAAAAATTACTATTCATATGAATAGTAATCGCCCGAAAAAGGACAGAAAAAACGCAACCAATGCTCTGATACCAGTTGTTGGGAAATGACGCCAATTTTCCTATAGTCAGATTTATGAGAAATCGAAGAAAATGCGAACTAATAAGACAGACAAGTTGATAACGGAGTTCGGCCAATTATGCCTACGTCTCCGGACTGCTGCAGATCTTTTACTGAAAGAAGAGAAATTTACCGAGTGTTTACAAACACTCACAACTCACAACCTCTCACTAATGCTACTCTCTCACTTTTTGATGGAATACGTTACAAATGAATTTCTAAGGCTATATATAGGCCTACACCTCCTCAATGGACGGTCAAGATTAATTCTCACCTACTTTGATGAATGGTTGAGATTATTTCTCACCTACCGTCTCACCTACCAAATGTATGGTCAAAATTAATCTTCACTTACCATCTTACCAACCAAATAGATGGTCAAGATTAATCCCCACCCACCAAATGGATTATCAAGATTAATCTTCACCTACCATCTTACCTACCAAATATTTTGTCAACAAAAGATGCACCGTCCATCTTTATTGTCATTTATTTTATGGTGCATGTGTAATTTAACCAACATAGATGAATTCAATTCTCTCATTCAAGACAGTTTGCACTTACTTTCCTTTGATGAACGTTGGTCAGCCCATTTTGTTAATCGCCAAGCAGCTCACTTATTAGCAAAATTAGCTTTTCACTTTCTAATCCTGTGGTTTGGGAGATTCCTCCATGGAATCTACAGAATTTGATATGTAATGAATATTTGAGTTCCTAATGATATTTCTTTATCTTTTTTTTTTAAAAAAAAGAAGAAGAATATTGGACTGCAATTATTAAACCCGACTTAAAAATTATACGTAGTATATATGAAAAGTGATAAGAATTTATAATTATGTACAAGTTAAGTCTACATAAGTACCACACAAAAACATTATTTACCAATATGTTTTTTATTTACTCTTTCATAATACCTTTTTCAAAATTTCCTATTTCAAAAAAGCTTAATACATAAACACTGTTCAAATTGGTACAAAAAAACCATTTGCACACCTAAAGTTAAGTGTGTAATATTTACACCATCAATTTGCATAAAAATATGTATGACAAATAAACCCATGAAATGTCATTCACAAATTTTTATAAATGCGTGAATGTCACGCACAACCATCTATAATAAAATTATGTAAAAAAATACATAAAAAAATTAATTATTTTTCAAAAAAATAAAAAAATAAAAAAAACTCACCTTATTTTCCTTGCTGCTCTTCCATTGAAACCCATCGAGCTCTATTGCCTCCATCCAGGTCAAGAATTTGTTTTGACCCTAAACAAGTGTTAATTAGGAGCTCTTTAATATTATGAACAAAAATTTTAAAGTTATTCAAAATTTAATTTTTTTGCTTTTCTAAAATATTAAATGTATATTCTAAATTTGGAAAGCAATTCTTTTTTGATAGATAATATGGTCAAATTACTCAATGTAATTTCTTGCCACGTTGTTGAACGTAAATAAAATTTTATTAATTTTAATTTTGAAAAACTTATTTCTACTGAAGCTACAGTAATAAAAATAATTAATAATATTCTATAGGTTATCCATGCATTTGGAAAATAATTTACTTTTTGTATAAAATTTAATATTTCAAGTGGTGTTTTTAAATCAATAGTTATGATTTCCTTTAAAATTTTTAATTCTAAAAATAAATCTAAACCATTTAGCATGTCATATTTTAGAAAGCTTTCAAAATTTAAACAAATCTTCAAATTATAACCATCATGCAGTTTTAATCTTCTTATATTGAAAATGAAATGAAAATTATTTTTATATATTTAAATTGTTCAAATCTATTTTGAAGTGAAGAAATGACATGATCAACTAAATATGTGAAATAATTAATTCTAAAATATTCTTCGGTTGAATCTAATTTTAAATAGATGAATTATACAAAATTAAAAAAAAGTTTGAAAAGTAAAAAATTTATTTATTTATTTTTATACAAGTTGAGAGAAATAGAATCTGCTTAAAAGAAAAAAAAAGACATTATTTAGAGTTTAATTTATTATATAAAGTCAAAGGTTAACTATATTAAAATCAATATATTAGTTAGTCATGTTTAACCAATGAAAATTAAATTTATTAACAAAATTAAGATAATTTTTCAATATAACTATTTAAACTAACTAATTACAAATAATTAATTTTTACGTTTAAAATCTAATAAAATTGTTGTCTTATTTAAATTAATAATAAATTTAAAAATTCCAAAAACACTTAAATAATTAATAGAAAAAAAAATTGGACTCTCAAAAATTAGGGACGATAGGCATAGGGCTTAAGCCACCCCTGCCTCCATCTATCCAGGCATTCACCTCCTCCTATTTTGTTCTCTTTTCCTTTTTTTTTTTTTTTATAAATAAAATAAATCAGAAGAAGAAGAGCATAAAGAAGACGCAACAGAAGACAAGAAAGAAGAGTGAGAAATTAATAAAGAAGACGCAAAGAGAAGAAGAAGAAGTAGATTTGAAATTTAAAAAAAAAATGGAAAATAAATAAATAATTATTTACTAAAATAATTATTTAAAAAAAAGCAAAATTTCATTTTCTTTTTTACCCTGCTACTCTTCCATTAAAACACAACAACCTCTGCTACCTCCATTTGTCCAACTATTCACCTCTCCTATTTTGTTCTCTTTTTTTTTTAATGTAAATAAATCAGAATAAGAAGGGCATAAAGAACGCCCGATATAAGACAAGAAAGAAGAGAGAGGAACAGAGAAGCCGGAGAGAAAATAAGAAGATGATGCAGCAGAAAGAAGAGAGAGAAAAAGAAGAAAAAGAAAGGAGAGGGAAAAAATAATAGAGATTGGACCATGCGAAAAGTATTTTTAGAAAAAAAAAATTATTTTTAAATTTTTTAAATTTTGAAAATTCTGGAGAAAAACAGTTAAATAGATATTTTTCAATAAAAATATATTTGAAAAAAAATAGTTTATAAAAAATTAAAAAAAATCAGTTAATTAAATTAAAAAAATTATAAATCTAATTTTTGTACATCTAATAGTAATTTTAAACATTTTTTAAGATGAATTTGGAAAAAAAATTTTAAAAAAAATTTTATTTTTTAATTTTTTAAAATTTAAAAATATTTTAAAAAATAGATAAATAAATATTTTTTTTAAATATTAAAAAAATTCGTTAATTAAATTTAAATAAAAAAAATCTACATTTATTTCTTTTTTAACTTATAACCGCAATTTCAGCGTCTTAGAGGAAGCGCTCCTGCTATCGCAGTGAACATCGAGCGAGAACTGCCAGAGCTGCTTCGTGCGCCGTCATGTGCGTCCCACTGTCAGTGTCGAAGTCCAGTGGTCCCCACACTCTGCTGCACAAATTAAGCTCACGAACCTAAAGATTATTAATTCAAACTTTAATGCTTTTGTGGGAATAGGGTATAAGGGTTTTAATAAAGTAAGATAAAATAAAATAATATAGGACAAAATAAGTTAAAATATGATATTTATTTTGTTATATTTGGAAGGTAAATAGAGGGTTTTATAATCTTGGAAATAAAAAATGAGAAGGGTAATTTTATAACCCAAAAAAAATAAAAACATTAAATTTAATTCTAGAAAATTTTAAACCACATTAACACCCCATTTAGGGTGTGAAAATATTTTTTTATATATAAAAAAAGTAATTTTAACACCTCTATTTACCTCCTATTACCCTCAAAAAAACCTACACTATCTTTTTTACCTTCTTCTCAAATACCTCAAACATTTTCTTTTACTACCTTAATTCCAATGAGTTTTAACATTTAAGTGCGCTTATAGAGAGAGCGTTGTTCTCTGCATTATGCCTTTCTCTCTCCGTTTATTTTTATTTTCTCAGCTAATACCAAAAAACAAAGGGAAACAGAAAATGAGAATGTTGGTGTTGAGCTTGAGATATGACGAAAATGCATAGAGAAATAGGCAGGGCAAAATGGAAGCCATAGCACAAACTTCTGGGAATAAAGAAATGGGACATTTTTAGAATTTAAAATTTAAAATTTAGAAAGAAGCATTTTTGAAAAACAAAAATTTAAAAAGGAGCCATTTTTTTTAACTTTTTCTGAAACAGTATAACATTTTTGAGAAAAAAAAGTTTATAAAAGGTGATAGATCATACTCAAAAATTAAATATTTAAAAATTAGATATATTTGTCTACCATTTCTTCTCAAAGCAAACTATCCATGAAATACTGCATATTACGGAAAGTCTACTCATTTTTTTATTTTTTTTATAATAATATGTGTTGCTGAAAAGCCATGAAATACTTAACCAATTAACCATGCAAACCAATTTATTTTAATTTAAAGGGTAGGAATTGAAGTTTCATCACCCATATAGCAAAATTCTAGAAACATTGGCTTGGCCAATTTCTGATAGACACTTGGCGAAAAACTTACTCTAGACACTTCTTTTGTTTTGTCAAACCTAGAATATATTGTGTAATGCAAGAAGATTAATTTTTTTTTTTTAATTGTATGTTGAGCACGTAAAGCTTCAAAATCTCTTGTTTATTACAAAAAAGATTAAAACATTAAAGAAAATGTTGCAGACCAAATCAACAGTGATTAATTATAGAGCAAATGCTTGTACATGCTTAAATTTCAACTTTGTGTGCTATAAAATATATTACTATTTGTATGTAACTCTTTCTTTACCTAGTCCTATCCAACATTTGAAAACTTCTTGTCAGCTTACGAACAACTGGCAATTTCAAAAGAAAAGGTCATCTCATCCTATTAAGCATTAATCTAATCCTGAATTAATTAATAATTGAGATTAATGAAACTATAAATACATGCCACATTATCCTATCCTTAAGCCAGCCAACAATCATATATCATAATTATCAAACGCAATCCTAACCTTAAAGCCAACTATCATCATAATCATCAAACGCAAACGCAATGTATAATTTTTCAAGAATTAGCTTCCTTGTCTATGTCCTAACTTCAGCTCTAGTTCTCCAAACTGTGATAGGAATCAGCCCTCTTTTTCATATTTGTTCAAACAATAACGGGAAATTCTCCTACAACAGCGATTATCAAAGAAGTTTCAACAATCTCATGAACAATTTGCTGATGCTAGCTCCAGCAAAGGGCTTTGCTCTTGGATCCTTGGGTCAAAATAATCTAGACCGGCCGTACGGTCTCACTCTTTGCAGAGGAGATGTTTCAGCCTCAGATTGCAGAACGTGTGCGGCACAAGCAAGCACTGAACTCCAAAAACTCTGCCCATACAACAAAGCTGCAATCATATGGTACGATGATTGCCTTCTGAGATACTCCAACAATGATTTTTTGGGCCATATCGACAACCAAAATAAGTTCTGTCTGTCAAATGTGAACAATGTAAGTGATGCTGTCACTTTTAACCAAAAGACAAAGGAATTGTTAAGCGGACTAGCGGTCAATGCTTCGATTAGTAGGAGAATGTACGCAGCTGGGGAGGTGGAGCTTCAAGGATCAAACAAAATTTATGGATTAGCTCAATGCAGCAGAGATCTTCTGAAGGATGATTGTTCGAAATGTCTTAATGGCGCTATTGCTGAGATACCAAGCTGCTGTGGTGGGAAACAAGGAGGTAGAGTTGTTGGTTCAAGTTGTGCTGTTCATTATGAGATTTACCCATTTGTTAATGCCTATTAATTTTATTTATTTATTTATTTATTTTAAAGTTTATTTATCTAATGTTGGATTTGCATTATAAATTTGTGATTCGTTCTTTGTAATAAAATTTATGTAAAATTTCATTATTGTTAATTGTTTGATAAAATCCATACTGCCTTTTTTTTTTTTTTTTTTTTTTTTTTTCCGTTGGCTTCCCTTTATTTTATTTACAAAATGTTGGCTAGGGTGGGTTTCCTTAATATTTCTTTCCGTTATATTTTTCTAGACGAAGAAAGTTTCCAAGTCACATATCAAAATTATTAAATCAATTTCTTTTGAGTAAAATAAGAGGATTAATTTAGAAATTATATAGTTGTATATTCTAATTTTGTAATGCCATTGAGATTGCATCCATCAAATTTGAAAGTATAATTTGATCAATATTTTTATGAATTTCATATGTTATTGACCACTGTGAAAGTAATTTTAAAACAAGTTATTGAAACCTAATGATCTTATTTTTTTTTACTAACAATGAGGACAAAATATTAAATCTAAATATATATATATATATATATATATTACTTGCTATGTTTTTAAATATATGTAGTTTAAGATTTTTATTTTTATTCCAAAACCATTGACGTTTGACTGTTATCTATGAACATTAATTATTTTTTACTTATTCTGCTATTCTTTAACAATTAAAAAAAGATAAATTTATTTCTTTTTGGAAATGTACAATAATAATATTCCTTAATTATTGGTGAATATCAAAGAATAATATAATATTTTACCTAAATTTTTAACACATTTTTAATTTTTTTGCAAAAATCTTAAACAATATATATTTAGGAATAGATGGAGTATGAATTAATTTCTTAAAAGACTGCTATGTGGCGCTACTTGCTCTCTCTAATTGATTTTTTCTTCCTTTTTTAATTAATTCTTATATCCTTCTCTAAAGAAAAAATCATCCAATATCTTAATGACATTAATTATATTATTTCAGATTTTCCATTCTCCTCAATAAAGTTCTTTTTTTTTTCTTTCTCTATATTGTTAATGTAAACCGTAACAATGACTAAATACGAATTTATGATTGTGTAAGTTAATTTAAAATAGTTTAAGCCATTTTAGAATAATATGTAGGACTACAATTATTAAGCCCAATTTAAAAATCGATCATACTATATATAAAAAGTGATTAAAATTTATAATTCTCTACATAAATACCACATAAGAAATTTATTTACAAATATAGTTTTTTATTTACTCTCTTTCAAAATACTTTTTTTTTTTTTGTAAATTTACCATTTCGAAAAGGTATAATACATAAACACCCCAAATTTATATTTAAAAAAAACCATTTGCACACCTAAATTTAAGTGTACAATATATATTTGCACACCTCGATTTCCATAAAATGCCACATATAAACCACAACCATTAGGAAAAAAAAAATATAGAAAAAATATAAATTAATAAATTATTTACCAAAAAAAAAATCCATGTTCTTTGCCTTGCTACTCTTCCATTGAATCCCATCAACTCCTTCTTCAATTTTTCCTGTACTGGCCTGCCACATCCACATGGCATTTTAACTCAACTTGGGGTGTGCAAATATTCCACACTTAAATTTTAAATGTGTAAATGGTTTTTTTATACAAATTTAAGGGAATATTTATGTATTAAGCCATTTCAAAAATGTCTAATTTTTATCACAATTGATATATTAAATGTATCAATATACATATAAGATACTGTATGCATGCATAAACTATATTTATAGTATACATGTAAAATTGAAGTTTCAGCATCCATATAGCAAAATTCTAGAAACATTGGCTGGTCCAATTTCTGAGAGATACTTGACAAAAACTAATTCTACGCACTTCTTTGCTTTGTCAAACCATGTATATATTGTGTTAAGCAAGAAATTTTTTTTTTTAATTGTATAGAGTTTAGCACATACAGCTTCAAAATCTCGTTTATTACGAAAAGATTAAAAGATTAAAAAAAATGTTGCAGACTAAATCAACAGTGATTAATTATAGAGTAAATACTTGCACATGCTTAACCTTCAACTTTGTGTGCTATATAAATACATTACTCGTAACTCTTTCTTTACCTGATCCTATCCAACATTTGAAAGCTTCTTGTCAGCTTGCGAACAACTGGCAATTTCAAAAGAAAAGGTCATCTCATCGTATTAAACATTAATCTAATCCTGAATTAATTAATAGTAGAGATTAATTAAACTATAAATACAGGCCACATTATCCTATCCTTAAAGCCAACAATCATCATAATCATCAAACACAAACACAATGTATAATTTCTCAAGAATTAGCTTCTTTTTCTTTGTCCTAACTTCTGCTTTAGTTTTCCAAACTGTGATAGGAATAAACCCCCTTTCTCATATTTGTTCAAACAATAGTGGGAACTTCTCCAACAATGGCGACTATCAAAAAAGTTTCAACAATCTCATGAACAATTTGCAGATGCTAGCTCCAGCAAAGGGCTTTGCTCTTGGTTCTTTGGGTCTAAATAATCTAGACCGACCGTACGGTCTCACTCTTTGCAGAGGAGATGTTTCAGCCTCAGATTGCAGAACTTGTGTGGCACAAGCAAGCACTGAACTCCAAAAACTCTGCCCATACAACAAAGCTGCAATCATATGGTACGATAATTGCCTTTTGAGATACACCAACAATGATTTTTTTAGCCAAATCGACAACCAAAATAAGTTGTGTCTGTCAAATGTGAAGAATGTAAGTGATGCTGTCACTTTTAACCAAAAGACAAAGGAATTGTTAAGCGGACTAGCGGTTAATGCTTCGGTTAGTAGGATAATGTATGCAGCTGGGGAGGTGGAGCTTCAAGGATCAAACAAAATTTATGGATTAGCTCAATGCAGCAGAGATCTCCAGAAGGATAATCGTTTGAAATTTCTTACTGGTGCTATTGCTGAAGTTCCAAGCTGTTGTGATGGGAAACAAGGAGGAAGAGTTATTGGTGCAAGTTGTACTGTTCGTTACGAGATTTACCCATTTGTTAATGCCTATTAATTTTATTTATTTATTTTAAAGTTTATTTATCTAATGTTGGATTCACATTATAAATTTGTGATTCGTTCTTTGTAATAAAATTTATGTAAATTTTCATTATTGTTGATTTTTTGATAAAATATCCATACTGTCCTTTTTTCCGTATGCCTTCCTTTTATTTTATTTACAAAACGTTGGCTAGGGTTTCCTTAATATTTCTTTCTGTTATATTTTTGTAAACCAAGAAAGTTTCCAAGACACAGTTCAAAATTATTAAATTAATTTTTTTTTGAGTAAAATAAGAGTAGTAATTTAGAAATTATATAGTTGCATGTTCTAATTTTCCAACGCCATTGAGATTGCATCCATTAAAATTAGTTAGAAGTATAATTTGATCAATATTGTTATGAAATTCATATGTTCTTGAACTGAAAGAAATTAAAACAAGTTATTGAAACTCTAATGATCTTTTATTTTTTCTTACTACCCATGGGACAAAATGTTATATATGTAAAATAAGAATTAATTAATTTCTCAATAGACTGCCACGAGGCACTCTCTACTTGCTCTCTCTAATTGTTTTTTTTTTTTATATAATGTTCATCAATTTCCTCCATTGCTAATCATTTATCATTGTTCAACAAAAACAATTGCATTACTATAAAAGAGATCATAAACTGAGAATAGTAACAATAACTTGTAAGCTATAGCATTTTGGAACTGAAGTAATTAAACTTCTCCCTAAAAAATAATAAAGACTATAAGATGAAATCAAATTATGAGAAGTGAATGAGGAATGGGTATTAATTATGAGAACAGACTTAATTTGATCATCTTCTAGAGATGCATACACATGCCTTGATATAAAGAGAGGAGTTTTGCCTAGCTAGATTCCATTTCTTTTCTCCAACCTTTGAACATGTAGCATGTAGCAAAAACCATCATTTCTTTTTAAAGAAAGATGTGATACATCAGATTGATTAGGTTCGAGTAGTTACCGAGTCATTAATTTCGGTCCGCGGTAAGATTTATATATATCCTTTATTTAAAAAAAAAAAATTCACTGTATATACTTATGAAAAAATAAAACTATATTCAACTTATTTATTGATTAGATTAAATTTTTTCATATTTAAAATGCATTATTTGCTATCCAACCATTAACAATTGATAATGAAGATGAACTAAAATTTAAAAATAGAACCAAAAAAATAAATTTAATTTGATATAAATTAATATCAAATTACAGCTTTCAACTTTTAAAATACAATATAATTCTTTTATTGAATTTTAGCTCATGGTACATTTCAGTATTTTATTATATACTAATTCAAACATGCGGTTAACTTGTTAGCTACTTATCAATAAAAAGAAAAAAAAAAGAAAAATAAAAATACCACTTAGAAATCTAGATTTGCGAGGAAAATTATTATGAAAAAAATTTAAAAAACTCTACTAAGACAGCAAATCTGTAAAAAAGTCTTAATTCATATGATATAATTTCGTATCTTGATTCATAAATATTATCAACATGGAAATTGGAAAAATTCTTTGTCAATTTACAAACTTATGGTAAAAATTCATAAAATTCTAGGACTAAAGCATTTTATTAAACAATTTCTCATTTTAGAGTGATTTTGCTGAATTGACATGAGAAACAGCTTGTGCACCAGTTGGACTAGCACATATAGTCCAATTTTTTTTAAAAAATAATTTTGAATTGCGTACAAACTCTCTATGCAACTGATGCACAAAACTTTAATTGATCAAAATTTGAACAGTAAACTACCATAAAATTGGAATTTTGTAAAAAAAATCTTAATTTGGTAATTTTTTTCCATTTATACTAAACTGATAAATATCCCATAAAAATTTTGCGCACACCTTCGTAGTCGCATCACATCACAAAAATGCTCCAAATAGCTCAAAATTGTTTCCATTGCATGTTCTGGTAATCACTACCCATCCTCCTCTGATAAATAAAGTTCAATATGCTAAGTTTCGTTATTGCTACACATTGGCTATGTCATTAAAACATATGTTGTTAGAAGCACTGGTGCCTGAAAACATGCTCCCTATAACCTGCCTCCACATCCCCATTTTTGGGACAAAACCTTGCCTCACCATCTGTTTCAAAACCCAATCCACATCCCCTATCAAATTCTCCTTGCAAAGCCCATTAATCAACTTCTTGTAGGATACAAAACTAGGATAGAATCCTTTGTAGAGCATCCTACCCATGAATTCTTTTGCGTTTACATACCTCTCCACATCAAGCAAACCATACAAAACCTCTTGATAAGACGCTTCGTTGGGTTCACAACCCTTAAGCTTCATTTTCTCCAGCACCTCCATCCCTTCCTCAATCCTTCCCTGTTTTCTCAGACCTGAAATCAAGATATTGAAAGTGACAGTATCTACGTCAATCCCCTCATTTTCCATTTTCTCAAGCAATCCAAATGCCTTCTTCACCTCCCCCTCTGCACACAAGTAATGCATCAGCGTAGAGAAAGTTCTCACATTTGGCCTACACCTTTGTTTAGGAAATTCGTCGAGCACGTAGAATGCAGACTTTAAATCTCCATTTTCACATAATCCTTTGATTATAATATTAAGACAACAAGCATCAATCTCTACACCCAATATAGGAGCTTTCACATATATCTCACGAACAACATCAAAGAGCTTTGCTGAAACAAGAATATTCAACACCAGATTAAATGTTTTCACAGTTGGCCAACAGTTATAATCCTTTGGCATATCAAGAAGGGTATCTATTGCTTTCTTGATTCGACCCGCGGCATGCCCATAAATCTTGATTACACTGTAAAAGAAGTCGTTTGATAAACGGCAGGAATTTTCAAGTTTGATTCTCTGCATGATATCTTCAATAGCATCAAAGTTTTTGGCTTGTGCAAGCCGATTAATAACAAGAGAGTAAATTGCTTGATTGGGTTTATAATCTTTTCTCTTTGAGTATTGATTCCAGACTGCGATTACGGAATTGGGGTCTCTAAGATTTTCGAAAATTCTTAGAACTTCGTTGGGAGATAACCAGTCTTTATGGTTTAGCTGATAACCAATATCAGGGGAATGTTGGGATGACAGCGAAGAAGAAGAAGAAGAAGATGACGATGATGAAGGTAATGTAGAGAAAGAATAGAAACAAGGGAATAAAGGATTTTGGTTCAAAATTTTGCGTCTTAGATCAACTATAAGGAAGCGAAAAATTGAATCTTGAGGTTTTCTATTAATAACAGGAAATGACGCTGAAAGCATTCTGACTTCGCGACAATAGACGAATTAGAAGTGGCAGTTTTTCTTCTAAGGAAGATTTCATTTTATTCGCTGTGAATTGAGAAGGCAAAATCAAATAAATTCTGGGAACTCTGTTCACATTTTGGAAGCTTGAAATCCATGGGCTGGGGCCATAGAACTTTGAGAGGGTATTAATGCTAATGCTAATGCACTTCCATTTGGCATAATGGGCTAGGCTTGACATTGGTAGCCTTGTCCTCCAAATGACCTATATTAAAATTTCCATTACATTTTAGGGGACACAAATCAAACCGAATTTGACTAGTCAATAAGTTTTTGATTGGATTCTTTGAAGGAGTTAAATACACTTATTCGGTCCATCATTAAAACTATTTTTTTATATGTTGATCTTATTATTTATCGAATTTGTAAATAAGAATATCAGTTTACATGCGAATTTATTATATAGTAAATTCAAGGTACAGCTTTATATAATTCAGGTTCCATCAATATTCAATTGGATGTACCCAAAAGCAATTCAACTGTAGCCAAATAATTAATATGTTTACTTGGTCATCAGTAGAGCTTGTGCCAAGTAGCGGAGACGGAAGAGTAGAAAAGAAAAATTTTCATGCCGTCTTTAAACTTCCCTTCTGCTAACCAAATTGGAAAATTTTGGATCTGCGAGTTGGGGAAAGATGACATAAGATTTTCTACAAATTTTACATACGTCATATGCGGACGTTTCCCACTAGCTAGTTCCAATGGATTGACCCTTTGTTAAATTTGAATATTAATTGCTCCTTAATTTCAAACTATGCTTTAATACGGTTTGCCAATGGATGACAAATGCATTGATTAGGACATGGAAATTGCAAAGCAGGAACAATAGGCCGCCCATTGTCTCCCATTCTCCCTTCCTACCAACGTCACTAATATCCCTATATCATTAGGAAAAATGACAATGTTTTTTCAATAATTGTCAACGAAATTAAGATATATAAGAAAGAAAATCAACCCCAGTCTGACCCATCTCTATCTCTTAAAAACAGACAAGATTTCCTATTGGTGGGAGTGGAAAAACTTCCCAGTTTGTGTTTCATATCTCTCTATCTATGTTCGTTAGGGGAACAATGATGAAAACACCTGTTTAGATCAGGTCTACATAGACCAAATTTCAAGAGAGTATCATATAATGAAATATTTTACACGATTCACTCTAATTGATTTAGTTCATCATGAACTGAATTTAGGTAAAAAAAAAATACGAAATTATAAATGAGAGAGAGCGAGAGAAACTGATAAAAAAAATGACATGGATAATTTTGTCACTTGAAACTTTTAATCAATTAAATTTGAAACTTATTTTAAAATTTTATCAATTTTAGTGTAATTTTGATTAATTTTGCTAAATTAAATTTCACCGAATTGCTTAAAATTGCAAGTAAATTTCCATCGTAATTAAATAAATATTCAAAACTTAATTTTTAAGTGAATTTCATAAGACTTTTTGGAATTCATTTATACCAAGTATGACTATTAGAAAAGGTTTCTTATATTGCTCGTGAAATGCATAACAGAAAAGGGAAAAATGAAACCGAATATAAGAACATAAAATTGATTGTTTAATGATCAATTATTTTTCAATAATTTCTTCAAATTTATTAATTTGCATGTCTTCTTTCTTTAAGGATACATAGTTATGATTAGAAGAAAATTATATTCTTAATTTTCATATAACAAATGAAAAAAAAAAAGAACATAAGATGACTATGGTTTTAATGCCCGGTTAATTGGGACAAAAATGGCAAAGAAGAAAACAATACCAACAACAATGGCAGCAATAGCGAGACCAGGAGAAGTGCCCAGCACCACGTATGTGGCTGAGAGGAAGGCTATGATCAACGAGTAAATGGAGTACATCAAGGCACCACCACACCAACTCAAAGCTTTCACAGCAGATTCATTGATTGTCATTATTGTCCCTAAGACAAAGGGAAGAAGCATTGAGCTTGCAGCTGAAACAAATGCTATAGTATTTGCTATCACAAACACTCCAAAGGCCGAATTTTTTATGTTTATTGCGGTGCCTGGATTCTCTTTACGGTCACTGATATATCCACCGGGCATTGTGATGGCTGCTGCAAACGTTACCGATGCTATGATGGTTGAAACTAATTGGACAATATTGGAAACCTCCTTCACGAATTTAGGAGTACTTTCTGCTGGTTCCTCCTTCTCCTTGACAATTTTCGTGTCATAAGATTTCACTTTTCTGGCGGAAAGTTCTAAACTTTTAACACCTTGAGGCAGTAGCGGATTCTGCAGGCAACGGTTCAATCATGGTATTAAAACCTTTCAAACCAAACTCATAATAATTGGGTTTATAGCACAAGATAACATGGGAATATATTTTTCCATGTTTCAGCATTTAGGTTGATTAGCAATGGTAACTGGATTTTAGCAGCATACCTTCAATTTGGCAATATCAAAAGGACTCAAGCCTTCCTTGTTAATAACCCATTTGTCGATTCTAGCATTACTTGCAAGAATACTGCAAATTTCACCATGTTCTTGAAGAGCAGCTAAATGAAAGGCTGTGTTTCCATCATTATCTTGTGCATTTATAAGATCATCAAAATCCGGTTGAGTAAGGAGATAATAAACTGTTCTTCTGTTTCCACTCTCAGCAGCAACATGAAGAGCTGTTCGACCTTTATTATCCAAAAATTCTGGTATATGCGGACATTTTAGAAGGAGCTTTATTATAACAAATATATGGCCTTCCTTTGCTGCAATGTGAAGAGCAGACATGCCTTCTTTATCTTTCACATCAGCAATGGAGATATCCAAGTCTAATAATTGTTCAACAAGTTTTGAATTCCCCAAGTATGCAGCATAATGAAGAGGAATCCATCCAAACTTGTCAGCTTCAGCAATTAATGTTGATGAATTTCTTCTCAGCACTTCACTCATCAAATTGCTGTATGGATTATCTGTGGGCATCTTTTAAGTTTAGCTATGATGCCTATTTATAATACGAACAAAAACAGAGGAAGAAATGAATTTACTTGACCCAGTGACTCTGGATTTGATAAGTTGCGCAGATTGTAAGCCATGTCTGAAAAGCTTCTCTGGCGAAGAGAACGGAAGAAAACTTAGCAGGCCCTGAAACTCAAATGCTGCAGATGATAGATCACAGCTTTCAAGTTAGAGAAAAATTGATTAAGAGAAGACTCAAGGTTTAAATCAAAATAATTAAGAGAACTTACTCTTTATATCTCGAATGATGAGAGCATGCAAGACGTTCATTCCATTCCTTCCTCTATGAGAGCATACAGGAGAGGAATTGAGAATATGGAGAGCAATTTCATAAAACTCTCGATCCACAGCAGTAAAGAGTGGAGATTCTTCATCATTGTTTGTTACTGTCGTCAGTTGCTGATCTTCATCTATCAATAACTTCACAACCTGAACGTGTCTGTTTTTCACAGCCTCATGTAAAGCTGTATCTCCCTTCAGATTCACCATTTTCAGTAGTTTCTTCTCTTCTTCAACTTCTGTAACTTTTGCCCGGTTGATTAGAAGTTTCACCATTTCTAGATTTCCCAATCTTGCTGCAATATGTAATGGAGAATCACCTTTTGAGTTGGTCTCGTGAAAGAGTGGTTGACATAAATCGATTATCTTTTCTGCAGTCTGTTTCTCTCCATATTTTGCTGCTACGTGGAGGACGGTATTTTTCTGGTCAGATGTTGTCTGAACAAGCTTATGCAAATCAACATTGATTAAATTCTCGAAATATCTTAAGTTTCCTAAAAGTGCAGCTTCGTACAATTTAGGATCCATCAATATTAAACTAATCTAGGCAAAGTTAAATCAATTAATTTTGAATTGCCAAATATTAACTGTAGGATCAGAATAGAAACTGTTCAAGAATGAAGAAGGAATAAAGAAATAAAGAATGAAAGAGTAAGAAAGAAGCGAGGAAGACAGCAAGATGAAACAAAGAATTCCACGCTGGAAAGGAAGCGAGAACAAGTTTGAAGCAATGAATCCCAGTGGGCAGAAACATTTCACAATTAATACTTAATAAGAATATATTCATGAAATCGTAACAATGTTAAAAGTCATTGGGTCCCTCATATGTGGAACCCACGTCAATCTAAAACAAAAGAAAAAAAGGAAGTGTAATTTTTTCAAAAACTTCTCACCTAATTTGGTGTAGTTATTTTTTGAACTGAATTTGGTGCATATTATTTTGACAATTTATTCATATTTTCTGCTTATAAAAGGCACAACTCCCAACATCAAAATGATCATTGAGAAAAAAATACAATTGGAGAGTAGTCCATGAAATTCAGATAATTTTTTTTTTATGAGTGTGTGAGTTTTTTGAGTGTTTGTAAATATTTTGTAAATTTTTTTTTTCAATAAAAAATTTATAATAGCCCAGAGACATAAGTATAATTGGTCAAATTTCGTTATCAATTTTTACGCGTCTTATTATTCAGTATTTATTTTTCTTTGTATAATTTTTTAACAATTGGTATCAGAGATTTAGTTGTGTTTTCTATCTTTTTTCAAGCAATTACTATTCATGAAATTTACTATTTATATGGAGGTATATAAATAGTAAATTTTATGAATAGTAATTTTTGGTTGGCGGTACCATTTTGTCTATGGAGGTATTCTAATATACGGTGATTCACAAGAATTATGAGAAACGATCAAGAAAGAGAAAGTCAGATTTGACTGGGAGCAATGGTCGTAGAAAAAGAAAATGTGAAAATTAAGAAGTTCGATAGTCCAAAGTTTAGCTTTTGGAAAATACAAATAGAATATTATTTATATTAAAGAAGTTTATATCAATATCTCTCAGGAAAAAAGCCAAAGGCTATAAAGGAAGAAAACTGGATTCTTTTAGACAGACAAGCTTTGGAGTTATCCGATTAACATTATCCCGCAATGTTGCTTTCAACATAGCAAAGAAAAAGACCATGGCGAGTCTTATGACAACTCACTCTAGTATGTAGGATAAGCCATCAGCTTTAAGCAAAGTGCACTTGATGAGGGCTTTGTTTAATTTGCGAATGATGGAAAATGCATTGATAGCTCAACATCTTAATGAACTCAACACAGTCACAACCCAATTGAGTTCGGTTGGAATTGAATTCGAACTATCACGACTGTGAGTAGCTTATCAGGAAGCACTAAGTTAAATTTTAGTGATGTTCATGATCTGGTTCTCAGTGAAGAGATTTCTGAAGGAGAGAGTTGGGTGAATCATCAACCTCTTTAGTTTTGCATATAAAATGAAGAGGAAGAAATTCAACCAGAGGGAATGAGCATGACATATCAAACTGTCGAGGTAGATCAAATGACAAGAGGTCCAAATCTAGGAATCCTAGTAATTTTCATAGCTCGAAAACTGTCGAATGTTGGATTGCCGGAAGACTAGGCATTACAAAAATCAATGTAAAAGTGCATCGAAAGACCAGGAAGCAAAGACAGAGGCAAATGTTACTTCAACCTTAGGAGGCAATGACACGTTGATATGTTCTTTGAAGAGCAAAGAGAAGTTTTGGGTGTTAGACTCTGAAACATCGTTCCATGCTATTTTGCGAAAAGAATTTTTTGAGAGGTATGTCATCGAAAATCTTGGAAAGGTATACCTTGGTGATGATCGACCTTGTGTTATTATTGGTAAAGATGTAGTAAAATTAAGTTGAACGAATTTGTTAGGGAGCTGAAGGATTTCAAACATATTCTTGACCCGAGAAACAACTTAATCTTAGTAGGGCAGTTGGCTAGCGAAAGCTACATTATGATCTTTCATGGTGATGATTGGAAGATCTCAAAGGGTGCAATGATGGTTGCTTTATGCAAGAAAAGTGACACTCTTTACATGACAACAGGAGCACGTTGTTCGATCGTAGTTGTAGTTAGAAATGAAAATCTCAATCTATGGCATCAAAGACTGGGCCATATAAGTGAAAAAAAGGATGAAGATTATGCATTTGAAAGGGGAAATTTCCAAGTTTATAGTTAGTGGAAATAGACATGTGTGAATATTGCATATTCGAAAAGCAGAAAAGAGTCAATTTTAAGACAATTGGCAGAAACCTAAAGAAAGAAAGGCTAAAGCTTGTTCACTTTGATGTTTGGGGACCAACGACTATTTCATCCATTGGTAGAAAATACTATTTCATGATTTTCATCGATGACCACTCTCGGAAGGTATGAGTTTACTTTCTAAAGCAAAAGTCTGAAGTTTTTGAGGTTTTCAGGAGATGGAAACCTATGGTTGAAAATGGGACAGGTCTGAAAATTAAAAAGCTTAGAACCAACAATGATGGTGAATATGAAGACACCAGATTTAAAAAGTTCTAATATGAGCACAAGATCAAAATGGAGAAAACCATACTAGGCACACCTCAACGCAATGGTGTAGTTGAGCGTATTAACCGAGCATTGACAGAAAAAGCCAGAAACATTTGTATACAATCAGGTCTATCGAAGCAGTTTTGGACAGAATCAGTCAACACAATAGTTTACTTAATCAATCGATGACCATCGGTTTCATTGGAGTACAAAATACTAGATGAGGTATGGAACTAAAAAGAGATAAAACTATCACATCTAAAAGTTTTTAGCTATGTAGCATATGTGCATATTAGTAATCAATGAAGGAATAAACTTAATCCAAAATCCAAAAAATGCACCCTCATTGACTATGGCGAGGATGAGTTTGGCTGCTATATCTGGGATGATGAAAATAAAAAGGTGATCCATAGCAGAGATGTAATTTTCGCCGAAATGGTGATGTACAAGAACTTGCATAAAACAGTTACCAAGAATTTATAACAAAATGAGCCAATATTTGTATATGCAAATGATGTCCCAAATAATTCTGTGACAAAACTAATTGTAGCAAGTCCTCAGCTAGAGGAACATATTGGACAAAGTAGTGTGCAATAGTCCAACACACTATAGCCTTTTACTCTATCTCCTGTATTAAGAAAGTCTTATCGGCCTCATGTGCCTAACAGGAGATATATGAACTATCTTTTGTTGACTGATGGAGGAGAGTATGAATGTTATGGTGAAACTTATCATATTAGAGATGCTAGTAAGTGAGAGCTTGCTATGAAAGACAAGATGAAGTCTCTAATCACCAATCATATATGGGAACTAATTGAGTTACCCATAGAAAAGAAGACATTTCATAACAAATGAGAGTATCGAATAAAAGAAGAGCATGATAATTTCAGGAGATATAAAGTCTGACTAATTGTCAAAGGATTCCAGCAGAAGAAAATAGTTGACTATACTGATATTTTTATTCCCATTGTGAAGCTCAATACTATCAAAGTAGTATTGCATATTGTGGCTATTGAAGATCTTCATTTTGAACAATAGGATGTGAAAACCACATTTTTTCATGGAGACTTAAATGAGGAGATATATATGCATCATCTAGAAGGTTTCTTAGAAAAAGGTAAAGAGAACATGGTGTGCAAACTTAAAAAGAGTTTGTATAGTCTGAAACAAGCCCCAAGACAGTGGTATAGAAAAGTTCGACAACTTCATGCACAAGGAAGGTTTACAGAAGTGCAACACAGACCACTGTTGTTATTTCAAAAGATATAGGTCCAGTTATATCATTTTACTGCTTTATGTTGATGATATGTTAGTAGTAGGCCTAGATATGGATGATATCAGAAGGTTAAAACAACAATTGTTAAAGGAGTTTGATATGAAATACTTAGGTCCAGAACAAAAGATTTTTGGAATGCAAATCACAAGAGATAAGCATATAGGGTTATTGTAGCTATCTCAGGCAGAGTATATCAATCGTGTTTTATAGAGATTCAACATGGGCAACGCCAAGCCAGTTAGCACACTATTGGCTAATTATTTTCGCCTATCCAAGGATCAATTCCTTCAAAGGGAAGAAGAGAGAGAATTTATGGCTAAAGTTCCTTATGTCTCAGCGATTAGGAGTTTGATGTACGTTATGGTCTGTACAAGACTAGAAATTGGTCATGCAGTGGAAGTTGTTAGCAGGTTTATGTCAAATCCAAGAAAAACTCATTTGGGAAGTAATCAAGTGAATTTTGAGGTATCTGTGAGACACCATAAATAAATGTTTATACTTTGGTAAATGAGAGTTAAAAGTACAAGACTATATTGATGCAGACTTTGGAGGTGAAGTCGATCACCGAAAAAGCACCTGGTTATATATTCACTATTAGAACTACAATTGTTAGTTCGATGTCACAAATATAGAAAATTGTCATTCTATCCACTACAAAGGCTGAGTATGTAACAGTAACTAGAGTTGGTAAAGAGATGATATGACTTTAAGGTTTGTTAAATGAGTTGGGATTCAAACAAGAGAATAATGTTTTACATAGTAATAGTCAAAGTGCGATACACTTGGTAAAGAATTTAACATTTTATTCTATAACCAAACATATTGAGTTTCATTATTACTTCATCAGATCTCTATTGGAAGATGATGTATTAGTATTGGGAAAGATCTAAGGAAGCAAGAATCTAGCGAATATGTTGACAAAGACGGTGACTATGGACAAACTGAAGTTGTGTTCAACTTCAGTTGGTCTGTTATAGTAACAAAAATAGAAAGATTGTTGTATTGATTGAGTTGTGAAAACAGATTGAAATCGGTATTCAAGTGGAAGATTTGTTAAAAGAAATTGTGGGTCCCTCATATGTGGACCTACATCAATGTAAAACAAAAAAAAAGGAGGTGAAGTTTTTTCAAAAACTTTTGCACTGAATTCGGTGCAATTGTTTGTTGACTTTTGCACCGAATATGGTGCAGATTATTTTGACAATTTATTCCCATTCTCTGCCTTTTATAGGCAGATCTCCTAACATTAAAATGATAATTGAGAGGAAATCCAATTGGAGAGTAGTCTAGGAAAGTCAGAAAAAAAATTTCTCTAATGAGCATGTGAGTTTTTTGAGTGTTTGTAAATATTTTGTAAAATTTTTTTTTCAGTAAAAGATCTACAACAACTCGGAGATGTAGATATAATAAACTGAACTCCGTTATCATTTTTTGGGTGTCTTATTATTTCATATTTATTTTGCTTTCTCAAAATCTGATTATAAGAAAATTTGTATAATTTTCCAACAAACATGTGACTTGTGCAAAATTGGTCCTTGTTTTGTGTTCAATGATGAATTTTATATCCAATTCTTTTTTATTTATGAATCCAATTTAAGTGAGAAGAAAAAATTTGAGTGAATTCTTTATTCATGTATCCAATGTAACTGTCTATATAACAAAAATTTCAGAGAATGATCATGAAGCATATATATAAGTTTGAAGAGTTAGGCGACTATGGAACAGAGCTCAATTACACCGTGCCCAATATGAGAGTCAATGATCCGCACTCCAATATCTAATGGACGGAGCCCAAGGCCACTTCAAAGATCTTGGGTCCAAATGAATTTATCTTGGACTGAGCTACTACTTTACAACTAAACCCAAATGTTAAAGATCTAACTTTTAAGACCTTTAAAAAAAATAGCCCAAAATTAAAGGTTGAAAATTTGTTGGTGAAAAGTACTGCAAATTATGTCATTGACCGGTGTTAACCGTACGTCATGGTTTTGATTTCAAAATGACAATGTATTATTTAATGATTTATACGTGTGATGTATTTTTAGTGTCCAATGCATTTTTTTATCATTATTCTCTTCTTATTATTTTTTTGTCTATTTTTTGAAAAATTTCTCTATCTATTTTAAATTTATTTTAGAGAGAGAAAACTTTTAATTTGTATATTTGATTTTATTTTTAGTATTTTTTAATGTTTTAGATATTACTATTATTGTTTGGAATAAAAAATATTAATTTTGATATATTTGTGGAATAAAATGATTAAAAATGAAGATATTTAAACTAAAAATGAGAAATATAAAGAGAAAAAATTGAGTTACTAGAGGTTGAAGACGATGAATTTTGGTAAAAACGATGAACTTAAACGATGAATCTGTAAGTTATAAATTTTAAATGATGAATCTGTAGCTTTTATACGATGAATATGCAAGTTTAAAACGATAAATCTGTAAGTTGATGAATCTACAAAATCTAAATGAAAAAGCTGAAAATTCAAAATGATGAACATGCAAGTTGTAAATGATAAACCTGTAAGTGATAAAATAACAAATTTTAAACGATATACTTGTAAATTTTAAACAATGAACCTGTAAGTAATGAAATAACAAATTGTAAACAACAAACTTACAAGTTTTAAATGATAAACCTGTAACTTTTTTAAATAATGAAGCTCTAAATTCAAAGCGATAAACTTATAAGTTATAATTGATAAATATGTAAGTTCAAAACAATTAACATATAAGTTAGAATTGATGAATATGTTTTATATTCATTAGTTTATCAAAATCCAATTTCGGAAAAATGCACGCTTTATTTTTATTTTGCACATGTGAATAAAAGATCTATAATACAATATAACAACCTAAAAAAGTACGTATGAATGTGAGACATGATCCATCCACCTGACATATTATCTAGTAAGTGACCACTGGGTTTCTCTAATAAGAAACAATTAGGCATATGGATAGTGTAAACGCTTTTAATAAGTGATAATTGGAGAGGGACAATGAGCTTTAAATGTGATTACCCTCCAAATAAAAATATTCTTAAATCATAAAATGGATAATGATACATGTGTCATACATACAAAAAAAAAATGATAATTGGGTTTAGTTCATACTAATTTTTTTTAAATTGCTCTACTACTTTTAGAAAGTTAAAAAATATCTCTTTTTAGTTTTATTTGATTGTCTATCATTGGTTCAATTCATAAAAAAAAATAATGGCCCAAGTGTGTGTGTGTGTATATATATATATATATATGATAATGTTGAATTATAGAAATCTTGGGCAAAATTATTCAACATTTGCATACAACCTTCATCACCACCTTCTCTTTTATTGATAGCTCGTGCATATGGAAAATAACCAATTGGTGCAACCCTATCATTGTGAATTTTAGAGCATCCATTCGTAAATTGCTAAATTTTGTCATGATAACGATACAACTTCATCCTGTATTTTTAGACGAAAATCAAGATTCAGTATTTATTTTTATTATTCATGTGACCTAAATTCACTCAAGAGAAGGTAAATTATATAAAATATTTTTTTTTACTAAATTATTCAGTATCCTACATCCCACTAAGTTGCAGTTTAACACTAATTCATACTAAGTAGACTCATTAAGGGAGAAAAATGTTTCTCAAGTTATTAGTACTCAAACTCAAAGTCTTTAATTAATTAAGAAAAAATTGATCTTATCATCTCATCTCACTTCTTGATGGTCTAAAAAATTTAATAATTTTCTTTATAAACGTAAGTTGAAAGCTCACCCATATTTTGAATCTAGTGTGATAAAAAAATGTTAGATCCTGTGATGCGAAGTTGACACCTCACTGAACCTTCTTCTTAAAGTCGATGAAGGGGTTGTTTACAAGGTTAAAAAATGTCAGTGGCCTCTTTTTAAACCCAAACATCATTGCTAATTAAAATAAATAAATGAAAGAATCAAATTAGGGATGAACCATTCTTGCAATATATTTATATAACTAAAGTAATTCAAAATGAAATTGCAATTTGAGTTAAGAAAGAAGATAATACATAACTGTAGACATTGTTGAACCTTCATGTTGGCTTAAAGTTAGGAAAATCAATCCCATTTTGGGGGAAATCAACACTAGCAAATGTGAAGTTTAAGTAATTGTTAGTTCTTGTTAGGCACAACGGATAAAAAAAGATAAATTGCATAATAAATTATCAGTAAAAATCAACATCATATATTTAATATGCTTTACTCTTTGAATTAGGCTACATCTACGGAGCAAAGTCTGAATGATTTTCTTTCATTAATATAATTTAATGGTTATAAAGAGAGAATTTTTGAGATAATGGCTAAAAGTAATATAATAATTTGAGATAAACGAAAAATAATAATGGTATACAAGTATTTTCCAAAAATATCCTAAAAATATTTTTCATTATTTTTATCACTCCCCTTTTTAGACCTAACTCTCCCCTTTTTGGATCTAACTCTCTCACTAGACTGCTTTTCACAAATTCTCTCAATTTGCTTGAGATTGCTGTGTAGTAAATGGAAAAATCTCTACCTATTTATAGGCAAAATAGATTGTAAAAATCCATATTTTCAGTCAACAATTCAAAAAAAAAATTTGTCACCTTTCAGTGGCCTTTAGCCTCCAAATCTAACTTTATATATATATATAATTAATTATGGTAGACCCCATATTGGAAGGACCCACATTCAATTCTTTCAACAATTTTTGTTGCAGACTAATAAATCTCTGTCTTTCGACTATATGGAGACTATATCATTCCAGTAGTTAATCGAATAAAAAGTGCCACTGAGCAAATGACTTTTAGGGCAAATCAACAAGCTGCAAGACCTACCAATTTGATACATGAATCAAACTTGATAGCATATAATGGTTTTATCAACATGTCAGTTGGATTTTTTTAAGTATGAATCTTCTTAGCACAATTTTACCTTCACTTATAATATTCCGAATGAAATAATAATGGACATCAATATGTTGTCCTCTCATGAAACATTTGATATTTAGTCAAACAAATGACACTTTTATTATCACAATGAACTTGAATAATTTCTTTTTGATAATGTAAGTTCGCTTAAAAAATTGTTTAACCAAATAGCTTTTTTGAAAGTTTCTGCTAATGCCATATTTTCCACCTCTGTGGTGGATAATGCAACTGAAAATTACAGTTAAACTCTCCAATTGATAGCAGTAGAACCAAAAGTGAATACATAACCCATCAAAGATCTTCTCAAAGATCTTCTTCTATCAAGATCTTTTGCATAATTGGAATCGCAATAACCAACTATCCCACATGAATATTTACTAAACTGCAAGTAGTAATTTGAAGTTCTACAGAGATATCTAAATACTCACTTTACCATTCTCTAATGAGCTTTACTAGGACATGACATATATTGGCTAACAACACTAATAGCTTAAGCAACATCTAGACGTGTACAAACTATCGCATACATCAAACTACCTTCAACACAAAAGTAGAGGACTCTTGCCATGTAGATTTTTTCCTCATCTGACACTGGTGATTGATGATTTGAGAGTCTAAAATGAGCCGTCAATGGTGTAAAGACACTCATTGCATCTTTCATGCCAAATTGATTAAGGATCTTTTCAACATATCTTTCTTAACTAAGATATAATACGTCAACATCATGATCCCTACTAATCTCCATACCAAAATTCTCTTGGCTCCACCTAAATTTTTTATCTCAAACTCACCACTCAACAAATTCTTTAGTTTACAAATTTCAAACTTATCTTTATAAGCAGTCAACATATCATCGACATATAATAATAAATAAATGAACGAATCAATATTAACCCTTTTCAGGTATACACAACTGTCAAATGCTGATCGAGAATAACTATGAGAAGTCATAAAGACATCAAACTTCTTGTGCCATTGCCTTGGGGAGTGTTTAAGTCCATACAAATACTTTTTTAACAAACACACATGATTTTTCTTGCCTTCTTCTTCAAACCTCCTAAGTTATTGCATGTAAATCTACTTTTCTAAGTCAATATGTAGAAAAATAGTCTTGACATTTAGTTGCTGCAATTCCATATTTTCAATGGCAATTATAGCCAACAAAATGAGGATAGTTGTGTGTTTTACCAAAGGTGATAAAACATTATGAAAATCAATTCTAGCAATTTGACTGAACCCCTATGTCACAAGTCTCACTTTATAACTAACTTCTTCAATTCCTGGAATGCCCTTATTCTTCTTGAACACCCATTTGCAACAAACTACCTTTTTGACTTTGGATGGAATTACCACTTTCCAAGTACCATTATGATGTAGGGATTCAATTTCTTCTTCAAAGCCGCCAACCATTTATCTGCATCAACTGAACTAACCATTCTGATGTAGGGAGACATTTGATTTGCCTCCCAGTTTGCTTTTCAATCATGGTCTTCCGTTTCTTAAACACATATAATACGTCATTTTATGTTTAAGAAAGAAAATCCATATATTTCTAAAGTAATCATCAATAAAGGTAAACATGTATCTGACATCAACAATTAAAGAAACTCTCGAGGGATCCCATAAATCGGAATAAATGTAATCAAATACACCCTTTGTAGAATGTGTTCTCTCATCAAAACTAACTTATTTGTGTTTTACAAAAACATAATGTTCATAGAACTAGAGATTTATATTTTTTTGGTTTTTTAAAAAACCAAATTTCCATAATTCAATAATGTCTTTTTCACTCATGTAGCTAAGTCTTATATGTCAAACATAGAGAATGAAACTATAGTTGACCTTGTCATTATCTTACCCTGCAAAATATATAGTGAACCAACCTTTGTAGCTCTAATCAGAGTTAGTTCACTAGAAGTAACTTTTAATATACCATTTTGTGCATTAAACCTACACTTATTTTGATCAAGAGTGCTAAGAAAAATTAAATTCTTCCTCAAATCTAGAATATACAAAACATCAGTGAGAGTTTTTATAATACCATCAAACATACGAATTTTAATAGTACTAATCCTATGAATTCTACAAGCTGCATCATTAAACATTAAAATAACTTCACATTCAAACAAATTTAAGGTAATAAACATATCCTTATCAGGACACATATGGTAAGAACATGTAGAATCCATAATCCAGTCTAACTTAAATTTATTCATTTCCCCTGTGATAGTAAATGCATCCCCATCACTATCCCCATCAACAATATTTACTTGGGCAATACTATCTTTAAATCTATCATCCTCATTTTTATTCTTCAATTTAAAACAATCAGCCTTTATATGTCATTTCATACTATAATAATAACATGACACATTTTTATTATGTGATTTGGACTTGGACCTACCCTTACTCTTATTTTTATTATTTGAACAATTTTCTGTAGTTTTATCCCAAATTACCAAACCCTCACATGAAGGTTCATTAGACTTTGCCAATTGGTCATCAATCAACTCACGTTGCAAAAGATCATTCTTTACCTATTCAATTGTAATCTCCTCACGACCATACAAAAGGGTTTCACAAAAATATTTGTAAGAATTGGGTAAGGAACACAACAAAGTAATTGCTAAATTTTCATCATAAATCTTAATATCAATGCTTATAAATCCATAACGATGCCCACACATTCAGCTAGATGAAGTTTAATTGGTTTATCTTATTGAAGATGAAGTTTTTTGAGTTTGCTCAATAATAGCAAACAATTGGTGGATAACTTCGTTATGTATAATGATTCCAACTTGAGCCAAACTCCAACAGTTGTGGTTTCCTTTACAACTTCTCTTAATACCTAATTGGAGAGGTAGAGAAATAATATTGATAAAGTCTTCTGATCCAATTCTTTCCATTGTGAATCTGTTATGGATTTAGGTTTATTGCTTTTTCCAAGCAAAACTTTCTTCCATCTCTTTGAATTAGGATGACATGCATCTTGAGTTACCAAAGACCGAAATTAACGGTCTTATCAAACTTTGTTGAAGAAACATCGTGACGTAGTGGATGATCAAAGAACTTTGATACTACTTGTTAGGCATAACAAATAAAACAACAAGATAAAATGCAGAATAAATAATTAGAAAAAATTTACATTATATATTTAATATGGTTCACCCTTTGAATTAAGTTACATCCATAGAACAAATTTAGAATAATATTTTTCCACTAATATAAATTAATGGGTACAAAAAGAGATAATATTTTTTAGACAAATATTAGAAGTAATATAATAATTTGAGACAAACTCAAAATAATAGTGACATAAAATTATTTTTCAAAAATACTCCAAAAATATTTTTTACTATTTTTGTCACTCCCCTTTTTGGACCTAACTCTTTCACTGAACTGTCTTTCACAAAATTTCTCAATTTGCTTGAGATTGTAGTGTAGTAAATGGAAAAATCTTTGTCTATTTATAGGCAAAGTGGATTGTAAAAGTTCAACATTTTTGGCCAACAATTCAAAAGGAAATTTGTCACCTTCCAGTGGCCTATAGCCTCTAAATCCGACTTTCAATATATTTTTTCATAATTAATTGTGGTGGGCTTCATGTTGGAGAGATATACATTCAATTCTTTCAACAATTTCTACTGCTGACTAACAATTCCAACATCAATGGCAAAATCTCCGAATAAAAATGTGTGGCAATAGGTCCTCTCATATCCATTCACGCCGAGTATGCACAAGGCAATTAGTAGGTCACAAGATATATCGTCCATCTTTGCCATGATGAGACGAAGGGAATGTGAATCCAGGAAATTAAGATTCTTCATTTTATATATATTTTCTTGTTTTTTTTTTCTTGCATTACCAACTAGTCTGTATAAGCCTATGAGTTCTGATAATTTGACTCGAGCTAACTATTGTCTTGTTTTGGGGTAGAACTCTCACAGCGTATGTTTTCTCCATACACAATAGTTGAATTCAATATCTTAATTAAAAGAAAGAGGTATCAAACCATCTCAACCAACCATGCATTGTTTTTTTTAATATTAAGATTAATTAACTGCTCATATATATAAGATAAACAATTTTATGAGTTGGACGGGTTGCCCAAGTACGAATTATCTTATATATTAACCTCAAAGATATCTGAATTACTAATTAATAAATCCATGCTCTAGCTTTAATTTGTTAAGACTTAAGCAGCCATTTTCAAAAAAATAAAGAAGATATTGACAAAAAATGAGAAATATATATCAACCATTACGCAATTTATTAATTTTGTTCTTTTTCTTATTCTTTTTTTTTTAAAAAAAAAAACTCTCTTTTGTTAGTTTACAAGGAGTTTGATGTAATTATCGTTGGTGCCAAGGAAAAACTCATCATGTCCATTTTATCCTTGTATTTTCACGAACTTAATCTTCTTAGTCTATGTCATTCTCTTTCGCCTTTTTCATGGTATGTGCACATCCGTGTATCTGTATTTGCTTAGTTTAGCCTCATGTCTTCATGCATTCAAGAATCTACGGTTTTTAAGATTTCTATGGACCTTGTAGAGTTGTTGAACTTGAAATATATTAATATATAATTTGATCTGAAGTTAGATTTCAAAATTATGATCCACCATTGCTCTAATTAAATGGTCTGAGCCGATTCTGAGGCGGACTAATGACCTCACAGAAGCAGCCAATTCCTCTATTATAGCTCTGGCCATTCCGTCCATGCTTGTATCTATCGAGCTCTTGTTGACCTTGATTGATCTCCTTGTCGCCAAAAAAAGATATTCTACTGTTGGTTAAACTACACATGCACCATAAAATAAATGACAATAAAGATGGACGGTGCATCTTTTGTTGACAAAATATTTGGTTGGTAAGATGGTAAGTGAAGATTAATTTTGACCATACATTTGGTAGGTGAGACGGTAGGTGAGAAATAATCTCAACCATCCATCAAAGTAGGTGAGAATTAATCTTGACCGTCCATTGAGGAGGTGTAGGCCTATATATAGCCTTAGAAATTCATTTGTAATGCATTCCATCAAAAAGATTATTTGTATCAAAGAAATCTGTATCAACCTCTCTCAGGGAAGAAGCCAGAGGCTATGAAGGAAGAAGAGTGGAGTCTTCTCGACATACAAGCTCTCGGAGTTATCCGATTGACATTATCCCGTAATGTTGCTTTCAACATAGCAAAGGAAAAGACCACGACAGGTCTTATGATGGCTCTCTCTAGTATGTATGAGAAGCCTTCAGCTTCAAACAAAGTGCACCTCATGAGGCGCTTGTTCAACTTGCGAATGACAGAAGGTGCATCTGTAGCTCAACATCTCAATGAACTCAATACAGTCACAACCCAATTGAGTTCGGTTGGAATTGAATTTGATGAAGAAGTACGAGCATTAATACTTTTGTCTTCTCTACCAGAAAGCTGTAATGCTACTGTCACTGCTGTGAGTAGTTCGTCGGGAAGCACTAAGTTGAAATTTGATGATGTTCGTGATTTGGTTCTCAGTGAAGAGATCCGACGGAGAGAGTCGGATGAATCATCAACTTCTTCAGTTTTGCATACAGAGTCAAGAGGAAGAAATTCAACCAGAGGTAATGGACGAGGCAAGTCAAACTACCGAGGTAAATCAAAGGACAGAAGGTCCAAATCCAGGAATCCAAGTAATTTCCATAGTTCAAAAACTGTCGAATGTTGGAATTGTGGAAAGACTGGACACTACAAAAATCAGTGCAAGAGTGCATCGAAGAACCAGGAAGCAAAGGTAGAGGCAAATGTTGCTTCCACCTCTGGAGGCAATGACGCATTGATATGCTCTTTGGAAAGCAAAGAGGAGTCTTGGGTGTTAGACTCTGGAGCATCGTTTCATGCTACTTCACAGAAAGAATTCTTCGAAAGGTATGTCCCTGGAAACCTTGGAAAGGTATATCTTGGTGATGATCAACCTTGTGCTATTATTGGCAAAGGTGTAGTAAAGATTAAGTTGAACGGATCTGTTTGGGAGCTAAAAGATGTCAGACATATTCCCGACCTGAGAAAGAACTTAATCTCAGTAGGGCAGTTGGCTAGCGAAGGCTATACTATGATCTTCCATGGTGATAATTGGAAGATTTCAAAGGGAGCAATGACGGTTGCTCGAGGCAAAAAGAATGGCACTCTTTACATGACAGCGGGAGCACGCTGTTCAATCATAGTTGCAGCTAGCAATGAAAATCCCAATCTATGGCACCAGAGACTAGGCCATATGAGTGAAAAAGGAATGAAGATTATGCATTCGAAGGGGAAACTTCCAGGTCTACAGTCAGTGGAGATAGACACATGCGAAGATTGCATACTTGGAAAGCAGAAAAGGGTCAGCTTTCAGACAAGTGGCAGAACCCCAAAGAAAGAAAGGCTAGAGCTTGTTCACTCTGATGTTTGGGGACCAACGACTATCTCATCCATTGGTGGAAAACACTACTTCGTGACTTTCATCGATGATCACTCTCGGAAGGTATGGGTTTACTTTCTAAAACATAAGTCTGAAGTGTTCGAGGCTTTCAGAAGATGGAAAGCTATGGTTGAAAATGAGACAGGTCTGAAGATTAAAAAGCTCAGAACTGACAATGGTGGTGAATATGAAGACACCAGATTCAAGAAGTTTTGCTATGAGCACGGTATCAGAATGGAGAGAACTGTGCCAGGTACACCTCAACACAATGGTGTAGCTGAACGTATGAACCGAACGTTGACAGAAATAGCCAGAAGCATTCGTAT